>CM024635.1:18405551-19836374 GCA_014182715.1 Eucalyptus cloeziana | reverse complement strand
AGAAAAAATATGAATTGTTATCCTCTAAGAACTTCCCTTTGTGCCAAGAAAAGCTGGCAATTGCGTGTCACTTCATATCAATAGTAACTCTCATTTTATTCACTGCATAAAGTTTGCTGATTTTCAAGAAAATTTTGCATTTTAACCATTTTCTGCATCAGGGGTTGAGAATGTCGAATTAGTGGACCCTAGATTATCAGAATTTGAAGAGGAGGAAGTTAAAAGAGTGATTCAGGGCTAAAATTGCCGCAGCCGTCTCTATAAAGTCCAGCATCTCGGGGAGCCAAGGTGCTAGTTGATCCTGTGCCTACTTACTTGACTGAATGCATGCAAATCAGTCTTGTCAATTGATGAGCAGAAAAAGTTGCGCAACAAAATCGCATTTATGGCCACACGGAAGACTGAAGTTTGAAAGAGATCAGAGTATCTGCACTGCTAACTTTCATATTTATTGAAGTTATCTGCTAAGGACATTTCTTCGGGTGTGCTTCTTCTTTTTTCCTCTCACTCTCTTTTTCTCTTTTCTTTGCGACCTCTCTTTCTTTGTTTAGTGATAATATTTTTCCAAATCACAACATTGCACAATTACATACAAGTCATCAACTTAGTTGCCTTTTCACGGCAAATTACAGCATTTGAGCCTTCCTTTCGTCATTCCTCTTTGAGTTACATGTCTGATTCAAATCTCTCGAAAGAGTGCAAAGATGAGGAAAGAGCAGCTGAGTTGGCAATAGCACGACACGAGGGATTGAAGATTAATCTGGAAGCGTTGATGACGCTGCAGCCATTTTTCCTTGTCGAACAATGCGAAATTTCCTTTTTTCTGTATTGTTACCGCTTGATTAAATGTGAGAGGACTGTGATGGCTGCCCATCCAGTCAAGGGATCGAGTCATTTATAGCTAAGGGAAGATAAACAAGTAACTAGTTACCAAGATAGTGTCATGCAGCTTATTTGTCGAAGGTGACTCTTCCTCTATAGAAATATACAGCAGAATCACTTCACTGTAATGCGTACTCACTGAAATGATTGATTGGCCTCACATATTGTCTGTAGAATGGGACTTGCGCAAGGACGCTCACCAGCTCTGGGACCCCCATTTGTTTCAGACAGAATATGGAAGTGATAGGGACTGTGATGGACACGATCGCCCACGATCGGCTCACTTTCGACTCTTTCTCCTGCTTCTGTTTCGAATCTGAAAGAGAGGAAAGGAGATCAATCTAACGATGGAAATCTTTATTTTCAATTGCACTGGAATTGCTCCTGTGACGACATATCTTTTATAAAGTCGTTCTTTGGTTTTTATTAAAGGGGAAAAGGGTGTTCTGTAAGACAAATCGAAATACTCAGGAAACCTTATTCATTCTCAGAATCTGAGTCGATGAGATTGATATAAACTTGTTCTTGAATTTATTGGGCAAAATGCGCCAAGAAATAAGAGATGCGTTGAATTCAATGTTGACGAAGAATAGGTAGAGTTCGAATAGTTAAAATACATGAGTTAACATAAAGAAGTTTGCCGATATCCTCAAAGATTAACGATGTGAGACACAACTCGTCTGGAAGCTAAACTCCACTTCGTCATCTGAAAGCAGCTGAATCGTAAGCTGTAATACTTTTGTTGTAAAAATCTTAGTTAATGATTTGATTGCCAGCATTAAAGAGTCTCCGCTATGGTGGCTAATTCACTTTGCTAGCGTGCCATTTAGTCCTAAATCTATTATATGACAGGTGATTGGTTCTAAATTTTCATTATGGTATTCAGTCTTAACCATGTCCAAATTGTCCAGCATGTATCAACTATTACTCACATGATACACAGACGAATGTCAAAACCAAGTCACCTTTCGTTCAACACCCAGGTCAAGAAATGTGTAATTCAATATGATAATATCAAGATTAGGGGCCAAATTATAATAGTCAAGAAGCAATCGGCCGTTATTAATTTTCGGGATCTTTTGGTAATTATCCTCGGTTTCACTCGAACGTATAAGTTGTTATGACAAAATACTAAGCTGAATCTGAATGAACTGACTGGCTTCTATTCGATATTGAACTTCAGTTGAATTTTCTTTGCTTGTAATGGAAAGATTAACTAAATTTTGCTTAAACTAGTGATTTTCTCACAAAAGGAGTGAGGACAAGATGAGCAAGGGAGGTGAAAGTCGAATGTTTTCGTCCCGAGGATTAGCCTGGTGGTGTTCCGGGGGTGCTGATAATGTGAAAGGTGGACAATGACGCAAGATTATCAATGGGGCATTCCACATATTATATTTAAACATGAACTCATATATATCACAAATTATTCATAATATGTAAGAAAGTTCAGAAAATAAAAAAGAATATATTAACTATAGCCTGTTAAATTTTCATTATTTTAATTTACTATACTTATTCAAAATTCATGATGCATTGCACTTAATTCTTTGATATCGCCTGCTTAGGGAAGGCTCGTGCCCTGGCCAATATCCTTCTCGGTGCTCAAAGGTTTCGCAACAGACTAGATGGGCTCCTGAAACAAGTCGACTAAATAAACCAGTTCCTGCCTGTTGCAATTAAAATGTAGAGGCTTGCAATAAACAATAATCTTATGTAAGATATACACAACTAAATTGTACAATGGCAACATTTACTGAAATTCTCAATAACAATTTCAAGTAACTCCAGAATGTATGCTTTAATGAATTTCAAAGAAACTAAAGATCTATCAACAATTAGAGTGAGGTGTGAAATATGTTCGCTGAAAGATATGTATTATAACAGAAAATTGGTTAACGTTCAACTTTTCAGAATTGAGAGTTTAATTTTTTAAGGCGTTTAATTTTTATTTTTTATTTTTTTGTTAGTTTAGCTCAAGTAAAAATTTGCTTAGACTTTGTGCCGTACCTCTTATGTTATGTAGTTTTAAACCACACTTAAAGCACCATCCTCATTCAACTTTAAATGTAAGTTTGAACCTCCCTTGGGAAGGGCGACTACTAGATAAACCTGTGAGGTTGGTATTCATGCCCCACTCCAAGAAATGCAAAAAGAAAAGAGCAGTTACACATTTCTCATATTGAATAAAATCTCAAACTCACCCAGGCTGAGATACTGTCAAAGAAGTCCTGCCTACATTGTATTTGTCAATTTAATTTACTCGACTTCTTGTCAATTGAATACCGGTTCTTGACAATTTACAATGTAATCATTCCATTTGTTTATTAAATTTGCTAATTTGGACACCAGCTACGTCATTATATGAAGTGCCAACATTGATAATTTTTATATATTTTAATTCTTTTTTAATTTTTTAATTTTGTCATCTTTATTTTATCTTCCTTTTTACTCACTCAGTGCCTGGCAAGTTTTTTCAAGATTTTGTGAAGATTAGGAAGAAAGAAAAGAAAAAATCAATAAAAATTATAATAAAGATGGTTCACATAGTACATCGATATTTTCACACACACACACTGATCTTTACGACTATATGGATAAATTGTCAAAGTTAAATGAAATTAATTAATGTAAGAAAATCTACTGAAATACCCTACATATCAATCTAATTTTCGTGTGTATAAATATATTTATTCCTAAACTACTAAGCATTTATTTACTAGACCAAGGTAAGGGCTCATGAGCGATGTGAAACATATTAGATGATGATGAGACTTAGGTCTAATTTACTTGTGAATCCATTTAATATCCATATTATTTTGAGTTACTATCCTAAATCCATTTATAACTCATCTCGTTGAATATAACTAACACATATAACAATCTAGCCTATCAAATATAAATAGATTAGATGATAATTTTGCGCATTATCTTTCTCAAAGTTTTATGGAACTTACAACAAACATTTCAAAATTATAAAGCATTTGTAAAATCAATTAAAAATATAACACTTGCAAACGCATTTGGAATTATGTAACTTTTTTGAAATTTCATCAATGAAATCTCGATTGAATTCTGATAATTTTGCGAGCAAATTACATACTTCCTTTAAGAAGTTATGAATTTCAAGAGCTTCCTGATAACAGGCATCTTTTGCAAGCTTAATTATTTGGAGGCATCATTTAACGTATTTATTGAATGGCTGCTTTTGACTTATCGATTCTTTCTTATACATAAGAATTCCTTTGGTTTTGTCATGTCCTAAATAGGGATTGAAATGTCTTTTATGAAGTCATTAGTCTCACATGGTTTTTGAATATTTCATATGTTCATGCTTAGTATTTTCAAAAGAAATTTGATAAGATGAAATAATGTCTTCAATTATTTTTAAATATATTATGCAAAGAACAAGATCAAGGTCATGCTATTAGCTATACTGCAGGTTATCACTAATTCCCACGTCCAAGCGCCATCCTGGATCGGGAATTTGACTAATGTGCCCTATTATCTCCTTATTTTTATTCGGAATTATCTTCGCCAAGGTTTGGCCGGATTTCTGCCAGATCGTCAACCATAGTGTGTTTTTGGCCCACTTTTTTGCACATTCCCCTTAGTCACTCCTTATTTTAACATCCTCGATTAAATCCAAGAATATACCACCTTTCATAAAAAGGAAAATTGTCTTTTTCATTTTTTTTCATATTCTTTATGCCTTAGGATAAGAAGATTTTAATTTTTTTTTGAGATATCAATTCTGGGGCAATTGAGACCACAAGATTGAATGAAAATTCAACAATGTATGTTAAAATTCTACCTTTTATATATATTAGGCACTTAGTACAAATTTCACGTTAAAAATGATGTAACCGTAGATTGCCATCTTTTGCGAACTATGAAGTATAATCAAAAAAATTGAAAGGAAAAGCAATTAGCATATTGACATATTCTCTATTTGTTTGGGGAGAATTGAACCCATTATGCTTATTTAATGAACTTGGCATTAATGCTTTGATGTTACACTAAGTATACTCTCTCCGGAATAACCTGACTTCTTTTGTCGTTGTTTTCTTCTTAATTCATGCCTTGTCATCATTTCATACATATAAAATATGCATTTGGCAAGAAACTTTGTAGCATGATTGATAATTCACAACAATAAACCCTGTGTCACTTTTCCTTTTCTTTTTTGAATTTACTGTCCAATCACCATGCATGCATCGAATAGTACTCAACCCTCCTCGTGCTGAGACCTGAGCTCTGCAAGCACACTCTGAGTCACATTGCCCATGTGGATGAGTTTTTAACCAAATAAATAAAATATATCTTGCATTAAAAAAAAATTGTGCATGAAGATTATTCAAAATAAACTCCACGTTTCATCGAGGTGTAAGAAATATTTAATAAAAGTATAATGCCCACTTGTTCATTGATTTGTGCCAGTATTGCGTGGTTCTAGCCCTCATACCAGAGGTTTGAGCATATTATAAATTTTTCACAAACTCCTTGAGGCCCACAATTTACGCTGAGTGCTGATTGATGACACATTGCAGATACATATCTTCTTCTTTCTCCATGTAATTATTTGCATGTGCCGGGCGGTCCAGTGTGCATCTTCAAAGTTTTTACTTCCGCTTACATGTGCAAAACGAAGCCACTGCGAAAATGCATCACTCTTCCATAAGCAATAATTATGCATCTGTAGAATATAAAATTCAAGAAACCCACTTTAATAAAGATACAGTTGTCATGACCAAGAAAATCATATTCTGCTGTTCTTCCTCCATGTCTCATTTAGTCTTTCAGTGACATTATTTGTCAAAGCACAATCACGCTTTAAATATTCCGCAAAATATTATGTCTCCACTGTTAAAAGTTTTAACATGCCATATTTCGATTAATAATACTAAAGAGTTAAGTTGCATTTTTTGATCTGGAAAGTTCTAAACCTTCACTAATTCAAAGCAGATACTCGCGATTGTACGCCCCTGACTTCCGGTCAGCCATGAAAGTCCATGGACACGCTCTTCACGCCAAGATCCCAAATTCGGAAAGATGCAAAATCTGACATTTCCAAAATATTTCTGATGTATCATATGGTGAGCTGAAATTACATAGTGGTGGATTGCTCATAGCGCCATATCAGTTGCTGATGATGGCTCTCTGAGCTGCGGCCGAGACTGTCAGCAGTCCGCGGGATGCTTGATCGGCGTGGCGATCATGGTCTTGTGGCTGTCCCCCTGAAAAATGATATTGTTTTGTGAAAATCAGAATGGAATCTTACTGAATAAGGAGGGCAGCTTAGCAGCTTTTTGTTTCTGGGACAGGTGGTTTAGCCGCGGCGGTGGTTGGACAGTAAGGAGAATAAGAGGTTTTTGATGAATGCAGTGGCACAAGAGGAACGATTCGAAAGCAGATCGCCAAAAGTCTTGCAATCTCCCGCATATATCACAAAATGCTTCCATGTCAAAGTAAATTGTATTAACATTTACGATCCAAAGACAACTTTCGCAATGGAAGGCTAATGTACTGATAAATATGAATCGATTGTTCCACATGACTTATCAATACCAATAATATGGCTAACTTATTTTCCATAAATAATTTGAACAAATAGGTTCACGAGTAGATATGCAAAAAGTTATACATGCGTATAACAATGTGAATCCTGATTAGTATGAAACAAACTGAATAGTTTGGTACTTTATGATTACATCTTTATAACTGCACTTCACCTTAGCAGATACAGAAATACCACAAGGGTCATCCAAATCCTAGAAGAATGTTATGTTTCAAATTGTATTTTAAGTTAGGGTTTTTCAAATACTGATCGGCTTTCTTATTAATAGACTCAAGGAAGAATTCTTGTTTCTTAGAATATTCTGTCAATTATCCAATGTATGTCATAGGCAATCGGTTTCATATAAGAGAGCGAGACTTATGAGATCAGTGACGCTGATCTCACAATAGTTGCACTGAGCCTGGCCAACAAGGATAAAAGCACATTGGGGTAATTTAGTTTCCGGGATTTGAAGTTCGATAAAGTGAATCTTCAAAGAAAGAAGAAGAAACAATTAGACAGAAGTCACCATCATCAAACGAATTTAGAGAAAGAAACATCACATAGCGTTTGATGAGGTTTAGAAAAGGCATTGCGACGTCAGCCAAAAAGTACACAGACGATGGAAGAGAAGAGTTTTCAAACAAAGGTGCCTCAGTCGTGAATGGGAGTGTGGATAGTCAGTCGGCTTAAAATCCGAAATGGTGCCAAATAATTTGAGCAAGATCACCAGTAACCCCGCAGAAGGCGTATCATTGTCTATAAACTCAGCAAAGATTTGCGTAATTTTCCTTTTCTCAAAGATAGGCACGGAGTCAAGATTAATGGCAGATTCGACACCTTTCTCTTTGTTCCACTCTCTCTGGCTTATAGACTTCTTCAAAAGCATGGTTCATCGAATGGCATTTTTTAAATATAAACTTTTTTTTTTCTCGATGAAGAAAAAGGGATGTTCATACCCAAATATTTTCCATCTTCTTAAGCTTTCAGAGCAGACAGGTTCCTCTACCACCTTGACTGTCTTCACGAGCAGGAATATTAAAACTTCTCCGCTTTTCTTCTTAATTTTGGTGATTTTGGATAAATAAGCGAGATGGGAAACGGGGAGAGAGATCAGACTCTTAAAGACTGCATGGCTTTTCTTCGTTTCATAATTGTTCAAAACAAAACCACTTCAAAATGAATCAGTTAATTAATTATGGAAAGTTTTATGCGCTTATCAATTTTTTAATGATACTTTAGCATCTTGGTTCTTGTAGACCTAAAGCTCACCATGATACATTTGCAAGGAGCAAGATGATTCGAAAGATTGTCAACAAAATTGGTACGTAAATTTATCGATAAGCATAATATCTGCATGATCAGAACCATCAGTATTTAATGTATACTGCTACATTGGGCAAAATAGTATTTAATTAAAGAGGCATTATGAAAGAACAATTAAAACAAAAATCAAGGAAAATAAGGCTTTATAATCTTGCTCATTCTCCAAGGTATGATATCTCAAATGCTCGCGTAGGCTTCTTTTTAATAAATCATTCCATTCAAATCAATACCCTTTTATATCATCTTTAGCATTTGGGCATTTTATAACAGGAACAAAGGAACAGACAGGAAAGTGCCAACGTCATATTATATATTGATTATTTAAATAAAACTTATACAAAAAAATCCAGTAGGAAAAAAAGAAAAAGCAACTAAAAAAAATGTAAACATGGCCTATGATGAGATGGTGAATTTTCCCAAAAAAACCAAATAATGATAAAAGATGGTGAGGTAGGAATTTTTCTATTGTAACTCGGGATAAAAATTCCACTTATAAAATCGTATATGCCTTTCTCATTTGTGTTATTCGATCTGATTCTTGGAGTTTTTTAATCTGATTATAAGAAATTGTGTCAATTCTTGATAATTTTGAATTAAGTTATATCATCTTGTATTTTGTTCAATTTGAATTTCTCTAGTAGAATTTATGATGTATTCGAATGTTGGGCTTCCTGTCGTGTCAGAAATATCATCCTTACTTGCGATTCTCTGTCTTTCTTTGCAGCTTCTTTAGGAGTTTTTCTTGACTCCTCTTTTCTGAGGCTTATTGCAACATCATCCTTTTTTCTTTATATATATATATATGTGTGTGTGTGTGTGTGTGTATTGCTAATTGCCAACCTCAGCCTCCCGGCCCTCCCCCGTGGGTCTGCCACTGTAATCATGATCTTTGTCTGGGCCTTCTCTGCACACATAATTATCTGCAACAAAGCTTCTGAATTTCTTTTTCTTCCTTTTCTTTTTCTTTGACCTACAAATTAAAGATTCTCTCTCTCCCTTTATGCAAATTTGCGGTATATAAAACGACAGAAACGAGAGGGTTTTTGGGAAGTAGTAGCAACAGCCGAGAGAGAGAGAGAGAGAGAGAGATGTTTTTGAGGAAACGCACATCACCATCTTAATACTGTGTCTGCTCTTTCCGTGTTTTGATTCATGCATGGTGTGAGGGAGTGATAGAGTGAGTTAACGTTTGATAGCTCTTAATGGGTCTTCGGAGGGTTACGTAGGAGCTCCCTTCGTAGCTTCAGCCTTTGCTTAGAGACAAGCAATCCATGTGTGTTAGACAGTGACCTTGGAGAGTAGCCCATCATCGCCATCTCTTCACGAGAGAGAGAGAGAGAGAGAGCTTTCATTTTCATTTTTGTTTTCTTCTGGTCTAAATTCATGTCTTTGTTTAGCTACCCAATGAGTGACGCCTTTCTGTTTCTTCTCTGTGGCCTATATATTCCTGCACTATTTGTCACCTCCCATTGACTAAACTGCTCTTCATCTCTAGCTTAGCCGGCACTCCCCACTTCTCTCGATTCTTTCAAAGATGCAAAATATAGGACCCTCTTAAGTATATAATGAGCCAAAGTTTGAATTACACAAGATAGAGATAGAAAGAAAAGCAGAAGAAAGAGAGATCAAGATCAAAGATTTCTTTGTTGATATTCCCCCTCCCCACCTTCTTTCGGATCAGTCTGCCTTTAAAAGACCATGTTTCCTGCAACCATGTCCAATTCCACTACTTTGTCTGATGAAGCAAGTGTCTCTTCTGGTGCAAGAGTGTTGGATTTTTGCAGCTTCAACTACAACACCGATACTACCAACAAGAACAACCAAGAAAATTCACTGCAACAACAGCCTCAACAACTGATCACCACCGTTCACAACAACTCTCCACAGCATCAGCAGCAGAAGAAGATCAGGAAGAAGAGAAGCCTCCCCGGAAACCCAGGTCAGTCGTTATTAATACCCACTGGATTTAATCAAAGAAAAACGAATACCCACTTTATTTAGTAAACTTGTATAGCATCTTCATTCGTAATTAATTAAAGAGGAGGAGAAAAATTAACATGTTGGGTAATCAAGATTCATCCTTTCTTGGCAGACCCAGATGCAGAAGTGATTGCGCTGTCCCCAAAGACCCTCATGGCCACGAACAGGTTCGTGTGCGAGATCTGCAACAAGGGGTTCCAGAGGGACCAGAACCTGCAGCTCCACAGGAGAGGCCACAACCTCCCATGGAAGTTGAAGCAGAGGAGTGGCAAAGACCAGGTGGTTAGGAAGAGGGCTTATGTGTGCCCCGAGCCCACCTGTGTCCACCATCACCCTTCGAGGGCTCTCGGTGACCTCACGGGGATCAAGAAGCACTTCTGCAGGAAGCATGGAGAGAAGAAGTGGAAGTGTGAGAAATGCTCCAAGATTTATGCGGTCCAGTCTGATTGGAAGGCTCACTCCAAGACCTGTGGAACCAGAGAGTATAGATGTGACTGTGGCACTCTCTTCTCCAGGTAATTAATCATCATTTCGATTAATTAATTCTCGTGATTACTCTATTTCTATCTCTTTCAACGGTTAATCTCTTATTTTCCTTGATTTTGTTTTAATTGTTCTTTCATAATGCCTCGTTTAGTAAATACTATTTGCTTTAGCAGCAACTGACATTCACATTAAATACTGATGGTTCTGGTCAAACATGCAGCCTTCTTGTTATGCATTTATACGATGGTTGCGTACCCAGTTTTTGTTGACACGCTTCGAATCCCTAGCATTATCTTGCTCCTTGCAAGAATGTATAATGGTGAGCTTCAATTTGCATGGGATTTATGTGGGGATTATGCCCTCCACTGAGGCCAAGTGTCTATTGCTATGGTGATATTCCAAGAAAAAAGTGAGAGAAAATCAGTTTTGTCGAAGAAGAAAAATATAAGTATTATACTCGGTAATTAATGAACTGATTCATTTTTGAAGTGAATCATTTCCCCAGTGACCCTTTATGGGTAAAAATGAGCTGGTCTTATGTAAGCTTCTGATGAATCTTGCAGTTCCTGAGAAACGAAGAAAGAATCACCATGCATACCCTCCCTCTCTCTCTCTCTCTCTCTCTCTCTCCCCTCTCTCCCCCCTCCCCCACTCTCGCTCTATTCTTCTGTATCATCAGCCAAAAAATAAAAGAAAAAAGAGGGAAAAGTGAGGTAATATTACTACTTTTCGGTACTTAGGAACTGCAGTCACGAGGGCAATGATAGAGATTTCTTCTTGCTCTGTGAAAAAAGTAAAAGAAGTTCGACTTTATTTGGAGCCATGAAAAGTCCTTGACGATCTGCTTTCTTCATCGGAAAAAAAAAAAGTTTATATTTTAAAAAATGCCATTCATTAATTCATGCTTTTTGCAGAGAATCCTCTTAAACGACTGTGGAACTTTCGTCATCATGAAAACTGTCGAATCTGCCATTGGCAATGCTGACCAGTTTGCCTGTATACTCAGGAAAACAGGAGAATTGCACATAAGTCTTTTCTTGGGTTTGCATAGACAATGATACGCACCTTTCTTTTCTTTTTGGGGTTGCACAATTATCTTGAGTAAAGGTGGTGGATCCACTCAAATTATTTGGCACCGATTTCGAGATTTTGAGCCGACTGTGTCTATGTCCACACTCCCATTCACATTTTGCATGCACATGACAAGCCTCTCTCTCTCTCTCTCTCTCCCCTTTTATGTTGACCATTCGAGAAAACTCCTCCTTTGTGTCTGTGTACGCTTTAACGACGTCCTTAGGTGCCTTTTCTAAACCTCATGCAAAACTGTAGGCCCTCGATGTATGGTGATGATTTCTTTCTCTAAAGTCATTTGACAGTGGTGGTCTAGTTCCTTTCTAATTGTTTCTTCTTCTTTTTTCTTTGAAAGATTTTCACTTATTGCGTCCTCCCTTTTTGCATGAACTTCCCAAATCCCGAGAGCTTCATTATTTGTGTGCTTTGTATCATTGACTGTTGCACGAATGGAACTTACAATTTAACTCCTTAGTGAGATCAGCGTCACTGATGCATCATAAGTGCCTCGCTTCCTCAACTTATGATTTACTAATGCTCTTCTAATAACACCAGTAAGACTCGCGAGCATACGTTGAATAATTAGTACATATTTGTAGAAACCTGGGAAGTTCTTCCTTGGGTTTGTGTAAAAGATTAAGTCGATCATGGTGCAGAAAAGTATTGCAACTTAGAATACAAGTCGAGGATGAAAAAGACATGAACCTCACGTTCTTCTAGCATTTAAGAATGGATGATGCTTGTGGTGTTTTCTTGTATCAGCAATCACCTTGACAATTGAAGTGCTATTCATAAAGATGCATGGAAAATCATAAAAACCTTGCAAATACACTTATTCAGTTTGTTTCACTTTAATAACATCAGAATTCACATTATTTATACACACATGTATAACTTTTTTTTGCATATCTCACAGCTCTCACCGTGGAAATAAGCAGTTCAATTATTTATGGAAAATAAAGTTAGCCATATTGCTGGTGTTAGATGTGAAGTGTGGACGATAATGGTTCCACAATCCTTAGGAGTTCATATTCATCCATTACATTAGCCTTCCATTCTCTACCTTTATAGAAAGTTTGAATAACTCATCCAAATCTCTCTTTGTTGTACACAGGAAGGACAGCTTTGTGACACATAGAGCATTTTGTGATGCACTAGCTGAGGAGAGTGCAAGGCTCTCGGCGAGTCAACTTACCACCGTTGACCCAAATATCCCTCTTCACCACCGCCACCTTCAACCACCGCCCACTCTCTTCCCTCTCCCCTCCCTCCTCTCCAACCCACCGCCGCAGCCAACAACCCACGTTTCCCTCACCCCCAACTGGAATCCACCCCAAAACCCTAGCTACCCTCCGCAGGTCCATGTAAAACCTGAAACCCTCCGTTTCCAAGTCCCTCTGCTCTCCTCACAACCACAACTCATCTTTCAAGAGCGGCCCAGCCACAAGGCCATGATCGCCACACCCTTCCAAGCCCTCCACGGCACTGCTGCTGGCACGTCACCGCACCTCTCAGCCACCGCGCTGCTCCAGAAGGCCACCACCATGGGCTCGGTGGCCACTTCTGCCATTGGCCACCATCATCATCATCACTCAGCTCGCTCGGCCAGCCACATTGCATCGTTAAGTGTGGGGGGTGACTATGGCACACCAAGTGTTCCCCCAGAGCTCGTCAAAGAGTTGGCAGCATCACCCTTGGAGAGCCTTGGGGCTTGGCGGAAGAGCGACGGGTTGACCAGGGACTTCCTGGGGCTGACCGGAGAGGTCAACGCCGGGAGCGGGAGGGTCAACGTGGGGGACTTGCTGGGGTTCACTAAGGGGATGGAGCTTCAACAGGCGTACAAGCGCGAGCAATCTGCGTTGAAGATTAGTGACGGTTTTGGCTTTGCGGATCAGAACAATGCAAGCTGCTTCTCAGATTTGGAGTGATTGTTGAATTCGAAATATGGCATGACCAAAAACAGCAGTAATCTTCAGTGGGTTTTAGTGTTTTTAACTTTACGATGAATCTTTAAGGCGTGGTGGGTGGTTTGACAGCCATCTAATGTCATTGGGAAAATACTAAATGAAAAGACGCAGAGGAAGAAGAAAGCAAATTAGGGTTTTTTCCCTCGTCAAGTAGGCATTATCTTGTTGGAGTTAATTATTTCTTGGGGAATTTTCCTATTCTTTTAGATGCATAATTTTGTTACTTGTGGAAGAGTGATGCATTTTCGTTAGTCTAGGCTTCGTTTTTACTTAAAAGTATCTTCCCAAGCGGAAGCAACAATGCTTTCTATACTCGAAGCTTGACAAGTACCCTTTTACTGGACCGCCCGCTAAACATGCAAGTAATTACATGTGATAGAGAGAGATTATTGCTTTTGAATTGATGTCTATCTATAATGTCTCATCAATCAGCACTCAGCAGTAAAAAATTAATGGGCCTTTATAAGGGTTTAATATTGTAAAATTTATACTATGTACACCTCTGGTGTGTATGAGGATAAATTGCACAATACTTGTAAATCAATGAACAAATATAGACATTATACTTTTTATTAATTATTTCTTACAACCTCGATAGTTAATCCACCCGAACTTGTGGAATTTATTTTTAGATAATCTCCATGCACAATTTTTTTTTTTTAATGCAAGGTTATATTTTATTTATTTAGTTAAATGACTTGAGAGTTTAAAAACCATCAATTCATGGACGATGTGACTTCAAATTGTGCTTGCATGAGCTCAAGGTCATTTTCAAGCTATAGAAGTTGAGGAGGGTTGAGAGTACTGAATTCGATGCATATATGCATGAAGATTGATTGAGATGAAAATTCGGACATGAAATATTATTCAAAAAGAAGAAGAAGATTGAAGTGACACAAGTTGACATTGTTGTCCCTATTATCAATCTACTACAAAAGTTTCGTGCCTCTAACTTGCCAAAACAAGGCATGACATAATAATGTATGGAGTAGATGATAAGGTAAGCATGAATTAAAAGAAAGAAAATAGCGACAAAAGATAGAATTGATTCGGAGGGTATGCCAAATTCAGTACCATCAAAGCAGTTGAAATACTATAGTTCAAGTTGAACTAAAGCATAATGTGTTCAATTCTCCTAATTGTAATAGAGATATGTCAATGTACTTAATTGCACCATCTCCTTTCCAATATGGTGATTATACTTCATAGTTCACTAAAGATCACCTTGAGGGCTTTTAAAGATCTCTACAACGGCCAATACATCATTTTAACGTATTTTATTTGTACTTTTAATATATAGTGCCCTAATATATATAAAAAATTTAGAATTTTAACATACATTGTTGAATTTTCATTTTCAATCTTGTGATTCAATTATTTAGAATCGATATCTCAAAAAAAAAATTAAAAATCTTTATTATCCTAAGCACGTAGGGAGAGAGTTTCTAAGAAGAATTATGAAAAAGAATTAAAAGACAATTTTCACTTTTTTATAGAAAAGGTGAGAGAGTATATTCTTGGGATTTAATCGAGGATGGCAAAGTGATCAAGATAAGACAAGTACGAGGGGTGATGTGAGCATGTCGGTGGAGCGGGCCACACACGACTTAGCACACTAATAATAGTGGTTGACGATCTAACCCCTCCTTCAGTCCAATCCAAGCCAGCCAAGGTGACAATGACTGCCCTCATTTCTTTGAATAATTCGAATAAAATAAGGAATGAAAGTTTTCCCATGCATTCACATTAGTCAAATTATTGACAAGGATGATACTAATAATAGTAATAGTGATAATAACAGTAATATCACACAGCCCCAATGAAAATGACTGCTCTCATGTTCTTTGCATAATATATTTAAAATATTAATTGGAGACGTTGGTACCATCTTATCAAATTTCTGGTGAAATCTACTAAAATGGTATGGACTTATATGAAATATTCGGGATTGATGGACCATGGTAAGGACTAATGACTATCTAAGACAGTAATCCTATAGGATAATAAACAAAATTCTTATGTATAAGAAAGAAGTCGATAAGTCTAACTCAAAAGCAAACCATTCTATTAAATACGTTAAATGAGTGCCTCCAAATAATTAAGCTTGCAAAAAAATGCCTGTTATCAGAGCTCTTGAAATTCATAACTTCTTAAGGAAATTATGTAGTTTCTTCCCTCACTTACTTCACTTTAAATTATCAAATTTAATATCAAGTTACTAGGGATAGAAATATCAAAAATGACATAATTTCGTACGGTATTCACTTAAGTGTTATAATTTTTTTTTTTCGACATTTCAAATGCTATAATTTTTAAGAAAATGTTTATTCATGTAAGTGCCATAAAACTTTTATAGAGAAAGATAATGCGCAAAAAGTTAGCATCCCTAATCTATTTGCAAGCTGATGTAACATGGGCCATCTTAGGGTTATGACACACATTTTGATGGGAAGTTCTTGCGACAGCTTGAAAAGGAGAAAGAGAGGAGTAACGTAGCAATTGGACAAGTGGACTGAAACACAGGGGTCTACAATGCATCATCTAATAAGAGGACATCGACCTGCCAAAATCCTGATGGGACGTATCCTATATGAGGTAGCGAGACGGGTTGAGGCCAATTGCTAAAAACCCTATATGGTTTAAGAGGAAAAATTATTTAAAATATTTTAAATTTATCATATGAATATCAATTCAATTCTAAATTTCTTACTTTAATTAATTTCATTTTAACTTTTGACAATTTATCCATATAGTCATTCGACCAATTTTAATCGACAGTCATTGACATGAATGTCGGTGGCTTTAGCTCATATTAATGTGAACCATCTTGTTATAATTTTTATTGATTTTTTCTTTTCTTTCTTTTTTCTTCCCTTATCTTCTAAAATCGGTGAGGGTCGCAATGACCCTTGCCAGGCTTAGTGGGCAAAAAAGGAAAAGATAGAGAAAAAGAGAAAAGAAGATAATCAAAAAATTATTAAAAAATTCACGAAAATTTTAAAAAAAAATTAAAATATATAAAAATTATCAATGTTAGCACTAGTCATATAATGTAATATAGCTGGTGTCCAAATTAGCAATTTCTGACCAAAATTAAATGGAAAAATTACATTGGCAAATTGTCAAAAAAAATTAGTATTCAATTGACAAAATCGAAAGGCTTAAAATTAAATTGACAAATACAATAGGCTTAGGACTTCTTTGATAATATCCTCAGTGCGAGATGAGTTTGGGATTTTATATCAAATATGAAATGTGTAACTACTAAAATGCCCTATGTTTTCTTTACATTTCTTAGGTGGTTGAAAATATAAATACCGGAGTTTATCCTAGTAGTCACCCTTCCCACGTGTGAAGGGAGAAATGGGAGGTTCAAAACCCCACATTTTAAAGAGGTTGAGATAGGGATGGTTAACTTTAAGTGTAGTTTCGACTTCTATGTCTTATAAAGAGGTACAACAAAAGTCTAAAATTAAATTTTGCTTTGAGATTAAATTGAGAGCTAGAGTTAGACTAACAAAAAAATAAAAAATAAACATTTTGCCCTTACGCTATTAAAACTCTCAACGTTCCTATGAAAATTTGTGAACGTTAACCAATTTTTTTTTGTATAATATAACATATTTCAACCAGCCACTATTTCACACCTCACTTCTAATTGTTGATAGATCTTAGATTTCTATGAAATTCATTAAAAACATACATTCGGAGACTCCATGAAGATTGACAACGAAAATTTCGAGTAAATGGTTGCCATTATTTACAGATTTGAGGTTGTGTATTATATCTTACATAAGATTATTGTTTATTACAAAACTCTACAGCAAATTGCGGGCATCCAACAGGAACTGGACTACTTTAGTGAGACGGTTTCGGGATATTACATCTGAGCTGTTAACGAGTTTGAGACCCATTTGGAGAGCAACGAGAAGTTAATGAGGGGCACGAGCCCTTCCCTAATTGCATGCGGATATCAAAATTAAGTGCAATCAAAATCTTGGTCCGAGTGGATTCAGTGCGGTGACAATAGAAAATTTGCAAGGTATAATAGTGAAGCATATAATTTCTTTTTATTTTCCTGAACTTTCTACACATAGTTTATGAATAATATCGTGATACAATTTCATGTTTTCCAATAGTTATGTGTACTTGGTGATAATCACACGTCGTTGTTCCATACAGACATCATTTTCCAAGGACACCACCAGATTTCAATCCTGGAAGTGACATAGTGGTCTCTCTACTGGACCACAAGGGTTTTTGGGGGGGAAGTCAAAGCTGAAAAGAGAGCAATTGAGGACTTTCGGTTTTGACGGTGGCGATGCCTTGACTTGTGAGGAAAATCACTAGTTTAAGCAAAAGTGAATTACATCCAGTTAATCTACTTATTACAAGCAAAGAAGAAAACCAACTACAGGTGTTCGATATAGGTCGAAAAGATTAATCGGTTCATTTCAGTTCAGCTTAGTATTTTTTATTGGGATAGCAACTTCCTTTTAATTTACCGTTCGAATTCAAACCGAGGATAATTGTCTAAAAAGTTCTAGACCTATTGTATAGCAACCAATTTGATCCTAAACATTTTTATTATGCCAGTTTAGTCCCAAACATATTGAAAATATTTTCATGACTCCGGGTGATTTCGGCTAAAATCGCCAAAAGGACTACAATGCAAATCATCAAAATGTTCAGTACTAAATTGACAAATCGCCAAAAATGTTTAAGACTGAATCAGCATAATTGAAAAATTTAGAACCGAATCAACTGTCATACAATAGTTTTAGGACTAAATTGGCACACTTGAAAGGTTTAGGATTGAATTAGCCACCATACAATAGTTTTAGGACTCTTTTGGATAATTTTTCTACCCAAACTGACTCAGCAACTAATCAAAAATCAATTAACTAAGATTTTTACTGGCAAAATAATTTATTACAACTACAGATAGCTTCTTTCAAGATGACAAGTTGGAGTTTGGCTCAAGTTGGGTTGTTGTTGAAACATCGTTGAATCTTGAGGGATATCAGCAAGCAGCAGATGGCATGTTCTTCATGTGTTTAACTATTCAGACATCTATACCTATTCTTCCTGTTATATTCTGTAGGGTCAGTTGGATTCGGCGGGTCTTGTTTCTGGACATTTTGCTTATTAGTTCAGCAAACTGGTCCTATATCAATCTCATGACTCGGATTCTACAGAAAGAATCAGATTTTCTGGTTGTTTTCGGTTTGATATTTCGAGTGTTGTAATCGCTAGCATGTAAATAGGGACTTACAGCAAATTGAAGCCATTAGTTTGGTTTGTCTTTGTGTGTTATTAGTTGGAGTTGAAAATAAAGTTTTCCCGCTAAAGTAAAGCCGAACCGCAAAAGCCGGGGGGAGAGAGAGAGAGAGAATTAAAGAGTTGAACTGGGTCCATGAGGGGTATGGTATCCTATGTTATCAAGGTACATTCATATGCTTCCATATCATATGAATGCAAACAAAAATTGGGGTCCCAGAAAAACTAAAGATGGTCGTCAGCTTGCACCTTCCACTAAATTTACGTACATTTGAACGCTGAATCTTTCATTCTAAGAATAATAATGAGCCAATCAATCATTTTCAGTGAATACCCTGAAGTGATGAGATTCTGCTTTTGGCACTTGATTTCTATAGAGAGGATCACCTTCGAATTACAAAACTAAACAGCATGGACACAAGCATCTTGACTTTTGGTTATGCTAGTGGTACTGCTAACTTAGCTCTAAGTGACTCGATCCCTTGAATGGATGGGCAATAAGACAGTCCATAATGTCCACTCTCGCGACCCCAATCCAGCACAGTGGAAGCAATAATGCAAGAAAAAAGGAAAAATTAACCCCCTTTTGTTCCAAAAGGGGAGAAAAAAAAATGGCTGCTTTGGATATCCCAAGCATCTCACTTTTATATCTCCAAGCCCTTTTTTTTTTTGTTGAATGCTAGGAATTTACCAACTCCAAGAAATTCTTTTCCTCATCACCCACTTTCTTTTCGAGAGATTTAGAAAATAGCGCCAGAGGGATAACGGAAGAAGAAAATCTAAGGACATGTAACCTTTTCTAAAGAGGAGGCAAAGAGAGGCTGCTAAAAAAAAATGCTGTAATGCGAGCGTGAGTTAAAAAAGGCAACTAAGTTGATGGTGTATGTGAATTTGTGCCCAGTGGTGCTGGTGATGGTGGTGGTCCGGGACAAGAAAGTGGTACTACTAAAACCAAAAGAAAGAGAGAGGCAAAGAAAAGAAGAGAAAAAGAGAGAAGGGATGAGGAGGAAAAAAAAAAAGAAGCACACCAGAGAGAAATGTCAACGGCTACCGAAAAAGATGCTTCAATAGAAGTATGAAAGTTCTGAAGTATTACCCACATTCCTCTCAAGTCCTCTTTTTTCCTCTTCAAACTTTATCAATTTCCGTGCATGTCCCCATAAAACGTTTCACAGATTTTTGTTGGCAGCATAAAACCTGCAAACAAGATAATAAAAAGAAGACTTGATTTAGCACATAAGCAGAAACCAAATTTCAGAAAATAAAAGTAGGCAAAGAAGGGATCAACCTAACGCCTTGGACCACAACCATTTGGATGCTAAACTCTTTTAGAAAGGCTGGCAATTTTGTGCATGTGTGACCCTATGCATATTCTAATTCTACATGCTTTACCTCCAAATTCCAGCCCCATTTAGTAGGTTGGTCTGCTTGAATTTAGAAAATAATAGTAAAGAATTCAAAATGCCAAATTTTCTTGAAAAACCGAAAGCTTTTCGGCCACTTAGATATAAACGTAAGTGAATAAAATGAGAGTTACATTAACTGATATCCAATTGACACGCAAAGGAAAAGTGCTAGCATATGATTCCATAAGGTGCCTACAGCTTTGGCATAACAAAAAGGGAAGTTCTTAGAATAACAATGCATATTCAGCACCGCCTGAGAGAGAGAAAGAGAGAGAGAAGGGGAGGCGGGACCTAGCTTTTAAAAAGTACATGTATAAGTTGCAGGGTTTTAGGTCAAATACATGCCATTTTGCCCCATAAAAAAGATGTCTCTTTCTTTCTCAAACTTCTTTTTTCTCATAATCTTCTCATGAGGCACAACCAGACAAACCAAAAGCTTCTCTGCAAAATTCCCCACTCTCACCCTTTCTCACGGACAAGCAGTTGTGTCAGCTTCCATCAGGGAATCTCATCCCATCTCCTCCTCTCAATAAACCTTCCTTTTGCACCTTTTTCTTTCTTCCAATCCTCATCATTGCCAAACCTTCTTTCCTTCCTTTGCTTCTGCTCTCTCCACAGCCCCCCCCCCCACCCCCCCGCTTCCCCTTTTAAGCTTCTGCTGCAAAATCCCTACATAGAACTCATATTTCACAGTCCTCTCTCGTATTCCATTGGAATTAAACAGTGCAACTTCCAAAAAGGAAAAGGGTGATCTTTTTGTCATCACTTGAGAAAGACTCCCGGTATAATTCTAACCAGCCAGTTCTGATAATAACTCATCCCATTAATATGTATACTTTTCTTCGTCCCAAATTTTTTAGGGCATCTTGACCAATGTGATGGAAGAGAAAAATAACAAAGAAAGACGAATAACATGGCAGTAAAAGGGTAGAGGAATACACTAACATCAATTTAACAACAAAGAGAAAGAAACCTATTGAAATTGCTAGTAACTCTTAGCATGTTCAGAACCAGTACAGAGTACTGTAAATAAGGAAATCAGTTCTTTCAACCCCATAGAACATCTATAGCACCCAATACTACAGAATTTTCTTATCATTCAGCTCCATTTTCCCAACTCACGCTCTTTTTTTTTTTTTTTCCTTTTTCCAAGTAGGTTTCAGATTTCCACCCCCAGCATAAATATAATTTTTTTGAGAAAATATGAACTGTAGAGATAATAACTGTGGAGATAATATTCCAAATTCCAAGTTCTTGTATCCTGCAGAATTATGGACAGCTGAAATTCAAAAGTACCATTCAGGCAAAAAGCTTCCTATAAGATATGCATCTTTTGTCAGCACATGGTATCTCGCGGGACCAAATTCTTTAACAAAGCTTTCTCGTTAGAATTTAACCAGCAGTCACAATCCATCAAAGTTTCAGTCCAAAATATCTGTATAAAACACATTCCTTAATGCACAGTGATTCTTATAACAGCACATCACCCTTTTGAACACTCATTAAGCATATTTTAATTGTGTAAGTAGAGGGAACAGTGAACAAAATTGGGAAGACTAATCAAAGCTTAAAACTGGAAAGTGTGATTCATTGTGTGCTGAAGAGTATAAAATATAAAATTATTGATTAACCTGCTAATCAAACATTCATCAAATTCATATGATCCAAGTGGTAAAGTGAATGGTATAGATATGGCAAACTATAGTCATTCTATAAAGTGTTGTAGCTTATGCATTTGATACTATATATTCTAACGTTGCAGCACCAGCCAGTGCTGTAAGTTGGCACAACAATGAGGGCGCAATGCAGGCATTGTGAAGTGTTTGCTAAACTTCTTGAAAAAAACTACACTATCTCTTTTCATAGTTATGATTGTTGCGCGGGAACTATACCAAATGCTCTCGTAATATAGAAAGTTTTGTTTTCTTGGCGAAGGTGCAATTACAGGCTGAAAAATCTGTCATTTGAACTGCCTAGTGGTGGCGGCGGCTTCTCATGCATAAAATAAGAATGACAATTGCAGACGAAATTTTGTCATTCTTATTTTTTTTAAAAGTCATGTCTGAGACTAAGTTCGAGAAAAATCCAATCTCAATAATGGATACATCAATGTCAAGAAAGCATAGCTAAAATATCATGCACAAAAAGGCATCTACACGATATATTACTGCCTCTAGCAATATTTTCCAAATCAAGCAACCAGCAGGCTTGAAGACACCAGATCCTTCTGGTCTTGTATGCTTCGCCTAATCTATATAAGCTCTGTCTGAATAATGCAATTTCTTAGTGGTTTCGCTTGTTGATCCTACAGGCTAGAGATGAAATAATCTTTGCACTCCAAATTGGTTAACAGTGTGCTATTATCAAATCAACGTAGAAGACGGCTGTTCTTCCTTTTGTTTCCAAGAAACACTACAATAGTTAGTGCTATACTAGCAAAAGTGCACAATATTTAATTTTTTGAGATATCAAAGGAAACATTGTTTTAAACAAAAACATTTCATTCTGGAAATAATTAGCTCAGTTGGAGGGCCTATATGATGATCTTCTTATAGGCCTGATAACAGTCCAAGGGTCTTGTCCCATCAAAACATTAGGAGATAAAGATCATGGTCCAAGACAAAGACTATACCATCTTCCTTGGTCTTAATAACTCAAGTAATCCACCGATGTTATGGCATTTTGTTTAATGCAAAACAATCTGTTATCTAAGCAACATACTTTGAACAGCAGGTGATTTGCCAATGATTCACAATAAAATTCACAAGACAGTCAAATTTTCAAAATTCAAAAGGCTCCAAAATACCTGCAGTGCTGGTAACATTTATCTGTTCATGGCCTCCCATTTCTGAACAAGTTCACTGATAGCAGTTGAAAAAGCACCAGCAAAATCTTCCATGGAGGAAATTATCCAGAGAATCAACACTTCTCAAATGACATATCTACCAATATTCCTCAGTGATATCTGACCAATGAAAGCAAATAGTGCTGCTGAAGGAATGGAAATACTAACATACCACACATGTTAAGAGAGTATTTGAATGACTTCAAAGCTGATATACCAACAGTTTTCAGCTGAAGAGTAACCCAAAGAAGGTGATATATCACTGCTTCTGGGGCTAGCACCTTATCCATTCCTTTCATTCTCCAGCAAAAAAACAGAAGAAAAAAGAATAGAAAACAACAAAGCCAGCATCCAGTAGAAGAGCAAAGGAACAAAGGCAAAAGAGCAAATAAGAAACAAACAAGAACTCAAGTATGTCCAAAATAATTTGGACATATACGAAGTAATCTTCAAGAAAGAATTGAATCTTGTCCCATTGAGAATGTCATATGTGAAGCTCCATAGCCCAATCAAGTAAAAGTGAATCATACATCCTTAAACAGGATCATAAAATAAGGAATGAGGCAAGACAGATGGACAAATTATAAGGAATCATATTATGAAAAGTAAGATCGTTCCAAACTATTTGACTGTCTTCTTGCTGTTACATAAGAGAATGAAGTGGCTGGATGAAAACAGAAAAAGAAGAGTCCTGTCGTACTAAATGATTGAATAACATATGAGGCATTCTCATTAAGCTTCAAGAGAAATATTACAGAGTCAATGGAACAACTAAGAGATAAATATCAACAGTTAGTTTGATATGAACAGCTGGACAATAAAAAAACAGACTTGCCACAAGTTCACAAGAAAAAATCTAAATGATATCTAGGTGTAAGCCCAAATTTTTGGCTACAGAGTACTCCGATGTAAAAAGATTATCTGCGGATGTAATGTTTGTACTCTTGATCATGCAAAAAGAACAGCACAACATACTGGGAGCGTAGAGTGGAGAGTTGGATGTTAAGGACCAAGTCACAAACTTCTCCTTCGTGGATGTAGTCGTCTCTCTCTTTAAGTCTTCTCACATATTGCCTGGTTCACAGCATGTACTGTATGGCCAAGTATAAGTCTGATCTGGCAAAAACATTATAGAAACAGAAGTAAGATTTCTAACCATCTTATGCCTCAACACTCTGAAGGAGTAACTTCAACAGACTTCACCTAATGGCCTTATCAGAAACACTTGTAACCAATACTTTCATCATTAGCAAGCTCATTGTTGTGCACTTAATATCCTGTCAAGTCAGCAGGCTTAATCAACAACAAATTATCTCCTATTTGCAGATTTAAGAAAGAGATCCCTGCATCATTTCTTTCTGAAGCTCAAAATGAAACTGAGAAAATGAAAAGAAAAGAAAAAAATGGCACAGCATATCGAGTGTGATTACCTGTTACAGTCAACTACACTTGAGTACCCCAAAGAGATGGTTCCATCCTACATCAATATTCATCAGATTTCTGATAAACGTCCAACACTATAATCATCCTACATTAACAAGGGATAGACAAGAGAAGTGAAGAAGAGACCCCTTGTATCACATAAAGCACTATTTTCCACCACATACAGTCATTATAACACAGGACATCTGACAGGATTAGCTTGTTTATAGTCAGAAAACAGTAACTAGATCTTATAGACTGCAGGAGGGGACACTAGAATTAAAATCAACAGCAATGGTCCCCAAACCCAACATCACCCCAATTAAGTTTAGAGATAAAGGTTCACTACCATTTGGCATGTAACCATTAAGTTGATGACAACTAACTCCTGAAATGGCAAGCATGCAAATTGAGATTGAAATTGTATCTTGTTAAACTGCATGAGCAGAGTCCCCCTCGAAGTTAAAACATCACACATACGTAAGAAACAGAAAATCTTAGAGATTCTAACATGAGATTCAGTGATAAATCAGAAAAATGTCTTTCTTAACCAACCCGCCAGGTTAGGCAGGTCAATCTGAATGCTGAAGTTAATATGTCTGTTCCACATCCAGCTTTAGTCAAAGGGTCTATCCAACCCAGCTATCGTGGTTAGCATCAATTTACATATGGATTTCTCGCTCGAGTGGCGTAGGCAGCAGTGGCAGATTAGCAGGCTTTTTGGGCGTTAGGGTTAGACTCAAGAGGTTAGAGAAATTCAAAAGGCCATGCTAGCAGAAACTTATGTTCTTTTGCTGCTGAAATCTTACCTTTTAAAAATGACGACCCCATTAAGAACAACTTTTCTTGCGCTCTCGGTAGGACAAAGAATTGATAACCTCCATGCAGCTCAAGCAGCCCAATCAAGCAAATGCAAGTAAACACGTTCTCCTCTACTTGTTCACTGTAAATCAATATATAAGATCCCTTCTGGCTATTCGCTTTTCAAGCAGCAAATACACATATCCTTTGCATCTGAAACCAGTTGAAATGTCACTGTTGAATAGCCGAGTTCAAATAGTCAGACAGCTATCCACAGCTTTTGCTTGAACATCATTTCCAATTTTCCACATTCTATCTTGCTCAGAGGCTGTCCTTGATAAAGTTATGCCCAACCTCCAATACCGAAGATAGCAAGTATTGGCATACTGGCAAACAGTGGCAGATATTTGGAGTTGGTAGAGATGACTTTCTGTATTGACATAATTTTTAACACTTTCTAGAATCGGTACTCAGACTCCACTGCCCCTATACCACCGCTTTAAAAGAAACACTAACTCGTCAATAATGGAAAGATGCAGGAGCCTGAGCTCTTACGTCTTGGATGATAACTGATAGACCATCACAGCAGTTTCATGAGTAAGCTGTGAAGAAAATTTTGTCACTATTACGATAAAGGGAAAGACAATGACGGGCTCATATTGTCTAATCTCCCACTTATTGACCCACTAATATCCTCTCTCTAGTCAAATTGTATATCCTCCATGACTCAACATCATTAGACTTTAGAGAAAAAACCAGTGAGAAGACAATGTTGACTTCATATCAGGCAACTGTCTCCTTGCCTACAAAGGGACAACTGACTTTGATCTCTGTACACGCACTATCCATGTGTCGACGGGCATGACTACAGCAAGCTCAGCTCATAGGCAGCCCCTTTGTCCATGTGAAGTGGAAACTTCCCAACTGCAACAAAATCTAATTCATCCCTCTGGGATTTCCCGACTGCAGTTTCTGTCGCTCCATCATTTCAGAACAAAATGACCGATCAATGACACGGTAAGGGCCTATCCGGCACACGAAGCACGCATCAGACAGTTCGATATAAAGGGTTCAATCCCAACATCCAGCATTATCCACCCAGTCAAGCTCACAATGCCTGTTGTCCCCAGCATAAAGCACCGCGACCCATTGCATCCTCGGAATTCACCTACGACAGTCACCAAACCATGCGAAAAACTGAAGAACCAAGTATGAAGATCACCTGCCCGTGAATGATTCGGCATTCGAATTCGCCTTGATCCGTCTCCGCCGACCAACCCATTTAGCGGAAGAGTCTCGTCGCTCTCGGATCCCGCATTCTCGCTGCCCATGCCGGGATTCTCCCGCGAGCTCGCCATTTTCATCGACACAACTCGCCCGACGAGATCGCCCGCGTTTCTGTCGAATGACGAAAGGAAAGGAGGTGCAGTGGGAGAACGGAGCGAATATTACTCCCATAATTTTTTGCTAAAAATAAGCAATTTAAGAAAAAGCTAATAAAACAAAAAAATCTCAAATTAGTGCACCTGTCACAAATACATCCGAACTAATTTTTTTAAGATTCAAAAATTTTACACGTATGATGAATTTACTTTTTATTAATTTTGTTAAAGTTTTACAATTAAATTACTGAGTTGAATGAGATGTGGCAATTGGCGAGTTTAATAGTTTGGGGTTTTACCCTTTATCTTTCACATTTATATTAATTTATAATTTTTCGTAATATTAATCAAATTTAACGGAACTTAATAAAGGGTAAATTTCCCCAAATGTACTTTTAGTGGTGAAAATATTTTAATCTAATTTTTTTGTCATATCAAATAACAAGAGAAATTATTTGTATGCCATTTATCCAAAATTAGGTTAGGGTATTTCTTTACTTAGTGTTATTATGTGAACTTAGTTATGCACACTTCTAGTGTAAGTAATAGCATCCATGATCATCTTGAGACAAATAAAAAAATATGAATCTATCCGAATGACCAAATTCATGTATAATATAATGTATTGTAACTTGTAATATTTTTCCTTAAATATGTAACACTATACGATTTGAAGGGATATAATAACTTAAACACGTATTTATCAATTAAATTTCTTTTAATCGAGTTTGTGTGCTTTTTCTGTTTGAGATTGAATGTGTGTATATCAAAGTTCACCATATAAAGAAGATTTATGACAATTTTATTAATCATGTACTAAATCACAAAAAAAATTGTATGTTGTGACAACTTTTTGCTACGAGGCTTATCTGCTATAAGAAGTGTATAAGTTGGCATGAACTTTTTATGGCCACAATCTAGGCAAATAGTCTAAAAATTGTGAAAAATGTCCTTTTATCTCCATATCCCGTCATGATGTGTGTATTTTTTACAACAAATAACATATGTTGCTACAACTTAATGCAATTTATTTGTTGGGCCAATTTAAAACATGATGTCGTGACAAAAACAAATTGTAATAGTAGTGTTCGTTGTAACAAACTAATTTTCCATGAATTATTTCGTCATGATAAGTAACATATTGGGTGAAAAAAATTGTCAGCACTATGTACAACTAAATATTCTTAAAAAAAAATGACAAAAGATATTCATAAAATTAAATATTTTGTCACCTTTCTTGTGTTTCAAAATTGTGTCACTAAAAACATTATATCTTCATAACAGAACCTTTGGTCTTGAAATAAGTCAAATCGAATCCTTGAAACAAATTCTTTTGTAACAAAAAGCAAATCGTCACAAAATATCTATGGAATTGGGATAAGTAACTTTTGTACATTTGTCATAAATTTACTAATCAGCCAAGTTATATGACAAAATCAGTAAGGAACACATAACGCACAATTCAAAAGACAAAAAAGAAAGAAAATTCAAAAGGAAATTATTCAAATTGGGTAAGTACATTGAAATAAACTTACGTAGCTTTACTAGAAAATTCTTCAATTTGGATCAATGAATAGATAAAATAAAATTCTGAAAAAGAATCTACTGTTAGGGAATTTCAAGAATTTCAAATTTATATTAAAAAATTACATCACGTTTATATAGCCTACTATGGAAAATACTTATCAAAATACTCTGCTAGTTATTTTAATACGGACTAATTACAATATGGTCATAAGTAGACTACTAGGAAAGGACTGGATTTTGATAATTGCATAGATAAAAGAAAAGTAAATTTACATTAAGGGTGAGCATATCGGACCGGCCGGACTAGGTGTCACGCCTCGAACCTCAAGTGCGTGCACACCCCTCGGTGGTCGATAAAATTGCGACGTCCTAGGACTCGTCGCCAACCCATTCATTTTATTGCACATGCGAAAGCGTATAATAAATCCCCATACAACAATCAATATGGGATAGAAAAGCAGGACCACGATTTCATAAAACACTTTTATAAACAACCTACTGGTTTATATACAACACTAGTCTATGAACAAAAGTCTACTCCAAAAAGAAGAGCCACCCAGCTAACTAGGCACATGACTCCTCAGCCGAGACCTCTGAGACCTTCGGGGGATTTGGGTCTTCCACAACACCACCAGGGGGATAGCTATCCCCTCACCTGCCGTGGCGTTGACCGCAACAGCAGGGATGTCGGAATCCTATAGGGGACCTTCCCTTATCCCATTGATCCCATGGCGAAACCACGCCCTAAATCGATGAGGTACCAACTGTGGTCAGCCCTCATCGACCAAGATAGTGGTCACTATGTGCTCATGGAGCTAGGGACTCCCGGGGACAAGGATGTTAGTACTCTACTCCGTAGACCCCCTCGACTTCCTAAAACACATTGGAGGGCTATCATCTAAGGACCTGAAAAGAATTGAGCCCACGACGGGGTGAGACAGCATCTTAACAAGTTCATCCCCTAAACTCTAATTAGGAAGAAAATATGCCTAACCATACAACCACACAACCATAGAAGCTCACCTAGTCTCAGATCCTCCCTACATGTCAACACAGTTCATATCATATACACAAGCAGTGATCAAACTCAATCAATTGGAATGCCACATCTCAAATCTCACACAGCCACAGGGGTCCCGATTATAAGGCCAAATCGTTATGACACGTCTCATTCCGTGCTACACGATTTCATCCCATAATCCGGCGCGTCAATTTTACTCAGCCATGCGTTCCAATTTTTAATCACGACCTACTCAACATTCGGCGGTCTTCTAGCGTAACCAGGCATCGTCTCACCCCTATTGAGTACGGCAATGTCTACTCGAGATGGCAATCATGAATAAGCATATGTTTAGAATCTACTATGACTAGCATCCCTTCACAAAGGGCATCCCATATAGGGGCAACATCCACCCGACTCATTTCGGGGACGGGTTCTCATAGCTAGTCATGCATCAATCCAATCCCGGCCAAGACATCATGCTTTGCATTCAAATGTCCCAATTAAAATAACGTACTTGGCCCATTTTCTTCGTATTAAAAACACACAGTAAAAATAATTGTGTGCGAGTACATGATCAATTTGAACCAGAAAATTGATATCATTTCTTTTAAAATCCCACTATTGGATATAGTATTTAAAACTATTTTCGGTGTCAAAATCTAACACTCGGTAATATTTTTAAAGAAATTTAAAATATATATATTTAAAAGAGCCTGTCGGTCCATTGATCTAGTCCGATTCAGTTCTTCCCCGAAACCGAGAGTCGGATTGAAAATTACCGATTCCATTTTTATGGAATTAGAAATCCGACTGACGCCCCTAGGAACCGGACTGAACTAGTCGGTCCGATCCGATCCGATCCGGGTGGTTCCTAGTGTAACATCTTGATTTTCCAATTCTATTTTCAATTGAATGAGTTGGGCTTTTCATCGACACGCCTATAGTCTTTTTCTCTGAGCTGATCACTCATGAGATAACTAGTCTATCTTATGAAGCCGTTAAGGGATTTTAACGCAATAAACTTAAGAATTTGACTAGAAATCAACTACTTGACCGTGCTAATCTGCAATGGTTAATACAGTACTGTCAAAATCGATTAGAGATCGGAGATAGATCGATTTGACTGAGGTATGTGATTAAAGTGTGGGTGATTCCACCTAATTGCAAAATTTTCGTTGAACGGCACTAAACTAATTTTTCTGTCATTTCTATACCCTGTATCTGTATTTGAAATCTCGAGATTTTCACGCTCTTGGTCAATGAGTTGAAGATGCACAATGTGGCTCGAAAATAATCGACCACTAGTTAATTGCACTAAAAATTCCCAAAAGCTACTCGCTAGGTTAGGTCACGCTAAAATCGTGCCCAGTTGAAATTAACCGCGAATTTGAACCTGATTTCAGAAATTGAAAATTCTATCATGTCATAATTCAATTTAGAAACGTTGACTCATCCTCCGAAGATTTTTCTGCAAACCCGAGATTTCGGCGAAAAATCAAAGTAGGGCTATTTTGGACTAGAAATTCGAGGGACCGTTTTTGGTCGCATTTTTTGCCGTCAAGTTGGTTTAATTGACAAGGAAAAATCATGGGATCGACGATGGCACAGTGGCTGAATTTTTTAGGCTTCAATTGGATCAATTTGGAGGAGAATTGAATGAAATTGAAGAGGGAATTGTCCAAATTTGTGGCTAAGGGGTGCTGCAACTTTATGGACCATTTAAGAGACTTCTTGAGGAAGCCATGGAGGGGAAATTGGCTGAGGATGACAGCCATGGCTAGTGGGGTTACCACTCACGCATTTTGGATATTTTGTGGCCCCCTCCTCATCTTCAGCAACTTCTTCTTCTTCTTTGGCTTCACCGTCGACTGCCCTTGCCACCGTCCAGCGCTCGCATGTTGCCCATGAGCCACTCAAAGCCCATCCGTCGCGCGTCCGTCCTCTTGTTCCCATGCCTCTAGCCATGTGTCCCCTATTGTCCCAAGCCTCTCTCCAATCGTTGAAGCCACCGTCCGTTGCCGTTCAGCCGCTAGAGTTGACCGCTTGGTCCCACTGCTGCAGCCTGCCGCTCGTTTGGCCGTTTCCAACCCCTTGGTCCCCTTTGATCTAGCCCAGCAGCCTAAAGCAAAAGCCAAACCTCAGCTATGGGCTGAGGCTTCTAGGCTCATTTTAAGGCCCGTCCGGACCTCCGTTGGTGTCGCCACAAGCTTGGTTATCGCTCACCTCCGTGTTGTCGTCGCTGTGGACTCAGCGGCCCACTAAACCGGTGATTTTACTTGCTAAACTCTGCTTAGGGAGTTACTAATGTTTAGTAGATAATTAGTTTAGAATAAGTATGGATTAGGTGGTTAGTTAGTTTATATTAGTGATTTAATTGCTTAATTATGCATGTTAGGTGGTTAGAATAGACTAGTTAAGGGCTAGATAGATTGTACTATTTATCTAGATAGGTGCAATAATTTTCTAGGCCTGTTTAGGTGGTTAGATTAGCATTTCCAGCATAAGTTAGTATTTATTGTATTTAATTTGCATTATTTAATTATTTTTGTAATTTATTTAATTATTTAATATTTTCCGGAAATTATACCGGGATAGCCGGTGACCGGAACTTTGTGCTAATTGCAGTGGTGTGCTTAGTTTATGCAATTGAGTGTTAATTTGTGTAAATTGAGTGGTGATTGTGATTGTTAATTTATTTTTTTTTTTTGCTAAATGGCCAGTTCCATTGGACCGAATTGAATCGGACCTAACCAAATGGTCTAGTTTGGTTCCCGATCCCAAAAAATGGGAACCGAATCCTCTCGGTCCATTTCCCAATTCCTAAGTGGAACTGGATCGAACCGGGAACAGATCACCCCTAATTTACATTATCCAAAAAGAATCTAACGCTTGGGAATTTCAAGAATTTCAATTTTTTTATTTGAAAAGGTTTAAGTAGGAATCGGGAAGTAGGAATCGGGAACTGGATCGGGAACTGATCACTCCTAATTTACATGTATCCAAAAAGAATCTAAAGCTCGGGAATTTCAAGAATTTCAATATTTTTATTTGAAAAAGTTTTAAGTGCTTTGCTAACGTATAAACCTATGTACACAATGCTTTTCAAAGTACTTCGCAAGTAATATTTATAGCCAGTAATCATGATATATCTTGGTCACATGCCTTGCACATGCCTATCATTCCCGCGACGTCTGCACATACTAGCAAGCGCATGATCGAGAGCTTTTAGAAGCTCTTATGGCTGGCTACCCTTCGGAGTTTAAACCCCACACTCAACCCTTTGGATAAGATTAGGTCGATTACGAAATCCAAGGTTTTCTCACTTAATCCAATGGTCAGCTACCCTTCTTCATCCGTGCACTGTTGGATCTATTCGAACTCTTATCTGCACCTCAAATGGCCTACCAGCTCTCCTATCCCCATATCCGCCGTCCATTTCGCATCCATTCTAATCTTTACCATACATCCAACCCCAGTACGCTTAGAAGACAATAACTAATTCGTTCGAACTCTCATCAGGTTATCTCTCGGTCTAATTCAAGTTGACCTTCGGAGCCTAGGCCCTATTTGATGATTCACACCATCTAGCAGCATCCCAAGGCGTCCTTAACATTGCCAATAGTTACAAATAAAAATACGAAAGAGAGAATTGAAAGATATTAGTATATTTCAATATATATATAAAAGAGTACATAAAGAATCTATTTATAAGTTTAGACAAAGAAAATCAAATGATAAATCAGATATCCATAATCAAAATAGAAATAGAAAATCATATATCTTAAATATCTCTAATAGACATTTTGATATCATTAACATCTCTAATATCCCTAACATCTCTACTCAAATTTAAGGTGACATTGTCCTACTGGAATTTGAATTAATGTCACAAAAAACTTGTTCCTTTAACAGCACTGCGGGATGGGCTTGTTGCTCTATGGTGGGGTGGTGTGTGGGCCAGCATCTTCCAAATCTAGATTGTTTGATGGGGCGGTATGTGGGGCAACATCTTCCAGATCTTAGATTGTTTGAGGGCGGTGAGTCATTCGGTGGTGGTGTTGGCTTCTCGAAATAATGTGCGAAATGTCAAGAATCCGAGTGGAAAGAGCAAGGGCTGATGCAGCGGTTGGCATCATAGCATCAAACGACCTATACAACTTACTTGGGAAGATAGTTGCTGAGAGATATGGTATATGCGGCTAGCATCAAAAGAAAGCCTTCTCCATAAAAAAAGGCTCGACTATGCAACGCAGTTGGCACGAATAGCATCAAAACATAACTATTATAGAATGGACTTGATTAAGTACTTCCTCAAATAAAACTTATGTGCACGAAGTAAACAATGTTGAGATGTGGAGATGAATTTATTTGGATGTATAACAGGACGGTCGGGGTGCACCGGGTGCACTTAGGTTTCAACGGGAACAAAAGCTCTTATATCAAGTTAGAAATTTAGAAATAAGATTGTGGAAGAGAGAATTGAGGGATTTTAATATATTTCGATATATATATATAAGGGTACGTAGAAAATCTATTTATAAGCTTAGACAAAGGAAATCAAATCAGATGTCCATAATCAAAACAGATATAGAAAATCATAGGATATATCCTAAATATCTCTAATAGATATTCTAATATTGTTAACATCCCTAACATAGCTAACAACCGTGACCAGCCACCTCCATCCCTCTAATAGGTTGCAATATTAACTTAGTGTGTATATTTTATAACTTAGGTTTTTGCATATAGAATTTGACAGGGATAAGTATATCATGAGTATCATAACTTTCGTATGGCCCTTACTTAAATGCCATAACTTTCTTTTCGTTCACTTAAGTAGTACATCGATATAGAATCAATCATTCGAGTGTCATTTCTAGCAAATCATCTTATGTTGATTTTTTTTATTAATTTCCCATTATGATGTGGATTTTTTATTTTTGAAATTTTCAATTAATTATCTACTACATATGATGATTGGCATCCACATTGGATTTGCTAACGAGGCAAATCGTTGATGGCACTTAAGTGATTAATTTTTTAAATTTGTGCAACTCAAGTAAGCATCGTATAAAAGTTATGGCACTCCCATTGTATTTATCCCGAAAATGCTTCTACATGTGCCCATTGAATGAGTGATTATTTAAATATTTGTGAAAATTATCAATTTAGTCTTAAACCTATTATGCAAATGTCAATTCAATTTTAACTTTTTGATTTTATTAATATAGTCCTACACATTTGCGAGAAAATTACATGTAGTCTTTCTTGCCAATTGTGATGTGGGAATCAATAAATTACCTGCATTGGCAAGCCACTTAAGACGATCAATGATGACTAGACGCCACATTGGCGATTTTTTGTGGCAATTGACAAGAAAGACTACATTGAAATATCGCCCAAAAGTTATAGAACTAAATTAACAAAACTGAAAAGCAGAGTTGAGCTAATTAAGTGGAATATTAACAAGAAATTATGACAATTGTAATTGCTTTGTAAGACAATCCAATCAAACCATTGGCAAATACATATTTTTTTTTGTCAATTCTAAATGCATAAGAATTTTCAAAGAAACAGAAGAAAAAAGGTAAGAAGTAATCTTAAATATAGGATGTGCAAGAGATATTGTGGTCCATCTAGAGTAATAGGGAGCGTCAGAAGTCAAAAAAATGAATGGAAAAAGCGCGAGCTTTTACGTGTTTATCCATTTTACATCATTCTTATTTAATGTTAAACCTAACCTAGTTATTTATATTTGAGTTGACGCAAGTAAATTAAGGAGAGAGTATGATGGGTTTCTAGATTCAAGGGCCATATCGTGGTTGGGAAAAAGAAGAGGCGAAAGAGGAAACTTGTAATTAATACTGTATCTGCACATAATAATAATTTTTTTAATTTCAATCTTTGTTGAAAATTAAATTTAAAATATTTTGGAGTTTATATGCAATGGGCCTAAGTACTTAGTTTTATATATATGATACACATTTCTATTAATATGTCTTATAAATAATTAATTAATGCAAGGCATTTGTCTTCGTGGGACCCTTATGGTAAAGTTAAGAGGGATTGTTGCATTAATTGGCCCTCCCACTTATAAATAAAAAATGCTTGGGATAATGATAATGTCACGCCCCGAATCCTCGAACGCGTAGCCATCCCTCACCTAGTCGATTAATAAAGACGTTCCCAGGGACGCATTGCCAACCCTATTCATTTATAATACGCATGCGAAAGCATATATAAAATCCTCAGACAATAAAATAATGGGATAGAAAAGTAGGGCCATATTTTTCACAACTGAAAAACCACAACCACACTTTTATACAATACAAACCACATAATATATAATACAATACTAATCACAGAAGTCTTATCTTATCATATATCAATCAACAACTTTAGGTTTGCAAAACGGGATAGGATCTTAATCCTCATCCGGGTCATACTCTGGATCATCCTCAAGATCCTCCTCTGACTCCTCTTCAAGTTCTTCTTCTTTAGACTCCTCATCAGGGTCTTCCAATTCCTGATCCTCCTCCGGTTCCTCCTCCTTAGGCTCCTCCTATAGCTCTTCTTCCTATGGCTCATCCTGTTCGACAATTTCCCCTTCCACTTCACTCCAATTAGCGCCCCCGGCTGAGTACATAGGAGTACCAACATCATTCTCAAGATTCGAGTCCTTTGTATCCACTACCGATCCATCCTTAGGATCTGCTGTCCCTTTTCCAAAGGCTGTCTCCAGAACAAACATAGGCGCATCACCTTCTGGCATGGGACCCTCTCTTTGCCCATCGTGATACTCACGATACCATGATCAATATTCGTGAGGCCTCAAGCTATCATTACCCACGTCAACCCAGACGGTGGACTTAACTAGGACGTACTCTAGTCCCTTGGGGTGGGGGTGTATTGGAAAATTATACGCTATCTCTGTGACCTCTTCGGGAATGCCAAAATGCATGGGAGGACGAGGAGGTGGAGGTGCTGCCATCTAGTGGCCTGAAATGTTGTCCCACAATGAGGTGAGACTACGTCTCAACAAGTTCTATCCCACTAAGACCCAATTAAGAAGCTAATATACCTTAGGCTGCCTAAGCATAACACAAGTCAGAGGACTTACCTTGGCTTCAGTTTCCTTCTTGCAAGTCAATATATTTCAAATATACATTAATCACATCAGTTCACTCAAACAGATCCAACTATCGATCAATCGATCTCCTCAATTGCATGTCAGTCAGACCATTTCCCGATCATTTAAAATAACACCATATATTTTCCAAGATGTTATATCTAGTCATCGAGCTACATGCATTCTCAAAGGCGACGTACTTAGTCATCGAGCCACGTGCATTCTTCGAGACGAGGTACTCAATCATCGAGTCACGTGCATTCTCCGAGGCGATATACTCAATCACCGAGCCATGTGCATTCTCCGATGTGACATATCCAATCACCGAGCCACGTGCATTCTCCGAGGTGATGGATCAAATCAACAAGACACGTGCATTCTACGAGGCGATTTCACTAATCACCGAGCCACGTAATACAACATTCTTTTTCACTACTCCCTATAGCCCAATCCAAATATTGATGGCGCTATAAACCGATGCTAGTTTAATTTCCAATCAATTATTGAAATTAAATAATTTAGGAATAAAATCCTAAAATCATAAATTATTCACTTTAGCTCAAATTAAAGCTTAAATAAATAAATAGACTGCACCACGATAATCAACATAAAATTCCAGTAGTCCACCATCCCGATCTAATTTTCGGAAAATAAATAAATAAATAAATAAATACAAAAATTAATTAATAAATAGCAATAAATCCAACTTAGGCCCGTAATGCCTAATTGGACTCCGAAACGGACCCGGAAAAATTCCGAGACTTGTTCAATAATTACCTGAGCCTATCTATTCGCTAATTACACTAATTGTTCGCTTAACATGCATAGGTAAATCCCTAATTTAATTAATATAATCTAATCTATCCACCTAATTATACTTAATTAAATCTAATTAACCCCTAAGCATCATTAGCAAACTAAGTAGGGATTAGTTAGTTAAACTCACTTGATTAGTGAGCCAAGCGGTTCCAAACATCGGGAACGTTGCGGGGGTCACTTTTCTCCAAAGTGGGCTTAGGTTTCGGGGTTGGGATCAACCTCAAAATGGGCTTTGAAGCCGTTGTGAAACCCACAAAACTAGCTGCTGGTTGCTGCTGCAAAACAAGGAAAACATAACCGGTTTGGTGCGGTGAGGCTTGGGAAAGGCAGCGGGAAGGTCGAGTGGGGCTAAGCGGCGACTTACAGCGATCCACGGTGGCTGAGGCTACGCCGGTTTGGCTCTACACGACCCGGACCTCAGCTGGGACAGTGTGAGGGTGAGAGGAGGGCAGAGGAGCGGCTGGACAAGCGTGGGCAATGCGCGTGGGTAGTGGTGGCGAAGCGAGGTTGGCAACGACGACGGGTGGCTCACGGCTGCTCTAGCTTGTCCGGCGGCTTCCTTGGCTTCTATGGTGGTCGAACAGCAACAAGAGAGGGAGATGGAGGTGTGGACGGTAGGTGAGGGAGAGAGAGGAAGGAAAGAGAGGGAAGAGGGGGCCACATGCCTTGTTTTTCTTTTCTCTTGTCCCCCACTCTTCATCCACAGCCAAGCAAGTCTTCCTTGGCTCTTCTTAGGCCACCCATGCACTCTTCTAGAAAGCCAAAATGGTCCAAAGGTTGTGGGTTGGTGGGGCACACGAATTTGGAAGCATTTTCTCTCAATTGAACATCGATTCTTGCTCGATTCAACTCAATTTGACCTCAATAAATCCCTTTAGTGCTTCAATAATCAAATTGGTATTTTTCCCCACCAATTGATTCATCTTGCATCCCCATTGCGCGATCACAAACGATCCTAGCCTTTTTCTAAATAAAAACGGTCCTATGTTGACTTTTTCCCAAAAAGTCTCGAGTTGCAGAAAAATCTTCTGAGACTAAGTTAACACTCCTAGAATTTATTGTGACATAATAGAATCTTCAATTTTTGAAATCAGATTTGAATTCGCAGTTAATTTCCATTCGGCGCATTTTTAACGTGACATAGGCTACCGGGTAACTTTCAAAAACTTTTAGTGCAAATGACTCGTGATCGATTTTCTTTGAACCACAATGAACCCACTAGACTCATTGGTGACACTTAGTTTTTGTGAAAATATCGAGGATTCAAATACGGACACAGGGTACCAAAACAATAAGAAAATTAGTCTAGTGCCGGTCGACAAGAATTTTCCAATTTAGTGGTGTTGTTGCGATAAGGCGAGCGATCGAACAATAATATAGACAGATGAATAAAATAAATCGAACACCAGATTTATGTGGTTCAGTCGTAAATACCTACGTCTACGGGGAGAGCAGCAACGAATTTCACTAAAGATCAAGCAATACAAGGAGATTATATACTCGAGTTACTTAAACACTCTCTCGGTGTTTCCCAAGCTCCAATTACACCCAATAACACACCCGGTGTTTAGCCCCGAAATTCCTCGAAAATAATCTCTCGATCTCACGAAGGAATTACATGCAAATCTTACCTCAATATTTAATCGACTACAAACACTAAACTTCTTGGATGTAATTCACGATAAGTTTCGCAACACAAACAACACGAAGATCCAAAGCCAAGCACCCAACACCTATGAACGATGTTTCACAAACAGAACACCCATGGCACTCCGAGTAAACAACACTTCAATATGTGGCTTCACTCAGCTCGTACGTAGGCTTCGGCGGCGTGTTTCGAAGAAAGTAGAAGACCTGCAAAAATTCTTTTATACGTGTGTGCCCAGATCAAGGGCCCACCACGTCAAGGGCCCACCACGCGTTTTGGCTTCTTTCTTCGACGCTGAATGTGTGTGTGCCCCCAAGGTCAAAGGTTTAACCTTGGGCCCCACCAATTGATTACTTCTTCTGTGACGGACACTGTAGGTAAAGAACCCCTCCTTTTTTTTTCCTTTTGTCTTGGTTCGCACGTCCCATAGAAAATTTAATCCAAGTCCAAGTCCATGTTTGGACTTTCTTATTTCAGGCCAAACTTCCAAATACACCAATCTTTCTTTATTTCAATTTATTTCAAAATTCAGCTTTTCGCTTCGGGTTTAAACTTGAGACACATTTTAACAATCTCCACATTGGCTTAACGTTTGAACCAAATTACAATCGCTTTGTAAAAATTCAAATTCTACCGCTACTTTCCCATAGCCCCGATGGGCTCAACCGCCACAGATTTTATCCAAGTCCAAGCTTCACTTGAACTTCACCATAACCAAGGACCTCATCAAAATACCAACTCCACATGCATCTTTAACTACTCTGCAGGGATTTTCCAACGCAACCTCCTTAATCGTAGATAAAGCAAAACCATTGTTGCATCCATATCTATCAGGAGATCGAATACATACCTTGTTAATTTCAGCAATTATAACAAGCATTGGCTCTATAGGCTCCACCTCGCTATGAGCACCATTTGTGTTGATTACTTTGCTAATACTCATACTCGCTACCTCAGGAGTTTCTGGTCGCAACTCTACTGCAAGCTAAACACTGTCCAGATCTGTATTAACACTGCCATAAACACTCCTAGCCAGAAGTATTAGAGACTCATCAAGGGTAACTTCTCTGCTGTTAACAGGTGAATTTATATCTAGGCACCACAACCGATCGCCCTGCTCACCTTGTACATAGCCATGGAATATGCACCTTGCCTTCCCATCGAGCTTACCATCACTCACTTGAAAATAATATGGGCAACCAAATATTCTAAGAACAGAATCATCGGCAACGTTACCTGACCACACTTCTTTAGGAGTCCACCATTCAATAGCAGTTGATGGGGATCTATTCACTAGACAGCTTACCGTACAAAGCACATCAGCTATGATTCTCCTAGCAATACTAGCACTAGAGATAATTGTTTGGGCCGTCTCTAGTAATGTTCTTCTCGTCAATTCTGCAAATTGTTGTGATTTACTGGCACTAGTGCGATGTTTCATTATGCCCTCTTTCATACATAATTTATTTACTAGCTCCGAGCAGAACTCTATGTTATTGTCAGTTTGCATATGCTTGATCGACTTACCAGTCTCCGTCTCGATCAAAGCTCTCAACCGCATGATCCTGACACTAGCATGAAACTTGTGCATTGGCACAAACACCCAGGTCTTCCTCGAGCAGTCAAAAGACTCTCGAACAGATGCATTTGACGTCTTCGCAGCGAAATTTGTCACTGTCTCACCTTGAAGTTTATATAGGCCTCTATGTTTGATTCCTTTCATTATCACCAAGGCACCTCGAACAACTTTCAGAACTCCACATTTTGAAGAATACCAACAACCAGCTGAATCTAGGGCACCCAAGGAAATTAAGTTCTTTTTTCAATTTTGGAACGTGTCTTACTCCAGTCAATGTCCTCACAATGCCATCATGCATTCTGATTTTAACATCACCAACACCCACAACATCGCACTCAACGTTGTTCCCTAATTGGACTTTACCACTACCTGTGCACTAATAAGTGATAAACCAATTTCTATTTTGTGTGACATGAAAAGAACAACCAGAATCCAAAATCCATCCATCAATTGATGAATCATTAGTGACAGACAAGACATAATCGACATTATCTGCTGCAGCTGCAACATTATCTGCAGAATCAACTATAATTCCTTTACCATTCTCATTCTTCAGCTTAAGGCAATCCCTTCTAAGATGCCCCCTCTTGTCACAGCTCCAACAAACAACATTAGCAATCCTAGATTGACTACATCTATTCACATTAGTACTACTCTTACCCACACGTGTCACAGATCTTCCTCTATTTTCACCTACTAAAGCAGTAGATACAGATTCGCCAGATTCTCTTCTACGAATATCCTCACTCAGAATCAAATTTCCAACCCCATCAAACGTCAAACTTATTGACCCAGAGGAATTACTAACAGCAATAACAGTAGTATTCCAACTATCAAGCAATGAGGATAACAGAATCAAAGCACGTACCTCATCTTCAAAATCAATCACAGCTGAACTCAATTGACTAACAATTACATTGAATTCATTGATATGATATGCAACTGACGCACCTTTACTCATCTTCAAATTAAATAGACGTCGCATCAAATAGACCTTGTTGATCGCAAAGGGCTTCTCGTACATATCTGATAGGGCTTGCATCAAATCAGCAGTGGTCTTCTCCTTCAAGATGTTAAACGCAACATTACGAGCCAACGTCAGCTGAATAACACTCATAGCTCGTCTATCCAGCAAATCCCAATCAACTTGCTTCATCGTCTCTGGTTTCTCCCTAGATAAGGGCAAATGCAGTTTCATCTGGTAAAGATAATCTTCAATCTGCATCTTCCAGAAACTAAAATCCTTCCCATCAAATCTATCAATTCTCACTTTTACTTCTTCTGTCACCATTGATTCGTTTCAACTTAGCCAAACCTGGCTCTGATACCACTTGTTGCAATAAGGCAAGCAATCAAACAATAATATAAACAGATGAAGAAAATAAATCGGACACTAGATTTACATGGTTCAATCGTAAAGACCTACATCCATGGGGAGAGCAGTAGCGAATTTCACTATAGATCAAGCAATACAAGGAGATTACACACTCGAGTCACTCAGACACTCTCTTAGTGTTTCCCAAGCCCCAATTACACCCAATAACGCACCCAGTGTTTAGCCCCGAAATTTTTCGAAAATAATCTCTCAATCTCACAAAGGAATTACACGCAAATCTTACCTCAATATTTAATCGACTACAAACACTAAACTTCTTGGATGTAATTCACGAGTAAGTTTCGCTGCACGAACAACACGAAGATCCAAAACCAAGCACCCAGCACCTATGAACAATGTTTCACAAACAGAACACCCACGGCACTTCGAGTAAACGGCGCTTCAATATGTGGCTTCACTCAGCTCGGACGTAGGCTTCAACGACGTGTTTCAGAAGAAGGGAGAAGACCTACAAAAATTCTTTTATACGTGTGTGCCCAGATCAAGGGCCTACCACGCGTTTTGGCTTCTTTCTTCGACGCTGAATGTGTGTGTGCCCCCAAGGTCAAAGGTTTGACCTTGGGCCCCACCAATTGATTACTTCTTCAGTGATGGACGCTATAGGTAAAGAACCCTCCTTTTTTTTTCTTTTGTCTTGGTTTGCATGTCCCATAGAAAATTTAATCCAAGTCCAAGTCCATGTTTGGACTTTCCTATTTCAGGCCAAACTTCCAAATACACCAATCTTTCTTTATTTCAATTTATTTCAAAATTCAACTTTTCGCTTCGGGTTTAAACTCGAGACATATTTTAATAGGTGTCACCCACGATTAGCCACACATCTTAGTCGAACCAATCTATCTCTGATTTTAAATCGATTTTATATTGTGCCGTAATAGCCTCTAAAGATGAGCACAATTGAGAAGTCGATTCATGATCAAATTCTCAAGTCTATTTGCCTTAAAATCCTTAATGGTTTCCCTAGATAGTCTAGTTATCTTGAGAGTGATCAACTCTGAGAACAGCCCTATAGGCGCGTCAATGAAATGCCCAATTTATTCAATAGAAAACAGGGTTGAAAATCTGGGATGTCGCAGATAGTATGAGTGCTCTAACTTTCATATGGCGCTCACTTGAATTAACTTTTTCTTTTTGCTCACTTAAGTAGTGCATCACTGTAGAATTGATCATTTAAATGTCATTCCCAACAAATCATTCTACATGGATTTTTTAAAATTAATTTTCCATTTCAACTTGGATTTTTTAAATTTTTTTGTTAATTGTCCACATCAACGCCAATGCCATAAAGGACAACCAATGTTCGTGTCGGATTTTTTAGTAAGACAAATTGCCAATAGCACTTAAGGCTGCGTTTGGTAACGCTTTTGAGAACAAGTGTTTCTATTCTTTTGTTCCCTGGGGGCGAAATAGAGCAAAACTCATTTAGTAAATTTTTAGTTCTCGGGAATAAATTTGGAACATAAACAAGAAATAAAAAAAAAAGGTTATTTCTTATTCCCGGGAACAACCCAAGAAACAATAATCAAGAATCAAGTTTTTTTTTTCCTTTTTTTTTTTTTTTTCTCTTCCTCTCTTCTTCCCTTAGCCAGTCGCCAACCTCGACACCAGTTGGCAATCGGCCAGACGAGGCCCGACGACCTTGCCGAAGCCTCACTTGCCCCCAGCGAGGTTGCCTCGAGCTCGCCGGCCACTAGTAAGGCTTGGTCTCGCCTAGTCACGGCAAGGCTCGGGGTGACCTCACCGGCCCTCGTCTAGCCGGTCGCTGACCGGCGATTGACTGGAGGAAGGAGAAGAAAAGAAAAAAAAAAGAAAAATGTAATAAAATTATTTATAAATTAAAAGAAATTCTAAGTCATAAAAATATATGGGGTCGTGCCAAATGCATTTTTCTCCCGGGAACAAAAATTTTGTATAGTTACCAAATGCATTCAAATGCTCAGAAATTGTATCCAAGAATAAGAACAGAAAAAAAGTGTTTTTGAAAAAAAAAATTGTTCTCCAGAACAAAACCAAACGCACCCTAAGTGATTGATTTTTCAAATTTATGGCACTTAAGCGAGCGAAAAAAAAAAAAAGTTATGACACTCAAGTAAATACCATAGGAAAGTTATCATATTTATAGTGTTCTTGCCCTGAATTCGATGCATATGGGAATCATGTAGTAATTTAATCTATGCATGCTTTATACATGATACTTTTAACTATAATTAGGACTTCTTCTTTTTTTGGGTTTGTGTATAATTAGGACTTACAACGTGTTTTCCCTCTTTGATTTCGGTCAAGTCTTGGGTTAACTTAGGTTTTGTTAATTTAATTAATGAAGAAAAATCCAAAAATATTTCATTAGTATCTCATGTAGGTTGAATTTGGCTATATAAATAATTCATGTTTAATTCTATAATGTTCAATTCATGCACGTTGCAAATTGCAAATTGTATATCATTTAGTGAGTCACATATCTTTAGAGATCAATTTTGATTGATATTTCATACATAGATTGCACTTAGTTAATCATTGCATTCTAGACATAATTCATGTTCATTTCATAAAGTTAAATACACATATAGTTTAAAAGTGCATATGTTTAAGGGTTAATATGAACAAAAATTTCGAACTAGTACATCCATGACACATTTATCCTAAATTAATTTTTATGCCATAAAAGCTCTCAAATTTCTAACCCGTGCTTCATTTTTTCTGAATTACATTTTATATTTTTAAGACTGAATTAGTGTATTCGCGCCACTTTTTACTTTGAAAAAATCCCAGATTACTGCAATTTGCAGTAAATGGGGCATATGTATAGTAGTTTATGATAAATATGATATGGGCGTATCAGTTTAAGACTTTTTATGAAACGAAAATTAGTTTGGGGCAAATGTGACAAGGTATTAATTTGGGGTTTTTTGTGATATTAACCCTATGTTTAATGCTAGTCATTTAGTGTTTAGTGATTTAGGTTATGCATAGTAGAATAAAATATGCATATCACGCAACTTAAGAATTTTGGCCATGTCATGTCTCAATTAGGTTGTGTTTAATTTCATATAGTTGCATGCTAATTAGGATAATTTTGATTATAACATGTTTTCAGGTTTAGTTTCAATTCATCATTACGATTAGAATTGCATTTACTTACATTCTTATTTGTTGCATCATTGCATCAGTTTATGTCATGTAGTTCAATATGCATAATATTTGTTACTTAGAAGTTCATACTCAAATATTTGTATATGTTTTAATTAAATCATTCATGATAGTTTAGTTTTATACATGTCGATTTAATTAGATTTTCATGTCATTCCATTGCATTACATTGCATGCATAGTTTCGGCCCTTTAGTGTGCTAGACTCTAATCGCGCACTTATTATGTTAATTAAATAACAATATACCAATGCGTCGGTTAGAATTTCTATAAGCAAGAAGAGAGGGAAAAGAAACAAAGAAAAATAAGACTATAGCAAAAAGATCAGTATAGGATGCATACTAATTAATTCTGCGTTATAGTGGTAAACAAGTTGCGCAATCATGCATGATTTCAAGCATCTCAGATAGTCTTGCTTACATCAAATCATTGCATATTTGCTTTTGACACATGATTTGCTGAAACTCCTGTCTTGATGGTCAATAATGTGGCTTTCCTATGTTTACTCATTGCTTCTTAGGTTCTTCAATTTTTCCGCAATTTATTTGTATGTAGTCTCCTTATCATATTTTCCTCCACTGTCGTTAGAGGATATACAAATGGAACTATTGTATTGGTCATGCTTCAAATCGGTTTTGCTTTTCATAATTTATTATTGAATTTGTGCTGACTAAATTATTTCTCTGCTTTTCTACATTCAACTTGTATGAAAGTATAGTATTTTTTTTTTTTTTTTTTTTTTAGTCAATAAAAAGTTACTAGAAATATGAAAAGTTGTGTATGGTGCTCAATTTAGTGCCAAAAGTCTTAGCTAGATCACTTAAGTGCCAAATTAGAGAAAAATAATCACTTAAGTGCCTCTGATAATAAATTTCGGCCAAAAGTCTTACGTGGCATTTGTAATTAAATATTTGGGATAAGTGCTACGGAAGTCCTAAAACTTGTCGGGAAAATGCATTTGAGTCCTAAAACTTGCAAAAAGTGCAAATAAGTCCTAAAACTTGTCAAAATGTTTCATTTGAGTCTTAAAATTGACGCCGTCAGTTTTATTGACGGAAAATGCTGACGTGGCGCCGACGTAGTATTTTAAATAATTTTTTATTTTCCAGCTGGTTTTTTAAAATAATTTTGTATTCAAATTTTTAAAAATTTTATATTTAAAAACTAAAATTCAATTTTAAAAACTGTTAAAAAAAGAAAAAAAAAAAAAAAGAAAAGGGAAGAAGAGGCGGCCGCCCATTGCCGAAGGGGCCGGCGACGGTCGTCGGCCGCCGCCCAACCGGGCGAGGCCTCATCGGCCCTAAGCGAGGGCCGGCAACCCTCGCCCGATGCGGGCAAGGGCGCCCAGATCTGGGCACGCCGACCCTCGCCCGGGGCCGGCGACCGTCACCAACCCCGGGCGAGGCCTCAATGGCCCTCGGCCGGGGCCGGCGGGGCTCGCCTAGATCTGGGCATTGTCGCGAAGCATGAGGGCCACGAGTGGCCCGCTCCCATGCTTCCCTGTGCTCGACGCTAGCAAATCTAAGCTAGTTGCCGGCTACTAGTCATCGCTGTTCCGAGTCCCCTCGTCGACGACCCCCGCCCGCGACCCAAAGAACTTCCGCGTCTCTGTGCCCGGCCAGATCTGGGCGAGCCTCACCAGCCCCAAGCGACGGCCATCGAGGCCTCGCCCAAGGCTGGCGACGGTCGTTGGCCCCCAAGCGAGGGTCGGCGTGCCCAAATCTGGGCGCCCTTGCCCGCGCCAGGCAAGGGTAGCGAGGGCTTGCCCGCGCCAGGTGAGGGTTGCGAGGTCTCGCCCGCACCAAATGAGGGTCACCGGCCCTCGCCTGGGGGCGGTGAGGCCTCGCCTTGGTCGGGCGACGGCTGACGACCGTCGCTAGCCCCTCTAGCGATGGGCGGCCACCTCCTCTCGCCCTTTTTTTTTTTTTTTTTTTTTTTTAATAGTTTTTTAAAATATGAATTTTAGTTTTTAAATATATTTTAAAAAAATTGAATAAAAAATATTTTAAAAAGCCAGCTGGAAAATAAAAAATAATTTAAAAAGCCACCTGGAAAATAAAAAATAATTTAAAATGCCACGTCAGCATTTTTAACGGAAAATGCTAACGGTGTTAGCTTTATGACTCAATTGAACTATTTTGACAAGTTTTAGGACTTATTTGTACTTTTTGCAAGTTTTAAAACCGAAATGCATTTTCGTGACAAGTTTTAGAACTTCTAAAACACTTATCCCTAAATATTTATTCCAACGTGGCTTTTTTTAATCAAATATATATAATTACGTGGCTTTATGGTAAAAATGAAAAGCCAACAACCTGGGAATTTTGGGCCATGTTGTTCCTATTGCTGATCTCTGTCTATCTCGAGCTCCTATATTTCCCACCAACGTTGTTCTCTATTGGACTGGTTTTTTGAACTTCACTCGTTTGACGCCTCAAAATGTCACACGGGACACGTATTATGCATGCGGAACCATAATAAAATTTCACAGTATCCCTTACAAGAAAATTACAAGAGTTTAGCAATATAAATATCTTCAACTTTATACAAACACTGGTAGTTATTATCACAACAAAATACATAGTCCTAGAAATAGTAGGGTAACTTAACACCACTACACCCGTACCGACCAAGCTACTATCCAACTCAAGGATTGATGGCCCTGGACATCTCGTCATGTCCAAGGCACCATCCTACAAATCTAAAAAAATGGTAGGTCGAAACCTAGTAAATGAATTTTTAGTCTAAGGTAAGAGATCAGCTTATCATTCAACACGGTACCAACAAACAACGTGAATCAAAAGCAACACAATAATAACATTGTATAACAAATGCATAAGCAAATACTCTATCTTTACTCTCATGATATGCTAGTGGAGACCATTAATAACATTGCAAGTTCATATATTCAAAAGCAACAAACAACATGTATTCAAAACAACACAAAAATAATCATGTATAACAAATACATAAGCAAATGCTCTATTTTTACTATCATGATATGCTAGTGGAGACTATTAACAACATTGCAAGTTCATTATTTTATGATGCACCAGTATCACCTAGTAGCTCATCACTATACACAAGCTTATACATAGGCAATTTTGTAGTTATCATGAAGCTCACAAGCACACATGGGTGAGTCTATACTTGTTCTTGGCCAGGACTATCTCAACTAAGGAGGTATCGTCACCACTAACTCATGGGGGATGAGATCATACATACCTTTTCACACGCCTCAGCCCATTCGTTCCGAGTATCCTCTACATTGATGATGATAAATACACAATTGCACATCCGCATAATGATGGTCATTTCTTAATATCATATCATGACTATAAGAACCATGTTATACTAGGATTGTGAAAGACATGTCATACCATGATTATGAAGGCCATGTCATACTATATTTACACGAGTCATGTCATTATAGGATTTCATATAATATCAACCTTGTAGAGAACCGTCTTGTACGATAGAATATGTGGCTAACTCTAGACTTTCATCCACATACTCATAGAAGGGAATTCGCTCGATGGAGAATAGGTTGTGGCAAATGTCTCAATCAAGTGGCATCAAAGACATACAGAATTACCATATGCATTACAATAATTTGTCATTTCTCACGCAACAAATAATTACATGCACACATGTACCTTCCTCTGCTTTCTATGCTAAGCCATCATCATTAATAGGAAGCCATAAGTAGGAAATCAATACTTTAAGACCCATACTTATAAATCAATAATGTGAATATTGACAATCCAAATAATCGACAACGTGAACATCAACTTCTCAAACAATTAACAACGTGAAAATCAATAATTTAAATAATCAACAACGTGAACATCGGCAACACTTAGCTAGTAAATCGATAACTCAGTCAAATTGGAAAAATATTACTTTTTAGTTTAATCTCATCATTTCCACTTACTATTTAATCGAACTTAATGGAAATCGATTGATTACAACCTTGGCATGTAAAAACTCATCGATTCAAGCCAAATAAATACAACAATTCAACACCCAATCATTGAAACTTTCTCACGCTTAACATCAAAGTTCAAACTAAAATTTACAACCATCAAATAATCAAGTCAAGAGTACAAAGTAGATTAATCTAACTTAGCCCCTAGAGTTTTCACTTACCATTAAACTAAATTAACAAACATCAATCAATCAAGTCAAGAGTACTAAGGGTGAGTTTTGTTCAACTTTGCAAATGAGCATTGGTGTAATGCAAATGCTGGAACCCAAAACCCTTTGAACAAATGTAAATTGTGTTTGATAAAAATTCTTTGCAAATTCACTTTGGGTTCAAGTAGTATTTGGCAAAAAAAATAAAATTGTAATGAGCTTTGGCTATATAATTTTTTATTTTTTTATATTAAAAATAACTCAAGCCCTTTGCCGAAGCCAACAAAGGGCTATGACCATCAACTAAGGTCACTTGACCTCGGGCAAGGGTCGCATGACCCAAGCAAGGACTGCCTAAGGCTGCACGAGCTTGGGTGACCCTCGACGAGGATCGCGTGACCTAGGTGGTGCTCGACACAAGCGACTGTTGCCTAGGTTGTGCGAGACCTGGGCAAGGCCACTTGAGGTTGCAGGACCTCGAGTGACCCTTGTTGGCCCCTTGTTGGCCCTTCGCAAGGTAGATCTGGCCTCATTGGCCCCTCGCCGACCTTTTGTTGGCCAAATATGTCCTCATCGACTGCCCTCATGTGAAGAAGATGAATAGTTAAAAGGAGGGGCCAAACTAGAAAACTAAAAAATTGGTGATGGTAGTTTTAGAAAGAAAAAATATATAGTTTCAGCATTTCACAAATGCTACTTCGGAATGCTAGGTAGAAGTAGCATTGGCCTTTTCAACATTCTCAATGCACATTTAGCCAAAAGCTATTTCATAATGCTTGCCAAATGCTCTGGAATTTCCCCAAGGGACTTTGGAGGCTAAGGCTGCCTGAGAAAGCTAAATCAAACGTACCCTAAATAGATAAGCCAAACTTAACTACTAGAGTTTTCACTTACTATCAAATTTAAACTAAATTAACAAACATTATCAACCAAGTCAAGAGTATTAAGTAGATCCATCCAATTTAGCCCCTAGAGTTTTTGCTCACCTCAAATAGAATACTTGAGTAAAATCAAAACTTTAACCACCTACAAAACAATATAATCAAGAACAAAGGTTAACATCTCTTGACCTTCTTATCAAAACTAGTTTAATAAAAGAAAATAACCCACAAGTTCACCTTGTAAGCTCTTGAAAAAATGGAATTTTGAAGCTTTGACAATACAAGGATAGAATCTTTCTTTTCACACAAAAGATTGGAATGTGAAAATAACAGAGGAAGATCTCTTTTTCTTTGTTTGCAATAACAAGTTGGAATTCTTTTTGAAACTTAAAGACATATGGAGACCTATTAATAAGCTAAGGGAGGTAAGAACAAGTAACTCAAGTTAAGAGAAATGATGACTTGAAGTTAAAGAAAATGTTAGGTGGAAGTGCAAAAGAGGTGGTCAACTTTTTTTTTTTTTTTAAATCACAAATGGCGTGATCATATGACTCCATCCAATGATAAGGCTAAGGGAAATGAACCAAGTAATAATGACATTCGGTTAAAATCATGAGGTCTAAAGGTAGAAAGGGTATGCGTTCCAATAGAATTGCATCAAGTGGCCCTAAGTGAGTAGGTAGGGTGCAAGTGGCCTAATAAGATTAGCCAAAAGAAGATATTTAGATTCAAATAAAGATGTCTTCTTCTTGGCCAAGTAAAGTGGGTGAGTCATCAAGGCATTAATATGCTTAAGTTGTCATGAATGATGTAATGAATAATGCAATGCATGATCCCGCGGTTAGCCAAGTCCAATGTCTCAAACTAAGGACATGTGACTGAAAATACTTGGTGGATAAATGAAAGAGAGATGGTATAAATTAAAGAGGGACAAATGGCTCACTTGCATGGCTTCCAAAGTAGATATTTTGTTAAATTATCAAAATATCTAGTAAATTAGTATGTAAACAAGGAAATCAATGTTCGTTCCAAGCATTGATAAAGCAGAAAAATATTTTAAACTCACTAGAAACGTTGGTGAAAAATAACAGATACTAGAAATAATTTTAACTCGGAAAATTTAAAACATGAAAACCATCAAACAAATAATTTAAAGAATATCCATCCCTTTCTACAACTAATACAACGGCAATGGTCATAGAAAATCATCCTAAATACTATTATGGAAAGTTAAAAATTTTGGATGTCACAACTCATGTCATCAATGTCCCTGCATTAGAGCTTTAAAGGCAGTAGCTTGTCTTGGCAAATTCTGATGCTTCTAGTTGGGGAAGCTTCTCGAGTGCACAAAGCTTTGTGGCTCCTTATTCTATGAGCGAAAGCTTTGAAAAGCTCGAGTCTTTAATGAAGATCACATATAGACTCTCATTTAGATCATACTCATATTTGTTGGTGGCCGTTAGTTACCATCAGTGTCATTTTTGAAAGAGTACCGGGATTACTCTGTCTTACTCTTTTTCTTCTTGCTCCCCTTTCGAGAGCTTCAACGCGGTTGAATATCGCTAAAAGGTTCCTCCACTATTGTCGATTCTACTCATCATCGCTCCCCGAAGACTCTAATTACCAAACCAAGCCTTCTTATTAGATTCATTAACAAGGGAATACTTTTGCTTGTTTGTTCTTTGAGTTGGGGATTTGGTCAATTTGGCCAAATTAGGGTTTTAAATAAGGGAAAATCATGCTAAACAATGTCATTTGGGGGTAAAAATGCTGAGTTCGATTGCCAGCAAGCCACGTCGACCCAATAAAATGATAAAATATTATCACGTTGGATTTCTGGTGATCCATATCAGAGCTAACACTTAAGTAATTGTTTTCTTTTAAAAAGTGTGATTTAAGTAATAAAAAAAAAAAACTTTTGGTACTAAAGTGAACATCGTATACAACTCTTAGCATCTCTATTATCTTCTACCTTTACTGAAGCTCTTGTCTTGATGGTCAATTATGCGGCTTTTCTTATGTTTGCTCATTGCATCTGAGGTTTTTCAATCTTTTATGCAATTTATTTGCATGCAATCTCTTGATCATAATTGGCCCCACTGTCCTTAGATTCATCACTAGAGCTTGGATGGCTATTTGAATGACACTACGTGGACGATTAACTAGAGGTCTTTGTGGTTGTCCTTGTCTCACTTGAATTTCTAGGAGGTTGAGAACTTGCTTTATTCATCTTTGGAGGTTCCCAATGGCACAGTTGTGACATCCGGAAAATTTCTACCTATTTAATACCTAGGAGTTTGGTTGGGATCGATGTCATGCGTTAAGAATTTTATGTGGTTGATTAAGTGACTATTATAGCAATTGGTTATAATTTACTAAGTTAATTATTTACTTATATTTGGAAAGTTTTGCCAAAAGTTTTGACAAGTTCAAATTAATTATTTACTTATGTTCGGAAAGTTTTGGTAAATATTTTGACAAGTTCAAAATATTGTTCGGATTTATCAATATTTAGAATGGACCCTAGTTTTCTTATTTACGTACTGATTTTCTTGATTCTGTAGTATTTCAACCGAAAAAGGTTACTTTGGAAGGTTATTCTTTTAACTCCTCCTTTCTTCGGTAGGTCTTACTTTGCACTTATACTCCTTGCTTCTTTCCATCGGCAAGTGAAACAATTGAATGTAATCTTGTTGATGGCATGCCTATTTTATCTATGTTAACGTCTACTTCATTACTACAAGGCATGACTCACATCTTATTTCGCAAAAGGAGATGAATTCCTCCCAAATATCTTCTCTTGGCTTATGAGATTGTGCCACATGCTTAAGTTATTCATTTAGGGGTCACATGAACTCTTTTAATTGGAACAACAAGCCTCTCTGCTCTTAGACCTCATGATTTTACCCTTGGTTAATTCACTCTTAAATACTTACTCTATGGAAGGTAAGTGCTCAACTTCCAAAGAGAGAACTTCCAAGAAAAAGTCCCACTTTAATACTCACTCCCCATTTTCCCTTCAACTCTTGATTTTGATTTCAAGAGTAAAAGCAAAAGATCCCACATGTGTTTTATTAAAGTCTCAAGTTCATTTCCAAGTTTGAACAAGGTAAACTTATTTATTTACTCTACTCTTCGTAAATGGGTTTGTCGTTTTCAAGACAAAATTGATTAATTCTGGTTTTGTCTTACTTTGAAGTAAAATTAAAACTTTGATTTTACGCAAGCTATTATCAAGGTAAGTGAAAACTATATGCGCTAAGCTAGGTTGTTCTACTGAATACTTGACTTGGTTGCTTGATGGGTATTTACTTTAAGTGAGTTTTATGAACATGTGTGAATAAATTTGGTGATAGCATGTTGGATTCTTCACTTGTGTGAATCTTGATGATGATATGTTGAGTTTTGCTTTGATGATTTTATTTGTTTTAATAAGAAGCACCCTTGGTGATCAATGGTGTTTTGATGAAGAGAGTGTTTTTTTGAAAAAAAAAAAAAAAATACCGAATATTGCAGTATGATTGCCGCTTACCGAATATGAAAATTACCGATTACCAATTATGGCAACTTACTAAAGATGGTAGTACCGATTACCGATTATGACAAGCATCGATTATGGCATGTATCGATTAACAATTATGGCAGGTTACCAAGTATAACAATTATCGAATGGGGAAAGTTATCAATAATAGAAAAAGTAATAATATATTTTTTAAAAATTATCGTAAAAAAAATATTTTTTTCCTCATGCTTTCTATTTTATGGATGCCTTAGTCCTTCATTTTTTAGCATCATTATTTAATAAATACATATCCATTGTATGTTTGTTTGATGTTAGTTATGTAAAATGATGTTATGCATAAATGTTGACATTGAATATGTTCAATCGGTAATGGTTAAGTGATATGATGTGGTGTGTTGAATATTGATGTTAATCATCTTCATGTGCATTATTGTTGCATGATAACATTGAATATCGAAAGAGAAAAGCGTTGTTGTCCATGTGAGGGTGGGCTACCCTGCGTGTTTTGGGAGTCGAGATGCCTTGTGTAAAATAACGATTTATGTATAGCGGGATACCATGTGGGCGGATGTTGTAGGATGCCTCGGAAGGTGAAGTAAATAAGATGATGCATGCTTGTGAATATACATACATGCATATTGATAAGGCATCAAATTATACCGATGCATCAAGAAATCATATGACATATGTCTGCATTGAATAGATAATACCATGTATTCATGTGAGGCACTTCTAAGAAGGTAAAATGTGTGTTCATGTATTGATTATATGCTTCATATGTTTATTATGGTTAAGCCAGGGCAGGTGCAAAGGTGAATTATTATTTTAGATTTAGAGATTTCACTTACTAGGTTTTGGCTCATCCCTTTATTTTTCAAACATTTAGGATGGCTCTTTTGTTGCCGCTACTTTTTGGAGCCCCTACTCACATAGAGTATGATTATGAGGAAGTTGTATTGCCTACTGTGATGTTTGTATATACTAAGTGTATTACCATGGAATGGGTCGATGTAGGACTTGCTGAAAGGGTTCCTTATCGGTATATAGCTTGGTACGCAACCTTCGATGGTAACTAGCTGGGACCACTTGAAGGCTTTGATGATTCTCCTAGTTACATTGCCGAGGCGCCGGCATTGGAGGAGGTTATTGATCCTCATATGATGGATCGGTGTTGTACATGCAAGCTTTTGAGAGCATGGATATGGTAATGGAGATAGGAGTTACTGAACCTTCTTTGGTGTTATGTATTGTGATTTGTTGACGTAAGTGATACCTGTGTGCATTATTAAGAATGTGAAATAATGTTATGACTTGTTTATTTAAATTGTTGTGCTTCCGCTTGCGAATGAATAATTAAGAAAGAAAGAAATACGACACGCATAGCGGGTGACATATCTGGGCCGTCACAATAGTCTTGCCTTTCATTATGGGTTTGTTTTAAAGTCAAGCCTGGGAGTACGAGACAGAGAATGAAAGGAATCACTTCAAACTAGTTTAACCTAGAAGTTCTTATACTAAATTGATGCGTTGTGAGATTTAGAGGCTAATGGAAAATGTTGAATATGTTTGATGGAAAGTAACATGACGGGTTATAAGATTGTGAGAAGCTAGAAAATTCTGTAACGTGGGACTTGATGGTTTTTTAATTTAGAGGTTTTTGAATTGTTTTTGAATGATAAAAACTGTGGGATAGATGAATGCACCGTCAATGCACAAGGGAATATTCTACCGGCCAACCATCTAGGACTTTAATGTTCACTTAATGTTCACCTCCAAAGAATTGGATAAAGAACATGTTAAAGGAATTCACTCATTTGAGGAGGAAATCTCATGTTTCACTAAAACTTAGATCTGAATTCTACATTTTAGAATGTACCTCCTATTTATAGAGGAACTAAAATATAGGAACAAGGAAATATTAAAGACAAATCGTTAACAACATGTGAACTAGGAAAGACATTAAATTAAAACACATGAAACATAAAATTCAACCCCAACCTTACATTTCATCCTACAGCCGTGCATTGCATCCAATTTTGTCGAATGAATTCAACTCCAAACGTGTTGGGTTTTGGCTCATGTTATGGTCGAAAATCTCTCCTAACTTGCCTAACTGGTTTAATTAATGAGGTTTGAGTTGGAATAGTGAGTTAATTATCTTTAAAGGAATATACAAGTTTTGATGGTCCACATAAGAAGCGTATATAAGATTGCAAGGTTAGCATCACTTTTCAAATTTTATGATGCGTGTGCATGATGGGGAATGTGTTTTGAGTAATAATGGGATTCATGATAGATGATGATCACCATCAAGGCATAAAAGATGTGCCACCGGTCAAGGATAAAGATCGAGATAGATGAAGTTCACTACAAAGTCCTAAAGGAACATGACCAGTCAAGGATAAAGAATTTCAAGATAGGAGATGTACACTGCCAAAGCCCGAAGGAAGCCCAACAGCCAGTGATAAAAGACTCCTTGAATCATCACCTAGGAACTTAGATAAAGAAGCATGTTGACACTTGATTTTTAGTCGATAGTTCAAGTATTTTTATTTTAAAAAGAAAATATAAATAGTTAGTAAAAATTATAATAAAATAAAATAAAAAGAGGGAGAAGACGAAGAAGATAATTGAGGTCTTCAAATTTCGGTCAAAAGTAAGTGGGCTTGATTCAATCTGCTAAGCCCAAATAGCACAGCCCGATTTGGGCGAAACATGAGCGTGCCCACTCAAGAAGCTTGCTGCATCCTTAGGAGCTTTCGCCCATTGGGCCTTATTGATAAGAGCGGTGCAAATAGCGTGGCCCATCAAGCATCAAGAAAGAGAGAGAGTACTTGATCTTTTAGGTCTTTCATATCTTCCTTTGCTCGGACCTACATGACCCATGTTTAACCATTATATACGTACCTAGCCCAGGTACCTTGTCCGTATCCTCTTTTTCACATAAAAGAAGAGGATTGAAAAATAAGGATAAATAAATAAATAGATAAATTTAACTTTGAATAAAAAATTTTACATATTTTTAATTGAAATAGAAGCGAAAACTAACTATACAAATTTTATCTAGAGTAGGATGAAAAAAATATTTAGGAATAAGAATAAAAATAAAAAATTGAAAAAATATAATGATTTTTTTGAAAGATGGTTAGAAAAATAGGCTTTGATAATTGGTAAGATCTTAGTACTAGATTTAGCTTAGTTTCATTTAGCCAGTACACACATAATTTAGGATATTCATGATTTTCTCTAGTTTAGTTTAGGTTAGGTTTAGGTGGATTAGTCTCTAAGGAAAAACTGAATTCGATTTGAATTTACTTCAAGGAGTTGTTGTCATAAAGTTTATAATAAGGTTAGGTTATATTTTTGATCGACTTGTAACATATTACTTCAATACATTTTGTCTTTTACTTGTTCGTTTATTACTACTTTTCATGAATGGCTTACTAACAATGCATTTTATATTTTTTACCAGGATAAGTGTATTGGAAAATCCTAAAATTTATCATGAAAATGCAATTTAGTTCTAAAATTTTCAAAAAGTGCAATTAATTCATAAAACTAGTTACAAAGTACAATGAAGTCCTAAAACTTTTAAAAATTGTAATGAAGTCCTAAAACTTGTCAAATTGATCAAATCAAGTCATTTCGCTTATAATACTTTTTGAAAGTTTTAGGACTCGATTGCACTTTCATGATGAGTTTTAGAACTTGATTACACATTTTGAAAGTTTTAGGACTCGATAGCACTTTCATAACAAGTTTTAAGACTTAATTGCATTTTTTAAAAATTTTAGGATTCAATTGCACTTTCATGACAAGTTTTAGAATTTCTAGTAGACTTATTCCTTTTTTACCCAACTCGTATCGGATTACTTTAATGCACTTTGTCTTTTACTCGTTCTTTTTTTTTTTTTTACTATTTTTCATGAATCGGTTGTGATTTTTTTATATAGCTTTTGTGTTATGGTATGCTTGTTTTAGTTAAATGGTTAGGTCACATCTTGAGATTATAATAAACACCAAAAACTTGCGTAGACACTTAGCGGACAAACAAATAATCAAGTTTAGTATTGAAAGGGCATTGGTTGAATCACTAGTGTAATCAAGTCCTCGTATATGGATCTATGGTTGTGTAGGAAATTAAATATACCCTCGCATCTCATTTGTGGCTTCTAACAAACCCTAATAGGTTGGTGGCAATTCCTTATCACGTAAAATTTCCGTAAGATTAATCAATTAAAATGACAATTCCAACATTGTGCAAGGTAAGGATTGGGGAGAACCCATTTTGATTGAAGATCGTTGGTCCCTAACTCGACATTATCTCTAAACCTGCTCCTTGAATCCCTTCGGCCCTTCGGGAGGGTCATGACAAAGCAAGATATAAATTTGCTCAATTGAAAAAAATCTCATATATTCATCAAATTCAAGTCTTGACAAATAAGATTATACCTCTATTTAGAGAGAGATTTTGCTAAATAAAATAAAGTGACTCTTGAAATCCTAAAAATTAAAATGATTTTTGGAGTATTCACATAATTAAAACTGAGATCATAATAAAGACTCATTAAAACTAGGATTAAATGCATTTTACAAGGACTAAATTCATTTAATTATGACCAAATGCATAGTAACTAAAATTAGACTTTCCAAATTCGTTTTGCTAAATAGGTATCTTAGAAAATCAACAATCAGTGATGGAAATTGACCATATTAGCCTCCAATTCTATGTAGTTGATAAGCAGTTTCAAAATCGATAACAAACTTGTAAATCAACATTGTTCCATTGAGTTTAATGCTCCCAGATCAACTATTGAGATTTGATCTCAAATATGATATGCCTTCATCTTTGAAATAAGGAGAAAAATCTCTCACATTGAAAGTAGCCGAGTCACCATATTCTCTTGAGAGATCAACTTTGTATGCATTGTTGCCTATTCTCCCGAGTACTTTTTAAATGGTCTCCCACATTAAAAGTAGTCATATGTTTGTAGATGATAAGATATTTAGAATCACCATCTGACACAACGGTCTTGGGAACCCAATGTAGATGAATAATCTCCTTGAAATGCAACTCAATCACATGAGAAGCATTATTCATCTTATAGCACCTAATGAAATGTTCCCTTTTCGGAAATTATTCAACAACTATCATGATGGCATTTTTCTTTCTCTAAGTTCTTGGGAGTGGCACTATAAAATTCATACTTAGCATCTTCTGAGGGTTGTGTCGAAATTGGAAGTGGAGTATAAAGGCCTTCTCATGGAAATGAATCTTTGCACCCTAACACGTCGAGCATCTAGAAATGACAGCACATATATCTCCATTCATCTTCGGGCAATCAAAATGTTCTTGAAGGGTTTCAAGAGTTCTATTCATTCTGAAGTGGCCTGCCAATCCTCTACCATACAGTTCTCCAACTAATACTCGTTGGTACATAGAATTTGTTTTCCTTAGAAGGGAATCCATCTAGATTAGATAGGCACCATAATCTCCATGTTTGCAATTGTCGATGATAGATGAGAATTCTATATTTTCAACAGAGTTCTTTCATCGAATTGAAGCCAAGGGCTTGAGAGCCTAGAATGGAGATCATTAAGTACCTTCTCGACAAGGCATTTGCCATAACATCAGTTTTGCCAAATTTATATTTCGAGACAAAGGAAAAAGATCTCATTTAGTGTGTCTCAAGTTGAGTTTGTAAAATTTCTACTTCTCTATTTCTCTGTTTCTCTGTTCCCTGGAACAAGTTTGGAACAGAAATCCGTTTCATAATGCAATTTGATTTTTCTATTTCTGGAATAGATTTCTATTCTAGAAATAGATTTGAAGAAAAAATCAGAAGCTAAAATTTTTAACTTCTCAGTTTCTAAAATAGAAATTGAGAAATCAATTTATGCCAAAAATCAATTTATGTTCTAGAAATTTTGTCATACGCACCCTAATATATCCTAGAGACTCATAATCAAAATGAAAAACAAAATATTTGGGCCTCAAATAATGATCCAGTGATCAAGTGCCCTGACAATTGTGTAAAACTCGTTGTAGGTAAAATAATTCTTCCTTGACTTTGTCGGTTTTTCATTGAAATTTGTTAGAAGACTTTGAGCTTGGATGAGAATAACCTCGATGCCGACTCCACTAGCATCACATTCAATGTCAAATATTTCATCAAAGTCTAAAAGGGAAATAACAAGAGACTAAAAAAGCTTTGGTTTCATGTGTTTTGTGATTGGAGCGATGATGGTGCTGAAATTTTTCACGTACTGTCAATAAAAAGAAGTTAATCCATGGAAGCTCCTTATATTGGAAATCGATTTAGGAACCAACCAAATCCCGATTATTTCCACTTTGGACTAATCGACAAAGGTCCCATCATGGGAAACTACATGATCCAAAAATATGATGCTTGTAAAAAAGAAATGGTATTTCTCTAATTTTTCAGAAAGCCTCTACTTTCTTAAGACTTCAAAGTGTTGAGCTATACCAACCAAAAAAAAAAGTGTTGAGCTATAAAGAGCCAGATTATATGGCTATAAATGCATATGATTTTCTTATTTAGGAAGCTTTTGTTGTAATTATGGTTAATGGATCAACGAAAGCCAATAATTATGATACGTCCTTTCTATTCACGTATCTCTTTTGGATTCATGTATTTCCTAATCTTTTCTGTTCACGTATGTATTGATTTCATGAATTTCCTAGATTCATGTATCTTTCAGTTCATGTATTTATTGAGTTTATGAATCTCTTGAATTCACGTATCTTTGGATACATGAATCTTTGGATTCACGTATCTTTTATCCATGAATCTCGTGGATACACGCGTCTATTTAATTCATGTATCTCTTTAGTACATGAACAAAAAAGCTCTATAAATAGATATGAGAATAGAGTTTCTTAACGGTTTTTTTGGTTTTGGTTTTTTCCAACTCGATTCCAAAAAGCTTTGAAATACTTTCTACTCTTCTGTTTTTTTCTGAGTGTGCTGGTTCAATTGAACGGTTCGATTGAGTCCTGTTTGCATAGTGTTGATCCAAACAGGTTTGAGGTGTTGTATCTTGGGAGGCATAGTTCGTGAATCTGCGGGGCACCTTTGGCAGGAACTAATCGCCTTAAGGAGATTCGGATATCCATACCTCACCTCCAATTTTATATTCTGATTACAACAAATAGTATGTATTTTCTGGATTATTTTCCAACAATCTTAAGACGATTATTTTACTCACTATGTTTGTTGTTCTTGTCAAATTATTGAGATGGCTGAAAACAATCAAGTGCCGTTCAATGTCCCAAATGTTTCAGGAGACGTTCCTTTGGTCAATTCGACCGTTGCTATGGAAGATGTAGCAGCTTATGCTACGGGCCCTTGGGCTAACACCAATTTTGGTGGTGCGGGTACAAGTCATTCGATTGGTATACCTGGGACTGTTTTTCAGAACGGTACAGGCCAAGTGGCTTTTGGCTCCGTTTCTGGAGGGGTAGTTCAACGAACTTTGCCGACTGTGATGGCAACACCTTCGATTCTGCTAATGAGAAACCGGAAAATTCACCGGAATGGGCTTTAAACAAAGGGCAGCAGAAGATGTTCTTCTATCTGACCATGCTCAATCTGACGAAATATTTATCGGAGGTGTGCCCGATAATTAGTCCAAATGAGCAAGATGTCACGACGCTCGGTGCGTTGGAGGCTTGGAAGCATGGGGACTTCTTATGCCGAAATTATATCCTTAATTGTTTAGTGAATTCTCTTTATAATGTTTATTGTAATATTAAATCTGCTAAACAGTTATGGGAGTCCTTAGAAAAGAAATACAAGACTGAGGACGCTGGCACCAAGAAATTTGTGGTTGCCAAATTCTTGGACTATAAGATAGTGAATTCTAAATCTGTCATGAGTCGGGTTCAAGAATTGCAATTAATTCTGAGTGACATCTCGCCGAGGCAATGATTCTTAGTGAATCATTCCAAGTGGCGGCTATGATTGAGAAAATGCCTCCGGGTGGTCGACTTCAAAAATTATTTGAAGCACAAACGGAAGGAGATGAGCCTTGAAGATCTCATTTTGCGCCTCAGAATCGAGGAGGACAATAGAAGAAGTGCGAACCATTTGTTTGAGCCAAAGGCCAACATTGTGGAATCTTCCAAATCCCAGCAAGATAGAAAAAGGAAGATGTCTTTTCAAGGAAAAGGCAAGCGAAGGAACAGCCCAGAAATTTCAAAGGACGTGTTTTATATGCAACAAGCCCGGCAATGTGCTAAGGATTGCAAGAAGCGCCCGAAAAGGCAAGAACGATGGTGCAGCCCAAAGAATCGAATTTGACGAACATGACAACTTTGGAAGACTATCTGCTCGTGGTAATGTCTCGAAGCATCCCTAGTGTCCAACACTAATGGCTGGTGGCTAGACAAAGGTGCCACAAATCACATTTGTGCGGACAAACACATGTTCTCATCTTATGAGAAGGTCAAGAAGATGAGAAACTTTATATGGCGAACTCGGCATCTGCAAAGATTGCCGGAAGAGGAAAGGTGATCCCGAAGTTTACATCCGGCAAGGAGGTCGCCCTACGGACGTGCTTTGCATGTACCGTAGATTCGGAAAAACCTAATTTCCGGCCCCATACTTGTCAAGAAGGGTTTCAAAGTTGTATTTGAATCTAACAAATTTGTACTTTCTAAAGGAGGGATGTATGTGGGGAAAGGGTACTTGTGTAATGACCTCGTTTAAGGCCAATGTGGCTGTCATTGATATAAACTCAAAGTATGTGTACCCAAAGACTATTAATAAAGAAAAGTCTTCGCTTTACACACCGTTGTGTCTCCTTATCTATGGCATGGTAGATTAGGACATGTAAACTATGGTACAATGAAAAGAATAGCAAATTTGGGGTTAATTCCAAGATTTGAGTTGGATGCCTCGTTACAAGTGTGAGACTTGTGTTGATGCCAAGTTTGCTAAGAAACCTTTCAAATCCGTTGAAAGAACAAGTGAACCTCTACAACTAATTCATAGTGATCTATGTGATTTAAAATTTGTAGAAAGTAGAGGTGGAAAGAAGTACTTCATCACATTTGTGGATGATTGTACTAGATTTTGCTATGTTTATTTACTAACTAGCAAAGATGAGACTATGAGCATGTTTGTCAAGTATAAAAATGGTTGAAAACCAACTTGATAAATGAATCAAAGTGCTTAGGTCTGATAGAGGAGGAGAATACAATTCAATCAAGTTCAAAGAGTTTTGTGCTAGTTTTGGAATAATTCTCCAAACGATCGCACCTTATACTCCACAACAAAATGGAGTTGCTGAACGATTTAACAGACACTAAAGGAGATGGCTAATGCCATGCTTTTGAGTTCAGTTTACCTCGAACTTGTGGGGGAGGCAGTTTTAACGCAAATTATATTTTTAATAAAATACCCCATAAAAAGATAGGTAAAACTCCATACGAGTTATGGAATGGAAAGTTGCAATCCTACAATTTTCTAAAAGTGTGGGGGTGCTTGGCCAAGGTGGCAATTCCTCCTCCTAAACAAACTCGGTTGGGACCTAAAACAGTGGATTGCATATTCATCGGTTATGCTCAAAATAGTAGCGCATATAGATTTTTGGTTCACAAATCTGAAAATGCAGAAATCCATGTCAATACAATCCTAGAATCAAGGGATGCTGAATTTTTTGAGGATATATATCCTGCAAAAAGAAATCAATGAGAACTTTCTCAGAAAAGGCTTAGAGAATCGGAATCTGAGAATGATGAAGTTGTGACTCAAGAAGCCGAACTTCGAAGGAGTAAAAGGTCTCGAATTGAAAAATCTTTCGGACCTGATTTTATAACATACATGTTAGAAGGTGAGCCTCAAACATATAAAAAGGCAATGTCATCTCCGATGCTCCTTTCTCGAAAGAAGTCGTTGACAATGAAATCCATTCTATCCTAAGTAACCATACTTGGGAATTGGTTGATCTTCCACCTGGAAATAAACCAATTGGATGTAAATGGATATTCAAGAAAAACTAAAAGCTGATGGTTCCATTGATAAGTACAAAGCTCGGCTTGTAGCCAAAGGGTTTAGACAAAAAGAGGGTCTTGACTACTTTGATACTTATTCACCCGTCACAAGAATAACATCAGTAAGGATGTTGATTGCTATAGCTTCGCTATACAATTTGCAAATACATCAAATGGATGTGAAAACTGCATTCTTAAATGGTGATCTCGACGAGGAGATTTATATGGAACAACCTGAAGGGTTCAAGGTCAAAGGACAAGAACACAAAGTGTGTAGACTTGTCAAATCATTGTATGGACTTAAACAAGCTCCTAAGCAATGGCATGAGAAATTTGACTGGGTAATGATTCAAAATGGGTATAGAATCAATGAGTGTGACAAATGTGTGTACACTAAATCCACAACAGTTGGATATGTACTTATTTGTCTATATGTCGATGACTTACTAATTCTTGGAGATAACATTGAGGTCATCAAAATCACCAAGAACATTCTCAAAAGAACTTTGAGATGAAAGATTTAGGTGTAGCGGATGTTATACTCGGCATCAAAATTCTAAGGAATTCTGATGGCTTAGGTTTAACACAATCTCATTACATTGAAAAGGTAATTGAGAGATTTAAAGGATTCGGCATTAAAGATGCAAACAATCCTTTTCTTTCACACCTAACTTTAAGAAAGAACACTGGAAATAGTGTCAGACAGCTGGAATACTCTCAAGTAATCGGCAAAGCATCATGTATATCATGAATTGCACTAGACCTCGATATTGCGTACTCGTAAGCAACCGAGTAGATATACCAAGAACCCGGTCACGAGCATTGGGATGCTTTGATGAGAGTCTTAGGATATTTGAAAAGGATAAAAGACTATGTTCTACAATATGGCAAATATCCAGCTGTTTTGGAAGGTTATTGTGATGCCAACCGGATTTCGCATTCGATGAATCGAAATCAACTAGCGGATATGTGTTCACGCTAGGAGGTGCCGCAGTGTCATGGAAATCCTCTAAACAAACTCTAATAATGCGCTCTACAATGGAATCAAAGTTTGTTACTTTGGATAAAGCTGCTGAAGAAGCAGAATGGCTTCGACAATTTTTAGAAGATGTTCCAAAGGTGGCCAAAACCTATTCCTACAATTTGCATACATTGTGATAATCAAGCGGCAATTGCAAGGGCACATAATGTGATTTATAACGGTAAGTCTAGACACATTCGTCGTAGACACAATACCGTAAGGCAGTTGCTCTCAAATGGGATAATTTCTTTAGACTTTGTAAAGTCAAAGGAAAATATTATGGATCCGCTGACAAAAGGTTTGTCAAAAGAGCAGATAAACTGCGCATCGAGATGAATGGGTTTAAGAGCCTTAATCCAATAAAGAGATTCTAGGGTGGAAACCTAACTTATGCGATTAGAGATCCCATGGATTAGGTTCAATAGGATAATGCAAATTTTGGAAACTCTAGTGTGAGCACTGTCTCCCATTCCTATGATGCAATAGTGTTTTCCTACAGCGTTATTAAGGGTACGCTATGCGTTTAATGATTCCTCTAACTTGGAATGTAACATCCAAGTGAGATATGGTAGGATATCTTTAAAAGGAATGCACCTATATGCGTGGAGCTGGCCGACTCTATGAAAATTTTTAAAGGCTTGATTTTCTAAAGCACGCTTGAATCCCAAGAGGTTCAGGGCCGAAAGAACGAACACAACGAGAATCAATCTTGAATTGGAGGTACTCCGTGTGAGGTTTATTGCCTAGGCATACACTAACAACTGGGGATTCAAGGCTTAGTCCATCGACTAGTTAAGTAAGTCCGATAGGCTTTCACTAAAGAAGGTTCAAAGCGAAAGCTACCTATTTTGATGCGGTGTATTTCAACAGGCATGCTCAGATTCCTTCGAGCCAAAAAAATGTTTTGTTGATCCATTAATGTGGGGGATTGTTGTAATTATGGTTAATAGATCAACAGAAGCCAATAATTATGATACATCCTTTCTATTCACGTATCTCTTTTGGATTCATGTATTTCCTAATCTTGTCTATTCACGTATGTATTGATTTCATGAATTTCCTAGATTCATGTATCTTTCAATTCATGTATTTATTGAGTTCATGAATCTCTTGAATGATTCATGTATCTCTTTATTCATGAATCTCGTGGATACACGCGTCTATTTAATTCATGTATCTCTTTAGTACATGAACCAAAAAGCTCTATAAATAGATATGAGAATAGAGCTTCTTAACAGTTTTTTTGGTTTTGGTTTTTTCCAACTCGATTCCAAAAAGCTTTGAAATACTTTCTACTCTTCTGTTTTTTTCTGAGTGTGCTGATTCAATTGAACAGTTCGATTGAGTCCTATTTGCATAGTACTGATCCAAACAGGTTCGAGGTGTTGTATCTTGGGAGGCATAGTTCGTGAATCTGCGGGGCATCCTTGGCAGGAACTAATCGCCTTAAGGAGATTCGGATATCCGTACCTCACCTCCAATTTTATATTCTGATTACAACAGACAGTGTGTATTTTCTGGATTATTTTCCAACAGCTTTTTCTTTTATTCTAATTTGATTATGATTAAATCCCACAAATTATGGGATTGTAGCGGTTAACCCACAAATCGTGGGATTGTAGCTTTTCTCTCATTTAGGCTTTGTTTCCTATTTATTTTGCCAGGATTTCTCTATGTATTAACCTATAAATATAACACTGTAAAGTAGCAGAATATATGAATGAGAATAAGAATTTCTCTCCATCTAAAATTTCATATGATATCAGAATAGGAGATCCTAAGTTCAAATATTTTCAAGCCCTTACTTGCATCCCCAATCATATATTTCCATGCTTTAAGCTTGGGCAAAAATTTAGCCTACGCATGAGAGGGAGTGTTAGAGTAATTAAATATTAAACCACACTTTCATCTAATAGCTTAAGTTTTTAGAATAGCTAACTATGTACCGACTAGAATTTTACATGGTCTCATGGAATTTTAGATGGAGGGAAATTCTTATTCTCATTCATGCATTATGCTGCTTTATAGTATTATATTTATAGGCCAATACACAATCCTAACAAACAAAATAGGACACAAAGCCTAAATAGGATAAAAGCTGCAATCTCACGATTAGTGGGTTAAACGCCAATTTAATCAAAATCAAATTGGGATTAAAAAAAAAAAAAAAACTTCCTAAATGAGAAAATCCTATGTATTTACAGCCATATAATCTAGCTATTTATAGCTCAACACTCTCCCTCAAGCTGGTAAATAGATATCTTCCATTCCCAGCTTGGTAACCAGCTTGTGAAAAATTCCACCACTAAGCCTTTGGTCAAGACATTTGCTACTTGCTATCCTAAAGGGACATGAGACAAACAAATCAATCACTCTTCAAATTTTTTCTTGAGGAAGTGCCTATCAATCTCAATATATTTTGTTCTGTCATGTTGCAAGAGATTGTGAAGAATATTAATTGCAAACTTATTGTCACAATATAACTTCATAAGGCTCTATCATTTGACCTTCAAGTCATCAAGAATGATCTTGAGCCATAAAAACACACCTATTTCTTGAGTCGCTGCTCTAAACTCAAAATTATGCATTTGATCTTACCGACACATTATATTTTTTACTTATCCAAGTTACCAAATTATCTCCAAGGAAGCTATGATAACCAGTTGTAGACCTCCTGTCAACCATGAATCCAGCATAATCCGCATCTGTATAAGCCTCAAACTTGAGATCTGGATTCTTCTTGAAAAGTATTCCATTCCTAAACTCCCTTTTAAGTAGTGGAGGACTCGATGAACAGCTTGTAGATGTGACTCTTTTGGATTATGCATGAATTAACTAAGCAAGCTTATAGTATAGGAGATATTTGGTCAAGTAAAAGTAAGGTACATCAACTTTCCCATCAATCACTGATACATTTCTCGATCTACTATTGCTCCTCTTTTGCTTCGGCTAGTCTTTGGTTCGGCTCAATTGGAGTAGCCATTGGTTTGCAACTAGGCTTCCCGATTTCTTCCAAAATATCCTTCACATAATTGTGAAATAAAGACCCCTTGCCTTGAGTACATAACTTCAATTCCCAGAAAATATCGTAGATTACTCCTTTATTTCAAACTCCTTAATCAAGCATTGTTTTAGTCGTTGTTTCTCCCTTTTATCATTATGCATGACTGTTATGTCATCAATATACACCAACAATGATGTAATTCCCCTATGTCCAAGTGTTTTATGAACATTGTATCAACTCATTTATTTTGTTCATATCCAGATGCCTTCATGACTCTAGCAAACTATCCAAACTAGGCTCTAGGTGACTACTTGAGCTCCTATACTGCTTTCTTAAGTCTACAAAACTTTTCAGTTGTTTCATTTCCTTCAAAACTAGATGGGATGTTCATGTAAAATTTCCTCTTCCAGATCTCTGTGTAAAAAAACATTATTTACATCATACTATTGAGGTTCACAATCAAAATGAGCAACTATAGACAGCAAAATTCTTACAGTCTCTTGATAATCCACTTCATATGTTTGAGCGCAACCCTTCACAACCAATCTTGATTTGTACCTCTCCAAAGAGCCATATGCCTTGTACTTTATAATATATACCCACTTGCGGCCAGTTAGATTTTTCCTCTTTGGCTTGTCAACAATTTCTATTTCTATAATGCCTTCATCTTTTCTTTCATGGCATCCCTCCATTCCTCTTTCAATAGTGCTTCAAACAAGGTGTTAGGGATAGCAATAGTGTTTAAACTCACAATAAAGTTCCGGTATGGTGATGGTAATCTATTAAGGGACACATAATTCAATAGTGGCAAAAGAATGCTTCAAGTGCCAAAAGTTAGCACAAAGGAACACATAATTCAATAGTGGCAAAAGAACGCTTCAAGTGCCAAAAGTTAGCACAAAGAGATACTTAAGTGTCAAAACTTACGAAAGTGACACTTAAATGCCACTTTTTATGAAAAATGGGATACTTGAGTGCCACATCCGGCGAGCCTCGCCAGAAATCCTATGTGACATTTTTTTATTAATTTTTCGCTTATGTGCCTCGCCGAATGCCAAATCAGCAAAACACACACAAAAACGACGTCGTTTTGGCATAATTTAAATTTTAATATAATATAAAAATTAATTAAATTAAATATAAAAAAAATAATAATAATTTATTTTTATTTTTATTTTTATTTTAAAAAAATGGAGGACGAGAAGGAGGAATGTAGTCGGCGCTGAGGGCCGAGCCCTCATTGCCGCGCCTTGCCGCCGCGCTCCCGCCGAGCCCTCATTGCCGCCTCCCCACCGAAAGTGGGGAGGGCTCGGCCGAGGCCGCCGAGCCTTGGCCGAGGGTCGGCGGCCCCAGCCAACCAACGGCGAGGGCCGTGTGCCCTCGCCCCGCATCTAGCGAAGGTCATCGGCCCTCCCCGGCCGACCCAAGGGCCGCCACCCGTTGGGGCGACCTCTTAGCAAGCGATGACCCTTGGGTCGGTCGGGCAAAGGCTAGTGACCCTCGCCTAGATCTAGGGCAAGGGCACGCAGGCCCTCGCTGACGATCAGCTAGGGCCGCCGGCTTAAGCTCAATGGCCCTAGCCGGCACTCCCCCACCTCCCCAGCAACGAGGGGAGGCGGCAAGCGACGGCGGCAGGGGCTGAGCCCTCAGCCACCGACTACCTCCCTCCTCCTTCTTCCCTTTTTTATTTTTATTTTTATTTTATTTTTAAATTAATTAATTTTTTAAATTTTAATTAATTATTATATTAAAATTCGAATTATACCAAAACGTCATTGTTTTGACACTGTTTAGCCACATCAGCATACGAAACGACGACGTTTTGCGCGCAACTCGCCGGAAAATTGCCACGTCAGCATTTTAGTCGGATTTTCTCCGGTGGCACTTAAGTGATCCATTTTACTCTGATTTTAGCACTTAAATGTCATTTACGTAACTTTTTGTACTTAAGTGTCCCTTTGTGCCAACTATTGGCACTCTAAAGGTCTGGGTGTCATTTAATAGTGGATATACTAGTTTCTTGGTGCACTCTCTAGTCCCATTTCTAACAGCAATAAGTAAATCACGATCACTTTTAAGTGTATCACTAAGTTGTTCATTCAAAGGAGATTTATGACTTATTGTGCTCTTATTGATAGTACTCGAAGTGGTATTTTGGACTTGCTTTTGTGTTGGAACGGCTGTCCTCCTTGAATACACCTAAGAAAAATCTCATAGAATCATGAATATGAGTTGGACTAGTGGGAATAAAACTAGAAATAAGTTGGTATGTGGGAGATTGTGGTGGACAAGATATAGGATTTAAGGTAGGTTCATGAGCAACATGGGACGAGTTTGGGTTGATAAGGACATTAGGCAATAAATCCAAGTTATCAATAACACCAAGGCCCTTATCGTCCATGACTGAAAACTCCCCTTGAAGATAAGGTTGTGAAAAATAGGGTTTATTCTCAATGAAAATAACATATACATAGAGATAGAATTTTTCGGAAGAAGGATAGTAACATTTATAACCTTTTTGTGTTTGTGAGTAACCAAGAAACACACATTTGATTGCACTATGATCTAATTTTCCTCGTTGATGATGACGAATGTGAACAAAGGAAGTACAACCAAAGACTCAAGGAGTAAGACCATTAGACATACAAAAGTGAGGATAGAACTAAGAAAGAAATTCCATAGGGGTCTTGTGGTCTAATGTACACGAGGGTAGTCTATTAATCATGTATATAGCCGTAAGAACAGCCCCCCCCAATATGTTTTAGGGACCTACCTCTAAAACAACAAGGCACAAGTTGTGTTAAGGAGATGATCATTTTTTTCTTTCAGCAACCCCATTTTATTATGGTGTATTCACACAAGATGACTTATGGATAATACATTCCTTTTGAAAATAAACGGGAAAATACTTTATTGAAGTAATCTCTAGCATTACCAAATCAAAAGACCTTGATCTTGACCCCAAATTGAGTTTGAATCCTGGAATGAAAGGAATAAATAATGCTACTCACATAAGATTTATGTTTGAGTAAGAAGGTCCTTGTGACCTAGAGCAATCATCAATTTGAGTGACAAACCAATGAGTTCCAAAGATGTTTGGAATTGTGCAAGGTCCTAAAATGTCACTGTAGATTAAGTCAAAAGGATTAGAACTACAGTGATTGCTAATTGGAAATTGTACACGATTATGCTTGGCTAATTCACAAACATCACAATGGAAATCTTTAATATCCAGATCTTTAAACAAGGATGGAAACATAATACTCAAGACTTGGAAGGACAGATGAACAAAACAAAAATGATGAAGCCAAATAGCTTCTTTATTTGAAGTACTAAGAAACGATGAAGATAGATTATTCATGATTTTTCTTGTAAAGAGAGATGTCTCAAGGTAGTATAGCCCATTTTGTTCCTTAACAAGTCCAATCCTTTTGTCCAAGTCCCTATCCTAAAAAACATAGTAAGATGCGTGAAAAATAGCTTGACAATTAAGATATTTTGTGAGTTTTTGTATTGAGATAAGATTGGTAGATAGTTTAAGGACATAAAGGACATCTTTAAGGACAAGATTAGGTTGGAGATGTTCCATCTCCATCACCTACAATAGTGGCAAAAGACTCATTTGCCACAATAATCTTCCTATTGCTAGGACAAGTTGTATAGGTGCTGAAATGGGATAATGTGTGAGTCATATAATCAGTAGCCTGAATTAATAAATAAAGAATTACCTAATAGTGCTAGTGAGCATGCACCATAAGGTTTATTAAGAGACCCTAACAAATCTCTTAATTTCTTAATTTCTTCACTATTGAAGGTTGCTTTCTCTTGAACTTCTTCTTGACTAGTTTGCTTAGTTAAGTGGAACTGAAGCCTTGGCTGTGTTGCCTAGTTTACCTGCTCTCGGCCTAAAGTAGTTGGTTTGCCATTCAATTTCCAGCATTGTACCTTTGTATGTCTCGACTTCTTACAATGGGCACACCACAAAGCTGTCCCAGTTGTCTCTCCTTGGCATGTCACATTTTTCATCAACCTTTCTTATTGTCAAGGTTGACCCTTCTACTGCTTGTGGTTCGAGCATGATGGATCAATAGCTTTCTTCTACCCGGATCAAGGAAATTGTTTCCTCTAGTGACAACATTTTTTCCTTGCCAAGTATTTGAATTCTAACTTGGTCGAATTTAGAATTATGCCCAACTAAGAAATCATAGACTCTATCCTTTTCAATAATATTCTTCAGAATGGCTACATCTTCTGGACATTGCATTCGAAATACTCAATAATTATCGAGTTCTTGCCATAAGTTTTGCAAAAAATTAGCATACACAGTTACAGTCTTACCTCCTTGCTTTGTCCCACTAGTTTTCATCTTAATTTCATACACCTAGGCTACATCACGAGCCTTTGAGTACATCCGTCAAATGGAATCCCATATCTCCTTTGCTGGTGGTTATGCAAGTATCGCTTATGGCTGGTTCCATAGAATTCCAGAGCCGTGACATGATCATGGAATCAACCTCATCCCATGCATGGAAATCAGGATCTCCTCACTAGGATACTGTCCCAAGTAAATGGCTAAGTTTTTCTTTACCCTTTAGATACGTCTTGAAAAATTGTGACCACTTGAGGTGGTTCTTCTCATTCAATCTATAGGTTGGCTTAATATTCTAAAGATCACTTGTCATGTGTGTTAAGGCGACCTCCTTACATTGGTTCATGATAGGAGATGTAGGATCTGTGGCTGGTGTGGTTTTCGATGTGATCATTTTGGAGAGTGAAGGTAAGGAAGAAAACAAGAGCAGTAATGTAGCTATGAAGGCTATGTAAAGAGGACAAAATTTTCTAGAGAATAATAGACATCAATGACGGTTGCAATTTGAAACCTAGGAATCTAGCTTAGGGCTCTAATACCATGTAAGATTTTGGTGGAACCATAGTCAGCTGTTCTAAAAGCTTAAACTATTATACGAAAACGTGGTTTAATATGTAATTACTCTAACGTAAAGACATGTCTTAAATGAAATATATGCTACTCCCGATTCCTGCCACAAATAAAAATGTCGTCGAAAACAGAGAATGATGGGAGGCCTTTTCTTCGAAGGTTCATGGGACCAACATAGTGAGAGTGAAGAAATTGCCATGAAAGTTACTCTGTCTAGAGAGGGTGGTTGATGTTGTAAGGTTTATATTTTTTGAAAGACATAGAAGAAAATAGAGAGCGAAAGTTTTATTAATTGAAGAGGCAGAGGATGCTGGAGTTTGAATGAAGAGAAATGGTGATTGATCACGCAAGGTCTACTTTTTTTTTTTTCAAAAAACGCTAAAGAAAGAGGAGAGAAGGTGTTGTATTAATCAGGAAGAGAGATGATGTAGGAGTATATACCGGTTCGGTCTAATTCGAATGGTCGGATGAACGGTTATTTAGAATCGGGATCCGAACCTGTTCCGAGGAGTACCGACCGGTTTCGGTTGGGTTATTTGAGCATTCCTAATATTCGCGTTAGGAAGAGTGGGTTTCGAGGAGAGGGGCATTTTCGTCTGTGCATGTATCAAATGAAGTTTCTATTTCCGAGGTAGCAACGAAAGAGACCAGCGCTCACGCGTTCCGAGAAGAATGAAGATCCTCTCTCGACATGATTCCCGTTCTCTCTCGCCCGTCATCCGCCGCCGCCGCCGCCGCGCGGCCGTTCGTCATCCGTCGCTCGGCGGCCGTCGCTCCTCCCTTTTCGTGCCGTCATTCCTCGCTCGCAGCGGCACGGGGGGCAATCCCTTTCTCAGCTCGCGGTTCCCCTCCGGGGACATCGCCGGCCTCTGGGACCTCTTCTTCCGGTTCGAGATCGCGGCTCGTTTCATCACCGGAGGCTTACCCCAGGGCTCGACGGCGCTCGCCTCACCTCGTTGCTGGCCACCGTTTGTCGGATCGCAGAGTTCTCCTCGTCGGATGGAATCGACATGACCTCGCCGAGCTTTAATCACGAGACTATCTCCTGGATCTCTGGATTTCTCCCCCCCATTCGGATGAAACTGGTCCCGATCTTCGAGAAAACAAGGCCGAGGTGGATCTCCCTCTGCTGTTGTCTCTCCGCTTTTCCTCCTGAGACCTAGCTTCGAGCGATATCTGATGAATTGTGCACGATCTTGAGGTTCGCGAGAAGGAGCTTCAATGGAAGCTGTCGGCTCCTTTCTTCAGATCATCGCTTTGCTGGTTCTCTTAAGACGGTGCGTTCCAGTTCACGGCTTGTTGCTTTTGTTTCCTATTAGTCCATATTGGTGCGAGCATTTGTGAGCGAAAGTGCTGATTTTTTGCTGATTCTTCCGCCGATGGGAGAATTAAGATAAAACGGTGGTTTGAGGACACGCATCTCCTGTTTGACCTATCGTCCGAGAGGTTGTACACCTGCTTTCGGTCTTGGAGGACACACACCTTCTGTTTGGCTTGTTTAAGCTTTTCTCTATCATCTTGTGCTGGTGGGATTGGGTTTTGTGGATATTTTGCTCACTGGAGTGGTCAGCAGTTATGGGTTTGATTTGCAAGAGACTTACATGTTGAGGTCAGTGAAGGGTGATGAAGAGATGAAGGATTTAGGAGGGACTTATACTTCCAATTTGAGCAAGCCCCATCGTGAGCTGTAGGAGCATAACCGGAAGCTGAGTCAAGTCAAATTGAGAGTCAGACTTGGCAGTCCAGAACATTGCCAGGGTGGAAGTCAAAAAGCCAGAATGATTAGTGTTCAGGACCAACCTGTTCACTGTTGCTGTTGCTGCGTTATCTCGAGCTCACGTTCGTATTGTGGACATCAACCATTAAGGTAAGTCCAATGCTTTTGATCTCTTGATTTTTCGTAGCCTCATATGTGCATGTTGCTTGCTTTGTTTAAAGCTTGTCATTTCTTTTTCTTTGATCTGTTGTTGTCTTAGGCAAACTAGCAAAGTGAAAATAGGGCCGTTATTGCTGGGAATAAATCACTCATGAATCATTGCCAATCCAAATTATATCGCGTGTTCTCTTGAACAAGTTTTGAGACTGGTCTGGATTTATTTGCAGGTTCAAGTTGGTCCATTTTATCATTAATCCATTGAGCTTAATAGAAGTAAAAAGTGAGACAAGAAGGTCACAAACTTGGCGTATAAGTTTGAAGGATCTCATCTAACTTGTCTGAGTTAGTAGAATTGAGATAATGGGAGTTAACTTAAAGTATTGTTGATGTTTGATTCTAAGCCATTCTAGCATACTATGAATTAAATGAACTGATTGCGAACCAAGTGTCACTTTGGACATTCAAGTTGCTAGGTTTGAGTCAAGTAAAATCGATAGTTGTTTGATGTTACTTAAACAGAAGAGATGCAGAATTGGTGTATCTCTGGAAAAGTTTATCAATATGCAAAGTACATTTCCATGAACGTTTTCGTGTGATGGGTTAATGAGTTGAGTTCTGGATGTTAATCATTGATTTGCTTCGATAATAATTACCTCAATGAAATTGTTCACCACGTGTTTGACGAAATGCACAAACCAAAGTCATATGAATTTGTCTCTGATTTTGGATCATTTTGAATGCATACCAACATGTTTTACTTGTAGAAATTTCTCATTAGTTGTTAAGCATGAATTCTGCCATTTTCTTTTATTAGTAAGTATGAATCCGAACAACTTTTCTTTGTATTTGTCTGTGTTGTTTGTGTACTCCGGTAAAGGTGTGGTGGTTCTGGACAAGATAATGGCGTAGCGTTTGTGTGGTCTTCTCTGTCATGTTTCATCTTACTGTTCATGTCCTGCACATCCTCATTAAACTATGTTGTGAGTGGTGAATCAATATAACTGTGGTGATTCCGCGTGATCAACGGTGGTTGCTGGTGGTCTATATGCAACTCTGGTGATGTTGTGAATGCCTATAGAAGTTCATTGTTAAACGTGATATACAAGGTCAAAAAATTCGTGAGGTGCTCTGAATGGACTAAGTTGAGGAAACTCGTCAAGGACAATGATGAAAGAGAGACCAGAGGAGAAGGAAATTATAAATGAAGAAATTCAGAAAAAGAAAAATTGGAAAATTGGCTAGAGAAAGAGGCATTGGTTAGGTTATTGCGTTTTAGTATCAGATTTAGTTTAGTTTCATTAGACAGTACACACTTGATTTAGAATAATTCATGAGGTGCCGGGAACATTCAATGAACAAAATGACATGACCAGCCCCTCATAAAGGCCTCTGGTTTTGGAGGCTACTTTTCATTTATCTTCTTCTCTCATCCAGATCTGATGGTAGCCACACCTCAGATCAATCTTTGAAAACACTGTCGATTCATGGAATTCATCAAGCATATCGTCGAGTTTAGGTAGCGGGTACCTATACTTGATCATGATGTCATTGACAGCTCGACTGTCGACACAAACTAAAAGAACCGTCCTTCAGCACAAGTAGGGCCGGAACGAACAAGGAATCAGGCTTTTCCTTATGGATTGCATCGATAAGCGGCTTTGTTGGGTATAAAAGCACTAAAAAGCATATCAGTCTGATGCTCAATTTCTCTTTTCACAAGATTTAATTCGACTTTTTCCTTGCTTGAACTTTGGTTCTTCAAGCTTTCCCACCAAAGTGAGATATACTTCTTCAACTTGAGAATAACAACTTTGCATTGCTTTTCATTCGAGTATGAGTGGAAATCAAATACTCATTCGATATTGTGTAGTTAGTAAACAAAATCGTCAGGATTAAGGTTATCCTCAAATTCCATCACCTCCACTTTGACTTTGAGGTCATTTTCCTTGCGCCTTCTTCTCCTCCTAACTCGGTGATTCGAATCACTAGAGTCACCTCCAATGTCATTAGAGGTGACCGATTCCCAGTTTGGTCCAAATCCTAGTTGGAATGAGGAATCAGACTGGGAGGACCGGTTCCCAATGTTTGGGATTGGGGACCACATTGAACGTTCCTAGGATTGGGAATCGGACAAGTCAATCCAATGCGGTCTAATCCTATGGAACCGATCATTTAGCAAAAAAAATTAAAAATTAAAAATAAAATATACTAATTTTTTTACTATTTTTAGGGTTTATTGCTATTTTTAAAAAAAATAAAAATATATATTTTTTAAAGAAAAAGAATCAATCCAGTTCATCGGTCCAATACCTTTAACTCCCTTGGGGGAATGGGAACTGGACCGACATTCACCGGTTCCATTTTTATGGAATCGGGAACCAGACCGATTCCTCTAAGAATCGGACCAAACTAGCTGATCCGGTCCAGTCTGAGTGGTTCCCGGTTTGGGCAGTCCAATATGCTCACTTCTAAGTGTCATTGGATTCATCACCAGAGTTTTTATGGGGACTTGGATTGTCACGGTGTGGTCAATAAATAGGTCTTTCTCATTGCACCTGTCTTGTTGGAATCTCCAAGAGGTTGAAGACTCACTCCATTTGTCTCTAAAGATCCTTTAATGCTCGGTCACACCTTTCATTGTGTTTTTGCTCCAAAGTCAAACCTCTTGGAAATTGATCCACCATTTTCATTTTTGAATGGAAGTATGAGAAGGATATCAGAGAAACTTACTCAAAACAAGGTCAACCTTGAGTTTTTATACAAATTGATACATATGCGTGATGGGAAATGTGTTTTGAGTGATAATGGGATATGTGATAGACGATGGCTACCATTAATGCATAAAGGACACGCCATCAGTCGAGAATAAAGATTGGGATAAATGAAGCTCACTACCAAGGCTTAAAGGAATACCACCAGCCAAGGATAAAGAATCTCAGGATAAGAAAAGTTAACCACCAAGACCTAAAGGAAACCCATTAGGCAAGGACAAAGGACTTCTTGGTACACCATTAAAGAATTTGGATAAAGAATTGGTATAGAAATTTGCTCACTTGAGAAAAATTGCAAGTATTCATTACAATCAAATATTGTTTGTCATACAAATGAGATTACACCTCCATTTATAGAAAGATTCTGCTAAACAAGAGAAAGTGACCCTTGGAATCCTAGAAATGGAAATGACTATTAGAGTATTCACATAATTAAAACTGACATCATAATAAAGACTTATGACAATTAGGACTAAATGCATTTAACAAGAACTAAATGAATTTAACTATGACCAAATGCATTAGTGACTATTATTACTCTCCAATTTCTTTCACCCACCTTGGAAGCCGAATACCATCTTAGAAGATCAGCAATCAACAATGGAAATTTACCAGAACAGCCGCAAGTTGCTAGGTAGTCAATAAGCACCTCAGAATCAATAATCGATCGGCAACCATGAAATCGACATCTCGTCTTGCGAGTCAACATCTAGCATGTTGAATCGACACCTTCAAATTTGGACCCATTGAATCTTATTGAAGCTGAAATTGGCTTTTACTTGCAGGAGTAAAGATAGGGCTGGGTCAATTGATAAAATATGAGTTGAGCTTGATAATTGTTCCATTGAGCCTGATGCTCTCGTGTCATCCTGCATTCATGGCATGGAGAAAGAGGACTACGTCCAGAATAGCCCGCATAACCCTCACGACTAGGAGCCATGGCACTTCCCTAAGTTGACTCGAGGCCGCGTGACGTAGTCTTAAGGGATGTGCAAGCTATTTACCAAATATAGTCCCGTTTCTCCATGCTTAGAACTTCACAGAAACTCAGGAGACCTCCATCCATCCGTGGTAATCGACCTATTGACTTGAAGGCCAACATGCGCATCTTAGGTGCTATGTCAAATACCTACTTGAAGAAAGACAGCGAAGTTGATCAGGAAACTAAGCCAAGTCTAGAATGAAGCTAAAAACAGATGGAATTGAGACAAGAGTGATGGTGATCTTACCATGATGACCAGCGTGGGTGAGATCTATAAAGTTCTCGGGACTGCTGAAGGGATGACTTGGCCCATCGTCTGCTGTATTTCTCGCCAGGAACCATGCTTAGAACTTCACAGAAACTCAGGAGACCTCCATCCATCCGCGGTAATTAACCTGTTGACTAGAAGGCCAGCATGCACATCCAAGGTGCTATGTCAAGAACCTACTTGAAGAAAGACAGCGACCTAGAACCAAGTTTTCTATAGAGTTATTCTTGTGCATTCCGGCGGGTGTTGTCGAGCATAAAGGTAGACGGCTTTCTTCGGAAAATGTTTTGCATCAGCTTTGTGAATCCCAGCCTTGAATTCTTAAGATAACTAAATAATGGCTTACTTGATACGGGTATTAACTTCACCAACCAACCGATTGGCCAAGATGCTGCCGCCAGCAGAATGCAAGCTGCCCATTGGTGCCAATTTAGTCTCTCGGTATCGGCAAACTTCTTCAGAAACTCCACCATAATCACTTGAAGCACAATCGTAATCCCAATAATTGCAATAAATAAGTGATTCTTATGAATGCCTTTGAATACATTCTGCTTCTCTAAGCTCCTTGAGTTGAATTCATTAAAAACTTGGCAAAGCACGAAAATATTGAAAATTAAAGTATCATTCACCCCTGCACTGACATTGAATATGGACTCACCCCTGAATTGCAGGGTCAGGAGGACTGCTATCTGGTAAAGTGCTTGGGCTAGGAGATTCCTCCACATCACATTGGTTATGAGTGGTTCTGTCCGACCCACAGGTGATTTCTCCATCAATTCATCGCTTGGTCGCTCTGTGGCAAGGGCAAGAGCACCTAGTGTGTCCATGATGAGATTTACCCATAGTAATTGCACTGCAGTTAAAGGAACCTCACCTGCTGAAACTGCTGCAATGAAATTAATTACCAAAGCAGCAACATTTACCGTTAGTTGAAACTGTATGAATTTCTGGATATTGTTGTAAACACATCGCCCCCATCTCAATACCGTCACAAGGGAGGTGAAATTGTCATCCAATATGACAATGTCGGAGCTCTCTTTGGCAACCTCAGTTCCTTGAATGCCCATGGAAAGTCCAATATCTGCTTCTTTTAGTGCCGGTGCATCATTTGTACCGTCTCCAGTGACTGCGACCACGTGGCCCTTTTGCTTCAGGTACTGCACCATCAGCAACTTGTCGAAAGGGGAAGACCTAGCCATAACACGGATTTGATTGACTTTTTGCATTCTCTCATCATGGGTGTAGTTTCGAAACTCTGAACCCTCCACCACCTCTATGCCATGATTTCCAGTATCTGGACCAAGAATCCCGCACTCAATTGCAATAGCTTTTGCTGTGAAGGCATTATCTCCAGTGATCATTTTTATGTCCACTCCAGCTGATACACAAGTTTCTACAGCTTTCTTGACCCCTGGTCGGCATGGATCCTTGATGCCAACTATTCCTAGCAGTGTCAAGCCATCTTCCTGCAGCATTCTCTTGTCCTTCTCATCGTATTGGAATCCACTGTCCCTGGCTTGCTTGTAAGCAAAAGCAATGCATCGGAGGCTACTAGCTGCCATACCTTGGATTATTTTCTCAAAATTTCTTCTTGCAGCATCATCCATGCATTGTATGTTACTATCAATTTGATAGTAAGTCGAGCACATGGCTAGAATCATCTCGGCAGCTCCTTTCCAATGCACATACATGGTGGCATCGCTCTTCTCATTTATGAGGACGCCACTGCGTTTCTTTTCTGAGTTGAAAGTTTCGACATAAAGAATGTTGTATTTCTTCTTGATTTCTTCCATTTGTATATTCAATGAATAGAAAGCCCAAGAAAGAATTGCTTTTTCAGTAGGACTACCAGAAATTTCGGGTTCAGCTACTGATGAAAGCATAAACACACTACCTGTAGTGTTTAGTCCAACAGCTTGATGGAATAGCTTAACAACATTGGGGGCAATTATGTTGTAGTTATCTTCTCCAATGGATTCGTCTCCCAACCAAAATTGAGTTACCTTCATCTGATTCAACGTTAGTGTGCCGGTCTTGTCTGTACAGATTACGGTGGCCGAGCCCATGGTCTCGCAAGCAGAAAGTTTTCTGACCATCGCCTGGTCCGCCATCATCCTCTTCATGGAATATGCCAACGTGAGCGTTACAGCCAGGGGCAAGCCTTCAGGGATTGCCACCACGACTATCGTGACGGCAGCGGCAACAATTTGGACGACCGCATTCAATATGTCATCCGTACTAGTTTTGCTACCATAATACTCCTTATTTCCATTCTCATCTTTAGTGTTCCCAGTAAAATAACGGACTAACAGCACAACAAGGACTAGAAAGGCTACAGCGAGGCCTACCTTTCCGATGGAAGAGGTTAGTTTATCTAACCGAGCTTGCAATGGCGTTCTTTCATTTGAATCTCCAGATATGGAGCTCATCATCTCGCCCCACGCAGTGTTCATTCCGACTGACACCACGAGCATCCTAGCGTATCCATCAACCACCTTAGAGCCGGAAAATAAGAATGGATTCCGATCCGGATCGATTTCAACATGGTCGCTCTCTCCTGTCATGCTCGACTCATCAATTTGCAAGGAATGGCCGTCCAAGAATAACCCATCCGCAGGAATCTGGTCGCCAATAGTTAGCAAGACAACTTCCCCGACCACCACGTCAAAAATGGAAATCTGTTGAGGTCGGGCGTCTCTTACGACTTCGACTTTTATGTTGTTGCTTATCTTGGATAGCTTGTCAAACTGCGTCTCCTGTCTATAGTTACTGAAAGCGGAGACAGCTATGACCAGGAAGACGGCAACGAATATGCTTCCACCTTCATACCACCCTTCTTGTACCCCATGTTCTTTCATGCCGAAGCCAAGAGAAAGGCCTGCGCAAACTAGTAGAATGAGGATCGTGGTGTCTTTAAATGCATCTATCACGAAATGTAATAGCCCTTTTGGAGGCGGCTTTTGATAAGTGTTTGAACCAAACATATACCGCCGCTTGGTGACATCAGAGGCATCCCCTCTAATCCCCCTGTCCTTCTCCGTCCCAAGACTGGCTGCGATTCCTTCGACTCCGCCAACCTGACAAAGAGTCGCGAGGTCCTTGTCCTTGACCAACTCAATGAGTTTCATGTGATCGGCACTTGAGACCAATGGGACACTGGCAATCATTGACGCCGGGTGCTCCGGACCAACCAACCCAATGTCGAGGGCAGAATGATTGCATGATATGTTAGGATCAGTCGGGCACTCCAGACTAACCAACTCAATGTCGACGACAGTGTAAGAATGACTGCATGATATGTCAGGATTGGTCGGGCGATCCGGACGGACCAATCCAATGTCGAGGGCAGTGTTGGAATGACTGCATGAGATGTCGGGATCGGTGCAGCTCCTACGGGACAAGATCTCTTTGGCAAGGGAGAGCATGACTCGGTGGGAGTATATTGCGAAACACGCAAAGCGCCATCGCTTCTTAGCTTTGTTGAGGGATGTCGTGGTGATCTCTAGGAGGAAGGAATAGTAATCAAGAGGAGAATAGGTATTTCTTTCCATTGTTTTGGGTTCTTTCTCGTAGACAAAAGGCACAAAAGGTGGCAATCAGAGTGAAAATGCTGTAGGAAAGAACTTCATTCCTAGAAGGGCGTGCGTTAGGACGTTTTATAGCAAATTTCATAGGCGGTTTTTGGCCCCAATGCACTGGGAACTTCATTCCGATAATATCCCTTTACAAACAAGGCGTTTGATACCTGAAGTAAAGACAAGTCAACGGTCAGCCATCAACAGCCAATGCAACCCGAAGAAGAAATTAATCGATGACAAGTATTAATTTGAACTTCTCTGATGACTTGCAGAGCTGCGAAACGCGTGTTGGATTAGATTCGTGCAATTTCTTGGGAAATTTCCGGTCGTCCCAATTCCCAACAAAATGGGAGACTTGATTTCAGCTGTTCTTTAATGAGACTTGTGCTGGAAGGAGCGAAAGGGGAGAGCCCAAGTTCACACATTACAGATCGAGCATGTCCCAGGCTCAAAATGTGTGCAAATTAGAAGCCTTTGAAGTTCAATTTTCTATTAAACTCAGACGAGGATCCAGTGCAATTTGCATTCGTCCTCTCAAGGGGATACAGATTGGAACCCATCGGAAAACTCAATCCTGTACCTGTCAATTAACCTCCCAAACTCTCGAGGGGATTAAGATTGGAACCCATCAAAAAATTCAAACCCCTACCTATCAATTAACCTCCTAAGTGCTTGATCGAAGTGTTGGAAGGTTTCTATCTCAATTTTGGAACTTGACTCTGAAAATCGACTATTTAAGTCTCACAAATAGCGTGTCAATTGCTGTACATGAAAGCCATTTGCATGGTCCAAAGGCTTGGATTCACTTGATCCATAAGACTTACCGGATATCCCAAAAGCCTTTGGCAATTGGCCTTTGCACCCTACCCTACATTATTAAGAAAAAACGGACTCTCGGACCCAAAATTATCCGATTTTCCTAGACTCCCATGCATCACTAATAAACCTTGTCAATAGTAATGTTTCGAGAATTACGGCCGTACATTATTCTGTAATATGAATGCTACCCAACACCCTCTAGAACAAGACTATTTTTTACGACGAGAAAGTTCACCTGAGCCTTGTAGACCAGGTAACGCACAAGCTAAAGTTCAAGCTAAAAGTCCAAACATTAAAACCGCAAAGGCGGTTCAACTACCCTTCATTTTCCCACTGACTCCGTCTAACAATTGAAATTTCCTTTGCAATCCTCGTGAATAGAAACAAGGTTCGAGTAGGTACACACCCAATTCAATGTGCGAGGACGCCAAGGATTAGATGTCCCGTGCGCCATAACTTCCAAGAAATTCCCAATTCAATAAAAAATAAAAAGGAATTATTAGTTGAAAAAAAAAACATAAAAAATGAATAGAAAAAGAAAGACGGCACATAGAATAAGAATAACTTTTTTGGGAAATTAATCCCGAAAGTTGCGTAAAAGTGGCATTTACGATACTCATCAAAGTGGAGAACGAAATCGGGGGCATTTGGACCACGGCTCCCTTCCTAAAGGGACGTCCGTAATCGGAGACTTTTAACACGGATTGCCGTGCTTGAAATGTCTAGCCGCGCGTCTGATAAAGAAAATTGGCGGCAAGTTTTTCAAGGAATATTTTAGATAAGGGTCTGAAACAGGATCATGCTTAAAATAGATTTTATTTTAAATTAAGAACCTAGAGTGACCGATATAGTCTCAAATATGTGTAAACTAATTCAAGACTTTCAAACTTGACGAACACGTGCATGTATCGTTGAACCAGATGGATTTGGACAAGAGCACTTGCTAGGGGGATTTGTGCTATCAATTTCACGAAGCGACTTTTCTTTTTAAGTCTTGAAAGGACTTCGTCTGATTGGAAGCATGAACGGGGTGAGCAGTTCTTGGAATTGTTCAATTGTGGTTTTCTGTAAGCATTTTCCTCGCTAGTCCCTTCCATCCATTCACTGGGGTTTATGTTTTTCTTAATCATCTGAAAAAGAAATGAAAGCAAAACGGAATGAGCAAAAATTGGATGAAGTCGAAGTCAATTTTCAGTTTTTTATTCGAAGTTAAGTTGCCTACTTTATGTCATTATTTGAGAGATAAAGTCGATACCGTGCTCTTTATTTAAAAAGCAGCCTCACTTCAAGTCTTTATTTGAAGTTTTTCCAAAGTAGTACTAGAATCGAAGAAGACAAAGATGAAATTAGAAATTTTCCAAAATGAAATTGATATTCATGGTTCTTTTTTTTGGTAACCTAGTAGCATTAGTAAGAAGTATCAATTACTTGGAGGCCTATTATATTGCTTATGAGTATGTGAACAGTTCAGTCCGAACTTTTGATTTGTGTAAGTGATCTCAACTGAAATCAATTTGCATGCATGAAATCGGTGTTCGTGCTATAGAGAAATATTTATGCAGTCAGAACGGTATATATGTGAAAGAACGTGGCATGCATGAGTGTTTATAGAAGCTAAATTGACACAAACGTGGTGCAGACGTAATTAATCCAAAAATAGTTGGAATGCATCGATTCCGTAAAGAAAGACTTTATTGAAAGACTTTAGCAGTTCGTATTGGTACAATGCATAAAAGTCAAGGGAGTTGCAAACACCCCTCATAAAGTCTTTACTTAAGAAATCATGAGCCCGCACTTTTTCTCTATGGCAAATACACTTGAACTTTCCGGACACAATATCATGTCGTGAGTTTCTTCGAAACTGCGTCCCTGAGGACTGCCCAGCTCCAAAGGCACGCACCGTGAAGGAGGTGCCCCCGACATGTCCTTTTGTAACTTTTGCGGTGGCGTTGACTGCGACTCGATCGGGATGTTTTGCCTTTTGCAAATGGGATCCGAGGGAGAAAATTTTTTGAAAAAAAGACAACTCTACTTTCCGTCTTTTTTGGTCCTAGACGGGCTTAGCGTGACCTGCCGTCTTGTAGTTGTCGGCATGTTGCTCATGATTCTGCTTTTCTATTGGATGGGTTGGCCTTTGAAAAGTCTAAGCCCAAAAATCATAAATTTATTATATTTTTATTAATTTAATCATAGATCCTTAATAATTAAATCTTAAATATTTTTATATTTTGTCAATTGAATTTGTTTAAAAGGAATTTATTGACATAAACGCCGATCATTCTAATTTTTAATAATATTTTTAATATTTTTTCGATTTTTTTCTTTTTGGATTAACATTACGAAAAATCCTAAGTAAGTACACATATAATAAACTTATCCCAAATATGTATTCTCGTGATAAATTTATCATAAATTAATTTATTAACCATAAAAAACTCCAAATTATTACACATGTAATAAATTTACTTTAAATTAATTTTTTAACCGTACATTTGTGATAAATATATCTTTTGTTAACTTGGTTTAATATTACGAAATTCACAAAACTGGTACACTGTGAGAAACCCTCAAATTGGTACACTTGTCAACTGTTAAGTATCATGCAAATTAGCAATTTAATAGTGAAATTAAAAAAAAAAAACTAACAAAGGGTAAATTTGTCCAAAATATATCGGTTGTGGGTTTTTAATGGTCATAAAATTTGTTTGAAGTAAATTTTTTATAAGTGTATCGATGTGGAGTTTTTCACGATAAAAAAAAACAAATTCAAAATAAATTTGTTATAGATATATCAGTTTGGAGTTTTTTTATGATATTAAGCATTTTCTTTTTTCTCTTTTATTTTTTTATTGCAGCTAGCAAGAGTCACCCTAGCAAGTGTCACCACGTTCTCACTGGCCACGAGCAAGGCCAGCCTCTCGATGGCCTCATTGGCCATGGGATCTGAGACTTTTACTTTGGAACGAAAACTTCATCGCACTCAAGGGAGAGCTATATTGGAATGGTGATGCCAATGACCATATTTACAAGAAAGGTAAGGAACAGGGAGGCACGAGTGCAGATCGAGGCCAACCAATTCATATAGCCATCAATAGTCGCTGAAAGGCGTGGTGGCCACATTCGTTGTGGGCTATGGGTGCGATTGAAATTGAATAAGTTGTGAAAATAGTTAAAGAGTACCCCCAAGATCAAGTACAATTGTTCTATAATCCTCCATGGCCGGCCACTTGACCTTGAAGCTCGCAGTTTCCATGGCTTCGAAGCTTGCTTCATGGCCATTTGAGCTCGAAGCTTGGAGCTGCTCTGCTTCATAGGTCATGGCTATGGTCATTTGAGCTCCAAGCTCACGACTGCTTAAGCTCAAAGGTTATGGTCGTGGACAAGGTAGCCTCGCTCAGATCAGGCGAGGCCAACCTCACCCGCAGCAAGCGAGAGCCTGGTAACACTTGCTAGCTATAGTAAAAAATAAAAATTAATACCCTTTAAAATTCAAAAACTGGCACACATATAATAAATTCACCCAAAACTAATTTTTTAATCACGAATAATCTCAAACTAGTATATTTGTAACGAATTTACCTCAAATGATCACAAAAAAACTCCAAATATATATACTTTTGACAAATTTATCTAAAACTAATTTGTTCGATAGTCAAAAATCCCAAACCGGTACATTACCATCCGTTAAATTGAATTAATACCATAAAAATTCTATAATTGTGACAAATGAAAAGTAAAATCTCAAACCGATACACCAATCAACTGTTACATGTCATCTAACTTAACAATTTGATAATAAAATTTAACAGAAATTAATAGATGATAAATTTGTCAAAGATGTACTAATTTAGAGCTTTCCAATGTATTAACACTAAAAAATAGAATAGGATAAAAAAAAAGGAAAATGAATAAATAAATAATTAATTAATTAATTAATTAAAGTATTATTATTTATGTCAATACCGACTGTGCCACTTAAGACAACCTATGTCTACATTAGTGAATTCTAACTAATTGATCGAATAGACTTAATTAGTAAAATTGAAAGACTTAAAATTAAATTAATAAAATTAAGACCTTTTCAATAATTTTCCCAAATAGCATCAATAAAGTCTTTTTATTTTCACAAATTTTTAATTAAACTCGCCTGACATTAAATCCGATCAAATCCGACCGACATGGCTATGGAATCCATTTGGAAAAGTTACGGCTGGTTTGTCCAGTCCGATCCGGTTGGACGAGATGGCCCCGTGGGGTCCATCCGTTCGAACTATAAATGTGAACGGGATTAACGTCTGAGAAAATATTAGGTGGTCCGGGACCGCCACGTCAGCGTGGTCCCGGACCACTCACGCGGCGCCATGTGTGCGAGGAGGGGACAAAAGAGAGAAAGAGGAGAGAGAGCGTAAGAGAGGTGGGCAGAGAAAGAGGAGAGAGAGCGTCAGAGAGGTGGGCTTGGTTCTGGTCTTTTGTCCCCTCCCTGGACACGTGGCGCCCCGTGAGTGGTCCGGGACCACGCTGACGTGGCGGTCCCGGACCACCCAATATCTTCTCGTTAACGTCTAGCTAGTTGGTACGATTCTTTAACCACCGCGTGTCGTGGGGGGCAAAGAACAGTTGCTCCCCTGCAAGACGCCACTAGAAAAGTCGGCGTTGCTTTGGGTTCACGCAAGCCATTAAGACGCCACATTTATGGACCATTGGTACATGAACACCATCATTATCCAACTCCATATCACGAGATTTTACAATTAAAACACACGAGCAAGAATTGATTTTACTGATGGTGCTTGGCTAAACTAAAAAGGTAACTTACTTGCTTACCCCATCATTCAAGTACGCACGTATAACATATATGCACAAAAAAAAAAAAAAAAAAAAAAAAAAAAAAACTCCATTTAGTTTATCAAGCATAGAGATTTGACTAATATGAATCCATAAAATACCTTACAAATTCTACGAATAAGTTAATTATGGTGAGCCTTTGGTACATGCGGGACGATCTTAACCCAAAGTGAGATTTGAACGGATGGACTTCAATTCATAAGCTGAAAATCTTCTCATGCCTCACTAAATGTGCTAACTCATGAGGTTATAGTAACTTGATTTACATGAATTGTGTCCACTACATATTATATTCCTTCTGAAAGCTATAGTTGAGCAATCATATGCATGCATTGGTGGTATTTGTTTCATTAAGAGTAGGTAAAATTGGTAGGTGATTTTGAACCAAATAAATCAAAATCCTCTTCCTTTACACACATAACCTTGATATATAATTTGGTTGCTCTTGATACGAATAGAGAATCTTATTATTTACTTTTTGTTTAATAAAAAGGATTATGAGTGACAACCAGCGATATAATTACTCCCGATAAGCGTTATCATAGGAGTCTTTTGCTCTCCACAAAATATTCATTTTAAGTCATAACTGCTCACATCCCCACATTAAGTATACAGGCCCGTCACCACCACCATCGATATGTTAGAAGATGTGAAGTCTTTTCACATGATGTAGCAAATGTCCATGGTATAATATGGCCAAAGATTCACTGATAACACACAGATCGATTTAGTCATTCAACATAATACAGTCTGACCCTTTTCTTATTAGCCAGAGAGGGTCGTCAACATCTAAGAAATTTTAGTTTTTCTGCTATGTTGACCAAGAGTCACAGTACAAATTTCCGCGAAAAATCGACGTTGACTAGTGGGCAAATCCAGGACATGCAGCCACCGCAAACGAGAAACATATGGATGGCACGAATTTTTGGGCCATCGTTATATATTTATATTATGAGGAAGAAGGTCAGTGTAGTCATCAATGCACCTTCCATGCAACTTCATATGTTTCGTTAGTCGTGCAAGAAATTGTGCACAGAAAAGATGGTGGAAGTTTTGTCTAGCACGATGTCTCAAGCTGTCCTTTTGGGACCCAGGCCAGTACGACCTTCTACGGTCGTCATTACCATCGCCTGACTCAGAGTGTGAAGCCCAGAGTGAAACACGCAATCAACTCCGGAATCTATTCATTCGTACATTTAAGTTTTTTTGGCACATTTATTTAGCAAAAAATAAATTATTTAAAAAATATTTATCTTAGAAATAACAGCTATATCATTTGAAATAATTATTTGATGATTTTTTTACCATCAATAATAATTTATATCTAGATATTTTCATAAATGATAAAAAAAATTTATTCATTCAATTTTATAAACGATACAAATACTCATTGTTAACAAAATATTTTTTAAATTATTTATCTTTTTCAAAACAAATGGATTCTAAATTTTCTTTCTAGAAAAGTAACTTCCTTTGTATGATTTTGTCAACATGACATGAGACGAAAAGGGTGCGTTTGGTAACATTTACGTTTAAAAATCGTTCAGGGAATAGAAATAGAAAAAAGTGTTTACTTCTGTTAGGGGAATAATTTTTGAACAAAAAAAGGGTTTGGTAAACTTGTTCGGGAATAAAAAATGAACAGAAACAAGTTTGGTAAAATTGTATTTTTTTTATTTCTTTTAATTTTTTAATATTTTTATTTTTATTTTCTTTATTTTTTATTTCTATTTTTTTTTTTTATTTTTTATTTTCTTCTTTTGGCCGGTCGCCGGCCTTGGCCGAGGCCGGCGACCGGCCGACGAGGCGGCCGGCGGCGGCTCGCCCGGCCACGGCGAGGCTCGCCGTGGTTGGGCGAGGCTCGGCCTCGCCTTGGGCTGGCGAGCTCGAGCTCGCCCGGATCCGGCGAGCCGGAGCTCGCCCGGCCACCGGCGACGCCGGCTGGAGGTGGCCGGCGAGGCCGAGCCTCGCCGGTGGGCTGGGCGAGCTCCGGCTCGCCGGATCTGGGCGAGCTCGAGCTCGCCCGGCCTTGCCTCGAGCCGGGCGAGCTCGAGCTCGCCCGGATCCGGCGAGCCCGAGCTCGCCCCCAAGGCGAGGCCGAGCCTCGCCAGGGGGCCGCGACGCCCGGCCTCGCCGAGGCCGGCGACGCTCCGGCGAGGTCGCCGGCCAAAGAAAAAAGAAAGAAAAAAGAAGAAGTGTTTCCGTTCTTTGTTCCAAAAACAAGAAACAAAATTTTTTTGTTTCTTATTTCTGTTTCACATTTGTTCCTGGGAACAAAAGAACAAAAAAGGAACAAAAACGCACCCAAACGCGTTTCTATTCCTTTTTTGTTCCCAGGAACAAAAAAACAGAAAAAGTGTTTAAAAACAAAAAAAAGAAGTGAAAACAAACGCAGCCAAAGTAGCTTAGACAACTCAAAAGTTGTGGAATTGAAGAAGTGACGATTACAATTGGGCTTAATTTTTATTGCACTTTCTTTCTTTTTCTTTTTTTTTTTATAATGGTTTTAGGATTTGATCGCCAACCGGAAAGTTTGGGATTCTATTTCCTTACGTAGTTTAGTCTAGTATGCCAACAGAACCTCATTCATTAAATAATGAATTTACTTGTTGATTTGTAATGTCAAGCATTTTGAATGGTTAATTTACTATTTAATATTTGTAATTGTGATCTCGTTAGAGCAAGTCAATTAATACTTGTAGGAAATTATATGGCCTACACCTTTATGTGCTATTATTGGATATGATGACTAAATAGGCAAATAAGTGACTGTGATGTAACATTTTCACGATGTGAATATTGCATACAATTGAAAACTCAGAAAAAGTAAATAATTAAACACAAATGATGTACACAATTCTTGTACTATACATAATAAAAAATCTAAAAGTACGAAGATGCATCCTTCCTTAGCTGCGCACATCTTTACGATAACATTAGTCTTCATTATATCAATGCAAATATTCAAATGAAAACATAATTCATTGTATTAGTCCTCGGGACAGGGATAAAATTACCTAGCATCATTATATTAACTTCTAAATAAGCATCTACCCGCACAATACTTAAAACTACTGCCCTAATGGTCTATGACTTTGAGCACCATTTCATCACCTCCATCATCATGACTGGGTGGACTATCAAATTCTTTTAATGGCCCAATGAACTTGCCGTTTCATAAGCCACACCAAGCTACAGATGAGGGACAAGAAGTGGTAAGCCAACATGGACCCAAATAGTAGAACTATACTTGATATACACTATTGCAAATCCGGATACATGTACTTGCCAATAGTCACCATCGAAATATAGATGTGGTAACTGTAGGCCACGGTGGATCCACACTACATTTATGTAATCTAAACGGGTGAACTTAAGCTTGTTAAATAAATGTAAGTTTAAAGTAGAAGATCATCTAACCAATCAACCCGATATTAAATACAACATCATGAATTCAAGATGAATACTAATTACTTGCATATACAAGACAAATATGAGTAAATGCATTAGCTTTCTAGAGCGACATAATGAAATAACTTGTCAATATGACATAAAATTATTCATTCAAATGCAAGCAGAGGACGTTTTATTTTATGATGTTCGATTACCACATAGTAGTTCATCGACATATAAAAGTGAGCATCTAGCCCTACTCATCTTTGACAAGACTTATCTCGACTATCAAGGCATGTGACCATCAATTCATGGAGGACGGAATTATAAACTCGTATAACCACGCCTCAGCTCATCCATCACAAATATCCTATAAATCAGCTATAATAAATACTCTATCGCACATCCTCATGATGACAGTCATTTCTTAATCAACTACTCAAGCCATGTCATACATCATGTATGTGAGTCACAGGCCAACACATGCAAGAAATTATTGGACCTCATGTACCCCAATCTTGCAGAGACTCATCTTAGATTGTAGAACATCTGTTTTTCCCGGAGTCTTACGCACAAACTCGTACTCGGAATTCACTTTTTGGAGAATAGGCCATGGTATTGATGTTCAGTACATGGCATGTATAATAAATGCCATGTATATTTTGATAACCACAATTGCAATTAAAACACAATAATCTCTTGGCATTTCCCGAGCAAATGGGGGCAATCGAATAATTACATGCTTTTCAACAAACAAACCTTCATCCTCTAAACACTATGCCATCATTATTTAATCGAGAACTTTTGCAAATTTATAAATCATTGAGATGAATATTCCTTAGATAATTATTCTTCTCTATAATTTAAACGACTCATATAATTTTCATTTCTAAAACCTTACCTTGATTAAAGTCACAATAATAATCAAAAAATGAAATCCTATAAGTCTGGATTTTCAAAATTACATAATTGCCCCAATTGAATTTCGCATTTTACAATTATTACCCATAACTTCCATTCCTTATTTAATCAAGTCATACTAATTAAATTAATGACTAAGGCCATTCATTTTTTATCTAAGGCATATGAATTTTTTTTTTCTTGTTATGAAAAAGCTTAAGAGGAGGGGAGGTTACGCTATGCCAAGACATGGGCATACCATAGGCATAGAAGGTCTTATAGTGGATTTACAGATCGCCTACCAAAGGAGACTACTAGCAACAGGATTCAAACCTGGGCATGGAGGTGACTGCTAGCAGCGGGATCGCGTACCATGAATATTTTATTGATACTATAGACATGCCACGTATTTTATAAAATCACCATAACAACCCACTTTGAAATTAATTATGCAATTAAGTCCAATTTTGTCTATAGATAAATAATCTAAATTAAGCATCACTTCTAAAATTAACTTAACTACCAAACATCATAAGGTTTCAAAATCTGCTAGTAGCGCCCAGAATTTCCATATTTAGCATATTTCCCCTAGTTTGGTGAGATAACAAAATTGCCCTAAAGCTTCAAAGTTTGTTGTTTTGAACCACATTGATTTCCTTCAATTGATCTAACTTAATAACTCACTAATTAAAACTAAAAACAATAAAACAAAATTGCTAAAAGAATCCTCCAGACATGTCAACAATTACGAAGGGGGTACATGAAAACCATTATGTTCCAGAAATAATTTCTGGAACAAAAATAGATTTTTCTATTTTTATTTCTAGAAGAGTTTCTAAGCAAAAATAACCGTTTGATAACAATACAAAATTTCTACTCTAAAAATAGAAATTCGTTTGATAACGACACAAAATTTCTTCCTTTCGGACTACGGTGGACCGACAGATGGCGGCGACCGGCGGCGGCGGCGGCGGCTGGCGATCGGCGGCGACGAGGGCTAGCAAGCTGTGGGTGATCGATGGACAGTGGTTGACGGCAACGGATGAAGGACCGGTTGACGAATGATGAAATTTTTTTTTATTTTTCATTTCTATTTCGAAAATAGAGAAGTAGAAAATTTCTACTTCTGATTTCTATTACAAACCTATTTCTGGAATAGAAATCTATTCCAGAAATAGAAAAACGAAATAAGTTTATCAAATGAATTTCTATTTCAAAAACAGTGCGGAATAAAAAAATTGTTTCTGAAATAGAAATTTTGGTTTGTCATGCACCCCTAAAATGCTCTTTTTGGTCTAGTTTTACCATTTTCACATTTTTCCCATTCAAAATGCAACAAAACTTTTTGGTAATTATTCAAACGCGTCCTAGGAATGTAGAAAACTTCTTAATTCAAGCCAAGAAATCGCAATAGCTGATCATGCCATTCTTGAAGTCCAATTACACTCAATATCAAAATTTAACCTAAATGAGGAAACATCAACCAACCAAGTTAAAAGTACCAAGTTAATCAATCTAACTAAGTCCCTAGGATTTTCACTTAACTCAAGTGTAATCTTCAACAAACAAAGCCGTATTCAGCTTGAAAGCAAAACAAATAATAAAGATAACAACTAGCATTCTTTAAAACAAAATTAGTTTGATTTAAAAAAAATGAAGTTCACGAATTTACTTTGTAAAATTTGATAGATGAGACTGAAAACACAACTCAATTGGATAGATTTTGGAGATTAATTGAAAACTTGAATTGGAAATTTGTTTTGTTTATAGAAGATTGGAAGACAAAGCAAAAGTTGATGTTGAAATTCTTTTAGATGAAAGGGAAACGAAGTTGAAGTTGACGTCTAAGGGGGTGCGACAAACCAAAATTTCTATTCCATAAACAATTTTTCTATTCCGCACTGCTTTTAATGAATAGAAATTCGTTTGATAAACTTATTCCGTTTTTTTTATTTTTGGAATAGATTTCTATTCCGAAATATGTTTGGAATAGGAATTAGAAGTAGAAATTTTCTACTCCTCTATTTCTGAAACAGAAATGAGAAATAAAAAATTTTCTCATCGTTCGTCAACCGGTCCTTCATCCGTTGCCGTCAACCACCGTCCATTGATCGCCCGCCGCCCGTCAGCCCCCGCCGCCGCCGATTGCCAGCCGTCGCCGGTCGTCAGTCATCGGCCATTGGCCGCCAACTGCTACCGCCTCCGCCAGTCGCCGACAGCCGCCGCCATCCGCCGGTCCGCCGTCATCCGAAAGAAAGAAATTTTGTATCATTATCAAACGAATTTCTATTTTTAGAGTAGAAATTTTGTGTCGTTATCAAACGGTTATTTTTGCTTAGAAACTCTTCTAGAAATAGAAATAAAAAAAATCTATTTATGTTCTAAAAACTATTTCTGGAACAAAATGATTTTCATGCACCCCTTGACCAGGACAAATAGGAAAACTTAACTGAGTTTTGTAAGAGTAAAGAATAATAGACATTAATTAACTAGAGTTAAAAATACTTTCCATTATAGTAAACGAATAGGGAAATCGGTGTCTGTTCTAGACACTGATATGTCAGAACAATATTCAAAATTATTATCAAAAGATATCGGATGTCAAGGAAATCTCGACTCTATAAATTTTAACTTTGATAATTATCATACATGTCTTCCTAAGCATATAGGTCCTCGTCGAGGATTATTACGGCAATAAGTTTTTTACCGTCGCTCTATGTACCATCCCATATATAAACATCTATTAATTTAAGCATATTGTTATTAGTATATACATATTTTTAATTTATTTCCTTGAAGTATAACTCCTCGTAATTTTGTAACCCTTAACAAAATAAGATTTCGGAAAACCACAGAGAATCTTTCAAATTTTTTCGCATGTCACAAATTGATGACCTAAATGAAATTTTCTAGGTGTCATCCTACCAAAAATTAAATGAATTCTTTGTTATCTTTATATTATAATTATAATCAACTAATTTAGAAATTTTGGATGTCACGATTCTCCCTTCCTTAAAAGAAAATTCATCCTCGAAATTTAGATTTGCCTAATCAATCAAATAATTGTGGATACTTGCATCTAATCTCATCTTAACCCTTTTTTTTTTATGGAATTTCATTAATAGCCTAGCTTAACCCTTTTTTTCCTTGCATTTTGCACTATTCTCACCTTAGTAGGGACATAAAATTTTTAATGGTGCACTACATCAACAAATGGTTTGTTATTACCCATGTGAATCTAATTTATGGGATCATCAATCACATAGGTTGGGTTACCATCACTGTTGATTTTCTTCAATTGACTTGTCCCATTCCCCTCAATGTATGATCAGAGGATCGGCCATCACTTCCGACTTAACATAATCGATCAATATAATTCCTTCTTTCAAAAATTATTTTATCACATCACGTCTCAACCAGACGTCTCTTTTTACTATTGAAAGGTCCATTCTTTGCAATGGCTATTGCCTTTTGGCAACTACAATATCTAGACATAGGTGTTGTTTCATTTCCATAGGAACATATGCTAAGAAATTTCTCAACTACTCAACCTCAATTTTAATATGAGTTTGAGAAAATTTTCTTCTTCCCAAAAACTTGAGTAGTTTTCAATCACCAAGATAAATATTTTCTTCTCCTTCCTAATTAGAGAGTAGGAGGATAAAGCATTATGTTTTTAACATAAATGCTTGGTAGCACTTGACTCTACCTTCACTTCTTTTGCATTGGCCATAATATTGGCTTGGGAAATGAACACAATAATTATGTCATTAGAATCATCTATTTCAACCAAGTCAACTTTTGGTTTAGCAAGATTGTCATTACCCCCACAATTTTTGGGTGGTTGATTCCTAAGTTACAACATCTTCACCAAGGGTGAACACATATCCATTGGTGGATTTTGTCTCATCCGAATTTGAGATCTAGTTAATATCACTATATTCTTCTAATACAGTAGAAATCCATAATGGATGATGCTATAGTTTATGGTTTCTCTCAGATATATCATTGTACTGCTCAAGGCAGTCGAGTGATCTACTCAGTCTACACATTGCATAAACTATATTAGGTGAGTGAGCCCAAGGCTTCTTACATAATTCCCAACCAAAACTTTTGGCCTTGCCCAACAATATTCCACATACATAGCCCACATTCCGAGGCTAACTCGGGTGCATCAATGTACACACTGATTGAGCTTCGCAGACGCTCTAAATAGAGTCCAAACCTAAATAATATCAATACTAAGCCAAAACATAATTTGGAAATTTTGATGTAAATCGTAACATGAAAGCTTGGATGAAAGGGCAACATGCTTTTGTCATAGCTATGAGGCACATTTACTAGCCAAGGCTAACTTGAGAACATCAATGGACACACTAATAGAGCTTTGGGGGCATTTTAAATATGACTCAAATTTAGACAGAATTCATATTGAGCCACTACTCAAACCATGCAAAAGCGTTTTTAAGAATGAAAATTTCATACATGGACATCACATGAATGAAAATCGGGTTCGAATCAATTAGAACATGAAATTTTATATTGTTTTGCAACATTTGAGAGGTTTAAAAAGAATGGTAAAATGCTTTATATTTTCCGAGAATTTTTGCATAAGAAATTCAGAAAATGGGGATCAAAACTCGTGAAGACAAGTAGTCTCAATTCAGCATGCAAAACAGTCTAATAATCCTAGAATGGAATCACACCAAGGAATCACAATAGTAATCATCAAATGGGGCAAAGAAGATCAGAGCAATTGGAATAAGACCCATAGATAATTGGCCTCAAGAAAATTACAGAACATCAATCACACAATAAGGAACAACCTCTGTGAAGGAAGTTTCCCAAGATAAACTATGCATGAATTTATAAAAATCCAAAAACACAAGGCAACACCTTAGAAACAGAACATGGCAACAAGATATCATGGCAAATCAATAGCAATTTGACCTAACAAATTATGTCTAAAAATTCTGAGAATTCACCACAAAATATGCATGAGGTAGAAAAAAAAATTCCATTAAGGACTTGACCTCGAAATCCTTACCAAAAAATTCATACAAAAATAACAAAAGGTCTAACTCAACAGGGGCAGAACAAGCATTCCGAATTTCACTCATGGCAGATTTCAGAGCAAATTTTGCAAAAATAAAAAAACAGGTCAAATAACATGCAAATGGTGCAAATTTAGTGTCATTGAAAAGCTTAAGACGTGCCTATGACTTTCTAAGAGTCATCAAGTTTAATAAAGGTCAAATTCAAGTGTCTACCCTCTGGCATTATTGGCAGGCCTGCAAATAGGGATGAGCCACACAAAGTGGCTGAACTCATAAATACCGACACAAGAACATGGAAAGAGCAAACTTTACAGAATCTATACAAAAAAAGTCATTGATGAGATATTAGCAACCCCCATTAGTCCCTCCCCCAAGGAGGACACCCTACACTGGACAGCAAACAAAACTGGAAGCTATACAGTCAAGAGCGGCTATAACAATGAGCGAACCAAGTCCTCCAAGGCAATTACAAACATAGCCTCAACCTCATTCCAGCCACCGAGAAAATTATGGATGAGATTATGGAATATCCAAACACCCCCCAAAATACGCACCTTCTTTTGGAGCATTTGTCAAGACGCCCTCCCAACGCGTGGAAAACTTTACAAGAGAAAAGTCTTACCAAACCCAATTTGCCTGCTCTACTCCAAGTACCCTGAGACAATTGAACACCCGCTCTTTGATAGGGCTAGTAAGAACACCTAGAGGGGGGTGAATAGGTGTTAAAGCGATCTTTACTAGAACTTAACAATTTAATTCATCTTTTGATAAAGATAGACTGAAGATGTAGAAGACAATAAACAGATACGTATAAATATAGAGTTAAAGTAAAGAGTTTAGGGAAAGAGTATTTGGAACACAAAAGTTTATAGTGGTTTGGCTTAGACCAAACCTACGTCCACTCTCCCGCACTAACAGCCCACCGGCTGAATTTCACTAAGAATCAAAAGAGATATTACAGTCTCACGTCTTTGATTCCACAGTGTAGAGACTCTACTACACTTTCTCAAAGTCTCACAAGTATTTATTTATCTTTCGAATACAGTATAAGCTCAGTGAATGAAATAACAAAGAATTAAGAACTTCAGACTTTAGAATTCTTCTATCATGCACACCTTCAAATAACTTAAGAGTCTTCCTTATATACTCCTTCATGCCTTCATATCCATTGGTACCTTCCAAAGGAGTTCTTCCAATCATATCGTTCAATTAGAGAGATCTCGAGTTTATTAAGGAATGTGATGATAGCCCACCAATCCTACTTGCCCATACAATCAAGATCTAGGTTTCCATAAGTAGAACCTTCCAAGTATACTTCGTCAATCACCAAATCTAATTATCCAAATTGATTGCGATGAGAATAATAGATCACGAAGTGCTATCTCCAGCTATGAGATCTTCTTCAACTATACGAATCAAATCCTTAAGAATATTCTTGCATTTGGATAAGTCTTCTTTTTTATCGGTAGTGAGGGTAGACTTTGAATCTTAAGTCTGGAGATCTTCAGACTTTAATGATAGAGTCTATGAGTCTTCAGACTAGACTGATGGAAATGTTTTGTCAACTTCAAAATAAATAAAAAAGTTTTCTACAACAATCTGCAGCATCCTAAAATATCTTGGCTTTGCACTTTATAGATTTGATTTTTTTTTTTTATGGATTAATGTTACAAGTTTTTGGCCATTTTATTTTGCAATTAAGTATTTATTTAAGTGGGGATTTAGGGTAGAATTAAAGGAAGGGGGGGCTGATTTTTTTTTTGGGCCAAAAACCAGCCCACAATCCCCCATCCTTCGACCGGCTAAGGCCCGGCCCAAGAAGCCCAATGGGCTGTCAACCAAAGAGGGTCCAAAGGGAGGAGTCAGCCCAAGGGAGGTCCATCCTCTTACATGGCAAATCTGCAAGTGGCTAAAGGGATTAACCAAGTTCATCTTGCATGTAAACTAATGATTACTAGCTAATCATGAAGGGGAAGAAAAGAAGAAGGGGCGGATTGAACAAGGGGGAGGGGTGTCGCACGAGAGAAAGAGAGGGAGCCGAAGGAAGAGGAGGACCGAGCCGCCCCCCCCGGTGCGTGCGCCTACCCTTGCCATCAACCGTGCGGTGTTCGAAGTCCCTGAGTCGCCGTGTGCTTGCTGTGTTTTTTGCTTGGATTAGAGGCAAGTAGAGTCCATTAATCTACCATTTTGCTTGCTATGATGTGTGTGTGGTAGATGGTAAACTTTGGATGTGGTAGAGGTGAGGAATTTTCAAAGCATTGGGGAGAAGTGTCTTAGTCTAGCATTCTGTTTTCTGGAAAATCAGTCCGACCTTTGGTGATTTCGTGAGCTGCATGCAACTTTTTAGTTGAAGTCTCACTTCAACCTCTTGATGAAAGTTGTAGAGGACATCTTGAGGAATAACATACTAAAATTTGAGATAAAACAGACAAGTATTGGTTAGTGAAATGATTTTCCTTTGAAGAAACTAGATCTGGAATTTGTTGTGCTGACCTTTAGTAATTTCGTGAACTGTAAAGTAACTTTTTAGTTGGAATATCACTTCCACTTATTGATGAAAGTTGTAGAGGACTTCTTGAAGTATAAGTATAGGTCGGTGAAACCATTTTTCTTTGAAGAAACTGGATCTGGGAAACGTTACATTGATCTAGCATGATTTTGTGATTTTTTATAAAATCATCCAATTGAAATTTGATCTTGTGTCCTTAATGAAAGTTGTATATGAAATCTGAGGAATAACATACTGAAAATTGAGAGGAAACGGACACGTGTAGGTCGGTGAAATGAATTTTCTTTGAAAGGATTTAATCTGGAAAAAAAGTACCGAGAATAGGGAGAATTAAATCGACTATAGCTATTAATCTAGAACAAATTTGATTTCGATTTCTTCATGAAACTTTTACCTATAGGTTTTTTCTATAAAATATCAAAATTTTAGAATTTTCTGACTTCGTTTGAGTATTTAATCGAAATTATTTCTGAAACTTTGCAAACTGTAGTGCTGAAATTTTAAAAGCTGTGATGCATGAACCGTACTGAATTGTATGAAGTTCTTTTAATGTGGTGTTCTTCATGATATATTTGTCTCTAGGTCTTTTCTATAACGTGTCAAATTTTCAGAATTTATTAAGACCGTTTACTAATTTTCCTAGAATTTTAACTAAAGGAGTGCATTCTGTTTTATCCGAAAATTGCTGCATTTTCAAAAATAAAATGAATTGCTCTATGTGGTATAATGTCTTAAGTGGTTGCTTTGCTGCACATGTGGTGAAATTTGGCATGTTATATAGCATCAAAAGAGTTGGTCTAAACCTTTGACATTATTACATCAAATGCCATGTTGAAAGTGAAACACACATGTGAATATAAATTGTGAAAATGATGATACCGTCGGACCCTTGAGTCGACGATGCCCTCGGGAGTGTCGAGATGCCTGGAAGTGTATGCCGGATGCCCGGAGGTGTGTGCTAGATGTCCTCGGGAGTTTCAAGATGTCCGGAGGTGTGTACTGGAGGCTCTTCGCGATGCCAGGTTGGGTGCGAGCGATAAATGAGGGATGCAAACATTGATCCCTAGGAAGAAAGATGAAATGAGATCCTTTTTGAAAATTGAAAATCGAATCATGTGCATAGGTATATGCATATGGCATGATGCGTGATCTGCTTGTGAAAGTAAATTGATATTATATGATATTGAAAATGTGATCATGAATGCTTGAATGGATCTCATGGGGATGTACACATGATTATGTATGTGCATATAGCATGGAATGAACCTCATAGAAACACAAGCATGGCTGCATGGTGATGTATGCTCAAAAGCATGGATGATATGTACTTTACTCATGATATCTTGATTGTTTTTGCTTGTTGCATTGTATAGTTTGGTGGATCTTTACTGCTGAGTGGTTGTACTCACCTCTTTGGGGATTAACATTTCAGATTAAAAGATGCCTTTGCCACCGGTTGCGCGTAGTACCTTCTATGGCTTACCATCTGATGTTGAGGTTGAGTGCTCGCAGCACATCTGTGTCAGTGTTCCTGGTTTGGTGTTTGTTCGAGTCCGTGTGTTGGTTATGTATGATGTGGGCCTGGCTAGGGGCCCTGTGGTCCAAGAGTTTCTGTCTGTTCACGTTCAACGCGATGGGGTGATGCTAGGGATGTCGCCATCGCCACCGCCCGATACACCGGGTTGGGTATGATGGCTCGTACGACTGATAGAAGCTGACACTTTTTGGGTAGCCGACACTTGTTGATGGATAGGTATACATGTCTGATGTAGGGTCGAGTTTCTTTTGAGTTATAGCCAAGCATAGTTAAAAGTCTTGGCCTTTTGCTATACCGACTCGAAATGTCCATCTTAAAAATGTAAATAAAAGTGACTCGACTTTATCTTTTCATTTGGTGCGTAGTTGGTGTACATTGCATTATTGTTTCTGGAGTAAAGGATAGCGAAACTCAATTGTGCTTCCGTTGTTGAACTACACTGGGACCTTTTCAAAGAAAATAAATAAATAAAATATTAAATAAATATTTAATCGGTTAACCCCCATGAATTATGGATTCACTATATTTAATAAGTATCATATTGGTATGTAATAGGATAAGTGATTGCTGCCCGTGGTGACTCTTAACGGATCGGGGGCCGTGTCGAGGGAGTGCCACACAATCTCCCCCTTTTTTTTATGGTGACAAAACTTTCCTGCAGATTTGAACACTTTTGACCTACAAGACAATACTTAAGCAAAACAAAATATCTCATAAAGGATTAGGATGTGAATAGCATCGATTCTGCAACCACAAATAACATGTTAGTCATTAGGATATGAATAGCATCAATTCTGCAATCACAAATAATATGTTACTCCTGCAAAACAACTATTCTTCCATAATCATTAACAGAGCTTAAGTAACTGCAGGCATCAAAAGATCAAAATCAAAAGCAATAGCAGTCCACAACCAAACCAGAAATCCAAAGTTAAAAACAAAACAAATATCAAATTTGCTGCAAATCAAACCTTCTCCCCTTTTTTGTCAATAGCAAAAAGTGGAGAACAAAATAAAAAGAGTTGTTTTAAGAGTAAAGAAAGTTAAGGTTGTTTGGGCAAGCGAACAAGCTGAAATTCCTCCATTGAATGCATTGTTTTCACAAGTTTTTCAATTGCCTCCTTCATAGAATCTGCACCCTTCAGAGAATCTTGCACTTGCATTTTCAGGGCATTTAACTGATCGTGAAGAGACACTAAGGTAGACAAGAAGGCATTCTTGAAAACCTACAATTCATAACTCACAGCATACTGTTCTTTCCTCACTTCTGTTCTGTCTTCTGCTTCCTCTTCATCTCTTCTGTCTGCATCTCTTTTCTCAGTCTCTTCTCTTGTCTCACGAAAACTGACAAAGCTTTTCAAGTTTCTCAAGGCAAAGAGAGTCATCTCATCCTCATCTTCTTCATCCTTCAAAATGAGAGATCTTTTCTTCTTTGTTGAAACACGCATGGGCTCCTTACCTTTTCTCTTAGACCCTGTAGAAACTGGTTTTGCCTTTGATGGAGACTTTTCCTTCATTCGCTCTAACACTTTGTTAAGCTCTTTTAGACGCATCTTGGTGATCATTTTGAAACCAATCACCATCGAATTAATGCTGGTCAGACATAGAGGAGCAGGAATGTGAATGTAAAAATGCCTAAAAAGGCGCGTAATAAGACCAGAATAAGGGAGTTGTCCCCTATCTTTCACAACAGTCATGTACATGTGAAACAAAATAGTATGAGGCAGAGAGACCTTGTAGCCTATGTTGATGGCATGCATCAATTTTGCTTCAGACCGAGACACGTCAGTCTTTGATGTCGATTTCGATCTGATACAGTTGATCACGATCTTATGCAGAAGGATATTAGTGGCATTCATCCTAGAGTAGGATATCTTGCCTTCAGGAACCCTGTCTTTCACCAAGGTCAGGGTAGCATGAGTAATAGACACACTAATTGGTTGGAAACACCCTCTTTCCACCCCCAATTAGATTAGCCAAGGTATCCATGTTCACCACAAACTCCTTATCTTTCACAATAAAAGAAAAACTGTTTGTATCTACAAAAGATAGATTCGAATAGAAATAAGCTGTTAGTTCTGGATAGGTAGCAGTTGATTCAGAACAAAAATGCTCTAATTGCAACAGAGCAAACTTCTCACGCAAATTAATCTTCACCGAATCAAGGAAATCGAAATCAACACTTCTAGGGTTCATGACCCCTCTCTTCAATAAATCCATATAGACCTTTTTGTGATTCTTCGATCTAAAAAGACTCGAATTATCTCCTGCAACATTTGCAGCCACACCTGATTTAGGCTGAAAATGTGTAAACAATCTCTCATCATCATCTTGCCCTTCAGGTTAATTTGCCGTACCAAACCGCAGGTCGCTAGGAAAGTTAGCAAAGACCTTTTCAGTTGACCCTTTTTCAGAAATTCTCATCTTTTCCATGTCACGCATGAACATGGTTTCATTTCTGTATCCTCTCTCTCTTAAAAATTCATTAATCAATGACATAGGAGTACCACCCTTTTTCAAGCAACAGTAAAGCTTGAAAGCAACTTTAGGAGTAAGAGTCCTTACTGGTTCAACATCTTCCACAATTTCTCCTTCAGGAAGAGTTAGTGGAGGAGTTTGGCGCTGCTGAAAATGTTGTCACTGACTTGGTTGCTGTGGTGGTGAAGAATCTGCTTTCTCGGTCAAGTCGAAATGGGTAGGACCCTCAGGCATATTGCGTGGTCCCCTGCTTGCGATTCTTGATGACTTTCTTGAAGACATTGTTGATTCAAGAGAGGATTTCACAATTTTGCTCAAAAAGATGAGAACTTTTTGGAATAAACAATGGAGAAAGTGAAAGTAAGTGGGAGAAAGTTAGGGTTTGCGAGTGAAAATCGAAGAAGATGACTTTCTACCATTTACAAAGCGAGTGAAGTGAGGTAAACAAAGCATCACAAAAAGGAAAAATAGAAATGCCTTTTTGAAAATAATAACTTCCCTTTTTTGAAAATGAATAACTGCCTTTTTCAAAAAAAAATAAATGCCTTTTTGAATAACTTCCTTTTCGAAATTGAATAAATGTCATTAATTCAAAAATGAAACTTGGAAAAATAATTCAAGTCAATTAGTGATAAGTAAATGTATCTTTCTAAGAAATTCAAATTACTAGAATAAAAAATAACTTACAGTCGTAACTTTTGGCCTTCTGAGTCTAAGCACCTTCAAACTTTACCTCTGAGTCTGAGCATCTTTAGACTTTAAAATTTAAAGGATGTGATGTTTAGTCTGGTGCGAATAGATTCAAATAAACTTTTCTCCAGTGGCTTTGTAAATATATCCGCCAGTTGATTATTTGTGTCGATGTACTGGATCATAACTTCACCACTTTGAACATGATCTCTAATAAAGTGATATCGAATATCTATGTGTTTTGTTCTAGAATGAAGAATTGGATTCTTTGTGAGATTGATTGCACTGGTGTTATCACATTTGATCTCGGTGCATAAGTCTTCAATTCCAAAGTCTCTTAATTGTTGTTTTATCCATAGGATTTGAGAACAACAACTTCTAAGGGCCACGTATTCTGCTTCTGCTGTTGAAAGAGCCACAGTGCTTTGCTTCCTTGAGAACCAAGATACTGTCATGTTTCCCAACAATTGACAAGTACCTGATGTACTCTTTCTATCAACCCTACAACTTGCTAGATCTGCATTTGAATATCCAATGAGAGTAAAGTCTCATTTTTTGGGATACCACAGACCTAACTTCAAGGTAGTTGCAATGTATTTGATTATGCGTTTCGCAGCACTTAAATGAGATTCTTTAAGATCGGATTGAAATCTAACACAAATGCAAACACTAAACAAAATGTCAAATTTAGAAGCAGTAAGATAAAGAAGTGAACCAATAATACTCTTGTAGAACTTTTGATCAACTTTCTTTCCTCATTCATCTTTGTCCAGCTTCGAAGAGCTTGACATTGGTATCTCAGTCTTTTTGCAATTCTCCAAACCAAATTTTTTGACAAGTTCTTTAGCATATTTTTCTTGATGAATGAAAATTCCTTCATTCGATTGTTTTACTTGTAAACCGAGAAAGAAGGAGAGTTCACCCACCATGCTCATCTCAAATTCGTCCTGCATAGTCTTTGAAAATTTCTTGCACAGACTTTCGTTAGTTGATCTAAATATAATATCATCAACATAGATTTGAACAAGTAGAAAAATTTTACCTTTCCTTTTAATAAACAAGGTAGTATCCACTTTTCCTTTGTTAAAACCATTTTGAATTAGAAACTTACTTAACCCGTCATACCATGCTCGAGGTGCTTACTTTAATCCATATAGGGCCTTTTTCAGTCTGAATACTAAGTCTGGTTTCTTTGGATCTTCAAATCCAGGAGGTTGTTCCACATAGACTTCTTCTTGGATAAATCCATTTAAGAATGCACTATTGACGTCCATTTGGAATAACCTGAAATTTTTATAATAGGCAAAAGCAAGTAATAATCTAATTGCTTCTAACCTGGCTACTAGTGTGTAAGTTTCATCATAATCTATCCCTTCTTCTTGTATATATCCTTTGGCCACGAGTCTTGCTTTGTTCCTTACTACTTTTCCTTTTTCATTCATCTTGTTCCTGAAAACCCATTTGGCTCCAATAATGGATTTACCTTTTGGTTTAGGAGTTAGTTCCCAAACTTCGTTGATGCTGAACTATCTGAGTTCTTCTTGCATTGCTTCAATCCAGCTTTCATCAGTTAAAGCTTCTTCTATACTTCTAGGTTCTATTTCAGAAACAAGTGCTACGGCGCTAGATTCTTCTTGCTTTTTGGATCTGGTGCAAATCCCTTCATGAATATCACCAACGATAAGTTCTTTGGGATGACTAGACTTGTGCTTCCAGTTGCTAGTTGGTCTAACAACATGCTGGTCCTTTTCTTTAGTTGATTCTTCAACTTTTGTTTGTTGATGATCTCCAAAAATCTGACCCACTTCAGGAGAAGTAGACTTTGTAAGATGTAAAGAAGATTCATATTCTTCAGGTTGAATTTAAATCAGTTCACTTTGCAGAGTGTTTTGAAATTTGACATTCATAGATTCTTCCACAGTCTAAGTCTTCTTGTTGTATACTCTGTAAGCTTTGCTTGAGGTTGAGTAGCCAAGAAAAATTCTTCCACAGTCTAAGTCTTCTTGTTGTATACTCTGTAAGCTTTGCTTGAGGTTGAGTAGCCAAGAAAAATTCCTTCTCTGATTTTTCTTCAAACTTACCAAATCGATCATTTGTATTTTTCAAAACAAAACTTTGCAACCAAACACATGAAAGTAAGAAACAATTGGCTTTTTTCCTTTGAGTAACTCATAGGGAGTTTTCTTTAGAATAGGCCTTAAGAATACTCTGTTAATAATATAGCAAGCTGTAGAAACGGCTTCAGCCCAAAAACGAGAAGAAATATTACTTTCTGTTAAAAGAGTTATTGCCATCTCTTGTAGAGATCTATTCTTCCTTTCCACAACTCCATTCTGCTTTAGAGTATATGGAGAAGAGAAAACATGCTGAAAACCTTAATCATCACAAAATTTTATAAAGTCTTGATTTTCAAACTCACCTCCATGGTCTGTCTATATGCTTGAAATAGCATATCCTTTCTCATTCTGAACTTTCTTGACAAACTTTGAAAAGTGAGATAAAGTTTCAGACTTATTTGCCATAAAGTAGACCCAAGTAAATCGTAAATAATCATCCACAATTACAAAACAATATCTTTTTCCACCAGTGCTTTGAGTTCCGGTTGGTCCAAAGAGATCCATATGCAGAAGCTACAAAACATGATTAGTAGAAACTTGATTTACTGGTTTAAAAGAACTTCTAACATGTTTTCCCAATACACATGGTGTGCATATTTCAGGTTGGGTAGTCCACGAACAAGATTTTTGGAAGAGATCTTGGCAATTTGTTTCATGTTGACATGGCCAAGCTTTCGATGCCAAAGATTTACTTCATCTTGGATTGAAATCAGACATTGCAAACTTTCTGGTTTTATATCCAGAAGATAGATGTTCCCATGTCTTTGTCCAGTAAAAGATTGAGAAAAATCTTTACTAGTTCCCAAACATACTCCTTCTTGAAAATTGATTTTGAATCCAGTGTTACACAATTGACTAATGCTGAGTCTATTGTAATTTAAACCTTCCACCAATGAGACATTATTGACTGTGAGACTTCCAATCTTTACAGTTCTACATCCAATAATTCTTCCTTTGCTATTTTTACCAAAAGAGACTTTTCCACCATTTTTTTGAACAAGATTTATAAAACAACCTGAATCTCCAGTCATATATCTTGAACAACCACTATCCAAATACCATTTAATTTTTTTCTTGATGGTGACCTGCAATTAGAAAAGAAACTTAAGCTTTCTTTGGTACCCATATTTTCTTGGGTCCAGAAGAGTTAGTGCAATATGCAGTCTTTGCCCATTCATTTTTAACAGGTCTCCAAACCATAGGACATTCTTTCTCAAAATGTTTTGAGCTATTGCAATTTGAACATTTGAGAGCATTTCGGCCAACAGGTTTTATAAAAACTTTTTGAACATGATTCTTGTAAAAGGTCTTTGTTGGTCTTTATTTGATTCGTTCCTTTACTTTTGGAAAATCGATTAGAGGAACAATTTCTGAAGTCATTCCCAAGCCTGACTTGTTAAAGTAAGGTCTTTATACTGAAAGAATCTTTTCCAACTTTTCAGATCCTATTGAAAATCTTTTTAAAATACTTGAAATGTCAATTTTTAAAAGATTATTTTCTTTTAAAAGAGATTATGCATTTTCTTTTAAAATAATAAAGCTTTTGTCTAAATTATAAAAAATTTCTTTCTAAGAATTTTCCTATTGCTTCATGCAGAATTCTCCCTTTTTAGCTCGGAAATTCTCTTAATAGAGGTTTTAAAACTAAGACAAAGCTCATCGATGTATTTCGATACTTTAATAAGAATCTTTAGATTGCTTACCTCAATTTCACTATCTGAGTCTGAGTCTGTATCTATCTCAGAGTCTAAGTAAATCTGATTTTGCCATTAAGCAGATGTTGGCATAATCTTCATCGCTTTCTTCGCATTTAGTATCACTCCATGTCTCTGCTTTGAGAGCCTTCCTGTATTTTTCAACTTTTCCTTTCTTTTTCTTCAACATAGGACAGTTGGGTCTAATGTGTCCCTTTTTCTTGCATTCAAAACAAATCACATCTTTGTTGGTTTCATCATCCTCAGTAGATTTGTTTTGAAACTTTTGAGTGTTCTGTTTCTTCCAATTGAACCTTCTTCCCTTTTTATTCAGTTTCATAAACCTTTTTATCATAGGGGCTAACTCTTCATCATCCATATCATCTTCAGAATCTGTAACATCATAATCATTGTTAGATTTCAAAGCAATTGACTTCTTACCTTTAGGATCTTCCTCCTCATTAATTTTTTCCACTTCATAGGACTGAAGTGTGCCAACTAGTTCGTCTACAAAAAGCAGCATGATCCTTTGTGTTTCCCTTATTGAAGTATTTATGTGATTCCAGTCTTTGGAGAATCCACGCAACAATTTGTTGACCTTCATTGGTTTTGAGATTGGTTGTCCCTGATATTCTAGACCATTTACTATCTCAGTAAAACGACTAAACATATCAGTGATAGGTTCTCCTGATTTCATCTTAAAGGTTTCATAATGTCCGAGTAGAATATTAATCCCCGTCTCCTTCACTCGATTAGTTCCTTCATAAGTAATGTGCAGCCTATCCCAGACTTCTTTAACTGTTTCACAAGAAGATATTCTATTATACTCAGTAGGAGATAAAGCACAATATAAAAAATAAATTGCTTCAGCATCAAGAGCTTGTCTCTTGGTTATTTCTTCTTGAGTCATCTCGCTAGCAACTACAGCTTCTTTTCCTCTTTCTAAAACTGATGCAGCTTTAGAAATGATTCCTTTGTCTACCACATCCCATTCCAGAGGATCTTTCGATCTTAGGAAAGCTTTCATCTTGTTTTTCCATATGTTGTAATCATTTCCATCGAAGTAAAGTGGTCTTGTGTTGCTTTGACCTTCAACCAAACTTGGAGCCAACATACTAGCCATAGATCTTTAACTCAGAAGTAAAAACACTTCAATTAAATGAGTACACGAGCTCTGATACCAATTGATAGGGCTAGTAAGAACATCTAGAGGGGGGTAAATAGGTGTTAAAGCGATATTTACTAGAACTTAACAATTTAATTCATCTTTTGATAAAGATAGACTGAAGATGTAGAAGACAATAAATAGATACGTATAAATATAGAGTTAAAAGTAAAGAGTTTAGGGAAAAAGAATTTGTAACACAGAGTTTATAGTGGTTCAGCTTAGACCAAGCCTATGTCCACTCTCCTATACTGACAGCCCACCAGCTGGATTTCACTAAGAATCAAAAGAGATATTACAGTCTCACGTCCTTGATTCCACAGTGTAGAGACTCTACTACACTTCCTTAAGGTCTCACAAGTATTTATCTCTCTTTCGAATATAGTATAAGCTCAGTGAATGAAATAACAAATAATTAGGAGCTTCAGACTTTAGAATTCTTCTATCACGAACACCTTCGAATAACTTGAGCATCTTCCTTATATACTCCTCCATGCCTTCATATCCGTTGGCACCTTCCAAATAAGTTCTTCCAATCATACCGTTGGACAGAATCAATTAGGGAGATCTCGAGTTTATTAAGTAATGTGATGATAGCCCACCAATCCTGCTTGCCCATACAATCAGGATCTAGGCTTCCATAAGTAGAACCTTCCAAGTATACTTCGTCAATCACCAGATCTAATTATCCAAATTGATTGCAATGAGAATAATAGATCACGAAGTGCTATCTCCAGCTATGAGATCTTCTTCAACCGTACGAATCAAATCCTTAAGAATATTCTTGCATCTAAATAAGTCCTTTTTTTGTCGATCTAGAAACTATCAATGAGGGTAGACTTTACATCTTGAGTCTAGAGGTCTTCAAACTTTGACGATAGAGTCTATGAGTCTTCAGACTAGACTGATGGAAGCATTTTGTCAACTTCAAAATAAATAAGTTTTCTCCAACACTCTTCTCATGCGGTTGGATAGGAGGAATATGGTCTGACCCAACTTTGCATAGCCTTAACAACTCACAAAATGTCCCCAGAGCAGACAAGTGGCTACTAGATCTCTTTGAAGACAACAGCCGAACTTGAATGGTAGCAACCGGAATCTCACCCGAAGCAGAGAAAGTCGTAACAATCCTCTGGTTTATGTGGAAAGCGAGAAACAACGCAGTCTTCCAAGGACTTCAGCTGAATCCCACAGCCATCTTGGAGGAGGCGAGAGCCCACGCCACCACCTACCTCAAATGGAACCCACATAGCAATAGATCAAGAACCAGATCTAGAAAGGAAGACACAAAATGGTCACCCCCAACAAACCCAAACCTGAAGCTAAACGTAGATGCGTCTTAGGCGGGGAGTGACAACCCGAGCTCGATTGCTGGAATCCTCAAAAATTAGAGTGGCATGGTGGAGGGAGGCTTTGCATGTGAGATCCATGCGGCAACTCCCCTTCATGCTGAAACCCTAGTTGCTATAAAAGGTTTCTAAAGCAAATCCAAGAGACTCACGTGTGGGGAAGTCAAAAGGAACTGGTAGATTACGTTCGTGAGAGTGACAACTTGACTGTAGTGGAGAGCTTAATGGGCCGTGAAGATGCACCTTGGGACATGAGGAATATAGTCCAAGAAGGAAAAGGAATTCTAGCCCAATTCAGCCAAGCAAAGACAACCCATTGCCCTCGGGAAGGAAACCGAGCTGCCGATTGGATAGCAAAAGCACATCGAACCAAAAAACTCCCTCTCAATTGGACATCTTACCATCCCCAGCCTCTTAGGGATATTTTATGTTCCAAAGTTTAATTACCTTTGTCTTGTAATTATTGTATGAAGGAATGAAAGAAATTGCCCGTTTTCGACCAAATAAAAAAATAATAATAAAGGTCAAATTCACGTTCAAATGATGGCAATTACCAAAGTGTCCAAATCAGTCATAAATTTGCTTCTTTGAACCGGTTTGATTTCTGTTAATTGATCTAAGTTAATAACCCACCAATTAATGCTTAGACTATAAAATAATACTCTTATAAAATCCTCTCAATTCTGCAAATTCACAAAATTGCCTCTAAACATGTCAAAAGTTACTAAAATGCCCTTTTCGGTCTAGTTTTACCATTTTTGCATTTTTCCAATTCAAGATGCGACGAAACCTTTTAATAATCATTCAAACACGTCCTAGACATGTAGAAAATTTTTTAATTCAAGCCAAGAAATCACAATAACTCATCATGCCATTCTTGAAGTCCAATTAAGCTCAACATGAAAATTTAAACTAAATGAGCAAACATTAATAAACTAAGTTCAAGAGTACCAAGTAAATCAATCTAACTTTATCCCTAGAGTTTCACTCACCTTGAGTGCAATTTTGAGCAAACAAAGCCTTATCCATCTTGAAAGAAAAATAAATTATAAAAACTAACAACTATCATTCTTTAAAAACAAAAATAGTTTGGTTAAAAAAATGAAGTCCCTGAATTTACCTTGGAAAACTTGATAGTTGAGACTAAAAGCACAACTCAAGTGGGCAGATTCTAGAGGTTAGTTGAAAACTTGAATTGGAAAATTGTTTTTTTTTTTTTTATAAAAGATTGGAAGATAAAGCAAAAGTCAAAGTTGAACTTCATTTAGATGAAAGGGAAATGGATTGAATCTCACGTCCAAATGGTGAGAAAAAATAGGAAAACTTAATTCATGTTTCTCAAGAGTTAAAAAGGATAGATATTAATAAAATAGGTCAAATAATAATGTCATCCATCATATAACTGGAGTTGAGACACTAGGTGAAAAATGAAGGAGAGGTGTTTAAGTAAGTGACACATGGCTTCCTTTGGATGAGTTTTAATAATATTTCACATTTCTATAAATAAACAGAAAAGTTGATGTCCGTTCTCAGAAAAAAAATATTTTAAAACCAGTAAAATTAGTAGCAATGGCAATAAGTTTTTCATCGGTCCAACTGATGAATTACAAGGGCGATAATAAGTTTTTCAGCGTCACTCTATATAATCAATCTATATATATATAAAGGTGTGCGTTAATTTAAACATATTGAAATTAGTAAACACATATTTATAATTTATGTCCTTGAATTAAAAATCCTCGTGATTTTGTAACCCTTTATGAAATCGCATTTTGAAAAGCCACAGACAAGGAAGGGATCTTCGAAATTTTTCTACACGTCGCAAATTTGGTTTACCTAATTGATATTTCAGAAATGTCATCCTACAAAAAAAAAATCCAAATGAATTATTTATATGTTTATATCCTAATTATTGTCAACTAATTTAGAAATTTTGGATATCACATAACATATATATACTTTTCGTACTAAAAATGACCATAATGAGTATTGGCCATTTTGAGAGAGACAAGGATTTTGTGAGGTATTGGCCATGTCAAACAAGATATCGGCTTTACAAGTACAAATAAGTACACCAAAAATTCTATAACATGTCATAAAAATGCAATTGAGTACTAAAATTTTCACAAAGTATAATTAAGTCCTTCTGTTAACTCTGCCGATTCGGCTAACGGAATATGTTGATGTGTCATTTTTTTTATTAATGTCTCTCTTCGAATGGCAATCACTTTAACTAAAGTATGAAGTATAAGGCTAGAACGATGTTGTGATCAAAATCCTAATTTTTTACCTCAAATCTTACAAACATTAGATTACAAAATGAAAAAGGCTAAAATATCTATTAAAAAAAAAGGGATAAGTGCATTGGAAGTCCTAAAATTTGTCATGAAAATGCAATTAAGTCCTAAAATTTTCAAAAAGTGCAATTAAGTCCTAAAACTTGTCACAAAGTACAATTAAGTCACAAAGTGCAATTAAGTCACAAAGTGCAATTAAGTCCTAAAACTTTCAAAAAATGTAATCAAATCCTAAAACTTATCAAAATGGTTCAATCTAAGTCATTCCATTAATTGCACTTTTTGAAAGTTTTAGGACTCGGTTGCACTTTTGAGACAAATTTTAGGACTTTATTGAACCTTTTGAAAGTTTTAGGACTTGATTGAACTTTCGTGATAAATTTTAGGACTTAATTGCACTTTTTGAAAATTTTAGGACTCAATTGCATTTTCATGATAAATTTTAGGATTTCTAATGCACTTATCCCAAAAAAAAAAAAAAAAAAAAAAAAACCAAGCCGATAAGAAGAGCCACAAGTCCTCGTTGGTAGACCACCGCCACCCATCGCCAAAAAGGGCCAACTGAGGTCTCCAGGATCTTGCCGATCATTGGCAACCCTTGCCCATGTCCACAGGAGGACGCGACCCTCATCCCATGTCTAGGCAAGCTTTGCTGGCCCTTCCTAGAATGGGCAAGCATCCCCAGCTCCAGGCGAGTTCTCGCTGGCCCAGGCAAAGGCCAACAGGCCTCGTGCATGTATGGGGGAGGGCGCGACCCACACCGTGAAAAGCTTGCAGGATGAGAAGCTTGCAGAAAAAGGCAATCTCGCCCGAAGGCTAGAGGTTGCAGTTGGTGTTAGAGCTAGGGACAAGACATGCGTTCACGGATGGAAAAACGGTATTAGAAGAGTTGGAATACTACCAAGAAACGAGGTTTAGAGAAGTCGGTCTTGTTGGCGAGCAAGGCGACATTATACTTTGGGAGAAGTAAAAGTAAAATGTCAGGTACACTCCTGTGGGATCTTGGGCTAATATTACAAAAAGCAAGCGATGACAGAGCAGCACAACAAGAAACGTGATATATCTTGCTTCATTTCCTTGGGAAGATTATGTTAAGAAGACCTTGCAATGCATGGCTTTTGCTCCGTGATCCTTTTGCCTCCTTGTCTTACCTGTCCAACTTCCACCTGCCTACCCAGAGTCGCCGGCCATCGGGAAGCCTATGGCCCTTTTCTCTTAGCTTGGTTCTTTTTTTTTTTTAAATCATTTTTTTTAATCTAATTAAAGTAAGACTTGAGAAAATACAAAAGTCATGTAGGAGAAAGAAAATAATAAAAATAATGACACATCATTATTTTTTGTTAACCAAATTAACAATATAACTTGATTGTACCAATTTGACAAGTTTTAGAAGTTGATTATATTTTGTGAAGATTTTGAAATTCAATCACACTTCCGCAATAAGTTTTAAGATTTCTGGTACACCTATCCCTTATAAGTATATGGTATTTATGAAAATTATGTCAATCATATTGAAATTGGCATAGGTTGGGTTAGCAAGGGATTTGGTTTGTGCAAAATCGGGACGGGCCATTTGTGAGAATTGTCAACTTCGAAAAAGAGAAGCGGAGTAGGCCAGGATCCCGGAAACTTGGCCAAACACACGGCACAGGCAGCTGGCCTGCACATGACAGAAGCGACTGGCATGATGCGAAACCGATGATTAGTCCGAGAAAAGTACGAGAACGGTTAATTTTCTGATCAAGCGTAACCCATGAAATATGGATGCGATGGAGATCGTGGCTGAGACACAGCGGAAACAGATTGGCATATATGGAGAAATAGCTGGCATGATGCCAAACCTACTGCCAGAAACTTGATACCAACCCGTGGGGTAACATCCAAATTGTGAGGAGCTCGTCCAAAACTTGGGAAACGCATCTAGAACATGAGGAACAAATATAGAACATGCGGAACAAGTCTTAGAACGAGAAAATAAGATTTCAAAGAATCATTGAATTGGACTGAACTTGACAATCAAGAGGGGAGTGAATTGGTCGTAGCAGGATTTTTATAACTTTTTTCGTATAAAACAACAGGTAGAGGATGAAACAATGTTTATAGATGAAATAAGCTAATAAAAATGTAAAGAGAGTAAAGGGTAAAAGGATTTCAAAGAAATTTATAGCGGCTCGGCCCTTTTACGACCTACTCCACTTTACCAACTCTTACAACCAAATGACGGGGCCAGAATCCACTAGCGCAATTCTTGAAGTCTTTAATATTGTTTAAGATAAAGTTTTCTCTCCTCAAAGTACATACACTTCACTCTACACTCAAATGATTATACACCAACACCCTTTCAGACAATAAAATCAGATTTCATATGGTTTTCCTCAAAAGAAAAAAAAAAGACAAGAAGTAAGAACAAATTTGAGAGCATTTCGATCCACTCAGCACCTTCGATTCTCACTTTGACTCGTATATATAACCCTCAAAGCTTTCTCAACATGTTGAAAATGTCACGTAGATAAAGTAGCCGGCTCGGAATGTTCACCAAAAGCTAATTTATTAACATTGCCCGAAAAAACCACTAGGGGTTCGCCCCAGTGGCCACCCTTCCATCTTGGAAGGGGGAGGTTGGGGGTTCAAATCTCCACCTTTTCGGGGGGATTGGGGTGGGAAAGATTTCATTTCAGGAGTGGGTTTCGACTCTCACGCCCTGCAAGGAGGCAGGGCAAAAGTCTGAGAGTGAGTATTAGAGTAGGATTAGAGTAGGACTGGAAAAAAAAAAAAAAACATTGCCCGAAATAGACCGAACTGCCACTGCAAATTTGCCTGACGTTTTCTTTACTTAGCCAAAAATGCCATGTAGACTCCAAATTTATTACCGGGTTTGACTGAACGTTGACCAAAAGTCAACCTCGTCAAAATTTCCATCTTGAAGTACTAGGTAGTGAGCAATAGACAGAGCTAATATTTATAGTTCCTCAATAAAGTTTTACTTGTTTCCATGTTAGTCTTCTCATTTTCTCCTACTGACTGCTAACTGACGTTACTTGGACCATTTATTAAGGTTTTATTAATTTGCATTCGGTTTATGCTTCCAACTCTATATGGAAACTCAATATTATGGAGAACCTTATTTCCTCAAAGAACCATGAGCATGTATATTTCTCTTTTTAGTCAACACTTTATTTCTAAAACGATATCTGATAATCTATATTTCTACATATAAAATGAAAATAAAGGCCAAAGATGTATTCCCCGTAATCACAGCTTTTTTAGATAAAATTTTGCTTTTACTAGCTGAGTTGGCAAGTTCTGAACTTGGATCATGCTTGCTCGATTGTCAAATATACAGAGACATATATAAAAGCAGATGAAGAGGCCGGTTTTTGAAAAACCCTTAAGCAAATTAATTTTGTAGTAATTGCACGACCTAATTTGAAATTCTCCTATGATGACAGATTAGATTTTTAGATATATAACAAAATCTCTCCCTTCTCCTAGAAACAATTATCTTAGGCTACATTTGGCAGTTAAGATAAAATCCGGGATAGAATATAATTTATCTTATATTGCATTTAATGCCTACTTAAAACAGGATAAAGTTGGATATTTATAGAAAAGTTATATTTCTCAAATAATATCCTTCTTAAATTAAAAAAAAATTAAATTATATTTGAACTCTAATATAATAAATTCAAAATAACAAAAAAAATAATTTAGTTTTTCAATTTAATCTTATTTTTATGTATATATTCGAATTTAAATTATATATCATAATGTAAATTCAATATATTAATATAGATATAGATTTATACTTATTACATATTTTAGGTGTTTTAGTATTTTAGATATGTTAGTACAACTTACTATTTAATAAAATTTTATTAGAGAATGATGGAAGGGGAAGAAAGAAATTTAAAAAAAAAAGAAATTAATTAAAGAAGAGAGGAAATTAAAATTAAAAATTAAAAATAAAGTAGACAAGAGTGTCGCAAGAAATTTTTACCATCTCCATTTGTAAATTTTTTTAGTTCATTTATATTAATATGCCGTTTATACCAAATAATTTATATAATATGATATGAATATATCTTAATCAAACAGTGAATAGGATATAATAAAATTCATGGATTTCATATTCTATCCTATACAACTATATTTTAATTAGAAATCTAAACAACCAAAATAGCCTTATTAATTTGTTGCCTATTTGGTATACGTAGGTTCACAATTAGTACAATGCCATACAATTAATGGCATTTTAACTTCAATGCGTAGGGTTTAATAATTCAAAAAGGTTGGACTTGAAAAATGAGTTGAAGGATCTCACCTTTTTCATTTCCTAATTCCTAGTTACCATATATTTTTACAGCTCGGTTGGTGAATGTGGGCAATGTTTTGTCGAAAAGTGTCGACAAACTACCTTTTGAAGTATGAATCAATGAGTAAATCCATAGAGAGTAAAGATTTTTTGTTGATTCTTGGACAAGAAGTGCAAATGATGAGAAAATTTAAAGTATTGAGACAAGAGATAATTTTTCTCCATGTTTGTTGCTACTACCTTTTTAATATTAGACTCATGTTTGTTGCTAATTCTTTGCCTTATGATTTTGTTTATTATAATTAGCCCTGTGGATCCTTAATTTTTCGTTTAGTAAAAAAGTTCATGTATTTATTTATTACAAGTGCTTAATGTTTCGATACAGATTAGGAGGATTACGTTATTTTCTCGCGTATTAATATAAAATTCGAAATTGTATAAGATATTGAGAGATTGCAAAACGGGTTCCAGTGGAAACAAGGTTGACCATGGAACTAGATCGGAAAAATAGGGTGAGTCGGGTACAAGGTTCAATATAAACAGAGTCGGGTACAAGGTCCAAAAAAGAGGAACCGGTTATAATAGGGTTAGGTATAAGATACAAGTTTAGACCATACCCACCCTGGACCCGATCACCCCTAGTATATGGGATTTTGAATGTATTTTCATAACTTTAAAACATAAAATATGTAAAATAAATACACCATATTGTGGGCATCTCAATAGGAGAATGCCAATACCATGAACACTCCAAATGGAGCTTGAATGCGCTCTCACGCACCACTGGAGTGTGCGATGTGTGTAATGCACGTGCTATATGCTTACACCGGCCGAATAGTCGATCTTACCTATCACAACCCCTTTTCTCAGAGGTTGAGCTGTAGGTTATTTTGCGACATCCCAGGCTTTGTCGCCATCCCAAATTCATTTGCTTCTTATTTATACACATGCAAAAAGTGTGAACTTACAAACAAAACCCAACAACAATTAATATGGGAACGTGAGATACAAACATTACCAACATACCGGTATATTACATAAGCAGTGATGATTACAAGCCTATCTCACATACAAAAGGTGCTTGGGGTATCCCTATCTCCATTACGGCAGGTACTAACCAAAATTGGGAACCCTTGTCTTACTACATAAGGCCGATATATCTAACTTAGTCCGATTCCTTGGATGGATCCATGTCATCATTGTCACTCAGATTTGGATTCGGGTTGTCGAAACCTCATAGTGGCCCTATCCAAGTATTTTCATACAACCTACACCATGCTTCAAAATGCATCAGAACGAGCTCATCCAAGCCTTTTTCTATCCATACAATGGATGATATCTTGTGATAAGTAATGTCAATATCTATGTCAAATACATCCGTCATAGTAGTTTCTATCTTTACAAGGCAACCAAAATGCACAATAGCCATGGTTCTAAGTACCTATAAAAGAAACAAGGGTGAGTACTGGGAATACTTAGTAAGTATAGCCTCTGGCCTCCAAATAGAACATTGGTTCATCATCAACACTAGTCAATCATATTATGCAAATCATATCGAAGGCAAATCAATTGCAAAGGTGCAATCAAGCACCAAGCACACATAAATGATGATTCTTACAATCATTCGTGAATATGATGCATGCCATGAGCTTGTGCACTTCTAGCTTTTCTCGCTTACTCATGCATGCCATGCTTGATATCAATTTTCTCTTGTGCTCGGGACTCGAACCCAAGTCTTCGCGGAGCCATCTTGGGACTCGAACCCAATTCAATTCGGGCTTTTTAACCGGGCTTCTAGCTTTTTGCTAGCTTTTGGGACTCAAACCCAGTTAATATGCTCGGGACTCGAACCCAAGTCTTATGCCAGCCTTTGGGACTCGAACCCAGTTCTTGCCAAGAATTTGGGCACTCAAACCCGATTTTTATCTTTTCTTATCTTTGCTCGAGCACAAATCCCTTCTTGAGGGTGTACTCAAGTCTTATGCACGTGCCATGAACTATGCACTTTACGCTCAAACATAATGCATGCCATGAAATCATGAATTTCATCATTGACAACATCACGAACGAGCCTAAGCCCAAAGCTCTGCTCCAGTAACAAGCATAAAGGAACCCCGCACCAATCCAAGACATGAACTTGGTACGCCTTAATACCGAATCACATCTTATGGTTATGGGTGAACCTCGACTTGTACCAAACAAAAGCGATGAACCGTGACTTCGTTCCGATCATGCAATAAGATTCACGTACATAAACAAGGTCATTGAATACATCAATACATACAATCGTCAATCGACCTACCCTCAGATTATTCGCAAGAGAATTTCCTAGGGTCGAGGACTTCCCGAACGTTACTAAAAGAAGGGAGAAACTATACTTACCTGGATGAAACCTCGAGCTAGCGCGCAACCTACAGAGGATGGGCGACTTGGCTTGAGTTCGAATGAGAGAGAGAGAGAGCGTGAGGAGGGAGGAGGGGCGTTCTAGGAGAAGGAGGGTGTAGAAAATGGAAGGCAAGTGAGGAAAATGGGAAGTGCTCCTCCTATTTATAGCCTTTGGAGCCATCATTACCAAGCCAAGCAATCCTCTCCAATGTTTCCAAGTGTCCTGCCTACTTTCCTTGGGTGGCAAGCCTATTAGTCCAATAATTGAGGCCTAAGGAATGTGTTGGAAGGCTAAAAAGGTCTTGCTTGGCAAATCTAGTTCCTAGGCGTCATTGATGATGGCACGCTTCTTGCTTTTTCATTGGCCCACATCTACCCTGCATTTAATGAAATCCAATGATGATACTACTCTAGGTTGCCAATTCGGCAATTCTAAAATATTCAATCATTAATGAGGGCCCTTGTATCATTCTCCTCTTAGTCCATGTGTATGCCACTTTTTCTAGAAATTTCAAGGATATTTTAGACGTGATCATGACATTTGACTTTTCAAGGGACAACTCACCCCTTCATTTAATGAGGGGTTTCTAGAGATTTCCTTATTTTGTCATTTTCTCCATTAAGATGTTCTAAAGAATTCTACCGTCTAAATTGATTCTAGAGCTGAGAAATGGATCATTAGGTACACATCGAAAAGCTAATCCACCTACACCCGAGATTCAGCCGCCACGCCCCATACTCGCCCAAACCACCCCTTCGGAGAGTCAGTCGGCCTAAGGGGTCAATTGTCCTTTGATCGGTTACGGCCTAGCACTAAACCAAGGTGTCGATGGACCTTATATTTAGTGACAGAATGGCCGAGTCTATCCTGAGGCTCATCTAATCGGTACCCAATCCACCCGTGTGGTTCATGGCCGGTGTATTACTGATCCATGATCAGATATCACCAATTCGAGAATCATTTCCAATCACTAAGAATTAAATGGGGAATGATGCATTTTTTTATTGGAAGACGATCGCTTTTGATCGATTCGGATCGACCGTGTATCGGTACATAGCCGGACGGAATCACCTGCGGCCATGTGCTATGACTGGGCGTGACCATCCGCTGATCCAAAATCATCCCGTGACCAATTCTCATTATCCAAAAGTCATCTTATGGGCTAGTGATCCAATCCCACCAGTATGGTCGATAGGTCATTCATGGCCAACACTCGACTAGTTCATGGCCAGTCAGTCGGTCGGACCATAACCGATCCTTGATTCCTTATCAATCGAACTGATCAATCCCATGGCCAATGGCCCATGGTCAATCCTTGCAAGACCTCATGGTCTATCCTCACAGGGTTGGAATCGAGGGTGTTACATTACCGGTCTAGCTGTTTAATTGGTTCGGTTAACAATCAACCGAGTTAGGGTCTTGGGATGGGTTGAACTTAGTTTATGTCACCCTGGAGTCCACGTAGGTCGACTCATGTCACGGGTCGCTGACGTTAGCATGGCATTGCCCTGTGTGCGATGCATGTGCTGAGCTCTACTGTGCGCTTGGGAGCGCGTGATGAGCACGCGTTGATGCCACAGTGACAACCACCCCTCCCCTAGGGGTGCATCACCCATGAAGACGCTCATCTTGATGAGCCCAATCTATTTATGCGATAAAAAAATTCTCATTGGAAAAAATTTCCAAAAACTGACAAAATTCGTACGTTTGAGTTTTAGATAACAATTATTCTGGTAACCCATTTAAGCCATAAAAACGACACCATAGATTTCCATAGCTAGAATCTAGAACAAAGTAATTGAGAAAAAAAATTTACGCATATGATTTATAATCTATCGTTCTTGATGCAGAACAATGACGATTTAAAGCTCAAGCACTACTCTATACCCTCAACGTTGAGTAAAAGCTCTTTATGGAGTGCTGGACACCACAAGTGCCAAAACTTGGCACAAGTGGACACTAAAGTGCCGAAAATTCCAAAAGTTATACTTAAGTGCCAAAATTGGAGAAGAATGGAATACAAGTGCTAACAGCGAGAAATTCCAATCAAACTACTGATGTGGCATTTTCCGACGACTTTTTTTTATTAACATGGCATTTTTTTTTATTTTTAAATATCATGTGGTGCTATAAGCCCCCAAAATTAATTTTTAATATGAATAATAATTAAAATAAATTAAAAAAGGGAGGTAGTAGCTTTTGGCGAGGGCCTCCACAGCCCTTGTCGTCGCCACCCCAACCATTGTAGGAAAGGGCTGGTGACGGTGGGGTGAGGGTTGGTTAGGGTTGCTGAGCCCTAAGTAGTGGCTGGCGACAATGGCCAACTGTCGGCGAAGGCCTCCTTTTTGGCGATGGTGGGGCGGTGGCGACAAGGGCTATGGAGGCCCTTGCCAAACGCTACTACCTCCTTTTTTTTTTTTTTTAATAATTTATTTTTTAATTTTATTTTAATTAGTATTAAATTAATAAATTTGGGGGTAAAATGACGTTGTTTTGCATGTTCATTGCTAAGTAAGCATTCCAGTGAGCCACATAGACCACTTATAATATTAAAATAAGCCACATTGGATTTCCAGTTACCCTCATCGGCGTAAGCATTTTAGTGTCCCAATTTTTTAAAAAAGTGACACTTGCAGTCTCTTTATGTGAGGATATTTGTGCATCAAGATTAGAGGAGAGACTTGACTGCTATTTGTATAGTTTTAAGTTATAGGCTCTCTCATTGCTATCATAAGACGGATCTACACTAGCCAGCCCCATATTAAACTAATTAAAAATCTTTATATCTCACTTTATTAGATTAATTCTTTAAAATAATAAATTCTAATATCAATTAATGTAGCCCACATTATAAAAACTCTTACAATATATACTATTATGAACAGTTCCATTCATGAATTTCTTGTTAAGTCTAAACTGATTTAAATTTACATTAATTCACTAAACTAATTCAAATTACATTTCATCTTTCTTTGTTGGAACTTTTTCATCTTTACCCACATTTTGATGTGCCACTCTTTTTTGGTCAAATTGATGTGCCACTTTGGCTACCATGAAATGCAAATCACAATTTTATGGGCCCATAAGCTATCAATGGTCAATTTCAAAGCTATATTAGACGCCACACGCGCATTTATTGTTTAGGCTATTCTTTTGAGTAAACCATTGAACGGAGAAGGCTCATATGTGTAGTTCCCTGTCATGTTAGGGTTGGAACCGATCATACAAATGTTACATCACGTGCCATTGATGAGTGATCTAAAATTTCCCAAGTAATCGAGTACAAAAGAGTTACTTTTTTTACGTGAAATCTTACTGTTTTGTGAAGATATGATTAAGCTTCATACAAGACGTCAACTCGTGCGTTGGGTGAGACCAATGAAATCAATAATAATTCGGTTAATAATAGGGATGGCAATTCTACTTTCAAGGAATATAAATTTCATGCATATATACTTGTTGACACCGAAAAATGACTAAGACCATGGCTGTCGACTCGGACTGGAAGAGACCGTGCGAGATGCGATGGAGGGAAACTGGCTAAGTGTTGAAAACCTCTAGTTGGTAAATCCAGTCAGTCGATTAGAAAATTGGTTTTAGCCGGCTGAAGGTATGAATGGAAACAGCCAAGTCCAAGAGTAGTATGTCGGTTCAAGTGACAAAAGACCACAATGAATAACCGTCGACAAAGTTAAGTAAGCGTCCTAATGGAGCCAATGCTTTCTAATGCAACCGTCAGAGAGATCTTTATAAGAAGGGCAATTTAACGCAATTGTCGAGTGGTGGAGTGAAGAAGTTGGTGAGCAAATGATGGTGACAATCGTTGAGAAGTGGAGAAGATATAACTGTAGGAGTAGTGGGGACAATACAATCGGTGAAGTAGTGGAAGCATAACTGTCGGAGTGGTAAACTCGGTTAATTATGAATAACTGCTTGTACATAGAGATTGCTCAAGTATAAGAATCATGTAGAATGTATTTAATTTTTCTGTTACTGGTAATAATTATTGGCAGTATAAATACTTGCCTTCGAATTTGCACGATGGATCACTAATAAATCAAAGAACATCGGTTGTTCAATTCTATCTTCCTGATCAACTTTACATTTTATGTACCCTTATATGGCTGGATGCAATTGTCGACAGTCTTAGTACTTTTAATTTTCTTGTCATTCGCGTGTCTTGTTCAAAAATCAACAAAAGACCTTCGCACCCTTTGTCAATTTACTCATTGATCCATATTTTGAGAGGTATTTTGATAACACTTTTAGGCAAAACATCTTTTTTGCATGCCTGGAGGGGCCCTTGTTGGTTGATCTAAGGAAGCTGACATGGTGGGAACCAGAGCAAGAGGGAAACAATCCTGCTACTAACAACAATCCGGTAACACAAATTGGAAATGTTGTTGTTGCCCAGTCTGAGTCTTTAGCCGCAGGAAGAGTGGCAAAAGAAGGTCGATGAGAAGGAGGTGATATTCCCATGGATCTTACGGAAAAGCAGTTAGGGGAAAAGGCACCAAATTCTGCTATAGTGTTGACCATAAGGAGGTTGTTTGAAGAACAATAGGGGGAGATGACTAGTTACATTGAAGTTAAATGTCGGATGTGCACAAGCCCATGGTTTTTAATGCTGTGAAAAATGCCTTGTCTGGGATGTCCATTGTGCCAGGTACGTCCTTAGTTCTCCTTTATATAACTATGTGGGCCCCGGAAGAATTTTTCAAGTCCCGAGTCTTCAAATCAAGGCGAGAGCAATGGAAACGAGGTTGGTCAAAATATTCAGATCAGTAACAATAATTTGGCTAATCAGGCTTATCGACGGAATGGTCAAATGCCAGAAGTTGAAAACGTTAGGTCGGCGGTAGTTTTGGCACCACCATAAGCGCATGTCCCCGTTAGACCCTTGCCAATCAACATTAACACAGATAATTTGGTGAGGCCAACCTCACCGCCTAGGGGGCAAGATGTCCAAGCCAGTGTCCAATTAGACACGGCCTAAATTGCTGAAGGTCATGTAACGATTGAGATTGAGTAGAGTTATGAGACCCATAAATAGGAAATCATATCCTGTATGTGTCAATAACCTTTTTCCAAGAGTTATCAAGATCAATGATTTTGCCATTTTTGATGGTGAAGACGACCAATCTACCATTGAACATACCAGTCCGTTTGTGGCCCAATGTGGTGAAGCAGGTACGAATGAATTTTTAAGGTACAGCTATTTCCTTTGTCATTATAAAGAACGCATTTATTTGTTATACCAATTTACCACCAAACTCGATGTATAATTGGGCAGAGAATTTCATCTCCCATTCTTTAGTATCATACCTGAAGAATCAATTGCTGACATTGCCAAACCTATCAATATAACAATGAGTTAGTCGATCAGTTCATTGCTTAATTTAAGATAGCCAAAAAAAAAAAAAAATTTGCTGATTTCACTCTCAGAATAAGAATTTCCCAATTTGGTCTCTAATGGGTTGAAGTTCAACATTAAAGAGAGATTCAAAGGCCAAGACTTTGCCAATTTGTTTCAATTGGCGATGAAAGTGTCTAAATTCAGGCAATTATTAAAAGAGAGGGATAAGAAGCCACATAGAGAGTTCAAATAAAATGTGGCCTTAGTCGACAACTATTAGTCGAAAGGTGACATAGATTTTGATGAAAACACGGAAGGAGCTGTGGCCAAAATGGTGTTTGATAAGCCTTATGCGTGTCCATCATTGAGGCCTGCAAGAGTAAGAAGAAAAAATAATGGGCAGGGCTAAGGACACACAAATTTACTCCTTTGACATTAGTAAGTCAGAAGAAATCTTTGATTTGCTTATGAAAGACAAATTAATAAAATTAATTGAAGGCCAAATCATCCCAAGTATAGAAGATAAAGTAAACAGTAGATATTGTAAATTGCACTATTAATGGAGCCATAACACCATTGAAGCTATACGGTAAGGAAAATTAAGTCTGCAGATGACAAGGGAAAAGGAAATGAAGTTGACGTTGATCCACTTCCATAAATGTTCAGTATGGTATCGGTTAAATTCAAAAGAGGACAGCATCAGAATCTGTGTCAACTATGCAGGCAAGATATTGACATGGACTATGACTTAGTTAAAGGTAAAATGAAAGTGAATTATCAACTAGGCCAAGGTAGAAGAGTTACCTATGATTATCCACTTGTGGATGAGGCATGACAATCAAGTGTGTTTGATTGAATTGACATCCCTGGGAGAAGACCAATCCAAAAGAAATCCTCGAAACAGCAGTACAAAGAAGATGACCCTGCTGTAGTAACACTTGGTCAGCATAGAGGAAAGTTTGACAACTATGTGAAAGATTCAAAGCCACTCAGTTGTAATGTTTGTATGAAGAAGGGGTTGATTATGATCAAGATTTTTCACCAACTCAAGATCCCGGCCCTTTACGTTGATGAACCTGTAAGGTGCCTTCAATCCACTAGAAGGAAATTAATCTAAGTAGGTGAAACACCAGGGGGCAAGCTTACTCAAACGTGGAAAAGGAGGATGCAGAGACAGACACAAATGCTTAAGTAGCAAATGGATCGACCTTAACCTTAAGCACAGAATTCCAAGCCACGAAAGTTTGGGAAATCAAAGAATCTGGTTTGGAGGAGGCAAGTGGAAGGTCAGGCGCCCGAAAAGAAAGAAGAAAACCATCCAAGAAGCTGTGCTTGATAAAAAGAAGCAAATCGCACTTGGGACAATACCTCCTTTGAAAATAAATATGGTGCAAGCCTTGACAACAGCTTTCATGGTATCCTCGAAGTGAGTTAATAAGAAGATGACCTCATCATCAATGAAAAAGCAATGGCTGAATTGTAGTCGGAATCTGAAGAAGTCATGCAGTTCAAAAAACCTTCATTTTACAAGACAAAGCATTTGAAGTCATTGACATTTTAAGGAAAAATTAATGCTCAACCAGTGGCCGAGATTCCGATAGATGGTGGATCAACATTGAACCTAATGCCATATAAGTTCTTCAAGAAGCTAGGTGGAGATGGTGATGAGATCATACCGTCCAATGTGACCCTTGCGGATTTTGCAGGGGAAGCTAGTTATGCTAAGGGAGCAACGATGGATGATATTACCATTGTTACTAATTCATCTACAACACCTTCTTTTATCATCTATGCTGATGTCTCCGGTAATATCTGGCTAGGAAAAGATGGTATTCATAATAACCTCTGTGAACCTTCAGCACTCCGTTAGATGTTAGCGTTTGGACCGAGAAGAGATCTCGACTGACACAGGATCGGTTGTACCTACAGAAAGGTTGTCGGTGCTGGAGGGCCTCATCTCTGTTTGTTCGGGCTGGGAAGTCAGAATCAGAGTCTCGGATGTAGCTAACGGAACTGGAACAATAGCTGTATGATTTGGCTCCACTTAGCCAGACAGCAATGTTGATTCCACAATGCCGTCTTCTTCTTCTTTGATAGACTTGATTTCTTGTTCTTTCTGACTTGTGATTTGGATGAAGTGGGTTTCGATGAGGAAACTTTGGTTTTCTCGGCAATTTTCTTGAGGGGTGTCTTCCCCAATCCTCTTGATGGCCAAATGAGGAAACTTCGGTTTTCTCTGCTATTTTCTTGAAGGAATTGTCTTCTCCAATCTTCCTGATGGCCAAAAGAGCATCATTGGTGAAACTTTTGTAGATATAGGATTGTTGGGAGCATACAATAGCAGCCTAATACTTTCATCAAGGGAGATCGCTAATAGGGAGCCTAAGTCCGAGTCCAATCCAGTTAGGCCCACATTCACTCAAATCTTAAACCAATGAGATATGAGGCAATTGTTGGAATAATAGACAAACAAAATACTATTTGTTGTAACCAAAAAAAAAAAAAATAGAGATCATTTTTTTTTTTTGCGAAAGCGATAACAAATATAATAATGACCAAGCCAATGTTTATATAATCTTATGCTGAATCACAATCCGAATACAAATGTGTTTGATTGGAATAAAATTGATAGAAAATTGAATAGATTCACGCATCCCTTCAGCTCTGGTTACTATTGCCTCAATGTTAATGCACCCGTCCCTTTAGCTCTGGTGCATCGATTTTATGACATGTTAATAGATAAAATAATGGATGTGTTGATAGATGCATCTCTTCATCTCTCGCACAACAGTTTTGTAGACATTTTAATAGAGAATTAATGGATGCTTTAATGGATGCATCTCTCGGCTCTCGTACAGTAGCTTTATGGTTCCGTTAATGGATGAATTAATGGACCATCTCTTCAGCTCTAGTGCAATAGTTTTAAGATGTATCTTTAGTTTACAATAATGAACTTATGAGTCTTCTTTAGTTCATGTGAGATAGAGTCATTTTGGATTTAAGAATTCATTTTTGGAAAATCGCTTCTTTAAGTGTGCTGGTGTAATGACCCAATGGGGATATTGTTGCGACGCCCAGGCGCATCGTCAATCCGTTTCTTTTTATCTTTTGTTATGCACATATGGAAGCATACAAACAACCATCTCCTAGACAATGCAACAATCAAGCGGGTAGGAAAACGCTACAAAAAGCACATTGCTACTATATTACATCAGTATATTTACAAGCCATTTTCTATGGATATTTCCTTATTTCCATTAATTTTCTATCAGTTGCAAGCCAGGGGATTCCTATCTCCTCTAGTGTGGCCTCGGCTCCAAAGGGGTGAGACTTCCATAATTACAAATTTGAGGAAAAACAACGGGGTGAGTTGAAGACTTAGTAAGTAAAATCACTAATCCCTGAACAGGAGAACATCTTGTCATCAAATCAAGCCTGTGAATCTCAACCTTGTTAAGGCATTGATGACGGATTAATAGCAAATCCATTGCATTACCTTGACTATGTGCATGTGAACAACTCGGCTTGTGATGCAAGCATTATCAAAATCGTCAAAACGAAACATAGAAACATGTACATGGAATTTGATTCATTAACTTAACTGAAATCGATCGGTTTATCCAAAATCCATCAGGCATCCGAAATCCATTGAGCATCCCGTCTCATGAACAAGGCAATATAACGTGTTGTTTGGGATAGAGGCGTGCTCCTAGACCATCCGTCATCCTAACTCGATATTGTCCTCTTTGGGCCGCACTCTTGGACCATCTCCCTCGAGGATTTGTTCTTGGTGTAGCAAAGATGCGTAGATGGCATTTATCTTTCCATTATGTGACCACACATCATGCATCAAACAATCCAATTCGTTATCTTTTTATCTTAGCTGATGCAAACAAGGCCTGAAGGCGTGCTCATGCAAGTGCGCACGCAATGTCCTAGGACATCATAACCACTTATATGTTGAGCGCAGCACAGAACTTGTGGCTTGAACCGATACGCCTAATCACTAATCCGAAGCTCAGCTAGACTTGAATTAACATGCCTCAATACCAATCCAAAGCCAAGCAAGGCTCAAACCGTCACGTCTCAATGCTGATCTCAAAACCGAGCAAGACTCGTCCGTGACTCGGAGTGTGATCGTACTTAAGAATACAAGACATGAGCAAACCATTCAAAATCAATCCTCATCATGCACAGGATTATACACGGATGAGCACACAACTAAATCTAACAATGTAACACATTGCCTTAGCCAAGGGTTAGGAATTTTGCTCACTACTTTTTTCGAGCAGTGGCCACGGCTGAGCGGTGGCTAAATGGCACGGGCGTGAGTGATGAGGGTGGAAGTGGCTGAGAGAGAGAGAGAGAGAGAGAGAGAGAGAGAGAGAGAGAGAGAGAGAGAGAGAGAGAGAGAGAGAGAGAGAGAGAGAGAGAGAGAGAGAGGAATTGGAGAAATGAGTCAAGGGTTAGGGAAATGAAGGGGTGGTGCTTCTATTTATAGGCCAAACCTTAATGATGGCCTTTACAAATGATCTGATAATTTGTCTTTGGGTGGCAAGGCTATTTGAGTAGAGGTGGCGCTCGATCTTGATTAAGTGGTGCCTAGAATTCTAGAGAACTAATTGGAGTCTAATTTGTGTTTTTCTTATTGGTCCACCTAGTCATGAGACATTACCTTAATGAAGAACCTATAACCTATCTTAAAGAGGTGGCATGCCTATTTTGATGAATTGACACCCTAAGGCCTTAGAAGACACTTGCCATTCTTTTCATCGGACCACTCATATAATGAGTCATCTTGCAATTAATGGTTTGGCTAAACTTGCTTTCCAAGGCTCGCTTTAGGGTAATAATGACCATAATTCTATAAGGACACCTAAGCTTATGAGTCATCCCCTTTATTAATTGCTTAGATTTGGTGCCATCATGAAGTTTGGATGCTAGACTACTTGTTCTCCGAGGCTTATTTTAGTGTAATGATGACCATATTTCTATAGGGAGACATAAGCTTATGAGTCACCCCCTTCATTAATTACTTGGATGTTGATCATCAAGAAGCTTGGACTTTGGACCGCTTGTTCTCCAAGATAGCCACATGAGCGTGCAACTCATTCCCCTTTCTTAAATTACTAACTTCCAAGGAACATCAATGCAATCAAGAGTCAAGCTATTTTCTTGCCACTCGGGTAGGTGAGTCATCCCCTCATTAGATGACTAGCTTCCAAAGAACATTAACGGAAGCATGAGAAAGAAGCCAATGGAAGTGCCACCTCTATCGGATGTGAGTTTCTTGTGTTTATCCAAGACTAAATACCCTATTCGAATGGAGGTACATGGCTAAATTATGATCGAACAAGGCTAGACGTGGCCGAGCTTGATCGACGTAACTAGGTCGGTGGCCTATCTTGCCCAACTCATGGCCAAGATTGGCTAGGCTTGGTGTCACAACCCCAACTCCATATCCATGGTCACGAGCAACGGGGGTTATTTTTGCGACATCACAAGCTCGTTGCCGTCCCGATTGTTTTTATATTGTTATCATGCACATGCGGAAACGTGACTAAACAACTCCTCAGATAAACAATAACTGGAAGACTGGGACAAACATCACACATAACACATTGGTTTATATTATAACGGTACTTTTATAAGCCTTTTCTCTACGGGCCCTATTTTCTTTTTACATCACAGTACAAGTTTTCTACATAGGCCAAGGGAAATCCTATCTCCTCTAGCATGACTGCAGCTCCCAAAACTGACGTGAGACTTCCATGCCTATAAGACTGAAAGATGAATAATGAGTTTTGGAGGAACTCAGTAAGTAAAATTCTTAGTTCTCTACGAGGAAAGCATCTCATCATCAAAGCTTAGCAAGTACAACACTCATAGACAGTGTTGATGGCAGATCAATAACAAACTCGTTGCTACCCTTGACTACATGCAAATGTCCATCACAACATGTTTCAATGCATACTTACCTTTGGCTTATCAATAAATATATCAACATATCATACTTATGCATATATCAGCACTCATGCAAATTCATTTATCGTCGTCCTGGCTCGACCAGGCCCTCCCAGCTCAGCCAGGGCTTCCAGCTTCTTGCTGGGCTTCCTGGCTCGACTAGGGCATCTCAATTCAACTTAGGCTTCTTGGGGCTAGCTTCTCGAGGCTTACGAGTCCAAGACCCAGGCATCCTGGCTCAATTAAGGCATCCTGGCTCAACCGAGGCATCCCGTTCAATGAACATCGCCACCAATGCTGTGTGGCGACGGGCTCTTTTTCCTCTTTAAGTGCATGCATAAATGCATAATACAAGACGGTTCTTATCTTTTCTCTTAGTCAACACATGCATGGCGCAAATGCATGCTCATTCAATCATGTGTTTCATGATTTTCTTATACTTCACTAGCAAATATGTCGAGAACAATCTTAAGTCCGTAACTTAAATCAATCACTTAGCGCTGATCCCCGCATCAAACAAGGCTTGGAAAAGATATGCCTTAATACCAATCCAAGATCTTGAGGCTTGGGTACACCTCGCTTTAGTGACGATCCCAAGCTTGACGGACCTCAGCTTTAATCCCAATGTGATTACACATGTATCAAGAATGACCCTCAGCTTGCGGTTTCATTCAATGCCAAGCACAAAGTCCCCATGTCCATTTAAACTATGGAAATCAGCATGCTTGGAGCCTTACCAAGACCTCGTGGATTTGGCAATCCCCATACCAATTAAGTCATAAGATCGACACGCCTCAATTTCGACTTAGGACCTTGCGGCCTTGGGCGATTCCCGTACCAAGCGAGACTTAGATCCTATTTATGCCGAAACCAAGGCTTTGTGGCTAGGGCAACTTTGTCTGGCGATGAAATCAATCCGAACGAACCTCGATTTCATTCCAAACACAAATGACTCAAGCACACGGCTATGTCTAATAGCAAGCAAGATTGAACAAAAGACATCGCACACCACCTACAGCTTGACAGGTGAGCACTTAACTAGCCCGAACGATGGGATATACTTTCTTAGAGGAAAAGGAGGAATCTTACTTACCTTGGCAAACCTCAAGAACTAACTTGAATGACTTGAAAGGTTGGTGGTGCGCGGCCAAGAGAAATGAGGAGGCGGAGAAGGGTAGGCGTGAATGGCAACGTGGGCTAAAGTGGTGGAAATGAATGGGAGCTCTTCTGATTTATAGGCACCAAGCTAATCATTACTCATTGAAGCGGTCCAATCACGTTTCTTAGAGTGGCACGGCTATGGCATCAAGGTGGCAAGCCTATTTTGCAAGGTGTCATGCCTAGGGTCCTAAGAGAACACTTGCCATCTTTTATTGGACCACCTATTGGCTTGCTCTCCAAGGCTCAACTTAGGCTCATGATGTACCTATGGTCCTAAGGAACACATAAGCCCCTTTGATGCCTAATGTCCTCTTCTAATTGGTTGGCTCTTACCTTGTTCACCAAGGCTATATTTTAGGGTCATTATAGCCTAAGAGTCTAAAGTATACCTAAGCATGAATTACTAATTTCTTCTCTAAAGCAAATCTCAAGCCATCATTACCAAGCCAAATGATCCACTCTAATTTTTCCAAGTGTCCGACCTAAATTTCTTAGTTGGCAAGCCTACTTGTCCAATAATTGCACCTAAAAGAATGAGGTGGCATAGCTAAAAGACCTTGGTTGGCATTCTAGCTTCTAGGCATGATTGATGATGGCCCACTTTTCGCTCTTTCATTACCCAACATTTAATGAAGTTTGGATAAGATGCCATCAAAGTTGCCAACTCGGCATCTAGATTCTTCGGTCATTAATGAGGGGCTTAGGTTTCACTCTCTGATTGGGCCACATATGCACCGTCCTTATCTTATCCATTAAGGATATTTTTGACTTCATCATTACTTTTGAAAAGTCAAATGACACATCACTCTCTTCATTAATGAGGGTGTTCTAGAGTTTTCTTCTATTTTGTCATTTTCTTCATCAAGAAGGTGGTCTAGAGAATTCTACCATCCAAGTTGGTTCTGGGGCCGAAGAAGGGATCATTAGGTACACCTTGAAAAATCGAATCACGTACACCTAAGGTTCGGCCATCATGCCCCATGCTCGCCCAAATCGTTTCTTTGGACAAACAATCAACCTACAGGGTCGATTGTCTTTCAGTCAGTTAGGGCCAATCCTAAGGCTACCCATGGCCTAGCACTAAGCCAAGGCACTCATGAATCTTAGAATTAGTGACAAAATAGCCGGGTCTATCCCTAAGCTCTTTCTAGTTGGCACCCGATCCATCCGTATGGCTCATGGTCGATGCATTACCAATCCATGATTAGACATCACCAATTCAAGATTCCTTTCTTTTCACTAAGAATTAAATAGGGAATGATGCATTTTTAGTTGGAAGGCGATTGCATTTGATCAAGTCGGATCATCCGTGTATTGGTGCATAGCTGGGCGGAATCACCCGCGGTCGAACACTATGACCAATCATGACTATCCGCCAATCCAAAATCATCCCATGACTAATCCTCGATCTTCGTGATCAAAAAGTCATCTTATGAGCTGGTGTTTCTATCCCATCGATATGGTCGGTTAAAAATTCATGGCCGACACCTCGACTAGTTCGTGACCGGTCGGTCGGTCGATCGGTCGGTCAGACCATGATCGATTCGTGATTCCTTGCCAATCAAACTGATCAATCCATGGCCAATGGCCCATGGTCGATCCATTCAAGACCTTATGGCCGATCCTTACAGGGTCATAATCGAGGGTGTTACACTCAGAGTTAGTTCATGGCTCGATTGATCGACCTAGAATTGGATCCATGGCTAGTCCATGATCCCTTCACGAATGATCCATGGTCGGTTCAAGACTGATCCATGTTCGAGTATAGTCGATCCATAGTCGACCCTTGGTTGTCATGTGGTCGTATGGAGTCGATTGGTTCAACTCAATACACGGTCGCATGGAATTATTCCATGGTCATTCATGGCTAGTACAATGACTGTGTAGAATCATTTGTGACTAGTACATGATCGTGCGAAATCGACCCATAGCGGTTCATTGATTGATCCGTGATGGTGTGTGATTGTCCCACGATCAATTCTCAAGGTCGAACAATCTATCCATGGTCAAATACTCTGATCAACTTGTATGATCGGTGGATTGATTCACTATCGATCTTGTGGCCGACCCATGGTCAATCTTTTGATTGGACATAGTTGATCCTTAGTTGCCATTCCCGATTGGGCTGATTAATCCATGATTGATCCTTGGATCGATCCATGGCCAATCCCCACTATCGGCGTACCGATCCCCTAGTTGCCTCCCATGATCGAGACAAGGGCCAAAACCGTGGATGTTACAGTTGGTTTCTAGAAGTGTTTGACAGAGTCTTCTTCATATAACATTAATAAAAAGAGATTCAAGGTGTTGTATCTTGAGAGCCATAGTTCATTTGGCCAAAGGTGTTTCTTCTTCTTCTTTTCGCTATCCTTCTTCTTCATAGCATGACCAATCAATTTACTTAAGCGAGGCTTGGTTGAAGCAAGAACAATTGAGCATAAAAATCGGCACATGAGGAATACAAGTTAAAGGTGTGAGTTCGATAGACTTGATTTCTTTTTCTTTCTGACTTGATTTGGACAAAGTGGGTTTCGATGAGGAAACTTATGTTTCTCTACTATTTTCCTAAAAGGATTGTCTTCCCCAACCTTCTTGATGGCCAAAAGAGCATCGTTAGTGAAACTTTTGTAGATATAAGATTGTTAGGAGTACGCAATTGAAGTATGATACCTTCACCCAAGGAGATCGTCAAGAGAGAGCACAAGTGTGAGCCCCATCTAATTGGGCTTACTTTCACTTAAAAGCTTAAACTAATAAGCTATAGGCCAATTGTTGGAACAATATATAAACACAAACTAGAAAATATAAACATAAATAAAAAAACTCTAAATGATCAACTGAGTCTGTAACAATGTCTTCATTCAAATATTGAGAAAGCCCAAATAAAAGATGTAACTTATGTTAGAGCACTTGGAAGTACATGTATACTCAAGTTTGCACTAGACCAGATATTACTTGTATAATAAGAGTTCTAGGCAAATATTAGTCAAATCCAAGACATAATCACTCTATTGCTGCCTAGAAGGTTATAAGGTACTAAAGAGGACAAAAGAGGACAAAAGACTACACGCCGATTTACAGATATATTTTATAGCTAGTAAAGTATTCAAATGCAAACTTTGCTGGCTATCAGGATGACATTAAGTGAACAACATAATATATCTTTATGTTAGCAAAAGGTGTAGTATTATGAAAAGGTGAGAAATAGAAATCCATGCCATCCTTTACTATGCAAGTGAAGTTTATAACATGCTTTTCGACCTCTACTCGAGCTATTTCGCTCCAAAACCTCGTTGAGGAATTGACCGTATTTGATTTTGTGGATAGGCCCATATAATTGTATTGTGACAATTACTCCGCAATGTTGTTTATCAACAACAACAAAGGTCTTAAGAAATCTAAACATGTGGCAGTCAAGTTTTCTACTATAGACATAACAGTTCAAAATGGTAACATAATAGCAAAGCATATTTTCATAAAATATGGTTGCAAATCCACTGACAAAGGGCCTTAGCCCTTATGTGTTTGGACAACATGTCATTAGTATGGGCTTAGGAGCATCATGGGATGTTGTTGTTTAGTGTGAGCTATTTTGTTTTTGTTACAATAAAGTTTACAATTGTAGTTATTATATTTAGTAACATTTTGATATGTATCAACTCTTGCATTCAATAAAGTGATTATGAATACATTATTATCATGTTGAATACATATATTTTATGAAAATATCAAGGTATTGTGTAGACCTTGAGTAAAGGTTAGGGGCGCTCAGTTATTAGTCTTAAGGATATGTCTCGTTGCACATAAAGTAAAGTTAACTATAAAGATAAAACATATGTAGGCTCATTGGAACTATAAAGATCTTCTTCGATGACACATCGAGTTTTGTGACAGTTAAGGGAGAGAATGTGGACTAACAAATAGGATGAAACATAAGGTATTACTTTTTTTTGAGGTGTTATCTAATTACTACACTACCATAGTAAATACATATCAATCCAGTTAAAAGTACTCGTGACCATAAAAGGCTCTGTATGTGTACATGTAATTATCACAATGATTTGATATTTGAGACTTTAAGGGATCAGATTGACTATTAAGAATAATCTCTAGACCAACATAAAGGCACGCATATATAATGCGATTTCAATTAATATAGCCCAAGTAAGAAAATATAATAATTTTTTTTAATATGGGTTACGTTAATTGATATTGTAATTTACTGTCTTACGGGATTAGTCTCATTGAACCAGTAATATGGAGGATAATAGAAGAAAAGTGCTTGAATTTTGAATCGTCTTTTTTCTACATCAAGAACGATAGATTCCAAATCATATGTGCAAATCTTTTTCCTTAAATATTGTGTTCTAAATTTTAGCTATGGAGATTTTGGGTGTCATTTTCACATATTACATATATCTTCACGGAATTCATGGCCGAAAGTTCAACATTGAAAAAAAAAGCCTTCAATATCACTTTGTAATATGGAGAGAGAATCAATAGATGAATATATTGAAGATTTTCCCCACTTCTTTCACCAAAGCAACCTAATAATATGACGGTCTTTCAACACAACCAGAATTCATCGAACCTTCTCTTGGTTCAACGGTCCAAAAATATGTTCGTTAGCCCCAAAGGAGTGGAAATTTCCTCTCTTGTTTCCCTCATTTTCAACCTTTTCATGCTTCATTGGCCCCCCAATTTCCTTCTTTTCTGGATGTTTCCATTTCCTCACAAAATAGAGAAATTACCTATATTAAATGATACCCTTTTTCCAGAAGTGAACGCAAGATGTTCTCTTCGGTGATTCGTGCGCCTTACTCTAAGGTCAATGCCGCTGAATGAGCTAGGCAAAGTTTGACTCCTCTTTTTGACCATATTGAATCAGCCAAATTGGAATTTTCTCTCTCAGCATGAGAAAAGGCTGTTGGACTTGTGAGTTGTGTATGTCGCGGATCAAACAGGCACGGAGTCATTTTCTTTTTAGAAAGGCACTCATTTTATTTTTTGTGAATGTAATGTTACTTGCAACCACTGAGGTTGCTCGAATGGTTACCCTTCCCACTGGAGAAAGGAAATATAGGGAGTTCGATTTCTCACCTTCTTGAGAGCAAAGGGTAGGAACTCTTAAGTAAAGGAGCTGGGTTTCACCCAACACACGATGGCTTGTAAAATAAATGTAAGATGGGACCAAACAACTGAAAAAAAAAAAAAAAAAAAAAAACGTAGAATGAGTAATAATCGTTTGAGGTAAGGGCTCATGCCGTCTCTACTAGATCTATCCTAGGAAGTACCCTAAAAAAAGGGAACATTTTCTCTCTTCAGCCATTTCAAAACGAGTAGATGTGAAAGCGGTCTTTCTCTATAAAATAAGGATGCGACCCTACTCGTATGTGAGCGAAGGAATTTCGGGATTGTGGGTTTCAATAAAATGGACCTTTTTATATTTTATTACCTTTTGAATTATAATCGTATTGTTCATACTATTATTATTCATACTAATAGAGCAACAAGAAATTGAATGAAAGCATCGAAATCGTAATAGAGGATCGAGTTGGCCCTCGTGAACATCAATATTCATGGTTCATTTCATCAATGGACATGTATGTATTATTGTACAACATTTATCTCAGGAGTGGAATTGCTTCATGATGAAAGTGAATGGTCTACATTAACTCGTCTATCCCATTTGCTCTGTTTCCGAGCGCAACCATGTAACTCTAGAATATCATCATCATCCTCACGAATTCCTCGTAGCTGACGAGACCATCGCCGTCCAAATCAGCTTCTCTAATCATCTGCTCCGCCTCTTCGTTTGTGAGCCGTTCGCCCAAATTCAACATCACATTTCTCAGCTGAACACAAGAAAAAGGCATGTCGTTGAATAGATTATCCGCTTAAAGTAAGTAGATTTGCACACTAAAGGAGTCTTAACCTTCAACACGAGCCAAAGTGAGAAACATTAAAAAGAACGCGGTTGTCAAGGGGGAAGACAAACCAGAAGTAGTTCTAAGTGAAAACGTTATTCTCTGGTCGAGGTGAGTGTCCTGTAATACATTTTGTAGCTTTTTAAGCTGTATTTCCTGATGTGGGGATCGAAGTTAATCAGTTTGGTTTTGATTGTCAAACGATTTTCATTTAACAGGCGGCGGTTCAAAAATCATGGCAATACTACAAATAAAGCATGTCAAAAGAATTTTTGAGCTTTTTGTCATGTGTGGGATAAACTAAAACCCGATTCTTTCGTTTCACTCATTCGGATCAAAAGAAACGAGTTCTCATGTAAAGTTTCTGCTTTCTCATACTATTCGTTGGGTGCATTGATCGCTTGAACTCAGTTGAGCAAAGTCCAAATGTACAGATAGCCATGCCTTCAAGTTGGTGAATATTTACCTCACTGGCAGATATATATCCATCTTGATCTCTGTCAAACACTTTGAATGCTTCTCTTAGCTCTTCCGCAACATTTTCCTGCAAAGTATAGTAGACGATTTTCTGATATTTTCCCTGTCTTTTCGCTTTCAAAAACTAAACGGAAGATACAACAGTGACTCGTCGGAATCAACCTCAGAAGCCTTCTTCAACTCACCTTCATTTTCCTCCCCATGATGTTCAAGAACTCTGCAAAGTCTATCGTACCATTCCCAACCAAATCCACTTCGCTGATCATTTCTTGGACTTCTTCTTTTGTGGGGTGCTCGTCAAGCGATTGGATCACCGTGGCGAGTTCCTCCATAGTGATCATGCCTATCAGAAGATGAAACATTTGTTATGACAGAGGGTGAGACAGCACATTCAGAATCTCACTGAGCCACGACTTTCATCTGTAGTGTTGCTCGGTCATGACATCGCGTGCAATCATTTCATGCTCCTGGCTCGTGAAATCCCAGGACGGGCAAGAGAAGTTTTTCCGTTTCGAACAACACAGGACGGTTTTGATCAAATACAAAAGCAACATGAGATGGGAGGTGGAACAACAGATTCAGATTTTCTGTAGCTCAATAGCATCAAACGCAACTACACAGGACGGTAACAAAAGATGCTAATTCCACTGAACCAAAAGTTGCAAATCATCAGTGACTGAAAATCATGACATGAATACTCCAAAACATCTAGGAAAAACAAGAACTGAAATGAATTAGTACCGTCGGAATCCTTGTCGATGAGACAGAAAGCTTCGCGAAAATCAGCGACTTGATCTTCTGTCAACGCTTCTGCCATTGTTGGGTCTGAAGACTCTCTGGACCTGGATTTTGATCTTTCTTCTTTCTTTGGGGAAGAGCGAAAGAAGAGAGCGCCCAATCAGTATAACTTGCTTGAGGGTGTCTTGGTGTCGGTGTGAAGTCATTCCTCTAGTATTAAAAAAGCTGGAGAATATTATGAAACACGTTGGACGGAAATTCAAAGAACGACACCTAGAAAGTCATGATCCGCAAAATCAACGCATGTAATAAGAAAAGAACACCAACAAATATTGCAGATGCTTAACGTCGTTGAAGTGACGGTCTGAATGAAGGGCTTCGAAGTCAGCAAACTTGAGACTTGACTTTCTCGATTGATGGATCTTGAGGGGGTCACCGGCACCACAGAGCAAACTAGTCATGTGGCCCACGGGATCTTAACTTGGAAGCATAACAGCAGAAGCGAATGCCGCTGTGCAAATATTATTGGTCGACACGAGAGTACGGAAATAATTGACGAAGCAAGTATGCTGAAACAACAGACCAAACCTACGCACTAAACTTTTAGATTGGTTCAACGGGAAATGAAGGTTGACGCCATTTTTTCTTCGTTTCGGTCCCCACTTTTTAGCTTCATGAAGGGGCAATCTCGGTTGCGTCGTCTAATGGGATTGCCATGGACGTTTTAAGGTAAAGTCGTGTTGGAATTGCGAGTATCACGTAAGAATTTTCAAAGAGATTCTCACTGAAAGCGATTGATTACCACAAAATATAACACGACACAAACAAGAGATGAGGCATTTCTATCAAATGACTCGGGTTGTAATTGTCATTATTGATGAAAAAAGGACTGAAAGGTATGTGACTGATGCTATAGAAATAAACCGAGGTCAAGAAGAGAAGATAATGGAATCTCTTTTGCAAAACAAGGACCAAATGAATTGCTAAAACGATGACATCCTCATGGTGCATGAACTTTTTTTTTTTTTTTAACAGAAGCAGATAACACTCCATCCACCTGTACAACCCAATTAAACATTCTCAAAAACAAGACTCGGGAAAGAAGGATACGGCGAGCTCAATTATAGTTCACCAGACAACAGAAAAAGAAAAACGGATTCTTCGACTACAAACTCTTACAAAAGAAACATAGTCAGGAAGTTGTTATGAGCTGCTCCTTGCTTCTCAACATGGATATCTCTCTCTCTCTCTCTCTCTCTCTCTCTCTCTCTTAGATGGGTCTACCTTTGGGGACAATCTGATCTTTCAGCCACATGTATATTGGGACTAGTACATAATAGGTAGCAGCCATTGCGCCCAAAAGGAACCGCAGCAGGAACACGAACGGGTTCACAGGCTCCGAGACATCTTCTGCCTTTGGACCAAGCTGCAATCAAATGCCAATATCTCAGAAGTTTAATAAGGTGAAGAGAGGGAATGGCATGTGCAATGACAACAATTGTAAAGAACTCGAAACAAAAGCAAAGACCCATCTTTATCAACCAAAACATGAAGCACGCGGTTGCCATCATCACCCCCAAGTCCCAACTCCAAGACATTCTCTTACAACCCAATTTTTGGAAGCTCTCCTACCAAATGGGTTGTTGACCATTGGGCCTTTACTATTTACTGGTAATTACTTGATATTCACTGGGGTATTTTAAAACAACATGACATGAATTTTGTGTAGACGATGAAGTGACCCTGGTGTTCATTGTGATAGAAAACCAATAATGCAGTTCACATCCAAGCAAAATAAGCAATACCAATACTACTGGAACAACAGAATACTCCTCACGATCTCCTCAAGATGAAAAACTAATCTACATCATAGTTTTTTCCATCAAAATTAAGAGAGTTGAAAGACATCAACAGGTTCTCACTAATTACAAGTCAAATGCACAAAATATCAAGGAAGAAACGACCAACTAATATCATCATGTGGTTTCAAATTGGATTAAAATTACATTCAAGAATATTATGCAACTTAGTAGAGCCAAGAAACAAAAGAGTCGCTGAACCTTGAAAGAATCTCAGTATTCTACATCACTGCATATGGAAGACCAGACTAGTTTGTGGATGACAATATCATTGAAATATAAGAACCCAAAACAACAAACCAGCTACACCTTCTGAAAATAAGGTAACATTCAAAAACCAGCACTGTTTTTATGCATAACATAATCCCAGAATCCTAAAAAAATTATCATTAAATGTAACTGTCTACATGACAACATGAGCTTTGCCATTATACGGTGTGCATTAACTGACCAGCTTCACATTTTATCCCATCGACTTGTAAAAGAATTTCCCCAAGTTAGAGTCAGACTATGACTCATTCTAATAATCCAAACTGTTAAGTAAACTAACTGATTTGTCTAGCATTAATGAATTAACTAGCTTTATATATTGATATCAAGACAACTACAGCTAATTCACCAAAAGACACCAAACAAAATGTCCAGTTAAGAGCAGGGAAGTGTGATTTTTTATGTCCTGCAGGGTTATGATTATGCAAGACAACAGATGAAAAGCTGATTGTTAAAAAACTTTATGTGCTATCACCGGGTCTACAATGGCAAAAGATCTGTAAAATCTTGTAACCAGGTTCCCACTGCCAGCCATATATTTTCAAATTGTCATTTGCCATGCAAGCCATATGCAAATTTGTAAGAGAATTTGAAAAAGGCTTTCACAATATAAAGATAGTCATCGCTCATATTATAATATGAGAGAACCCATCTTCAGTTTCATGATAAGCAGAAACACTCTCTTGGCTTCATATTGGATCCTACACTCATAAAGGCACAAAACCAGGGACTGTATTCGGTCAGGCCACTCGGGGTTCCAACCAGAATGAACCCAATTAGAGGCCTGGGTTGATTGAATTAAGGACTTAAGAGAAAACAGAGGGTTTCAAGTCAGGCTTGGGTATATGTTATGGCAACAGAAAGCAACTCCTCGGCAATAATATAGCTTAAACACTCTCAGTTTTTCATCTCAATGACCTGTACTCTAGTCTATTCACTATTCAGAATAGAATTAGGGAAACATGTGTACGCGACTATGAGCCATTGTTTGTTATGCATGATAGTAGTTACTTGCGAAGGATCAGACAAAAATCATGACCTCATTTTATTTGAGTTGGATCCTCATACAGAAACCCTATCTACTAGATATAAGCAGAATCAATGGAGCCAACAAGCAGCAGAAACAAACCTGTAAAGGAGAATCCCCAGACGCAGGTTTAACACCTGTCACAGAACACCCCATGATCAACCCATGCCGGCGAACACCGCGATACCATTTTGGGCCAATCCTTTTCAGCTGGACATCCTTGAACCCAGCCTTCTCAAACCACTCAATGTATTCTTCCTCCTTCGGAAAGAGCATCCACGCATCAGCAAAGAAGCGAGACAGCCAGAATGTTGGGTACACCGGACCTATAAGACATGCCTTTCCTCCCAGTTTCAGCACTCTGTAGGCTTCCCTAATACCACGCTGGGGATCTGGCCAATACTCGATACTGAAAAGGATATTATGTGAGACCATCAGTGACACTTCCAGAAATTACATCTCCTTTCTCACAACAGAAACTACCTCATACACGAGCCATAACCCCATGCCTAATACAAAGACATAGCTTCTCTGGCTTCTCCATCATAAAATGCCTTTACCTATGTTTTATTTGCTAAATTATTTCCCATGATCTTAGGCTTGATAAATCCATTCAAGAAAACCAGCAGTGAAAATATCACTATTATTTTTTTGCCAATGTGCAGAATATTGTTTAAAATTTTTATAACAATCAGCTTAATTCTTTATTTGATTCGTTTGCCTCGCTACATCAGAAATTATGCAATTCAATTGACAATCATCTGTCAGGTGTCACACTTTCAGACACTGCTCACAGCGCATGCATAGACACGATTCTCCCTTCTTTGCATATCATGCCAAGAGACTACCTAGGTTTACCATCACTAAAATCCACTGCATCATGACATTATCCAGATGAATGGAGGCTTTTCAAAGAATGTTCAAATAGGTCAATGTACGAATGTTTCAAAGCTGTAAATTATAATCCAAAAGGGACACTAAGGGATCACATGATCATCGTATCTAGATGCTCATCACTGACAGAGTTGATAATGAAATGTCAATACTACTGTTATCACAATAAAACTACGCAAGTATAGGTCATCAATTCTTTGATATATGTGAAACGCTTACCAAAAATTAATGTGTAGACCATTCGGCAGAACATACAGAATCACTCGGTAGAGATGCACATCGTCTGTAATTTAAAGGCAGGTTCAATTCCTATCTTGTGAACATTTGTTAAATGATGAAGCATCTCATTTTGCAATTGACTCAACTATTACCTCATCTTCACAGCTACAAGCAGAAGTGGCTATTAAACTTAAGTTACCCATTATGAAGCACAAAAACTTAAGATAAAGTCAGTCACCTTCCTGCCGAAATGTATCGGTCTGCGTAGTCAGTCTTAAATGGGAGATCCTCCGCATCCCCCTCAATGATTTTGCACTCCTTCAGGGGCTCCTTCTGCCTGGCCTTGGCGAGCTGATGTGGTGACTGGTCGAGGATTGTGACATTCTTCGCATCCACATGCTTAACTATACCTAGAGTGGTAAAACCAGTCCCACCACCGACATCGACCACTACCATGTTCCTATCATTGAGGTCGGCCGGCTCGAGCGCGTCATCCCGCATGTCCTCGGTCCAGTGTCCAGGGTTTATAATGTGGTCATACACAATCGAGAGGAACCTGTAGAACCAAAAGGCCTCCTTCTTGTGCTGTATGAACCTAGGCTGCGAAGCAGGCCTAGAAGCTGATACGCTACATCTGGGCACCGCTCTCTTCACAACCCCAATCCTAGCGGGCGACACTAGGGCCAATCTGCGCAGGTTCAGATTCTTCCCAACAAGACCCGACCCCCCAAAGCCCAACCCTTTTGGGGACACCCTCCCCATCAATCCTGCGTATTCAGCTCCATTAAGCAGCGAAGAAGCCATGCGTCACCAGTGATTACCAACGAATTCTTGAAAAAGTCGCGACCTTTAGTGCCCAGCAAGAAAAACCCACACGCCCGGACCCAGAAATTTTGATGGGTTTTCAACTTCTCGGGTCCTTCAAGCGAGACCCAGGACGAAGCAAGAAGATGTTAGAATTCGACAGTTCCCAGAATGAACACTTATAACAGAGAAAGCATCAAGAAAATGGAGATAAGAGCATACCAGACAGGCGCCCGTTTGTCGGGACTCTGCGGGGTGTTTTTCTTGAGCAGCAGCAACCAATGGCTCAGTGGTCGCCAGGCAGAGAGAAGCAGCAAAGCTACAGTTCCCCTGCCCGAATGGATCTTGTTTATTTTATATTTTTTTCCTTTTTTTAATGTTTAATTGATTTTCCCGTTAAATTTGTGGAACTTCTTTGACATCTTGTGAGGGAAGAAGAGAGCGAAGCAGAGACGGAAGCATGCGTGAGTGGTGAATCGGACATTGATTATCGCCGTCCACACGAGGATAAAATAGTGACGTGACGTAAGGCTTCCTCCCTCCAGTGGCGTGGGCTTAGTTTCTCACTGTACTCTTTTCTTTTCCAGTAGACATCTAGACTTAATTTTGTTGGACAAAATAGAGGTAATATATTCATATATGTACGTTGTAGAATTTGTTGAATGCTCAAACTGAGCAATTTAATTCTTCCGTTTTGTAAGAGTTGCATAAAAATCCCGCACCGCTAATTTTGGTAAATGCAAATTGATCATTGAAAGAGACAAATCGCTTCCCACAATTCTCCATTGAAAATATCTTACTTTAGAAAAGAGTTTGTTAGAGTCTCCACTTGAAACTGCCTACATCAAGTGATTGAATTAGAGGCGGCTCGACAAGTCTGTGTAGTCTGAATATGGCTACGGAATTTTAACGAGACAAAAAATGACCGAATTCTTTTAACTGTTTAACTTTTTGGTTAAATCAATGAAAAGAAAAAGAAAAGGCATGAAATGAAGGGAAGAGACATAGGGAAGATTATAATATTATTATATTAGACAAATGTTGAAGAGAAATGATGTAAAAGAAAAACGAGCCGATGAATGGCATACGATTCCGTTAGATCTTTTTTAATTTTCTCCTTCTTTATCGAGGGCCTTTTCGAAGGTGGGAGAGATAAACTCGATTTCCCCCAATTCTCTCCAACTTTCAAAAGTTCTTTGATAATAAGGCCCATGGAAGTAATTTTAGGATGTATTTTGTTTATTTCTGTTTATCTTCCTCAAAACACAAATTGTTGTCCTTTTGTTTCTAACAAAAACGGAAACGCATTTGTTTACACTTTTATTTCTGAAAACAAAAAATGTATTTTTTTGTTTCCTGGAATAGATTTGGAATAAAAATAAAAAGTAGAAAAAACTTATTTCTTGTTCCTGGAAATACTTTCGAGAAACACTTTTTTTTCTTCTCATTCTTCTTCTTCTTCTTGCTCTTTCTTTTCTTCTTCTTTTCTTCTTCTTCTTGCTCTTTCTTTTCTTCTTCTTTTCTTCTTCTTCTTGCTCTTTCTTTTCTTCTTCTTTTCTTCTTCTTCTTCTTCCTTTTGCCGATCACTGGCCTTGACCATGGCTGGCACCCGCGACCGACCAAACGAGGGCCAGTGACCTCATCGAAGCATTGTTGGCCTCCTGAGAAGCCGAGCCTCATTGTGGCCGCACAAGGCTAGGCCTCACCTGGGCTAAGCGAGGTCAACCTCCCCAGCCGACGTGAGGTTGAGCCTCGCTAGTGGCTTGGTGAGGCTCATCGAAGGCCAACCTCGCCGATGGCCTGGCGAGGCTCGTCAAACATCGGCCAAAGAGAAAAAAAAAAAAAAAAAAAAAAAAAAAAAGGAAAAATATTATAAAAATATTATAAAATTAAAAAAAAACAAAAAAAAAATTATACAAATTTCTACCAAACGCGTTTCTCAAACGCGTTTCTATTCCCGAAGTATAAATTTTTTTGCAATTACCAAACGCGTTCTTATACTAAAAAATTATTCTCTGAAACAAAAACAACAAAACTATTTTTATTCAAAATTTGTTTCCCGGAATAGAAACGTTACCAAACGCAACGTTATTCGCTTTCCTCAGTATATTTTCTTTTCATCATGTCTAATCATACCTAACCAAAGCATCCTTTTCCCCGGCATCATCTTAAATATAATATTTCGAAGCATTGTTGCAAGAAAATAAAAAAAATGGAGCACCCATCAACAGCATTAATAATATTTATAATCTTAAGATTCTTTTCCTTTTTATCATGATGAAATGTTACTTTATTCTAGTAATTTTATCTAAAGATGCGGAACCGTTTTATCCATGATATGATCGAAAGGAATACGATTATGGAGCAACATTTTATAGCGATACCATATTATGTTTGTATAACTCGTATTATTCTCTTCATCTGTATACGTATTATGTCTATTCATGGATACTAAAAATTCCACAAGAAATTGACCCGAAGCCGAAGGGCTGCCACCATCCGACCACATGCCACGCTTTATGGTTTAATGCAGCACTTAACCGTAGACGCTACGCAGGCAAAGTTCAACGCGGAGGTAGCGCTGGAGCATCGGTGGAAAGCGGAAGCTACAGAAGCTTTCCCCCGATTCATTCCCGTACCTCGCTAGGAGGAAGAAGGGAGACGGCGGAGAGACTTGAAGATCTTCTTCTCCTCCTCTTTTGCCCCATAAAGTTTCGTGCTTTTCTGTAAATTTCTTTCGCTTCTCGGTTCAAGAACCGCGAGATCTCTTCGCTTCTCTTCTCTTCAGCAGCGACCTCGTCCTGGGGACCCAGCGACGTGGTGGGTGTTCCTGGGTTGCAGCCGGGTGATGTTTTCGAAAGTGGGTTTTGCGTAATGTAGCTTGAGTTTCGATTTGAACGGTCAAATGGGTTATCCGGGTCGGAGCTGAAAAGCCGCTTCTTGGAGCCATTCGGAGAGAGGGTGCGAGAGAGGAAGAGGGAGGCAGGCTTTCGTCTTTGTCGTAACAAGCAAATGCTTTTGTGAGGATGGACTCTAACAGGAGTGCGCCGACGGGAAACGAACATGCGAATAGCTCGGCATCGGATAAGAGAGGGAAGTATCGTATCATGGCGGAAATCAAGCGTCTCGAGCAAGATTCCAAGTGTTTGCAGGTACCCTTTTCCCTCTATATCTCTTCTATCTTTGCTTCTTTGTTAGTTCCGTGCGTGGTCTGGTTGGTGGAGTGATTATGAAGCATGGTTTTTGGCTGCTCGAAGTAGCAATACCCGAAGTGGACAGTTCTTGAAATGGTTTAAGCGTGAGATGTAGGATGGGTTGTTGGTGGTTTGTAATTGGGAATATGTGGATTCTCCCGGTCTGTTTGATTGCAAAGTTAAGGTCTTTCAGTCATAGCTTTATCCTTTTATGCTGAATGATGGCGGGGGAAGCAGCGGCTACATGTAGACATATACTGTCGCACGCTGAAAGGCGGTGCTGCTGCTACCTCTGTATAAAGTAGCTTTAAAGGCTATAGAATATTGTAAAAAACAGAGGTGTAAAGAATTCAATTTACCAGTCTTAAGTGAGATTTCTAGCTTTGAAGCCTTAAAGGCCCTTCTAGCCTCTCATTCCAAACCATCACAATTCATAAGTAGAAGAGGGAAAGCTTCCTTTTCTCTGTCTCCGCTGTAGTTCGAGCAGTTCACAATGTTCCTGAGCCACAATTTCAGCGGTCACCCTTGGCAATCCCACCATTTCCATGGCCACGTTCCACAAAACTCTGGTCCCACTCAAAATAATTCATCAAATTTGCCGAATCAACATATGCTAATTAAAATGTACCCTTTTCCTGAAAGATGAACCAATTGGTATTAGAGCTTGTACTCATGCTTGTGCAGCTTTTAGGAAGCAGTTTCAAGAACTATGCATTTGGGTCATGTTCTACCAACTTTGGAAAAAAGAATTTAGAAGATTTTGCAAATTTCTGGATGAAGTAGATCTGTTCTTGTGGAGCCATCAGCAGGCCCATTGAATGGCGACAACCAGACCTTGACTAAATTATAAACGAAAATCTTCCAGCCTATATTCTGATGGTGTCACTCATGATGTATTTAGGGTGAAAGGTGCCTTAAGCACCATACCTTGACTGACCAAGTTGGAGCATGTGCATGCTTCAGTTGAGTGTAGTAATAAGCTATCGGAAGGGAAATAGTGGACTTTGAACTTTTTAAGCACTAACTAGTAACAAATATATCACACAGCGACAGTGCATAGTTGAATTGAGAAATATATTAAATTGATCGGGTAAGACAAAGTAAAATGGAGAAAGTGAAATTACTGAATAGTATTCATCTAATAATAAGAATCTGAAACCATAAACCAATCTTATTTTAGTTTATCTTCTATACTTACACTGTGAAACAGTTCCTGGAAGCTTTTGTTGATATAGAATGACATGCAATAACCATGTTTGGTGTGGTATGATATAACTCGTGTCATGGTTAACAATAAACTTGTTACCTAACTAACCATATGTCTTATCTTAAACGTAGAATTGAAGCATCTAACATCTAACTTCTTCTTCCTGGATTTATATGAGTGAGAGATGAACACAACTGAATTTACATCAGAAGATATAAGATAAAACTGGTGTAGCACTATTTCCTCTTATTAACTAGTCATTGATGGGTCAACATCAGACCTCTCATGCAACTATTCTTTGTCTTTACCTATAAGTAATAAAGTAATTAGAAGTAACCATGCATTCAGTGCTTGCTTATCACGCAGGTGAAGTTGGTTATTATGTTTATGATAAAGAAAGTTTGATGAACTGGATGCTAAACTTAGCTCTAGCTTAGTTGTAGCTGAGACCTTTTTAACCTCATCTTAGACCTAGGCATGACATATCCGTCTGATAGATAAACTACTTGTAAAAGATGTCTAGCTAAGTATCAGTTTGGTTTGTTTGATCTTGCTTTATGTAATATCAAAGGATGCCCTTAAAAAGTTTACCATGCCATTGTTGGGTTTCTCTCTGCTATAAGACATAGGTGTGGTTTATCATGTGAGAGGACAATTTTTCAAAACAATGGCAGGATGAATGGATTGATATCTGAAATTACTTAATGGCAGCATTCCACATTTTTTTTTTTTTTTATCTCTTTCGCTTTTGAATGTTGGACATTCTTTCAGATCCATCAAATGCATGGCGACCAGTTGAAATCCATTCAAATCTGAAACTTTCTGTAGTCAATCTGTCAACTTGGCCAGCCAACTCTCAATGCTTTGAACTTAGGAGCATGAAATAGTTTCATTAATATGCTCCTTAATGTTACATGCCATGTAATTGCTTTATTTGCCTCTTCTGATAAATTACGACGTAAATTAATCAAATGACTTAGCTAGTTAAGAAGCTGTTTATTCCTTCCCCTGAATCAATCTGTTTGATTTCAATGCATCTTTGAAATTAGCTTAGAAAGGGGACAGTGTGACTGGTTCTCTCCCTGGCAGATGTTTGCCGGGCATTTTCTTTTTGCCAATCCATCTGGAGACAGCTATTCTGGGAAATTGGCATGTAAAACAAAATTAAAACAGATTGTTACTGCAAGTAGTGAGTTGAGTCTTACTTGATTAGTGGAAGGAACGTCTTCCTGATAATGAGAATGTGCTGTGTACAAAAAAATTTTTAGCTTGTCTAGTTGATCTGATGGCACAGATGTACCATCGTTATATGGCAAGGTTGGACCGGTGAGGGAACAGCTCATGTTACTTTGTCTACACTTCCCAGTGACTGTTAATAAATCTAGAGTAATATAATATATAAAGCAAAAAGGACCTCCTACATGTAAGGGATCTTAATTTGTTTCTTTTTTTCCTTCTCCTAATATCCCGAATTACTTATGTCTTATAGCAGAGGAATTACGAGGACAAATGCACGAAATAGTAATTATATCTCATCTCTCACACATTTCAATATTAAAATCTAATATTTTCTATCCAACAACTTCCATAGAAAGATTTTCAAATCTTAGAACATCTTTCTCTTTTCACATACATTTATATAATTTCATTATATTGGGTATTTATCAACAATCTGTTCCATTAAATATTTCTAATTAGGTGGTTTTGCTTAATATTTCAAATTCAATTTTGCACATAAAAGGAACACTTGTGCACATTTGCCAGCATCAGTTGAATATATCTATTTCCTGATTCAAACTTACAATGATGCACAGTTGAGGGGTTCAAGTCCATGCGTTGGTGTTTTTAGGAGTTCCCAGGTTCCAAAATAATTAGTTTATTCTTTCATACCAGTTGCATGTTCTTATTTTTATTGTTTTTTATATCAATTTAACATAATAGTATCATGCAGTGAGTTGTATGTGTGAACCACCTCATAAAGAGGTGCTCGGTTGGAAAATACCTCACCCATTTTTTTCCAACATCTTTTCTGCTAGATGGGGTCATTTTCATATCTCTCCAAGAATTGAGATTTCCATCTACTTGCTCTATAGTATATAAACACTGCATCTTTTGACTTAGCTAACAAGGGGCACCGTACGACTGGTTCTCTGCCTGGCAGATACTTCCTGGGCATTTTCTTTTTGCGAATCCGTCTGGAGACCGTTATTCTGATAAACCTCCAATTTTCGGTATAAAACAAAAGAAAAACAGATTGTTACTGCAAGTATTGGGTTGAGTCTTATTTGATTAGTGGAAGGAACGTCTTCCTGTTAGTGACAATGTGCTGTCAAATTCTATTTCCGCTTTATCTAGTTGATCTGATGGCACAGAAGTAGCTACCTTCTCTGGATGTACTATTGGTATAAGGACCAGGTTTAATACTTTGACTGGTGAAAACGGCTCAAGTTGACTTTCTCTGCAGTATTCCCTCTGAACTGTTTGTAAATCCAGAGTATTATAAAAAGCAAAGAGGGCCTCCTAGATCTGACCTGAGAGATCTGAATCTTTTTTTTTCCTCTCCTACTATCCACTATTACTTATTTTACAAATATTTTTCTATGGACAAGTGTATAAATTAGTTATTTTATTTTATCTCTCCCTCACGTTTCAATATTAAAATCTGATATATTCTAACCAAAAACTTGCAAAAAAAGAAAAGTTCAAATTTTGAAATATCTTTCTCATTCCACATATATTTATATAATATATTTATCAACAATTTCTTTCCATTAAATAGTTCTAATAAGGTGGTTTGGCTTAATTTTTCAAATGTCAATTTTGGGCATATGCAGCGTGTGCGCGCTTGCCATTATGTATGGAATAAACTATTTCTACATTCAAACTTGCACTGAGACACAGATTAGTGGTTCAAGTCTTTGTTCAGAATTCAAATCAGTTAGTTTATTATTTCACGTCAAATCTTTGTTCTTATTTTACAGTTTTGAGATATAATTTATATCAAATAAACATAATAGTAGCATCTGGTGAGTGTTATTGTGTGACTGCCTCATCAATGAGGTGTTCAGTTTAAAAAATAGCTGACCGCAATTTTTTTCCAATGATCTTTTCTACCAGACTGGGTCGTTTTTAGTTCATGACCTGGTTGAGCCTCCTGATTTGGCTGAGTTCAACCAACTTCACACTGGTTTCATCCCATTTTTTAACCTCCAGCGCTTTGCTGGGCTAAACTGGACGGAACGTAGGAACGCTTTCCTGGTTTAACTGGTTAACCAACCAATGTGATCCCATTGTCAAAGCACTGCTATCTGATATTTAAACTTCTCGAAGAATCAAATTGCCATCTACTTGCTTTAATGATTTGATTTAATCAGAGTCGATTGTGATGTATAGCTCCAAGAAGCGTTGCCTTAGTAGATCAGATGCTTTACTTCCTCAGCCTTAACTTCACTATACTAGTATCGTCATGTTTTGGCATGATTATGTCTTGAAGCAGTCAGTTATTTTATTGCTTGTGCTCTTTTCTTTGGCAATTCTCTCTTCTAAATGCTATACTTTCTTTTTCTAAAAGGAATCAATAAAAGATGATCGGCTTGCAAAGTTTTCGCCCTGTTGAGTTTGCATTTATGCATCGAGAGTTTCTAAAACAGGAGGCGTGCAATTGGGCAGTTTAGATTCTTTGCTAATTTCAGATAGTTGGAAAGGGAAAGCTTGGGTAGCTGCTATGCAAAGACTGAGTTATTTAGTTGTATGACTTGGAAAAATTTAAATACCATCTGCCTAAAAATCAAATATTGGTGTTTTACGGAATCTGATTACTGCTTAATTTAATAGAAATATAAGTTGTTGATGGTTCTTGTCTCTTGCTTCCTTTTCCTGGTGACAAGTGTGAAACCAATCCATAGATTTCTGTTAGGTCCCCGCCATTTGGCTCAGCTGCCCACACGGGGAATGCTGAAGTTCGATTCAGCAGTTAAAGAAAACTAAAAGCCTCTAAGGAGTTATTATGTATAGTTTCTTTTTGAGTGCTGTGGAACGTGTTATCTTGTGACAACCAGAGTCCCAACACATTTGTGTCCTGATGTGATATATTGTCCTTGATTTTCTGTGCAGGAGGAGTTGGAAGAACTCGAAAAATTAGAAGATGCTTCATTCATTTGCAAGGAGTAAGTATATGAGAGCTACTTAGTAAGCTTCTCCAACTTTGCTGTGGTTCAGAATTATGGCTTTAATTCCAAATTACTCTTCAAAAGCAAAGTCTGAGTCAAAAGTTAAAAGCCCGAGTGGTTTCAAGATTGTGGCTCGGCCTTTTGGTCCTTTGAATAAATATTGAAGATGTCAGAATTATATCTTTTAGCATTCTGCGACAATGTTTACTTGGAAGAAAGTCATTGTGAAGGCTACTCTACTGCTCCGGCAAAATGCTGCAGTGGAGTGCATGACCCTCTGAAAGAGCCTCTTGCGGGGATTGTCTTTTTAAATTAATCATGACTTTGAAGAACAATTGTCAAAATGCCTTAGACCTATAGTTCAAACTTTGGAGTAGCGAAATGTGAAGTCCAGATCTGTTGCTTTACAGGCCAGAGGTTTTAGTTGCTATATCCATCTTTTCCTTGAACATTGGTTGTCTAACTAGTTCACAGTTACGGACAAATTTACCAGCAGTTCTAAATGTCCTACAGATTGCTGAGCTACGTAGAGATGAAGCCTGATGCGTTGCTTCCAGTGTAATCCCTTGAACCTCCGTGCTTTCGTCTTAAATGTAGAGTGCAGTTTGCTTCTGCCAGTGAGCCCTGTTTGCTTGTTGATGTTTTTTGTTCCCACTAATTACAGGACAAATGGCCCAGCAAACCCATCCTGGAACAGATGGTTTGAGGGGTTTCAAGATTCAGAAGGCTGCAGATGCCAGATAATGTGATGGATCTGATCCCGTCACGTATCAAATTTCCCATTTCCTAGAGGAAGTATAACATTGTGACGAAATAGGGCTCATGATAGCATACTCAATGATGCACGTGCCGATGCTGTAATAAAGATGTTACTGTTTGATTGTAGCCAACGCGCAAGCAGGCTCTTTTGTGCCGCCGAGACATAATGAGATTGTCACCTCAACCCAAAAGCGTGCCAGCCAAGGTTGGGAAGACGAATTCCTGGATGGTCTGGGCCATCTTAGCGACTCTTAGACGTGTTTCTAGGCAAATCTGTATTGTATATCAGGTCACTTTTATGTACAAGTGTAAAGTTCAGCGGATGCAGTTCTAAAGTTGACGGGCCCTCCTATTCTTTTCTTCTTCACTGGAATCTAAAATGCCTTTGCCAAGGCTATTTTTCTCAATGCTTAAGTTCACTAACTGTTTGCTCGGATTCTGGTTCTGAACTGTTTTTACGTTCTACTTTGCTTTATGTAGCAAAGTGATCTATTATGTGTTACAATGTCAGGCATTATATCTCTGTATTATCAGCTCGCTACGTTGCCCAGGATCATCAGCTCGACATGAAATTCGTGCCGAGATTAGTTGTTCTCTCGATAAAATTCATCGATGAGTTCTGTCTCATGTTAGGGAGACGCGAGCGGCCTGGCCTATCTACGCAAGTTGTCATCTAACTTATAGATTAACCATATTTAATAGCACCTCGGTGGCTTTTATAGTCTAATTAATTCCAAATATTTGTGTGTTCCTAACTTCCGCATTGGTTATTTTTAAGGCCGGGGTGGAATTTGGGCTGACCCGACTTACCGGTGGCCCAATAAATGTTGGGCCATGAGGGTAAGTAATCAAAGCAAGGCCCAGAAACACCTTCGGCCCAAAATGATCCAATTATCTTCTGCTTCAGCAAAGCCCCATTGAACAAAAACGCGAATTGCAACGACGAGCTCTTCGATTATGCTCATGTCCATATTCAAGTCTAATTCGTACGTACACTCTTAAGAATTTCAACTCTAAAAGGTGTCCGATTGCTTCAGATGCGAAAGTGATCATGCTTACTCCCAACGTGAATGGCTTGCCTACACGTTTTGGGTGAAAATAAATGGGTTCATTTTTAATGGGTCTTAAATGGGTGCAGAGCTGTCCCATTTAAGATCTATATATCTCAATCTTGACCCATTAAAAATCATTATGGATGCTTTAGGAAATAAGACTTGACTCATTAACGACCCATTTAAACATAAATGGGTTCATAAATGGGTCAATGACCCATTTTGACACCTCTACCTATAGCCGAGACGGCACTCGCTCAGTAATACCATAGCTTCTTACCGAAACTTTTTGTGTTGTCATCGTGTTGTTTTTTTTTTTTTTTTTTTTTTTTTTTTGTCACTCTGGATTGTACCTCAGAAGATGTTCATTTACATGTATCGAGAGGTTTTTAAGGATCTCCAAGATTAAAGTCGTGAAATCTCAAAGAGTTACAAGATCGAATACGCCCTTAAGATTCTACCAAACGCGTTAAAAGAAGTCAAAATGCCTCTCCGTTTTTCCCCTTAACTTAGCGTTCAATATATATATAAATTTCGAGAGTTGTGCATTCAACTATAGTAAATTATCGCGTTCAAATTAGATGCGGTGGTAATTATCAAATAAATAAATAAATAAATAGACGAGGTGGGTGACGTTTGGTAAGGTCCTTGATTTTCTCTCTCCAATTCAAAAATTACAAATTAACCCAAAAATGCCAATTTCTATCCTCTTTCACATATTATATATTCTTATGACTACAAAACCCTAGGATATTACTAATCTTTAAAAATTCTAGGAATCTCACGAAATTTTCTGTTTGCGTCATCATCTCATTATAAAATAATATCGATGGATAGTTGTGCCTGCCGGCATTACATATGATATGAGCCTTATCATGGCATTAATTTCCTCGTAAACCTCAATAACCACCTAATTTAATCGTCAACTTAGGTACTAAAAATATTCTATAAAGGAGATGGAAAAATATATAATAATATATATATATTTATAAACTAACTCGGTCATGTGAAGTGACCATCAACACGAAGCGAAGCCCCCACTACTTTTGCGCTTCCCCATGCACGAAATTTTGGCTAGAGCCCTAAAAGAGAACACCCAACCCACGGTACTGAACAAGAATTTTTATTTATTTATTATTATTTTTTTTTTGTGGCGGTCGCAAAGGAGAATAATTTATATAAAGAAACATTAAAATAAAAAATAAAATAAAAAGAATTAAATAATTGGGATGAAAAGGACCGTTAAAAGAATCTCTTTTCCACACTGTCACCATCACTTTGTCCTTCCTTGCCTCGTTAGTCGAAAGCAAACCCTAGTTTGCACCATAGGGGGAATGAATGATATGGTACTTCGGAGTCACATGCTATACTAATGCTAGCCAGCACTACGTACAAAGTACTTTTATTTCTATGGTCAGTCCATGTTATCCCATTCTCATGTAACTTTGAGCTTTTTCTGCATTTATTTTTCTTTTAATTTTCCTATATGAGAGCTTTTCTCTTCTTCTTTTTTTTTTTTCTTTTTGCATTTGTTTGCATATACTAGAAAAGGGAGGGTAGAGAACTAGGAGGAAAAAAGGCCTGAGAGGGAAGGAGATGGAAATTTCCTACTGTTGGGTTGGTCTGGGAAGGGAAAAAGTTGGAGGAGAGGAAAAGTGAAAAGTGGGAAAATTTGATTTATTTATGTGCAAAATCAAAGTTGCACTTCAATCAAGAAAGTGATAAGAATGACCCTAGGATAAAGACAGAAGTAGCGTTCATGTATTTTTTTTGGCTATGTCTTTTTAGCCTTAGTGCATAAGGGCCCATTTTGTTTTTCAATTTAGTTTAAGCAAAAATGACTTTTTTTATTTTTATTTTCCCGTCATGTTCAAAATATTATCTAAAAATGTACGGATTCATATGTTCATATTAATATGTTGTGAAATTTTTGGGTGCTTTGGATAAAAAAGATCGAAGTGCTTATGCCACGAGTTTTAGATTCAATAGAAAGTTAATCTATAAAAAAATTTCGCTAGATTGTTATGTTGTTCCTATTTTCGTCAGGATTGTGAGAGTGTCCATGAAGTATAGTGTACTTTATGAATATGGTCACTCCATGCTATCCATTTTTATGTAAGCTTGATTTTTTTGGCATTCACTTTTTATTTTTATTTTTACGAGTGCTTTTTGTGCATTTGTTTGCATCCTAGAAAAGGTAGGAAAGAGAATTAGGAGGAAAAAGAGGGAAGAGGAGGAAATTCTACAGTAGAATTTCGTTTGCATTCGTTTGCATTCGAACAGAAGTAGCGTTCATGTACTGTCCTATTTTCTCGTCAAAATTCTAAATTTTATGTATCCGATTAAAAAAACACAATGCTTATGCCACAAATTTTAGATTGAGTAAACAGTAAAAATCAATCCGCAAATTTTGTTCACTAGCTTATTACATTGTTCTCCTTTCTTGTAGAGATTGTATATTCAAAATTCAGCCAAATTTAAAGATTTTAGTTACACTCTATTAAATGAGATGCAAATTTCAAAAGTTCAATTGAAAACTATAAACAAAAATTTATTTCAAACACACACAATCATTTTACATTTTCAAATTTCTTTTACCTTTTTTTTCCGGTCGCGACTTTGAAGTATAAAACTACATTCTATCTTTTTTTTTAAATCTTATTCTTTAGAAATTTTATTCAGCCCATCGTCATTATCAAACTATGTATGTAAGCATGAATGAATTGGCGGTCCGACCAATTATAAAAAAAAAATCATAAAATTACTCAAAACGACATCGTCTTGACTAAATTTGTCCACACCAGATTGCCAACACACCATGTAGGACGATTGAGGATGACTGGACCATCATGTCGACATTTTCATGCTAAAATTGGCTAGAAAAACTATATTGAAATCTTACAAAAATGTTCATAATTATATTGGCAAAATTGAAGAGTTTATAATTATATTGGCATTCGTACTTTTAAAACTAATATGGTAATTCCCCCACCAAATATAATGCTCTTTTTTACCTATCTCATCGGAGCTCTACTCACAATTGATGCTTCATCTTGTTGTACGAGGCAATTTATAATATTATTTCAAGAAGTAGAGTTAGATTAGAATAATAGGTATCAAATAAAAATGTACGTACACATACGAACATATACATAGAGTATCCATAGCAAAAAGATGGATTGTTCGCGGGTTTATTTTATTCAAAATATCATAAGATCGTGCGTTTACTCAAGTTTTTTTCACGTGATTGCGATACATGCATGTGCATGGAAACACATGTTGTCAGAGCTTGGACGGTGTCTTGGAGAATATCCATATGTTGACTCTTGCTTGAGATTGACACATATCTTGTCAATCTCTCCTCTGGCATTTTCATTTTGTTGATTTTAATTATTAATGTGAAGCTTGAATCCTTAGAATTATAGCTTGAACTAAAAAAGGGTTAATCCTAATTATTCCCCTGCTACATGACAAAGATTCCAATCAACTCCCCACATGTATATGCTTAAAACATGCTTTTCTACGATCGAATTAAATATATATATGTAGAAGAGAAAAATAGGGTTTCTAAAGATTTATGTTGCTAGCTCCCGCCAACTTTTTCAGGAGCATGTTTTGTGTTTTAAAATTGATTGGGTATTAGAATTTATTATGCCATGAGTAGATCATATTTTCTTCTACACATGACAAACAATGATCTAATCTTAAAGGGGAAGCACTAATTTGTAGAATTACCCAAAGAACGACCTACTAGTCCTTCAAATTTCTTGAAAATATTATCTTTTGATCATCTGTACGTAGCAAGTGTCATTTAATGCGTTCGAGAGACTAGGCACCGATATCCCCGGTGCATTTGATTCGGTCTCGTTGATTTCTAACTATGTATTCAACGTCAGCATTGCAATTCCTTTTAAAGTACAATAGTTGAAGATGTCAAAGATTCATACATGGTCATGGATATCATATCTATATTTAGGATTTTACATGATTTTATTGTCCTCCTTATCGTGGTTGAGTATTGTGCGCATGCAAAATCTTGTACTAGAACAAAGACATAACAATAATTATAATCGAATACATGGTTTTTGTTTGGATTCAACCAATTTGAATGTATGCCCAAATTTTTTTTATCAAAAAAAAAAAAAAACATTTGAAATTTCATTCTGTTGGTGAGGAAATTGTGATGCCCTGCCAATTTCATTTTCACCCGAACTTTAAACAATCAAAATGAGTTTTTGTTTGGATTTCTTTCTTTCTTTCTTTCTTCTTCTTTTTTTTTTTTTTTTTTTTTTTTTTTTTTTTTTTTTGCGAAATCTATTCTTGGGTGCCGTTGGTCCATATGGAGAGACACGACAGTAGTCAGGAACATAAACTACCCATTAAAATCCATTGATTTATGGTGTAATAATGGGCATTGGTCAAGTCCTCCTGGCGATGAAGTGTTGGGCTCTCTCAGTTGCACTCTGCACAATACTTATAATATCACAGAAGCCTCCATGTGGAAGATGATGGACTTTGCAGTCTCCTATGCGGTCCAACTCCTAACCCCCAGAGAGAGAGAGAGAGAGAATCAGAATCCACATCTCCCCTATCTTCATGATTGATTGAGAGGGTCCCCAAGATCCAATCACCCAATCACCTTATTTTTACTTTACTTGAATCTAGAAGGGCTAGTCATTTTTATTAAAATAAAGGGCACATTGTTTTTTCACCCTATTGGAATATTCATCTCATCTACTGCCTACTTAGCTAGGCATGGCATCAGTTCCCATCATTTATGGCATGCATGTGTGCTGAGAAATAATGGTAAACGCACAAGAGAGGTTTTTCTATAGGCATTAGGGATTATTGTAAATAAGTAGTCAAATTTAAATATCTAATCAGAATCCGTCGTATCTCATTTTACCAATTGATATTGCATGCATTCTTTGTCTTTCTATTACTACTCCTTCTTATTCTTCTTTTTTGTATTTAGGGCTGATCTGTCTCGACAAGACATCTTTAAAAATCAGTCTAACTCCAACGCACAATGGTTCACAAATAACATGTAATTGGATTCAATGAACCCGTATATTGAATATTTCATAATATCATTTACACATCTACCCTATCGTCATGATTGATTGAGAGGGTCCCCAAGATCCAATCACCCAATCTCCTTATTTTACTCTAGTTAGAATTTAGAGGGGCTATTTGATTAAAATATAGGGCACGTTGTTTTTCACCCTATTGGAATATTCATCTCGTCTACTGCCTACTTAGCTGGGCATGGCATCACTACCCATAATTTATGGCAGGCTTGTGTGTTGACAAATAATTTTAAACACAGTTGGGCGGGGTGGGTTGTTGTTTTCTATAGGCATTAGGGATTATTGTAGACAAGTTATCAAATTTACATATCTAATAAGAATCTGTTGTATTTCATTTTACCAATTGCTATTGCATACATTCTGTCTTTCCAACATTATTTCTTCTTTTCTTTTCTTTTTTTTGTATTTAGAGCTCGCTGTCTCGGTAAGACCTCTTTGAAAATTAGTCTAAGACTCTAGTGCATGATGGTCCATAGGGAACAACGTGACTCGAATTCTATGGACCTGTTTATTGAATAATTTGTGATATCATTTACGGTCCTTAGGGTAACATCCGAAAGAGATAATTTGCTGTTGTTGCCCCCTCATTTTTCTTTTCTTTTTTAATCAAAAAATAAAGAGTACTCGGGGCTTCTCTGAATCCAATTACCCAACCAGCCAATTCTATCGTACTAAATTCAAGGGTCTCGACTTTTTTAATGTGAGAATGACAGTGTTACTTTCTTCCCCCCAACCCCATTGGAATATTCATCTCATCTGCCATGCCTACTTCACCGAACTGGGGCAACTTCTCAATTTCCTATTTCTTAATGCCCTAGAATAGAATGATAAACAGTGCATCAGTTGCGCACTTTCTGTTAAAATTTCTAGGGCTACCCTAAAACAATATTGAATACATTATCCTCCATAGTGTGGGACAGTGGGGGAGCCTCCTTTGAGTGAAAAAACAAAAAGCTGGCCAGCTAACATGTCACCATGTGGCTTCTCAGACCGCTGTTTCAATGTAGTACCATGAAATCTTTCTTGATTTCACTTGTGGAGAGACTAAAAACAAAAGAGGAAAGGGAAATGCAGGCCGCCCCGCTATTGGAATGCCCGGGAATGTGCCTAAAGAATAGGGGGAGAGAGAGAGAGAGAGAGGTGGGCGGGGAGAACATTGGAGGTGAACGTTGGGAACCGTGAAAAAATCTATCCACATTCATCTAACTAGGACATGGGAAGTTGAGGTGAGAGTGGGGCTCATCATCCCAAATTTTTGCACTTCCCTTTTCTAATTGGAATATTATTTCCCCAGCGGACAGTTGTTGTATGATCTATTGAGGAACAGCTTCTTGGGTCATTACGGGGCATACTTTCTTACATTTTTTCTTTCCGTAACTCCTATACTAAATATCATGACAGACAAAAAGTAAAAGTTTTACTATCGTCAATTAAGATTAATTTTGATTATCTAATGATCATGATGGGATATGGGACCTGTCTCCAAGGGATCCTTACGACCACCCTACACCAAGTGAGCCTGCTCGTTGGATAGCCCATGTGACATCCCTAAATTGAATTATTTAGTCTATATTTGATCATTTGGATTTTTAATTAGAATAGGATATAAAATTTAGATATTTTACTATATCATATCCACTATTTGATAAGTGCAGTCAAATATATTTACATCATATCATGTACATTATTTAATATAAATGGCATATTAGTATAAAATAAACAAAAAATTTTACAAAAGGAGATAAAAAAAAATCTAAGACACTTTTGCCCACTTATTTGTACTTATTTTTTATTTTTTCTATCTTTTTAAATTTATTTCTTTGTTATGTCTTTCTTCCCTCATATTGTTCTCTAATAAAATTTTGTTAAAGAGTAAACTATACTAATATACCTAAAATATGTAATAAATATAAATATATATTTATATATTTGTATTGAATTTATATTATATAATAGAGTTAAATTCAAATATATAAGTAAAAATAAGATTAAATTAAAATAACTAAATAATGACGACTCATCCTAAGTACTTTCCCAGGAAATTACTCATCCTAATAGTGCTCTAGCCTGAGCACGCTTAAATTTGAAGTTCCTCAATAAAGTTTGTTATTACATCAAAATGTGCCTCCATGAATTAATTATAGTTTTCAAATGTATACCCCAACCATTGTCTCTCCTTGTTTGGTGTGCAATTTGATTCATTCCTATCCTATTCATCATCTTTGAAACCTACCAAGAGTTACTTTTTATCTATAACCCTCTAACATCGGTGACCACTCCCCCACCTTGTCAAACCGGGTCATAAAAAACTCTCCATCTTCCACATGGTTCATCCCAAACCACACACTTATTGGAGGGGATCTCGTTCTGATATTACTATACTATGAAATATTTAAATTAACTCCTTTGAGATATTATCTATTTTTGTCTATCCTATACATATCCTTGCAATTTTGTCATTTGGTATATAAGCAAGCACTTTTCCCAAAGGTCACCTATTCTAAAAGTGCTCTAATCTATGCACGATTAACTTAGAAATTTTCTTGCCGTTACATTAAAAGGCATCTGCATGAATTAATTCCAATTTTCACATAGGCGCACACGTGCACATTTCAAGCATAGTCTCTCCTTGTTTGGTGTGTATACCACTCATTCCTGCCCTTTTGGCCATCCCGAAAGCCTGCTAAGATTTACTCCTTATCCGAGTTCTCTGATCCCGATGACCACTCTCCAACCTCGTCAAATCGAATCATTACAACCCTGGTGTGTCTGCTTGGGCCAACCTCTAGAAGCCCACCTAGGCTTGCCGAAGTTAAAAAGCAGCAAGCTTGCTGATCTTTCCATTTTTTCAAAAAGTTTCCGCCAAAAAATGCCTAAAACTATAACATCAATGCTGAATAATTTTAGAGTTTCGTATTATTTTATTTTAATATCTTACCTACGAGTTATATAAGATTGTCCTCTCCTATATTAGAAATTTAAGCTCATTTAGCTTACTACTATTTGTAATTTTTATATATCAAGGTACAATTATTAAGGAAAGATATCTTATAAATGTTTTAATTATATGGGCAATGGGGCCCGGACAAGAGTCAAGGTCCTTGCCAGGCTCGGCATGCCCAATGATAGAGCGTAAATCATTTTTCTAGGCGCGCCCAACAGTTGGGGAAATTCCAGTCGAGCCGGCCTATTTTGAATCAAGTTTAACACTAAGGGTCCGTTCGTTTTGCGGAAAATAGGCAATTTCCGGAAAATATTTTCCCGTGTCATTTTCCAGAAAATGACAATATTTTCGATGTTCGGCTAAAACTTGAAAATGTTTCAGAAAATATTTTCCGGTGTTCGGTAAGGAAAATATTTTCCGCTCACTAGATTGGCGAGCACAAGCGTCAAGCTCGAGGTTCGCCAGATCGACGAGCGATCCACGACAGTTCACCTGGTGATGGCCGACCAGTAGTCAAGAAAGAAGAAGATGAGAAACAAAGAAAAGAAAAAGAAAAAAAGAAAAAAGAAAAAGAAAAGAAAAAGAAAAAGAAATAGAAAATTAAGGGTGTGTTTGTTTTGCGGAATACATTTTCGGGAAAACATTTTCCTCATTTTCCGACGTTTGGTACACCCAGGAAAATGAGTCGACGGAAAACGCTTTCCTAGTTAACAAAAACGTTTTCCTAACAAAGCTTAAATTCGGGAAAATGATTTCCCTTTGAAAGGACCGGAAAACGTTTTCCGAATCTACCAAAGCTTAGATTTGATGCTTGGTTTACAAACAATTAATCTTATAAAAATATTTTTTTAAAATTTTTATAATTCTTTTTAAAAAAATCGAATTTTTAATTTGTTAATATAATATTTATTTATTTTTTAAAATATAATTTTTTTATTTTTTAAAAATATAATTTTAATTTTTAATAATTATTTTTTCTTTTTCTCTTTTCTCTTTTCTTTTTTTCTTCTTCTTTAGCCCGCCACCGGCCACAACGATGGTCGGCGACCGGCCACGGGATCGGCGAGATCGAGCCCCGCCGATGCCGGCGAGCTTGAGCCTCGCCAATCGTCGGCGAGGCCAAGCCTCGCCGGTGTTGAGCGGGGCTCGATCTCGCCAATCCGATGAGGCCGAGGCCCCACCCGACGTCGGCGAGCTCGAGCCTCGCCGGTCGTCGGCAAGGCCAAGCCTTGCCGGCGTCGAGGCAAGGCTCCATCTCGCCGCCGGCCGAAGGAAGAAAATGAAAAAGAAAAAAAATTGAAATACAAAAATATTTATAATTTCTATTTTTTATAAAATAGATATTTTTATAAAATTAAAAAAGGTGATGGACTCAACAAATTAATTTGGAAGCAAGAGGCACACTATTGTTGATTGTTAAGTCAAATGTCATTCAATCATTTTTCAAATGCGATCCAAATACCGGAAAATACTTTCAGTCACATATCACCAAACAAAGGAAAACTAACCATTTTCCTGGAAAATGGTTTCCCGGAAAACATTTTCCAAAAACGTTACGTTCTCCGTGAAACAAACACACCCTAAAACTAATTTAAATAAAAAAAAAAATACAATTTAAAAATAATTTGAATAAAAAAAAAAAAAAAGAAGAAATGGGAGGAGGAAGTAAGGATTTGTAGATGTGTGAGATAAGAGAGATCAAGTGAGGAAAATGTTTTCCACTTTTCAAAAGTGGAAAACATTTTCCCCAAATTTAGAAGACTTTTTTCCCTTCCATGGAAAACATTTTCCCTTAGGAATTCATTTTCCGTGAAACAAACACCTAAAATCCGGAAAACATTTTTCCGGAAAACATTTTCCGCGAAACGAACAGACCCTAAGTGGAGATGAATGATTTTTCGTCCTTTGCATATTTTTTACAATTAATACCACAAAAAATCCTTAAATTATACCTATCATGACATAAATATCCCAAACTTCTTTTTTTGTGTCATGAAAAATCTCGAATTTATATCAGCTTGACAAATATACCATGGATAGAACTGAAATAGAGGGTATAAGTTTATTCATGACACAAAATAAAGTTGGGGATATATGTATAACAGTAGTTATGTTTAGCATTCAGTTTATGGTATTTGAATAACGGTTGGGATAATTTAGGATTTTTTCTAATATATATATATATATATATATATATTTTTTTTTTTTTGCACAGTCATTCTGTTACTAACGTTAACATTATTATTTGGTTCGCTTAGTAGTCGGATTGAGATCAAAATTGGACAAATATATTAAGGGATGGAGAGTAAGGCTGGGCAACCAGATCTGAAATGCATGTGGGTTAAAATGAAAAAGGTTAAGCAAAGGTACAAGGTGTTCATGATGAGCTTCTCTTTTGCTTATGAGAGGCCGGGCAGCAGATCTGAAATGCATGTGGGATAGAATGAAAAGGCTATATATGAAGGTACAAGGGGTTCATGATGAGCTTTTTTTTGTTCCTTATGAGTTTGGCCATGTCTTCTTTTTTATTTTTTCTTTTTTTAACCTTTAGTCTAACGAGGAAACATTTCTTAATAACAACCAGAAAGCTATCCCATGTGCAACCTCCATTGGGGTCGATTCCTGAGGACTCTAATGTTTTAATTTTCAATAATCTTGCATGTCCATTGAATTTGGTAAATTAGATAAATCATTATACAATGCAACAGATGGTGATCGAATATTTGAACGATAGATGGTGACTGAATCTTTGAACAAGGGAGCTATCAATGTTTGATATCTAGTAAAAATTCGTTCATATCTGGTAGGGAAGAAATTTAATAAATCAATCTTAATGTATCTATCAGTATTCCTTCTTTTTCAAGTCGAAAGTTATTTTGGTCCGGATGAATTGCCAAAAAGCTATATTATGTGTAACCTCCATTGGGGTCAATTCCCGAGGACTCTAATATTTTAATTTTTAGTAATCTTATATGTCCATTGAATTTGGTAAACTAGATCAATTATTACACGATGTGGCAGATCATGACTAATGTCAATAATTTAATAAATTAGATCAATCATTATATGATACAATAGATTGTAACCGAATCTTTAAACAAGGGAGTCGTCAATGTTTGGTATCTAGTGAAATTCGTTCATATCTGTTGGGGAAGCAATTTAATAAATCGATCTTAAGGTATCTAGCATAGTTCTTTCTTTATCTAGCCAAAAGTTGTTTTGGTCCGGATGAATTGCTAGAAAACTATGCAACCTCCATTAGGATCAATTCCTCAGGACTCTAATGTTTTAATTTTCAATAATATTCTATGTCCATTGAATTTAGTAAATTAGATCGGTTACTATAGATGCGACATATCATGATCGATGTCCATTGAATTTGGTAAATTAGATCAATTATTATATGATGCGACAAATCGTAACTAAATCTTTGAACAGGGGAATCATCATTGTTTGGTATATGGTAAAAGTTGGTCATATTTGTTAGGGAAGCAATTTAAGAAATCGATCATAATGTACCTAGTATAGTTCTTTCTTTTTCTAGTCGAAAGTTATTTTGGGTTGGATGAATTGCCAACTTCAAGAATCTATTCTGTAGCTGCAGGAAAAAAAAAAAAAAAAAGGAAAACCTAGAGCACTATGATTGATTATGTTCCCATAAGGTAGAGGAAAAGAACCATTTTGAGAAGCTTCCTATCTTGAAGCCACTGATTTTTGGGTAAAGCTCAAAGCTGTGGCTTTATGAGTAGAGTACCACACGATACACACACATATACACATGAATATGACAGACTTCATGCATTTGTAGAAATTAGCAGACATATAGTAAGGGATATAATCTCCCGCATCATCAAATAGCAAGTAGTCTTCAACCAGATACTTGGTTACATTCAAAAAGTTGTTCTCAACCTCTCCTTAAACTCGATATCGGGTCGACCAATCGGGCTCGACGTGATCAATTGCAAGAAGATCTATTGGGCAAAACGTCAGAAGTCCTTTGAAGGAGTGCTTTTTAAAGGCCAGTGAATTGCTTCTTCAAATTTCAAAAGCGATGTCATGACATTCCCGGGCACCGACAGGACGACGACCGAAGAGACGTCGGGCGCGACATTGTTCTCGCAATTTCGTACCCAAAAGCAAGGGCTGGAAGGGCGAATCGCATGACTCACATGTAGGGAGACTTCTTCGTCGTGGGAAAAGCGAGCGGTCGCTTTTTGTTCTGTCCTCGGGACAATCCACATGGGTCTCCACAGGCTCGTACCCGAAGCTTTTGATGATAGCATCCGCTGGCGATTGTCGTGTGTCGCTCTTTTATCTTCCGCACGAAAAGGTGGTTCCTAATGAATTCCATTGATTGATCGCGAAGTCCTAATTATAAAAAGGGCACGCATTAAGTCCAAAAACCAATCTTCTTGAACCCTTTTCAAGGAAAATAATCGTGAAGCAAAAGCTTATAATTCCATTCCCCAAAACTGCCTAATTATCGGATAGCAACTGTCACGTGATATAATGAAAATCATCAATAAAGTCATAACCCTATTATAATTGTGTCCATTAAATTTTAAACTATTTTTTTGCCAATTGAGTCGCAAACTTTTTATATTTATACTAATTCAGTTCATTCAACGAATTTTAACCGATCAGCACTGACATGGATGTTGGTGTCCTACGTGGTATAACAAACTCTAACATAAACAATTTTTAAAAATATAAAAATTTGAATTTTTATTATTATTCTTAAATTTTATTTTCCTTCTTTCGACCACTATGGCCGGCGAGAGTCGCCGAAGCTTGCCGACCATTAGGCGAGGCCCCCAAAGCCCTTGCTAAGCCATGCCTAGATGTGGGCAAGGCAGCCTAACCATGGCCTTGCTAGTCAGCTTTGCCCGCGGCCGGCGAGGTCCTGGCGTTTCTGATTGGTCGAATGGGGAATGAAATCTCCACACGACTCTTCCACCGCCGAACTTGAAGATGAGAGTAGTTATTGGCGTTAAAGAATCTCCAATCATCCCCACCTCGATCGATTCAAGAAAATGACATCTCACGGCCTGAAAGATCTTTCCAAAGCGTGCGCAACATCAGACTAGGAACGGTTGTTCCTGATGACTCTCGCCAAAAAGGAAAAAAATTGGAAATGCAATCGACAAACGCCACGAGAAGTGTAGAAGATGCAAACCGATTGAACTCGAGAGATGGGTTTTTATTTTTACCTTCGAAACATGCCCAATGTTCAAACTCAATATTCTAGGCCAACCTTGCCAGGATCTCGCCAATTGTAGCCTTCCCAAGTCCATGGCCGCCTTCACCTGTGGCCAACAAGGCCATTGCGGTAGGCCGGCGAGCTTCGGCGACCCTCACGAGCCATAGTGGCTGAAGGAAGGAAAAGAAAAGGAAAAAAATAAAAAATTGTTAAGGTCAGCACCATCCATACCCCTCGGGACAGTTGAAGCCCATATTAGTGCGGCCAACATTCATGTTATCACTGACCTACCAAATTAGTCAGATGAGCTGAATTTGACATATGCTTATAACTCAACTAGCACAAAAAAAATTATAACTAAATTGACACAATTGTCCACTTTGGATACTAAGTCCTCACGGCTTTAAAACGCGTTACACATATTAAAGGGGTCCAAGCCATTATAAACTGGCCTAGGAATCCCCCCTAAGCGATGTGGGATAAGAGGGAGAAGGACCCTTCCTTGCGCACGTCCGGGGACCGAGGCGCGGATGCACCGCCATCCCTTCTCCCCGCGCACCGCCGCTCGGGCTGTCATAGTTTGCATGAAAGATAAAATATGGGTCATACGTCTAATGTCCACAAATCCCTTTTGTCTATGCTCGTCCAATGTGAACAAGGGCGAATCGCTTTCTTCTTTCAACTTTAGGACGTCCTCTACAGAATCCAATAGCTTCTAGTTCCGCATACATAGGGTTAAAGCTTTCAAGTGTGATCACAAGTCGGTGATTGTGTGACGTGATACATGACGTTCTCAGCAATCATTGAAGATTTTCTCAAATCATCGATTTTGTCAGTATGGAAGCTATGATGAACATAGTAACTAAAGATCGAATGCTCGAAGCACCCAGCTTCGGTAATTCACAAGTCCATTTACCTCTTCCTCTTACAAATTAGAGCACAATTTTACACGAGATCTTTCTATTAATTTCATTAATGTAAGAATTGTATTGAATTTGTCATCGTCAACAATCCCCCCTCCCTCTCTCTCCCCCCAACCCTAATGGAGAGAATCCTATATTGAACCCTCAAAGTGATTGATCGAGTTATTTCTATTAATTTCATTAATGTAAGAATTGCATTGAATTTGTCATCTTCAACAATTACCCCCTTTCTCTCTCTCCCCACATCCCTAATGGAGAGAGCCCTACGTTGAACCCTTGAAGTGATTGATCGAGATCGTAGAATTTCGAGTCGAGATTGAAAGGTACTTGACATTTTAGGTCACACCATCTCGTGATTGCACGCCCCTAACAAAAAGGACATAGATAAGATAGCCAATTATTATTTCTTAATTCAGACCGTAGGGTTAATCATGAATTGTGTACCCCAAGATGCTAGATCTCATTTGACCGTTTATGGAATAAGACCCACTTGCGTAAATTTCACTTCTAACCAATCTTGCTTGGGAAAAATAAACTTCGAATCAAGAAAATTCGCGAAAACCGCTTCTTCTTTTTTTGGCCATTTATACAAACCTTTAGATTTCTTTCTTGCTCTGGAAGTGATGTTACTTTAGCTTTTTCCATTTATACATAAATTTAGTAAATAATAATTATTTTATGGGACGGAAACGGTCACTTCATTAATGAAGCTCGATGGTCAATAAATAATTCCTCAAATAGTATAGTTTCTTGCGATCGTGTCTCTTTCGACTAAAACATAGATTTCGAGGTAACATTTTTTTGTGATAGCAATTTAGGCGTCACGTGTCAATATTTTTCATGCGTCATTCACGGTCAAATGGCGTAAGCACACTACTGACACTTATTTTATTATAATTTCAGTATATACGGCGATGATGAACTGCAAAAATTTCATATTTCACGCTGACGACGTTGCCAAATTGAGATTTTCCTCCAGATTTTCTGAGGGTTGACCGGAACAAAGGTACAATTTCCCAACTTGAATAGGTGGTATCTGAAAAATTCAGAGTCGAAAGGAGTCATATTCACTGGACCAGGGATGAACCCACAGGGACAATTTTGTTCTTCATTGACCCCACACCCCCGGGAAAGAAAATTTGGAAAAAAAAAAAAGAAAGAGAAATAAACAAAAGAGAGGTGAGCCAAAGTAAGTATAGCCAAAGTTATGACCAAAAGAAAAAAAAAAAAAAAGGTATAGCCAAAGTATACTTATGCTTGTAAAAACGGTTCACGTCAACATCAGCCACATCAACAATTTTTAATTAAAATTGAGTGGAAAGACTATATTAGTAAATTTTTAAAAAATTTAAAACTAATATTTAAAACTGAATTGATGTCTGTACAATAAATTTATGATTATTTTTTGTAATTATGCTCAAGTTGTCCTTTTCCTCTTAACTATATGCCATATGTCTATTTTGAGTGTTTTCCTGATAAGTGGCAGTGATTTTCATTTACATGTCTTGATTAGAATTACAAATTTATTATATTGTTTGATAATATTTTGGACATATAACATTAGCAAATCGACTTGTTTTGTGTGTGCAAAAATATAATTATGACGGCTGGTCAACAAAACACAAAAATATTTAACTTAAAAATATCACGTGTGCGTGTATTACATCGTATAAAAATAAGTCTCGAATGCCTGAAATGCCAAAACTTGGCATGGAAGAACACTAAAGTGCTAAAATCGGAGCAAAATAGATCACTTAAATGCCAATGACGAGAAATATCCGACCAAAATACTGACGTGACGATTTTCTGGCAAGGCAAGTGCAAAACGACGTTGTTTTACACGCTAGCATGGCTAGATAAGTGCAAAAACGATATTGTTTTGTTGTTGACGTAGCAAATATTTAATATAAAAATTAATTTAATTTAATTTAAAACTAAATTTATTTTAAAATTTTATAATAAAAAGGGAGACGGCGATGGTGAGGGCTCAGCCCTAGGCTTCCTCCCTCTTTTTTTTTTTTTTTAAAAATAATTTTAATTTTTAGTTAGTTATTTTAAATTTTTTGTAATTTAATTAATTTAATTTTATATTAAAATTCAAATCCACGTCAGAACAATGTCATTTTTGCATTTATTTGCTGAGTCAGCTCTCCAGCGAGCCACGTAGGCGAGCAAAAATAATAAAAAAAATGCCACGTATGATTTCTGACAAGGTTGGTTGGAGGTGGTACTTAAGTATCTCACTTTTCTAACTTTTTGCACTTAAATGTCATCTCGTGCCAAGTTTTGACACTTGGGCTATACTTCTTCCGTATAAAAATTATGTAAGTTGAATAATAAAGAGCCGGCGTTGTAACTTTTACACAACGTTCTAAAAAAAAAAAATTAATTGTTTAAATATTAATGACATTTGCTCTGGCTATGCCATAGTCCCCCCTCTCTCTTTTAAAGTTTGAAAACCCTCGTAAATTATAAATTAAGAAATCAAATGATCATGGTGTTTTAAATTGCGTTAGAATAATGTTAGAGATATACTAAAAGTTCCTACTAGAATAATACTAAAACTCTCTTTATTTCACAGAAATATATGATTTCGAAAATATCTTCCCAAGAATAATCGTTTGTACTGTTATAAAAATGAACGAACGAAATTTTTTTCATTATCCATGAAAATATTTAGACATAAAATGAAAACAATTTTCATTGATTGATTATTTCGAACAATATATGCAATTAGTTTAGAAAAATGGTTTCAAAACGAAGTCTCGTGTTTGTTTCACGGAAAATGAATGTTAAGAACATTTTCCTACTTATATCACTTATCAAAACGGACAAGCAAAAATTGTATACCAAAATGTTTAAATATAAATTGTTACCAATAATGAAAATAATTTTCATTGATTGATTATTTTGAGTGATGTATGCGATCATTTTTAAGAAAATATTTTCAAAACAGAGCCATGCGTTTATTTCGTGAAAAATAAATTATTTGAAGAACATTTTTCTAAAAATAATCATTTGTATCGGTTACCAAAATGAACAAACGAAAAATATTTTTATCGTTTACTAAGATATTTAGACAAAAATTGATATCGATAGTAAAATATTTTTCATTGACTAATTATCTCGAGCAATACAAGTAATTATGTTTAGGAAAATGCACTATTAGCCAATCATTTTTCGTGAAATAATCAGATCAAGTTAGACTCTTGCTTTTGCATTCATTCCGGTCGGGGTGAGCCGAGGTGAACGAATTTGTACGGAATTGTGGATATGGAGGAGGAACGAGTTGGCCGAGAGACCTGGATCGAACCATGCGTCGTCGTTTAAGTTCTTCTTCTTCTCCTTCTTCGGATCGCAACCGCAACTGAAAAAGGTATGAGAAAACTCTTGGATGTGTTCATGCGTGTCACGGGCGCAATGCATGTCTCGGACGCGTACGCGAGTCGCTTTTCTGAAGCGGTCACCCAACCCCACGTATACTCCTAAATTGTAACTTTACTGGAACCTGATCGGGTTGATTGTTTCACTGAAAATTTTATGACACACAAATTTTTTCTCATGAATTTATTTATTTAATAATTTAGAAAAAATGAATTATTTTTACCAAAAGGGGAAATTGTTCTCTCCCCTATTTAAATCTGTTATTTTTAATCCAAACACCAAAAAATCAAAAGACAATTTACCAAATATAGTTTTCCTTCTAACAAACGGACCTAATGATTTTGTAAGTTAACATACACCCTCAAATGATCACCCCAACTACTCCTGGTAGGGTTTTGACCCATGTGAAGTGTTAGAATAATTTCATCAAATAGCTTAAGCTTTTAAAGTAATTGGTGGTGATTCCATAAAACTTCACAAGTTATCAAAGTTGAAGGTTTTGAATTCAAAATTTTTCAAACTCAATTTGTTTTTTCAATTAAATATGTCTATGCTTAGTATTAGATAAAAAAAAATCAGACTAAACGTGAGAATAAATATTAAAAAAATTAAATATCAAATCAAATATTCGATATTTCACCGAGCAACTTAAATTTTTAGAATTAGTAAAGGATGGTCCTACAAAATTTTAGTCGGAGAGAGCATAACTGTTGCGGCCGCTTCGTTCGGATGGTGGTTTTTGGACGGCCTACGCTCGTACCGATGAGCTATCCCCTTGTGGAGTTATTCCGAACGCTCCTTTTTAAGCATGGAATGTACACGTAATCCGGCCGGTTGTCACGTCAATCAATATCGGGAAATTCGCCGTTAGTGGTGGTGGGAAAGCAATGTATTTGCCCGAGAAAGCGCAGGCGATCCGGTGGCGGTGACGCATCGGCGGTGGCGTTGCCCCACGTAGCGGCCGGGTGGCGCTCGGTGCGGCCCCACTGTGCTTTGCTGATCCTGAGTGGCGCCCTGAGAAGAGGCTGCGCGAGACTTAGCTGGATCGCTTCCACTCTACCATATTTTATAATTTTTTGACCATATAAAAGCCAAATCCAGTTGTTTCACTTGATATTATAAATATATATATATATATATATAATAGTTTGATTTGATATGTGAAGTGGATTCACAAAGGGATGCGTCCCGAATTTTTTCGAAGTTACTATAATAAAAAATGATTATTTAATTTTAGAGGAAATTATTACGTTGTCTATTCCAGTTTATAAATTTTCAATTTAACCATTTTAGTCATAAAATTTTTGACTATTTGTTAATAGTCATTCCTACAAATATTTGCTAAAGGTCGTTGATGTGGATGTTGGTTGGTCGTTTTATATGGTAGAATCAAACCCCGATGTTAATGTGGGTAATTTTTTGTAATATTTTATGTTTCTAATTTTTTTTCCTTTTCCTTTTTCTCTCTTATTTCCGTATGTTGGTCCCCCACTTCATGGTCGGTGAAGGTCATAGGCAAGGGTTGCAATGCCCTCATTAGCCACTAGGGGAGAGCTGCACGGATCAATTGAGGGAAATAAAGAAAATGAAAATTTTGTAAAAATTAAATATGTTAATATCAATCACGTCATATAAAATAGTCAACGTCAATATCGGTAAATTTTAGAAAAAAGTTAGTTGAAAAAAATTATATTAATAAATCATTAATTTTTTTTTTTTTCTTTTTCTACCCTAATATTCACTCTCAGACTTTTATCCTGTTTCATTGCAGGGCGTGGGAGTCGAAACTCACTCCTGAAATGAAATCGTGCCCACCCCAATCCCTCCTGAGAAGGTGAGGACCTCCCCCTTCCAAGATAGAAGGGTGGCCACTGGAAGTTCGCCCTAGTACATATGTACATATGTATTCGAGATTTTTTTTTATAATCATCCTCGTTGTCGAGGACGGATAGTTAATGCTGCCCGGTACGAGATTACAAGGTAGCTATTATCTAAGCAAGAAGAACAGGACACGGCCGAACTGGTCGCGTTGGCGTAAAGACCCGTCGATTGTTCATCATTGACGTTGTTGTCAGATTCATCATCATCGGCGGTACAAATGAACAGAGCCAGAGTGCCTAGAAAATTATAGGTAGTCCTCAGAGAAAACAGGCGCGACCCCACTGCATAAAAGGACAGGACCAGGACATTCACCATTAAAATTGCACTTGTGAATGGTAAAATAAAATAATTAAAAATAAAAATTAAAACCCCGAAATTGCACCCTCATTGATGACCAATTGAAATATCCCGAGTCATCCCACAATAATGTTTATTTACTTTCAACGTGGCTAGCGATCCAGAGTCACGTACGAGACTTTGCCTCTTCCACCGAAGAAGCATCGACACTCTTCTAAAGTCTCCATATCGTATCCGATACACTCTGACACATTTTGATACGCGATCAACGAGTATCAGGAAATCTGACACGTGGTTAACTCTTCCTAACACATTCTGACACGCGAGTCCAAAATTCCAACATGCGATTCGATTAGCACGGGATCAATTTTAAAAATTTCAATATTTGAGGGTCAAAATATAAATATATAAAAAAAATGAAAATAACAAAAATAAAAAGGAAAAATGAAAATTATCACTCTCAAGTTTTTCACTTATAAGTTTTGACATTCCCGTGAATGACGATGGAATGCCCCTCTTCTCGCCGATGTCGCTTCGCCGCCCTTGCAAACTTAAAGTTGTGATTTTTTTTTTTTTTGCTTATTTCCGCCTCTCGCAAGCATCACCTATAGGTTATCTCTTTTAATCTATGTCATTAGCTTGTGAGTTATCTCTTACATTTTTCATGACAAATTTAGTTATTTTCTTTTTCTTTGGTCGTACTTCGAGACTTCTTGTCCTAAATTTTCATTTTTCTTGAACTTTGTTTTGTAGAGGAGTTTATATCATGAACTCCGAACTTTGTTTATGATTATAAAAAATCTCATTAATTTCAGACAAGTGTAAGAAAACATGACATGTTCATTTAAAATTACTTTTTTGTGTTTTCTTATTCAATCTCTATCAAATTAAAACAATGAATGATATTAACAAATGTTAAATTAATATTTTTAATATAAATTAATTCTATTCTCTTTTTATTAATTATTTTTGCATTTATAAATAAAAATATATATTTAATATATAATGTGTCGGAACGTGTCGAAATTATCTATTTTTTTAGAAAAGACGTGTCAACGTGTCGTATCATATCGCGTGTCGCGTGTTGCGTGTCCGCGTCAGTACTACATAGCCTTCCACTCGTGCATCTAATCAATTAGTTAAATTTCACGTGTTACTCTTAATCCGGTTTATACGAAATGGATTTTCTAGCAATGATTTATGACTAAAGAATTAAAAATTGCGCAGCAAGTCTTATTCAATGCGTGCAAATCACTCTAGACTGGAGGGGTCTACATCCATAGACCGAATGCTTGTAATCAACCGATTCATCGGCTTACATCCGAACTACAAAAGGAAGAACAAAAGGCGGAAGCAGACCAAGCAATTTTATCTCGTGGACTATACGCACAACTCCCCCTCGTGGCATGCGTGAATGGTCATCATCTCACCCTTTGGTTTGTTGGTCCTTGCGGGCTTTAAATGGACTCATGCGCGTCTCACCTCACTCGTGTAAATGAGATATAATATATATATATATATATATTTCATATAATTTTACGCGTTGAATTTATAAAAATTAACATCACGAAAAATCTCAAATTAGTACATTTATGATAAATTTAATTTAAATTAATTTTTTAATGGTAAAAAATTCAAAATTAGCACATTTGTGATAAATTTATTATATGTTAAGTTCTATTTAATTGGATTAATACAACGAAAAGTAACAAGCTAGTGCACCTACAATAAACGGAGACAAAATCCTAAATTGATACACTCGTCAATTATCACATGTCTTCCGACTCGGTAATTTGATGATAAAATATAACAAGGATAAATAAAGAATAAGTTAGTTTGAGATTTTTTATGGTTAAAAAATTAGTTTTAGATAAATTTGTCATAAGTATACCGGTTTTTTATAGTAAGAAAAAAATTAGTTTGGAGTAAATTTATCACAGATGTCCAGATTTAGAGTTTTTCTAGTATAAGCTCATTTTATAATTCACTTTGTTAATCAAATTTCATGTGCTACTCATCAATTGGTATTTATATAATGTTGAGCACCATTGGCATCTATAATGGAAAAGCGAACCTTATAATTGAATGCATCAAATATGTGACAGAGATTAATGTAGACAGCCACCCCACCGCATGCCCATTTCACTAAGAAGAATGAAGCGTGTGATTGGAAGTCACAATTTTCATGTAAAATCGTTGTAATATTGCCATATTTCGTTTGATAACATGTTTTATATATTTTTTATATTTACGTGATCATCTCTCAATGACGGATTCTACATACTCTTTATATTCACTCGATTTTTTAAGCTGGATTCTCTAGCAACCGGCTTTGAAAAACGTTATTTATGACGTCACAAATGAACGGAACGAATGTGTAGGCGAGAACGGGTCGTCGGGGTCGTCGCTCAAAAGATGATGACCCCAAGAATCAAGGAAGTGGGTTTCTGACACGTGGAGAACGCGCCCGCTCCCCTCCTTCGCCCTTTAGCCTGCGCCCTCCCGCCTGCGATGCAGAGGGCGGTCCACCTGCAAATTTTCAGTCCCTCGTCCCCCATCCAACGGGAAGAAAAAAAGAAACAGAAAATAATTAAGAAAATAAAATAACGCCACCCGCTAATATTAATTATCGGTCTATTTAATTTTATTCAATTTTTTACGTTACGTTACAATATGGTCCCCGACAGCATTTCCATCTATCCAAGCACCTCCCCAAACATCAAGGACCCAACCCCATGCGCTCGAGTTCGTATTAGATGACGCCATCGTGCGATTTAGAATCTATCCTCTCCTCGGCCGCGGAGGCAGTGGTCTAGTAGCACGAGCCGAGTATTTCGTAGAAACCGTCGCCACCTTAACTTATGACAGCCTGCATTTTTTGTTTGTAAATTCCATGCGTTCCTTATATTTATGTCGAAATATTATCCTACAACGTATCCCGAATGCTTTATATATTTTATATACTTGTCATCTCAAACTTTTTAGTTCGATTTTCTATTGTGGTATCAAAGACAGTACTACTCCTTTCGTAATTACGTGTGTCCACCCTCTCTTGTCAAATTCCACAATCCGTGATCAAAATTTTATAAGCTGCGTGTGAAAATGAGTGTTGAAGTATTGTCCCACATCGCTTGACAGTGAGCCATGGATGTTCTATATATATTTATGTAATCTCCTTCCATCTATGGTCTTTAAACTTTTGAGTTGCAATTAATACAATGTTTTCCTCTCCTATAAATAATCTAAGTTAGGATTTTCTAAGATCGTGTCAAAGTTGAGTTTTGTCTAAAGTAATATTCATCTAAAAGACCCTATTCAGGTTGGAGTTGTCAGTTTGATCCATGAAGATGAATGAGGTTATGTGCGGCTCTGTTCGGCTTACTTGTTTAATGTAACAAATTGAGTCCGGTGGAGCTTTTTTTCGACACAATTAGTAAACGGTCGTGTTTGGGTTGATCCAACTAATCCTTAAGTTGACATGAATTGAACATGATTTGTGAACATGAATTGCCACCGAGGGAGTCTTGGCCATAATCTGTTAATAATTCTATTAGCCCGTATATTTAGTGCAATTTACTAGGTAGATAGTAAAGAGATATTTTTCGAATTCCAAGTCACTAATTTTTGCTGGAAATCACATGACTAATGATCCGAAAATTGAACTTCTCCTTTTAGTGTATGCCTATGGACATAATTATATGGTCTTATACGTACTTGTATTAAATGAACTTTCTTTGAAAAGTGTTCGGTGTCCATGATATATATTGTGAAGTGAGCATGAGTATAATCACTCCCATCTAGTGAACTTACTATACAAATGCTCATTATCAGAATACCACTAAGTTAAAACCACGTGTGGGGTTGATAGTTTTCATTTCACGTCATCATAAAAAATGCTTTTCACTTTACTTAACCGTGTCTTTTCTCCTAGGGTATTTCTATGATAGGCTTTATAAGAAATCAAACTTAGCGACAAACTCCTATGTGCCTTTTATTATGGTATTTCTAACTAAGTTCATTTTATGGATAATATTAAATATTTTAATATTAAATTAAAGTATCACATTGAACAAATTACAATTTTATGGATTAAATTGCATTTCGGGTTAAATTTTATGGACAACATTAAGCAAATCAAATGTAAAACATAAATAAGTCAATGTAGTAATGAATATTTCAATACGTAATTACCTATCAGTGGTCAAGGGCCATAATTTCTCAGGGGCTTCAGTCATCGTGAAATGACCTGTGCCTTAAAAGGATAGGTAGGACAAATTAAAAATTAAGGGAATCACGATGTACATTGGATCAAACCTCATATCATTTTTGTCATTTTTTCCTTTAACTGAACGAGTGCCTTCAAAGGATTGGCAGGGCGCTGGTCGTCGTTCAACGTAAAATAGTTGATGTGATAATGAATAATTCCAATTCGTAACTGCTGTCCTAGTCAGTGGCGTAATTTCTCCGGGGCTTCAGCCGTGGCGAGACGACGTGTGCGGGGTAATTTCCGGGAAAGTCGAGGGCGAAATTAGTCAATTCGAGAGGCGAGGAAGCTCGCAAATTTTGCTCCTTTTTCACTTGCCTGACAGCGCTCCACCCACCGTTTAAAAGACCAGCAAAGCGGGAGTCATCAGTAAAGCGAACGGTCACACCCCCACACTCTTCCACACAGAGAGAAAGAGAGAGAGAGAGAGAGACTGAGGGAGAGACGGAGAGAGGGAGGGAGGAATGGAGTGATGGAGATCTGAGCAGCTTCGCTTCAGCGAGCTAGAGAGAGAGAGAGAGAGAGAGAGAGAGAGAGAGAGAGAGAGAGAGAGTTGCAGAAAGGGAGAGAGAGATAGAGAGAGAAAGAGGGCCTTGTGTGTGTGTGTTTGAGAGAGAGAGAGAGAGAGAGAGGATTGTAGGCGAAGATGATGACGGGGATCGTGCAGGATCAGAACCTGGAGAAGCACATTGAGAAGCACATCGGGTGCATGGCCGGCTTCCTCCACATCTTCGATCGCCACCAGGTCCTCGCCGGCCGGCGCCTCTACGCCCCCAAGCGCCTCCCTCCTTACACGGTCACTCTCCCTCTCCCTCTGTTTGGCTCTTTCGCGTCTTGGGTCATCGCTGTTTTCTGATGGGTAGTGTTCTTTTTCGGCTTTTGATCTTCAGGGAATGAATTCGGGTCGAGAGACGCCGAAGGCCGTCGATTCTCCGGCGACGTCCGGAGAGCTCGCGAAGCCTCCGGCGGCCAGGGCGCCGCCGTCGCCGGATCGGCCCTGGCCTTCCCCGCTGAAGGAGATCCGGTCCCCGGCGCCGCCGGAGCCGGGGACGCCGGCGGAGGCGACGACGCCGGCCGCTGCCAGGTCGCCGCTCGCGTTCCCGGCGTTCGAGTTCAAGGAGGGCACGCGGTCTCCGTGGAAGTTCTCGAAGGAAGCACCGCGGCTCTCGCTCGACAGCAGGGCGACGACCGACGCTAAAGGGAGCCTCTACCCTCGCGAGATCCGCACGAACGCCGCGATCCTATCGGCGGCCAGGCCTACTGACAGGGCCGCCGGGGGGGCGGCGGGCGGCGGCGACGACGAGAAGCAGGGGCGGTCGCCGAGCGTGATCGCGCGCCTCATGGGCTTGGAGAACTTGCCTCGCCCGGATCCGGAGCCAGCGAAGAAAGCGGAGCTCCGGAGATCCGCTTCGGAGTCCAGAGTCAACAAAGACATCTACCGGTTCATGGAAGGGGCCTCGAGCGGTTTCCACATGAATCAGCCGCAGCAATTCAACGTGCAGAGCAAGGTCGCGAGCAATGCAGTGGGAGGGAATGCCGCCGCGAGAGGGGACAACAAGTCGAGCCTTGCCGGCGGCCATGACTCGAGGAACGTGAAAGCAGAGACGGCGAAAGCTGCCCACAGAGGATCGATCCAGAGGAAGAGCTTCTACGACTCGACGGAGTTCTTCCCGGAGCTGAAACAGGCCGTGTCCATCTACGAAGAGATTGAGAAGAAACTGAGGATGAGAGGCATCGACGAGCCGTCGAAGGATTTGGAGACGCGGAAGCAAATCCTCGAGGCTTGGCAGCTGAAAGGCCTTCTCCACTCGAAGCCCAACGATGCGAACCCGATAAACTTCATCTACGAGAGAAGTTTCAGCGACTCTCCAATCGTGGTCGTGAGGCCGTCGAGGCCGAGCAATCTTTATGGCAGGAATGGGAGCAATTCACCGCCTTCGAGCTTCAGATCGAGGCCGGCGGCGGCTCGCCGGAGCCCTGGCGCGGTGTCCCTGGAGGCGTCGCCGGCGGCGAGCCCTCGGCGCGAGAATGTGAGGGGTCAGAACAAGGGGAGGAGTTCGGTTTCGCCCAGTCGGAGCGACAATGGCGTGATGAGTCCAAGCAGGAGGAGGCCGCTGACGGCGGAGCCTCAGAGGAGAGCAAACGGCGGAGTCGCGGAGCAGCGGCGGGTGTCTCCGGTTCAGTCCCCGAGGATTGGTGTGAGAAGGGCGGGGCCGGACCAGAGCACCACGACGAGCCGATCTCCGAGGACTCGGAGATTGACGGCCAAAGCTTACCAGGAGATGGAGGAGGAGGAGGAGGAGGAGGGGAAGGTGTTCTTTCCCACAGAGGACGAGTCGTCCACCATTTCGGAGAGCAGCATCAGCACTCCATCACAGACCGATACGGAGGTAACCCAATATACATTCCATGTCCAATTACAAGCCCTTTCGTTTCCCTGTCTCCTGAATGGATTCAATGAAAGTTCAGCTCATGTTGGTTGATCCCAAATGGCGAAAACAGAGATCGAAGATGGAGGAGTACAAGGAAGGGAAGAGCTTGCTGGAGAGGTGCGACAAGCTGCTGCACAGCATAGCCGAGATCACGGCGGCGGCAGAGTCGCAGCAGCAGCAGCAGCCGAGCCCGGTGTCCGTGCTCTTCTACAAGGAGGAGTCGTCGCCCTCGCCCATAATGAAGCGCAGCATTGAATTCGAAGGTAACATTTATTACCCAGCAGCAGGCTTGGAAGAAAGTTTATAGTTTCACAGATTGCTTCATAGATTTCGATGGTTACTTGCGAAATTTTCGACCATCGCGACGCTACTGCAGCATCTGTAGTAGCCGCAGAAGAACTGGACCTGGTCTCAGTCTCAGGCCTTTCTTTCTTTGTTTCTTTGTTTCTTTCTTTCCCCGTGTTACAGCTTGGTCCCCCCCTCCCTCTGCTTCCCATTTAAAGCCAGCATTGTCATAGGTGTCGTTGTGTCGTCCATGGCTTTGAGAAAGCGTTGGCATTCTTGCTCTCAAGCATTTTAGAAATGTCCAGTACATCATTTTCATCTGCTGGGAATGTTAAGTAGGCCTGTCATACCGCAACTGTCGCCTAGTCATGTCCATGTCCTTCTCGAGCTGAATAGCGAACTCGGGTCCGTTTCGGTAAAAACTGCAGTTCGGGTTTGTCAAAATGTAGCCCTCTGTATGAATTATTGGGGGGTTGTCTTGCAAATCTGCGACCCGCGTCTTACGTGGGCGCGTGCGTGGAGGAAGCTCTTGTGTGCTTTTTCGGCGACACATGAAGGTATTCAGGCACAAGAGCATGGATTAAATTAGTAGGCTTGGGGGGTCCAACCCGGTGAGCTGGATTGTGACTAGAATGAAGAGCCAGAATCATTCGGCACCCGCAAGCCTGTGGGGACCGGACCCCATGAGGGTGTTGGGATATATACATAAAAAAATACCCACCACGTGTTCGGTGTAATGATAAAGAGTGACCTCATATCTTACATGCGTAGAACATTGCATAGTGCTTATAATACTTATGTATTGTCTGGATGTGTTTGATGGGGGTTGTGCTGTGCTGCTGGATCTCTCTAGGTCTAAGCCATTTGAGACAGTCATGTGATCCTAACGTGAGGAAGTGATTGGCTGGTCTATGGAAAGAATGTGTTTTGAAATTTCTCAGAGGACACCATTCTGGTTGGTGGGTCATTCGGTGGTCCCTCCTTTCTTAATGGAGTTCGGATCGTTTTCTTCTGCCCAAGAAGCGTGAAAATGGCTTCTTCATGAGCGCAGTCAGCGTAGAAATGAGCCCTTGTTGCTTTCCTCCATTTAGTGGCCTGTACCGATGTCGACAATGTCCCCTCTTTAGGCTAACAAAATCACCCATTAAGGCCATTTCTGGTTTATGTTAGAAAAACTTTTCAGTTGATGGCATGAGGTGATGGGTCGCGATGTTTATAAATTTCGACTGACTCTGTTGATGTCTGGTATGGTGCAGATCAAGCGGCTGAACTGGATGATGATGCTTGGAGTCCCATTTCCCCAATTTCCTTCAAACTCAATGAGAATGCGGAGGACGGCGATTATGATTACATCTCCGACATTCTCCAGGCGTCCAGCTATCTTCACGAGGACTCCGACTTGTTCTTGTTGCTGGAGAAGCAGCAGTATCGCAAGGGGAAGGACATCTCCCAAGTCTCGAGACTCCAGAGGAGGCTAATATTCGACACTGTTGCTGAGATCCTCGACAGGCAGAGGCAATCCCTCCGGTGGAAGCCCCTTTCCGTCGCAAGCTCGGCTCTCGAGAATCTTTCCTTACAGCAGATATGGTCAGAGTACCAGAGGATCCGAGAGCGGGACATGTCGGACGACCTGCTGGAAGTGATCTGTGGGGTGCTGAGGAAGGATCTAGCGGGGGACGCGAACAACGGTTGGGACGGCTGTCCTGTGGAGATGTCTGAGGCAGCTGTGGACGTCGAGCGGCTCATATTCAAGGACCTGATCAGCGAGACCATCCGGGACCTCGCCGCCTTCGCCTCGGACACCAATAAATTCCAGCCTTCCAGAAGGAAGTTGGTTTTCTGAAAAGCCAAAGAGGGGGGTAGAGAGAGAGAGAGAGAGAGAGAGAGAGCCTGTGGTTGTATTTACCATTCTTCTGCGTGCCCTTTTGTTCTTTTTAGCTTTCCCTCCTTTTCCTTTTATCATCCTTTTGCACTTCCCTACTCCCAAGCTTGATAAAAATGTTTAAATCCTAGTGTTATAAGCCAGAAAACCAGGCGATTTGCAAACCCTGCTTTGGCAAAAAGCGAGAGATGGGCTCGAGATTGTGTGCATGTGCGAGCTTTGCATTGGATTTGGCAATCGAGGCTAATCATACCCTTTTGAGCGTTCGATTAAGTGTAATGATGGAAAAGCTGAATAGGAAAAGGGCCCTTGTAGTTTGCGCGGAATTGAAGCGTATACATGTGTCTTTTTTTGGCTCTCTCGAGAATTTCTTTTGGGTTTGTTGTTGACTTTGTCAATTGAATTTTTTCTTTTTAGCTTGGCTCTCGGCACGCTCGCGTCCTGTAGCTCATCATGTTCATAACTGGCCTTCGTCTGCTTCGTTCTGCAACCACCTGCTTCGGTCCCACTACTTTAGTTTGGCGCTAATTTACTGTTCTTTTCCGATTTTCGGGACGTGGGTTTAGTATTCTTTTACCCCATGGTTCGTTGTCCGATGAAACGTCCGTTGTAACATCGGATGAGTCATGGCACAACAGTTATGTTCTGTAGCGACTCTTGTAAGTGTCACTGGGAATCAGATGTCTCAGTAATTGACCATCAGTACTTATTGATCAATGTGGCATACAACTTTCTTGGCGGCTTCTTACAACATCTTTAAAACCCGTTTTCGGGGAGGATTGACGGTCTTTTGATTGAGTAGATCTCAATTAATTACCCAGAATTTCTCCTATGCATGTGTGGCGATTGATAAAGATACAATTAGGGTACCACGTAACCTTGCTGGATTGGTTCCTCCATTGGTTCCTTTAGGGAATAATGATATGAATAATTTCTAAACTTTACCAAAATATGCAATGTGGTTCATGAACCTTAAATTTGTTCAATGTGGTTTGTTAAATTTAGTTCAATGTGTAATATCATCCCTGAACATTTAATTTATTCAATTTAGTCCGTGAACTTTTGACATATGTTTGATTTAGTCCATAAATTATATGAAAGTATTCATTATTTAAAATTTGCTGAATATTTTTATGCAAATAAAAACTAAGTCAAGCATGTATCATAAGCTCAAGGATCAAATTTAATAAATTTAGAGTTCAAGAATCATTCTGTCCATTGGGTTAAACTTCAGGACCATCTGTGTTATTTACCTTCCCCTTGGGTCACAGAACCCGCCTTTTCTCTTGCAGAAAAGGCGGGAAGCTGATGAAATGCAGAAGACTACAGGGGGACAGTCCCCCGCGTCCCCCTTGTCAGGCGGCTTCAGGACACTCTGAACCTCCGCCTTCCCTGGCTTCGTCCTTTCTTCGTCCCGATCCGAGGGTTTGAAATGGCAAAATTCATGAGCGACCCCAGTGTTCACTGCAGGAAAGAGGGGAAAGGGATGGGAAGAGAACGAGCGAAGACCGATGGCCCCATTCTTTCAGCCCCAGTGGAATTCAACTCGTGGGGCCATTGCTGTCGTCTCCATGGCACTGCACTGCACAGAGCACGAACCAAACTCTCCAGCACACCTGGCTTTTGAGGGTCCTCTTGACTGAGGAGAAAGGAAATGGAAAAGATGGGGAGTTTAATGCCGATGCCTGCAAACTGTGGAGACACACGAAATTAGATGAGAGGGGGTGTCTTTAAGTGAGTGGGGTTGGTCACTGTTTTAGAATGCAGAGCTCTCTCTCTCTCTCTCTCTTTCTCTTTCTCTCTCTATCAGCTTCAGTTCAGTCAAATGTGAGCTGTTCAAAAGGCCATTGCCTGATTCTGTGCATAATTTTATCAGTTTGAGCAGGTCTGCGGGGAGGTCATTGGCCTTTTGCATAGCAGGTCTTGGTGTCACATCCTGAGTGGTGTCCACGTATGGACCGGGCCTCGTATCATACATTCAAGAGATAAGCACACGGGTTGATATAAAGGAAAAATCAATTCGTTTCGACATTATTCTTCTTTCTTTTGCCGCGATTTGGATGATGTCTCTCCCATGGTTTGCGTTGTATGGTCATCTCGACCATATCCATATGTAGATATTTCTCTCTCTCTCTCATTCATTCATTCTTCAATTATGAGCAGTCCCCATTCCTCGGCATGATGTGCTTTCGCGCAATTTTCATCATGCTGTTTTGGGCATTGCTGATCATTCCAATTGATGAAACGTAAGGAGGAAGAAAGTATTTCTTCAATTCGGGTGGGGCTGCAGAAAATAGACAAGGACTGCATGTGCCGCAGAGCAGTTCCCTCTTTAGCTGTGGGCCTCATCGTCCATCGCCTTTTTCCATCATCTCTTTTTCTGCTTCGCTCCACGGCCCATGTTCCCGTCCGGTGGGCCTTTGGCCACATGGCGTGCCTGCCCAAGTGATGGAGCCGATCATACCGGAGAAAGCAGCACCCCACGCGATTCATTTTTAGGGTAAATTTTCTGGACAGCCCCCGTGCTCTTGGGGTTTTACCCTATGACCCTTTTAGTCTTTGGAATTCGAAATGGATGCTCCATATAAGCTAGAAACCCTGAGGAGAGAGTCGGGTGGAGCGGCCACTTTTGACCGACTTGCAAAAGGGTCACTAGATTAAAATCCAGAACCACGGAAGATCTATAGATGAAAACGTAATGCACTTGTTCTTTTATTATTATTTCATTTTATGATTTTATCCTCTTTTTTTTTTGTATGTTCTACTTTAACTTTTAACTTACTTTCGGACTTTTGTCCCGTCTTTTTGTAAGATCGAATCTCATATTCGGAACTAAACATTTTCACTTCCTGTCATCAGGTGGGGAATTGAACTTCTCAACTCTTTTTTCTCGTATGGGAAGAATGATAGCTCGGACAATCGTCAGTGATTGATTTTGTCCTTATGAAAGAAGTTATTGCACTCTCTAGAGTCCTTTATGGCAATTTAAGATGCTTGCATGTACACCATAAGTTTCATCGAAACCCTAATGAAGAGAAATCTTATGGTGCTAATTGAAAAGAAGCTAGAAACCGAGGGTGGGGTCCTTGTCATCCTCAAAGGGCACAATCTCATTTGTGAAACAGAGGAGATGGGGATGGGTGCTCTGCCACCAGGCACATGCCATTCGGGAGACTCTTTCCTTCTTATCTTTTCTTCCTAATAATAAGTTCTTTCGCATCATGGGTTGCAAGACTTTTCAAGCAACGTGTCTTCATTGTATCGTCATGATATACAGGCCCATAAACATTATGTGAATATAATATTACTCCATTAAATCTGTTACTTTTTCAGCATAAAATAGTTACGATTCAAATTGAATATTTCGTAACGAGTACGAAGACCTTACAACAATGCTTATGGGGAAATTGTTAGCACTAGTGGCCTCTCGATGCCTTTTACGTATAAAGGAAAAAATCAGATGGTGATTTGACTGGGCAATGCTAGATTGATACGGAGGTTGGATTGAATGCATGGTTTTACTCTTTTGGGAAAATTCTAATTAGGTGCTTAAAGTGCCATTATTTTATCAAATAGGAGCCTAACATTATTTCAAATAAGGATTTGAAGTATTCTCATTTTCTTAAATAAAGGCTTGAAGTGGATCTTATTTGAAAAAAAGATTTGAAGTAATCATATCAATCTTGAAGAAGGACTTGAAGTCATTGTTTGGTGAATGGTAATTTTGTCTTTTAATTTTTCCTTTTTCTTTCCAAAAAGAAAAACAAACTAAAAATCAAAAACTTAAAAAAAAAACACACACACACACACATGGAAAGGGGGCCTCCCTCCTGCCTTTATTTTTGTTTTTGAGAAACTTTCAAATAAGGGCCTAAAACCCTTTCATTTTCTCAAATAAGAACTTGGAATGAACCTTAATTTAAATAAGGGCCTAAAGTGGTTATAGCTATTTTAAATAAAGGCTTAGCCTTACTAGCCAGCAAAATATTCCAGTCGATTATGGATATTTTCATCAAAACACAAATTAAATTTAAACAAAATTAGATTAAAAATAACAAAAGGGTAAGGAAAAAAAGGAAGAACATAGGGAGAGGGGGAAGGAGCCCCTCCTGCTTGTGGACGCCGCCTCATCATCGGTGGGGCGGTGACGAAGGCCAGTGGGGTTACCGGTGCTTGGGTGAGGGTTGACGACCCTTGCTGACTAGAGGTGATGCCCTTGCTAGAAGTGGGAGAGGGTAGCAACCCTTTCCTAGATTTGGGTGAGGGTTGCTTGGCCTTACCCCGGCCTGGGCAACAATCACCCTTATGTAGGCCTGGTGGTCCTCGTTTTGGGGGCGTTAAGTGAGGGTCACCAGGCCTGTGTAAGGGCTGGTGATCATCACCTAGGTTGGGGCAAAGGCGGGTGACCCTCGCCCAGATTTGGGAAAGGGTCGTCACCCTCTCTTGCTTCTGGATCGTTGTTGCCCCGCCGCCATCCTACTGGTGATGGGGCGGCTGCTGGCCCCTTTTGCCTATGTTTTCCTACTGGTGATGGGGCGACGGCGGCTGGCCTCTTTTTTTTTTTAAGTTTTTTTTTTTGCTGAAAAGAAAAAAAACTGATTAGAGAAAGGAAAAAGTAAAGAAATTATTTTGCCCCTCATTGTTGGTGAGTTTAGGTCATTCTCTGACACTGATATGAGCACTTTAAGCCTTTATTTGAAATGAAATTTATTTTAAGTCCTTATTTAATAAAATGAGGGCATTTCGAGCTATTATTTGAAATAATATCCACTTGAGACCCTCATTTGAGAAATGAGGGCACTTCAAGTCCTTATCTTTTTAAATTTTAAATCTGATTCAATTTAAATTTTAATTAAAAATGTGTTTGAGCAAAAATACCCCTGATTGATTGGAATAGTTTGTTGATTGTCGAGTTGATAAGGTTAAGCCCTTATTTGAAATAATTATAATTACTTCAAGTCTTTTATTAAAATAAATTTCACTTGAAATCTCTAATTGAGAAAACGAGGACACTTTGAGTTCTTATTTGAAATTTTCCTTACTATTTCTGTATTCTTGTTATTTTACCTTTCCGACCTTGATTGTCCTTGACAAAATATTAGATCGAATGCTGCTCCTTCGCTTTCAATTCCAGTACGAAAAGTTGAAGTTATGCGGGAGAGAGAGAGGGAGAGAGAGAGAGAGAGAGAGAGAGAAGAAATGGGTTCTGCTCCCTGCTGTACTCCTTTTTATTCAATGTTGATAGCTTTCGCTAGCGATTGGGGGAGTTTAGCTCCGATAACACCAATTCACTGCGAGTTTATATATGGTTGTGTACACATCTTGGACAGAGCGTCCAGAAATGGACTAACAAATCCATATCAAACCTAATTTTTCGGAACTTCCCAAGTAACTAGGACCATTTGCAGGAGTAAAACATGTAGACATGTCAAATAAGTAGGCTGAATCGAATTATAAATAATCTTACTCAAATTGACTCATTTAATCTGTTTTGACCTATCTATTTGCAATACAAATTTCTCGATTCATACCTATTCTGAATTGTCTCGAGATTCATTTTTAGCATTTTTTCCCTTAAATTGTTGCTTTTGAAGAATGGATGGCTCCATGAATTAGCTTATCGAATTAGTGATGAGCCCGGGTGTCAGGTTATGAATGGGGGTGTGAAGGTGGTGGCGAAAGTCCATCCATAAATCATGAAATGGATTTGGGCTTAAGTTTTGGGTCAAATATAAATGGGTTCTCTAAACACTACTTACCCTCTTTTTGGGGTTGGTTTTAGGGTGAGTTATTCCCACAAATTAGAAATCGAGAACTGCCTACTTGTTCCTAGACCCATCCGGGGACTGACCCATCGTTCCATTTTGGTTCCTGGGGGTTCTTTGGAACCAGCCGTGTCCTGAGTTGGTTGTACATAGTTCATTGCCAGAGTAATTCAATCGAACAGGTGATGTGCGAGCGATTAAAAGAGAAGAAAGGGCATACAGAGTATCGGATCAAGCAGTGATAGACAACAACAATTAGAAGAAGAAGAAGATTATGAACGCGAAGCAAGAAAAAAGAATGAATAATCATATTGTCTTAATAGGAACAAGTGCACGCGAATTAAAGAAGGGAAGCGCACCGAAGAGAATTAATAGATAGTTCAAAACTTGAAAGAGGGAATGCCGCACCTCCTATAGTAGTTTGGTGTTAAGCGAGCGAGGTTGTGAGAGAGAGAGAGCGCATGACTGCGTGAGAGGAGAGTGTGAATTAGGAATTAGGGAAGGCCCAAGACTCTCTAATTAGGGTTTTGACATTAAAAAGTTGTGACACTCGTACTGTACCTGTTCTACCAAAGAATTTGCCTCGTTGGAAAATCTGACATGGTTGTCCTATGATTATTTTTATTATTTTTGATTTATTTTGAATTTTTTATTTTTATTTTCCTCTTTTATGCTCTTTTCAGTGTTGGCGAGGGTCAATGGTGAAAAAAAGAAAAATTAAAAATAAAAGAAATAAAAATACAAAAAAAATTAAAAAATTAAAAAATTAAAAAATTAAAAAATTAAAAATCCAAGTCAAATGGAAAATTGATTAACACCTCTACGTAAGATGATTTGTCAGAAATGACACTCATAATTGATTTTACTCCAATGTCGTACTTAAATAAGCAGAAAAAAAGTTTTGACATTAAAAAGTTGTGACACTCGTACTGTACTTGTTCTACCAAAAGGATATATGTGGAGACTCAAAAGATTGATTTTCATCACTAGATCGCAACTAGCCTATTAGTTGGACCGTTTGTATTTGTCATTTTTGTCAATTATTTCTGTCGAAAGCGTACACTGGATCCTTATTAACATTGTACAACTTACATGGGAGCCAATCATTTTCTATTTTGAGATAAACTTTTAGGGCGGCGCTATTTCCACCCCCAATTTTGGCTAAGACACTCCATTTTTCCAATAAACTTACCGAAATACTCTCTCTCTTCAATTTATTGTTTTTTTTTTTTTAAATCGGGCTAACCCATGTAACTGGTTTCATTTTTATCATCTCTTATCTTATTAATTTGACAATATAAATGTCAAATTACACCAAACAAGACATCCTATTTTGCATCCTATTATCACTATGCCTAGAGTATGTTATTGTTAATTTTAATTTATGATCTTAAATTTTTTAGCACAAAAATTACATAGAAGGTAAAAAATTTCTAGTTATGATGGCTTATGAACACACACAATTAATTGCCTTTTTTTTTTTTTTGTTTTAAATAGTGTTGAGGGAAACTTTATTTCAAAGTTGAAAGTTAAAATTCAATCTAATTATCTAGCCAATTTTGACATTGTGGGTGCTTTTCTGGAATAAGTTTATAGGTTTTTAAAGTCTTCTTTTTGGTCTTTTTGTAGGTTTTTAAAGTTAAACTTCGCTGATTTTGTGATTCCATTTGAGCTTTTTACATTTTAATATGAATTGCAAGATGGGGTTTGAAAATTTAGTTACACCTTCTTCACTTTCAAGCTCACATCAAATTTTTTCAAAGGGAAGTTTTAAGTATATGTTAAAGTTTTGATCCACTTGATATGAGATTGCCTAAAGGATGGGTCTATGGGTCCTGGTTAGGCGCGGGCTCTCTCAAGTCCATACCTCGCGTGACATTGGGGTATTCTTAAGAATTTCCAAAAAATGAGTCGTCACTAGCCTATTGGGGTTGGCTAGAAACCAAGTAAGGCACGGGAGTATGCCACACTTCCTACGCAACCAGAGAATCTAGGGTCGGGGACTTGATTACACTAATTGACCAATTAGTACCCTTTCGATATCTAATCTTGTTCATTTTGAAAGAAATGATTTTTGTCAAGCAGTTTGGATTGATTTTATATTTATCCACTAACATGTGAGGTAATCATGCGGGTGCACAATCATTAAAATAATAATTATAGCTACCAAGATCCTAATTGCCATAAAATTAAATACATGCAATTAAACATAATAAAATATGCAAACATCAAAATATGAACAAATAAAGGCCTAATTATACTAAAAATGGAAGACATGACAATTCCTAACCAAACCTTACATTTTTTAATTTTCGAAATTTTTATTTTTTTTAAAAATATTTTTAATTTTTAATTAATTTTTTTTAAATAATTTTTAATTTACAAAAAATGGGCGAACCGGGTCAGGTATGGTCTGACCGGACCCAGCCCAGTTGGGGGAGGGCCAAACAGCCGCTAGGCCTGACCCAACTTGTCAGGCCCCAATAGGACTGGGCCTGAACAACGGGCCCAATCCAGCTAAAAAATGAGCCCACCTAAAAAAAGAAACCTAAGTAAACTAAGCCTAGCCCAACACAAAAGGAAAAACTAATATTAAACATGTCCAAAGGCCTTGCTTCGGCCCAGACATGGCCTGCTCGAAGAACAAACAAAGCCCGGATCAACAAAAACCCTACTCGATTTATTGCACCTGGCCTGACTCTTTTGACTCGGTTCGTGCCCTCTTCTCTAGGGCTTCTTCATGGCACCGAGGAGGAATGGCAAGGATGTCGGTGACTCAGCGGTAGAGATGTGGTGGGCGGCGGTAGTGTGGATGGCGGCGACGGTGCGGTGGGTGGTAGTTGTGGGCAACGAGGGGCAATGACGACGTCGGGGTTTGCGAGGACGGGTGGTGATGGTGCGGTCCTAGGTGGTTTGGTGGCGACGGTCGGGATTAGGGTTTCGTGACGTCGGAGGTTGAATGACGACGGTGCTGGGCTGGTGCTGCGACGGGGCTGGATTGGTGCTGCGATGGTGGCAGAGGGATCGGGTTGCTGGCACGGTGATCATCGCGGTTGTAGATGCTGTGGTGGCATCACGGCTTCGAGTTGTTGGTGGTCACTGTGGCGTCAGCGACGGAGCTGGTTGCAGGTGCGGTGGTAATGCGGTGAGGGGACTGGGAGTGGCGGCGACCGGCAGCAGCGTTGGCGAGTGTTGCAGGTCGTGCGGTGAGGGGGCTCGGCGACTGGCTCGGGCTACTGGCGTCATGAGTTCGGGTGGAGGGGAACACGGCAGCAGTGGCGGCACTCGGGCGAGCAGCTGGTGGTCGGAGCGCGACGACTCGGATGACGTCAGGGTCGGAGGGGGGCGGCTCGGACGATGTCGGGCAGCGTCGACGATGCCTCCTCCCTCCTCCCTCCTCTTGGTTATGTTCCTCTGCGTTTTTTTTCTTCTCCTTCGGTCTTTCCTTTCTCCTCTGGTCGTCTTCGGTTGCTCCACACGGCACCTCTGCTCCAGATCTGGGTTCCGGGGAGACTGCGACGGTCGGCGTCAGTCGGGCGGCTGATCGGCGACGGCTGGACGTACTAGAGGTTCAACTCACCTTGGCTCGCCTTTACCAGCTCCCTCTTCCCTCTGTTCTCCTCGTTTCACTCTCGATCACCTCTGCTTTATGCTCTTCTCCCCCCACGCTTGCTGTTGCTGCTTCTTTTGCTTTTTCCTCCCATGCGCGAAGATGGCCAGAGGAGGAAGAAGCTGGGGCGCAGGCAGGGCTGAAAGGAGAGAGAGGTTGGGCCGGGCTGCGCGCGAGAGAGAGAGAGGAAAGAAAGGAGGGCGGATTGGGCCAAGGCCAAATTCAGCCCGACTCGGCCCCTCTAGCGTCTTCTTTTTTAGAATTGTTTTGGATTTTTTTTAGCGACTAAATTCCTAATTTTTAATGCTATTAAGTTTTAAGTAAAATGGCGAAATTTAGGTGTTAACAACAATCGATATTCATTACTTTCTTCATAGTAGGAGTATAGCAGCAAGGGTTTTCCACCTTTTTTCCCCCTTTATGTGTTTTTCTCATATCTAAATATAAATATGTTGACATTGGATCATGTTCCTGAGAAATTAACCTTTTTCATATTTTGATCGGTTTTCCTTTTCCATTTTTGATCAAGATTCAGCTAGATAATTAAACTGAATTTTACTTTTCAACTTTGAAATATAGTTATACTCATACTATTTGATAAAAATAAACAATTAATAGTGTGTTCATAAGTTGTCATATATAAAAATATTATGTGATTGAAAATAACTTTAGGGACGGTATTTTGGTAAGTTCACTGGAAAAAAAAGAAAAAAAGTGTCTTAGTCACGATGTCTTACTCATGCTTTATTCACTCTCTCGTGAATGCAGCAATCTCAAGGCGTCGGGAGGCCAAAACTCAGGCTGAGTATCCCCAATCCAGACCGGCCTTAGGTTTGGTCAGTGGGATTTCAACAGGTTCTTCGTTCATTTCGAGCCTTTTGAAGTCGGTTGCCATGATTTATCCTCACGTGTCTCAGGATCTGTTTTAGATTATTTCTAAAGCTTAATTGTGGCCATTTTTACGAAAGTATATATGTTGAAACGTTTTAAGCAAATTTAATTACATAAAATTATTTTGAACCCACAAGGGCATATGATTAGTTACTATTATATACCAAACATGAGATTGAAAATCAGACCGGAAATGAGTATTTTCATTTTAGATTGATTCATTTTCATTTTGGGCTGATTCTCTTCAACCAAACAACTCATTTAGTACGTTTTTGTTTTTTTTTTAATGGCAAATGATTGAACTGCAAACACAGTGAGATGACAAGGTCCTCAATCCTTGCATTTATTGCAAGAGAAATAATTGTACATGTTTCCTGCATAAATTTCTGAACCATAACTGATGAATCTCTTTCATTAATGCACTACTTCCCTCAGCTATATAAGTTCTCATCTCTAGATTGACTGCACCATCAAACAATCAACAATTTCAAACAATTCTCTAACCCTTCTATCCCCAAAAGACCATAATGGCAACGCCTAAGAAGTTGTCTGCTTTCATGATCTTGTTGGTTGTCCCTGTTGCATTGCTTCCTAAGGCTACCTTTGCCAAGGTCGGAAACCTTGATTGCGGAAAGGGAATAACTTACGATTGTGGGTCTGGATTCTTTCAAATCATAGTCCTTGCCGACACCTTTACACCCACCGATGAATGTTGTCATCAGCTCTTGAAAGCGGGGAAGAATTGCCACAAGCAATTTGTGGAGTCGAGCGTCTCCAACTACAAGAAGATTAGGGGGACAATAGCTGATGTCTATAGGAGGAGCAATGAGACGTGGAACAATTGCGTTGCGGCTATCAGTCCTGTGTCCCCTACCAAGCCTGCTCATTGAGAGCTATTCCTATTTTGTAGTATACTAAATGTGTAAAATAAAAAGAACGAAAGAATTATAATTTCTTTTATTGGATTCTCCTCAATTTTTATTTTATTTTATTTTTTTGCCTCTTAAGCCTTATGGTTAACTATCCGCAAAATTGTGGATGGATCATATTTTCAGTGTTCAATGTGCGTAGAAACTTGTGATTATTTAAAATGATCCACAAAATACAATCTGCCCCTCAAGTTGTTACTTACTTTCGAGTCTAAAAACATAGTCCCATACAAAACTATAAGAAAACGTCACTTCATTTACTTATGCTTTTAACACAACTTTTGAAACAAATACCTAAGTGATCCAAAGATTAAATGATGGTTTGATAATCATACATTCATCTCGAATAATCACATGGATACGTAGCCAACGCTAGTCGATCTAGCACACTATTAAACAAAATAAAGTAGAGTGGACTTCTTACTTTTAAGGTTTTTTGACCAAAAAAAAAAATCCCCGATAGTTGTTTTATATAATACTCTATTAATGGATAAATGTATAAATTAATAATCTTATATAAATCTTACTTTGAATCTTGTTAATCCTGTAAACAACCATAAAAAAAATTTGAATCTCGAAATATATTTCTCTTTATATATGTACGTATTCAATTGCGGTAACTTCTTTCTTTTTGTTAACTGATAATTCAAATAGTTTATCCTAAGACGATTTAGCGAAACCTTTCAAATGCTAACTGTATATTCATGCGAGAACGCGTGTGCAGTTTTGCTAATCATAAACTCTGTAAACTTGACTTTTGAACATTTAATGAGGTTTTACTAGGATCAAGAATTGAGAAATATGTAGGGCCCAACATCTTTTGTAAAATGAGTTTGTAATAATTCTGACCATGTTATTATGCAAGAGTAGGTTTAATTTAATCAGCCCAAACGAAATGAATGTACGTTGCTTCGCCTGGAAGATGACGGCGACTATTAATATTATCATTATTAATATTATTGTTATCAACTTGGCTTCTCTTCATTAATGAAACCTATTAATTATCACTAATTTTAATGCTTTTTAATAAAATAAGTGTCCCACCCAAATATCTAGTCAACAGTTTAAATAATCAATAAATGTGTTCAGTAAATCTGGAAAACAAAAACTCAAATCTTGTTAAGTTATAATTAGCTAATATATAAGTTCAATTCACGTGGAAAACCAAAGGAAAACCAAAGCCAAGTTTGGTTTAGTGATATACGTGGAAAACAACACTTGTTATAACTTTGTAATCTCATTAACGCAACCTTTTCATTATTTAACCTTTTTTCCACAAGTTGTTAAAGAATAATTTAATATAGTACAAAATAATACTAAAATATCTGGTCAATTTGTTGAATAATTAATAAATAAGTTCACTTAATCTAGAAGACCATAGTTAAAATACCTAGTCAAAGGTTAATTAATCAATGAATAAGCTCAATGAATCAAAAAACTAAAGTTAAATTGGTTGAGCAATAAATGGGAAAAAGATGAAATTAAACAATACGACGGTGGATACTAGAAAAGCTGATGAGGTATCTATTTTTATGAGGTTGACCCATGTTGATAGAATAAGCAGTGTGTAAATGGATCGGGTTAACTATTGGGGTTTGCTCCAATAGCCACCCTTCCAACATGGAAAGGGGAGGTGGGGGGTTCGAATTCCTATCTTCTCGGCGGGTTGGGGTGGGGACGATTCACTTTCAAGTGTGGGTTTCGACTCCCACATCTTACAAGGAGGCATGGCAAAAGTTTGAGAGTGAGAGTTAGAATAGAAGTATAGTATGACTGACAAAAAAAATAAAATGGATCGGGTTAACTTGAGTTAATTATTGTCGGGTCATCTCGAAAGTGTTATGTTTCATTCGAAATGAAAGGATATCCGATCGTTGTGACATCCCAGATTTTCAGTCCTATTTTCTACTGAATAAATCATGCATTTCATTGACGCGCCTATAGGGCTATTCTTATCACTTTCGAGATAACTAGATTATTTAGGGAAACCATTAAGGAATTTTAATGCAATAGACTTGAGAATTTGACTAGAAATCGGCTTCTCGACTGTGCTCATCTTTAGAGGCCATTACGGCATAGTATAAAATCGATTTGAAATCAAAGATGGGTTGGTTCGACTGAGATGTGTGGCTAATCGTTGGTGACACCACTAAATTGGAAAAATTCTAGTCAACCGGCACTCGACTGATTTTCCTATTGTTTCGGTACTCTGTATCTGTATTTGAATCCTCAAGATTTTCACGACAACCGAGAGTCGTCAATGAGTCGAGTGAGTTCATTGTGGCTCGAAGAAAATCGACCACAGGTCATTTGCACTAAATTTTTTTGAAAGTTACCTGATACTTAGATCACGCTAAAATCGCACCGAATGGAAATTAACTGCGAATTTGAGTTTGATTTTAGAAATTGAAGATTTTGTCATGTCACAATAAATTCTAGGAGTATCGACTTAGTTTCAGAAGATTTTCTGCAACTCGAGACTTTTTGGGAAAAAGTCATCCTAGGGCCGTTTTTGTTCAGAAAAAAGGCCAGGACCATTTTTTGATTGCACAATTGGGACACAAGATGGTTCAAGTAGTGAGGAAAAATATCAATTTGATAATTGAGGTGTCGATTGAAATTATTGAGGCCAAATGAGAATGAATTGAGCAAGAAATCAAGTCCAATTGAGAGAGATTTGTAACAAATTCGTATGCCCCCCTTCCCCTAGCAATTTTGGACCAAATCAATGTTGCAAAGAGAGCCTTGGTGGCTCATTGAGAGCCAAGGAAGATAGCTTGGCCATGGATGGTCAAGGGGACAAAGCATTGGAAGAAATGGGCCATGGTGGAGCCCTTGTCCTCCATCTCTCCCTCATCACTTCCTCTTTCCCTCATCTTGGCCAAAACCCTCTCCATCTTCCTCCTCTTAGCTTGTTCGAACACCATTAGCAGCTAAGGAGAACCACTGGAGATGGCAGGAGCCGTCGCATGCCTCGCCGTCCACCACCCGTCGCCATCCACGCGCGCGCCACCGCCTGCGCCAACCCGCGTAACCCTGACCCCCATCCACACCTCACGCCGTCCCAGCCTCTGTCCAATAGCTTGTGGAGCTCAATCGGAGCTCGTGCTCTACTGTTCTGCCGTCGGTAAGCCCCACCAAGGCCCGATTTGCTCTTTTCCCCCTCCCCCGCTCAATTCCCACTCTAAACCGGCTTTGTTCTCTTCTATTTCATTAATAACATAATAGGAAGTTTATGGGTATCTCAGCTCGGTTTAGGCCCGTTTTGAGGTGGTTCCGAGCCTCGAAGCCTAGGCCCGCTTTGGAGTTAATCGTTCCCTGCGACATTCCCATCAGTTTGATTCGGCCCGCTCGCAAAACAAGTGAGTTTAACTCACTAATCCTTGTTTAGTATGCTAATGATGTTTAGGGGTTGATTAGATTTAATTAAGTGTACTTAGGTGGATAGATTAGATTAGGTGAATTAATTTAGTGCCTTACCAATGCATGTTAGGCAAATAGTTAGTGTAATTAGCAAGGAAATAGGTTCTAGTATTTATCGAACGAATCTCGAAATTTTTCCGGGTCCATTTCGGCGTCCAATTAGGCATTACAAGCTTAAGTTGGATTTATTGCATTTATTTATTAATTTTCGTAATTATTTAATTAATTAATTATTTTCCAAAAATTAAACCGGGATAGCCGGTGATTGGAATTTTATGCTGATTATTGTGATGTACTCTGTTTATTTATTTGAGTGCTAAATTGTGCTGAATCGATTATTGGTGATTTTAGGATTTTATTCCTAAATTAATTAATTTTGGTAATTAGTGGGGAAATTACCAGGCGTTGGTCTACAGTGTCAAAAATCTATTTTTGGACTGCTGAAAGAAGTGGGATTATTAAAAGTGAAATTATTGTATTTTGGCTAAGGCCGACTGTGTACCCACACACGAATATTTTTATCAAGTACGATAAAAATGATAAATTGATTGTATAGTTGGGTGGTATACTATATTGGCCAGGGGCCCCTATTATATTAGCTTTGGGTGAGCAATAATTATCAGCTTTGGGCGAGCATATATAGTATACTAAATTGGCTCGGGGGCCTTAATCTATCAGCTTTGGGCGAGTATATACATAGTATACTATATAATCAGCTTTGGGCAAGCTATACTATCTATACTTTCAGTTTTGGGTGAGTAGTCCTGATTTGATAGGACATTATAGATAGTATTGAAAGTACCAACTAGGGGATGGTTGTGATGATATGTAATCGACTAGATTGATTGATCGATGTTTCGATCTGTGGTGTTTGATTGGGTGCGTATTCAAACTGTATTAAGTTGCAGGTGGAATCTGAGGCCAAGGTCTTTAGATGGTGTTGGTAGAGGACTAGAAGCCCCGAAGTTTGGAAAGGTGGAGATCAAAGAATCGACGAACATGTCTGACTAGAGGGTCATAGTACAATTCATTTTTGTTAGGCCGATAGTTTTGTTAAAAACCTGACAGTGTGTATGTACCTGTTTGTTTATAAAAATGATTGTGTTGGTGTCGAAATTTGCAGCCTTATTTTCCTATCCCATTGTTTTATTGTCTGGGGATTTCTATATGCTTCCGCATGCGTATTAAAATGAATGAGTTGGTGATGCGTCCTGGGATGTTGCTATTATATTGACCAGGTAAGGGATGGGGCGTGCCCGAGGATCAAGGCGTGACAATCGTTGTATGAATCATGGTTGCGAAGAGTCCATCCATTCTCTGTTTTTTCTTTTCCTTGAAAAAGGACCACTTTTAGCTTTTGTAGGCCTTTCAAAAAGCCTGATTGAATGCTTCTGTTTAATGGGTTTAGCACACGACGACATCAATTGCGAACCTAAAGCTCTTCCTAGATCCTAAGCACCAGGGTGTAGGTTTGGAAAGGATAAATTATGAATAAACAACGCTTTATTGAGAAGACACCTCTTTGAAATTTGGATGATTCTAAAACCATCCTTGATTTAATATCTCTATAATAATGTAGATGTTCGTCATAATGATGTGGTGAAGATTTCATGAAGACTGTGATGATATCGACGGGCTTCATAAGATCAACAAGAACAAATTACAAGGATGGGGATTTTAATAGGAGGAGAAAAAGTTAAATATGATGAAGTATTCATAAGGACATGGAATCACCATCGATCTGTCATCAACATATAGTCTTTAGAAGCTTATCTGCTCAAGAGGATGATTAAATGATTAATTGCAAGGTCCTTCCACACAGTTTTACCGAGGGCAATATGTAAAGATAAGTGATAAGGAGCATATGATATTGTCAAGTGACAAAAAGCATTTGATCATGCCGTTGTCAAATCTTGGAAGGTACTAATGAACGAGTAAATTTGCATATGACCGTTGATGGGTAGATAGTTTTAGTTACAGGAACAATAATGTAACAATAGCAACGGATTCCATTTTGGGAAACCATGCTATTGACTACAGGATAGGTGGTATGGGCGATCTAGACCTCAACGACAACACCAATCAACTCCCCATAGCTCTTAACTCCCAACCGGTGAATTAATTGAAGATGGCCATACTTTTACAACCTACTTACCCAAGGAGCCACTCTCAGTGAATATGTTTAGAGGTATCTGTTTGTAAATGGTCCCAGGACTATCCAATCAAATGATTTCAAGGGTCCCAATGGTCCAATTCTTACAAACACGATCTCTCCCAAAATTATACCTTGCGTGACATGATATTTCCTTGTAAATTTTTAACAACTTAAGCATTTTCTAGGAGTCATCATCTATTGGTTTTGGCTAGAAACCAATCAAGATGCGGGAGACACATCTTGATTTTTATGCGACTACATATTTTAGGATTGATGACTTGATTATGCCAATATCTATTATCCCTCTTTTGGTACCTCTAACTTGTAAAGTTGTTATCTAAGTGGCCTTGCAATCTTGATTGCAAACTATGCTCTTAAGGTATTAAAACCGTTAGGTGATGATGTAAATGTTTTTGTAGGTTTTCATTCATTTCCTTAGCTAACCCTAACCTATTCTAGGAAAGTGATTAACATCCAATTTATTGAAATACAATGCAATAAATAAACATCTAAGTATTGAAAGCAGCTAGGTAATTGTGCAAAAAGTTAAAACTTGATATGAGTGGGGCAAAGAATACACATGGCCTCATTATAAGTGTCACGACTCCAACTCCTTTCCCAGGGTCACAAGCGATGGGGGGTTATTTTTGTGACGTTCTAGGCACATCGCCGTCTCATTTCTTTTATCTTTTCATTAAGCACATGTGGAAGCATTACAAACACCCAGACACAATAAGCAGCCAAGAAAACAACCACTTGCAAATATGCAATTACATCAGTTACATTTACAGGCCCCATTTTCACGGGCCATTATATTTACAACCACTACATTTTTTACGCTCCAAAGGCCGGGTAAACCTTAGCTCTTCTAGCAATATTGCAACTCCAGCACTAGTGGGAGACCTCAATGCCTACAATCCTAAAAAACAATGGGTTGAGTCGTAGACTCAACAAGTAAAATCCACTAATTTTCGGGTAGGATGATGCCTCGCCCATCAACAAGCATATAACTCATCCAAAACATTAGTTGATGGCAGATCAATAGCAAAACAAAAGCTTTGTCTTGGATGAAACATGGGGAATCCTCAATCAATAGTATGCAAGCATAAACCAATATTCACCCACAACATGAGGAACTTGCGCCTCACTCAATATTATACTAAAACTACCAAAATCCATTCCATAATACAAGGAACTCATGCACACAAGATTCATTTATTAATAGTCGAAATCCATGGACTCTTCTGGAATCCATCGGGCATCCGAACTTAATCAGGCAATGTCCCCTAATCCAAGGGTGACAACAGTCCTCCGATAATGAGTCCGTCGAGCAACGTCGCCGAAATCCATCGGTCGACGGCTAGAAATTAGTCCATCGTGTGACCATGCATCAAGCATCACAATCTGGTTCTTATCTTCACTTTTAGTTCAAGGGCCCAAAGGCGTGCCATGCATAAGTGTGTGAAATGACTTACCAAAACCGAGACATTAAGCATGCCAAACATGAATCAAGGATCGTGACTTGATCCAACACGTTTAAGCACCGATCTAGTACCCAACTTGGCTCGGGAATACATACCTCGATATCGCACTGAGACCATGAAAGGGCTGGCTTGTCGTGACATGTTCACCGACCTAGTACCAAAGTTGGCTCGGGAACGATATGCCTCGATATCGCACCAAGACTAAGAAAGGACCAATCCGTGGTGATTCCATGTAGGTCAAGGCTGAATAAAACCCTTTTTTTCGGAGCTCGGGGCGTGAACTAAAACATGCATTTGTGAAAATAGTTTGAAATAGTTTTGTGAGGAAATAGCAAGCTTTCACAAAACACTTTTTAAAGTAGGTTTGAGTCAAAGCATATCCAAAGCATATCAAATAAGTACAAAAATCAGACTTCTTTCTTAGCAATTCAAGCCAAAGCATGATCCAAGCTCAACAACCAAGAACTGAACTTAATCAAGGAACAAAGTCACAATCCAACCTCAAGTAACAACAAGTCAATTAACTTCAGTCAAGGACTTGTCACATGCTCGGAATAGCGTAACACAACGTTCTAACCAAATATTAGTAAGTTCTACTTACCACACTTTAAGGAACAGCCTAGGTGATCGAGCAACGTGTAGGCTGGCGAATGAGCAAGAGGTCGTAGCCATGAGAAAGAGAGAGGGCGATGGAGAGGGTGAGGTCGAGAGAGTGAGGAAGGAATAGGAAGTGGTGTGTTGTGTGAATGAGAGAGGAATGCCCCTCCCTTATTTATAGGCAATCCTAACTTGTTCTCCAAGCGTTAAAAGTCAAGATTTCCTCTCTAAGTCTAGAAGCATTAAATGCAAGGTAACTTGGTCATTAAGTCTCAAGGTAGGATAGGGTTTTAGCTTGGTAGTTTGAGATACCTCAACATTGTAAATGCTAGTATGAACACCTAAAGATGGGTGAATATGCGTGAAAATAATTTTTCGCAAAGAATAGTGAAAATAATTTATTTTTGAAACTGAGTCTGAAGAACAACAGATTTTGAGCGAGTTCAGACTTTAGCAATTAAATAGAACTATGAACATAATAACGAAGTTCAGGGAAGAGAATATGAACACAGAATTTGTAGTAGTTTGGCTTAGATTAAGCCTATGTCCACTCTCCCATGCTAACAACCTTCTAGTTGGATTCCACTATGAATCAAAAGAGAATTTACAATCTTGCAATCTCGACTTTGCAGTGAAGAGTCTCTATTGCTCTCTCACTAAGTCAAACTATAAGTCTCTCTTTTTTGAATACAGTTTAGAGCACAGTATATGAAATAGAAAGAAACTGGGAAGCTTTAGACTTTGGAATTTCTCTTTCATGCACACTGTCAAACAACTGGAGAGTCCTCTTTAGATACTCTTTCATGCCTTTTTGACCGTTGGCACTTTTCAAAGGAATTCTTCCAATCAACCTGTTGGACAGAATCAATCAAGGAGATCTTAAGCCATTTGAAGATTGTGATGAAAACCTGTTAACCCTTTTTGCCCATATAATCAGGATCTTGGTTTCTCTAAGTAGATTCTTTCGAAAATTACTTGCCTTCCAAAAAGATTGATGTATCGAAATTGATTCTAATGAAGATACTCAATCTCGTAGGTAATATATCCAACCAGAATACCATACATAATCCATACGAATCAATCACTTGAAGAAAGAAACATAATCCCTTAACTAGAAAAGTCTTCATTCTTCATTTTCGTAGGTAATTCTTCAAAATAGACTTTGGATAAGTTTTGTCAGCTTCAAAACATCAAAGGAGTTTTCTCCAACAATCTCCCCCTTTTTTATGGTGACAAAATTTCATTGCAGATTTAAAGATTTATAACCTGCACAACAACTCTTAGCAGTACATGATATCTTATAAAAACAGTTAGTTAAGGATCTGGATAGCATTGATTTTGCAACCACAGAAAATATGTTAATCTTGAAAAATAAGACACACATCAAGATTTAAACAATCCACATCCATAAACATCACCGGAATATCACCACAAAAATTGCTTCAAGAGTATAAGTAAAACAAACTTAAAAATCAAATCAAAGAGTTAATTTTAAAAGATTAAATTTGCACATTCTCCCCTTTTTTGTCAACAGCAAAAAGTGGAGAAATTCAAAATAGATAGAGAAAAATGGAATCAAGATTGTCTTGGAATTCGAACAAGTTGGAAATCCCCATTGACTGCATTGCTTCTTCAACCTTTTGGCACTGGAGATGAATAGTTCGACTTGAGTCTGAACAGATTGGATAAGCCGAAGAGTATGATCATTCTTGGCCACAGTCTAAGATACCTATTGATTAAAAGTCTGCACCTGAGTATCTAAGGACTGTAGCTTTTCAACGTGAAAGTCAGAAGAGGATCTCAATGCAGTATGCAGTTTCTGAATCTCAATCTCCATAGCATATTGTTGAGCCTTGACCTTCAAAAGAAGCTCCATCATCCTTGGATAGTCAGCATTTGGTTCTGTCTGCGCATTGGCTTTAGCGAATTGAGTTCGAGGAGAATTAAGAGAGGAGGGAACATCAACTTGTCTAGTTCCATGACTTGGAGTTGATGCTGCAATGTCTGCTTCAGGAAATTGAGAAGCATAGACATCTTCTGGATGTGCAGGAGATCAACTGATATCATCACTCGCAAAAACAAGAGAAGAAGTCCTTGTTTTCTCAATAGCCCCCCTTGTTTCTTTGCCTATAGGTGGAGAAATGATTTCTTCTTGTTGATTCTTCTCGTTTGTAGAACAAGAGTGATGTGCTTTTGATGTACGTAATCCAATTTGACCACTCCGAGTTGCTTTAGAATCTTCAAATAAAGATATGGCAATGGTCGCCTCATAAGATTCATCTTCATGACCTCTTTCTTCTTCATCTCTTCCTTCTTCTCTTGCTTATTCTTCCTTCTCTGGTTCTTCTTCTTCTTCTGGCTCTGTTTCTTCTCTATCTCTTCCTTCTCTTTGAATTTGTCTTTCAGAACCAACAAATCCTCGAAGATTCTTCAAGGCAATGGCAGAAATTGTGAGATCATCATCATCCTCTTCGTCTTGCAGGATGAGAGATCTTCTCTTCTTCATAGGTTCTTTCACCATTTCTTTGCCTTTCTTCTTCTTTCTAGAAGAATTTACCTTGGGTTTGCTTGAGGACTCATTCTTCAAGTGCTCAATGGCTTTGTTCAGATCTTGCAACCTCATCTTCGAGATCATTTTCAATCCTATAACCATAGGAGCAATAGTGCGAGAGCAAAGAGAGATGGGAAACTCGATCTGAAAATGTTTGAACAATTTTGTAACCAACGCAGAATAGGGCAACTGTCCTTTGTCCTTCATAACTGTCCCGTGCATGTGCATCAGGATAGTATGAGGGAGTGAAAAATTCATCCTATTGAGGATAGCAAACATGAGCCATGCTTCGAACCTGGAAACATTAGTCTTAGATGCAGCCTTTGGTCTTATGCAGTTAATGATAACTTTGTGCAACAGACGTTTGGGGCTGATAGTCAAGAATAAGTGATGCCTCCTTCTAGTACTCTGTCATTGACAAGAAATCTCATTGCTTGACCAAATGAGACATTTATTGGTTGGAAACCACTCCTTTCCACCCTAATAATATCTGCTAGTGTGTCAACATCCACTACATAGGCTTTATCACTCACAGTGAATTGAATTCGATTCTGGTCAAGAAAGGACAGATTCGAATAGAAAAATGCAGTCAATTCTGGATATGCAATCGTTGTTTTAGAACAAAAATTCTCCAGTTGAAGGAAGGCTAACTTCTCCCTCAAGTTAACCCTGATTGAGTCTAGAAAATCAAAATCAATAGCACGAGAGTTCATCACCCCTCTCTTTAGCATTTGTGAGTAAACCTTTTTGTGTTCCTTAGAACAAAACAAACTCGTTCTTTCTCCAAGAACATCTGTAGCAACACCCATTCTTGGTTGAAAATTAGAATAAAATCTCTCATCATTATCATTGTTCTCAGGATGACTAGAACCAAACCTAGGGTCTACAAGAAAATAAAGAAAAGCATTGTTTGCCGATCCTTTCGGCGCTATACCCAACTGTTCCATCCTTCTTAGGAACAAAGTCTTGTTCTTATAACCTTTCTCTCTTAAAAACTCATCAATAAATGTCATAGGAGTACCTTCCCGCTTCAAATGAGTGTAAAGCTTATAGTGAACTTGGGGTCTCGAGGCTTTGAGAGGTTCTACATCTTCTACGACTTCCTCTTCCAGAGGTTGATGCTATACATTCTGAGTAAAGTGCTACTAAGAATGCTGTGGAGAGTTGTGCGGAGAGTCTTCCTTGGTAAGATCGAAATGTGTCTGCCCTTCTGGCATGCTTCTCGGTCCTTGATTAGCAATCCGAGAGGATTTCCTTTGGTAAGACATATTTGCAAGCTTGGAGGATTTCACGAACAAGTTCGAGTGAAAAAGATGGAAACTTGCGGAACAAACTTGAGAGTAGAGATGAGAGAGTAGAAAGTCTGTATTTTAAGGTTTGGAAAGAAGTGCTCGAAAGAAGTATATATATATAAAGAAAATGAAAAGTCACAAAAAGGGGTAATCGAACCGTCACAAGGAAAAAAGAAAACAGCCTTTTTCGAAATAATAAAAATTACCAAAAATTCAAAATTCGAAAAAGATAACTTCTAAAACATAAAATATGCAAACAACGATTAAGTTAATCATACCTTTTCATTCCAAAAATAAAATACCTGGATTCGAGACTTTCTCTTACTGAAGTAGCGTTTGGAAATTTTGAGTCTGGCCGACTTTAGACTTTACTCCAAAATAGAAATAATATTCAGCTTAGTGCGAATAGACTCAAATAGATTTTTCTCCAGGGGCTTCGTGAAGATGTCTGCTAGCTGATTCTTCGAATCAATGAACTAAATCATAATCTCCCCATTCTGGACATGATCTCTTATAAAGTGATGTCGAATCTCTATATGCTTTGCCCTTGAATGAAGAATTGGGTTCTTGGTGAAATTAATAGCACTGGTGTTGTCACATTTGATCTCGGTACACGATTCTTCAATCCCAAAGTTCTCGGTTGTTGTCTTATCTATAGGATTTGAGAGCAACAACTCCCAAGAGCAACATACTATGCTTTTGCAGTTGAAAGAGCCACAATACTTTACTTCCTTGAGAACTAAGACACCAACATATTTCCCAGCAGTTGACAAGTGCCAGATGTGCTCTTACTATCGACCTTACAACCTGCTAAATCAATGTCTGAATATCCAAGAAGAGTAAAATCTCTTTCTTTTGGATACCACAGACTCAGCTTTGGACATGTCGCAACATAGTTAATAATATGTTTTACAACACTTAGATGAGATTCTCTTGGGTCAGACTGAAATCTAGCACACATGCACATAATGAATAGAATATCAGGTCTAGAAACAGTAAGATAAAGAAGTGAACCGATCATGCTTTTGTATAGCTTCTGATCTATTTTCTTCCCTTCCTCATCTTTGTCCAGTTTCGAAGAACTTGACATCGGAGTCTCTGTTTTCTTGCAATTCTCCAAACCAAATTTCTTGATGAGATCTTTGACATATTTTTCTTGGTGAATGAATACACCTTTCTTCGATTGTCTAACTTGCAATCCTAGAAAGAAAGTTAACCCATCCATCATGCTCATCTCGAATTCATCTTGCATAAATCTTGAAAATTTCTTACAAAGACTTTCGTTAGGAGAGCCAAAAATAATATCATCTTCATAAATTTGTACCAGTGGAAAGTCTTTTCCTTCTTTATTTATAAACAAGGTTGTATCAACCTTCTCTTTTTCAAAACCATTCTGAGTTAGAAACTTAACCTCTCATACCAGGCTCGAGGTGCTTGCTTCAGTCCATACAAGGCCTTTTTCAGTCTGTAGATTGAGTCTGGCTTTCTTGGATCTTTAGATCCTGGTGGTTGTTCTACATAGACTTCTTCTTGTATAAACCCATTCAGGAATGCACTTTTGACATCTATATGGAATAACCTGAAATTTTTATAACAAGTAAAAGCAAGTAATAATCTAATTGATTAAAATCTTGCTACTGGTGCATAGGTCTCGTCATAGTCTATCCCTTCTTCCTGTGTATATCCTTTTGCCATGAGTCTTGCTTTGTTTCTGACCACTTTACCATTCTCATTCATTTTGTTCATGGAAACCCATTTTGTTCTAATAATGGATTTGCCTTTGGGTTTTGGAATCGGCTCCCATACATCGTTGATGCTGAATTGTCTGAGTTCTTCCTGCATAACTTCTATCCAGCTTTCATTAGACAAGGCTTTGTCTACTCCTTTTGGTTATATCTCAGAAACAAGTGCTAGAGCACTGACTCTTATCTTCCTTTGGATCTAGTGTGAACTCCTTCATCAATGTTGCCAATGATGAGGTCCTTGGGATGACTTGACTTGTGCTTCCAGTTACTGCTTGGTTTGAAAGTTGATTGATCCTCTGTGGTTGTTGAATCTTCTCGTTTTGCTTGTTGCTGTTCTCCAGAAGTTTGAACCTCTTCAGGGGAAATAGATTTTGTAAAGTCTGGAACAAGTTCAAACTCTTCAAGTTGAGTCCGGTCTGGTAGATTCTTCCATGGATTGAGTCTCCTTGTTGAAGACTCTATAAGCTTTGCTTGAAGTCGAATAGCCAAGGAAGATTCATTCATCTGATTTTGCTTTAAACTTTCTAGATCGATCATTTGCATTCTTTAGAATAAAACATTTACAGCCAAAGACATGAAAGTAGGAAACATTTGGCATATTTCCTTTATACACTTCATAAGGAGTATTCTCTAGAATAGGCTTCAAGAATACTTTGTTGATAATATAGCAAGTCGTAGAAACTGTTTCTACCCAAAATCAAGAGGATATTTTTGCTCTCTATTAAGAGAGTTCTGACCATCTCTTGTAAGGATCCGCTCTTCCTTTCCACAACCTCATTTTGTTCTGGAGTGTATGGAGAAGATAAAACATGCTGAAAACTAGATTCGTCATAGAACTTAACAAAGTCCTCATTTTCAAACTCACCTCCATGGTTAGTTCGTATGCTCGAAGTAGCATAACTTTTTTCATTTTGAACCTTCTTGGCAAATTTTGAGAAATAGGAGAATGTTTCAGACTTACTTGCCAGAAATTAGACCCAAGTGAAGCGAGAGTAATCATCCATGATTACTAGACAATATTTCTTTCCACCAATACTTTGAGTTTTGGTTGGACCAAAAAGATCCATATGAAGAAGCTGCAGAGCTCAATTGGTAGAGACTTGATTTACAGGTTTAAAAGAACTTCTAACTTGTCTTCCCAGAACACAGGGAGTGCACAGCTCATTCTTCTAATAACTAGACTAGGGAGTCCTCGAACAAGCTTTTTAGAAGAAATCTTGGTAATTTGCTTCAAGTTAACATGACCAAGCTTCCAATGCCAGAGACTTGCTTCATCTTGGATGGAAGTAAGACACTGAGAACTTTCTGGGTTTACATCCCGAATGTTGCCATGCCTTCGTCTAATGAAAGATTGAGAAAAGTCTTGACTCGTTCCAGAACAAATGCCTTCTTGGAAGTTTATTCTGAAACCAGTATCACAAAGCTGACTTATGCTCAGCAAATTGTAGTTTAAACCTTCAACCAATGAAACACTGTTGATGGTTGGGCTTCCAATCTTCATAGTTCCATATTCTACAATCTTTCCTTTACTGTTTCCTCCAAAAGATACTTTTCCTCCATTCAGTCTCGTAAGATTTATAAAGCAGCTTGAGTCTCCTGTCATATGACTCGAATAACCACTATCCAAATACCATTTGATCTTCCTTTTGATAGTGACCAGTGATCAAAAGAGAAACTCAAACTCTCTTTGGTACCCAAATTTCTTGGGTCTTGGAGGGTTAGTATTAAAAACAATCTTAGCCTAGTCCTTCTTAACTGGTCTCCAAACCTTCGGACATTCTTTCTCGAAATGTTCTAAGCTGTTACACTTTGAATATCTGAGTGCACTTTGGCCAACGGGTTTTACAAAAACTTTTTGGATTGAGTTTTGTAAAATGCCTTTGCAGGTTTTTGTTTAATTCTTTCTTTTACTTTAGGAAAATCGATTAATGGAACAGTTTATGAAGTCATACCCAAACCAGATTTGTTAAAGTAGGGTATTTGAATTGAAAGAATTTTCTTTAGTTTCTCAGATCCTTTTGAAAATCTTTTTGTTATATTTGAGATATCACTTTTCAAAAAAGTATTTTCCTTTGAAAGAGAATTAGAATTTTCTTTCAAATTATCAAATCTTATTTTCAGACTTTCAAATTTTTCTTTCCAAGAAACTTTTTGTTGCATGAGCTTAGAATTCTCCATTTTTAGTTCAGAAATCTTTTTAAAAGAGACTAAGACAAAGTTCATCTATGTATTTAGAGACTTTGACAGGAATTTTTAAATCACTAACCTCAATTTCTTTGTCTGAATCTGAATCAGAGTCTGTTTCTAATTCTTAGTCTGATTCAGAATGAGCCATTAGACATATGTTGGCATATTCTTCTTCGCTTTCCTTACACTCGGTGTCACTCCAAGTTTCTGCTTTGAGTGCCTTTTTGTACTTCTCAGTTTTTCCTTTCTTCTTCTTCACCAGATGACAGTTAGGTTTGATATGCCCATTTTTCTTGCATTCGAAGCATATCACCTCTTTGCTGGTTTCATTGTCCTCAGTTGGTCTCTTCTGGAAATTTTGCGTGCTCTGCTTCTTCCAGTTGAATCTTCTTCCTTTTCTATTATGCTTTTTGAATTTCTTCATCATAAGCGCTAGCTCTTCATTGTCCATATCATCATCTGAATCTATATCATCAGAATTAACGTTAGACTTTAAAGCAATTGACTTCTTACCTTTAGGATCTTCTTCATCATTTATTTGTTTCACTTCATACGACGGAAGCGTGTCTATCCGTTCATCAACTGATAGAGGCATGATCCTCTGGGTTTCTCTAATTGAAGTCTTCACATGATTCCAATCTTTCGAAAGCCCACGCAGCAACTTATTGACTTTCATTGGTCCTAAGATTGGTTGACCTTGATAAGCCAAGCCATTTACAATTTCTGTAAAATGACTGAACATATCAGTAATAGATTCTCCAAGCTTCATTATGAAGGCTTCATACTGTCCAAGCAAGATGTTTATTTTGTTTTCCTTTCACACGGTCAGTTCATTCGTAGGTAACATGTAATCTGTCTCAAACTTCTTTTACTGTTTCACAAGAAGAAATTCGGTTATACTCAGTAGGAGATAAGGCACAGTATAAAGAGTATATTGCTTTCGCATCAAGAGCTTGTCTCGGTAAATTAAGCTCGTGTTGCTTCATCAGCATCAATGACTTCTTTTCCTCAGTCTGAAGCGGATGTTGCTTTAGGGTTGATCCCTTTTTCTACAACATCCCACTCCAAAGGATCTCTGGATCTGAGAAATGCATTCATCTTGTTCTTCTAGACATTGTACTCCTTTCCATCGAAGTAAGGAGGTCTGGTGTTGCTCTGACCTTCAACCAAACCTGGAGCCAAAATATTAGCCATAGAGGATCTTTAGCTTACAAGTAAAAACACTTCAAAAATTAAGCACACAGACTCTGATACCAATTGTAAGTGCTAGTATGAACACCTAGAGGGAGGTGAATAGGTGTGAAAACAATTTTTCGCGAATAACAGTGAAAATATTTTACTTTTGAAACTGAGTCTGAACAACAACAGACTTTGAGCGAGTTCAGACTTTAGCAGTTAAATAGAACTATGAACAAAATAACGAAGTTTGGGGAAGAGAATATGAACACAGAATTTATAATGGTTTGGTTTAGATCAAGCCTACGTCCACTCTCCCACGCTGACAGCCTTCTTGCTGGATTCCACTATGAATCAAAAGAGAATTTACAATCTTGCAATCTTGACTTCGCAGTGAAGAGTCTCTACTGCTCTCTCACTAAGTCAAACTATAAGTCTCTCTTTTTGAACACAGTTTGGAGCACAGTATATGGAATAACAAGAAATTGGGAAGCTTCAGACTTTGGAATTTCTCTTTCACGCACATTGTCGAACAACTGGAGAGTTCTCTTTAAATACTCCTTCATGCCTTCTTGACCGTTGGCACTTTCCAAAGGGATTCTTCCAATCAACCCGTTGGACAGAATCAATCAAGGAGATCTTGAGCCATTTGAAGATTGTGATAAAAACTTGTCAATCCTGTTTGCCCATACAATCAGGATCTTGGTTTCCATAAGTAGATTCTTTCCAAAATTACTTGCCTTCCAAAAAGATTGATGTATCGAAATTGATTCTAATGAAGATACTCAATCTCATAGGTGATATATCCAACCATAATACCGTATATAATCCATACGAATCAATCCCTTGAAGAAAGAAACATAATCCCTTAACTAGAAAAGTCTTCATTCTTCATTTTCGTTCAGTCTTGAATTTGTCAGAGTGGGCAGACTTTGACATAAAGTCTGGGATTCTTTAGACTTTGACACATAGTCTGGGAGTCTTCAGACTTTGACACAAAATTCTATAATTCTTCAGAATAGACTTTGGATAAGTTTTGTCAGCTTCAAAACATCAAAGGAGTTTTCTCCAACAAACATGACATTTAAGGACTTGAGTCCAAGCTTGGGCGTGACTCACACATCTTGGGTGAGAAAAATAGTTTTGACTAATTTCCAAAATCAGTGTCATTATCTTAACCAATGGAATCGAAAAATTATGATATTTTAATATATTGTAAAAAAAGACCTCAAGTCTCTCTCTCTCTCTCTCTCTAATGAAGGAAGTTAAGTCAAATTTGTGTTGTGGAAAGAACATCGAATTATTGAACACAACCCAATAATCTGCCCGTCAAGCAAATTCAATGGTCGGAGAGAGAGACTCATTTCGAAATCCAAATTTTCACAAACTCTTTAAAATTTCTATATGTTGTAGAAATGAATGTCCTTTAAAACTTTCATGGAGGAAGTATGGTTAAATTTGAAAGGGAAGATTTTATAAAAATTCAAGAATGCAACCTCGTCACCGTTTTCACTACACGGGATAGGTTCTAGACGGTGAATGATTGGGCCTTCGTCCCTACCATTTCACCTTAAAAACATATGAAATTTAAACATGTTATAGATCAAGATATTTTGAACAACTTTCCATGAAGAAAACTTCTCCAAATTTGTAACATAAAAAATTCTGTAAAATTGGCAAATAACAAAGGTCCAGAAATTTCGAAAATTAAATGAGGCAAATTCTAGTTGAAAAGAGGAGTTTTCACACTTGGATTGAATCAAGGGTCATCCATGGCTGTACAATCTTATCTCCCAAGATCCCAAGTAGGCTCTATACTAGCTTGGGCACTTGTCTCGGTTATTTATTGGCTAATGTCCAAAAGAGATAAGGTAGACTTGTCTTGGTCCAAAGTTGGATTTGTCTTGGCCTTCTCCTCTCTCTCTCTCTACATGTGACCCCTCCTTTGTAGGTTCCAAAGTCTACCATTCACACTTAGATCTTAGGATATTAATGAGCCTAGGCTATAAAGATATCTTTTTCCCCACTTTATTTAATACGTTCACATTTGTTCACACTTGTTCACACTTATTTTTTAGGAAGGTTTGACTAACCTAAGGCCTATCTTAGCCTCCTAGTCGGGATCAAAATAATAGTCGAAATCGAGGATGTTACAATAAGTCTCTAGACATGATCCCTTAGAAACTTGAATCCATTGAGACTAATACCAAAAGTCGAGCTAGACTAGTGCAACCCTAACTCTACTCATTTTAATGTTTGATTAAACTAAACTAAAATAAATTGAAGTAATCATTATTCTAAGAGTAATTCTAATGTCTACTCGATTTTTTTGAATGGAAACCAAACTAATGAGTTTGTAAGAACATAAGTCCAATAGCTAAACTGGCCTAATTAGAACTAAACTTGCCAAACCAGGGCTAAGCTAGCCTAAATTGGGCTAAACCAAGTGTTGCATTGGACCATCACTCAGCCTCCAATGTTCGGGAAGTTCATGACCATCACCATTCTCGTTAGCTTCAAATGCCTATATCATCCAATGTTTATATCATGCACTCAATCAACAAATTTATCAGTCAACAACAAACAATCAAATGGTTCATCTTGAGAATTTGAATTCACCTATGCAATTCAATTAGCCCTAGCCACCTCCTAATTGAACTATGGGTTAATTAAATGGATCTAACGATCAATAGCCCTTAATTGTGTTGCACAAGGGCATGACCGATTGCAAGTTTGAGGTGACTAATGAAGGTCTCTAGAGGGCGTTGGATGGGAATCTGCTGAGAAGGAGAAGAAATCACGCCCTTTTTTTGATAAAATCGCGCTCACCTCTTTCTCTCCCTCCTTTGCAAATCCCTTCGACATCCTCTAGCGACAGCCAGCGAAAGAGAGGGGCTTACGTCGCTTGCGAACGGAAACCCATGGCTCTAATGTAGGGACAATGGAAAAACCGAGGCTGAGGAAATTTGAAATCTTGACTAATAGTGGAGTTAGAACTCGTGATGATCAACAATGGAGGTTCATTCGTTGTTCCTTTGAGCTACAGAGCTCTCTCCTCTCTTCTCCGTGTGCGTCCCCTTTGCTCAAGAATGACGCCCTCTTTTGCTCTCTCCTTTTCGAACGTCTCGTGTGAGGCTAGCTCCAGCGAGAAGCAATGTGTGCTTCCTTCTTCATGCGTTAGTTTTCTTTAGCCTCGGCGAAACGAGAGAAGTGCAAGGAATGAGTTGGGCTAAATGAGAGAAATGTAAGGAATGGTAGATTGGAGTTTTGGGCCTCTTATTCTTGATGGGCTTGAGAGAGGGCTTGAGTCCGATTTTGTTTAATGGGGCAAAGACACCAATTTGGGTAAGACGTAATGGGTCCGAATTGGTCTTAGGTAAAAAGATGATATTTAATTTGTCGATTAAAATTCAGGTGTTGACATCGTAAAGAAGAACAATGTAGCTTAAAGGGGTTGGATCAAAAATAAATAAAGCTGGTTTTGTTATCATCATCTCTCTGTTTAGCAAATTGTGCTACTGCTCGATCGAAATTTCCTTCTTGTGATTTGTGATATTGTAATTAGTAATAAGACAAAGTGTACAATAGCAATAGTAGTACTTGCGTTTTGATAGTAAGATCTATTTTGTAATAGGAGTTGCACGATTGTAACTTTTTTTGAAGATTGCTAGAATTTGTCCATGTTAAGGTTGTTATTCATGTTGGAATTCAAGTCGGCGGAAGACGACTTACCTTTATCCGATGCACAAGCAACAATTAACCCCAGGAACGAACATTGAATTGCAGATGAATCACGAGCAATATTACCCCACGTTGGTCTGAATGTAATCACAAGGAAAACACGCGATTTCCACGGCATAAATGCAAATTGTCCTTGTAAAAGTGAAATGGAATACCTTCTTCTTTGATAGAAAGTGAGAGGAATTTCTTAGTGTTATTCAGCCAACCATTTCAATGGTTGTCTCTCAAAGACTTTTATACTTCTCCATCACACCCATTCAGAAAAGGTGTCTTTCCATCGTAATGTTTCAAGTTGAAACGGTGCGTTCCAATTGCACCCCTCATGGACGTACCCTTTAATTACATCATCTCCCACTCGGACATGATGGGCTTGATAGCACTCTATTAAGAATGTAAGGTGTTCAACATTCATCAACTTTACAAAACAATTCATACTGGCAAGTAAGCCGTGTGACTAGTGAGTACACTTGCACTTGGGAGCTCAAATTATGCACCTGTTAGGGATGACATAATGGCTACAACCCCGAAAAAAGAAATAAACAATTGATGTCTCACAGTGCCCTAGACATATTTTGTTACATCAATTCAATTATACTTATCTCTTAAAGGCTATACTTGATTATTCTCAAAACACAATGTATTTACAATTATATCCGCAATCACATAAGGCGATATAATTGGTCGACCAGTAAATACATGTGATAGATGTATAGCAACAATAGTCTTCCTTCGCACTCATGTCTCTCTCCATTTCAAAACAACCGCTTTTCTAGACACATCCCATAAAGCCATATCTATTCATGACCGCTGGTAACATGCTAAAGTAGCAACATTAATCTTTCACTTCGAGAACATAGTCAGAAGTAACATAGGGCACAAATTGAGGTAAATTATAAATTACCTCAAGGGCTCACACGATGAGTAAATAGGGATAATTTTACTCACCTTTCTTTGTCGGTCGAACAATGCACATGTAGTATGAATTACATGCTATAGTGGATTTTTCTTTCTATAAGAGCATATGTCATTTATTACATATATCCACTATACGGATCTTAGCCTAAACATAGTCACGTGCTTCTCACGTACTCATGTTTAGCTCGAGTGCTATATCAGCTCGCTTTCCATAGCGCCCAATTAAGTACTCGCATCCGGCATCTTACAGGCATACACGATTGTGGGACTATCATGTTCAGTCTTATTATAAACAAATCACAGATCTCATTTTGACTCCAATCAAGGCGACATATTTTATGTACCAGACTTGCTTTTCAGCATTTATTTGTACATAACGTCTCATCTCAACGTGCTAACTATAGCACTTGAGGCGATTGCTCGTGTGAGTGAGCCAATCATTGCTTGCTGACATACTTTTCAATAATATATGTGTGCTTGTGCTAGTCTCACAATGGATTTGTACTTCTTGATAAAACATCAAGTCATTAATAAACAAACAAGTACAATACTATGTCTACAAATACATAAAACAATTATCCTCTACAATAACACATATCACATTCTACGCAATCCTAGTGACATCTTGTGAGTCAAGAATATGTCTCTAGGAATAGCCTTCGTAAATGGATCAGCAACCATTCCATTGGTTGAAATGTATTGTAGGATCACTTTTTTCTACGCTATAATATCTCTAATGAAGTTGTTGTTGTTGTTTTTTTTTTGTTTTTTTTTTTTTTTTTGTTTTTATGTCAATGTGCTTCGTCCTTCCATGATACTTGAGATCTTTCACATAAGTAATGGTTGCTTGACTATCACAATAAACTGTCACCGGTCTTGGAACTTCAATGACAGTAGCTAAATTTTTCAAGAAACGTTTTAGCCATACTACTTCTTGCATTGCGACAGAACACGCAATAAATTCAGCCTCCATAGTGGACAAGGTTGTGCATGTCTATTTCTTGCTATTCCAAGAAATTGCACCTCCATTGAGCAAGAACGCATATCCAGAAGTCGATTTACGCTCATCCAGGTCTCCACCCCAATTAGCATCTGAATAACCTAATAGGTATAAATCATTCTGTGGCACCCTCGATTCACTTGGGGTCGCCACAGGTACCTATTATTTGTCCTTCTTAAAAACCACATAACATATGCCTTATAAGTAGAGGAACCATAATATTTTTTTTTTTTGAAAAGGTTTCAGCGCAGCTCATCAGCGAAAGTATAAACGAGACTCACCATCCCTTACTCCCATGACAATGATACAACGCACACCGACTACGCACCAAAGGAAAAGATAAAGTTGAGTCACTTTTTATTTACATTTTTACGATGGACATCTCGGGTCGGTACAACAAAAAGAAGCCAAGACTTTTAGCTATATTTGGCTACAACTCAAAAGAGACCTTGACCCTACATTGAACATGTATACCCCTCAATCTACAAGTGACGGCTATCCCAAAAGGTGTCAGCTCCCACCAATCAAACGTGCCATCACAGCCAACCCAGTGCATCGGGCGGCGGCGGCAGCAACATCCCCAGCGTCACCCTCATCGCGACGGACGTGGACAGACAGAAACTCCTGGATGACCGGGCCCCCAGCCAGGCCCACATCATACATGACCAGCACGCGGACTCGAATGAACACTAGACCGGGTACACTAACACAGGAATGCTCCGAGCACTCCACCTCAACATCAGTAGGTGTGCCATAGAAGGTACCACGTGCGATTGGTGGCAGAGACATCTTTCTAATTTGAAATGTTAATCCTCAAAAGGAGTGAGTATAACTACTCAGCAGTAAAGATCTACCAAACTACACAATGCGTCAGACAGAGTAAACATGGTATCATGAATTAAGTACATATCATTTACGCATTTGAGCATATATCACCTTACAACCATGCATATGTCATCGTATAACGTGCATATACCACCATGCACTTGTATATATACCATTGAACAGCCATGCATATATCACCATGCAACGTGCATATACCACCATATACTTGTATATATATATCATCGAACAACCATGCATATATGCACACATCCATGCGTATGATTCAATTTCAAATTTATCTTTCAATTAGATCACATCATTTTTTTTCTTTCCCGGGACCAGTAATTGCATCCTTATTTATCACTCGCACCCAACCTGGCATCGCGATGAGCCTCCGGCACACACCTCCAGGCATCCGGCACACACACCTTCGGGCATCTCAAAATTCCCTAGGACATCCGGCACACACCTCCGGGCATCCCGACACTCCCGGGGCGTCGTCGGCTCACACCTCCGATAGTATCCTCATCATCATACTTTATTTTCACATATGTGTCTCAATATCAACATGGCATATGATATGATGGTAACAAGGGTCTAATTCAGCTTTTGATAGTATATGCAATGCTAAATGTCATCACATATGCAGCAAGATCAATCACTCAAGACATTATATCTCATGGAGCAAATTCATTGATTTTTATTTTTGAAAATGCAGTAAATTCTCTTTAGATAAAATGGAATGCACTCTTTTGGTTAACACTCTTAAAAATTTAGTAATTGGCCCTAATAAATTCTAAGAGTTTAACACATTATAGACGAGATCTAGAGACATATCTCATAAAGAACACCACACCAAAAGAACATCATTCATTTCGGTACAGTCCATGCATCACAGTCTTTAAAATTTCAACGTTTTGGTTTGCACAGTCTCAGAAATAATTTCGATTAAATACCCAAATGAACTCCAAAAATTCTGAAATTTTGATATGTTATAGAAAATACCTAAAGTCAGATATCTCATGAAGAACACCACACCAAAAGAATCTCACAAAAAATGGTATGGTCCACGCATCACAGTTTTCAAAATTCCAACATTTCAATTTGCACAGTTTCAGAAAAAATTTCGATTTAATATTCAAATAAACTCCAAAAATTATGAAATTTTGATATGTTATAAAAAACACCTAGAGGTAAATATCGTGTGAAGAAATCGAAATCAAATTTGTCCTAGATAAAAAGATATAGATGATTAATTCCTCCTGTTCTCGGTGTCGATTTTCCAGATTAACTTCTTTCAAAATAAATTCGTTTCACCAATCTACACATGTTCATTTCATCTAAATTTTTAGTATGTTATTCCTCAGAATGTTATATATAACTTTCATTAGGGACACAAAATCAAATTTCAACTAGATGATTTTATAAAAATCACAGAATCACATTAGGTCGAGATAGCATCTTCAAGATCCAATTTCTTCAAAGGACAACATTTTCACCGACCTATATTTGTTCATTTCCTCTAGAATTTTGATATGTTATACCTCAAGATGTCTTTTACAACTTCCATCAAGGAATCGAAGTGAGATTTCAACAAAAAGGCTACTTTACAGTCAACGAAATCACCAAGGGTCGGCACAACCAATTTCTAGATCTAGTTCTTCCAAAAGAAAATCATTTCACCAAGCAATACTTGTCCGTTTTGTCTCAAATTTTGATATGTTTTTCTCCAAGAAGTTATTTACAACTTTCATTAAGAAGTTGAAGTCAGATTTCAACTAGAACATCACATGCAACTCACGAAAACATCAAAGGTCAGACTGTTTTTCCCAAAAACAGAATACTAGGCTTGAACACAATTCTTATAACTTCGAAATTTCACACTTCATCCACATATGAGATTCACCATTCAATCACACACAAATCATAACAAGCAAAGAGTAGATCTAGGGACTCCACATGCCTCTAATTCCAGCAAACAACCGGTGGGGGAATGAGGTGGCTTGACGACGGAACACGGCGGACGCACGGTCTCCTCTTCCTTCTCTCTCGCACGAACGGACTGCTCTCCTCTCTTCCTCTCTTCCTTTCTTCCTTTCTTCTTTTCCTTTCTCTCCTTTCTTCTTTCTCTCGCACGACAACTCTCACTCTCTCTCTCTCGGTCGATAATTCCCCCTCATTCAATCCGCCTCTCCTCTAATTCTTCCCCTTCATCATTAGTAATCATTAACCTTGCATGCATGACACTTGGTTGCTCCCCTTGGCCACTTGTTCATCTTGCCATGCAATCGAATGGGCCTCCCTTGGGCGGGGCCTTTCCCCTTCGGTCGACAGTAGCCTTTCCTCCTTTGGGCTTCTTGGGCCGGTTGAATGGTGGGGCTATGGGCTGGCTTTTTTTACTTAAATATCCAGCCCACCATCATTCCTAATAATCAACCTTAATTTCCCATCAAATAATTACCTAATTACACTTATTCACTTGGCCATAAAACTTGCTACGTAAATTAATAAATTCCAACTTATAAAATACATAGCCAAGAATGGAATTTTTTTTTTCCTTCAAATAACTATCCATTAAAAGCTTGGCCTTAAACTTATTGTAAATCATGGATCAAATGGTTATAACATAACTTAATGGTACTTCCATCACCTATCCATGGCTCATAGCACATCTAGAGGTTGTCATGAAATTCTAGGATGCCACACATTCCCTTGGTAACAAAGTTGATAGTCCATTGTGCCCTTCAAGTATCTTAGGATTCTCTTCACCGCTTTCCAATGTGTTTGACTAGGATTTGATTGATATTGGCTCACCAATCCCACGGCATAACATGTCAGATCGAGTACACATCATAGCATACATCAAACTTCCGACCACACTAGCGTAAGGAACAATTTCCATCATTTTAATTTCTTCTGGAGTCTTAGGACACATCTCAGTACTTAGGCCTTCACCTTGCATGATAGGGGTATTAATGGGATGACAGTGTTGCATATTGAAACGATCAAGAATATTGGAGAACAACCATTCTTTTATGGTGATAACCAAAACCTTGTCATTTCAGCCAACAAAATATCGTTCACATAAAGTAATAAAATCACAAATTTATCTTCGGATCGCTTGACATATACACAGTGATCTTCTTCGATCATTGTGAAACCAAAAGTTGTTATGGCTCGATGAAAACGAAGATATCACTGTCTAGATGATTGCTTAAGGCCATATATTGAGCGATGAAGTTTGCAAACTTTATGCTCTCGACCTTTAGCTATGAAACCTATTGGTTGTTTCATATAGATTTCCTTATCTAGTTCTCCATTGAGAAATGCCATCTTTACATCCATTTGATTTAATTCAAGGTCCAAATGTACAACGATGACTAGAATAAGGCGTATTGAGGCAAACCTTACAACTGATGAAAATGTTTCCTCATAGTCTATACCCTCTTGTTGAGTATAACCTTTTGCCACAAGATGGGCCTTATACTTTTCAATGGATCCATCTGCCCTTTGCTTAATCTTAAAGACCCATTTGTTTCCAATGGCCTTACGATTGGGTGGTAGAGATCAACCAAGTCCCAAACATGATTTGTCCTCATTGACTCTATCTCATCTTCCAAAACTTTTTTCCATTCTTTCTTATCAGAGGATGAGAGCCTCTTGAACAGTCTTAGGCTCGGCATCATCTTTCTGAGTAATCATAAATGCTTCCCTTTCAATCTCAAAACGACGACGATGAATACTTTTACGATTACCTTTACGCAACTGAATTTCTCTTGAACTCAATTCACCAGACGATGCAACACTCCCACTAGGTCTTGCATGTTAAGGTAAATCTTCATTTCCCTTTACAACATTAGTGGGTGTGTTATTAGGATCTTCCATCTCATATAACTGGAAATCATTATCAATCTCACCTATATTAGGAAAATCGTTCTCCAAGAATGTGACATCTCGTGACTCCATTTCGGTCACACTCCAATCAGCTTGTTCACCTATGAACACATATCCTTTAGAGTGTTCAGAATATCTTATAAAGATACATTTCTTCCATCTAGGACCTAATTTGCCATATTTATGGGAAGAATCATGAACATAAGCTGCACATCCCCATGGACGTAGACTACTTAAGTCTGGTTTTCTACTAGTCTATAATTCATAAGGGGTGGAAGTGACCAATTTTGAGGGCACTCGGTTAAGTACATAGGCATCAGTCAATAATGCATCTCCCCAAAAGGAGATAGGTAAATTTGCTTGCGTCATCATAAACTTAACCATTTCCAATAGGATTCTATTTATTCTCTCAGCTACCCTATTTTGTTGTGGAGTACTAGGAATAGTCAATTGTCGTACAATTCCCTTTTCATCATAAAGAGCCTTGAATTGCTCCGATAGATACTCACGTCCGCGATCGGTTCTCAATGCCTTTATTGTTTTGTTCAACTGATTCTCTACCATCGTTATATATCACCTAAAGCAGTCTAATGCTTCTGACTTATGGGAGATCAGAAAGATATAACCGAAACGCATGAAGTCATCTATGAAAGTAATGAAATATGAGGCTCCATGCCTCGCCCTCACATTCAAAGGACCACAAATGTCAGAATGTATGAGTTGCAATGGAAATTCAGCTCTAGTCCATTTACCGAATGGTTTTCTAGTTGTTTTTTCCGCTAGATAATGTTCACATACGGGTAGATCAATATTAGTGAGTGACCCTAAAAGGCCTTCTCTAGCTAATCTTTGCATTCTTTGCAACCCAATGTGACCTAATCTAGCATGCCAAGTATTTGCATCAATCTCAACATTACTAGAAGATACAATTAAAAAAAAACAACCATTAACATTAACATTGTACTGATCATAGTCAATGTCTAACACCATAAAACCATTCGATATATGACATGAACCATAATAAACTGTTCTATACAAAATGTCAATACAATCACCATGAAAATTTAATACATAACCTATGCTAAAAAGAACAACTACGAAGACCAAGTTTCGTCGAATATCCGGAGCATAGAGAACATCATGTAGGAATAGGCTTTGACCACCATGTAAAATTAATTTACATGTGCCGATACCCTTCACTTCAACTCTTGAGTTATTCTTAACATACATCCATCTTCTTCCAGGCTGTATCCGATGATACTCCACAAATGCTTCTCGGTCTCTAGTTACGTGGTGTGTTGCTCCTGAATCTACAGTCCACATTGGATGAGATTTAGCAAGCATTACAGTATTAGAAACAAAAGTATTACTTAAAGCAATGGAGTAATAGGGTACCTCTTTCGACTCAGTGCATTCATGAGCAAAGTGACCCATCTTGCCACAATTGTAGCACTTCATTTTGGCCTTGTCCTTCTTCCCACTACGCTTCTTGCGTTGGAAGGTCTTAGCCCTTTTAAGTGCCCGATCAATCTTCTTCCCTTTGTTGTTGAATTGAGAATTCCTTTTGCGCTTGAAGCCCGAAGCTTTGTGCAAACTCGATTCAGCAACATAAGCATGAATAGAGGATCTCGCAGCCTCTAGGTGCTCATCCTGTAATTCCAAATGATGCGCTATATCATCAAAAGTGACAATATTCTCATTATGCGTCATATTGATCTTCATATGCTCCTAATTGTCAGGAAGAGACCTTATAACAGCCTGAACCTGCTGTTCATCAGTAAGGGAGTGATCTCCCGAAGATGCTGTGTCATCGTTATATTTGGGCGTTTTCGGTATGTGTCAAACTTGATGGTGAGTCTCCTCAGCTTAGTAGCAGATGTATCCCCAAACTTATCTTTCAAGGCAACCCACATTGTTTGAGCTTTATCATAACTTTCAAACTCACACATGAGATCATCTTGCATACAGCTCAGCAACATGATGCGAGCAATGCCATTCTTCCTTTTCCAAGCTTGATAAGCTTCTAGATCTCTCCTGTGTTGAGTTGAAGTTCCATGCTCAGGTTCATCCATGGTGTGGTTGAGGGTTTCCAAAACCTCTTGCTCCTCAAGGATGTACTGAACTTTTTGGTGCCAAATATCATAATAGTCACCGTTCAGCTTCTCACCTTTATTGAGGTCAGCCACAATGGTCTTGGATGCCAATGCCATAATCAATTGCTATAACACATTGACATAATAGACACAGAATCAATACTAGCACATTTTTCAGAGTAACACATATTTTAATTTGTAGCAAAAACAAACTAAATTAATGATAATTCAACAAAAGACACAGAAACAAAAGTTCACTATGTTCCCAATCAACTTCTATATACGATTGTTCTATTATTATTAATTAGTTTAATTTGCACAAATTTTAAGTTCTAGGTGAGAACTCCTTCGAATTTTACCAACCTACGAACTCCCACTAGGAAAAATAATTACATGACCTCATGTAATTTCTACATTTTTCCATTAACACAAAAGAATAGCATAATATAAACCAATGTACAAATAACAATCATGTAGCAACTCCAATCAAAACCACAATTCAAAATGTAATAGAAAAACTAGGATTTCCTATCATTGTTCGAATTCTTATGGAACTAGAAAATTGCAAGTACATTCAAATTATATACATGCTATCATCGAACCAACCTCTACACAGCATAGATTATATCATTTTTCATGTATGTAAGCTACTGTATTTCCAAAACCTTAAGAAATACAAGCCAAAAAATGAACAAACTATGCACTTAAACCCCAAAAATATGCGTACTTAGGGTTCCCTACACATTTTCATACATTTATAAAATTCAAAAATGAAAAATAATTATACCACAGTGTAGAGGACAACCATACGAACCAAACGCCACCGACCACACTCCAATCGGAGCTTGCACGTGCCCCCATGTGCCGCCTGAGTGCGCGGCGCGTGTGGCGCATGCGTCAGCGAGCCCAAAGGCTTCTGGCTGGTCCGACCATTGACTAGTCAATGGGTCGAGTCTGGTTGGGTCGTCGGACGGTGATCGGCCAGCCAACTACTGTCGGCGCTGACGTCATCGATGACGTCATCCTAGTAGTTACCGACTGTTGGATGACGTCATGGATGACGTCATCCGTGACGTCAGCAAGCGTTGCGTCGCTTCGTGCGACGCGCGCGTGACGCGCACGCGTCGCTTCGCCGACCGGCGCGTGTTGCGCACGCGCTGGCTTCCCCAGCGCGTTAGGCGTGTGAGGCCCACGCGCAACGGCTTCTAGCCGCACGTGTGGGCACGTTCGGCCTCCTCCGGTCGCGCTTGAACCATCGTCGGACTCGTCTCGATGAGTACTTTAACCTTGTATATTCAAAATTTGATTTTGGCCAATTTTTTTTTTTTTTTGAAAATTGGCCAAAACCGCACGGACGCACCCGACCCCGAACCTATTCTTCGCTTTGGTTCGATTTTTTGACGATTCATATATCAATTTCGATTAATAAACATCCAACCAGTGTAGATATCATACTCTTGATCTCGATAGCAAATGATAAACTGGAAAATTCGATGAAAAACAAGGCAGAAACCACGACCTGGCTCTGATACCAATGTTGGAATTCAAGTCGGCGGAAGACGACTTACCTTTATCCAATGCGCAAGCAACAATTAACCCCAGGAACGAACGTTGAATTGCAGATGAATCACAAGCAATATTACCCCATGTTGGTTTGAATGTAATCACAATGAAAACACGCGATTTCCACGGCGTAAATGCAAATTGTCCTTGTAAAAGTGAAATGGAATACCTTCTTCTTTGATAGAAAGTGAGAGGAATTTCTGAGCGTAATTCAGCCAACCATTTCAACGGTTGTCTCTCAAAGACTTTTATACTTCTCCATCACACTCGTTCAAAAAATGTGTCTTTCCATCGTAACGTTTCAAGTTGAAACGGTGCGTTCCAATCGCACCCCATCATGTACGTACCCTTTAATTACATCAATTCAAGAAAGCAGACATACGTTTGGGAACAAAGTTGAACTGCTATAAATTGTCGCATATTATTTTATATCTGCTCATTATCGTCTATATCTATCTAATAGTTGCACTGGCCTGCTCGATACTTTCAACTTGGTCTCTGGTACTGTCTAGATATGACTTGCTATCTTCCACAAGAAAAAAATTGTGGAGTTTAGCAAATAATTTATTCACCACTCTTAAGTTATGTTATTAATCTCAACACGTTTTTCCTCAATAAGGTGAATAAAAAAAAATTAAAAATAAGCTGTTGCAGTTATCAACCGAGCGATCCTAGATTACGTTTGCAAGTCGAAATGCACAAGCTCAATTCTCTAGTTTGTTCGAAGTATCTTAATTAGTTCGTGTAATGCATGGAAACATTGCTAATCTTGGGCTTTGCGTTTGTATTGTCGGGGAGGGGGCATGATGACTAGTACAACGGGCAAAATTTGTGGCCCTAGTTCGAACATTCTCCACCAAGTAAACCGTGGTCCATCCACACTGGACATCACTTTTACAAGCCAAAGAAAAAAAAAAAAGAAAAGAAAAGAAAAGAAAAGAAAAAGAGTATCCCGTAACATGATAAGTTCAATTATTTTCAAATTAACGCTTTCCTATTAATTCAATTATTTGAGTTTTTCAAACAATCTATTTGCCTCCTTTAAGTTATATTGTTATCTCCAATATTTTTTTCCTCAATTAGGTGAATATAAAAAAAAAACAAAATACAATGTTGTAGTTACAAACCGAGCCATCTTAGATTTGGTTTGTAAGTCGAAAGGCATAGGCTTAATTCTTTTGTCTATTCTCGATATCTTAATGGCCCTGATTTGAATATTCTCCACTAGGTAAATTGTGATTTATCCACACTGGACATCATTTTTATGAGCCCAAAAAATAAAAGAAAAAAATCAAGTAAAATGATCAAAAAGTAAACTTAAAGGTCAACATTTTGAATTTTCAGGTAAAAGTGAAAATGAAAGGAAAATGTGGTGCTAATGTTGGACAAAGTATTAAATGACTCTTTTTTGTTGAAAAACAGGCTCTATCGCAATCAAAAATCTTAATCTCAAAATTTTAATTTTATATGATGCGTCAGTTAAAAATTAGATGTCAATAGTTGCCATCGATTCACTTTAACTCTACTAAGCCTGGCTTTGATAACAATTGTTGTGGAAACAAGCAATTGACCAACAGAATAGACATAATAAGAAAATAAATTGAACTCCAGATTTGTGTGATTTGGTCAATGTGACTTACATTCGTGGAGAGAATAGTAACATATATCACTGCAAATCAAGCGTTATAATGGAGATTATAACCATATTCGAGTCACTTAAGTACTTAGTGTTTTCCGTCTCTCAATTACACCTAATAACTTCAATGATATTTAGTCTCATAATTTCTCACGAAATAATCCCTTAATTTCATAGAAGAATTAACAAATCTTATCAATCAGCTTCAACACATAAATCTTGGTGTGATTCCATGAACAAAATCCACGGAGAACCCACTATCAAGCACTCATACGGCGCTTCAACAACAACTTTTTCATAAATCCCACGATCTGAATATATATACCACCGCTTTTGGAAAAAAGGTCCAAGATTGGAACATGTGAAAAGTCCACGCCAAGTGAAATCAGGAAACAAAGTCTAAATTAGGACCCTTTTTTTTTTCCTTTTAATTTTCCTTAGCCGATTCCCACTTCCCCGGGGAATATTTCATGTCCTTGTTACCAAAATTAAAATCCTGCCCTAGCTGGTTGCGCATCTAAAAAATCAACTTCATGCTTTATTATAGTTCAGTTTGAGTTAAATTTCGTTCACGGACTCCTCGAGATATTTTTTAACATTATGCATCCGGTACTCGGTGATCCGTGCTGAAATTTCAAGGAGAACACCTATAGATGTAGTTCCTCAGCCAGACCAAAAGGACAAACGTGGAGACACAGCAGATTGATTTTCACCACCAGATTTCAAGTGTTCCGTTAGTTGAAAAACCAATATGACAGCCTGACCAAAAGGACACGCGTGGAGACTCGGAAGATTGATTTTCATCTCCAGATTTCAATTGGTCCGTTAGTTGAAAAACATATTATGAATTGTTCTTCGTTTCCTTGTACCTCGATGCTTTGTGTTCGTCCGTCGATTATTTCTGTCAACTGCGTACAATGGATCCTTATAAACGTTGCATATGGGAACCGGTCATTATCTAATGCGAGATAAACTTTAATAGCTTGGAGATTTGGAAGTCTCAGGCCATTATTGCTTTTACTGTACAGCGAAATAGTCATGCTTTATTCACTCTCTCGTGAATTAGTTTCATTCGTGCTAACCCATATTTAATGATTGAACCGGCTTTAAGTTTGTTTAGTGCGCGTTCAGCAAATTTAATTTCATAAAATTATTTTAAGCAACTCATTACTATTTTTTTTAATTCAAATGATTGAACCGCAAATAAGGTGACATAACAAGGGCCTCAATCCTTATAGTGAGAAGAGTTTATTGCAAGAGAAATAATTGTAGATGTTTCCTGTATAAATTTCTGAATCATAACAGTTGAATCCATTTTATTAATGCACTACTTCCCTCGAGATATATAAGTTCTCATCTCTACATGAATACATCATCAAATAATCAACGCACTCAGACAATTTTCTAACCCTTTTGTCCCCAAAAGACCATCATGGAAACGCTTAAGAACTTGTTTGCTCTCATGATCTTTTTGGTCATCACCGTCGCATTGCTTCCTAGGACTACCTTCGCCACGGTTGGAATCCTTGATTGCACGAAGGGAATAACTAACGATTGTGGGTTTTGGTTCTTTCAAATCATAGTCCTTGGTGACACCTCTGCACCTATCGATGAATGTTGTCACAAGCTCGTGAAAGTGGGGAAGAATTGCCATAGCCAATTCATGGAGTTGATCCTCTCAAGCCACAAGCCGATTGGGGGGAAGAAATCTAATGTTTACAAGAGGAGCAATGAGACGTGGAACAATTGCGTTGTGGCTATCAGTCCTGTATCCCCTCTCGAGGCCGCTTATCGGTAGCTATTCCTATTTTGTAATACACTAAATGTGTAAAAAAAAATAATATCATATAGATTCAAAAAAATATTTTAGATGACTTTGATCATATAGACTTTGATTCAAAATAAGCATTTAGTGTATTACAAAGTCTATATGATCTCAAATAGTTTATTACAAAAAATATAATATGATATCATATAGATTCAACAATATGGGGATTTTGTACTGTGAATTTATATCCAAATTAATTTGTTTATTTATAAATATTTTAGATTTGAACTTAATTTAAGGTGTAGGAAACATTCAAGTACGTAAGCAGTTATAACTCAAATTCTCTAATTATAGGGGATTATTTGTTGCCGGCTCTCCTATTAGATATAAATACTAATATTTGAACTGAATCACGTCAATTATTTTTGTCCTTTATCGTTTCTGGTTTATTTCTTTAGTATTTTTGCATTGACTTAATTTGTTAGATCCTGATTAGTTTCTACATTCATATTCAACAATCGGTATTGAATTTCTAGATTGAAACTTGAGACTTTTGCTTGTTAGATTATTATCTAGAAATTTTGTTATTATAATTATGTCTTGGGTGAAGTTGAAATCGAGAAGTTTAATGGAATGGACAATTTTAGTTATGGAGAGTCAAGATGTGTGTGCTATTGACAACCCAATATTTGGCCAAGGCATGAGATGACAAAGATGGGTCGCTGATTATAATGCTAATGGAGAAAGCAAAGAATATAACCTTGTTGAATTTGTCGGATGACGTGTTAATAAATGTGGCAGAGGAGAAGGATGCCACGGTTTTGTAGGTAAAACTTCAAGCACTCTATATAATTGAGGGTTTGAATAATTACTCACACATGTTAAAGATGACGTGTTAATTTCGATGAACTGAAGGTATGTTTATCAAATCCCATCTAGATGAGTTTAATAAACTCATGATGGATTTGATACTTGATGTTGAAGAAAATGGCGTGTTGTTTTTAGCTTCTTTACTAGAGTCATGGGAGCACTTTATTGATTCACTGCTACAAGAATTTGTTACGATTATTTGGGAAGAGATAAAGTCCACTTTCTTCTCTAAGGAATGATAAAGAAAGTTGTGAGGTAAAGACCAACATCGAGGGTCCATTAACAATAGAGGTAAAAGCAGGTCGAAGTCACACCATAAAAAGTCCACGAGACGCATGAAGCGTTTTGTGTTTCGCGAGCAAATAAATGATTCCAGTGTGCAATCTCATGATGTCACACTCGGACCCTCGAGCGTGTTTCTATCCCTTGGTGGTCGATAAAAATGCGACGTCCTAGGACATGTCGTCGACTCATTCAATTTTAATACACATGTGGAAGCAAAATAAATCCCCTGACAACCAAAGCTTGGGATAGGAAAACATGCCACAATTCACAACCAAAACAAATATGTTATAAACACACACGGTTTATATACAATACTAGGCTATCTACAAAAGACTGGCTCAACAAAAAGGGAACTGTCATATAACCAACTAATGAGACACGTTCGCTGATCCTTTGATCTCCACCTCCCCAGACTCGGAGGTTTTGGGTCCTCCACGACCACCATCTAAGGACCTGAAAATGGTTATACAATAACCAGAGAGACAATGTCTTAGCAAGTTCACCCCCTAAACTCCGATTAGGAAGGAAATATGCCATAAGGGCTATCTAAGCACAAACATGAGTAAGATGACTTACCTTTGCCTCAGATCCATCTTACAAGTTAGTATGATTCATATAATCATCCAATCATTTCAATTCAATCAAATCAATTTGAGTCATTGATCAATCGATCCAATCGACTCCATACCATCAAGACCATTTATAAATTCTATCGATTCGAATACTGCTCACCTAAGCTGAAATAGATGGTCTAGCTCACGGAAGCTGATAGATATATTCATATATCATTGCTCACCAAAGCTGATATCTAAATTTGCTCACTGAAGCTGCTATATCAATTATTGCTCATCGAAGCTACTAGATAACTATAGTGCTCACCGAAGTTGCTAAAGTATTATTGCTCACCGAAGCTGCTAAAGATCTATATTGGTATTAATGCTTCTCGAAGTTGCTATAGATCTATATCGCTCACCTAAGCTGAACCACGATAAATTACTCTTGGCCAAGGATCTTGTGCTTTGCACATCAATTCCTTAATTAAATACTCCACTTGGCCTAATTTCATCATATAATATAATATAAGTAATATTTAATAATATTTAATTTAAATAAATAAATAAATAAATAATTAAAAGTCTAATCATGCTTACACTAATCTAATTGCATAATTAGACTAATTAGTCCATCCCTTAATCTAATCATTCATCTAATCTAATTAATATTTAAATAAACTAATCTAACCACCTAAACTATCATTAGGCTAATCTAAACATCCCTTAAGCATCATTAACTCCTTAAGCGGAGATTAGTGAGTAAAATCATCAATTTAGCATTCTAGTGAGTCCACAGTGATGGTGGCGCGGAGGAGGGTGACAATCCTCATAGTGGCGACACCAAGCAAGGTCGGGGAGGGGTTGGAAATGGGTCACGAAGACTGAAAACCCTTGCTGGCTCCTGCTTCTGTTCTTGGCTGAACCGGGGGAGGAAAACCAGTGGTTGAACGGTGAGGAATCGGGCTGATCGGAGCTTCGGCGAGCGGATGGTCGGCAACCGATGACTCTTGGGGGTCAAGGGAGTCTTGTTGGTGGTTGGTACGGGCAAAGTAAGGGTCAGAATGGGGAGAAATAGGAAAAAACGCTAAACTGGCGAAATCGGGCAGAACCAGGTGGTTCGGCGCCGGTTCCTTCTTGCCAGCGGATAGGACGGACGGCAACTCCGTTCGGGGCGTGGCCAGGCTCTTCTGTACAGACTGGGTCTCCTCGTCACGGTGGTGGGTGGAGCGTAAGCTAATTCGTTCGGGAAGTCAACTTTTAACTCCGGTTTTTGGCGAAAGGTCAGCTGGAGCAGAAATTGGAAGAAGAGAAAACAAAGGGGGAAAAGGGGCCGATGGTGGCTTTGCATGCGTATGACGGGCAAGGGGGGCTACTGGCTTCCTTTCTTTGGTTTCTCTAAGGTCTCTCAAACCTCAACAATGGAGAAAGGAGGGGGAAAGAGGAAGAAGAAGCAGCTGGTCAAGGAGGGGGTTCTCATTTGCCTCTAAAGTCTTCCTTCTCAATCTCTTTGTCCCCCTTGAAGAGGTCCCACCACTTGGTTGTCATCCTCAGCCAATTTTGTGAACATTAAACCCTTGAGAACAAGTCCCAAATGGTCCAAAAGGTTGATGGGCATGGGGGCTACAAATTTGTGCACCATTTCCCCAACTTGGATTCAATTCCCCTCCAATTAACCTCCAATTGGACCTAAATTGGAGTCCATAAATCCCACCAAGGTGTCCACACTCCAATTCACATTTTTCCTCATCTCTTGAACCAACTTAATGGCCATGGGTGTGCTAAAAAATGGTCCCACAAATTTCCCGATCCAAAATATCCTTATTTTGGATTTTTCGCCGAAAATCTCGGTTTGCAGAAAAATCTTCGAAGGATGAGTCGACATTCCTAAAATGATTTGTGACATGACAGAACTTTCACTAGATCTGGAAACTTGTTAAAAGGATAATTAGCTAATAAATATCTCAATTAATATGGCGAACCACAGCCAAATTTGGTTTAGTTATATACGGGGAAGACAAGGCTTGTTAGAATTTTGTATATATAGACTTGGCTCCTACTCATTAATGAGACCTATAATTATTTAACCTTTCTTCCACGAGTTGTTCCTAAATAATTTAATGAAGAACAGAATCGCAATAAAACGTCTCGTCAATTTTTTAATAAATTAATAAATAAGTTCACTAAATCTGGAAAACCAAAACCAAAATATATGTTCAAAGGTTAATTAATCAATGAATAAGCTCAACGAATCGAAAAACCGAAGTTAAATTTGATTGAGTGGTACACTGAGAAAAAAAAAAAAAAAAAAAATTAAACAACACGGCAGTAGAAGCTAGGAAAGTTGATAAGCTATTTATTTTTTTGAGGTTGATCCATGTTGATTCAACAAGCAGTGTGTAAACGGTCAGGTAAGCTTGAGTCAATCATTGTCAGGTTATATCGAAATGTGTAATGTCTGTTCGAGATAAAAGGATATACAACTATTGTATGAATGACGGTTGAGATGAGATCCATATTTTCTTTCTGGTTTTTCTTTTGCCTAAGAAAGGACTGCCCTTGCTTGCATGCTTGCATTGGCTTTTGAAAGCCATTCAAAAGACCTCATCGACTGCTTACGTATGACCTGTTCGGCAAACGTGTCGCGATGATAACAATCGAACCTAATGCCTCTTCCTGGGTCCGGGGCACCTGCCTATAGGTTTGGAATGGACAAATCATGGATAAACAACATTTTATTAGGAAAACATCCCTATGTAATTTTGATGATTCCAAAACTATCCTAGATCTAATATCTTTATGTAAGTGTAGATGTTGGTGAAGATTTCACAAAGATTGTGATGATATCGATGGGCTTCATGACAAAAGCAAGGATAAATTACAACGATAAGGATCTTAATAGGAGGAGAAAAAGTCAAATATGACAAAGTATTCCTAAGGACATGGAATCACCATTGATCGGTAATCGATATATAGTCTTTGGAAGCTGCTATGTTCAGGAGGATAATTACATGATTAATCACAAGTTGTTCCACTCAGTTTGATCGGGAGTAGCACTAGAAGACCAGTGATAAGGCACATGCTATTATCAAGTGATAAAAAGCATTCAATCGTGCTGATGTCAAGTCTTGGAAGATAATAATGAATGAGTGCATTTGCCTATGAACGTTGATGGGTAGAATATAGCCATTAATCGGCCAAGAGTCCATAGGAGGAGATGTGAAAATGAGTCGGAGCAACTCTGATAGTTTTCGTTAAAGGAACAATAATGTGACAATAGCAGCGGATTCCATTTTGGGAAACCATGCTCTCGTCTAAAGGATCAATTGTATGGGCGATCTAAACCTCAACGACAACACCAATCAACTCCCCAAGGCTCTTAACACCCAATGAGTGAACTGAAGATGGCTATATAAATAGGAGCATCGTAGCTTAAACGTGTTGGACCAGAAAAAAAAAAAATCTTGTTCCATTATCATCATCTCTCTGTTGATCAAGTTGTGCTAGTGCCTAATTGAAATTTCCTTATAGTGATCTATGGTATTGTAATTAGTAATAAGAGGAAGTGTACAATAGTGCTAGAACTACTTGCATTTTGATAGTGCAATCTATCTTATAATAGAAGTAATACCTTAAGATTGTAACTTCTCTCGAAAGTTACTTGTAAAGTCCAGCCTGTGTTGAGACTTTTACTCAAGAGAGTGGACGTGCACTTGAGAATAAAGCCGAACCACCATAAATTGTTTTTTGTTATTTTCTATCTGCTCATTATCATCTATATCTGTTTAATAGTTGCATCACTTGATACTTCAACGTCGTCTCTGGTATTGTCTAGGTACGACTTGCTATCTTCTACGGGAATATTTTTTTGAGTCTTGCAAATAACCTATTCACCTCTCTTTAGGCTGTTTTGATAGCCCCAACACGTTTTCCCTCAATAAACTGAATAAAGAAAAGGTAAAAAAACCGCTGCCGTGGTTATCAACGAGATCCAAGATTTAGTCTGTAAGTCAAAAGGCACATACTCAATTCTCTAGTCTATTCTTGGTATCTTAATTAGTTTGCGGAATGCTAGTCTTGGAGGAGTGAGCAAGATGACTTGTATGGAAGGCAGTGGCGGGCAAGATTTGTGCCCCTAATTTGAACATTCTCTACCAAGTGAACTGTGGTTCGTCCAAACTGGACATCATTTTTATGTGCCGAAAAAACAAAAAAATTATCACATAACTTGATAAGTTCGACTATGTTCAATTAAGCGCTTCCCTATTAATTTAATGTTTAGTATAATTATCGTGGTACTGATGTTGCGCTACTTTATGATTGTTTTGTAAAGTGTTGTAACTTGTATCATTTTATAAAACATATTTAAAATAGCAATCAAATTTTCAAAATATAGACCGGTACATATTAAATCTTGGGTCAATAAGTTTGGACAATCTACAAATGAAATATACAATAAAATTTGGATATGCCTATTGTCACAATCTTACTCAAAGTGAACCACCAAGAGAAAGCTAATTGATTACTGTGACATCCTGAAATTCAAGCCCTCTAAGGGATGAATGAATGTGAATTTCGCTAATGCATTGTTGGTTGATCTCACTCGGAATTGATCACTCATGAGGTACTGATCTTGGGGGGAAAGGCTAATGAGGATAGAACTTGTACGACTAAAGGACTTGACCTGGGAAAATGACTGAGACATGCGTGAGGACGATTCTGTAGATAGGTAGGTCGATTTCAAGGATGACTAGAAGTCGATTGGCGGACAGAACATAATGGAATGACGAGTGATTCTATTTACTGTTATTGAGCCCGTGAACGACCCTAGGTCGATCCTTAATAATCGTGTACTTTGAAATAAGAATCTATCCTCCAGAATTTCATGTGATCAATGACATCCATGTGTTGAGATGTCTTGAACGTGGTTTAGCAAGAGTCGGTTACGTGTGAATCCTCGAAGCCACCTATCAGTCTGAGTTGTACCCAAAATGGCATTAGGGCGAAATTGACATGGCATGAGAATCCAAGATTGGACTTTGAATTATCAGGAACGTTCGGGACGGACTTTGGATGAAGCTACTTCGTCAGTTGACAGCGCTAGTTAAGCCAAGTACTTGGAAAAAGGGATTTTCGGACCGAGGAAACGAGCCCATGAGGACGTGGGCCGAGCAAAGCTATTGTGGGCCTTAGGCCCAAGGTGGGACAACCACCATGGTGGGCTTAAGGCAAGCAAGTGAGCCCATTGGGCTCAATCCACTATTTTCTCTTCCAAGCCCATTACCTAGCCTTAAGCCCATTTGAGCCCAATCAAGCCCAATCAATTCCCAAGCCCATCCCTATTCATTTCTAAGCCCATTTCTTAGGCATACTCATCATTTTCAGCCCAAGGACAGATTGGTAATTTGTGCAAGGTGAAATTGACCATTTTGCCCCCAAAAGTGTGTGGATAAGGGCAAAGGAAAAGAGAGAATGTGAGGTCATGTGCATGGGGACTTGAAGCAAGCCTTCAATGGCCTTGATGAAGCCTTGACAGCTAGCTCTCCCATCAATCTCTCTCCCTCCTTCAGCCTCCAAACCGTCAAGCTCCTCCCTCCCCTGTTTTCCCTTTCTTCCTCCTTCTGCTCCTACAGATCTTCTTGTGAAAAGCTGAGTTGATTGTTGCTTTCCCGAATGGATCAACGTTTGTGCCACCCATCACCGTGCTCAGGAGACCCAGAGCATCCACCCTGACTTGGCCGTTCGCCGGTCGAACCCGCCGGTTGACCTGTCGACTGGCCAAAAGCCAGCGGCAGTCTGACTGTCTGCCCTATTTTGCTCTAGTTGACCTTTCTCAGAAAACTTGAGTTGTTCGTTGCTTTCCCGTGAGAATCAGCCTTCGTGCCACCCACCATCGTGCTTAGAAGGCCCAAACAGTTCTGGAGGACCTAGCCGCTCGCCGAACAGAGTCGTCGGCCAACCTAGACGTTGGCCGGAAGAAACCGGTCTGCCTGGCAACCTGCACTGCTTTGCCCGTTTCGCCCGTTTCAGCCATTTTCCTCCCATTTCAACCCAGCCTCCACCCATCCCAACCACCAGTAGGTCCCCCTTAATCCCTAGGTGCCATCAGTTGCCAGCCAACCCCTCGTTGAAGCTTCGATCAGCCCGTTCAACTCCGTTTCTCCTCTGGCAGTCCAGTTTTCCAGAGTTGCAGAGGGAGTCCGAGCTTGTGGCTGCTGTTTCAGCCTTGGGACCACCTTGGATCATCATGGTTGAGGTCCCCAAGTGTAGCCTTCGTGTTGCCGTTGCCGTGGACTTACCAGCCCTCTAAACCGATGAGTTTACTCACTAAACCTTGCTTAGGAGGTTAATTATGCTTAATGGCTGATTAGATTAGCTTAAGTATGGATTAGTGATAATCTAGAATGGTTATATTAGCCTTATAATGGATTATTATTAATCTTATTAGTGAGATTAGCACATTTGAAGATGGATTAGTCCAAATCAGTGGACTTTCTGCAATTTGGATCTCTAGACCCTCGCCGTTTGCCATTTTTGTGGACCAAAATTTGTTGCGACTTTGAAGTTGATTCCTTCTTGAGAAATGTTTTAGACATCTTCATCTATAACATATGTTTTACTCACGATTTTTAGAGATTTCAAAGTATGAGATTTCAGCTCTGTCATTTGCAAACAGAATCTTGGACTGTGCTGGAATTTGTGACCTTTTGGTATTCTAGGGGTTTTTATCAACTCTTCGGGTTCGAATTTCAAAATGTTTTCTTCACAAAAGTTGTTTGTCACATATTCTAGTTTAACATAGTCAAATTTCAGATCAAATGGACAAGCTTTGAATCTTGAACCAAACTGATTTCGAAAATTAGATTTTCTGGAAACAGACAGTTTCTGTTCTGGATTGAGAGATTTACTGGGCTTAATCTAGAAGGATTCAAGTTAAGGTGTCTCATGAAAAATGTTCTTTTATGTGTCCTTTATAACATGTTCAAATTTTTGAATTTTCCGAACTCGTTTAATTAGATTTCTGAATTTAAACTCGGAGACGCGCTAGTGGACTATTTCTGCCGGTTAGGGCCGGTAGTAGTTTGTGATTGTTCTTGATGCTGTGCTTGCTAGAAATTGCATATTTGGTGATGTGGTTGACCTGTGATATGCATAGAATTTATGCGTGATGATGCATGAATGGTTGTGCTATGGTAATGGTTTATGGTCATGTTAAAGGATGGCCATTGATGGGGGATATGTGACATCCCAAATTTCACCGGCATTCATTAGTGTAATTAGATCGTTAGGAGTTCGGATTATTTTAGATTGGGCCAAGAAGTGAACCCGATGGACCATAAGGATTGAATGGGCTTGAGGAACAAGCGGGCTGTATGACTATTTCGAATTAGACTCGAGTGAGAGATTATGGGCTTGGTTTGAGTGGGCCAAGGTTCGAGATTATTAGGTTCGTAAATTTAGTTTAGTGGGCCGGATTGTTATAGATTAAGCTCGTTGGGTCAGAGATAAATAATTAGGCCCGAGTGATTTTATTTGTTAAGACTTATGGATTATAAATGAGATAATTTGATTAATGATTGTAATACTAATATAAATTTCTGACTTTAGCATTTTGTGATAGATTCTTTTTAGATTAACATTAACTAGTTGATAAGTTATGTATGTTACGATTTTGTGTAATTGAAATCAAGTAGGAACGAAAGGAATTAATTGAAGAACATTAGAAACTAATGTTGCAACTAATGACATGAATTAAAACCTAATTAAAATCAAGTGACAAATGGCAAGGGATCTCTCAATTGGAGGCCACAACACCTTCCTTCCCCTTCGTTTTTCTCTTCACCACCCACGGATTCAATGCCTTCACAACCAAAACAAGCAAAGAGAAATAATCATTAGCAAATCTCATCATTTGCCTAGCCTAGAGATTAGTTAGTAGGCTTGTTTCCTTCTTAAATTTTCGAAAATCTCTCTCTCTCTTCAAAAACTGAGAAACCCATCTTCATCTCCTTCGTGTCTTTCTCTCGGTCGAGCGGTGAGGAAACCAGAAGCAAAACAGCAAGCTTCTTCCTCTTGCATGCGAGATTTTGGTGCTGATCTTGAAGTGTCCTTGTGTTGTATTGATAGCTGAACAAAGGTAAGGAAGGATATAACTCTAAGTTGAAGTTTATCCACCATTTCATCAAGAAAAGCTTGCGGATCTAACCAAGCTATGAAGGATATGATTTGTAGTTGTTGTTTTATGGTTAATCTGAGTTGAGTAAGTGTTAGATTAAGGATAGAAGTCATTGCATGTAATTTTTGAACCTTGCATATTTCGAAATTCAAGTATGAGTGTGCTGTTTTGTTAAGTGAAGTGATGAGATGGTTACCGAGTGAATAGATTTGGTATAAATTATGGTGAGTGATCTCATGGATGCAATAATACATCAACCCGAGTTGTGGATTGATTATTTGTTAGGATAGACATGCTGAAGTTATTTTAAATTGCTATGAATAGGTATTAAAGTATTGTCGAAGGAGTTTGTGAAAGGTTAAATAGGTTAGTCGGGATAAAAGTAAATGAAATTGTGCACATGTTCGGTTCTAGGTAAAAACGGTTATGGAATCTTTTCATCTGTGGTTATTTTTCTTATGTATGATTACTGGAAATAGGAAAGGAATTATTTTATATGGTGGAACATCTATAATATCGAGTTATATAAGTAGCTATTACCATATGAATATAAAATCATAGAGATAAAAGGGAATTTAGTAAAATCAGTGAACTGTTTTCATGAGAAACGGTATGACCTTTACTGATTATACAAATTTTCTGTATTTACCTAGTTAGAATTGGACTTTGATTCCTTAATGAAAATTGTAGAACACATCTTAAGGAATAACGTGTCAAGATTTGAGATTAAATGAATAATAATTGATTAGTAAAACAATTTTTTTAGTAGATATAAAATCTGGACGTCGGTACAGGGTGTTGGTAAAGATTATAGCAATTGTTACTCTTAATACAGTGACATTAGGACTTAAGTTTCTTCACGAAAAATGTCAATCTGTGTCTTTAATATAACGTGTTAAAATTTGATATTGTTTCGACAAGAATTGATGTACCTTCTGTGTTCGAAACCTAAACTGTACATGTAACTAGTAAACTGTTCTAACCCGAGAACATATAATATATATATATATATATATATATATATATATATATTGTGTTTTATATATTTAACTTACAGGATATACATAGAGTCTAATAAGCTCATAATAGATATTAGTCATGTAAGAATAAGTCTCATACATCATTTGAGATATAAGTGCATATAGTATCATGCGAATGCAATGTGTGCGGTGCATAGTGCTTGATTATGGGATAAATATTTGTTCGGCATGGTATGGGACATGTCATAATGGATTTTATCTTATAATTTGGACACGCACGTGTGCTAGGATCATGAGAATTAGATATGTAGTTAGATACCTTGGAGTCTTTTCTTTTGCATACGATAAATGCATTAATTAAAGGTGTGGTAGTGTGAAATGTGTGCTTAAGAGAGTGAATGAACCCATCGGTACAAAGATACCGGTGATGCCCCCGGAAGTTTGGGATGCCCTTGCTGAGTGGTCTTGGATGCCTCGGTAGAGAGATACTGAGATGCCTCGGAGTGAGATGCCCTTGTGTGTGATCAAGGATGCCTCAGTTGTGTGATATTGAGATGCCTCGGAGTGAGATGCCCACAATTAGAGATGTTGTGGAAGTCCGGATAACGTACTTTCCGGAAGTGACTCGATTAGGCCGGTAGAGTTCTGGTTATGGCTTATTCGAGGGTGGATTATATGCACACTAAATATAATTGAACTTGGCGAGTGAGTCCATTTATTATTGTTGCATTTTATCTTGATATAGAAATTGAGAATGTGGTAAGTATATTTGGTGTTTATGGAGGTATTTGTATTTAGTATGTCTCATATCAAGAGGTTACCCATGCGATGCACAAATATTCATTAGATTATACTCATGATAATTCTATCTTGGCATCTTCAATTGTTTTGGTCATGATTCCCTTGTAATATTGATGGTTGTGGATTGTTTAAGTTAGAGTTTTATCATTCTTTACTGGGCATAGTTTTGCTCATACCTTACATTTTTCAGATTGATAGTATGGATGGGCTGCCATTAGCTCGTTATGGTGTGATATCGAACATTGAGGTTACTTTCACGGATGGGTATGATGCTGATATTGAGCTGACCTTCTCCAAATATGAGGCCACAATGTGGATGGATGATGGTAGAGCTGAGATGACCCCTATGAAGTTTGTTGCCTGGTTTGTCAAGCATGATGGAGCGATGTTTGGCCCTATCCCTTTTAGCGATGATGGAGCAGGAGCTGGGACGGATGGCGCTTAGACGCCTTTGATCACGTAGAAGCTGACTATCTTTTGTTTTCTTTTGCACGTGGGCTTGTGTGGGAACTCATGGAGTAGACACCCTCACCCTTTTATCCTTGGCTTTTGTTACGCCTTACTTTTGTTATAAATATGTTGTATATATAGGCGGTGGACATGGAAAGAGTCCAGGTTGATAAATTTTGTAGGCCTTGATGATGGTAGAAGAAATGAAGCTTCTTGTGATCTTATCTATGTGCATGAATGAAGTGGCCCATATTAAAATTTAGTAGAAGTGTTTGCAGGATAACCTCATAGTACAAACTATAAATTTTTAATAATCCATGTTATACATGCTAACCTTTAGTGATAAACACTATAGATATTAAAAAGAAAGTTACAAGTTTAGGAAGATAATAATAATAATTAAAATTTCCGCCTGCGCTTAGTACATGACGCCCTAGGACATCACAGCTCGGTACAGGATATGTGTTATTGATTGCTTAATTATGCAATTGGTTGATAATTTATGCAATTGAGTACAATTGAGTGATTAACCGCCGAGCTTCAAGTAGGCTGTGCGCATTGGGCTGTGATTAACTGCCGAACTTCGAATAGGCTGTGCCCATTGGGCCGTGATTAACCTGGCTATGCTAGAAGACCACCAACATCGAGTAGGCCGTGCCCATTGGGCTATGATTAAAATACGACGCCTAGTTACGCCATAAGACCGCCGAACATCGAGTAGGTCGTGCCCATTAGGGCGTGATTAAAATTGAAACCCCTGTGATTGATTGAGTTGAGTGAGGCGTTTCAATTGTTGTGTGCATTTGTGATATGCATTGTGTATACGAACTGTGCTGACATGTAGGAGGGAACTGAGGCGAGGTAAGTCTTTTGTTTTGTGTGGCTAGGCCACCCCGGGGTGTATTTCCTTCCTAATAGGGGTTTAGGGGGTGAACTTGCTAAGACATTGTCTCACCTTATCGTGGGCTTAACTTTTCAAGTCCTTAATTGACAGCTGTGGAGGACCCGAAGCCCAGGAGTCTGTGGAGGTGGAGTCCGAAGGATCGGTGATTGTGTCCGACTAGTAGGTCGTAGGATAGCTTCTTTTTGAGAGCCAATCTTTTTGTAGGCCTCTGTATATAAACCCATGTGTTTATAAAAAAAGTGTTATGTGAAAATGGTATCCTGCTTTTCTATCCCAATTGAGTATTGTTTGGGGATTATTTATTCGCTTCCACATATGCATTAAAATGGATGGGTTGGCGACGTGTCTTGTGATGTCACAATTTAATCGACCACCGAGGGATGGGCATGCGCTTGAGGATCGGGGCGTGACAATTACTAAGCTCAAAAACTTAGTGTAGATTCTTCCAAGCCTATACCATTCTCAACTTTGTACTCAAATCAATAAATAAATATGCAATTTCACTAAATAAGGAGTCATCACTAATCAATTAGTGTGACATCCCAAATTTCCAATTCTATTTTTCAATTGAATAAGTTGGACTTTTCATTGACGCGCCTATAGTTGTTTTTCCCTGAGCTGATCACTCACGGTATAACTAGTCTATCTGGTGAAGCCGTTAAGGGATTTTAACGCAATAGACTTGAGAATTCAACTAGACCGCTCGATCGTGCTAATTTGCAAGGGTCAATACAGCAACGTCAAAATCGATCAGATATCGAAGATAGGTCGATTCGATTGAGGTATGTGATTAAAGTGTGGGTGATTCTACCTAATTGCAAAATTCTCATCGAACGACACTAAATTGATTTTTCTGTCATTTCAGTACCTTGTGCTCGTATTTGAAATCTCGAGATTTTCACGACAATCGAGAGTCGCCAATGAGTCGAAGATACACAATGTGACTCGAAAATAATCGACCATGGGTCAATTGCACTAAAAATTCCTAAAAGCTACCCGGTAGGTTAGGTCACGCTAAAATCGCGCCCGGTTGAAATTAACCGTGAATTTAAACCCGATTTCAGAAAATTGAAAGTTTTGTTATGTCATGATTCATTTTAGGAACGTCGATTCACCTTCCAAAGATTTTTCCTGCAAACTTGAGATTTCGGCAAAAAATCAAAGTTGGGTTATTTTGGACCGGGAAAATTAGAGGGCCGTTTTTTGTTCCATTTTTTGCCGTCAAGTTGGTTCAATTGATGAGGAAAAATCATGAGATGGATGAGGGCACCTTGGTTGATTTTATGGGGGCCAAATTTTTAGCTCAATTGGATGGAAATTGTCCAAAAATCGTAGTCAAGGAGGGGCAGCAACTTTTGGACCATTTCAATGGCTTGTTAGGGAAGCCTTGGGTGTGCAAATGGTTGAGGTTGAAGGCTGAACAAGGTGGGGGCAATTGCAATGCATGAATGGAGATATTTTGGTTGACATTGAGGCCAAATTGTGGTCCCCCTTCAGCCAGCACTCCTTCTTCCTCCTTGCAGCTGCTTTCTCCATTGTTGAGGCATTTGAGAGCTTGAGAGAACTAGAGAACCAGCCAGCAGCCTCCCTCTGACCGTCGACCACCGCCCAAAGCCACCGGACCCATCGCACGTTGCCCGCGAGCTGTTTGGGCGTCCCTCGCACCCGTGTGCTAATCCCACCGTGCCCGTCGTCCAGACCATCTTGGTTGCTGTCCCGCAAGCCCAGCCGCCGTCCCAAGCTCACCCTGGTCTCGTTCGCCTCCATCGAGTTCGCCAGGAGCTGCTGTAGTCACCATCGTCCCGCTGTGGCTGTTTCAGCCCAAGTCGAGCCCTAACCAACCTTCTTAGCCCAAGAAGCAGAATTTGAACCTCAGCTATGGGCTAAGGTCTTCTAGGCCTGTTTTTAGGCCTGTCCAAACCTTTGTTGGTGTCGCCGTAGGCTTGTTTGTCACTCGCCTCCGCGTCACGTCACCGTGGACTCACCGGCCCGCTAAACCAGTGAGTTTAATTGCTAAACTCTGCTTAGGGAGTTAATAACACTTGGTAGATAATTAGTTTAGGCTAAGTATGGATTATGTGGCTAGTTAATTTAGATTTGTGATTTAATTGTTTAATTATGCATGTTAGGTTGTTAGAATAGACTAATTAAGGGCTGGATAGATTATACTAATAGATAGGTGCAATAATTTTCTAGGCCGTTTAGGTGGTTAGATTAGCATTTCTGGCCTCAGTGAGTATTTGTTGGATTTAATTTGCATTATTTAATATTTTTCTATTTATTTAATTATTTTATATTTTCTGAAAATTATACTGGGATAGCCGGTGACCGAAATTTCGTGCTGATTGCAGTGGTGTGCTTAGTTTATACAATTAAGTGTTAATTTGTGCAAATTGAGTGGTGATTGGAATTTTGGTTATTTATTCCAAAATTGTGAAATTTTGATATTTAATTAGAAAATCCCGGGTCTCGGGTTTTGACACTGAAAATGGTTTTAAAGATTATATCAAACAGTGGGATTTTAAAATGGAGGATATCAGTTTTTCTAGTTCAAATTGATCGTGTACCCACACATAACTATTTTACCATGTGTTTTTAATATGAAGAAAATAGGCCAAGCACATTATTTTAATTGGGACATTTGAGTGCAAAGCACGATGTCTTGGCCGGGATTGGATGGATGCATGAATGGTTATGAGAACCCATCCCCGAAATGAGTCGGGTGGACATTACCCTTATATGGGATGGCCCTCGTCAATGGATGTTGATTGCAGTAGATTTTGGACTGATGCTCCTTCGGGATTGTCGTCTCGAGTAGATGTTGCCATGCTCAATGGGGTGAGACGATGCCTGGTTACGCCAGAAGACCGCCGAACGTTGAGTAGGCCGTAATAAAAAAAAATTGGAACACATGAATGATTGAAATTGACGCACCTGATTATGGGACAAAATTGTGTGGCACGGTATAGGATGTGTCATAACAATTTGGCCTTATAATTGGGAGCCCTTGTGTTTATTGAGATGAAAGTTGAGGCATTCCAATTGATTGAGTATCATTACTGCATATGGTTGAGTATATGAATTGTGCTGACATGCAGGGAGGATTTGAGACAAGGTGAGTCTCTATGGTTGTGTGGCTAGGCGTATTTCCTTCCTAGTCGGAGCTTAGGGGGTGGACTTGCTGAGACGTTGTCTCACCCCGTCGTGGGCTCACTTCTTTTCAGGTTCGTAAATGGCGGTCCCTCCAGTGCGTTTTGGGAAACCGAGGGGGTATATGGAGCAGAGTACTAACGTCCCTGTCCCCAGGAGTCCCTGGCTCCATGAGCTCATAATGACCACTATCTTTGTTGATGAGGGTCGACCACAGTTGGTACCTCATCGATTTAGGGCATGGTTTCGTCATGGGATCAATGGGATCAGAGAAGGTCCCTTGTAGGGTTCCGACATCCCTGCCATTGCGGTCAACACCGCAGCAGGTGAGGGGGTAGTTGATCCCCTTGATGATGTCGTGGAAGACCTAAATTCCCTGGAGGTCTCGGAGGTTTCAATTGAGGAGTCCTGTGCCTAGTTAGTTGGGTGGCTCTTCTTTTTGGAGTAGACCTTTGTTCATAGACTAGTATTGTATATAAACTAGTTGGTTGTTTATGAAAAGTGTTTTGTGAAAATGGTATCCTACTTTTCTATCTCATATCTGTGTTGTCTGGGGATTTGTTTATATGCTTCCGCATGTGCAATAAAATGAATGGGTCGGCGACGCGTCTTGAGACATTGCAATTTTATCGACCATTGAGGGATGTGTGCGCACTCGAGGTTTGGGGCATGACAATTAGAGTAGCTTAGAAACACAAATAAAATATGGAAGACTAATTTACTTGCAAACTAGAGATTAAATAAATATGAGGACTTGATTATGTTAAATTAATCCAATATCCTTTCTGTATCTTTTTTCTATTTCCAAAAATACTTTGCAATAAATCTTGGTCAATTTTAAGCTTAAATCCACTTACATGCTATGGATGTTCATACATGTGCAATTATTAAAGTAACGATCAATAAACCAAAGAAATAAATAAATTGCTAAAAATGGGGCCAAGACTTAAATAACTCGATCCAAAGCAAGCCCTATTAATTCCAATGATTGTTTGGGAATATGTCAATAAGAGACGCATCTATATCCTAAATATGATTTCTAATGCAAAGACAATAAATTCATTTTGGGGTTTTCCTTGTATATAGAAAACTAACTATATGCTATGCTAATCTAACTTTAATATGCTTGAATTATTAGACTCACTGTAGTAACGCGCAAAAATTATGGACTACTCTAACATGATATGCAATCTAACTTATATGAACCTAAATATGCATTTTAATAAAAAAAAAATTGGTTCGTCCTACTCTATCTCTCAACTCACTTTTAAACTTTTGCCGTACCTTTTTGCAAAGTGTGAGCCCCAACCCACATGGGAAGGGCAACGGTTGCATTTTATTAATTGGCATATGATGGCAAAGCATAATTTACATGATAATGCAACTTATCCAATGAGACAAGTGTCACGATCCGTGAATCCTTCCGTACTCATAACACTTGTAAGTGGTGCTTGGGGTTATTGAGTGAAGAGTGAGGATGCAGAGCAGACGAATACAACTGGATTGTGGGAGTGGCATTGGGACAGTCAGTGCTAGATTTCTAGGATAGAAGGATTATATTATTTAGGAGCTCTAAAGGCGAGGTTAGGGGCTATTTGGTAACCATCCAAATAGTACCCGATTCTAATTTTTTGTTCTCGGGAGTAGTTTTGGAATAGAATCACGTTTGGTAAAAATTTTGTTCCCAAAACAGATTTGGAGTAGAATCAAGAATAAAAAAAAAGTTGATTATTTGTTCTCGGGAACAATTCTAGAATCAAATCTACCCAATTTTTCCTTTTTCCTTCTCTTTCTTCTTTTATTCTTTTTCCCTCTCTTGTTCTTCAAGTGTCGCCGCCGCTGCCATTGCCTTCTGTCATCATCGCCGCCCCCCGCTGAACGCCGCTGTCCGCCGGCCACCGGTGAGCCTTGCTTAGCTACCGGCGAGGCTTGGCCGACGAGGCACGGCCTCGCTGAGGGCTGGAGACGCTCCGGTGAGGTTGCCAGCCCTCGTCTGGCCGTTCGTGGGTCGTCCCAAGGTCGACGACCGGCAACCTTGAAGAAGAAGAAGAAGGAAGAAGAAGAAGAAGAAGAAGAAGAAGAAGAAGAAGGGGAGGAAGAAAGGAAAAAAAAAAAAAAATTAATAAAAAAAATTATTTGAAGTATGAATGGAAATTTTGCTATATATAGAATACATATTTAATTTTGTATTTTAATTTATTATTTAGTATTTATATTTAAAGTTTATACTATAGTTTATTATTTACTATTCAATAAAAAATTGATTAGTTAATATGTTTATTACTTAGTATAAATATAAGTAATTAATAGAATTTCTATGATTTGATAAAATTTTAGAATTGGAATAAAAATTTTATGTAATTATCAAACACATTTCTATTCTTTTTCTATTCCAAAATCAGAAATTTTGCGCAGTTATCAAACGCGTTCTTTTGCTCAGAAATTTTTCCCAGGAACAGAATATAAAAGAATAATTTCTGATTAGAATCTGTTCCTGGGAACAAAATTGTTACCAACGCGCCCTTAGTTTCCCGTGAACAAACTGGTCGGGAACTGATGTTGCTCTCTTGATGAGACAATGGCAGGCCGAAACTAGTTGTTAAGTCTAAAGAGATATGTTGTCTCGCTCGATGAACTAGACGCTCGTAGGTGTGGTGTAATCTCATCTAAGGAAGCTATTTACCGTTTGTTCTCTAGAACAACTATAGAACAAAGGCTGGCCTAGCTAGGCGCTACACGGGTTGAGTCGAAGAAAATCTAAGGCCTACCCAATCCTATAAGGGCAGAGAGTGAATCACCAGGGCAAAAGGTGCTTGGACAAAGCGTGGCTCTCGACCATCTTCTAGGATGGCAATAAAGGCACGAGAAAGATCCGGCTCCTTGCTAAATAGGATAACGTTCTTGGATTGATCGGTGAATCTAAAGAAGAGGTCTCTACCATGTTTTCAACAAGGAAGGAACCTCCATTGGTTTATTAGGTCAAGATGCTTAGTAGGCAAAAATGGTGTTGCCGAAAGATAAGGTTAGCGAAAAATGCCACACTTGCGAAGTAGACCATAGGTGATTGAAAAGGGGCTCGAACAACTAAGATCAAAAGAAGCCGCCAATGGAGCACAACCTATTTTGTTGGGTGAGCATGACCATTTGATGTATGATCCCAAAATTGGTGCATGAATGGTTAAGGGACGCAATGAAGCGACAAAGCAAATTGCAACAAGGGTGTTGCAAAATTGGGTGGGGGAGAATGTCACAGTCCGTGAATTCTCTCGTACTCATGACACTTGTGAGTGGTGCTTGGGGTTATTGAGTGAAAAGTAAGGATGTAGAGGGGATGAATACAATTGGTTCGTGGGAGTGGCATTGAGATGGTTGGCGTTAGAAGTTCTAGGATAGAGGGATTATATTACTTACGAGTTTTGAAGGTAGGGTTGGCCTCCCATGCACAAACTGGTTGGAAGCTTATGTCACACTCATAATGAGACCATGGCAGGTTGAAACCAGTTGTTGAGCTTAAAGAAATCTGCTTTCTTGCTTGATGGACTATATGCCTAAATTAGGTTGGGTGTAGTATGATATCGTCTAAGGAAATTATTCATTGTTTGTTCTCTTAAACAACTATGGAATGAAGGCTGACATCATGAATTCCGCTTGCTAGGTGCCGCACGGGTTGTTTGGCGGCTAAGGAACTACCAGCCCATGACACGAGCATTTAAATCTTGATAGATAAGTATACTAATTGGATAATGCCTAACAATCACAAACCAAATAAAGCTAGATCACAAGATTTGAAAATCAAACAATTTGAATATTCAAATGGTTAGGAAAATTACCTAGACGGACTTTCTCCAATTTTTTTAGGGACAACCGATGAAGGGTATTGTGACATCCTGAAATTTGACCCTGTTTCGAATATATGAAACGGTTGTTTCGTCGACGCGCCTATGGTCATTTTACTCAGAGTTGGTCCCTCACGAGTTAACTAATCTATTAGGTGAGGCCGTTAAGGAATATAAACACGACAGACTAGAGAATTCGACTAGAAATCGACTGCACAACCATAATAATCGGCAAGGGTCAATACGACACCGTTATAATCGAATTACGATCGGATATCAGTCGATTTAATGGAATTACCTAGTCGAATTGCGGGTGGTTACGCACGATTGCGATATTCATGTCGAACGGCAATAACCCGATTTCCTATCGATATTATACTCGGGATACGTAATTGAAACCTCGCAATTTTTATGACAACCAAGAGTCGTCTACAATTCAGAGATACACAAACGTGAATTGAAAATTATCGACCATGGGTCAAACGCGCTAAAATTCCTAAAAGCTACCCGATAGGTTAAGTCGTACTAAAATCGCGTTAGGTCGATTTTAACCACAAAATTGAATTCAGTTTCGGGAATCGGATGTTCGAACATGTCACGATTCATTTATAGGACGTCATCTCATCTTTCGACGTTTGTCGAGTCCGAAATTTTACAGAAAAATCGATTTTCGGACAAAAAAGAAATTAAAGGTGAAATTCGGATGGGCTGAACAAAAGGGATTTTCTACCCCTAATTTGGCTTATTTTGGAAAAATTAGAGCTAAATTGTGAGTGGTTGGGCCATTGACATTGAAGGATGAAGACTTTAGGGGAATGTGATGAGTGCATAGATATTTCTCAAGGCTTTTCATTGGCCAGTCCTTTGACTTTCACTTCCCCTCTCTCTCTCCAATTTTCCTCTCTTCTCCCTTGAGTGCACCCCTTAGATGACCCCCTCCCTTCTGCTTCTTCTTCCCTTCTTCTTTCTCATGTTCACTTCTCTTCTTTCATTCCACTGCTAGCCCCCTCTCTTCATCCCTCTCCATTTTCCCTGCTGCCGACCACGCGTCTCGTCAGCCAGCGCTCAACTTCATGCCAGCAGCTCCTTGGCCACACGCCCACACCACCACCAGCCCACCGCCTTACCCTCACTGCCCGTCCGATGCCCAGCTCACCCCCGTGGCCAACGTCCGTCAACCACCACCTTCGCAACCCCACAACTCCAGCACCACCGTTTATTCCAGCTCAGCCTAGCAGCTCCCATTCACCACTGGAACCCCTTGGCAGCACCACCATAACCGAGACTGACCAACTCCACATAATCAAGTCCCCCCTTAGCCGTGAGCCCTCCTTGCCGATCCAAGCCTCTATTCGAGACACAGTAGTCTCGAGTTCGTGTTGCCGTCGCCATGAGCCCGCCGTCGTCCTAATTCGGTGAGTTAACTCTCTAATCCTTGATTAGGTTGTTAATTGCGCTTAAGGGGTTAGATTAGTATAATGAGGATTAGTTATTTAATCCTAGGTTAGTGTAACTAGCTTGGTTAGTGTAATTAGCTTGGTTAAGTTAGTTAGTTTGGTTAGGTTAGTCTACCTTAGTTTGGTTAGTTTACTTTGGTTAGGTTAGTTAACCATGGTTAGGTTAATTAAGTTGGATTAGCTTAATTAATCGCAAATTATTTAACTAATCGTAATTAGTGTAATTATTGACTAATTAGCCGTTTTGCATAATTTTACGCTAGTTCTTCTAGACGGAATTTTGTGTGATTTTGATGACTTATATGTGCAATTGATTGCTTGATGGTAGTTGTCGATTATTATTGCAAAACTCGATTTTATGGGCCTTTAAATAGAAAAATGCTAGGTGTCGATTTTAGACGTCAATTTTATGTACTATATAAAATCGTGGAGTTTTAAATAGGAGCATACCAAGTTTGACGGTTCGCTTTGGAATATGTGACCACACACGATTATGTTATCGGGATTTTTAATGCAAAGAAAAAGTGGCCAAGTTCATTATTTGAAAATGAGGTATTTGAACACAAAGCATGGTGTTCTTAGCTAAATATGTATTCGTATGGTCACTATCAGAACCCATCACTTGACAAGAGTTGAGGAGGCGATGCCTGATTAAGTTCGGATGCCCCACGTCAACGGATGTCGAGTCGTGGTGGAGGCCGAGCCGATGCTCCTTTATGGAATACCGTCTAAGCATGTAGTGCTAGACGTTGCCGTCCCCGACAGAGTGGGACGATGCCCGGTTACACGGGATGACTGTCGACTTTTGAGTTGGTAGTGACTGATGGGTCGTAATAATTGGGACACGTTTGAATGATTGTGATAGTTGTCTCTGATTATGGGACAAAATTATGTGGCACGGTATGGGACGTGTCATAACGGTTTTACCTTATAATCAGGACCCATGTGAATGTTTGAAGGATAAGAGTTATGTGTTCCGGTTATTAATTATTCTTGGTATATTTATAATGGCATATGTGATGTACTAATATGCAGAGACACGCCGAGGCGAGGTGAGTTTTGTATGGTGCGTGTTTAGGACCACCTTCGAGGCGAATTTACATCTTAATCGGGGTTTAGGGTTTTGACTCACTGAGATTTATCTCACCCTGTCGCGGTTAACGTTTTTCAGGTCCTTAGTATGGAGATACGTCCAGTTTGGTTCGGGTTTCTATGGGAAATGGATTACGAGTCTACATTTTTCTCTATTCCCGAGACCACCCAGACTTGCGAGTTAATGGTAACCACAATTTGGGTCGATGAGGGTCTCCTTCATTTGGTACCTCATCGCTTCAAAGTATGGTTCATTAATGAGCACAATGGTGCTCGGGAGGGTCCCCCGCAGGGTTTTGACGGACTGCCCGTCGGGACGGAGGATGGGGAGGTAGGGCACCCATGGACATCAACATACCGGACGGTCTTGTAGAGGATCCCGAGCCCGAGTCTGAGGGATCCGGGGTGTAGGTTGCCTAGGAGTTCTTTTTTAGACAGACTAGTGTATATAAACTCCTAGGGTTAACTTGGTATGTAAATAAATCATACTTTATGAAAATTGGTTTTATGTTTTTACTATCCCTCTTTTTGATGATTGTTTGGGTGTTGTGTTTAATTCACTTCCGCATGTGCTTAATTGAAAGATAAAAAGAATGGGTCGGCGACGCGTTCTGGGACGTCGCATTTTTAATCAACCGCTGAGGGATGTGTATGTGCCTGGGGTTCGAGGCGTGACAAGTATTCTCCAGTATTGATTATGTGGTTTTCTCTCACTAATGGCAACACCTTTGAGATCACCGGAAAGACAAGCATAAGGGAAATTTATAAACTGCCACAAGGAGAATCAAGTCACGGTTGGTGGTGCGAATTGGCTGAGCGTGAACAACAACAAAAATAAAGGAGTAGAACTGCCGTGGAAAATTCACAACAACACCAATCGTTCTAGTAGAAAGAAGGACAACACCTAGATAGCAATAAGCATTAAGTGAATTGTGGAAAATTGTTCAAAAAGTCCTAAACTTATTGCATTTTTGTTAATTTAGTCCTAAATCTTTTTAATTTTGTCAATTGAGTCCTAAACCTCTTATCGTTTTGCCAAATGAGTCAATCTAGCCAATTTTGGTTGTAAATGGCTGATGTTGACGATGATCGTCCTATGTGGCAAGATTGGTGTTAACATAAACAATTTTAGTAATATTTTTTATTGTTTATTTATTTATTTATTTTCTTTTCTTTTCTTTCTTTTTTACACCTCTGGCTTGCGACTATCACCGGCCATAGGCCTGGTCTGGGTGAGGGGTTGAACCCTTGTTGGCCACAGTTAAAGGCTACGAGCCCCTGACCTTTGGCCCCTGAGGCATCATGGCCCTCGCTTGGATGGCCAGAAACCTCTCTCCCCCAACCCCCCTCCCTTGCTTAAGCACTTGGGAAGAGAAGAATTGAAGACAATGAGTTCATCTTCAATGGCATCAAAGACAAAGAGTCAAGGGTCGATGCCCTCACCAAATCCAGGCAAAAGGTTTGCGGCCCTTGCTTGTGGCTGACGAGGGCCGCAAACCCCTTGGTTAGACTAGGCGAGGACGGATGCCCCTACCTTTTGGCCGACAAGGGTGCGGAGGCCCTTTCCCACAGTCGGTGAGGGCCACAACGCCCTTGCCCCAACCAAATGAGGATCATTAGCCCTCACCAGCTAGAGGTGTAATAAAAAGAAAATAAAAGAGGAAAAGAAAAAGAAAAAGAAAATATTTAAAAAAATCATAAAAAAAGTACAATATTTTAAAAATTGTCCACATCAGGGTTGTCAATTACCACGTAGGATAATCGACATTCATGTTAATGATTTCTGGCTAAAATTAACTGGATAGACTCAATTGGTAAGATTGGAAAATGTTTACGACTCAATTGATAAAATTAAAAGGTTTATGACTAAATTGACAAAAATGTAATAGATTTAAAACTTTTTTGACAATTTGACTGAGTAAGTTGAAACAGGCAGCAAGGTTACAGGCAACAAATGGAAGAAGACAAAACTCTAGGAACTGCAATGGAAAGATTAGCTGCGAGCCACAGCCAGCCACCGTCGTTGAAAAGAGAGTAAAGACTTGCAAAGGGGAGGGCGTCGCCGGAAAGGAGGCTTGATTGGCCGTACGAGTTAAGGCTCAGCTTGACTGGTTGTGACGCAGCAAACTAGAGAGTCAAACTTGTTCGGACGCATGCTGGAGCTACTGGGCGCTGTTGGGAATTCGACTAGACCGGTGCAGGACTCGCCCTACTGATTTGGACGAGCGGATGGGGCTGGAGATTCGTAATTGTTGTCGGAAAACACCATGAAGGGCACTCCACGAGGGCAACAGTCTTGGTGGCTGTGACGGCTGCTGGAAGCTACTGTTGTCTGCGGGTCTGAGTCGTCGAAGTAATGCTGAAGCTCGCCGTGTTTGGGGCAACGCTGGTCTCAGCGGGTTCACGCCGAAGTAGGGACAACGTGAAGATTTAACACAAGCGACGCAGAATCAAGGACGGGCACGATGATTTTTTTCTGTCTCCTCTCTCATTGTTTATTGCTCTCTTTTTACTGAATGTGTCGTGCCCCCCCTTCTCCTGGTTAGTGCTCTCTATTTATAGGGAGAGAGTTAATCCCTGTTGATGATTTCGCCTGTTGAAACTTCAATTAAATTTCGATCTTAGTTTTGTTCATCACGATTATTTCCTGAAGCTTCAACAAGACCCCTTGCTTTGATCATGCAGTCACCATTTTAAAATTTTACTCTAGTTATCTTCAACTTATGTCTCCGTTTCAATTCGATTATGCCCCTGTCGATCTCAGCGGCGTCAATCTAGAAGAAAGATTCCATGTGCGCTAGCTCATGGCATGTACAACATATGATCCGTATGAGATGCGAATGCAATTATATTTTTGTTTTGAAGTCGGATTGATCTCAAATTTTCCTATGCAATAAATGTCTGAGAGCTTTTCTCTCCCAATCCTAGATTTGGGAACTTTTTTTCTCCTATCTAATTCTAGATTTAGGAGTCCTAATGAACAAATACTCTCTCTAGTTTCAATATTATTCACAGCAGTTTCAAAGTCAAATTTGTGCTCATTTAACGTGAACTTGCTAAAGAGCTTGCCTTCACAAGCAAATCTGAACTTCTTAAGCATATTTATATTGTGAAGGAGTTGGAGACGCCGAATCTAGGTGCACACTGTCAAAAGGCAAAGCTATAACTAAAAATAGATATCTCAGCATATGCTCATCACCGATGATGATGTGTAATTTGACAATTGACCACTCATCCGTTTACTTGGTTGTAGTCATAGATCTGTTCTTAAAGGACGGGCGTGTGATTATCTTTGCCAAAGCATGATATACCTTAATATTCAGTTTTTGGTTTGTTTTGGAGCTCTGCGCATTTACCTTAGTAGGGTGACTTTTGAGATTTTATATGAATCTTTTCGTATATCATTTTGGTAATAAATTAAAATTTCTTTTGACAAAAAAGGGAAAACACCTATTTAGCACAACACTGATGCTTCTGAATTTCGTGTCAATCTCTCAATCTGTCTTGCAAACCGAATGACACCCAAAAACCTGTGCTTGGCCGAAACTATGGCAAATCGAATAACATCGTGTATCGTTCGCGAGGGGTCTGATTAAAAATATCATCGATTCTTATTCTACTACCATGAGAATGCCCACAAATTTTTTGCAATTCAAGATTTGCTAGCGTTAAAATTAATGGTTTTTCACCAAAAAAGTGTCAATGAAATATTATTCTCAATGTGGATGAATCAATATGAATCCTACAAAGGTTTCGAAGGGCCTTTGCTGAATTTGGAACCAAAAGTAAATGACAAGAATTTTTTAGGTATGAACCCTCGAAACAAAATCATTGCCACTTGTGTATATCGCAGGATTATAAAGATTAAGATTAATTCAGAGAAGAACATTGAGCTCTGTAATTATCTGGGGGTCCTTTACAAAGAGTACAATGTGGATATTTCTAACCCACAATCAACGATTACAAATGGTTGCTAATAAATTAAACATGTTTACGTGATTCCTAGTATTTAGCAATACTTAGCTACAAACGATTACATCTAGGATTGTCCACTCCACTACTCAAGGGATGCCTACACTCAGTAATCTACGTTTACATCGGTGATTATATTGACTCAACTATTTGCAATTGCATTGACTCTACTACTCGACAGAAACCAAACTGCAACTAAAAGACTTGGACATTTGTTAGCGTCCACGTATTTCCCCTTTTAAAATAATTGAATAATTTATCGATCATCTGATTCTCTTAAATGAGATATTAAAGAGTCAATCATATGCTCATTGTCATCAGCAAATTTGATTTTTTCTTTGCCATATTGTCTCCTGAATTGTTTTCCAAAAACAACACATATCATTAAGCCCATATCATTACATTAGACATGAGCTTACAAAAGTTAAGGGAGGAACGAGCCCCAATTCCTTGAGATGGCCAATAATTGCACCTGCTATGCACGTGGGTGTGCTAAAATAGGCAAGTTGATTTTTCTTCAAAATTGGAATCGATAAAGCTTTATATTATCAAATTTTCAGTCATAGAGGGTGCTTTATATCATAAAGGCCTACTTGGGGTTTCGAAAAAAGAATTTTTCAGATAGAAAATACATTCACTCCTCCACTGAGTGTACAGAGACGATATAGAGATGAAAAATCAATTATGAGTCCATTGTTTCCTCGTACTTGGACAGTTTTTGTTTGTCATTTTCGGCCATTATTTCTTTCGACAGCGTCCCATGGATCCTTATTAACTTTGCATAACTTACATGTGAGCCGGTCATTATCTACCGTGAGATAAACTTTAATTGCTTGGAGATTGGAAATTCCTAAGCTGTTATTTCTTTTATTTATTTATATTATTATTAGTATTATTATTGTTGTTGTTGTTGTTGTTGTTGTTGTTGTTGTTAGAGATGAAAAATCAATTATGAGTCCATTGTTTCCTCGTACTTGGACAGTTTTTCAATTGCGGGCCAGGTCAGATCTGCCATGGGCTTTAGCGGCCCAATTTGCAGCTTCGTTAGTCTCCCTTCTATAGAACTGAAGTCGTAAGTTAGGGTAAACATCAAGCAGCGTTTCAAGTTCGGCGAACAGCGCTCGTTCTTCCCATGGCGGCTGCTTTCTCGCTTGAATCGTGTCGATCAAAAGCTGGCAGTCAGACTTAATCACAAGATTTTCCGTATTGAGACCATGGTGCAGCAGGTGATGTAGAACTTCCGTTTGAAACGCAAAAGCTACAGGGAAGCTTTTGGTATAGACGTCTATGAGAATCCCCTGATAATTTCGGCTAATGCACGCCATTTTACCTTCTCAATTACCAGGATGATAAGAGCCGTCGATATTACATTTCAGGTGTTCGCGATTTGGTGGTTGCCACAAATGTCCTGTTTTGACAATAGCATCCTTTGTTCTCTTTCGGCACTGAGCATAAGAGTTCTAGATTTGGTTTTGAGCAATGGCGTCTTCAACTGCCCGATTGGGGTCTGAACGCTGCCGGCGAAAAATCCAGTTGTTATGCATACACCAGATCCGCCACAAGACTTGTGCAATTATTTCCAGTCCAGGTAAGAGTCTCTTATTTGTTGCCCTGTCTATGATCCAATCATCCATACGATGCACTGTATAAGGTGATACTGAAATGTTGAGCTGAGGATGACTCCATACTCTTTTAGTCCATGAACAGAAAAAGAAAAGGTGTTCTAGGGTTCTGGAGACCTTTGATTGCATAGACTACATATAGGATCAGGGATAATATGACGATGAAATAAATTCGCTTTAGTAGCAAGGGCATTATGGCAAGTTGTCCATAAGAAAGTGCAGATCTTTGGTGTTGTTTGCATAGTCCATATCTTGCGCCAAAGTATTCTTGGGTGTTGGTGCGACGTAGAGTCTTGTTGATCATTTGCTGTGCGTGTTGTGTTGACAATGGTTTTGTAATTACTTTTTACTGCGTGAATCCCATCCTTAGTCGTTGTCCAAACTAACTGATCAGTAGCATAGAAATATCTAATAGGGATTTTAGTGATTTCTACAATAACCTGATCATCAAACATTTGTTTAAGTAGAGGAAGTTTCTAGGTTTGGTGGACAGGATCAATGAGGTCAGCCACCTTCTCTGGCTCCTCTCTTGTGGCTGGTCCACCTATAGTCCCTATAGGTAACCATCTATCCTCTCGAATCTTTATCTTTTGACCATCCCCAACCGACCATCGTACATTAGGTAGGATGGCCTCTCTGCCGAGAAGAAGACTTTGCCAACCCCAGGAAGGGCGCATGCCTTTATCTACTAAGTGGAAATTCTTTGATGGAAAATACAGCCCCTTGAAAATTTGACTCCACAACGAGTGAGGTTCTTTAATTAAACGCCAAGCTTGCTTACCAAGCATTGCCTTGTTAAACGCCATTAAGTCTCGAAAGCCTAGTCCTCCACCTTCTTTGCCTGTTTTAAGCAATTCCCATTTCTGCCAATGCACCCCAACCTTGCTATTATCATTCGTCCACCAAAAATTGGAAATTTTCTTTTCAATAAGTTTGTAAAGAGATATTGGAAGCTTAAAGATGGACATTGCATATTGCGGAATTGCTTGTACAACAGACTTGATTAGGATCTCCTTACCTCCCTTGGACAGTAATCTTTATTTCCAACCCTCAAGTTTTGCATTTATTCTACCTAATATCCAAGCAAACGTCTCTTTTTTTTTTTTTTTTTTTTATCGGCCCCACTTTGAAGGAATACCTAAATATTTTCCATACTTCTGCATCACCGGCATTCTAAATACACCTGCTAAGTTTTCCTGAAGACTCAACGGACAGTTTTTACTAAAAAATAGTCCTGATTTGTTCCGATTGATAACCTGTCCCGTTGCCATGCAGTATTGATTCAGGATATTAGCAAGATTCTGACATTCCGTCATAGTGCCTTTTAGGAAGAAAACTGAATCATCAACGAAAAAAGATGTGAAAGGGTCAGACATGACCTGTTTAGCTTTATTCCTTTGAGGTGGCCCATGTGAATTGCTTTGTTAATAAGGGTTGAAAGAAGATTCGCTAGTAAGATGAAGATATAAGGGGAAAGAGGGTCGCCCTGACGGAGACCTCTTGATGGCCGAAAGTAAGATAGTTGTTCGCCATTAAATCTAACACTTAAGGTTGATGTGGTGATGCATTGCATCACCAACTGAACCCATCTTGGATGAAATCCCAATCTCAGTAGATAATCTTGTAGGAAATCCCATTCAACTTTATCATATGCCTTTTGCATGTCCTTCTTGAGAAGTACATTGAAATGTCGCTTCCTTTCCCTTATTCGAAATTGACGAAGAACTTCCTAGACGATTATATGTTATCCTGAATTTGTCTTTCGCTCACAAAGGCAGCCTGCTCTGCTAAGATAATAAGCTCACAAAGCCAGGGTTTTAGGTGATTTGCCATAACCTTTGAAATAACCTTGTATGCATAATTACAGAGGCTGATCGGTCGAAACTGATCTAGACTTTCAGGGTGATTGATTTTGGGAATTAGAGCTATTACCATCTTGTTGAGGTCGCAAGGCAACACCCCAAAACTAAATAAGTCTCTTACTAATTTGATCAAGTCATCCTGAATTATATCCCAATGGGTTTGGTAAAATAGCCCATTCAATCCATCTGGACCTGGAGCTTTCGTGTTCCCCAACTGGAAAGTTGTCTGTCTCACCTCCTCTACAGTGATTGGGGTCGTTAGATGCTCATTCATTTATGCAGAAACAACCCATGGACATTGGTCTAGAATGGGACCGTAGTTACGTTGACCCACAGTAGTATATAATTTTGAGAAATAAGCCAATGTGAGCTCCTTCAGGGCCTTATTGTCCCGCACCCAGTTATGATTTTCATCCTGTAACATACCTATTTTGTTTCTTTGCTGCCGTCGAATAGTTGTTGTGTGAAAAAATTTGGTATTCTTGTCTCCCCATCGCAACCAATTAATCCTAGATCGCATAGCCCAATACTGCTCTTCTTGCTACCAAATTTGACTTATCTCCTCCCGAAGATGAGAAGCTTCCTCTGTTTCAATGCCGGTACTATATGGTTGATTTATAATAAGTTGAAGTTGTTGTTGTAAGGCTTGCACTCTCAAGTGGCCGTTATGAAATTTTGAACGGCTCCAATCTTGTAAAGCAAGAGAGACCATTCTTAGTTTATGTAAAAGGCCGGAATTTCGTACCTTAACTGAGTTCCATGCATTACAGATGACCTCTTGGCATTCTTGGTGTTGGTTCCAATAAGCTTCAAAGATGAATGACCTTCGGCCCTTTCTATAGTTTGCTGATGTGGATAAGAGAAGCGGGCTATGGTCTAATCCCAGGGTCGGCAAAGCGTACACCTCCGCCTCAGGATATTGAAGACGCCATTCTATCGTACACATAACACGGTCCAAGCATTCCTTTACTAATTCATCGCCGGCTCTATTAGTCATCCAGGTGAAGGCGCATCCCTTGCTATCTAATTCCATGAAGGCACAATCATTGATGACATTTCGAAAGGAGTTTAGACGATACCGGTCGATCAGATGCTTACCGACCTTTTCCCAAGGATAGAGAATCTCATTAAAGTCCTCGGCACAAATCCAAGGTAAAGTATTAGCATTGCTGATCCTTCGAAGTTGCTCCCAAAGTAGCTGTCTATTGTAGTAGGATGATGGAGCATGAAGATAGTGATTTGCATCAGCCGATCATCCATTGAATCTCGATAGAGCATATCAAGATAGTTGTCAGAACAAAGTTAAATCTCTAAAGATAGAGTTTCATGCCAAAAAATTGCCAAACCCCCCGCTAGACCTACTGGGTTTCGCACAAAAGAGCTGCTAAAATGTAATCGTCGCTGCAACCGATGAATCATAGTCTCATGGTTTTTGGTTTCCATTAAGAACAGTAAGTCGGGCTTTTCCTTGGCCGTCAAGGCCTTTAGAGCTTGAACTGTTAGGGGATTGCCCAAACCCTGACAGTTCCAACAAATTAACTTCATTTGTGCGGTGGTGGCTGTTTAGGGCCAGCCACCAACACCCATTGGTTCGCTTCATTTGCTTCTAGAACTAATGTGTCCATAAATTGAGTATCGTCAAAGTCATTAAATGCCGAGTGCCTCATATCATATGGGGAATAACTCTTTTGTTTTTTGGCTAATCCCAACTTTGGAATGGCTCTGGTACCCTTCTATTTTTTTGTGAGTTGCATTTCCTTGGATTGATTGATGATTGCCTTCTGCTTCTCATGCGCAGGGATTAAAGTTGTTGTGAGAGTTTTCTCCATTAGCAGGAAAGTCTGTGGAAAGTGCTAATGAGTTGCTGCGTTGTCATAGTTGGGCTGAGTTGCTGGTACGGACGAGGTTACAACTTTGGCATTATGAGGTGGAGGCAACAATGGAACAATCGGCAGCAAAGCAGGAGGTGTCTCAGGTACTGTTTCTTCATTTTGTTCTACACTCTCGGGGTGTTTATAGAACGCTTGCCAATAAGGACTATGTTCTCGGACCTCCGCTCTTAACCATTGCTCGTAAGCCATTTTGTCTTTACCATCCAGTTTTGCTTCTTCAAACAGATATGCTGGACAATACGTGGCATAATGGCCTATTTTTCCGCAGGAATAGCAGGAGTGAGACAGCTGTTCATATCGGATGTCGAGCCACAGTGTTCTCCCATCAAGGCGAATCAGCTTGCCAGACTATAAAGGTTCGTCCAGGTTTATTTCGACCCTTGCCCTTTCGGCTCTTAAGACTGAGCCTTCGTTAAGATCGGCTTTAATCTCTATGACTTCACCAACCTATTTCAATGCTTTTCGAATCATCTACTCTGTGCTCCATTCCAACAACAGTCCAAAGACTTGAACCTAGAAAGCACAATGGCTGAAATCATAACAGTGTAAAGGCGTGTTAGGAATCCATGGTTTGAAAATTACTAATTGACTTGAAAAGAGTCACGGGCCTCCCTCCATAATCCTCTGTTTATCAATTTTTGACTTGAGTTTCGCTATATATAGGCCTCCTTCTCTTTGAGAAATATCAACTTGGTCAGTTCGCCAAACACGCTTTAAGGTACTCTGGAAGGCTTGTAAGTTGATAGAAGATTTCGATAGGACTTTACCCACTAGTAACAAATGACATTCCTCTAATTTTTCTGGTGGGGGTGCCTCTTCCCATATCTCTATTTCTTGTGCAGAACATAGTCGTCCCAAACGTTTACACAAGGCAGCCATTCTCAAGGATTCATCGCGATCATCCAAAGCCATAGGACAGGAGCCACAAGGCAGAATTATCTCAATTCAAATTGAAATAGAACAGATACCAGGAGACAAGCAGTCCACTTTTCGTCGGAGCAAATGTGATACATGAAGACGGATAGACTGATATAAAACAGAACCAGGCAGGAAAACAGAGAAACTCAGATGGAAATAAGTCTCCACTGGAGTCAATTTCGAGAAAGGCAAGGCATGCATTCTGCCATTATCCAAGGGCAGAAGATTCCGCAGAAAAAAACACAGATGGAATTATAGACGCCTCTGAGATGAAATATTAAAGAGATGAAGCATGCAATCTGCCAATATCCAAGGGCAAGAGATGGTTAGGTCAAATTGGGTACCGATTGAGGGGCAAATACCATCCGGGAGAAGCTGCAAACAGTAGACGCCATGGACAAATTCTTCGGTGGGTAAGATCGGAAAAGGAGAATAAGAGAAAAACGGGAGGTTTAGAGGAAGATTAGGGTTGCGATAAAAATAAGCTACCATCAGGCGGGGGGTAGACGAAAACTCTGCATATCGAGAGCACCTCAGATGGAATCTTTTCACTCTCATGAATGCAGCAGAATAGTCATGCTTTATTCACTCTCATGAATGCAGCGATCTCAAGCGGTCTAATCCCAGACTCGGGAGGCCAAAACTCGGGTTGGGTATCCCCTGACTAGACCGGCTTTAGGTTTTGTTAGTGGGCGTTCAGCACGATCTTGGTTCATTTCGAGCCTCCCCCACGGTTTTCGATATTCCCTCGTCGTATCATCAATTAGGGGGTCCATTGATGTATCCTTATGCGTTTGAGGGTATGTTTTAGATTATATATACAAACTTATTGTTGCCCTTTTCATGAAAGTATATATGTTGAAACCTTTTAAGCAAATTTAATTTCATAAAATTATTATCAACCCACGTGGGCATGTGACTAGTTCCTTTTATACACCAAACAGGGGATTGGAAATCAGAATGAAAATGAGTGTTAATTCATTCCAGGCTAACTCTCTTCAATCGAGCAACCCAATGTTTTTATGGTGTTAACACCTAAATTTTGGCGATTTAGTCATTTATTTATTGCATAGAAAATTAGGGGTTAATTTTATCCCTGAAAAAAATATTAATTGCATAGTATATAGATGTAGGTGCATTTATTTTTAATTTACATGTTTTGCATTTGGACCGGTGACGGATGGGTTCGAATTAGTGGTTTTGAGCTATAACCACGCAAGCCGGATTAAGCTCATGAAGCGAGCAAATTGGCCCAAGCCCCCCTTTTTTTAATGATCAAATGTCATCTCGTGAAAATAGGAATTCAAAAATTTTTCGGGATATGATTAATTCGGATAAGGCAAGTGGAAAAACAAATATTGCGTTCGGCAAAACGAATATTGTGTTTGAAAAAAAAAAGAATCTTCGTGGATATCGGTTTGGAAAAATTAAAAACCTAATCGGTGGCCTATAAATAGGCTTGTTCGCTTAGGGTTTTAGAGGGGGCCAAGCAACAGAGAATATACGGCCAGGAAATACAGGAACAAGAGAATGAACTCTCTTCTTGGCAACAGGTGAGAGAATTACGAGCTGCATAGCTGAGTCCATCACCACGATTCCCAATCCACGGGTTCCTCTAACTCCGCAATCCCAGTGCCATTGCTTCTAGCCGATGACCAACTGCTGCCGAGGAGTCCCTATACAGCCAAGCCGTGAACCTTCAAACGACGATCCTCGCCATAAGTGCCACTAGTAGCAGCCATCGAACTAGCAACATCGAGTTTCTGTTTTGCAGGTTGTCAAGTGAGATTCACTTGCCGCAATGAGACCAAGCCGAGGAGATCATCAAGCTATCAAGGGAGTTATCAATTCTCAATAAAAATTCCACCTTTCTTTCTCTATGGTCACGTAAAAGGGGCACATATCATACCCATGTGAACACTTGAAAATAAGAGAAGAAAAGTTTTCTGGTTTTCTGACGGCTTCACTTTCCTGACGTGGTTATTCTATGTTTAATGCATTGCCACACACAGCCACGATCTCCATTAATTGCAGACACCCCTTGGTGCAAGTCCAGCCCACTCCATTGATTTTCCCAGATTTGTTGAGTAGTTCGTTGCGACGATTTCAGTCCAATTTAGCGAGTTGCCACAACCATCGCGAAGTAGTCCCTCCTCAGCCAGATATCACCGTGAATCATCCACCATCGTGCTCGACTTTTCTTTTGCAAAATTCACTGCGAGCCCCATCGACGCCATCGATGTCAATGTCTCGCTTCACCTAGCAGTTCCTTCATGCCGTTGGTGATTGAGGTCCTCTGCGTTCACCCGATCAATCGCTTGGACAAGTTTCGATTGCGTGTAGCTGTGGCAGAAATTCTCGGACGTTATGTCCACCGGAGGTTTTTGTTAAAATAGAAGAAAGAAATAAGAAATTTCTTTTGGCGTGTAGGTGTGATTCATGAATGAAGTGGTAAAAATTTCCTAGAGGAGTGCACGTGGACCATAAGCGAACAAGGAGACTACAAGTGGTAAAAGTCTAATTAGGTTTAAGTGTATTCTGTGGGTGCAGGTGCTGTCCTTTGGAATAAAAGGTTTTCTAGTGTTCACCAAGGTCCAAGACCATCAAGCACGATAAACTCCTCCAGCAACGCAGTCTTCTCGCGTGCCCTGTAGCCGTGGACACACCCAATTGAACCACTATGTCGAGCTCACCATAAGCCATCACTAGTGCCATCTTTTGATGAGTTCAAATTCGGGGATGATATCTACGAAATAGGTAAATATATTATCCAAATTTAATTTGATAATTTCCTTACTTAATTTGTTGATATTGCGTTTAAATTCAAATCTTCCAATGATGCATCTTATCCAAAGTTTCCCGAAAAATCTTTTTAAATTAAGGGATTTATTCCCTAATTTCACAACGTGCTTATGATTGACAATTTGATTTCACGCTCGAAATCCGACTCCCAATCACATGAAAAATCGTCAATCCGATCTCATGCCCAAGATTCGATTCGCGATTTAATTTTAAAATTGGTCAACCCGATCTCATGCGTGAGATATGGTTCGTCAATTTTTGGATATCAATTTTATCTTGTTTGATTAGCTGTCGTGGTGTCTGAGTCAATTTTATTTTCAAAAAAAAAAAAAAAATTGAATTAGGATTAGGTTTGTTTTTTTATCTTGCATGATTAGAATAGGGATTTTATTTTGAAAAAGAAAAAGAAAAAAGTGCATTCATTTAGGATGTTAGTTTTTTTTTTTATTCTATTATTATCTGAATTGCATGTTTAATTTTAATTTCGAATTTCATAAAAAAAATTAGAATTAGAGCATGCACTGCACGTCATTGCATATTAGATAAAATTGCATGTTTAATTTTAGGTCTAGATAGATCTTTAGATGAATTGCATGATAGGTTATTTTTTTAAAAATGCATGTTTAGAAAGCATTTAGAATAGATAGTATTTCACTTTAGTTTGATTTTCATTTTTAGTGATTTTAATTACGAATTTTCGTTAAATAAAAAATAAAAAAGCATGTGCATGTCATATAGAATTAGATTCATGAAAAGCACGTCATATAGAACTAGGCTCATGAAATGCACAGCATTATTTAGTGATTGTTATTAAGTTAATTTAATTAGAAATTACATGTCATTAGAATTAGGTCATTTTGGTTAATTTAGATTGCATATTTAATTGTTGCATGTTCATTAAGAAATCATTAGTTTTTTTTTTACTCATTCATATAGTTTAAGACATTTTGCCATGCCATATTATTTGATTTTATATTAGAAGCATAGCATTGCATATGGACTATGTTCTCGTTAAAAAGTGGAAACAAAAATTGAGTGATGGCGTGTTAATTAGAAATCATATTTAGGATTGCTTATGTGAATTATGATTTAACAACGCAGATGCTTTTGTTGTTATAAGGTAAGTCCTGCAATTTTTTGCTTTCTTAAGTGTTAAATTGGTGGTTTACGCATCTGCATGAACACCTCACATGTTAGGGAACTAAATTAAAATGAATTCAATTGCCAAACATTTTTTTTTTTTTTAAATGAAAGAGAAAGGTACTGAAAGGGCACTAGGAAAGTCTAGTGTAACCAAGTCCCCATACCTAAAGTCTCTAGTTCGTAGAAGTCCATTATTTTACTTAGATGTCTAATCGACCTACCGCAAATTGATTAATGGCGACTCCTTTTTACATGCTAGATATTTGAATCTAAATCGCGAGTTGGTATGGGCTTAGGAGAGCCTGAGCTAAGTTTGGGCTTAGTAATCCATTAGCCAAACCCTAGTTGGTCGCGACATATGACAAATGATTGAAGCGCCGACAAAATGAGATGAATAGGCCCTTGATCCATGTATTGAGAAGAATTTACTGCAAGAGAAATAATTATAGATCTACATATAACCGATTGATCCTTTTTTTTTTTTTTTTTGGTCGGTGATTGATCCATTTCATTAATGCACTATTTCTCTCCAGCTATTTAAGTTCTCTTCTCTAGATCGACTACAGCATCAAACAATCAGCTATATCAGACAATTTCCAACCCTTACGTCTCCAATAGACCACCATGGCAACGCTTATAGAACTTGTCCGCTTTGATGATCTTGTTGGTCGTCACCGTCGCATTACTTCCTAAGGCTACCTTCGCCACAACCAGAATCCCTAATTGCGCAAAAAAAATAACCTATGAATGCGGGGCTGGGTTCTTCCAAATCATAGTCCTTTACAACAACTTTGCAACCACCGATGAATGTTGCCACAAGCCCGTGAAGGTAGGGAAGAACTGCCAGAACCAATTCATGGAGTCAATTGTCTCGAGCCACAAGCCGATCAAGGGGACGATATCTGATATCTACAGGAGGGGCAATGAGATGTGGAGCAACTGCATTGCGGCTATTAGTCTTGTACTCCCTCCCGAGCCTACTCATTGAGAGCTATTCTTATTTTCACGCTAAATGTGTAAAACAAAGAGACGAAAGAATTATAATTTTCTATTGGATTCTCCTCATATAATTTTCCTATATTTTGTGCCTGTGAAGCCTTATAGTTAACTATCACAAAAACACGATAATGGATGAATCGTATTTTTAGTGTTAAACATTAACTATTTGTTCACGTGAAAACGCGTGTGCACTATTGCTAGTAATACACTACGTAAACTTGACTTTGGAGCCTTTAATGAGGTTTTATTAGTATCAAGAATTGAGAAATATGTAGGCCCAAACATCTTATGTTAAATGACTTCGTAATAGGTTGAACGATGTTGTTATGCAAGAGTGGGTTTATTTTAATCAGCTCGAACAAAATGAATGTATATTGCTGGGTGCGGGCTAGCCAGATTTGGCGAGGGTTCGCCTTGCCAATGGCTGGGCGAGCTCGCCCTCGCCCCGCGACGATGAGGCGAGCTAGCCCGACCGCCTCAGTCTATCGACCGGCCAGCCCTCCCCTATAGTCGGTTGCTAGAGCCAAAGGAAGAAGGAGGGAGGAGGAGGAAGGAGGGAGAGGGAGAAGGAAACAAAAAAAAAATAATAAAAATAAAAATAAAAAAAAAAAGAGAAAAAAAAAAAAAAATTAATAATTTTTTTTTTCAAAAAATAAAATATTATTAAAAAAAGTCGTTGGCACCGGCCAGCTACTATGTCAGCGCCGGTTGGCCAATTTTGGCCGAATGGACTGATCGAGAATAATTGTAAAAGGTTTATGACTCAATTGGTCAAAAAAATAAGTTTATGATTGAATTGGCACAATTAGGGGTGAGCGCGGTTCCCGAGTAGAACCGAGAACCGGAGAACCGAACCGGAGGTTCCGGTTTGGTTCCCGGTTCTTAAAGGACCGGTTTCGGTTCCCGGTTCCATTTTTCCGAGAACCGGCCGCAGAATCGGAACCAAAACCGGCCACGGAACCGGTTTCGGAACTGGTTAGGGTTCCAAAAGGAACCCCCTCCCCCGCTCGCCTCAGCTCACATCACACGATCAGTCACAGACTCACAGTGCTCTGCTCTGCTCCTTGAGTCCCGACTCCCGACCCTCTGAAACTCTCGTCGGACGCTGCTTGCCGCCGGACGCCGCTTGCCCTGAAGGCCACCGCCGCCAGACGCCAGTCGCTAACGTCGCTCGACACCCGCATTCGCGACACCTGCATTGCCCAAGGAACCCCCTCCCTCGCTCGCCTCAGCTCACATCACACGATCAGTCACAGACTCACAGTGCTCTGCTCTGCTCTGCTCCTTGAGTCCCGACTCCCGACCCTCTGAAACTCTCGCCGGACGCCACTCGCCGCCGGACGCCGCTCACCTTGAAGGCCACCGCCGCTGGACGCCACTCGCCGACGTCGCTTGACGCCCGCATTCGTGACACCTGCGTTGCCCCGAAGACCAGCAATCGACGTCCTTGGCTCTTTGCTCACTGCTCAGCACCGGACGCCAGCCGTCGGACGCCGCTTAACCCCCGTCCTCTACTCCACCTCCGCTACAACCAGATGCTAGAAGCCACCGTCGGTCCGTTTCTGCCGCGATTTCGTCCTTAGGCCGTCCGATTGGAGCTGTTGGTCTTCGATTTTGACCCACGACGCCACTGGCCCGCTGCTACTGTCTCCGCCTCTGCTCCCTCCGACGACCCGACGCCAGTAGTTGTGACGCCTGACACCGTTGCCCCGAAGACCAGCGACTGAGCGACCGACGTCGCGGCTCTTCTTTGCTCCGTGCGGCATCGCTACATCGCTTCCGCTCCTTTCTCCGCCTATAGATCCGTAAGTCACTCTGCTCTGCCTTTTTTCTTGTCAATTTCGTGCATGTGAATTCGATTTCGGTTAATCGTGCATATTACCAGAACAGCTAATGCATTGCTATTTCTTTGCATTTCCATATTTATCATGCTAGTTGTTTGTTTGCATAACCCAAGTGCTCTGGATAAGTTTTCAACAACATCCTACTGATATTTTCAAGCCTTACCTCATTGGCATAATCAAGAGTCCCTGAATGCTTCATAGCCTCGGTAGACCTCTTTGTCACAGCCTGGTAAATTGACACTAGTCACCATGAACTCTCAATTGAGAAATAAAAAAGGAAAAGCAAAACCAATGAAATGCCACAAGCAATAGGAAAACAACTGACCTCCTTAAAATCATGCATGAAAATAAAACCCTTTCTCCCCCCTAATATTTCAAACTGTTTCTTGAGGTAAGCTAGCTGAGCCTTTGTCAATGTCATTGCAAGAGCCTGCTCCAATGGTAAAGATTCATAAGTTCAGTTCTTGGAATAGTACGTGAAACAGTCACAGACTCGCACCTAATTTTAAGGTGGAGAAAGAAAATGATTGAAAAGTGAAGAACTATTTCACAGTGTATGATTATTTTGATGCAATCTCTATCTGTCTGCTACTTAGTTGAATCACGAAATTCAAGATGCGGCATACAAGCAAAATTAGTCTTTGAGACAACAGACAATAGGAGATAGACAAATTCAATAAAATCACCACTTACCCGCAAAGCTGCTTTTTGTTGAAGAGATGACTTAATATAGGCTATTACAAGCCTACACACCATGATATCCAGTGGTATCTTGACATTGTGGTGAAAAGCCAGCCAAGGATGATCTAATGAAAATTATGGGAATTCGAAGATCAGAAGCAATATTAATCTGCAACCCTTGCTAGTGGTTTTGATTAGGGATAAAACTTAGCAAACTAATAAGGCCAAGTTGGCAATTACAAATTGATTGCTGTTCTTTCGTGTCTTATTCTTTGTTTAAATGGCTTTATAGACTTACACAAAGCCTGGGCAGCAGTTGGTCTTTTGTAATCATTGTTCAACAATCTCTTCACAAAATCAACTGCCTTGGGGGATCGAGAAGGCCATGGATCTTTATCAAAACTTGGTTCATCAAAACTTGGTTCTTTATCAAGAATTGCTCGGAATATTTCAAATTGATTCTGCCTTGGAAAGGGTAGATCACCACATAGTAACAAAGGGTAGATCACCAATTCAAAACTTGGTTCATTATATCCCACCACATGCCTCTCTCTCTCTCTCTCTCTCTCTCTAGCAACACAATCTGCCTGAAACAAGGAACCCCTGAAACATGGCATTGTGCATTCATGGATTCAAACCTTCATAGAACCCGTGAAACCAGAACTCTCTTCCTCTTCCTCTTCTTCTTCCGTCTCGGGTGATATTGTTAGTTGTTGTCCATAGATGCACATGCTTTTCGTAAATAAATTGGACTTTGTTACAATAATTTCAATTGCAAAAGTAAGTAGATTCTACGAATGCAGCAACTATTTGGTACGTACATTACGATGGTTCCCCATAAAATGCATCCGTACCATAAAATCATGTTGGTCCGAGAACGATCAAGACGGCCAATCCGCTTGGTGCATTACACGTTCATTTTTAGCAACCGCCTGAACATTATTCTATAACTCAATTCACATTTTGTTTTGAAATTTCTAATTATATTCTATTATTGTTGTGTAGTGCGAAGTTAATGTATCAAGATAACACGTCAATGGAGGTGGAGGGACGTGAGGAGATGACTCCGATTACGGAATTGGAGTTTTCCAACGATGAAATTGAAGAAGAGGCACCCCCTACCTCGAGTGCCACAAATAAGGTGCCCGGTTCTCATCTTTCCCATGATAAGAAATATACATCCGAATGTTGGAATCATTATTCGAAAATTAGTGATAAGGATGGAAAAATATATCAAGTGAAGTGCATTCATTGTGGGTCAATGCTTAAGTACCGTGTTGCTAACGGTACTTTTAACCACATGTAAGAGGTTTCCCCGTAATATAGATAAGAGGCAGAAATTCTTTGTACCACGTAATGTCAACATGGCTGGCAAGGCAGGAGGAGATTCTAGTACTGGTAGTGTCTTATCGACATGGGCATTTAATCAAGAACGTTGTAGGCACATGCTTGCTTGATTCATTATCCTTGATGAGCAACCTTTTTCCTTAGTTGAGCATGTTGGATTTCGTGAATATGTTAGTGAGTTACAACCTCTCTTCAAAGATATATCACGTTTCATAATGGCAAAAGATTGCATGAAGTTGTTTTTATGTGAAAGAACTTCTTTGAAGAATTATTTTGGAAAGATTAATTCTAGGATTGCACTCACGACCGATACATGGACTTCCAATCAAAATCTGAATTATTTGTGTCTCACTGCACATTTTATTGATGAAAATTGGAAGTTGCATAAAAGAATCATCAACTTTGTATAGTCACAGGGGTAGGGAGATTGGGAAAATGGTGGAGGAATGCATTGAGGAGTGGGGAATAGAAAAAAAGGTGTCGACAATTACCGTGGATAATGCTAGCTCGAATGATGTTGCGGTTGCCTATTTGAGGGATAAACTTTCGAAACAAAAGTCGTTGATATTAGATGGTAGTGTTTTCCACATGAAGTGTACAGCTCATATATTAAATTTGATTGTGAGAGATGGCTTGACTATGGTACGTGACTCCATTGCACGTATCCGAAATGTGGTTAGGTATGTAAGGAGTTCTCCCACAAGAGCCCAAGGATTTCAATCTTGCATTGAGAAAGAAAAGATCACTTATAAGGGTTTGGTAGTTCTTGACATCGCCACTAGATGGAACTCCACTTACCTCATGTTAGACATTGCCATAAAGTTCAGAAAAGCTTTCGAAAGGATGGAAGATCACGATGCATCTTTTGTAAGTGAGCTTAATCATGAAACTCCTAGTGAAGATGATTGGGAAAATGCTATTATTCTTTCGGATTTTCTCAAAGTATTCTATGATGCCACAAATCAGATGTCTAGGACTTCATATGTTACTTCAAATGATTATTTTGAAGGGATAGCTCTTTTGTATAGAAATTTGAAAGATACGATCAATGCTTCGGATCCTAAGCTTCAAGATATGGGTGTAAAAATGAAAGAAAAATTTGACAAATATTATGGAAGCTTGGATAAAGTGAATATGATGGTGTTGATTGCAATTGTGTTAGATCCTAGAGCCAAGTTAAATTATGTGAGATTCTTGTATGGACAAATTTATGATGATGAACCGAAGATTGAAGAGATGCATTGCAAGGTGAAGGATACATTGGAGCGTTTGTATGAATTTTATGAGCAATCTTCTCTTATTTCAAATGATCAAGATTTTGGTGGCCATAATTTGGGTGCAAGTAGTAGTAGTTCCAATTCTAATACCGATACGGGTGGTAGTGAAGGAATAAAAAAGCATAACGCCCAAGCTTGGAAGAAAATGTTTTTATACTCGAATGAACAAGGGCACGATGACAACAAGTCCAAGCTTAATGAGTATCTTCAAGAAAAAAATGAAAAGGATCTTGGTCTTGACATTTTGATTTGGTGGAAAACTAATGGCTCAAAATATAAGATCATTTCCTTGATGGCTCGAGATATTTTGTCAATTCCTGTAACTACCGTTGCTTTAGAATCAACTTTTAGTACATTGGGTCGTGTGCTTGATGGCTTTCGGAGTTCTTTAACTCCAAAAGTAGTGGAAGCTTTGATTTACACTTAAGATTGGTTAAGAGCTGTTCGTGTACCGCTTGATGTTGAAGAGTTTATTGAGAACGCAGAACAATTTGAGTCGGGTAAGTAATGTTTATATCTTTATATATTGTAATTCTTTTTGTATATATGATAAGTGAATATTTTATTTAATCTCTTCCTCTTTTTTTCAGATATGATTGGTCTTAATGCGGAGATTATCGTCGATAAATAAAGTCGGTGGTGTCGCATTTGCAATGGGTCCCAACGGTTGAGAAGTCGAGTAAGGTTTTTTGTTGGCTTATTGATGAGCAACTTTGTTTGTCATAATCTTAATGCAAGCTCCTTTAATGTAATCAAGCATCTCCTTTCCTCTTTGGAAACTTCTTATTAGTTTTGATTATGTATGTCCAAATTCTTAACAGTTGGCATTGGTATGTTTGCTAAGATGTGGGAAGTTACCGTGTAGTATACGCGTACGTTATAGTTTTTTTTGGTAACGTGCGCGTACGTTATAGTTTTTTTTGGTAACGTGCGCGTACATTATATTTTTTTTTTGGTAACATGCGCGTATGTTATAGTTTTTATTGGTAACGTGTGTGTACGTTATACTTTTTTTTTTGTGGTAACGTGCGCATACGTTATAGTTTTTTTTTGGTAACGTGCACGTACGTTATATATATATATATATATATATATATATATATATATATATATATATTTTTTGGTAACGTGCGCGTACGTTAAAGTTTAAATCTGAAAATAACAAAAAAAAAAAAAAAACCTGTTGGAACCTAGAACCGACCCTGGAACCTGTGACAGGGTAGGTTCCAGGTTCTCGGTTCTAACGGGTAGGTTCCAGGTTCCTCATTTTGAGGAACCTGTACCCGAGGGTAGGTTCCAAGTTCCAGACGGAACCAAACCGGAACCTGGAACCGCTCACCCCTAGGCACAATTGTAATAGGTTTATGATTTTTTTGGTAATTTTCCCATAAATTATTTAATGAATCACACTCAAATATCTGGTCTAAGGTTCATGAAACAATAGATGAGTTCATCAAATCTGGAAAACCAAAACCAAAAAATCTGGTCAAAGGTTAATTAATTATAAATAAGCTCAATGAGTCTAGAAAACCAAAGCCAAATTTTGTTGAGTGATATGCAAGAAAATAAAAAAGGAATTAGAGGGCACTATGGCCTAGATCTATCAAAAGGAATAGACCCATTTCTTAACTCATATTTTATGTGTTGAGTTGCTATATAGGTCAGTTGTATTTAATAAATGTGTTACTTTATAATAGTAGAGTCCAAAGTAATATACGTGTTAAATGAGTTTGCACTTACTTTGACCTAATTCACATTTTAAACTCTTTTTGCACTCTCACTCGATCTCATTGCACTCACTTCGCCCTCTCACCTCAATTTGAATATGAGCTTTCTTAAATTAGGTTAATATGAAAATATTTTAACAATATAAGATGGGTCAAAATTGGCTAGGTATAGATTGAATTAGGTATGAATTACTATATTTGCATTGCATAGAAATAAGTTAAATGAGTCAATTTGAGAGTCCAATCATTTTTTACTTAACCCAACCCATTTGTTTGACAGGATCTATTACTACCTTACTTGTAGTCTCATATGGGATCAAAGGGGAAAATGACTTATAAAATAAATACCAACTCTTGAGTTTTTACCATTTTGAATATTGGAATCAACATTGTAAATGAAAAAAAATATTCCAACGTGGTCTTACCATCCTTAATCCAAAGTCATACTTATTTATAACTATTTATTTTCTTATTAATTATCAAACGAAAGTGGACAAGGTATTTGTTATCGTGACTCACGATTCGTGAGGTTGGTCCATGCCAATACAACGAGCGGTGTGTAAATGGGCCGGCTTGACTTGAGTCGTTTATTGTCGGGTCATATCGAAAATGTACTTTTCGTTCGAGGAAAAGGACATCCAACCGCTCGATGAACGACGGTTGATTTCTGTCTGTTTTTTTTTTTTTTTTTTTTTTTCGGGTAAAAGGAAGAGCGTCGCTTGGTTCTGACTCTGGTGGCATGGCGAGCCTTTCCAAAGGGAAGAACCATTCTTACACGGGATTTCCTCGATAAGGTGAAGAAAGAAAAAAAGACAAAAACAAAATACACCGCCAAAGTCATTGGTCGAGTGATTTAAGATTTGATTTGTATGGCAAAAGTCCGAGGCTCGATTGTCTAGCATATTCTCGATCTCAAAATACCTTAATTAGTCGGTGAAGGTTTGGATGTATTATCAATCTCAAGTTTCACATTCACGTTGCCCGATAATAAGGGAGATAGGCCTGACCGGGACAATTTGCAGCCTTAAATTGAACATCCTCCTATGGATTCAACGCCAACTACCCTTTTGACGAGCAATAATAATTCAAAAATATGCCTCACGGAATGATATGATTAATTAATTTTGATTTGGCACTCACCTATCCATTCGAAATTCTTGGTTTACCTATAGTTGTACTATAGTTGTGATACTTCATCATAATATTATGAAGTGTTATAAATTGTATATTTCTGGTATTACATAATTTAAAGCTACGATCGATGTTTTTAAATCCATAGTGGTCAAAGAAGCAGTCTGGCCTCCAATACACGTGTAATGGGTTTGATCGTTGGATCAATTAGTTGGACAATCTATAAAAATAAAATGCACCATAAATTTAAATATGCCTATTTAGACCAACATTAATGCTTAAGTAAAGGGAAAAGTACAAAAAAAAGTTCTAAATCTATTTTATTGATATAAATTAAGTTCTAAACATTTCAATTTGATCAATTTAGTTCCAAACATTTTTATATTGATATCAATTTAGTCTATCTGGCCAACCCAAGCCAAAAATTGCCAACGTAAACACCGGCGATCCTATGCGGCATGATTGGCACCGACATTATAATTTTTTAATATTTTTCAGAATATTTTGGTCTTTTATTATTTTTCTCTTTTCTTTTCTTTTTATTTTTCCTTACCCTTTGGTCAATGCCAACAAGGTCGTTGGTTGGCCATTGCCAACCACAAGCTAGTCTAAGGCCTTTGCACCCTTATTGGCCATTGGCAAGGGCGTCGGGCCCCGCTTAGATCCTAGCAAGGGTTAAATCCTCGTCTATTGGCCAATGAGGGCCTTTGCACCCTTGTCAGCCACTAGTGAGGGCATGAAAGCCCTCATTCTTGGTGGGTGAGGGTTGCGATGCCTCAGGTGAGGGAATTGTGGGCCTCGCCTAGATCCAAGCAAGGGCATGATGCCCTTGCCAGCGCTAGCGAGGGCCTAATGTTCTTGCTTGTGGTTGGCGAGGGTCACGATGCCCTAGCCTAGTTTGGGTGAGGACATCACAGCCCTCATTGGCCACTAGGTGAGGGTTTCAGCTCTTGCCTGGATATAGGTAGGGGCTTGACACCCTTGCCCAGATCAACTTGTGGCAAGCGATGGTCAGTTGGTGTCAGCCAAAGAGTAAGGGGAAAAAAAAGAAAAGAAAAGAGAAAACAAATAATAAAAATTCTAAAAATATTTAAAAATTATAAAATTTGTTCATGTTAACGCCGATCATGTCACATAAGAACGTTTGAGTCTATATCAATAATTTTTGGCCTAAAATAGCTCGATGAACTCAGTTTTTACCAATGTGAAAATGTTTATTATCAAATTTGTCCAATTAAAAGGTTTATGATTGAATTGATAACGATATAATAGGTTTATGACTTTTTAAATACTTTTCCCCTTAAATAAAAGACGAGGGGATCTTTTCTTGTTGTCTATTCAATAAAACTGTGGACCATAAAAGGTGCTACATGCTCTCTCTATCTCTACCATCTTGTAAAACAAACTTTTGAATCTTGTGTACAACAAATTGGGTTAACATCATGTTTCAATTGCAAGGGCTACCTTCGCCAGCGTAGGCTCGGGCAATACCCAACTTCATTGTCATGTCTTGTGATCCAGATGTGCCCGTTTAGAAACTTACTAAGGTCCCTATCGATCTACACTATCTTATAAAATGAACCTTTGAATCTTGTGTACGGCGAATCATATTACATTGTGTTTCAATTGGGAAGGTTCTCATTAAAAAAAGAAAAGAAAAGAAAAAGGCATCGATGCTCACTCTACTACTAAGGTGAGAATGCCTATCTTGTGCTGAGGCTCACTGTACCTTCATGCTTTCTGCGCTTGAGAATATGCCGTCGATGGGATTCAGGGATGAGGCTATGACAATTACAACAGTACATTACTACCAAGACAGCTACATGTATACAACAAGATTTGGATACACGTCAATCCGTGCAATGTCCTCCAACTTAAATTCTGTATTTCCAAGTCTTTTTTTTTTTTTTGGGTCGAAGTATTTCCAACATTTGATTTGCTGTCAAAGGTTACAAGTTCGATTTCCCAATTTATCCGTGGTCTCCGAAAACATTATTTAGCCTGAAAGATAGATCTGCGTTCATGAGTATTACCGGTTTAGGCTACCCACTCAAATCATGATAGGGTAAGAGTTACGAAGTTCGCGCATTGGGCAGGGGTGGCCGGGCAATGTTGCTGCCTTAAATTTAATTGTCTCATGTGTGAAAATCTATAGTTTGACTAGACCTGTCAAAATATGTCCAAAACCCATTTAATAACCCAAATATACTTAAATGGCCATATTAAATTTCAGGGCCAACATGATGGGATTACAAAATAAAGAGGTTGAAACAAGTGGGTTGTAATGAACTCATTTACAACCCACTTCGCCCATTTATAATTGAAAGCCTCGCTCACCTCACTTGGCCTCACTTTATAAGGTTTCATTTGTTTCACAAAAAATAAATTATTTGAAATACACTTTTATAAAAAAAATAATCGCTTGTGTCACTTCAAAAAATAATGAATAAGTTTTTTTTTACCGTTCATGAAAATATTTAGACATAAATATTTGTCAATGAAAAAAACATTTTTCAATGACTAATTATTTCAATGAATTATTTTGAAGAAAATATTTTCTAATAATTTATTTTCTGCAAAATAAATAGAGCCTAAGTCTCCGACCATATAAATAGAGCCCGAGTCCCACGCACAACCATCTTCTTCTTGTTCAATTCTTCCCTTTTACTCTCTACAACTCGCAACCTCCAGTCTTAAGACTCTCCATTCAGCCATGGATCTGATTTGGTGCCGTGGCTCATATCGGGGCCCTCTCTCTACTCAGCTATTACAAATCGTCCAATTCAATAGAGGTGTCAAAACCAAACCGTATATCCGAACTAGAACCTGACCCGACCCAAAATTTTGGGGTCCTTTTGATTCGGATTTTGTTTATGTTCGAGGAAATGATTATAAAGCGGGTAGTGTACAGGTTTCGGTTCAGTTCGTGTCAGCTTGTGGTCCAGTTGTCGGGTTTTATAACTTCTTTTCTGCATTACAGATTTAATCCCTTGTGCTCATATCTACTCGGCCTGGTTTTCGCGTTTGATCAATGTAAAACTGATGTTCAAGATCCACATTTTGGCAGTTAGTCCACTGACTGGTTGATGAGTTTGTCTCTACGAATGCTGCGCCATCCAAATTTGGGTAGATTTGTATGATTTAATGACTTTTGATGGCCTAATTAGTCACAGCTAGAGAATGTTTTGTTGCACTTGGGTCCCTCGTTCTTCTTCATTAGGTTTGCTAATTTTAGGATAGTCGGAACACATTCTTCTCACTAAGAAGGGTGGAGTCCATTGAGATCACACTTTTTTTTTTTTTTTGGTACCCAGGACTCCACCGGCTAAGCTATCGATGGCGTCGACCACCTTGGCACGCCAAGCTATTGACTTCGCTGACCACTTGACGCCAATGGGTTATCGACCGGCGACGGCTGACCACCCAACGCAGTGACTATACCTGGAGGGAAGCTAGCACAAGATCCCACTACCATGATCCCCTACTTAAGACGTATTAGCAACGTGGAGATTTGAACCCATTTTCTTGGCGTTGAGGTAGTAGAGCCCAACCAACTGCGCTGCCCACTAGTGGGTGTCGAGATCACACTTTCGATAAGTCGCAAGAGTGATAATGAATACAAAGCTCGGGTTTGTTCAGTGTTGTTTATGTGTTGTCGCTTTTCAATTTTGTTATAGTCCCGATCCTCTGCTATTCTGTATCCACGCGTCAAACTTGTTTTGTTTCGTTCTCCTCCGTTCGTGTATATGTGTGATTTAGTCACAACACGTTCTTTGTCAAATTATCTTTGTCCATAACCTGACCCTTGAACTGCCTCATTGATTCGGTAAGCTAATCCATAGAGCTATCCATTCTTCAAAATTAACAATATAAAGAGAAGATTGCTAAAAATGAATCTCGATATGGGTCGGGCTAGGTATTTGCATTGCAAATGAATGGGTCAATTTGGGTTTGTCTATTTATGGCCCGACCCAACTCACCCATTTGACGGGCCTAAGTTTGACACGCTGAGCACCCTTTTGACGCTAGAGAGAGAATGTAAAAATAAGATTTTTATTTTTATTTTTTTTTAATTGGGTGCTCACTTAACTATCTTTGCATTCATCTAGTATAGCTGTTAGCGTACCGAATAACTGTATAGTGAAGTGTTGTAACTTGTGTACTATGTTATATATATATATATGTGTGTGTGTGTGTGTGTGTTTTAAAGCTACCGTAAATTTTCTAAAAGATGGAAAATCAAGGTAGGTGGAAAACCGGTTCCTGAGTCATTAAATGAAGGCCACATATACACATATATTAAGTATGCCTTTAGAGCAACGCTAGAGCTTAGCTTAGTGAAAAGGCACTCTTGTAGTTCAAAGAGATAAAAGGTGTTCTATTGATGATATCTCATCCATCAAGCTTTGTGCACAAGCTCTATCCATCAACATCATCCCATAAAGCAAACTCTTAAATTTGGTATTAACCCTTAATCCACACCGCAAACCCAAGAATCTGGGACAATCCAAGGCTTGAATGAGGCTATGGTGAATCGAATTGCTTCGTGTGTGTCAATTGCAAACGGTCCAATTGCATTAATAGCATTGACGGTTCTTATAAGTTTCCCCTTCTTTAGGATTCACTATCGATGGGATTTAAGAAGAACATGTTCTCCACAAGTTACCCGCATCATATAAAGATATACATCGATCCGTATAAGGTCGCTCAACTCAATCTTGTATTTCCTTATATTGCTAGAGATTGTTCGCATTAAATATGCATATTAAGAGTACGCATGATAATCATTCTATTTCTGTTCCAAAACTTTTTTTTTTTTTTTAGATTTGTTTTTGGAACAAAAATCTGTTTAGTTAAATTATTTTATTTTTCTATTTCTAAAATAGATTTTTACTCCAGAAATAAGTTTGAAACAAAAATTAGAAGTAAAATTTTTTTACTTTTCTATTTCTAGAATAGAAATAAAAAATAAAAAAATTTCTTATCGTTCGTCCTCACTACTCCATCCATTGCCTCCACTACCCGCTGTCAATCACCAGTTGCCATTGCCACCTGCCAGCTGCCGCCATCATAGCCACTTGTCGCCCGCCCGCCGTCGTCATCACCAACCACTGTCGAAATGGAGAAATTTTTTGTCATTATTAAATTTGTATTTTTACTTAAAAACTTATTCAAGAATAGAAATAGAAAAATCCGCTTCTCTTTCATAAATCAATTTCTAATTAGAATGGTTATTATTCACGCCCAAACCTTTCGGCATCGTAGGCATTGGAAAAGTGAAATCTACTTAAAATCTATAACGCGGTTGTGCATTTCCTTAGTCAAAGAAGAAGATCATCGCTTTTTCTTCTTCTTCTTCTTTTGACAAAACGTTTCCTAATTTTTCATCATTAGAGCTGAGGAAGCATTCCCCTAAAAGCAACGAATGGGTTTGAAGATGAATATGGTGGGCAAAGGAAACGAGGAGCCAGTGGATGTGATCTCTTTCTTCTGGACTCTCTCCCGCGCTAAAGTCTAATACGTTTTCATAAGCTTTCAACTTCGTAATCATGCGCTACATTTTTCGATCGCAATCGACAGGACTATCGACTGGGATCCTCCCAAATTAGACGGCAATTTTACCATTTGAAAATACCCCTCGAGTGACCCAAACTCTCATTTGTCGAAAGAATTTTCACTAAGATATTCCGACCTCGTAAAACCCCTAGTTCGGTTTTTTGGTTTTTAGTTTTCAGTTTTTGCATTTTTTTTTTGTTTATATTTCCAAGAAATAATCTCTTATCGGTTTGTTTATTCGGTTCAGTTCAGTTTGGTTAATCGACAAAAACCAAATTGATAAAAAAATTCGATTTTTAACGAGAACCGAAGCGAATAAAAACCAAATCGAAAAAAAACTGAATTTTTCGATTTGATTCAGTTTGATTTTCAGTTCGGTTTTTGACACCTCTACCTGAAGCTATCTTTCATTCTCGAGACTGGTTATGTGCATGAAGCCATAGCCTTAAGTTACGTTCTAAGCATGTCTCTTCTACTCTAAGCAAAAACCTGACTTTAAGAGGACGAGATAAGAAAAAATTGCAATACTGAATCTACGGGACCAAAATTTTGAATTTTCGCATGCATCCTCCTCTAGCCCTCCCAATCCATGATTGGCCGAATTGTACTTGTAGTCGTACTTGTTCGAGTCGTGTGTCATCAAACAAGATGATCTTTTTATAAATCGATTACTGCACATAACATAATAGACGTGGTGAGGTATGCATTTACTTTGAATCTACTAGTGCCCCACAATTTTCTTTTTTGAATTATTGAAAAGAGGTTTAACGGACAGTGAAAAATTGTATAAATTGTACTATAAAAAAGATGGGCAATTTTCGATTTATTAAAAAAATATTATTTTTTATTATTCGAATTGAAGATGCACGAAAATTCGATCCGGTTGAATCCGATTCAATTTCGATTTGGTATCCGGATGCACTCGATCACATACGTACCTCAATGAACAGCTTCGTAAACTCCATCATCTCTTATTTCTTCACAAAATAAAAACCCCAAAAAAAGCACCGAAAAAAAATTTCACGCATTCCCAAAGATGCCCTCCGTCACATCTCACATCAATCGCATCACGCTTTACCACTTTTCTTGACGTCACCCTTTTATCAAGATAAGGAACTCGCAGGCGCAGGAAAAAAAGGTAACCAGTCATCTGAAAAGACGATGATGCCCCTGGGCAGGTCCCCGTTCCGTTGCCGTGAAGTTTCTGATTAGAAAAAAGGCCAACGTCAAAATTCGGTTATAATTCCAACCGTCTCTTTCGCAGTAGAAACCGAAGTAGTCGAGCTTTGAAAGCGATAATCTGGCCCATGAAGTGGAGCGACAATAGTGGCCGCGCCCTTCAATTTTCTTCTAGAATCAGTTCGAATACACTTGAAATTTATTTATTTTTTTTATTAATTTTCGAGACGTTTTTCTTCGCACGAAATGAAGACTCAATAAATGTCCCGGTCTCTAAGGTAAATCATTATGGCAGAAGGACTGGGATTTTGAATCATTTGGTGAAGAAAATAAGTGCAGACGCAAAAATCGCCGGGAGTTTATGCGTAAAAAAATAAATGAATTTTGGACATATTTTTCTGTGAGAGAAGAGGACTCGATTAAAGTCATAATCTTTACTGGGGAATTGGCAATAAATACATACATAAAGAACATCGTGAGTTTTGGAAGTCAATAAATTCACGCATAAAAGGTAAACGAAACTGTCCAATTGGGAAATTACTTGCACAATTCAACACGACTCTCTTTTTCCTTTCCGAGCCATATATTCCCAGTTTGTTTCACGTAAAAAAAAATTATAAAACATTTTCGAATGAATGGTTAATTATATCCCTTATAAAAAGGTAGCGAATGAGAAATGATCTCACTATTAGTAATTATTTACATCTAAATGGTTTCATGAATAATAGAAGATATATTTCGGTCATTCATTTTTATAATCGATATAAGCAATCAATTTTTAATATTTTTCAAATTGTAGGATTTTTGTATAACAATTGCACCCTTACTTAAAATTATTGCATATACAGCTTGCTAAATGAATGGATGTAAAGGTATTTTAATCATTCATGATAATGTTCATACTTTAATTATTATCGATAATGAAATTATTTTTTATTAATTAATTTATGTTAAGGGAAATAAGTAATTACTTTTAAAATATAGTTTTCAAATTATTTATTTTTCGAGAAATAAAAGAAGTCATAAAATTCCATTCAAACAACCTTAGTCCAATTCCCCGAGAGCAAAGCAACAAGTACATGGGACGAAAAGTCAAATGCTTTCCTCGTTGAACCCCGCGTCTCATTCGTTGGGAGGGAGCCTCAAATGTAGGCCGCGCCCATAAATTCGATCGTACTCCAAGGGCATTCTGGTCAATTCGCCCGAGATATCGATCGCTGAGCGGTTGATCCGAAGTCCTTCCCCCTTGTGTCACAACAGCGAGTCACGAGCACTCCCGCTGGTGGGCCCCCCGCAACCGGAGACAGGCCGAATTTCTTTCTTTATCATTTTTTAAATAAAGAAATCGAAAAGAAACGCGTTACGAGGGCCCAGGGGGGTGGGGGCACGGTTTCGAAATTTGGCACCATCCGATCCCCCTCCCCGATGACGTGGCGCGAGTGCAAGCGGGCCACTAAAGCGAAACTCGCTCCGCCCCTCGACGCGTGCCCCCTACTGCAGCCCGGCCCGCTCGGGCGCCACGTAGGACGCTCACGTGGGCCCCCCCACCCCCTACCCCTGGTGCCTATAAATTCCCTGGGGTGCCCTCTTCGTCTCGACTTCCTCCCTCCCTCACTCGCCTTCCGCCATAGCCGAGCAAGCTGCAGAGACCCCCACTCTCTCTCTCTCTCTTCCTAAGCTCTCCAGCTTCTCGTCGTCGCCGGTGAAGCCAGCCTCTGTCTGCGGGAGAGGGACTCGGAGGTAGTCGCGTGCGCTCTCCGTGACGTTGATCGAGTGCGCCCGACGGCGACGGTGAGTGAATCGAGGTTTTTGCTTGGTTGAGTTCGCAAGTTATCCCTCGCTGCGCCCTCGCGATCGGCGCCGAAAGCGCCGCGGCGCTAGCGATCGTGACTTGATCGCGTGTGTTTCGGATCATTTTTCCCCGTTGTTGTTAGGTGGAAAGTCTCTGGGGTTTTTTGGTTTGGTTTGGATTGTGATGGTTGGTGCTGATCTCGGCTTGAAGGTAGATTTCAATGGCGCTATCGATGCTTAGATCGGCGTGGGGAGGAATGATCGGAGAGTGAAGTGAGGTCTGTTTGTGCGCCTTTGATCACGAGTCCATGCCGTTTTCGATGAAAATCCAGCCGATCGATTGTCCCGTGGACGAGGCGATCGGACTCGGGCCGGTGAAGCCGGTCGTGAAGTCACGGCTCAAGCGGCTCTTCGAGCGCCAGTTCACCAGCGTGTTGAAGAGCTCGGCGACGATCGAGAAGGTGTGCGGCGACGGCGGTGCGCCGATCGATAAGGACGGCTTTAATGCCGAGCCAGCTGAATTCGAGCCGAGCTCTCTTTGCCTGACGAAGATGGTCCAGAATTTTATAGAGGAGAGTAACGAGAAGCAGCCGTCTCCCGCCGTGAGATGCGGACGCCACCGCTGCAACTGCTTCAACGGGAGCGGGACCGACAGCTCGGAGGAAGAGGAATCTGAGTTCCCTGGCGGAGGAGGCAGAGGTCATTGGGGCGAGTTCCATGGCGAAACGTGTCAGACACTCAAGGTATGATCAGTCGTTGAACGATCACTTTCATGTCTATCGTCTTCTCTATGCATGTGCTCCGCTAACTTTTAGAGATCGCACACGCAGAGTTTGGTGATGTGTGCGACGCTTTGCGAGAGGAATTTGCTAGCGGACAGTGCCAGGATTGTGGAGAAGCAGAAAATGTCCAAGCGCGAGGACGAGAGCGTCCTGAAGATCGTGTCGGACGAATTGTTGGCTCTGGGCTACGACGCCTGTGTGTGCAAGTCTCGCTGGGAGAAGTCTGCATCCTTCCCTGCCGGTAGTAGCTCTGTGTTCCATTCCGTTTTATCTCAATAGTGGTTTATATTTTACATAGCGATTGAAATCCTGGGTCTCGCTTGGTGAAAATTACATGCACCTGTTTCTGGTTTCGTGCATGCTTTGGTAAATAACTAGAGAGTAGAATGTCTAGGACGAATTATTAGTCTGTAGCAGCGATTGATCACCTTTTGATTCTGGGTTCTTCCAGTCAGTCATTCATTGTTTGCTGCGAGATTTGTATGGTGAATTTGTAGAGTCTGTTCATTGATTATTGAGTTTGTAGGCAGGGAAATATCCGCCTGGATCTTGCTTCGGCCTGAATAAATCGCTTTATATTACAAATACTTACTGTAACAACAGTTTCTTGCCCACTCGTCTCGACACCTTGTATAGTCGAAGCTAAGAACAAGATACATGTTTGTGATGGTCAGGCGAATACGAGTACATAGAGGTGATCATCAAAGGCGAGAGACTCATAGTCGACGTTGATTTCCGGTCGGAATTCGAGATTGCCCGGCCAACAAAGACATACAAGTCCGTCCTCCATGCCCTGCCCAACATCTTTGTCGGCAAGCCCGAACGCCTTGGCAAAATCATTGCCATCGTATCAGAGGCGGCAAAACAGAGCTTGAAGAGCAGGGGAATGCACATCCCTCCATGGAGGAAAGCAGAGTACATCGAGGCCAAGTGGTTCGCATCTCATGCGAGGTCCACACTCCCGACCCCTCGAAGGGCGCTCAGCATCGCCTCCTCGAGCAAAAGGAGCAGTCCCCAGGTGGGTCGGGGTCCTTCGGAGAGAGCATCCGGCTGAGTCGCTCCACCGACGGCTCGGAGCTCGACTACACCTTGTCCCTGCCGACCGGGTCCTCCGAGAAGGACGAGGGGATGGCGAGAAGCAAGGCGATAGCAACCGCGAAGCTTAGGAATTCGCAGGCTGGTGTAGAGATTGTGAGTGGATTGGCTTCAGTAATAGAGGACTAAAGAAGCCTTTAGTAAGTGTGAGTTTTTTTTTTTTGGGATTGCGTGGTGAGGCTCCTACCTTTTTTGGGAGCTTCCCCTTTACCTTTTTTCTTCGCTTCTTTCTTTTTCCGGATGCGATGCCTATGAGGAGGATCGTATATTTGCAGATCCCGTATGGCTTTTCCTAACCTCTTCCGATGAACCCTTCTATTGTTTTTTGGCTGCGTGCAAGGGTCGACGGAAGAGTGATAAGACAGTTTGTAATATAGCTTCTGCTCAGTAGCTGCATGCTATTGAATGAAAAGATTTGGTGTTTCTAGTTCTTTTAGCGTTATCGTTTTTCCGTCGCTGGGATTTCGCATTTGGATTTTGATTTGTCTTGTTGATTCTTAGGCTCCCTTTCAATTTTTTTTTTTTAAATTGAACGTGTTCTTCTTCGTGAAAAACGATCTGCTTTGGCGGCCGACACGTGTTGACGAGTGCTGAATGCTTTGCCACAACCGTCGGCCCTTGCACGGCGGCAGATGCGGCAACTCGTCGTCGTTAGACGTTCCCCATCACCGCACTTTTAGACTTTTTGATCACAGAGGGGGCATGGTTTTTTGTCCTTTTCTAATCTGCCTAAAAAAGCACGGAAACAAGGAGGAGAAGGTGGTGCACGATAAATTTAAAAACAATACTAAGATTGAAATTATTATTTTCTATGAATAATGCAATACTACTCCTACTAACGGTGAAAATGGTATATGTCAAGAACTAAACTAATAAGAACAAAAATTAAATATAATAATTTTACAAGTCTTTTTCCTCGTTATCTTGATAACATAATATTCTCGTGTTTTGACAAAGCACGACACGATATGGTCAAAACACCAATTGGGTACGACGAAATATGAAACAAGATGGGGTACGACGAAATATGAAACAAGATGAGATATGAAACAACGAAATATGAAACAAGAGGGTAGAATACTTTGTGGAAACTTGATACGGGGCATGACATGATATGATCAAACACCAATTGGGTACAATGAAATATGAAACAAGATGAGATATGAAACGAAAAAATATGAAACAAGAGGGTAGAATACTTTGCAGAAACTCGATACGGGGCATGACGAAATATGAGACAAGAGGGTAGAATACTTTGCGAAAACTGAGATAAGAGGGTAGAGTACTTTGCTGGAACGATTCGAGTGCCTTCTTCAGGTTATCCCCCAAGTTGCGACTCGATTGATCTCCACCTGAAAGCGAGTTAAACCATACCATAAATTTTTCAATTTGAAAAACTACACTGTTATTTTATTTTCACTTTTTTATGTTTCTCGGCGGAAATCCTGCTTACCAACTATTCAAAAATGTTATAATACCGTTCCGGATCATGGTCAAAATCTTCAGCCGAATCCTACGGGTTTGTTTTCTGTGGCCTCATCTAGTAGGCTGACGTAATGGTCATATCCACTAAAGGTAAAGAAAGAAAACAAAAAACTAATGACGTTAATAAAAATCACTCGGTTATATTTCTATACATTTGAATAAAGTTAACCTCCAAGTTTTTAGGCATTATTCTTGCATCATTTGAAACGATGTTAATCGAAAATATTTTTATTATCGATAATAATTTAAATTTAAATATCTTCAAGGAAGATAAAAATATTTATTTAAAGTATTATTATTTATTACTTAATAATATTTCATCCCCCGCCCATGTAGAATTTAACTGCTGCTTTCGAAAGCTTGCGAAATTCTGCGATATCCCAAGTCCCAAGGAAAATTCCAACCCAATGACCTAAAAAGTCCTGAAAGGTGTTTGTTGAGGTGAGGGGTGCGCGGGTGCATCGCCACCCCTTTAGTCAATTGCTTGAATGACTTTGGGGATGAAGCTTTTGGCCCATTTCTTCTTTCATCCATTTACTTGCGAAAGGGACATCCCACCAAACTCCATTTATACGCTTCCCACGGGATCTGACATTGCTTGTGGTTGCAATATATCAAAGCTCTACTCTTTTACCTTTTTTTTCTTTCTTTTTTATCGAAAAAATTGAAGTCGCAATTCCTTGTTTTTTAAGTCGGACGTGCTATCATCAATTCTGATTCGTTTGAAAAAAAGGAAAAGTGCACTAATGCCTTGAACGATCTAGAATCGGTCCAATCAAAATCTTTTCTAGGCAACTAAGCCAAATTTGTCGACAGGGTACTTCGAGATCTGAAGTGGTTTATTTAAGTTTTTTTTTTTTTTTAAATGTATGTGGCAATGGCACTGCTGTTGCGTTATGTAAAAAAAACAGCAATTTTTTAGAAAAAAAAATAAGAAGCTAAAATCTAAATAAAAAATTGAATTAAAGTAAGAACACGTTGGTTTTACAGAAAATGAGTGAACAGCACATTGATGTTACGGAAAATGATTGATATATATAATATTTTTCGAAAAATAATTGCTCATATTATTTACAAAATAAATGAATGAAATTTTTTTTTATGAATTATTGTAAAACGATATAAATAATCATTTTTTGCAAAATGTTTTTCAAATACATTATTGTCTGCAAAACAACCGCACCCTAAAAAAGATAAAGAGGGGAACGGTGGTTTTTTTTTTTTTTGGGGCGGTGCGGGGCGAGCTTTGCCACAAACCCGACATTGACGAGGCAAGAGGCAGCGCCCTCCCAATCTTCAAACTCATTGTGGCTTTTTTTTCTCTCATTGGGCTTAGTTTCTTTTATTCTTCATTATTGAGAATTTTTGGCCATTTTTGGTTTGCTTTTTCTTTTTGGCTTCCTCATCTTTTCTTTATTTTTCTTCTTGTTTTTAAATTTCGATTCTGACAAAGATGTTAGCGCCATGTCTGTACCATATATGCCAAAACTATTGAATTTGAAAAAAGAAGAAGAAGAAGTAGTAGTGATAGTGGATTCATGTGAGCCACGTTGGCAAAATTAGCTAATCGGTTATTGGAAGAATTTAATTGCATCAATTATATAAGTTTTGGAACTTGATTGCACATTTTTACACGTTTAGGCTCGAGTGCATTTTCTCAAGCATTGTAGGTATGATTGCACTTTGAGCCAGAGCCAAATGTTGGGGACTTCTCGTGCAATTTTCCCTTTTTTTCTTTCAATTTTTCTTTTTATTTTTCCTTTGGGGCGGGTAGTTGAAGTTAGAGTATATTAGAATACTTTTTGTCTCAAAGTCAAGGAAAAAGGAACAAAAGAAAAAGAAAAAAGAAAAAGAAATCTCTAATTATTCCTTAGGAAGTATCTTGGAAAATGCATTTGTGCCCCCATTTGAGATGGAAACTTGGTCAAACACAAGAATTTTGCTCCTAATCGATAGTCAATTTGATATGATTTTGAGTGTGTAGTACGAAAGCGAATCGATTTTAGACTCTTCCAAAATAAGGTTTCATCAAATCACAAATGGTGCAACGTTCAACTCAAATTAAGGACTCCCAAACTAAAACAACGACTTCGCGTCATCAATGAGTTTGGATTTAGTAAGGAAAATGTCTTGTCCAATTTTTACTCCATCTCTGATGGATCAGAAGAAACAATCAAAGCCACAGAATAAAAAATAAAAAATAAAATTGGGATCTCTAGGGTTCTTTTTATTTTTATTTTTATTTTTTACATGATAAATTTGGTCCTACCAACACCTGCCTTCTTTCTCTCTATGAAGAGAAGTGTTGGTTATTTTATAAATCACCATTTCATGTACACACATTACTTAAGCATCGATCAATATGGAACAAAAAAAAGAAAGAAAAAAAATTTGGTGGGTTCGAAAAATATGATTATAACGGGCATCTCTATGCAAAAGCGGTCTTTTAGAAATCGTATCGAAATGGCTATACCAAATAGCTACGGCTTGACATATTAAATCGATAGAATCAGTCAAATCGGGATATATGTAAAACAATATAAAATGAAAGTTATTATAGAGGCATCTCTATGCTTAGCCCTGCCGGCAGAGGCATTGTGCATGTTTTGAGAGCGAAGGTTTTTGAGTATTGAGGACTGTATGTGAGAGCTCAATTTCACATTCCTTTAGTGCAAGGTTCGAACCTTGCCGCCACCGTCCTTCAATATTTTTCACAATGACCAACTTGATCTGGGTTTGAATTGAATGGCACTAGCGGCTAGACTAGTTTCAACCACGAACAGCACAAGGCATTGAACGGGACCCGAGGCCAGGCGGATACCCAATTTGATCGGCTAGTCTAGTTCAGTATTTGAAGCATTATTTGAAATCCAACCCGAATGCAAATGTGCTTTAAGTTTTGAACGGAGTATCTTACTCTGCTTAGATGGTTTGTAGCAGTTTTTCAAATATGATAATAAATTATTAGATTCATAAGCTATTTATCTTTTTTTTTTTTTTTGCACGCCCAACATTTGACAAGTATTTTTTATAACAAGTAACCATTTACTACTTGTCTCAGAAATAAGATAAGTGATATATATACCATTAGATTGATGTTGCATACACAGCTTGTCCAATGTGTGTGTAATCTGATTGTATGTATAAATATTTTATTACTACAATATGATTTCTTCTATTTCCGAAAAAAGAGAGAGAGAATGACCTACCCTGTCATTCGTGGTCGACCATTGGGCTGGGCCTATGGTGGGTTTCTTCAATTTAATATAAACAATGAATTTGCTTCTTTTATGTGTGGTGGTCTAAATAGCACGGACACACGACACGATACGATATGACATGTCAACACGTTATTTATCAAAAATAGAAAATTTCGATACGTTGGGACACGTTGTATATTAAATGAATATTTTTATTTTTAATTAATTTAATTCAAATTCATAATTAATTAATTAATTAAAAATAGCCTATAATGAATTTACACTAATAATATTAATAAGCCAATTCATTGAAAATTCGAAAAATATATTCATAATTAATGTATATCCATGTTTGGAAACGTGTTTTTAACCTTAACAGAAGTTATTGATAAAACTAATGATTAATAAGAAATTATAATCAATTTATTTAAATAAATTCTACAAATGACCAAAATTCATCATTATTCTATTTTTATTTTCAAAATTATTTTTTAATGTCATTTATTTATTTTTCCGTTTAAAAAAAAAGTCTCCACTCCCTAGTCCCTACTTTCCCTCATTCATTTCGGCATTTCCCCACATTCCCAAATTTATTATACTTTTGTTTCCCTCCCCCCTCCCCCACCACTGACAGTGATAGGTAAGCTGTCACTTCCTTCCTCCCAAAATTAAAACTCATGCATCAATTCTCCTTTTTTTTTTTTTTTTTTTTTTTGAGTTTTCTTATCAAAAACCTTAGCCAGCCCACCTTTTCCTCCTCCTCCTCCTTGCCACTTGTCACACAACCCCCTTCCTCTCCTCTTCCGTCTCTCGCTGTATTTCACCGTCGTGGGCTCGCCGTCACTCGTAGCTCGTCTCTGTTCCCTCGCCCTCGCCTCTAGTCGTCGCTCGCAACTTGTCTCTATTCCCTCGCCCTCGCCTCCACCCTCCATCTTCCGGACATGCGTGTCAAAATGTGTTTGACCACGTGTCGGAAAATCCGACACGGGTTGATCGTGTGTCCGAGCGTGTCAACGTGTTCGACACGCTCTGACCCGTGTTGCACACGACACGGAAGCACGGGCAACGTGTCCATGCTTCATAGGTGGTGGTCCCTTACCCGTACCCAGAGACCTCTGCTAGTCATTACCGAGGCCTAGTGATTGATGGGAGAAAATGACCAAAATAAATCAGAAAGTATTAAAAAATTATTAAGATCACCCAAGTTAGGACTGGTCGTCAGGTCATATTAGATGACTATGTTGATTGAACCGTGATGTTAATAGTTTCCAACCAAAATGAGCTAAAAGAACTATGTTAACAAATCATGTAGATTTAGAACTAAATTGATCAAATTAAAAAATTTATAACTAAATTGGTATCCATATAATAATGTTATGATTTTTCTTTTGTAATTATCGTGCTTGATCCTACCCACACTTTCCTTCTTTCTCTTTATCAGAAAAAGAGCTGCTTATTTTTGTAAATCACTCATGTCACGCGCACGAAATACTTAAGCATCGATCAAAACGAAAAAAAGAAAGCAAAAGAAGAACTTGGCAGGTCCTAAAATGACGATCATAATAGGCATCTCCGTGCAAAATTGGTCTTTTAAAAGTCGCAAATGGCGGCTATACCGGATGGTATCTTCATGTAAAATACGCGGTTTGACATTTTCAACCCGTAGAACCCGTCGTTACAGGACACGGTCAAATAATTTGTATAATAGACGTCATACAATGCGTGCACTACAAACCGAACAGAATGAGACCCGAACTGAATACGAACCCTTTGCTGATAGAGGCATCACACTTCTTTCGAGAGCGCGGGGTTCGAATCCTGAGGACCGCAAGAGAGAGCTCACTTTCGCACTCCATTAGTTTCAGACCTTGCCACCGCCATCCTTCAATAATTTTCACAATGCCAATTTGATCCTATTTTTAATGAAAGTGGCACAACCGGCTTTACCATTTCAACTGATTTGGACTGCAGATTGCGTGAGGTATCCGGATTAGATTGGAGGCTAAGACAGTCTAGTTCAAAGTTTAAGCACTATTAGAAATTTAACTTGAATCTAAGTGATTGCTTCATGATAGAAACCCAACTAACCAACTATATATATGCGCTTTAAATTTCAAAACAAGCATCTTGCTACGGCTTGGATGTTTGTGGTATTTTTTGAAAGATAGTTATAAATGTTAGATCCACGGGTTATTTATCCCTTTTTTTGTACACATCCCACATCTAACAAGTAGTTACCTTTAAGATATAACTAATTGTTCATCTCGATGGTAGGATAAATTGTACCATCAGTTATTATATTGTACGTATGCTAATTCAATTTTAAACATTGTAATTGTTTGTTATTCCAAAAAAAAAAAAAAAAAAACCAGAAAGGGCTTCCCCTCATTCGTGGCTGACCATTGGGCTGGGCCCATAGTGGGTCTCTTACAAGATCTACTGCAAAGTCCGAAAATGGCTTGTCCTTGTCACATGGGGAGGGGGAGAGAGAGAGAGTACCCATTCCAATGACCCTAATTGAGGCACGACAATGAGTGCTTTAAGTTTTGCTATACATGTAATCTACGAGATAGGAATATGATTTCCAAGCATTTCATGGGCTTTCATGTAACTAGACCTCTATTTTCATGCCCCTGAACTTTTATAAGGAAAAAAAAAGAATATGATTCACTGAAAACTCACAGAGGTACACTTAGAATGTTCATACCAATTGATTAGACACTAGAGAACATTTATATCATCCTACATCGCTAGGGCTACGTTTTGGCCACAGATAATTGTGATCATTTATAGACCTACAATTTCAAAAAGTAGAATGATAATTGCAAATGTATTGATCTAGTCTTTTGGTCTTAGAAATAAGGAATATATATTTTGGGTTGATAAAATCTCCTTTTTATTTGAATGAACGCTCTTCATACTCTTTTTTACATTTTACTATTCTATTGTCGATAACTGCATAGTTGCCAATAATTGTATTAGCATTAGGATCAATATATTTGGTTGAAAGCATGGTGTCATGCTTAAAATTAACAAGAAAGTCATGGTCTTAGTTTTAAGATGTAAGGTCAAGCCTTCAAAAAGTAAAATATAGAGGCTTCAAGGTCAAACTTATTGAGCAAAGAAATTCACATAAAACGCTTTATTGAGAAATGAAAAAATATCGCATGATAATTTGATAGATCATGCAATGGACTTCTAGAGGGAGATGCATACAAAGAAAGGGTCAAATTCATGGACGAAATGGAAGCTTCGACATCAAATTCATAGGAAATAATATACCCAAAGTCATAGATTTTATTCAATTAGAGATGCCAAAGTCATCTCTAGTAAAGTTCTTGGCAACTTAATGTGTGTCTACTTGTTTAGACCGTATATGATTCACACAGTTTTTCCGTTGGCCAAAATTTTCTTTTGATAACAAAGGAGGGCCAAGACTAAGATAAGATGACTCCATGTGGAAAACTAACTCCAACTCGATTACCTAACAAGAAAAGAACCGACCATTAGGCGTTGTATCCCTGAAATAATGTTCCGTACTAGTAATCGGAGCAAAGTATGCTAACCAATTAACACACCGGTTGCCTTCTTTATAGACGTGGACCACCTATCCACTGAAGAATCGAGGATCATACTCCATGTCCATATACGACATTATCACCACATAGATTATTCTGCCGACGAAGTTGTAACATCTCCAGTAAAGCTTGTGAGTCCGCTTCCAAAGCTATGTCGTAGAATCAGAAGGAGATAGCCAAGGAGAGACCCCAAAAAGCTCTAGATTTCAGTCTTGACTGAAGAACAAATGTCCAAAGGTTTGGTCAATCCTCCTCTCCCAAGTTCCGAATTCATCTCGAATCAACGCCTTTGGCCCTGGGATTAATTTGACTTCAAGTCTTTTCGGTCCTCGGATCATAATATAACATCCGAAGTTCAGGAGGAAAGAAGACGGCGATGATAACATTGTTTCAGCAAAATAATACATTGAGTTCAAGATAGATTTAGGACATAGTTTATATAATTTCTTTGTCCGGTCGACTCACTATTTAATCGTCACTTGAAACAACTTTTCCTTTCCTCAGAAGAAGGAAGATGAACTATAAAAATGAAAAGTTCCCTAATGGCCTCTATTGCATTTGTCGTGAGGAGAAGCGGTTGTCCGAACCAATCTGTTGTGAGATTTTGTAATCTTTGCTAAATCCATCCGCAAGGGATTGAGAATCCGCAAATCAATGGGACTGACGTGATCTAAGCTCCCCAAAGTAACACCCAAAAACAATGAATGCCTTTTGTCCCCGGAATTGCTTATATCGACCCATGTCGTTTAGTGTTAAGGAAGAAGGTGGGAAATTCGCCCCCTCAACTTCGGATTATTCAATGTTCCCATTCACACCATCAGAACAAGCAACCACAAAGACCTGACAATGACCCTTTTGTTATAGTTTGACTCGCAAGTTGCTAGAGGTCTTTCTTTAATCGATCAGTTGAACCGATCCACACGTATTAAACACTTTACACCATGTAGAAAAGAAACCAAACAATTCTCCAAAACCATCTCTCTCTCTCTCTCCCTCCCCCCACCTCTCTCTCTCTCTCTCTCTCTCTCTCTCTCTCTCTGTGTGTGTGTGTGTGAAGATGGCACCCCAATCTCCAATCCAATTCATAGAAGCAGCGCTATGGTGCACAGGCCCTTTTGAGCTATCCTACACAGACCCTGACCAGAAATGGCTCATAAGAAAAGACATGCTCTCACTCCTTCAAGACTTCCCCAACCTCAGCCTTTCAATGGACGCCTACATCCACAACGATGGCTCAATCGTGAACATCCTCAATGCCCATGGCACAGTCCATGTCTCCAGCTCTTCTCCCCAAGTGCCCCTCACCATCTGGCTCCATGAGAACTACCCTTACGCTGCCCCAATCGTAATGGTGGGCCTGCCGGCCATGGCCCCCTCCTCCACGATCCACCACAACCACCCTTTCGTTGACCCCTCGGGGCTCACCACTTCGCCATATATCCAAACCTGGCAATTCCCTAGGTGCAACCTCAAGGACCTTGTCCACAACCTTGTCAAGATATTCTCTCGTGACCACCCTTTTTCATATTCACCCACTTCTAGCCCCTTCACCCATCCATCTGTTGTCTCCAAGAAGGAGGCGCTCGATCGCCTTGCGGGGATGCTTCACTATGACACCATGGCCTGGAGGTCCGAGACCGATGAGGAGATTGAGGAGTTGCTGGCCTTGCAACAGGAAATGGACCAGCGGGTTGCAATCGTGACGACTATAGTCCAAGGGCTCGAGCGCGAGAGGTGGGAATTGAGGGATAGGGTGGCGCAGTTGGCCGAGGAAGCCGATGTCTTGATCAACTGGATCAAAGTCCACGACGTCAAACGGGCTGTGGCCACAGGGGACGACGGCATAGATGATGTGTTTGAAGGAGTTAACGAGGAGTCCAGGTTGAGGCTTCAGTGTTCGGCTGTAGATTTGTCTATAGAGGATACTATTTATGCATTGGATAAAGCAGTTGATGAAGGGGCTGTTAATTTTGAGACTTACATTAGGCAAGTGAGGAGTTTGGCGAGAGAACAGTTTTTCCACAGAGACATGGTAGTTAAAATTGAGACATCCCATCAACTTTTTCGGGACTTTGTATAATAATCTTTCTGGTAATTTCTTTCTTCTCGGTTTACTGTGTATATGTTTCAGTTTTGGAATGAGTCAATGTTTATGTTTGCCTTCAGTGGAATAGTTTTATTTAGTTTAAAGCTAGATCTTGTATTGGATATGAAGCTTCCTGACCAAGTCGATTAAGTGTTCTCATTTTTATTTTTATTTTTTGTAAAATCCTCCAGTAATTGGGCCGCATTCATCAAAATTCTCTCTAGACTTAGCTCGAAAAAAAATTCCTATATACTTATTACTTTCATCTAATAAATCCCCGCGCTCATTGCGGGTGACAAAAATTGGCCGTACACATGCATATTTTGTACCTTTCGTAAGGCATATTTGTCAGAAGAAAAACCTTGAAGTGGGCATTTTTTGCTCGTTTTAATTTTGCAGCGAGCTAATCGGAAGTTCTTTAGTTGGGTTGACCCTCCCATGTAATTGACGCACGGGTTTTGCCACTCGGCAAATTTTTTTACATGTGATAAGCTAATCAAGGCGTTATTGAATCAAATTGATCACCTTCAGGGGTATGCTGAATGAAGGTCAAGTGCGAGGATAATTTTGAGAAATGAACTTGTCTTCTGGGGGTTTTTGGAATTCCCATGTTTTCTTTTTGTCTGTAGCGCAGGCATCTGAAACCTTTTCTCTGACTAATCCTGTGGCAATTAGGTAATGGTGATCAAGTGCTTGTTTGAGATAGGGATTGCTCTGAATTTTAAATCAAATAATGTCGGTATTGCAGTAACCAGTGACGTTTTCACAATACAAGAAGAAAGTTCCGTAAAAGCAATAGGCGTAATTGCTCTTTATAATTTTGCCTTGTTTGGTTGGAGGAGGTAGGATGTAGTTGTAAAAAGCAGAGGTTGCTTGACATCTTAGTGTTTATTTATTTGTAATGTTTGAAACCTGTCAATGTCCTGTCCACATTTCATTTTCACAGAAAATGGCAACCAAGTGAAAACCTGGTGTGACATGGTTTGATTTGATATCGTATGATCAGTTTGGTTAGTTTTAGCCAATGGCATGATGCTAATAAGTAGAATGGAGAATTAACCGTATTCCGGCCTGCTGGTCCCATTCGTATAACATCGCTACAAACCAAATTGAGAAATAATAACTTTTATTTGACACAATTGCATAACTAGGGCAAATCAATGCAGATGAATAGAGCTGATCGATTGATAGGCAAAGCCAAGCTGGACCCTTGAATCGGGCCAAACACTTCTAGAAAAAGAAATAAATGAAATGTGCGTGCTGAGTGGGCTTGGTTCAGCCCTAGCCGAGTCGAACTAGGCATTATGTCTATAGGTCCTTGTCGAAGCTTGCCGACAAGTAACTAAGATCATTTCTACCACCAAGCCAAGCCCATGATTGGGCTTGGATCTGAATAGCTGAGCTATTTTTATCACTTAAAATTAGGAGTGATCAATTATTGAATGGTCTAGTTCCCACTTAGGAAACGAACCAGTTCTAGTTTCTAGAATTGAGAACCGAACCGACCGGTCTAGCTAGTTTTCAAGTGGTTCAATGGAACCAGTGGCATTTTCAATGTGAACATAAAATGGGGAAACTGAGGTTGTTTAGTTGAAGATCAGGTGGCTCCCGCTGGTTTCATTATAGCGCGAGAAGAGAGAGAGAGAGAGATGCCATGTGCATGGACTAGCCACGAGGGATGTTGGGTTGAAGAAAAATAATGATGCGGATCACAACATGCACAATATGCAGCGAATTCAAGACTCCATTTCACTACTAGCACATTAGAAGTGCCAAAAATTGTATACAACCCTTACTTTAATGTCAAAAGTTTTTTTTTGGATCACCTAAGTATCACTTAAGAAAGAAGAAGATCATTTCAATGTCAACTCCGATTTGTGTTGTCGAAAATTTGATTTGAACATATTTTATCAATTTTTCAATCTTACATGGTTCGCAGGTGTGCCTAGTCAGCATATAGCCTCTAAACGACATCATGTGGACAAGTTGATGAGTGATTATTTAAGTACCAAAAATTGTGAGTTATTGTTAAAAGTGATTACTTAAGTTCTCAATAGTCATTAAAAAATATCACTTTAGTGTCGTTGTTAAAAAGTGACACTAGGGTGCCAATCTCAATTAAAAAGTGATAATTGTGTGATGTCATTTGGAACGTTCACGTGGACTAATTTTTTTAATAATATGCCATGTTTATTAAAGTTTAAATTATAAATGCCATGTAATCAATTTGTTAGGAAATTATTGTCAGACACTTTTTGATTGTTTTTTCTCCAATTTGACGCTTAAACAAGCGGATGAAATTTTTTGGCATTAAAGTATGCACCGTACACAACTTTTAACACTTTTAATGTTCTTCTTCCATTTTTATTCTCTGTCGGAAGTGGATAAGCATGAACTGTTCTTGGGGGGTTTCTGTCCAATTTTCTTTGATGCTGATCACAATTCACAACTGCTCACAATAACTTCATAATGCTGATCACAACTGCTCACAATAACTTCATAATGCTGATCACAACTGCTCCATCACCTTCTTACTTCACAAGGTATCATCACCATCCTCTTCTCTTGTTGCTTAAAAGCTTTTGCAAAAAGACAAACTTGCTAATCGAGAACATCATAAGGATGTGTTCATTTTGTTTTTCTCATCTGGTCACAATAACTTCATGAAAAGCTCAATGCAAGAACAGCTGCTAAAATTTTTCACGAACGATTTTAGAGGTGATAAAAGTCCTGAGAGCTAAGAAGTATGCGAAGATGAAGAAGCAGCAACAATAGCCAGGAAGAGTTGAGGAATCAGAACATAAAATGATCAGTAGCCTTTGACGTTTCTTCAGAGCGAATGGGATTAGGAGTGCGACATAGTGACTGAGTCTGAGAGCTTGTGGATTAGGGCCTCTATTAGTCTTTTCATATGTGTAAGAAAATTTTAAAATAATATATATCATTCTGGGCAAGGTGGGCGATTCTTCCCCTGGAATTGAGAACCAGATTGGTGTCCTCAAGAACTACCCACAACTAGACAGTCTGGTTCAATTTGAGCAGTTCCTTTTGCTTTCCCCTACTTAAAATTGCCACTCCTTAGCCAATTTTACGTATAGTTCGATTAGTATAATCGAAATTTCCAAATATCCAATTAAGAAAAATATTACTTCATTGTGAGAAAGCAATATGATATGATTCCAAAGTAGCCACACAATAAGAACTATATAGAAGATGGTGCCTCAACACCATCTATAACAAGCAATCAAAACCCCGTAAATGCTATGTTGACACCTAAATTTTGGCGCCTGGTTTAGTCATTTATCGCATTAAAAATTAGGGATTAATTTTAACCCCTAAACAAAAATATTAGAATTAAATTGCATAACATATAGTTTTAGGAGCATTTTTTTTTTTACATTTGCAATTGACCGGCGACGGATGGATTTGAATCAATGGAGGGAGAATTTGGCCAAGCTCATTATTCTTTAAATGGGTCAATCTTAATGCCAAGGTGAAAATTGCTAATTAAGCTTGATCTTAGGCAATATTGAGGCAAACTAGGATAGTGTCAAGCCCCGATCCTCGAGCGCGTGCCCATCCCTCGGTGGTCGATTAATTTGTGACGTCCCAGGACGCGTCGCCGACCCATTCATTTTAATGCACATGCGGAAGCGAATAATTAAATCTCCATATAACACAAAGATGGGATAGAAAAGCAAAGCCACAAATTTTGAAAACCACAATACACTTTTATACACAACAGACTAGGTCATTTACAAAGCTAGTCTATATTCACAAAAGTCTACAAAAGGTCGATCCACAAAATGAGCTGTCCTATGACCATCTAGTCAGACTCGTTCGCCGATTCTTCAATCTCCACCGGATCCGGATGAGACGTCGGGTTCTCCACCACACCATTAGGTGGGTCCACAACACTTTCCCCTAAAGAGGCATCGATTATCCCCGTGGGGATTTCAAAACACCTGAGAGGACCCACTCAAAACCATTGGGTCCGTAGTGGAACCAAGGTCCGAATCGATTAGGGAACACATAACGTGGATGCTCTTCGACCCAGACAGTGGTCACTACTAGTTCAAAGACCCAAAAACTTTCGAGATCAGGATAGCTGTAAACTCGCTCAGTGAACCTTATGGAACGACCATGATGTCCTGGAGGATCTGCCATCTTAGGACCTAAAAATATTAGCCCACTACGGGATGAGACAATGTCTCAGCAAGTTCACCACCTAAACTTCAACTAGGAAGAAAATACACCTAAAAGCTGCCTAAGCATACACGAGATAGCGAACTTACCTTTGCCTCAGTTCCTTCCTGCAAGTCAGTATAGTTCATGAACTCAACCAATCCACTCAATTCAAATCGAACCATCGATCAATCAATCAATTAGCTCAAGTCCATACCAACAGTACTATCTATTCATTCGATACCATATATCCATCCTCTGATACTATCACTACTCACTACAGTTGCAATATATGGTCTTAGCTCACTCAAGTTGATATATAGATAGATAGCTCACTCAAGCTAATAAAACGATCTTAGCTCACTCAAGTTGATTGAAATGTTGATTGTGCTCGCTCAAGCTAATAAAACGATCATATATATATATATACTCAAGTTGATAAAACGACCTTGGCTCACTTAAGCTGATAAAACACCACATTGAAAATACCCGATAAAATAGTCGCGTGTGGGTATACGGTTAGCTTGAGCTAAAACCTCAATATATTTCTTTTAGAAATTCCTACTAGTCATAATAATCCATAAATACATTTTTGGCACGGTAGACTGACGCTCGATATTTTCCAATTAAATATCAAAATTACTCAATTTTGGAATAATTACCCAAAATTATAATTCTCCAGCATTCAATTAAATAAACCAAGCATACCATTGTAATCAGCATGAAATTTCGGTCATCAGCTATCCCGGTATAATTTCCGAAAGATAAAAAATAATTAAATAAATACTAAAATTAATTAAATAAATACCAATAAATACCATAAATGCAAACTTAGGCCAGAAAAGCCTAATTAAATACCGAAACGAGCCTAGAAAAATTCCGAACCTATCTAGATAAATAATACAACCTATGTAGTTGCTAATTAAGCCGATTTAACCACCCAACATGCATAAACGAGTAATTAAATCACTAATTCATTCTAACTATCCACCTAAACCATACTTAGCCCAAACTAATCAACATTTAAGCACAATTAACTCCCTAAGCAGAGTTTAGTGAGTAAACTCACTAGTTTTGCGATCTAATGAGTTCATGGCGACGACGTTGCGGAGACGGGCAACAAACTCTGAAGTGGTAGCACCTACGAGGCCCAAGAGGGGTCCGAAATGGGCCTTGAAGGCCCACAGTTGGCTGAGGCTTCTGGTTCTAGATGCTAGGCTGAAGGGCCGAGCTGAGCGACGGGCTGGCGAATGGTTGCAGCGGTGAGTAAGGGTGACGGTGGCTACTCCGACGAGTTGGACGGCGTCGGAGGAGTTCTAGCGGAGTTGTGGTGTGGCTCGAGTAGGACTGGACGCTGCTGTGCGATGCGGTACGGGCATGACGGCGTGCAAGCAGCGGCGGCAGGGAGCTCGGTGGGCGATCGACAGCCAAGGGGGGGAGGCTGCTTGGTTTTTCTGTAACTCTAGGAGCTCAAGATAGCCTCTAATGGAGAAAGCATTCTTCATAAGAAGAAGAGGAAGACAACTCAAGAGTGGAGGGACCCTTTGGCCTTAAAAGTCTTCATTCCTATCCTCATCTCCCTTGGCAAGGTCCCACTGGGTTTGGCTCAATCTTTAGTCAATTTGTGCACAAAATCCTCCCTAGAACATATCCCAAATGGTCCAAAAGGTGAGGGGGACCATGGAATACGAATTTTGTAACATTTTCCCCAAATTGAACCAATTTCTCTCCAATTGGATCCAATTCGGCCCCCATAAATTCAACCAAGGTGTCCTTGACCCAATTGACACTTTTCCCAACTAATAGAACCAACTTGCATCCCAAAAATGAAATAAAAAACGGTCCCCTGAATTTTTCAGACAAAAACGGTCTTATTTTGAATTTTCGCTAAAAATCTTGGTTTGCAAAAAAAATCTTCGGAGGATAAGTCGATGGTCCTAAAATAAATCGTGACATAATAGAACTTTCAATTTCTGAAATCGGATTCAAATTCGCGGTTAATTTCAATATGGCGTGATTTTAGCGTGACCTAGCCTACTAGGTACATTTCCGGAATTTTTGGTGCAATTGACCCATGGTCGATTATTTTTGAGCCACATCTACATCTTCGACATATTGATGACTCTCGATTGTCGTGAAAATCTCAGGGTTTCAAATACAAGCATAGGGTACCCAAAACGACAAAAAAATCAGTCTAGTGCCGATCGACGAGAATTTTGAAATTAGGTGGACTTACTCACACTTTGATCATATATCTCAGTCGAATTGACCTATATGTGATTTCTTATCGATTTTGACAATACCATAATGACCCTTGTAGATTAGCACGGTCAAGCAGTTGATTCCCAGGTTGAATTCTCAAGTCTATTGCAATAAAATCTCTTAACGGCTTCACCTGATAAGCTAGTTATCTCGTGAGTGGCCAACTTAGAGAAAAGAACTATAGGCGCGTTGATGAAAAGTCAAACTTATTCAATCGAAAATAGAACCCGAAAATTAAGATGTCACATATAGTGATATCAAGAAATCTTTTGGTCACCTAGCAAGCAATCGGTATGATTCTCAAGGTACTTGCGTGTGTGCTTAAAAGGAGCAAGTAAGCTATGGTTGATTCTGTTAATCATGGAGAAAAAGAAAGAAGGGGCAGAAAGAATTCTTTTGCTGACCTAGTGAATATAAACATGCAGACAAAGATACCGAAGGAAGGGCATGAAAAGATCAGCATTATTCATAGATGGAAATGAATTTTTAAAAGAAATTTTGTTGCATGTAAGAGGGGAAATACATTGTGTAAACGAGCTGTCTTTCTTCAAAAAGGAAAGAAGGACATGATTCTTCCATGAGGACGCGTGGATTCACAATACATACAAAGGAAAAAGTGGAAAAAAGAAAAGAAAAAAGATAGACCCTCACAAAAGAGGGAAGTCAGATACGTGACACTCTTTCATATATTCATGTTTTCCCTTTTGAAGTTCATAGTCAGAGAGTATAAAAGTATGACGATCAGGAGAGGGGGCGAGGCCACACATTGAATATACGACCACAGTATAGAGAGCCACAATGGAGGAATAGAGAGAAGAGGGAAAGAGCCCTCTTGGTCGTGAGCTTGTCGCCAATCCACTGAGCCACAGATCCCTGTACGACGTCAAGGCTCGCCATCTTTTGCTGCCACGACATCGTACTCCCGTGACTAGATACCCTTGTTCTTGACGTGAGCCCAACGCTGAATAGAGCTACTTCTTGTCGCTATGCCAATGAGCGACACTATCTCTTGACCCGACACCGTGACGAGTTGTTGTGCCGTTGATCCTTGTCCCGACGTCCTTGCATGAGTAGACCGGTTTTGCCACTGGGCTATCTTCCTCGCGTTGGGCTGTTATAACGCCATATTTTTTTCTTTGGACGATTCGCTCGAGTTTTGTTATGGCTCGTCTAGTTGATATACACAGACCATCAAGGGAATACAAGTAAAAAATGACTATGGGGGTTTGAAAGTCAAAGTTGAATATTCAAAGACCATCATCGCCAAGTGAAGTCGTAACGTCGAGCTGTTCCTTGATCCGATAAGTACTCCACCGTGAGTTGTTCCGGTGCTGCTTGAGCCATCGCTATTATTTGCCGAGCTCGCTTATTAGTAGAGGTGTTAAATGGGTCATTGACCCATTTAAACATAAATGAGTCATTAATGGGTCAAACCTTATTTCCTAAAGCACCCATAATAGATTTTTAAAATAAAGAGACTAAGATATATAGGTCTTAAATGGGTCAACTTTCTGACCCATTTAAGACCCATTTAAGACCCCATTTGATTTTCACTCAAAACCTCACAATCTCTCTCTTCTTTATTTAACTTTACAAAAATATTATTATTATTTTTTTTTGTAAAAACTGAAATTATAATTATTTTTTATTTTAATTTTCTTTTCTTTTTTTTTTTTCTTCTTCCTCCGGTTGCCGGCACGGCAATGGTTGGCGACCGGCCAAGTGAGCCTCGAGCTCGCCGAATCTGGCGAGGCGGAGGCCTCGCCGACGCCTGGCAAGGCTCGAGCCTCACCGATTTGGCAAGACTCAAACTCGCTGGCGTCGGGCGAGGCTCGAGCCTCGTAGATCCGGCGAGTGGCGAGCTCGAGCTTGCCGACGTCGGCGGGGGTGAGGTCGAGCTCGCCCGACGCCGGCGAGCTTGAGTCTCGCCAAGCTCGCCGGATCTCGGCGAGACTCGAGCTCGCCGGCGTCGAGCGAGGCTCGCCATTGTTGTTGTGGCCGACCGCCAAAAAAAAGAAGAAAAAAAGAAAAAAGAAAAAAAAAAAAAGAAAAAGAAAAAAAAAAAGAAAAATTATATTTAAAAATAAAATAAAAATAATTTAAAATTTAAAATTTATTTTTTTAAAAAATAAAAAATAATTAAAATTCGATTTTTAAAATAATTATTTTAAAAATTATAAAAATTGTCCATTAAATTTGTATTGTATAAAACTATTTTAACAATACCATTATATATATAAAAGAAATAAGCTTAGAAGTATTTTAGTAATATAATCTTTAAAAAAAAAAAACATAGGAATAAGTTTTTCTAAATTTGGTTAAATATGAAAATGTTTTATTAATATGGGTTGGATCAGATATGGGTTGGGTATGGGTTGGAAAATTTACATTAAACATAAATGGGTTAATGGGTCAATTTGGGTCGGACCATTAATGACCCGACCCGACCGACCCATTTAACAACTCTACTTATTAGCTCGTCGTTGAGCTTGCCCTTGAGCTAAATTGATCATTGGAGTTGCCACCCACGTCTCCGCCCACCCGTCGCGGCGATCCCCACATCAATCACGCTTGCACTTTTCCTTTGCAAGTTCTTGGCGACATCGGCAAGTCTGGATTCTTCAATGGGCACAACAGGGTATTCCCAATACAAAAGAAGCGGTGAGATTTGTCCAATTTTTTTTTTTTTAAAGGTGAAGCTTAATAGAAAAGTGAAAAGAAGCTGAAGTTCTCAGATAGAATTCCAAAGTACTTGGTCTTGTGGAAAATGTTCGATGAGTACCGAGCGACCGTGCATGCTACGAATCGTCGATCTTCCTCACCGTGATTCCCGTGACCCATCATCCATCCGAATTTGGAAACGTCACCTGCATGACATCGTGAATTAGGTAAGACTCTCGATCATTCTGATTTTCATATATATTACTGCCTAATTCGTAATATCGCAATCTTTCTTTGAATGTTTGATTGATATTGCCATATCCAAGAAATCTCTTGATCCCTCATAAATTGGGAAATCTTCCTAATTTCACAACGTGCATACGATTGATAGTCCAATTTCACGCCCGGAATATGACTTGCAATCGTACGGAAAGATCGACAATTCGATCTCACACTCGAGATACGATTTGCAATTTTGTTAATAATTAACTGATCCGATCTCATGCGCGAGATACGATTCGTTAATTTATTATATGGATATCAATCATATCTTGTCTGATTTGCTGTCGTGTTGTTTGAGACGATCTTGTTTTCGTAAAAGAAAACCCAAATATATATATAGCTTGTTTTAGGGTTATTTTGCATGTTTAGAGTAGGAAATTTATTTATTTCGAATTTTTGAAATAAAAATCCAAAAAAAAAATTAATTTAGGATGTTAGTTTTGACTTTCATTAATTTAAATTGCATGTTTAATTATTGAGTAATTTTAATTTCGAAATTTAATTAAAAAGAAAAGAAAACATAAAAATTATTATTCACATGTCATGTAGAATTAGGTCATCCATTGCACGTCATCTAAATGTGAAAATGTTAGAATAGTTGCATTAATCTTTTCCTATCACTAGATTAGGTCATTTAATAAATGCTGCATGACATATAGTTCGCATGTTAGGTTGCATGTTGCATGTCATTTTTAGTTAAAATAATTTTGTACGTCATAATTATAATCATTTTCTTATTTTTTCAACTTTCTATTATTTGATATATGAATGTTGAGGGACTGCTTAATAAGTGAGACAAAACTTCACTTTTGCATCAATAATATAAATAAATGCCAAGCCAGCATATTTGCGGGTTATATCACCAATAGTCATTTGGTTGTAATAATAAATTAAGGCTATAATTTAATTGTTAGGGTTAATAAAAAAAAAAAAAAAAAACCCAAATCGGTATACTTACCATGCCCTGACCCTCAAAGGCGAGGCATCTCTTCTTTCCTCTAGTCATTTAATTGTGACGTCCCAAGAGGCATTGTTGACCCATTCATTTTATCTTTCAATTAAACGCAAGGGGAAGTAGAATCAACTCCACCAAATCATATACACCAATATGGATAGCAAGGAAAACATATCAACAAACACTTTCATGCATATATACATATACATCAACTTAGTACATAAGAACTTTAATAATTACATGTCTGCAATGCGGATTCTTTCTGATTTACCAAAAAGGGGTTGGGGGTTTAACCTAGCTCTTCTATCGTATGAGGGCGACCTTAAAAAGTGATATTTCCTTTATGTGCCTAGTACATGTCCATGTCGTTGTATCATGACTCAGGCTCAAGATCGGACTCCATGTCTAGGTCCGACTTCGGGTTAGCGACGGAGTCGTCAAAGACATCTACTACCATGGGGCCTCAGATAGCACCATCGAATCCCTCGACAAGCAACTCGTCAAAACCCCAAAGAGGGCTAAAGAGCTCGCCTTCGAACCATACGTACCACACCACAAATTAGTGGGGCATTGGGTCGTCAGCCCCTCGTCCACCTAGATGGTGGTTATGAACTTCCCATAGGGATAGCAAGGAAAACATATCAACAAACACTTTCATGCATATATACATATTCATCAACTTATTACATCAGAAGTTTGATAATTACATGTCCGCAACACAGATTCTTTCCAATTTACCAAAAAGGGGTTGGGGGTTAGCCTAGTTCCTCTATCCTACAAAGGCGACCTCAAAAAATGGTGTTTCCCCTACGTGCCTAGTATTATCCATGTTGTAGTACCATGGCTCGGGCTTAGGATCGGACTCCGTGTCCAAGTTTGACTCTGGGTTATGACAAAGCTGTGGGGATGTCCACTACCTTGGGGTCCTATATGGCACTCCTAGATCCCCCACCAGGCGGCCTATCAAAACCTCAGAGAGGCTTGGAGAGCTCCCCTCTGAAATATACATACCACGCCACAAAACAGTGGGGCACCGGGTTTGTTAGCCTATCATCCACCCAAATGATGGTCACAAATTTATTGTATACAATGTCAATCCCCTCTGTAGGAAGGGGAATCACCTGGGTGTCCTAATCTACAGGCACCCCAAAATGCATATGACAAAATGGACTGTCCATAGTTAGGGCCTAAAAAATTTAAACTACAACTAGTGAAAGAATTCATAAGTAAGCTCCTTAAACCTCGCGTAAGAGAGTACTTTGCCTTGGAGGCACTTTATACATGCAACTTAATCAATAGCAAAGCCTTTGCTTTGCATCATTTATAAACATCATTTATAAACATGAAATGAGTAAGTCACCCTAACAACATACTCAATAATTACATAAATGATTCTCTACGTGAGTCTATAATTCCAACAGGCACATGACAAATACGAATAATAATCCAGATTTAAGTATTATCACTTCCATGCACAATACATCCACACGAATCTAGATTATTAAGACCACTCTCGATCACAAACGACACTCATGTTGGCGATCTTCCCTCACTCGAAGATGGCATTCAATTAAAAGTCTCGTTCTAAGATCCATTCGTGAGCAACATTTGGACCTCCGCTAGGCATCCGAAATCCATTGAGCATCGTCCCTTGTAGTCATAAGAGGATGGACCAATTTAAGTGATCACATGAGCACAATAATCATTCAAGCCAATTTTTATCTTCCAATTTAGCTAACGCAAGAGTGTTTAGTGCTCACATATTATATACTAGCAATTTTTACACTAAAAAATGCCATAAAATAATCCCACGTGTCACCCATTGATTATTTATCTATCAAAATAGTCATACGATAATCTCATTCTCCTATTATCAATGCAAACACATAAAACTTAACATCTCACTGTGGTACTTTATGATTCAATCCTATCATGTCTTTCTAAATTTTCTTTTCAAAAAATACTTTAGAACAAGGTTGCTAAATTTTCTCAGGGCAATCACCCCTCAATTCCACACAATATCACACCATGGGTTTATTTATCAACATAACTTATTACTTTTCAAATAAGATATCACAAGTTTCAAGATAAGCCATCATAGGTACTTATCATTTTTCAAAATAACTATCACAAATACTTATCACTTTTCAATATAAGCTATCACAATTACTTATCACTTTTCAATATAAGCTATCACAATTACTTATCACTTTTCAAGATAAGTTATCACTAGTACTTATCACTTTTCAAGATAAGTTATGACAATTATTTATCACTTTTTAAGATAAGCTATCATTAGTACTTATGACTTTTCAAGAAAAGCGATCACAATTACTTATTACTTTTCAAAATATGCTATCACCTAATCCATCTATCTCTTAATCTAACTATCATTAACATTAATCCTAACCCTAATCTCAAGCGTAACTATCATCCTAATCAAGGTTTAGGAAGCCACTCACGGGACCAGCTTTCAAGCTTTGATGGTGAGCGGTGGTGACAACAACGGCATGGTGGCTCACCATGGTGGACAGTGGCAGTGGCATGCAACGCGGCAAAGAGAATGGCGTGAGATGGCGGTGAGGTGCACGGCAAGGAGAGGGGCTCGGCCTTGGGTGGCAATGGCAGTATCACGACATGGCAAGGAGGGCGTCACGGTGTGGCAACGAATAGCAAGAGAGAGAGTGCTTGAGCATGAGAGTGAGAGAGTGTTTGAGAGAGAGGGAGGGGTCAATGGTGAGGGTGAGAGAGAGAGAGAGAGCGCCGAAAGTGAGAGAATGAGAGATGAGGGAGACAGTGAAAGAATGAGTGAGAGAAAGGAACTTCTCTTCCAAGTTTCCTCAAAGTCTTCATGAACTTAGTACAAAATCCCTTAAATTACTCTTGGCTAAGTCCTTTAAATGGCCACCAAAAGTTCTTAAAATCTTCTGATCCATTCTTCAATTAATGCTAGATTCATGCATGTGCTCTATATGGAAATGAACTAAAGAAGCTAATTAAGTTGGTCTCTTCCTTTTCCCCTCTTCAATTGGCGCCAACCCCTCCCTTGGAAGACAACAATCCTTGTCTCATTAAGCCATCAAGCTTCTAGAAGGTGTAATTTAGGGATTTAATCAAATTTTAATATAAAATACTATTCATGAATATGGATAATTAATGTACAAGCTTCCAAAAGATCAATTGTGGGCTTAGTTGGCCTTGATAGACTCACTTGGGCAATCCCTGATGGGTGTGAGGCCCATTAGGCCCATCCATGGCTTGGGTCCTCACAACTCCTCGATCGCGGGCCATTTCCACTTTTCCGAAAATTCACAGTCCACCAATGTAAAATTGAATTTTTATCCTAAGGTGACCATCCCTTACTTTTCCATGATTTGTTGATTACCGTTGTAATTCTATTCTTTAGATAGGGGTCAAATTGAAAATGTCACAATACTTATGACAGATTTACTTCAAACTAATTTTTTTATCATCCTATATTGTTTGTGTTACATTGTTGGCAACAGAACATTGTCATCATTTATAGACCTACCGTTACATAAAGTAAAATGACAATTGCGAATGTATTGATGTAGTCTTCCGATCTTGTAAACAGGGAATTTATGTTTTGGCCGAATGAAATCTCCAGCTCTCTTTTAATTCAAATGGACGCTCTTCATACAATTTTTATGACATTTCACTATTCTTTCATGGATGATTGCGATAATATCAACAGTCATATTAGCAATGGAATTAATATATTCAGTTTAATGCATGGTTTCATGCTTAAAATTAACGAGTCATGATCTTAGTCTCAAAAAGTCAAGTCTTCCAAAAGGGAAAATACGGGAGCTTCCAGACCAATCTCATTGATCGAAGAGGCTATTTCCACATAAAAACGCTTCATTGAGATGAAAAGATATTTCCTGGTCCATGAATCATGTGGGGACCTACATAATTAAAGCTTCAGATGATATCGATCACATAATTTGATAGACGATGCAATCAACTTCTCGAGAGATGCATACAAAGAAAGGGTCAAATTCATGGACGAATTGGAAGCTTCAACATCGACTTCATAGGAAATAATATACCCAAAGTCATAGATTTTATTTAATTAGAGTTGCCAAGGTCATCTCTAGTAAAGTTCTTGGCAACTTAATGTGTATCCTAGTTGTTTAGACAATATATGCGTCACATAGTTTTGCCGTTGACCAAAATTTTCTTTGAGTAACAAAAGAGGGCCAGAGTCGTTGATTACATGATAACTGCTGGGGAAACTAACTCCTATTCGTTCACCTAACAATAAAAGAAACGACTTATCAGGCGATGTGTCATTAAAATAACGTTCCGTACTAGTAAGCATAGCATAGTTTGCTAACCAATGAGCACACCGATTACTTTCTCTATAAATATGGACCACCTTACAAAAAAAACAAAAAAATGGGGATCGAACTCCATATCCATATGCATATACGTCAAAATCACCACAAAGACCCTTTCGCCGGCGAAGTTGTGACATCTCCAGCAAAGCTTGCGAGTCCACTTCCAAAATTATGTTGGTGAATCACAAAGGAGATAGCCAAGTAGAGACCCAAAAATGCCCTAGAGTTCAGTCTTGACGGTAGAAAAAAATGCCCAGAGGTTTGGCAAAGCCTCATCTCCAAGTTCCGAATTTGTCTCGAATCGAGGCTTTGCAACCCCACCCCTCCCCCTCCCCCTCCGCCTCCCCCTCCTCTTCTCCTACACCTTCTCCTCCTGCTGCTGCTCCTGTAGGACTAATTTTACTTCACGTCTTTGAATCCTCAAATCGAAATGTAACATCTGGAGTTTGCGGGAAAGAAGACGACGGTGGTAACATCGTTATAACATTGAGTTCAAAACGAATTTAAAATATTAACCACGTAATTTAGAGGTTCTCATTTAGGGAAAAAGTACTAGACGGTGTCGTTTTAAGGTTTAGATGTTGACTGAACTCCTTGGCGAGCCACATCAACTTAAGTAACTAATAAAATAAAAAAAGGCCACATCGGATTTCTGACAAAATCGAGTAGAGTTGAAACTGAAAAGATCGTTTAAAAAAATAGTATTTAGGGCTCTATTTGTTTCATGGAAAATAAATTCTAAGAAAATGTTTTCCAAATTTTCCAACATTCGTTTCACGGAAAATGAATTGCTTTGGGAAAACATTTTTCATGAAGGGAAAATAGTCTTCTAAACTAATAGAAAATGTTTTCTACTTTAAAAGTGGAAAATATTTTCTTCACTAAGTCTCTCTTATCTCATGCCTCTACAAGCCCTTACTTCCTCCTCCCCTTTCTTGTTCTTCTTCTTCTAATATATTCTTAAAATTTGAATTATTTTTTATTTTTCTTTTCTTTTTTCTTTGTTTTCCCTCTTCTTCTTTTATGGCCAATCGCAAGACATGGTGACAACCAACGACCGGCCATAGGTGAGCCTTAAGCTCACTGACGAGCATGAGGCTCACCCACCTTCGGCGAGCTCCGAGCTCCTCGACCTCAAGCTTGAAACTCGCACTCGTCGATATGGTGAGTAGCGAGCTTGAGCTCGCCAAAGGTGGGCGAGCATCATGCTCGCTGGTGAGCTCAAGGCTCACCTATGGCAGGTTGTCGACTGTCTTTGTGGCTAGCAACCGGCCAAGAAGAAGAAGAGGGAAACAAATAAAAGAAAAAGAAAAGAAACTGAAAACTGCAAAAAATAATTTAAAAATTGATTTGTTAAAAAATAAAAATAATAATTAAAAATCGACTTAAAAATAAAATAAATGAAAAGAGTGTATGGAGGAAAAGATTTTCCTTATCTAATAGTGGAAAATATTTTCCACTTCATTTTTGAGATTTTATCTGAACACAAAAAATAATTACATTTTTTTGGAAAATGACTTCTTAGAAAATATTTTCCAAAAACACTATATTTTATGCAAAATGAATGGAGCCTAAATGATCCAAAAGAAAATTTTAGTACCAGAGTGGACATACACAACTTTTAACATTTTAGTGTTCTTCTCCCGAAGATAAACTATATAAATGAAAAGGTCCCTATTGGCCTCTATTGCATTTGTCATGAGAAGAAGCGGTTGACCAAACCATTCTTTTGTGATTTGGTAATCTTTGCTAAACCCATCCCCAAGGGATTGAGAATCGCCCAAATCAATGGGATTGACGTGAGCAAAGCACTACAAAGCAACACCCTAAAACAACAAATGCCTTTTGTCCACGGTATTGTTTTTATCGACCCATATCATTTAGCGTTAAGGAAAAAGATGGGAAATTCACCTTTCAATTTCAGCATTATTCAATGTTCACACCACCACAACAAGCAACAATGACCCTTTTGTTATAGTTTTTTTTTTTGGTTAAAGCCTTTTTGTTATAGTTGACTTGCAATTTGTTGAAGGTCTTTCTTTAATCCATGAAAACGACTTGAAATTTCTTGTAATTATAATCTTCGTGTTTGAATCAATCCACGCGCATCGAAAACTTCACACCAAACAGAAAAAAAGAACCCAAACAATTATCCAAAACCAATCCTCTCCCCTCTCCCTCCCTCCCTCCCTCCCTCCCTCCCTCCTTTCTCCCCCCTCCTCTCTCTCTCTCTCTCTCTCTCTCTCTCTCTGTGCAAATGGCACCCCAATCTCTAGTCCAATTCATAGAAGCAGCGCTATGGTGCACAGGCCCTTTTGAGCTGTCCTACACAGACCCTGACCAGAAATGGCTCATAAGAAAAGACATGCTTTCACTCCTTCAAGACTTCCCCAACCTCAGCCCGTCAATGGACACCTACATCCACGATGATGGCACAATCGTGAACCTCCTCAATGCCCATGGCACAGTCCATATCTCAAGCTCTTCTCCCCAAGTCCCCCTCACCATCTGGCTCCATGAGAACTATCCTTACGTGGCCCCAATCGTGTTCGTGGGCCTGCCGGGCATGGCCCCCTCCCCGACGATACACCATGACCACCCCTTCGTCGACCCCTCGGGGCTCACCACGTCACCATATATCCAAACCTGGCAATTCCCTAGGTGCAACCTCAAGGAACTTGTCCACAACCTTGTCAAGATTTTCTCTCGTGACCACCCTTTTTCCTATTCAGCCACTTCTAGCCACGTCACCCACTCTTCCGTCGTCTCGAAGAAGGAGGCACTCGATCGCCTTGAGGGGATGCTTCACTACGACACCATGGCGTTGAGGTCCGAGACCGACAAGGAGGTCGAGAAGCTACTGGCCTTGCAACAGGAAATGGACCAGCGGATTGAGATCGTGACGGCTATAGTCCAAGGGCTCAAGCGCGAGAGGTGGGAATTGAGGGATAGGGTGGCACGGTTGGCCAAGGAAGCCGATGTCTTGATCAACTGGCTCAAAGTCCACGACCCCAAACGGGCCATGGCCATGGGGGACGATGACATAGATGATGTGTTTGAAGGAGTTGATGAGGAGTCCAGGTTGAGGCTCCAGTGTTTGGCTGCAGATCTGTCTATAGAGGATACTATTTATGCATTGGATAAAGCAGTTGATGAAGGGGCTATGAATTTTGAGATTTATATTAGGCAAGTTAGGAATTTGGCAAGAGAACAGTTTTTCCACAGAGCCATGGTAGTTAAACTTGAGACATCCCCTCAACTTTTATAGGACTCAGTATATATCTCCTGTGAATTCTTGCTTCTCGATCTGGTGTGCATATGCTTCAGTTTTGGAATGAGTCAGTGGCTATGTTTACCTTCAACGGGATAGTTTTATTCAGTTTAGAGCCAGATTCTGTATCGGATCGGAAGCTTTGTAAAAATGTCATTTCAGACTCGTAGTTAAGTGTTCTCATGTGTTGTTTTGAAAAATCCTCCTGTAAATGGGACTCATTCATCAAAATTCTCCGTAGACTTGAATTTGTTCGAAAAAAGCCCTATAAACTTTATAATTTCATCTAGTAAATCCCTGAGCTCATTGCCGGCCGATCAATGCGTGCACGTTTCACGCCTTTCAGGAGGCACTTTTGCTCATTTTAATATTGCAGTGAGCTAATTGCCGGACCTTTAGTTCGGTTGACCCTCCCATGGAATTGATGCACGGATTTGGCCAGTAGGCAGTTATTTTCACCTGTGATAAGCTCATCAGGGGGTTATTGAATCAAATTGATCACATTCAAGGATGTCATGAAAGAGGGGCCTTCCGAAACCTTTTGTCATACTAATCCTATAGCAATCGGGTAATGGAAATCAGATCCGTAGAATTTGAATTGAGTTCAATAGGGATAGCTCTTAATTTGAGATCAAATAGTGTTGGTGATGTAGTACCAAGCTATGCTTTCACCATACAAGAGGAAAGTTCCGTAAAGGCAATAGGAATAATTGCTCTTTATAATTTCGCCTTGATCGTTTGGAAGAGGTAGAATCTAGTTGTAAAAGGCAGAGCTTGCTTTTTATTGATAGTGTTTGAAAGCTGCCAATGTAGTGCCCACTTTTCATTTTCCCAGAAGTTGGTAAACAAGTGAAAAGCCAGTCTGATCAGTTTGATAAGATAGTGGATATGACCAGTTTGGATGGTTTTGGCTAGTGGCACGGTTGCTAAGAAGCGGTAGACTGAAGAATTGATCGTATTCCAGCATTTCGGTCATGTTCATAAAACATTGCTACAGAAAAATGAGAAAATAATAACTCGTACTTGGCACATATATATATATATATATATTTATATTTGTCGATTGTACTTGGCATATTTGCATAGCTAGGGTATGTCAATTCATCTTAATAGAGCGGATCGATGGTCGGAATAAACCAGGCCGGATCCTTGAAGAGGGCCAAATGTATTGCCTGAGCTTGCCCTTCTGCTAAAGGAAATATAAGAAATGTGCGAGCTGAGTGGGCTTGGTTCAGGCCTAGTTGAGTCGGACTGGGCATTATGTCTATAGGGCCTTGTCCAAGCTCCCCCATAAGTACCTAAAGTCATTTCCAGTGACAAGCCGAGCTCATGAAAAATCACTTGAGTTAGGCATTTGAAATCAGAATACTAAAAGCTGATTGTCCCTTGCCCTTTTACAAATCCAATAATCTCCTTAGCACATTTCACGTAAAGTTGGATTTGTATAATCGAAAGATTCAAATATCCAATCAAGAAAAATATTGCTTTCTCCATGATATGATTTTAGAGTAGTCACACATTAAGAAATATATAAAAGTGATAATGCCTCAACACCATCTACACCAAGCAACAAAACCCAGTAAATACTACTAATGAAAAAAGTGTTCAAGGACCGCCAGATTAAACATTGGTTCTGAAAAATAATCCTCCCAAAATATAATTAATTATGCCATGCTATATAGCATAATATATATATATATATATATATATATATATATATATATATATCGCTACATCTTGAAAATCATACCTCTTTTTTCTTAGATGGCTCGAAATAGTAAGGAATCGGTTCTATGTTCCTTGTGTCCACGGGGAACCCATCGATCTCATCCGTCCACGGGTTGCTTGCTTCCCCGCCACCAACGGTCCTGATTGCCTCCCACATCACGCTGCTGCACTTGAAACCGGACCCGAATGCGATCTGCCACGCCCGGTCCCCCTGCTTCACCCTTCCTTTGGCCTCGGCGTACGCCAGTGCGTACCAGATCGAGCTGCTCGAGGTGTTCCCGAACCGGTACAGCGTCATCCTCGACGCCTCCATGTGGGCCTCGCTCAATCCGAGGCTCCTCTCGAGCTCGTCGAGCACTGGCTTGCCGCCCACGTGGGGGAACACATGGTCCACAGCCTTCTTGAAGTCGGGCACGTAGGGCTCGACGTTCGCCATGTGGAAGCGCCTCACTAGGCAGTTCATGGCGTAGAGGATTTGCTCCGACATGGGGAGGACGAGGCGGCCGAACTCGGCGATGTTGGCCTCGATGGCATTGATCGCCACCGTCATGAGGTCCTTGGTGATGGTGACGCCCACTTTGCCGCACGGGTCCTCCTCCTGGAAGATGCACTGGTAGGAGCGGTCCCAGCGGGCTGTGTGCGTGTGCACGGTGTGGAGGAGCTTGTACTTGGCAATCTGGGCATCAGACGGTCGGTTCGAGAGGAGGATCGCAGCCCCGCCGACGCGGAACAGGCAGTTGATGAGGGCCATGGAGCGATCATTGCCCAGGTAGGCATTTTCGGTGATGTTCTCGGTGCTCACAACTAGAGCATAAGAGTTGGGATGCACCTGCATGAAGAGCCGCCTCCCCACCCCCCCAAAAAAAGAAAAAAAGAAGCAAAAATAGCATGGCAATTTAGGCATTAATTAGTTGACCTTATCACTGCATGAATACTATAAAAAAATTTAGTTAGAATTAATACTAAATTAATAATCTAAGATTGATGACTGACCGAGAGAATAACTAAACAGGGGTAATACGGAATGACTATTACAACCATATTGTAATTGCTATTAGCCTGTAATTGGCAGTCAACTTGTAGTCATTACCGCAGCCAAACATGCTATAGGTTGAGTTATACGGACTTTTGTTATCAACAAATTATAATGGATGTAAAAAAGACTCGGTCATTAATAAGAGCAAAATGGAGCAATACACAAACAAAATCCTTGAGAAAAGGAGGGGATAAATAAGAACACACAGACATTCTAACAAAAAAAAATTATGGATAAATTTCACTTATCGACAGCACAATTCCAACTACTAATGATGATTGACTTCTAATCACTTGATTTATCTACGGCAATCTTCATGGCCAAATTCTATCGTACTAATCCTAACAAATTAACTAAGCAGTTTTTTATATTTCTCAAGAGACTGGCTTTGAGAACCGGCAATCACTAACTAACATGTAATCATGGGTCCGTATTATGATTTTCTTACTAGAGCTAGCATACCCAACATGGATTTGCAAAAATATGGCAAAATATTTTCGAAAAAAATATAATTCACTCTGGTAATTAGCGACTGATGGTTTAACTTTCTAAGTTAATACACATAATATTGTAATTTCTTATGTACTCATATTATTTTTTTCTTTCATTTGGATGAAATATCTATCCTTACGAATATACTTCTCAATAATATATGTATCTCTTCATCCATCTTCTCATCTTCTTGTTTCGCTTTAATCGCTATTTATATATGAATTTTCTTTATTATTTTTAAGAGATTTCTCTCATTGACTGACTTCATTAATAAGAGTATTATCAAAAGTTGACTTAATTTTCCATTCTTTCTAAAAGTGAATGGGCTTTGATGTTCTCAAGAGAAGTCCTTAATGCATTTAGGTTGATGAGAATATTCAGAATTATAACAATTTATATTACTTTTATTAAAAAAAGGACAAGTGATGCCGTTCGCTTTCATGCCTATTCAACACCACGGGACTAGTAGTTGCCTACCATAAATAATCGATCTTGGTAAATATGGCCAGGAAGAAAATAGTACTTTTTTTCCGAATTCTTGTTGGAAGTGCAAAATTGTCAAGAAGTAGCATTTATGTTTGATATTTTTCTATTAATATATCAATTTCGTGCACTGTACTCATTGACAGTAACGTAGATGATATAAATAAATGTAGGAGATGAAACAGGCTCTCAATGCACTACTAATTGATTGTAGGCCTGGTTAATGGACAGGTCAAATCTAGTATCATGCTAAATAATCTTATCAGTGTTGCATAAGTTTGTGCAAGTCGGTGAGCCTTCCGAAGGATTTGCTCGCCGGACCCTCGCATTTTGCTCTTCGCGAAGACCAAACTTCGGTGGGCCTAATGGGTCATCAGATCATTGATCACCTCTAAAGGTGAGCAGCCGGACTGATTTAACTCGAGAACCAAATCCAACTAACCTCACCTGACAGTTCCAGGTTGGTTCGCAACGATTTGTTCCTTTTTTGGGTGAAAAATCGGACAACTGACCTTGACCGATTTGGTTTTTGGTTCTATCATATTAATCGGTTTTGAACCGATTTCAAGGCAATTCTTGAGTCGGTTGTGAGCCAATTTCAAAAAAATTCCTCAATTAGCAGTCGTTAGGCCGAACCGGTTCTAATCCTAAGTTAAGCCCCTTCAACGTTTCTTGCATTTCTCATTTAGGTCAACATGATAAGTGAAACTCAAGGTTATTAATCTTCCACAATTTGGGACACAATGAAACGGAAAAAAAAAAAAAAAGATTCTATTGAGAACCGACTATGACATAATAAGTTCATGGTTCTTGCCTATCCTATAATTGACCATCCATAATCACCTCTAGCTGATAAGATCCATTATAAGATCTATTTATCCACGTCTAAAGGGAAAAAACCCCACTTGCTATTTTATCCGTAAAAATCTGTTAACGTGAATTAAAATATGAAACATGCTAATTCTTTATCGACCAAAATAAAAATTAAATTATCACAGATTATATAATAATCGTTCCCGTGTCCTTTTCTTTTGTTTTTGGGCCAGGCGTAACTTTGTTGTTAATGTAAATATAATATGTGTATACATATACACACCCCAAAAACAAAAGGAAAGAATACAAGTGCGGTTCTATACGTACGTGCCAACAACGTACTGATATTAAAGAGCACAGCGACGCTTGCTTCGTACGAAATGGAAAGAAACAATAAATGTTAAAACTACACATATCAACTGCTTCGTACAAGGACATTAAACATTCAGAAAAAAATGAAACTGAGCATATGAACGATACGGACTTTAAGGGCGCGTTTGGTAACGATTCTGTTCCTGAGAACAAATTTTGATAAGAAATGATTATTTTTTATTCTGTTCCCGAGAACAATTTCTAAACATTTTAAGCCGTTTAGTAACTGTCCAAAATTTCTGATTCTAGAATAGAATTGCGTTTGATACTACTCATTGATTCTGTTCAAAATCAATTTCTTTTAATTTTTAAATATTTTTTTTACTTTTTACTTTTCTTTTTTTCCTTTTTTTCTTTTCTTTTTTTTTTTTTTTTTTTTTTTTTTTTCCTTTTTCTGCTATTCTTTTTCTTCTTCGGCCAGTGACCTCACCGGAGTGTTGCTGGCCCTTGTCGGTGGCTAGGCCGGCCTCGCCGGGCCGGGCGAGGCTTGCCTGGCCACCGACGGGGCTGGGCGAGCCTCGCTGGGGTTGGGTGAGGCCCGCTTGGCCACCGGCGGGGCTAGGCAAGCATCGCTGGGGAGCTCGCCCTGGCCTGGCGAGCTCGCCAGACCGGCTACCGGTGACCGGCGGCGGTGGGCGATGGCGGACGGTGGCGGACAGCAATCGCGGGATGGCGGTCGATGAAGAAGAATAAAATAGAAGAAAAGTTGGTTTTGATTATTAGATTTGTTCCTAGAACAAGAATCAACTTTTTTTTTTTTATTCTTGATTCTGTTCCAAATCTACTTCCGGGAACAAAAAAATAGAAATTTGTTCTCGAGAACAAAAATTTTACCAAACGCGATTCTATTCCCAAACTACTCCCGGGAACAAAAAAATCAGAATCAGTTATTATTGGAATGGTTACCAAACAGGTACTAAGTGTCGGACACCTCCTAATCCCATCATTAAATGTGCTTTAAGCAAAGGAACGTCCCATAAAACAAGTTATTTTCTATTATGGGATTTAATTTTTTTGTTTAGCTTGAAGTTAATCTCACTTTTAGTAGACAGATGAACCGTATTTGCACACCCAAAGAGAGAGCCTTGAGTCATTTACTGATAATTTAAATATGTTACCTGAAGCAGATTCTTGGGGAGGCCAATAGCACAAAGCCCCCCACTGCAACCCATTCCTTGAAGGCTATAACTCACCACATCTTCCTTGAGCTTGTACTTGTTCACTATCATGGAAGATAGAGAAGGCACCACATTGAATATGCAACAGTTCACCACCAACACCCCAATCTCATCCCCTCTCACCCCCGTCTTGGCCAACACCTCGTTGACAGCCCCGAACAAAGCTGCCTCAGCCTCCTTCACGGCTTCCTCCAAGCACTGGTTTGGGGGCTGCCGGAGCAGCGCCTCAGGCAGGTATGTCGACTCCCCGAGCCCTGACCTCTCCAGCATCTTGCGCATGAAGTCGAGGGTTGAATCCGAGAAATTCTCATATAGCCGAGCCTGCTCGATGAACGACTCTTTTGAGCAAGATAGAGCGTTGGGGGGTTTGTAACATACGAAGTCCAGCAAGAACACCTTGTTGGGGTATTTTGGCTTGAGAAGGGTCACTATGAAAAGGATTAGGGATAGGCAAAGGAGAAAAATCCCCGTGGATTTGAGGTTGAGATGTTCAAGAGTGAAGGTTAATGTATCAAATGAAGACATTTGTGGGAGTGCGTGTGCGTGTATGCTCTGTGTGTGTGTGTGTGTGTACAAGTGGAGATAATGGCAGATCAAGAAGAAGACAATTTGTGCTTGAGTATGTTGTGATGCTGGTTGAGTGCAAGTGAAGTCCTTACAGGGAAGATGAGAGAAGTAGGGTTTGTGTAAGCGGGAGGGACAAACATAAGAACTGGTTTCCTTTATATAAAGGGTTGAAAGAGATGATGAGGGTTTTGGTTTTATTTTCGGAGCAGTCCTCGTCGGTCTCAAATTAATCAGGTCCACTTCCAAACCATAGAGTTACGTTTTGTTTTGTTTTTGTTTTTTTTTTTTTTTTTGGTAAGGTAAGAAACATATTGACTTTTAACCAAAAAGCTATACAGCAAGGGATAACAGCACCAAAAACTTACACTCATGATGACAAACAAGTCATACGAGTGGAAGGGTATCGAGAAAAAGGAACCACAACCTGCCAACCAATTGAAAGCAATAGCCAAAACAGCAACGAAGCTGCCAAACAGTGACAACAAATAAGAAAAAGAAAAAAGAACAAGAGGGAAAACAGCCAATGAAACAGCAACAACCCTCACAAGAATACTGGAGAAACTGACACCTCTCAAAAGAAACAATGAGGGAACAATTCAAGGTCAAGTGATAGCAACCTCCGAAGCGAAAATAGTTGGATCTAGCCCCCAACTTCACTGGGTTCTTCTATTCCTCGGTGTATCTGCAACCTGGCTGAAGGTGATAGCCTTATCCCTGACTATTTTAAAAAGATGATTTTTCAATGCAGGCACAATAAGAACTTCGGCTCGGACACGTCCGAGTCAACCGCCTCTGCCTTCCTCTCATTTTTTCTTCATTTTCCACCATGGATGTCCACTAACAAAGGCCACCACTCCATCGAAGCACCCTACAGCTACCACTCGTCTGTCTCCCTGCAGCAGTCAACCCCACCGAAGCAGCTCTCTCCTTCGCCCGTTTGAGGAAACGGCCAGCCCATTTGAAGCTTGCAAGTTCAACGACCCAAGTCCCGCGTCCACAACTTCAGCCCACGCAAGTTTCAGCCCAGCCCATCTGAAGCCAGCCCATCTTGAGCCCAGCGGTTTGCTGTGGGCTTGCAAGGCATTTTCGGCCTGGTCCAAGTCTCCGTTGGTGCCGCCGAAAGTTCGAGTTTCGACCGCCGTCACGCCGCCGTTGCGGTGAACCGGTTTTCGCGCTAAACCAGTGAGTTTATGCACTAAACTCTACTTAGTAGGCTAATGACGTTTAAGGGGTGTTTAGTTTAAGTTAATTAGGGATTAGGTGGTTAGTTAGATTAGATTGGTGATTTAATTAGTTAATTATGCATGTTAGGTGGTTAGAGTAGCATAATTAGAGACTAGATAAGTTGTATTATTTATCTAGATTAGTTCGGGAATTTTCCGAGGCTCGTTTCGGTATTTAATTAGGTATTTTCAGCATAAGTTAGCATTTTTGGTATTTAAATTGAATTATTTAATTAATTTTGGTAATTATTTAATTATTTAATATTTTCCGGAAATTAGATTGGGATAGCCAGTGACTAGAATTTCGTGCTGATTGCAATGGTGTGGTTAATCTCTGCAATTGAGTATTAATTTGTGCAAATTGAGTGCTGATTGGAATTTTGAGTATTTAATTCCAAAATTTGTAAATTTCGATATTTATTCAGAAAATCTTGGGTGTCGGATTTTAACACCGAAAATAGTTTTATATACTATATAAAATAGTGAAATTTTAGATTGGAGGATATCAATTTTTCTGGTGTGAATTGACCGTGTACTCACACACGACTATTTTATCGTGTATTTCTAATACGAAGAAAATAGGCCAGGCTCACCATTTTAATTGAGGCATTTGAGTGCAATGCACGATGTCCTGGGCCGAGATTGAGTGATTGTGTGTTGGTTAAGAGAACCTGTCATGCCCCGATCCTCCGAGCGCGTGCACATCCCTCTATGGTCGATAGAAATTATGCGACTTCCCAGGACACGTCGCCGACCCATTCATTTTTATTGCATATGCGGAAGCGAAACAAATCCCCTGACAACATTTAACTTGGGATAGAAAAGCATGCAATCAATCACAACCAAACAAGCTTTCTTATAAACACATAGGTTTACATACAACACTGGATTGTCTACAAAATAGACCGACTCAACAAAAAGGGAACTGTCTTATGACCAACTAGTCAGACACGTTTGCCGATTCTTCGGTCTCCACCTTCACAAATGTCCATGGCTTCGAGTCCTCCATGACCGCCATTAAGGACCTGAAAATAATATCCCACAACCGGGATGAGACAATGTCTCAGCGAGTCCTACCCTCTAAGACCCGATTAGGAAGAAAATATGCCTTAGGGCATTCTAGCCACACAAAGAGGACAAAGGACTTACCTCGCCTCGGCCCCTTCCCCGCACGTCGCACAATTCATATTCAAACAATGCTCGCACAAGCTGAAACTACCGACACACCCATCGGTCTATCAATTCAATCAATCCAATTGATATCATATGATCCACACATCTATCAATTCATACCATCTATTAAACCATACCATCTATTCATCCATCAATACAATCACGGCTCACACAAGCTGAAATGGATGCAATGCTCTCACAAGATGATATAGATGATAGCTCGCACAAGCTGATATTTATATAGATGGTAGCTCACACAAGTTGATATATAGATGATAGCTCGCACAAGCTGATATATGGATTGTTGCTCTCACAAGCTGATAAACGATCATTGCTCTCACAAGCTGATATATAGTGCTCACACAAGCTGACAATGATGCTCACACAAGCTGATATTGATGCTCATATAATAGCTCACCAAGAGCTGCAATATATATATATATATATATATATATATATATATATATGTATATGTATATCATAATTGCTCGCCCAAGCTGATACATATATAAAAACAAATGCTCGCCAAAGCTGATCATTCAATAATAAACCACATAATTGGATATTCAATCCAATAACAACCAACGATTCAAACTAGTCATACAAAGCAATTATGGTGCTAAAAGCCAACACCGGGTATTTTCAAGTTAAATACCACAACTTCATCAATATCACTCAATTCCACACTTTTGGAATTATTAACCATAATCATCAATCACTCAATTTCTCAATTTAAACATACAATTAGCACAAACCAACCGCACCGCCGCGATCGCATGAAATTCTAACGACCTACCATCCCTAAGCAAAATTTTTGAAATTATTCCGAAAATTAAATAATTAAATATTATATTATAATAATATAATTTAATAAAATAATATTTATAAATTCGAAATAATTAATTAATTAAAAATAATTAATTAGGGTTTAAACAAGATTACACTAATTTAATCATACAATTAACCCTAATTAAACACCCATTAAACTAATCATACAACTAATCTAATTTACATTAAAATAAACTAATCTAACCACCTAAAGCTAATTAGACTAATCTAAACACCCCTTAAGCGTCATTAACTTACTAAGCAGGGATTAGAGGATAAACTCACCGGATTAATGTTCCAGCGAGTCTACGGCGAAGGCGACGCCAAGGAGGGCGATAAACCCCGAAGCGGCGACACCAAGCGAGTCCGGGAAGGGCTTGAAAATGGGCCACGACGACCGAAAACCCTTGCTGGTTTTCGCTTCGTTCTTGACTGCAGAGGTGAACCGGTGGCTGAAACAGCGAGGAAACGGGCCGATCGGAGCTTCGACGAGCGGGTGGTTGGCAACCGGTGGCTCCCGAGGGTCTTGGGGATCTTATGGGAGGTTGGTATGGGTGGAGCTAGGGTAGAAATGGGGAGAAAATGGCTGAAAACCGCGAAATAGGCGAAACAGGCGGAACCAGGCAGTTCCAAACGGTCCGGCGGGCCGTTCCTTCGCGCCAAATTTCGGGAGGCTACAGGGCTCCTTTCTGGGCACCGTCAAGTCCTCCTGAACGTTTTGGATGTGCTCTTCGCGATGGTGGGTGAAGCGTTGGCTGATTCGACGGGAAAGATCACTTTCAACTCATGTTTTCATCGAAGGGTCAGCTGGAGCGGAAACTGGAATGCGGGAAAACAGAGGAGAAAACGACGGGCTTGGCTAGTCCGGTGGGTGTGCGACGTTGGGGCTAGCTCAGCTGGTTTCCTCTGATTCTCTTGAGCTTCTAAACTCTCTCAACAATGGAGAAAGCCATGAAATGAGGGAGAAGAAGGTCTGCTAAAGAGGGGGCTCCCCTTGGGCTCTCTAGAGCTCAACACTTGCCATCTTCTCATTGGCTTTGCCCCAACCACTTGGGCTGTCATCCTCAGCCATTCTCTCTCTCAAATCTTCCTCAAGAAGTCTCTCTTCATGGCTGAAATGTTGCTCCCCCCATGGCATACGAATTTTGTGCAAATGGCCTTCATTTCCATTCAATCCTCTTCAATTCCTTCAATTCTTACTCAATTGAGCTCAATTCTCAAACAAACAAATTAAATTGAAGCCCAAATAAATCCGCCAAGGTGTCCTCGTCCATCTCATGACTTTTCCCGCGATATGATCCAACTTGCATCCCAAAGATGCGATCAAAACCGGCCCTCCGACTTTCCCGAACAAAAACGGCCTTACTTTGCTTTTCTTTTCGCAAAAATCTCGGTTTGTAGAAAAAATCTTCTGAGGATGAGTCGACGTCCCTAAAATGATTTGTGACATAACAGAACTTCCAATTTCTAAAATCGAGTTCAATTTCTGGGTTAATTTCAATCTGGCGCGATATGAGCGTGTCCTAATCTACTTCGGTAGCTTTTAGGAATTTTCGAGCAATTGACTGTGGTTGATTATTTTCAAGCCACAAAGTGCATCTTCGACACATTGGCGACTCTCGGTTGTCATGGAAATCTCGAGATTTCAAATACGGACACAGGGTACCAAAATGACAGAGAAATCGGTCTAGTGCCGATTGATCAGAATTTTGCAATTAAGTGGAATCACCCACATTTAATCACATGGTTCTATCGAATCGACCTATCTCCGGTCTCCAATCGATCTGTGCCGTAATGACCCTTGTAGATTATCACGGTCGAGCAGTCGGTTCCTGATCAAATTCTCAAGTCTATTGCGTTTAGATTCCTTAACGGCTTCACCTGATAGACTAGTTATCTCGTGAGTGGCCAACTCAGAGAAGAAAGCTATAGACGCGAAGATGAAATGCCCGACTTATTAAATTGAAACCAAAATTGGAAAATCAGGATGTCATAGAACCCGTCCCGGGCTGTTAAGCTGGACGTTACCTTTATATGGGATGCCCCTGGACAACAGAAGCCGGTCGTAGTAGATTCTGGACCTATGTTCCTTCGGGAAAGCCGTCTAGTAGAGACGTTGCCATGCTCAATGGGGTAGGACGACGCCTGGCTATGCCAGAAGACCGCCAAACAGAGAGTAGGCCGTGCTATAAGCCGAAATCAAAACTAGAAACGCATGATTAATTGAATTGAACGCGCCGAATTATGGGACAAAATTGTGTGGCACGGTATGGGACGTGTGATAACACTTTGGCCCTATAATCAGGACCTCTGTGTTGGGTTGAATTTGAGTGTGGCGTTCTAGTTGATGAGCTTGTTGCTGCTCATGTTGTTGTGGCTGTTTATGATATGAATTGTGCTGACCTGCAAGGTGGATTTGAGACGAGGTAAGTCTCCTTAGTTGTGTGATTGTGTAATATGGACGCCTCTGGGCGTATTACCCTCCTAATCGGGGTTTAGAGCGTGAACTCGCTGAGATTTATATCTCACCCCATCATGGGCTCAATTTCTTTCAGGACCGTAGGGTGGAGGATTTGGAGCCAAGTTGAGGTGATCTGAAGTATAGGTTAGATAAGATAGCCTCTTTTTGATGAACTAGTCTTTTGAAGTCTTTTGGTTATAGACTTTTGTATATGACTCAATATGTTTATAAAAACATGTTTTGTTTGTAAATTTGTTGTCCTGCTTTTCTATCCCGAGATGGTTACTGTCAGGGGATTTGTTATTCGCTTCGGCATGTGCAATAAAATGAAAGGGTCGGCGACTTGTCCTGGGATTTTGTTACTGTAGGGTGGAGGATCTAGAGCCGAGCTGAGGTGAACTGAAGTATAGGTCAGATAGGATAGCCTCTTTTTGAGAACTAGTCTTTTGAAGTCTTTTGGTTATAGACTTTTGTATATGACTCAGTATGTTTATAAAAACATGTTTTGTTTGTGAATCTGTTGTCCTGCTTTTCTATCCCGAGATGGTTACTGTCAGGGGACTTGTTATTCGCTTCGGCATGTGCAATAAAATGAAAGGGTCGACAACTTGTCCTGGGAAGTCACATATTTATTATCGACCACCGAGGGATGGGCACGCGCTCGAGGATCGGGGCGTGACATGGATAGTTATGAAGATTGTACAACTTAATTTACACTCTGATACTAACAGAGAATTATGGTGTCACCTTCTCTGGTAGTTCAAGTGCCCTATACAGTATGTGAAAAGAGTTGCTAGAACAATGGGAAAGGCAGCGAGGATAATGGCCACAACATACCATTGATCATGGTGAAACCCGAAATAATCTTTCAAGAAGGCCGCCACAATTTTGGTTTCTCCAAATGCCTTAATTTCCTTATCAATATATCCATACTGCGAAGTCATCGTACCATTAAGTGCCCATGATGTTGGACACACATAGTACAACCAGATCCACCATTTTGGAATTTTCTGCAACAATGACAATGAAGCACTATTAATTTGCCAAGCACTTAGTTTTGAGATGTAAGGAATAGTTTTTAGTTGTTGTTGATACATGCATAAGATATCTAAATCTGGCAAGATTCATAAACTTCATATTTAGGTGCTCTACATATACAAAGAAAAGAACATGGACAAAATGTTTGTGGAAAGAGTCAAGAACATAAAAAGTTTAGATCAAACTGTGGTAAATGACATGGATAGCTTACCGGTTCTGGGATCAAGCAAAAAGATTAAAATTTGCGTAGAAGGCAGATTGTAGAATTGCAGCCACCATGAAATTTGGTGTCAGGGACACGAGCGGCATTCCGACGTAATTGAATGATAGCAGTGAGCAGAACATGACATAGAAGTACCAGAAGACCTTGTCTGCTGACCCGAAATAACCAATCATTGGATAGGTGATGATCACAAATGAAATTGCTTGAACTAGTATATATGGTATCTCAACAACAACCTGTCAAAACAGCATAATACAATAGTCTTATTAAACTGTTTTACATGTTCTTATGTGTCTTAAAACATGTTAAGAACTTGGATCATTCAGTTGAACTAGATTTGCCCATCTGTTAAGAAGGTTAAATTTTAAATTAACTACTACGGGAAATAACTCAATCAGCTTCCGAGAGTTCTTTACCCGTGCTAGTGAAAAAGCCAATGAAGAGTACATCCCTGCAAATCTCTCACGTTACATGACGGTCCGTTCCGAAGAAACATAGTGTAGTACTGATGAGCAGTTGTTTATGCCCAAGAAGAGCACGGCTATATACATCGAACCCAACACATTGAATAAGTTCTGCTGGTTTTTTTTCTAGCAATGAGAATATATGGGGTCAGGAGAAGCACCAGTTTCTTCATCATAACAGGTCAAAAAAATTCACACGATAATTTATGACTGAATATGTGGCAGCTAATTGTGCCAATCATTGCAAAGTTTGATAATTGGAAAACCCAGCCAAACGCTTGAAACCTAGAAGGTATACCCTTTGTTTTTAGTTCTTCTTCCCTGTTGAAGACTAGATACTAACGAGATCAGAGAAGTGTTCATTCAATTAGCCAGATGCAGACTTAAGATCATCTCAATAAGCTCGTGCTCCAAAACTCGAGCAGACTCAAGTCTCAAATTGACTGAGAGGGATAGTTACTCACAGTTTCTGCCCTTGATTCCAGAACAGTAACCCGAAGAGAAAAGACACAGCAATTGTGTGGAGTGTACGCGTCAAGTTGTAAGGAGGAGTTCTCCAATAGGACAGCGCGTGATGATCCTGGAGCTGTAAGTTTTAAAGTGATTTCAGGAACATCCTTGGCACTAATGATCCAAAAGTGAAGTCCAGTTGCAGAAATGACAAACTTACGCTTCAAGAAAGTTAAGGCCAAAGTGAAACCGACGTTGAACAGCAAGGTAAATCCCAGTAAGACACCAACTGACATCCAAAAGAAATACCCATTAAAGTTTAGTCCTCGGCTTTCAAGGATTTTATGCCCTATTGTAGAGTTTGACGACAAAATCTGTGAGTATGCATTAAAAGCAAGAACAAGTCCGATTGGATTAAAAGATGAAAGAGGAAGTTAGTTAGATCTATGGATTATGTAAGCAAAAACAAGTTAGTGCATTGAGAAATGCAGAGGAAGTTAGTTCTGCCTAAAAATTACGAAAATTAAACCCCCTCTCAAGGAAAGGACATCTTCATGCTGAAAGAATACTAGGGCCCATATACTTATTGATTCAGTAATTGCATTGTATCAAAGTCAAGTAACTGGATGATATAATAATCATCAATGAGACATTCTGATTTAAGGCAGGAAGTTAGCACAAAGAAATTACAAGAATGAGATCATAGGATTTAAAATTGTCAATATCTATCTGTTAACCGAGGCCCTCAGATATATTGAACAGCTCAACTCATGTCTTGTCCTCATACTTGGAGCACCATAAACAAAAGAATGTGTAGTAGCAAAGCTGGTTTAGCTAACCAACAACACTAGCATGTCAAAATACTTGTTTAGAATAAAATGGGTTAAGTGATTCTGCAACTAAAGTGGCTTCTTGTATATGGAGCTACAGGAGCCAAAAACTTGTTCTCACTTCTACAAGGCACTCACCTTTTGCCATCGTGGAGCATGAAATTCATTAATGGAAAGTCCGATTTCTCCATATGTTAGTGGAGAGACCCAGAAACCCCACTTTAACCAAGCAGGCATAGAGGCTGCAGCAACAAAGTGAAATATTAAATGCACTTATTCATCCAAAATCAAACCGAATAGAGATTCTGACATCCTTACATTTTGGGATGACGAAACCACCAAATAGCATCACAATCAGTAATGCAACAGTACCAGCTAAGTTGGAAGCAACCACAGTTTGAAAGATTGAGGCCAGAAAACAGAACATGGATATGGACGACAAGTGCACAGAGAAAAGAAGTATTAATTGGTGGAAGAACCTGCATAAATAAGAAGAAAAATATAAGAGTCATTACTTGGGAGTAAAATAGTATTAAAATTTACAGATGATACTGAATGTAACAGAAGTTCATGGAGGCAAGGTAATGAAAGGTCATAAACCAAAGAACTCTAAAACTTACCTGCCTGCCTCGGACTGTATCCAATCACGTAATATGTAAGAGATGTCCAAACAACAGATTCCAGCAGTGAAAGAGGAAGTTTCAGTATAGATGCTGGAATTGCATAAGCCCAAGCAGGGTAAAAGTACAGCTCCTTTTGTTTGTAGAAGGTTATGAGCCTTGAAACCGTTATTGTCAATTCCGGAAATCCATCAACGAGGAGTATGATTAGCGCGTAAAACATAGAGCCCATATAGTAGTTTGCATGAAATACATCTATTCCCATCCGAGTCCGCAAGAATACAGTCATCGTGATAAACGCAACAAAAATAAGCTGCATGATGAAACAACAATAATCACCTTCTAAAGTTCCCTTACATATATGGAATCCAGGAGACAAGATTAGAAATTAGACTGTAATGGGCACTGACGTTGAAAGAGATATATATCATAAAAAGTACAAGAGATTTATAAGAGCTTATTTTGACCTGTACTGATTTAAAAACATAGATAAAAGAATTTCTCCTCATGAGAAGAAGTTCCCTCGCCATGCATGCTCTGAGAAGTTCCCATCTGGACAGAGAGTATACATCAAAAGAAAGAGCATTTTTGTGGCTTTTGGACCTATCAAATATGCCTGAAAGCTCCTGATCAAGCTTCATCCCACAATAAGATTCCTTGAACTTTTTACAGAACATATCAACTGACATATAACTGCACGGTAGCTCAGGATGCTGCCAATATTGTGCTTGATCTTTTCTAGATATAACCTGCATGGCAGTAGGCAACATAATAAAAGGTTAATAAAGGAAGCTAACATGCAGTGCACAACCTGTCTAGTTTTAACTACCTCTTGGAGGAAATCGGCAACCCCTTTTCTTTCAGGACACCTGAATCCACAATCCTCAAAAAACTTCAGAGCTTGGTCACGAGGGCCTTGGTACACAATTTTCCCTTCAACCAGCAGAATGAAGTCATCAAAAAGATCAAATGTTTCTGGCGCAGGCTGAAGAAGCGAAACCAGTATAGTGGCATCTGTCAAATGTGCTAGCTGCTGAAGACAAGAAACAATCTGAAAGGCTGTTGAACTGTCCAAGCCGTTTTTTATTTCGTCCATGAATAGAGCTTTTTTTGGGCCCACAATCATCTTCGCTGTACAGTTTTTAACAGAAAGCTGACTTGTCAGTGAATCTTTTGGAATTTCAAGGACAGAGATCAGAAAGGACAGTGAAACATTGTTAAACTCCAGTCATATAAAAGTTTAATCTTTATAAAATTTGCTGCATCTGTCAGCATTTTTTCGCTGTACTACCTGTAGTCAGTCTCCTTTTTTGACCACCTGATATGCCTCTTCTCATGGGATCTCCAACCAATGTGCCCACACAGATATCCAGCCCTAGGATCTATGAAAGATTTAAACAGATAGACAGAAGTTTCTGCTTAAACGTTTGAGGCAAAGAAAAATAATTAACTATCAACTCAGTCAAAAGAACATACCTTTAAAATATAGTCTGTCCGAAGAGTTCTTTCAAGTCCTTTGAGAGCAGTGGCCTGGTAAACAAGGCATGATTATTGTGAGACAAGTTCTTGAAGTGGCAAATAGTTGTAAGAAATTACACAGTTCAAACAATGTAACACACATTCAGTGATAACTCATAAATTAAACGGGCTACACATGAAGCATATTTCTTTTTCCTTGACAAGCAAGCATTGGATTGGTAAACCTGTGCACACTAAATTACCCCATAAATCCAATGGATCAAGTGAGATGCAAGCATAAGATCAGGTGAGTGGCCCAAGCCTGGGATTGTTGAACTAATTGTGTAGGAAACCAAACCTGTGTTTACACCTATGCCAGACACACTATTTCGTTCCCTAACCAGTAAGCCAAAGCCATGGTTTTAACATTCCATGTTTCAATAGAATTTGTAATTATTAACCTGCACCGGTTGCCCCAATGCCAGACACACTATTTCGTTCCCTAACCAGTAAACCAACGCCATAGTTTTAACATTTCATATTTCAATAGAATTTGTAATTATTAACCCGCACTGGTTGCACCATGCTCAAAGTAAAACTTCTAGTAACCGGACCGAAAAGCAATTAATGCAGACTCAAATTGTACACTGAAATGGATAGAGAGAAGAAAATTGGAGAATGTCACTAAAGGTACCTTCATGTAAGTATCTATGTCAGGATCTGGAAAGATTCCTGCCTCCTTCTCCCTTCTGCTGATCTCCATCATGATATCTTTGCAACCAGAAAAGCCAAAAGATCGTCATTTAACACAGTTTCCAAGTGATAGATCTACAATCACTTTGAAGAATACTCACCTTCTCTGCTTCCAACACCTTGACAACGGGCAGAGAAGTCCAGTGTTTCCCTCACAGTCATGTCTGGAATGTGCAGATCATATTGGCTTATATAAGCAGACGTCTTTTGGGGGATCAACTCGTTAAGATTGTGGCCATTATATGAAATTTCTCCAGTGACCTATCAGATAATGGAGGGAACAGGAGATGATATCATCAAACTCAAAGACAGATTAATAAAAGCTAATGGATGTTTTGACTGTACCTAATTAGCTTACTTGGAACTTCAAGTTCTATGCTTTAAGCTAACCATAGACTACAAAATAGTTCTGTCCCAGTCAGCTATAAAATGCAAAAGTAATCTATGCACTAGTATGATCTCTCGCTTCTCAGCACCCTTCAAGCACTTTTGTCAAGTAAAATAGCACAATGTGCTTCAGTGGAGACTCAATGAAAACTCACTGAGTCCATGCCTGCAAGGGTACTTATGTTTAAGTGTTCATGTGAAGAGGAATTTGGATGACATGGGTTCTCTTGAGCTTCATTCTGTCTCAGTTCATACGTTATTTGTAAGCCATACATGTGGTATGTTGGTATTGCTGTTAAGCCTAGTGCAGTTTGACATAGAAGTTCTTTAGCATAGAGCAAGCATGAAACCTTGAGAGATTTGCCTAGAGTCCCTGAGAGAGCCTTAAGAAAGGAAGTTTTCCCACATCCAGGAGGTCCAAGCAATAAAGTCATCCTGTGGCAAGAAAAGACAATGAATACCATGCAAGAACGACCAAATGGGTTGAACTATATTATCTAACCATAGCAGTCCACCATGGCTTGTTGCTTCTTGAAACAATCCATTCCAATAATGACATCGAAGTCATACATGGCCAAAATAACTAAGTCTATCAATTCCTTCCAACCACTAATAATTATCTTGCACCCTTGAGAGCTTAAGACAGATAACACCTTATCCTTCATAGGGGTGGAGATGCTAATGACTATTTCCAATGACTTCAATTCTAATCTAGTTAATCTAATAAACTGCTCTGCTACAAACAAATGCGTAGCTCTCGTATTAAATAGCGGGTGAGCAACATACTAGTCTAAGGAGACCGTACCTGTGATTTTGACTCGGGAGTCCTTCGCCTCCTCTCTTGTCATCACATACATTCTCTCTTGAGCTAGGGGTCAATCAGCGTTTTGGTGAAAAGGGGTCAATCAGTGTTGTTCTGCAATGTAGTCCCAATTTGCTATCCCATGTGCTGTTGTTGGGGTTGCATCCTAACTAGTTGACGCGAGCAGTTTCGCACCTGATGGCCATTCTGGCCACACCTGAAGCACGCTCCAGTCTTGGTGGGGCACAGTGTTGTCCCATGTTGACTACCACAAAATCGGCACCCGCCACTGAGATTGTGTGCCAGCTTCTAAACGCCATTCTTCCTTTTGGAATGAATGGAATGCTTTCCTCTTACCATCAGCCTTTTTCCACCCTGATGGTGGTCCCAAGGATTGATCAAAAGCTTGGCCATGAACCAATCTGATGACCACACAAGTGGACCCAAGTCATTCGGTCAATGGATGACTACCTAACCATAAAGGTTGATCAAAGAATGATCACATTTCACCATGGATCGATGGACGATCATGAATCGATCCTGAATGATTATGTTCTGATTGTGGGTGATTTCGCTCAATTATGTCACGCCCCGAACCCCGAGTGCGCGCAAATCCCTCGACGGTCGATCCAAAAATGCGACGTCCCAGGACGCGTCCCCGATCCATTCTTTTTATTTCTTTCAATTAAGCACATGCGGAAGTGAATTAAATAAACCTTGGCCAACAACAAACATAGGGATAGTCAACACTGGAACAATTTCCTTAAAAACAACGATTTCCTTTTCAACTGATTAACCCTAGGAAGTTTAATACTTACAAACCTTTCTATGGCCACTTCCTATCGACCCTCTCAAAAGCCTCAAGGCCAACCTAAACTTCACTAACGGCAGGGCCAGCCAAAGGGTGTCACATCTCACGCCCACCACATCCTCCCTCGGCAGATCTCCACGCTACGGCCTTGAAAAATGTTAACCACGATGGGATGAGATAAATCTCAGTAAGTCAAAACCCTAAACCCCAATTAGGATGTAAATTCACCTCGAAGGCGGTCCTAAGCACACACCATACATAACTTACCTTGCCTTGACGCATACCTGCACGTTAGCTCAACATATATACCATCATCAGTGCAGCAAGCGTGGTTTAATAACCGGGACACATCATTTCAATCACATGGGTCCCGATTATAAGGCCAAACCGTTATGACACGTCCCATACCGTGCCATACAATTCTGTCCCATAATCAGGCGCGGCTATCACAACCATTCAGGTGTGTTCCAGTTATTACGACCCATCGGCCACTGCCAACTCGAAAGTCAGCGGTCATTCGGCGTAACCGGGCATCGTCCCACCTCGTTGGGCATAGCATCGTCCAGAACCCTCACCTAGACGGCATTCCACACAGGAGCATCGTTCCGAAATCCATCCGCGAACGACAACGTCTAGCATCCTCCGCCTAGACAGCATTCCACATAGGAGTATCGCCCCGCGTATTCATACGCATCAGGACAGGTTCCACTTAGTGACCATGCAAGCACGTCATCAATCAACCCATTTCTTATCTTTCTCATTAGCCACGAATCACAAAACTTCCTTTTGCAAATAACAACTTGGCAACTCCCTTTTTTTTCGTTCAAAACTTTTGGAAATAAATTTGTACGCAGTCACATACTCAAAATCAAACCGTCAAACTTTGCACATATCTACTATAAAACCTCCTTGTTTTACTGAGCAACACCTCATTTATTTTCTATTTTCTTTCCCAACCACCCCTTTTGGAACTAAATTTGGGTAATCCCCATTTTTTTTTGTTCAAAACCTTTGGGAAGAAATTCATAGGTGCTTACGCACTCAAAATTAATCCGCCAAACTTTGCACGCACCTAGTTTAAAACCTCATTATTTTATTGAGCAAATAATTTTTGGTATCCAACCCGACACCTCATTGTTTTTCTAATTAAAAGCTCATAAGGTCATCTTTTGCAATAATAATAAACAATCACCATAAACCAACCATTCACATATTATCACGCATAAGTTCTAAGTATGTCAAAAGTCAACCACATCACCAAATATGCATTGTCCAGCAAGCACAACATCAAGAACAACCACAAAATCACAACCGGCCCTAATCGGCAGAAACCAGGCCCCTCGCGTACCTCCAAGTTTAATTCCAGAAAAATAAAAACAAAAACTCAGAAAATTCTCAAATTTGAATATGTCTCAAAGGATACTTAAATGAACATTTTTAATGAAGACACCTTGACCCAAATATTTATGGATTAAGAGCAGTAATTCACCCAAACCGTTACCAAAACTATGTCCGTATCCAGAAATTATGTTTTCCAAAATCAATTTGGTTCGAGGTCCAAAACTTGTACGTTTCATCTGAAATTTGACTATATTAAACTACAAAATGTGATGAACAACTTTTGTGAATGAACTCTTTTGAAAATCGAACCCTAAGAATTGATAAAAATCTTTTGAACACCAAAAGGTCATTGTTTCCAGCACAATCCGAGATTCTGTTTTGCCTGAAACGAAGCTAAAATCTCATTCTTTTAAATCCCTAAAATCTTGCGTAAAATATATGTCATATCTGAAGATGTCTAGAATATTTATCAAGAGGGAAGCAACCTCAAAATCATAGCACATTTTTCCCCACAAAAATGGCAAATGGCGAGCGTCCAACAGACTGATTTGGGAGAAATCCACTAAACCAAGCTAAATCACCCTCATTAGTACTAATCCAACCAACTAGATCAACACTAATCCATCTTAAGGCTAATCTAACTAAACTAGACTAACACTAATCCATTTTAAGGCTAATCTCACTTAATACTAATTTAACTAAGCTAATTAGTACCGATCTAACCCCCTAAGCGCAATTAACAACCTAATCAAGGATTAGGGAGTTAACTCACCAAATTAGGACGACGGCGGGTTCATGGCGATGGCGGCATGATGGTGACCAAGACTTGAGGCTATCGCGTCTCCAACAAAAGACCAACCGAGGCTAAAAAACAACCCTATAGCTCACGGCTAAGGGGTGATTCTGTTCTGGAGTTGGTCGAGGCTGGTTGAGGTGGTGGTGGCTGTTCGGCGGTGATAGCGCGGCTGTTGGACAAAGCTAGCGGCGGGGATGGGCATTGCTAGGGTGACGTTGGGACAGGTGGTAGCTGCTGGTCATTGGGTGGTGATGGGAGCTGCAAACGTGGAGAACTTGGCGGAGGCATGCTAGTGGTCTGATGGTGAAGCTGGTGGCGTGAAGTGTGGAGAGATGATGAAGGGATGGTGCAGCAACCACAACAAAATAAAAGGGGAGCAAGTTGGCGTTGAGATGAGTTTGATGGCGTTAGTGGAAGGGAGGGAAATGGAGGCATGAGGGGTAGAAGAAGAGATGAGGTGGGAAAGAAACATGAGCAAGAGGAAGGGAAGGAACGGCAGAAGCAAGGGGGAGGGGATCAATGTGAGAAGAGAAAGGGAGAGAGAGAGAGAGAATTGAAAGTCCATGCACCCACCAATGGGAAGCTTCAAGAAATATCTAAACACTCATGAATTGTGCCTCCAAATTTTTCACCCTCCAAGTCAAATGGCCAACCAATGAAGAATTTAGTCCTAATTCCTCACTATTAAGCCATTTTAGGCAGCAAAATAAGCCATTACTTCTCCCATCCGAATTTCCATTTCATTTTCCATTTTGTCCGAAAACTGATTTTTCCGTAAAATTCCGAGCTCGACGGAATTTCTCTAAAAGATGAGACAACGTCCTAAAAATGAATCATGACACGCTCGAACATCCGATTCCCAAAACCGAATTCAATTTCATGGTTAAAATCGATCGAACGTGATTTTAGTATGACCTAACCTATCGGGTAGCTTTTAGGGATTTTAGCGCGTTTGACCCATGGTCAATAATTTTCGATCCACGTTTGTGTAGCTCCGACTCGTAGGCAACTCTCGATTGTCGTAAAAATCGCAAGGTTTCAATTACGTGTCTCAAGTATAAAATTGATAGAAAATCGAGTTAGTGCCGTGCAACGTGAATTTCGCAATCACACGGAATCACTCGCAATTCGACTATGTGTTTCTGTTGAATCGACCTATGTCCTATCACTAATCGATTATAACGATGTCGTATTGACCCTTGCCGATTATTATGGTCGAGCAATCGATTTCTGATCGAATTCTCGAGTCTGTCACGATTATATCCCTTAACGGCTTCACATAATAGATTAGTTACTCGTGAGTGGCCAACTTATTGTAAAATGACCATAGGCGTGTCGACGAAATGCCCATTTCATATTATCGAGACGGGGTTGAAATTTAGGATGTCACAAGTTATGTACCAACGTGGACAATCATGATTCGACTCGATATGACCGTGTGTCAGTTACGAATTGACCGATCTCGAATGACCACATAACAAATGGGAGTTGGCTTGGACCAGGCCTAGGGCCAATCCAAGAGCCGGTCCACTTGGCTAGAGCTAGTTCAAGGGCCGGTCATTGAGCCCATGCCCTAGGCCATTGATCTAGTCAATAAGGCAAACTTTGCCTACAACAACCACACTAAGGGTGGCTTTGACAAATTTCAGGTGTGTAGGAATGATTTTTAGGGGATGTACACAAAAAGCCCTTGCCCGGTACCGGTTGCACTTCCAATAGCCTATTTATTATGTTTGCCATATTATTTGGAAATTGACAAAAGAGAACATTCTAGAACACCCTAGGTCTTTCATGAAGAAAGATGACTCACCACTTTAGTTATATATTTCTAGATTTTGTAATAATTGCTAAAGATTTGCCTTAGCAATTAAGTAAAGGATCCTCGACAAATATTCCACTAAAATTGAGGCTCCTTAGGCAATTATGGCAATTCTATGGCCTAGGTGCCACCTAACCTTCTTTTGGGTGACACCTAATTAAAGTGGCTTACTCTCCAAGAATGAATCAGGTATTTATGTGGACTAATCAAGAGAATATTTAATAGAAGATTCTAGAATACTTGGGGAGCAAGTTCTTGAATTTAGGCATGTGGTAAATATCCAAATCTCATGATTACCCAAATCTAAGCCATTAATGAAGATGATGAGTCACAAGCTTAGGTGACCTCTAAAGATTTGGTCATCATTACACCTAAGATCTTGCTTGTAGAACAAGTTGGCTAAGTAATGATGACAATGGTGACTCATAAACCTAGGTATCCACTTGAACATTTGGTAACGATGACTTAAGATTTTTCTTAAGGGAGAAGCAAAGGACTCATGGCTTAAGGTAACAATCAGAGAGTGACATCAAGGACTCTCATCATTTCCCTAAGATTTAGGTGTGCCACATAACCTTATTAAACAGGCCACATTTTCAAATAGGTGTGTCACCTTGCAAAATTAGGCTTGCCACCTCAATATTGTAGCCGTGCCACTTCAAAAAAGATGATTGAGTCATTTGAATAAGTAATAATGAGGTTGATGCTTATAAATAGGATGAGCCCCTCATTCATTTCCACCTTTTGAGCTCTCCTACCATTCACACACCATACTTCCCCTTTTTCACGACCTTGCACCATTGCCCCTCATCAAGTCATTTAAGGTAATTCTCAAGATTCATTTAAGTAAGTAAGATCCCTAATTCTCCTCTAGGATGGTAGACTCCATTGTTAAGTCTAGTTAGGCGCTCAACCACTCAAGCCGTGTGTAGGATGTCGGATCTTTTGTATAGTTTGTTCACGTTTGTGCTTGAATATGTGCTTGAGTTGTTCATGTCTGGAGTGAGAACAAGGTTCGCTTGAATTGAGTTCAATGTGAGGCAAGGTCGCCCAAGGCCGCAAGACCTTAGATCGACATCAAAGCATGCTAGTTCCAAGTCTCATTCAGTACGAGGATTGCCCAAGGTCATGAGGTCTTGAATCGACCTTGAGGCGTGTTGGTTCCAAGTCTTGATCGGTACAGAGATTGCCTAAGCTCACGAGGTCTTGGTAAGGCATAAAAGCATGCCGATTCTATGTCTTGATTGGTAGGGGGACTTTGTGCTTGGCATTGGAATCAAGCCACAAACCAAGAGTCATTCATGGCACGAAGTATGTTCACACCGGGTCAAATCCAAGGTCCATTGAGCTTAGGATCTTCATGAAAGCAAGGTGTATCCAAATTTCAAGGTCTTGGATCGGCATTGAGGCATGTCATTTCTTGGCCTTGTCCAATATGAGGATTGATGTTAAGTGATCGGCTCAAGTCACGGACCAATGGTTGTTCCCAACATGTTTATTTATGTAGTACAAAAATTCATGGCACACACGCATGTATGAGCACACCTTCGGGCCATGTATGAGTCGACTAAGAAGAAAAGATAAGAACCGATATGCACTTAAAGAGGAAAAAACACCTATCGTCACATAGAGTTAGCGGCGATACCTCGCTCATCAACGAAATGCCCTGGTTGAGCCAAGATACTTAGGTCTCTTGAACCCGAAAGCCTCAAGAAGCCAGCCCCGAGAAGCTTCGGTCGAGCTGAAATGCCCTAGTCGAGTCAGGAAGCCCAGCAATAAGCTAGAAGCCCCAATCGATCCGAGAGGGCCCGATGATAAATGAATTTGCATGAGTGCCTGTTATGCATAGCATGATATGTTGATGTGTTCATTGTTAAACCAAAAGTAATTTATATCGACATCATGTATTTAATTAAGGTATGACAAATAATTTGATATTGATCTTATCGACACTGTTTGCGAGTGTTGTACTTGCTAGGCTTCGATGATCAAATGCTTTTTCGATAAAGAACTATGAATTTTACTTACTGAGTTCCCAAAACTTACTCTCTCATCTTTTAGTTTTGTAAGTATGAAAGTCTCACATCAGTTTTGGAAGTTGTAGTCACACTAGAGGAGACAAGAATTCCCCCAGCCTATGTGAAAACTTGTAGTGTGATGTAAAAAGGAAAAGGGCATATAGAAAAAGAGTTTGTAAATATACTATTGTAATATAAAGTAAGATATAAATATAATGTATATCCTAGTCTTCCAGCTATTGTTTGTCCGAAGAGTATGTTTATTCACACTTCCGCATGTGTTTATTAATAAGATAAAAAGAATTAGGATGACAACGATCTTAGGACGTCGCAAAAATAACCCCTACTACTCAAGACCATAGAGATAGAGTTGGGGTCGTTATACATATCGCGATTTAGATGCGCCTGCTCGTTCGGACACATCCCTTTTAATCAACTGGGCCCCTTCATGTAACTCGTCGTAGTCTTTCAAGTTTAAAGGCATTAGCTAGTTGCGAATTTTTGACCTCAAGCCATCCTAGAATCTCCTCACTTAATCTACTAGGTCTTCGATCATCCTCGGCACATACTTTGATAGCTTGGTGAACTTGGCTTCGTATTGATCAACGGTTAGATGATTTTGGTAGAGTCGTAGAAATTCTGCCATTTGTTGTTCTCACACGCACTCAAAAAAGTACTTCCGTTGAACGCTTTAATGAAGGCACCCCAAATTGGAGCTATGCCTTAAAAAAAGGCCCTTCCTCGGGTGGTATCCCACCAATCATCGGTGTTATCTTGAAGTTGATACACAGCTGATGTCACCTTATCCTCCTCAATGCACCTTAGTAGTGCAAAGGTCTTCTCCAACTTCTTGACCTATGAGGCCGCAACCTCATGATCACTTTTTTCAGTGAATTGTGGTGGCTTCAGCCTTATAAACTACTCCATCAACTTATGCATCCATCAATCGCCATTCCCGTCTCCATCTAACAGGGCATCATTGGGAGTAACAGCAGCAGTAGTAGCCTGATTTTGAGCCTACTGTCCCAACAGATTATCGATTGCCTCTAAGACTTATAAAATTCCATCCAATCTAGGATCCCCTTATGCCCTTCCTCTGGCACTTGCTTGGCCTGTAACTACCCTTCCTCTAGACATTCTCGGGTCCGGGCTATTCATCTTTAGAGTTCTAAAGGAGGCTGGTTCCACCATCCTAACAACATGATTAGGGATTCAAAACCACAATTCAACAAAATAATTAGCAATCACAAGCCTGTTGTGTGTTCCTAACTAATTATCCCAAAGTCTCGGCGCATCTTACCATTCCAAGTAATGACCTGGCTTCAATACCAACAAATGCAAGACATCACACCTTGACCCTCAGACATGCAGTATCCTTTCTTTCCTTTGATAATTTAATTGCGACGTCCCAAGAGGCATCGCTGACCCAGTCATTTTATCTTTCGATTAAATGCAAGTGAAAAGCATAATCAACTCCACCCAGCCATACACACTAATAGGGATAGCAAGGAAAACATATCAACAAACACTTTCATGCATATATACATATACATCAACTTATTACATTAGAAATTTAATAATTACACGTCCGCAACATGGATTCTCTCCAATTTATCAAAAAAGGGTTGGGGGTTAGCTTAGTTCCTCTATCCTACGAGTGTGACCTCAAAAAATGGTGTTTCCCCTACGTGCCTAGTATATGTCCATGTCGTAGTACCATGGCTCGGGCTTTGGATCAGACTCCATGTCCAAGTTCGACTCTAGGTTATGACGAAGCTATTGGGGATGTCCACTACCATGGGGTCCTATATGGCACTCCTAGATCCCCTACCAAGCAGCCTGTCAAAACCTCAAAGAGGGTCGGAGAGCTCCCCTCCGAAATATACATACCATTCCACAAAACAGTGGGGCACCGGGTTTGTTAGCCCCTCATCCACCCAGATGGTGGTCACGAATTTCTTGTATACAATGTCAATCCCCTCTTTAGGACGGGGATCACTTGGGTGTCCTAATCTACAGGCACCCCAAAATGCATATGGTAGAATGGACTGTCCATAGTTAGGGCCTAAAAAATTTAAATCACAACTAGTGAAAGAATTCATAAGTAACTCCTTAAACCTCATGTAAGAGAGTACTTTGCCTCGGAGGCACTCTATACGTGCGGCTTAATCAATAGCAAAGCCATTGCTTTGCATCATTTATAAACATGAACTAAGTAACTCACCCTAAAATATACTCAATTATTACATAAATAATTCTTTACGTGAGTCCACAATTCTAGCAGGCACATGACAAATACAAATAATAATCCAGATATAACTATTATCACTTCCATGCATAATGCATCCACACGAGTCTAGATTATTACAACCACTCTCGATCATGAATGACACTCGCGCCGGCGATCTTCCTTCACTCGAAGACAGCATTCAATTAAAAGTATCATTCTAAAATCCATCCGTGAGTAGCATCCGGACCTCCGCTGGGCATCCAAAATCCATCGAGCATCGTCCCTTGTAGTCATAAGAGTACAAACCAATTTAAGTGATCACACGAGCACAATAAGCATTCAAGCCAATTTTTATCTTCCAATTAGCCAATGCAAGAGTGTTTAGTGCTTGCATGTTATATACTAGCAATTTTTACTCTAAAAATGCCATAAAATAATCCTGTGTCACCCATTGATTATTTATCTACTAAAATAGTCATATGATAATCTCATTCTCCTATTATCAATGCAAACACATAAAACTTAACATCTCATTGTGGTACTTTATGATTAAATCCTATCATGCCTTTCTAAATTTTCTTTTCAAAAAATACTTTAGGCCAAAGGTTGCTAAATTTCATTCTCATGGCAAATCACCCCTCAATTCCACACAATATCACACCATGGGTTTACTTATCAACATAACTTATCACTTTTCAAAATAAGATGCCACAAGTTTCAAGATAAGCCATCACAGTTACTTATCATTTTTCAAAATAAGCTATCAAAAATATTTATCATTTTTCAAGATAAGCTATCACAATTACTTATCACTTTTCAAGATAAATTATCACTAGTACTTATCACTTTTCAAGATAAGTTATCACAATTACTAATCACTTTTCAAGATAAGTCATGACAATTATTTATCACTTTTCAAGATAAGCTATCATTAGTACTTATGACTTTTCAAGATAAGCTATCATAATTACTTATTACTTTTCAAAATATGCTATCACCTAATCCATCTATCTCTTAATCTAACTATCATTAACATTAATCATAACCCTAATCTCAAGCATAACCATCATCCTAATCAAGGTTTAGGAAGCCACTCACGGGACCGGCTTTCAAGCTTTGTTGGCGAGCGGTACTGACAATGATAGCACAGTGGCTCACCACAGTGGACAGTGGCGGTGGCATGCAACATGGCAAAGAGAATGGTGTGAGATGGTGGTGAGGCGCGCGGCAAGGAGAGGGGCTCAGCCTTGGGTGGTAGTGGCGGTATCACGACATGGCAAGGAGGGCGTCACGGCGTGGCAATGAACAAAAAGAGAGAGAGAGAGAGCACCAAAAGTGAGAGAATGAGAGATAAGGGAGAGAGTGAGAGAATGAGTGAGAGAAAGGAACTTCTCTTCCAAGTTTCCTCAAAGTCTTCATGAGCTTAGTACAAAATCCCTTAAATTACTCTTGGCAAAGTCCTTTTTTTTTTTTTTTTTTATCTAAAATACAATTGCTTTTGATTTACTTAGCGAAGTTTGTAGGAAATAAATCAGAAGCATCGGTGCATAATAAGTCAAATAGAGCGGGCGAGGGATTAGACAACCAATTAGAGGGAAGATAATTAAAACGACAAGCTTTTGCAAGCCAATCTGCTAGCTGGTTTGCGTCCCTGTTGCAATGGGCTAGGGAAAGGTTCTAGAACTCCTTCATTTTTTCTTGGGCCCGGTCCACAAGTGGCTTTACTTGCCAGCTTAGATCTATCGAAGACTTCACCCATTGCACGAGTGGGAGGCAGTCGGATTGTACTTGCAGAGAGAGCTGCGTGCGGTTGGAGAAGAAGTCTAGGGTTTCGAGGAGGGCAAGGGCTTCCGCCTGTGTTGCTGAGGAAGCCTCCATGAGTTTCGCGAAGCCATCAACGAGACAGCCCCTGGAGTCCCTGCAAACGCAAGCGATAGTTGCTCTGTTTTCGCCCAATCTCCTACCTTCTTCGACTTCTGATTCCGCTTCGCTGGTTTAAGCAAAGGATGTGTCTATGTTGATTTTCAGCGAATTGGGAGGTGTCTATGTTGATTTTCAGCGGATTTGCGCAGCTCATAGCGGAAAATAAAAGGCGAGTCTCACCAACACTTCACTTCCCTCACGACGGCACAATGCACACCAACTATTTGATTGAAAGAAACATGAGGCCGAACCACTTTTATTTACATATATAATTATGAAGGGCAACACGGGTCGGTACAAAAGGGTAATTGGGAGGTGGAGGTTACCATCCAATCATGGCCACGGGCATCCGGCACCCCCTAACGCTCCGGCATCTCGCATCCTTAACCGGCATCACGAGGCATCCCGGGCAAAGACCTCCGAGGCTTCCGGCACCCATCTCATTCCGGCATCCCCGACACTCCTGTCTAGGTAGGGTTTGTCTCTCCTTTTCACTTGTTGGTATAGTTAAGACATTAAACTAGACTTTCATGAAGTTCATTATAGAAATTTTCACAGATCCACGAAGCTTCTGGTCAGAGTTACCGAAACGCACAGAGGACTTGCCTAGAATAAAGTTTGATACTTCTAAGGTGCGGGATGATGGCCAAAGATGTGCTGGTTCCGATCCTTCCAGATGCTCCAGAGAGTAGCAGCGATCAGGTCAAATTTGATGGTTTGTGTCGGGTTTGTTTTAATCATATATAGCCATTCATCAAGCCATGTTAACCCAAATCTGGAAATTTTAATTTGCAAGGGTACGACTCTCCATATCTGAGCTGTCCATGGGCAAAGCAGTAGAGTGTGTTTAGTGGTTTCAGCTTCCTTTTTGCAAATGGGGCATAATGGATCCATGGGCCTAAAGTCCATGCTAAGGCCCAATATCTTCCTCACCTAATTAAAAACCCATAACATTAATCTATAACAAACGTGACAACACATTCTCCATTGTAGGTAGAGCATTGTGACATGCTTGCCAGAAAAATAATCTAATTTTGGGTAGGATTTTAGAATGCCTTTTTGCAAATGGGGCATAATGGATGTATTTCCATTGTAGGTAGAGCTGGTTTTGTTTGATGAGATGAGGTTGCTGTTGTGGCATTTGTGCTGGTTGAATTCTCTCTTGTTGTGAAGTAGCCACTTCTCACTGAATAGGTCTCGGACTTAGTATTCATCCAGACCAACTTATCTTTTGCATCCGGCAAACCAATAGGGGTTGCAAGTATTTCATTCACTCTTCTATCATCAAACATCGACTTTACCCTTTCTGCATTCCATTTTCCAGTCCCTTGGTCAATTAGATCTGCCACTTGAACTGGTTCATGTCTTGTTGCTGGGCCGCCAATAGGACCACTCTTTAACCATTTATCCTCTCTGATCGAGATTTCCTTTCCATTCCCAACCGAGTACATAATCTGTGGAGATATAGAATCTCTTCCTCGGATTATACTTTGCCATCCCCATGAAGGTCGGGAGCCTTTTCCAGCTTTCCAGAAATCACCTTGTGGGTAATACAAACCTTTCATTACTTGGCTCAATAGGGACTGAGGATTTTGTGAAATGCGCCAAGCTTGTTTCCCTAGCATGGTTGTATTGAATGCTATTAGATCCTTAAAGCCTAGGCCCCCCTCATCCTTTCTAAGTTTCAGAGATTCCCATTTTTTCCAATGTACCCCAGCATTTTTACTGTTAGTTTTCCACCAAAAGTTAGCAACCCTCATTTCAATAGCTTTGCAAATAGAAACATGGATTTTGAAGATGGACATGGCATATTGAAGGATAGCATGTACCACTGATTTTATTAAAATCTCATTTCCCGCTTTTGATAACAAATTCTCCTTCCAACTTTCCAGCTTCATGTTAACTCTCGCTAGGATCCAGGCGAACATATCTTTCTTCGAGCTTCCCCAATTCGAGGGAATTCCTAAATATTTCCCCGTTTTCTCAATTTCTGGAACTCTCAATTCTGAGGCCATGTTCCTCCTCAATGTAGTGGGGCAGCATTTGCTAAAGTATATGCCCGATTTATTGAGATTAATGGCCTGACCAGAAGCAAAGCAATATTGATGTAAGATGGCCTCCAGATTTTGACATTCTAAGGTTGTGCCATTGAGGAAAAAAATAGAGTCATCCACAAAAAGCAAATGTGATAGAGTAGGGCAGCTGTTGTTCATCTTAATTCCTCTAAGTGTGCCATCATCTAGTGCTTTTCTCATCAAGGAAGATAGAACATTGGCCGCTAATATAAAAAGATAAGGGGATAGTGGGTCACCTTGGCGAATCCCTCGTGTTGGCTTGAAAAAAGGTAGAGACTCCCCATTAAAATTGATACTAAATGTAACCGTTGAGACACATTGCATCACCCATTGCACCCATTGCTCACAGAATCTCATTTTAGTTAAGCATGCTTTAAGGAAATCCCACTCAATCCGATCATACGCCTTATGCATATCTAGCTTTAAAACCGCTTGGAACTTCCTTTTCCTCTCCCGGGTTCGTAATCTATGAAGCACCTCCTGTACAATCGATATGTTATCCTGTATTTGCCTTCCCCCCACAAAAGCACTTTGTTCTTCGGCAATGAGGTTTGGTAGCAAAGGTTTAAGTCTATTGGTCAGCACTTTGGAAATGATTTTATAAATAAAGTTGCAGAGGCTGATGAGGCGAAACTGTTCCAGCTTTTCTGGATTTGGAATTTTGGGAATAAGGGTTATTAGTGTTCTGTTCATGTCAGGATTGAGGTAGCCAGTAGTGAAAAAATTCTGCATTTCTCTGAATATATCCTGGCATATGTCCGGCCAATGCTTTCTGATCCTTTGAATGGCCACCAAAAGTTCTTGAAATCTTCCCATCCATTCTTCAATTAATGCTAGATTCTAGCATGTGCTCTATTTGAAAATGAACTAAAGAAGCTAATTAAGTTGGTCTCTTCCTTTTCCCCTCTTCAATTGACGACCCCTCCCTTGGAAGACAACAATCCTTGCCTCATTAAGCCATCAAGCTTCTAGAATGTGTAATTTAGGGATTTAATCAAATTATAGTATAAAACACTATTCATGAATATGGATAATTAATGTACAAGCTTCCAAAAGATCAATTGTGGGCTCAGTTGGCCTTGATGGACCCACTTGGGTTGTCCTTGATGGGCGTGAGGCCCATTAGGCCTGTCCATGGCTTGGGCCCTCATAACTCCTCGATCGCGGCCCGTTTCCGCTTCGAAAATTCACAGTCCACCGATGTATAATTGAATTTTTACCCTAAGGTGACCATCCCTTATTTTTTCATGATTTGTTGATTACCGTTGTAATTCTATTCTTTAGATAGGGGTCAAATTGAAAATGTCACAATGCTTATAACAGATTTACTCCAAACTAATTTTTTTTATCATCCTATATTATTTGTGTTACATTGTTGGCAACAGAAAATTGTGATCATTTATAGACCTACCGTTACATAAAGTACAATGACAATTGCGAATGTATTGATATAGTCTTCTGATTTTGTAAACAGGGAATTTATGTTTTGGCCGAATGAAATCTCCAGCTCTCTTTTTAATTCAAATGGACGCTCTTCATACAATTTTTATGACATTTCACTATTCTTTCATGGATGATTGCGATAATATCAACAGTCATATTAGCAATGGAATTAATATATTCGGTTTGATGCATGGTTTCATGCTTAAAATTAACGAGTCATGGTCTTAGTCTCAAAAAGTCAAGTCTTCCAAAAGGGAACATACGGGAGCTTCCAGACCAATCTCATTCAGCGAAGAGGCTATTTCCACATAAAAACGCTTCATTGAGATGAAAAGATAATTAATGTCCATGAATCATGTAGGGACCTACATAGTTAAAGCTTCAGATGATATCGATCACATAATTTGATAGACGATGCAATCAACTTCTCGAGAGATGCATACAAAGAAAGGGTCAAATTCATGGACGAATTGGAAGCTTCAACATCGAATTTATAGGAAATAATTTACCCAAAGTCATAGATTTTATTTAATTAGAGTTGCCAAGGTCATCTCTAGTAAAGTTCTTGGCAACTTAATGTGTATCCTAGTTGTTTAGACAATATATGCGTCACATAGTTTTGCCGTTGACCAAAATTTTCTTTGAGTAACAAAAGAGGGCCTGAGTCGTTGATTACATGATAACTGCTGGGGAAACTAACTCCTATTCGTTCACCTAACAATAAAAGAAGCGACTCATTAGGCGATGTGTCATTTAAATAATGTTCCGTACTAGTAAGCAGAGCATAGTTTTTTTTTTTTTTGGGTCGAAACAGTACTTATAAATTAAGATCCCAGCAAAACGTTTACATTCAGTTCAGAATATAAAAGATCCTGCAAAAAGGGAGGGGGTTGAAGAGCCCAATTCGGAGGGAGCAAGGAGGCCCGCTGGGCCTTTACAACTCGGTCCACAACCACATTCGCTTCTCTAGGGCAATACGCGAGATGGAAATTAGGGCAGCGACTCAACAGCTCTCGCGTTTCTTCAAGGAGTTATCTGAGTATCCATGGTCGTCTTGCTGGATCGCGCTCCCGAACAGCATCTACAAGGAGTAAGCAGTCAGATTCCAGCATGATTTTGTCCCTCTCTCTGCCGGTATAGATCAAATATTGTAGGGTTGAATTAAGTGCGATGGCCTCTGCTTGCAGGGCTGAGGAGGCGTGGGCATTCTGCACAGAACCATCAACCAAACGGCCAGAGGAATCTCTGCAAATACAAGCCACCACCGCGTCGAAGTTGGATGAATGGTAAGCTGCGTCGAAATTCACTTTTAAGACTCCTCGTGCTGGTGGTTCCCATCTGTGAGCCGAAGTGTTCCTCGTTGCAACAGATCTCAACAGGGGGGCATGAAAGTTACGCCTGGATTGGGCGTCAGCAAGCGCCATCTGCACAACTCGGGCTGCCTTTGGTTGTTGTTGCCGGAAAAGAAAAGAATTCCGAGCCTTCCAGATATGCCATAGGACCGAAGTAATCGTTTCAAGAGTTGGTAAGGCAGTTGTTCTGTCAATAAATTGAAGTAGCCAGATTTCTATACGATGCACAGACATGATAGGACTCTTGATAGCTAGTTCTGGATGCTGCCAAACATCAGATGTCCATGGACACAATAAAAAGAGATGTTCTGGGGTCTCGGGTATGTGATTATCGCAGATACAACAAGTTGGGGTTGGCAGTATGTGCCGTTTATAAAGATTTTCTCTAGTCGGCAAAGCATTATTACAAATAGACCAGAGAAATGACCTGAGTTTAGGCATAGTGTGTAGGTGCCAGATAGCATTCCATAATCGGCGAGGCGGCTGAAAGGATGAAGAGGCATGATTAGTGAAGTGGGGTTTATGCTGAGCTCTAAGCTGGTTATAACAGTTCTTCACTATGAAAATGCCATTTTGCAATCCTCGCCAGATAAGTTTATCTTGGGTACACTGAGGTCGGATAGGAATAGATAAGATTTGATCAACTGTTTGGTTATCAAAATGCTGGTTAAGAAGTGAAGTATTCCACGAGTTAGACTCAGTGTGTATGAAACCTGCTACCGTTGCTGGTTCACCCCTAGGAGCAGGATCGCCAATAACACCTTGAGGTAGCCAGCAATCCTCACGAATTTTGATATGTGTACCATTTCCAATAGACCATAGGACTTTATCTGCAATAGAGTATCGGCCTAGTAATAAGCTCTGCCAACCCCAAGAGGGCCTAGCACCTTTAGAGGCATGCCAAAAATCCTGAGTTGGAAAATATAAGCCCTGTAACAGTCTACTGTACAAAGAGGTAGGATCTTGGGCAAGATGCCAAGCTTGTTTACCCAATAATGCTCTATTAAAATCCATTAGATCGCGAAATCCTAGTCCCCCTTCATCTTTCCTTCTTTTTGTGCTATCCCAGGGATTCCAATAGATGCCTTTCTTGCTGTGATCTGATTGCCACCAGAATTTAGCCATTTTCTGTTCTATTGCTTTGCAAATAGCAGCAGGTATTTTAAAAACCGACATCACATAGTGTGGTATAGCTTGCACAACGGTTTTGAGAAGAACCTCCTTACCTCCTTTAGAAATAAGTTTTTCCTTCCAACCTTCAAGTTTGGAATGTACTCGCCCCATAAGCCAAGAAAACATCTCTCGTTTAGATTTGCCCCAATTTGTGGGTATACTGAGATATCGGCCAGTTTTGTTAAGGATAGGAACTCTGAGTACTCCTGCCAGACTTTCTTTTAAACTAATTGGACACTCTGTACTGCAAAATAAGCCTGATTTATTGCGATTAATGGTCTGGCCTGTAGCTAGACAGTACTCGTTTAGGACAGCAGCTAAGTTCTGACATTCAAGAAGCTTTGCATCAAGGAAAAAAATGGCATCGTCTGCGAAAAATAAGTGGGAGAGAGTAGGACACCATCGGTTAAGTTTAATACCTTTAAGGTTACCCATGTCCACTACGTTGTTGATCAAAGTGGTTAAGGTATTAGCCATCAGGATGAAAAGGTATGGTGATAACGGATCACCTTGTCTGAGGCCTCTAGTAGGATGGAAAGGGGGCAGAAACTCACCATTAAACTTGACACTATAAGACACCGTAGAGATACACTGGAATATCCAATGAACCCATTTCTCATGAAAGCCAATCTGTAGGAGATAATCTCTAAGGAAATGCCATTCGACCCGATCATAAGCCTTCTGCATAACTAGCTTAAGCACAGCATGGAAATACTTTTTCCGTTTTCTGATTCTGATCTGATGCAAAACCTCTTGAACTACAATTATATTGTCTTGGATTTGCCTACCTCCAACAAAGGCAGTCTGTTCTGGTGCTATTAATTGGGGTAGCCAGGGTTTAAGACGATTAGCCAGAATCTTAGAAATCACCTTATAGATAAAATTGCAAAGGCTGATAGGACGGAATTGATCCAATCTTTCGGGATGTGGAGTCTTAGGAATAAGGGAAATAGAGGTATGATTGTATTCTGGTAATAAAATTCCTGTCTGAAAGAACTGTTTGACCGCTGAGATGATATCTTCTTGCAGGATATCCCAATGGGCACGATAAAACTGACCATTTAAACCGTCGGGACCGGGTGCCTTGGTCTCGCCTAGTTGAAAGACAGCAGTATGGACCTCCTCACAGGTAATTTCAGCTATTAGGCTTTCATTTATCTCCCCCGTCACAACCTGTTTGCAAATAGTTAGAGTCGGGCCATAGTCTCTATACCCTGCAGAGGAATATAATTGTTGAAAATAGTGCAAGGTCATCTCTTTGAGAATATTAGGATCACGTATCCAGTTCTGTTGGTCATCCTGTAGCATTCTGATCTTGTTTTGTTGTCGTCGTTGAACCGTAGAAGCATGAAAAAATTTGGTATTCTGATCTCCCCATCTTAGCCAATTAACACGGGAACGCATTGCCTAAAATTTTTCCTCCTGCTGCCATAAGTCGTGTATTTGTGCTTTGAGTTGCGATATCTCTTCGGTCTTAGAGGGAAGAAATGGTTGATTGGTAAGGGACTAAAGCTGATACTTAAGAGTATGAATCTGATGTTGTGCATTCCTGAATTTAGAACGGCTCCAGTTGGATAAGGCTACAGAAACAGAGCGCAATTTTTGGGGGAGGGTCACCTGGCCAAGCTGAGAAGAAGCCCATGATGCAGAAATTACTTCGCGACACTCCATGTCCTGAAGCCAAAAAGCCTCAAAATAAAAAGTTTTCTTCCTTTTACAGTTTGATGTTGCTTCTGTGGATAAGAGAAGGGGGCTGTGATCTGATCCCAGGGCTGGAAGGGCGAGTACTTCAGCAAGGGGGTAAGCTAATCTCCAATCCTCAGTGCATAGCATTCTGTCTAATCGTTCCTTAACCATATCATCACCATGTCGGTTGTTAATCCATGTAAAGGCACAGCCTTTGCTGCCAAGATCCATTAAGATAACAGTCATTTAGTAGATCATGAAAAGAACACATTCTATAAGGCTCAGCAGGGTTTTTCCCTATTTTCTCCCAAGGGTATAGCACTTCATTGTAATCCCCTATGCATAACCAAGGAAGGGTATTGAGGTTACTTATGTGACATAAAACTATCCATAGGTTCTGCCGGATATGAAAGCGCGCTGGGGCATGTAAGCAAGTGAGGCGCATGATGATACCAGAATCCAGGTCAGTACAAGTAGAGTCCAACAGATCTAAAGAATGATAGATTATCTTCAGCGAAACCTTGTCATTCCAAAAAAGGGCCAACCCTCTCGCTAGACCATCTGGATCTTGTATGTAACTTGCTGAGAATTTAAGTTTTCGTCGAAGGTCCATAAGCTTCTGAGTCTGATTTTTGGTTTCCATCAAAAAGAGAATGTCGGGCTTCTCCTGGGTCACTAAAACCCGTAATGCTTGAACTGTCAGAGGGTTGCCCAACCCCTGACAGTTCCAACTTAGAAGTATCATTGTTCACCCGGTGGCTTTTTAGGGCCAGCCACCAGGGCCCAACATGCAGGAGTGTTTGCCTCAGTGATAGGAGTGTCTTGTAGAGCTGATTCATCAAAGTGTTCCTGAAGCTGATGTCGAAGTTCTTGAGGAAAGGGTCGTTTGGCCTTCTTAAGAGGCCCTGATCATGCATTAAGGCGAGGGTGTTTAAGCTTCTTTTTTGACTAAGAAGAACCACCCGCAAGATTAGCATCCACTAGAGGTTGTTGAGCGAGAGGTTGCTGCTCCTGACTGACATGACTAGTTGCTGGGATAGTAGCAACATAATCTGAGGCTTCCATAGTTTTTTTACCCTTGTTTTTGTGTGCTGCGATATCAGGTACAAGTTGGACAGAATCCGAGACAAGAGTAATTGCTGAAAGACGCTGAGGGGTTTCTGGGGTAATCTCTTCATCATAAAAGGTACGCCAAAAGGGACTATGTTCTCGTGCCTCTGCTCTTAGCCAAGAACCAAATAAAAAATTGGCATCGTTCAACCTATTTTCATCACAGGGGAAGGCTTTACAGTGCGTTGCATAATGGCCCAAAATACCGCAGGAGTAGCAATAGTGGGCTAACCGTTCGTATCGAAAATCTAACCAAAGATTTTTGCCTTCCACCTTGAGGAGAAGCTCTGATTTCAGCGGGCGCTGAAGGTCCAAATCCACTCTTGCCCTCCCTGCTCGAAACGGTAAGCCATCTTTACTCTCGATGCTAACTTCGATGACCTTACCAATATGACTTGCAGCCCGACGAATAAGAGTCTCTGTACAACGCTCTAAAGGCAAGCCAACAACATGGACCCAAAATGCACAAGAGTTAAAGTCATAGCAATACAATGGCGTATTAGCTATCCAAGGTTTTAGGATAAGCAAATGATTGGCAAACAACCAAGGTCCGTTATCTAACACTCGCTGTTTAACGTCTTCAGATTTGAATTTAATAATATACAAACCAGAGTCGCCTTGTGAGAATTCCATGAAATCAGTGCGCCAAGCCTTTTTCATAGTGGTTTGGAGAGCTTGAAAATTCACGGATGGATTATTTAGAAGCTTACCCACCAGAGTTAACTGACATTCCGCAATTTTCTCCTTAGGCACTGCCTCGTCCCATATCTCTACTTGCTGTTTTGACCACAGGCGGCCCATGCGATTACATAATGCTGCCAGGCGAGCTTCTTCGACAGCATTGGGGAGCTCCATTGTAGAAGTTCTGGGAGGAAACCGCAACAAAATACCGTGGAAACAAGGAATTCCGAAAGCACAGGGCCTTGGAAGAAAGGGCGACCAACTGGGAAAGAACACAAGGGAAATTGAGGGAAAATTCAACAAAACCAGAGTCCAATCATGACATGCAAGTGAAGGAAGGGTGAGGGAAGAGGGCAAAAGTACTGGGTAACGAAACAGGAGTGGGTCAGAAGTAGTTGAGAGAGAGATGTGCAGGAATGGAGACTTCGTAGAGAGAAAACCCAGGTAGAAGACCTGGGGAAGAAACTACCTGAATGGTAGATGCACTCTACATTTCGTAGAGAGGAAACCCCAAACGAAGGGCGGCAGCAGAGCATAGTTTGCTAACCAATGAGCACACCAATTACTTTCTCTATAAATATGGACCACCTACCAAAAATAAATAAATAAATTGAGGATCGAACTCCATATCCATATGCATATACGTCATAATCACCACAAAGACCCTATCGCTGGCGAAGTTGTGACATCTCCAGCGAAGCTTGCGAGTCCACTTCCAAAATTATGTTGGTGAATCACAAAGGAGATAGCCAAGCAGAGACCCAAAAATGCCCTAGAGTTTAGTCTTGACGGTAGAAAAAAATGCCCAGAGGTTTGGCAAAGCCTCATTTCCAAGTACCGAATTTGTCTCGAATCGAGGCTTTGCAACCCCACCCCTCCCCCTCCCCTCCTCTTCTCCTACACCTCCTCCTGCTGCTGCTGCTCCTGTAGGACTAATTTTACTTCACGTCTTTCAATCCTCAAATCGAAATGTAACATCTGGAGTTCGAGGGAAAGAAGACGACGGTGGTAACATCGTTATAACATTGAGTTCAAAACGAATTTAAAATATTAACCACATAATTTCCACGCCAGATTGACTCATTATTTAATCGCCTCTCGAAATTGTTTTTCCTTTCCTCAGAAGAAAGAAGACAGATAAGAGAAGTATATTAGAAGTGCCAAAAGTTATGTACAGTGCTCACTTTACTGTAAAAAATTTAGGCCATTTAAGTGCCAAATTAGAGCAAAAATGATCACTTAAGTGCTACCGGTAAGTGCCACCGATAAGGAATTCCAGCTAAATTTTATACATGACATTTATAATTAATTTATTAAAATGACTTGGCAATTTTTTAAAAATATAGTCCCCGTGGACTACAAAAACGACATTGCACAACCTACGTGGCTCGGACGTCCAAAATGACGTCGCACGGCATGCTTTCAGTTCCCTACGTCACCATATTTAGGAAGCATCGAAGAGAGATGGCAGCGGTGTCCACCACCACCACCGACGACAGAGCCTCTAGTGAGTGCCCAAAGATCGTGTGGAACCAGCCCTAACAGAGATTTATGACGGAGTATAGGAAGGCTAGGCTTGATTTCCCAAACATTCGTCCCTTGAAGCAAGGCCTGGGATTGGCTTCCCACCTTTGCGTCACATGCCAAGACCAACACCATGTTTGTTGTCCCCGCTTGCTTTCATGTCTCGGTCCGTTCGAAACCCTTTGTGCACTGCCTCTGTTCTTGATTTGTCTCCTTACCTGGAACACCATATGCCCACTAGGTGTCTGAGGAAATTACCTGATGATGGAGCTCTTTTTTTTTTTTTTCAACTGTTCTTTAGCGCTGCTTAGTGGTCATAGAGAAAAAGAGACTAAGGGAGGGTGAGAGAGAGATTGGGTCATTGATCAAGGCATGAAGACGGCTAGTTCAATGGCCAGCTTAGGGTTTGAAATTATCTTTCAATTTGTGGATTTGGGGTTCTCATTTAGGGAAAAAGCACTAGACGGTGTTGTTTTAAGGTTTAGTTGTTGACTGAACTCCTTGGCGAGCCACATCGACTTAAGAAACTAATAAAAAAAAGGCCATATCGGATTTCTGACCAAATAGACTAGAGTTGAAACTAAAAAGATTGTTTAAAAAAAATAGCATTTAGGGCTCTATTTGTTTCACAAAAAATAAATTCTAAGAAAATGTTTTCCGAATTTTCCAACATTCGTTTAACGGAAAATGAATTGCTTTGGGAAAACATTTTCCATGAAGGGAAAATAGTCTTCTAAACTAATAGAAAATGTTTTCTACTTTAAAAGTGGAAAATATTTTCTTCACTATGTCTCTCTTATCTCATGCCTCTACAAGCCCTTACTTCCTCCTCCCCTTTCTTGTTCTTCTTCTTCTAATATATTCTTAAAATTTGAATTATTTTTTTTATTTTTCTTTTCTTTTTTCTTTGTTTTCCCTCTTCTTCTTTCATGGCAATCACAGGCCATGGTGACAACCAACGACTAGCCATAGGTGAGCCTTAAGCTCGCCAACGAGCATTAGGCTCGCCCACCTTCGGCGAGCTCCGAGCTCCTCGGCCTCAAGCTTGAAACTCGCACTCGCCAATATGGGGAGTAGCGAGCTGGTGGGCGAGCATCTTGCTCGCCAGTGAACTCAAGGCTCACCTATGGCAGGTTGTCAACCGTCGTTATGGCTAGCGACCGGCCAAGAAGAAGAGGAGGGAAACAAATAAAAGAAAAAGAAAAAAAAGAAAAGAAATTGAAAACTGAAAAAAATAATTAAAAATCTATTTTAAAAATAAAATAAATGAAAAGAGTGTATGGAGGAAAAGATTTTCCTTATCGAATAGTGGAAAATATTTTCCACTTCATTTTGAGATTTTATCTTAACACAAAAAAATAATTACATTTTTTTGGAAAATAACTTCTTGGAAAATATTTTCCAAAAACACCATATTTTCTGCAAAACGAATGGAGCCTTAATGATCCAAAAGAAATTTTTAGTACTAGAGTGAAGGACACACACAACTTTTAACACTTTTAGTGTTCTTCTCCCGAAGATAAACTATATAAATGAAAAGGTCCCTATTGGCCTCTATTGCATTTGTCATGAGAAGAAGCGGTTGACCAAACCATTCTTTTGTGATTTGGTAATCTTTGCTAAACCCATCCCCAAGGGATTGAGAATCGCCCAAATCAATGGGATTGACGTGAGCAAAGCACTACAAAGCAGCACCCTAAAACAACAAATGCCTTTTGTCCACGGTATTGTTTTTATCAACCCATATCGTTTAGCGTTAAGGAAAAAGATGGGAAATTCACCTTTCAATTTCAGCATTATTCAATGTTCACACCACCACAACAAGCAACAATGACCCTTTTTTTTTTTGGTTAAAGCCTTTTTGTTATAGTTGACTTGCAATTTGTTGAAGGTCTTTCTTTAATCCATGAAAACGACTTGAAATTTCTTGTAATTATAATCTTCGTGTTTGAATCAATCCACACACATCGAAAACTTCACACCAAACAGAAAAAAAGAACCCAAACAATTATCCAAAACCAATCCTCTCCCTCCCTCCCTCCCTCCCTCCCTCTCTCCCTCTCCCTCTCTCTCTCTCTCTCTCTCTCTCTCTCTCTGAAAATGGCACCCCAATCTCTAGTCCAATTCATAGAAGCAGCGCTATGGTGCACAGGCCCTTTTGAGCTATCCTACACAGACCCTGACCAGAAATGGCTCATAAGAAAAGACATGCTTTCACTCCTTCAAGACTTCCCCAACCTCAGCCCGTCAATGGACACCTACATCCATGATGATGGCACAATATCTCCAGTTCTTCTCCCCAAGTTTCCCTCACCATTGGCTCCATGAGAACTATCCTTACGTGGCCCCAATCGTGTTCGTGGGCCTGACGGGCATGGCCCCCTCCCCGACGATACACCATGACAACCCCTTCGTCGACCCCTCGGGGCTCACCACGTCGCCATATATCCAAACCTGGCAATTCCCTAGGTGCAACCTCAAGGAACTTGTCCACAACCTTGTCAAGATTTTCTCTCGTGACCACCCTTTTTCCTATTCAGCCACTTCTAGCCCCTTCACCCACTCTTCCGTCGTCTCGAAGGAGGCACTCGATCGCCTTGAGGGGATGCTTCACTACGACACCATGACCTTGAGGTCCGAGACCGACAAGGAGATCGAGAAGCTACTGGCCTTGCAACAGGAAATGGACCAGCAGGTTAAGATCGTGACGGCTATAGTCCAAGGGCTCAAGCGCGAGAGGTGGGAATTGAGGGATAGGGTGGTGCGGTTGGCCAAGGAAGCCGATGTCTTGATCAACTGGCTCAAAGTCCACGACCCCAAACGGGCCATGGCCATGGGGGACGATGACATAGATGATGTGTTTGAAGGAGTTGATGAGGAGTCCAGGTTGAGGCTCCAGTGTTTGGCTGCAGATCTGTCTATAGAGGATACTATTTATGCATTGGATAAAGCAGTTGATGAAGGGGCTATGAATTTTGAGATTTATATTAGGCAAGTTAGGAATTTGGCAAGAGAACAGTTTTTCCACAGAGCCATGGTAGTTAAATTTGAGACATCCCCTCAACTTTTATAGGACTCAGTATATCTCCTGTGAATTCTTGCTTCTCGATTTGGTGTGCATATTCTTCAGTTTTGGAATGAGTCAGTGGCTATGTTTACCTTCAACGGGATAGTTTTATTCAGTTTAGAGCCAGATTCTGTATCGGATCGGAAGCTTTGTAAAAATGTCATTTCAGACTCGTAGTTAAGTGTTCTCATGTTTTGTTTGTGAAAAATCCTCCTGTAAATGGGACTCATTCATCAAAATTCTCCGTAGACTTGAATTTGTTCGAAAAACGCCCTATAAACTTTATAATTTCATCTAATAAATCCCTGAGCTCATTGCCAGCCGATGAATGCGTGCATGTTTCACGCCTTTCAGGAGGCACTTTTGCTCATTTTAATATTGCAGTGAGCTAATTGCCGGACCTTTAGTTCGGTTGACCCTCCCATGTAATTGAAGCACGGATTTTGCCAGTAGGCAGTTATTTTCACCTGTGATAAGCTCATCAGGGGTTATTGAATCAAATTGATCACATTCAAGGATATCATGAAAGAGGGGCCTTCCGAAACCTTTTGTCATACTAATCCTATAGCAATCGGGTAACGGAAATCAGATCCGTAGAATTTGAATTGAGTTCAATAGGGATAGCTCTTAATTTGATATCAAATCATGTTGGTGATGTAGTACCAAGCTATGCTTTCACCATACAGGAGGAAAGTTCCGTAAAGGCAATAGGAATAATTGCTCTTTATAATTTCGCCTTGATCGTTTGGAAGAGGTAGAATCTAGTTGTAAAAGGCAGAGCTTGCTTTTTATTGATAGTGTTTGAAAGCTGCCAATGTAGTGCCCACTTTTCATTTTCCCAAAAGTTGGTAAACAAGTGTCGCGACCCAATTTTTCGGGTTCACCACTTAAAACTAGGTTGATGGACTACTAAGTCTTTAAGCTTAGCTCGGGCTCTCCCAAGCCCATACCAAATTGCGACTTAGGGTTTTGACATGCAAAAGATTATTATCTAGGAGTCGCCACTAATCGGTTTAGGGTAGGTCGATTAGACACCTAAGTAAAATAACGGGAGGATTATCTTACTCCTACGAACCAGAGATTTTTGGTACGGGAACTTGGTTACACTAGACTATCCTAGTGCCATTTCGGTACCATTTCTTTTTAATTTTCAAAAAAAAATGTTTGGCAATTGAATTGATTTTAATTTAGCTTCTTAACGTGTGAGGTGATCATACAGGTGCGCATACCACCAATTTAACACTCAAGAAAGCAATTAAATAATGGCGAAACATACCTTAAAGCAACGAAAGCGTCTACAATGTTAGATTAGAATTCACATCGATAATCTTAGATATGATTCCTAATTAACAAGCAATCAATTTTTTGTTTTCACTTTATTTAATGAAAGTCATGCGATGCATGCTAATAATCTAATATGACATGGTGACATGACCAAAACTGTATGACATAAATAAGCATGCAATCTATCCTAAAGCATGAAATGGATTCATTCTAATTCTTTTATATTTTCCATGAAATTTGAAATTAAAGAAATGCAACAATTAAATATGCAATCTAAATTACCTAATTCTAATGACATGCAATGCAATGCAATGACATGATGTATAAAATTATATCAACTAAAATGACATGCAACATGTCATTTAATATGCGAGTTATATGTCACGCGACATTTATTAAATGACCTAGTCTAATGACGAGAAAGTTCTAATTAAATGAACCTAATAAAAACTAAATGACGTGCATTTTATATTTCTATTTTTAAAAATGCAATCTATTCTAGATAATGAAATGAATTTAAAATGAAACATGTAATCTTAATCTAAGATGCCATGACGTACAAAGAAATGCCCTAATTCTACATGATATATGCATGATGATTTTTTTATTTTTTTATAAATACTCGAAATTTAAAATTGCTACGTAATTAAACATGCAACTTAAATTAAACAAAAACTAAAATCCTAAATGAATGCATTTTTTGTTTTTTTTTATATTTTTTGAACTGAAATCCCTATCCTAGATATGCAAGATAACAAGAAATATTCTAAAAAACAAATTGAAACCTAATTCAAATATTTTTTTGATTTTTCTTAGTGATTTTCTAAAACAAACATTATCAACTATCCTTAAATCTAAACAGACAAGATATTCAACAAATAAAGGATTAAAATAAACGAAAAAATAACATGTTATCTCATAGGTCAAATTAACGTTTACTTTTAACCCTAAACATCATGACAAGAAATCAAAATAATTATAAATCTGATCCGAAATCTTACGGATCAAATTAATAAATATATTGATTCAACAATTAATATACTTTAAACAAACCCCCAAAAATTAACATAATTAAAAAAAATGACCCGACGTCTTACGGGTCAAATTAAATAATTACAATAATTTTAGGGACAAACTCCTATGGATAATGCCTATAAAAATCAATTAGCAATATTCCAATTGGTACAATAATAGCAAAGCTTAAAAAAGGTAAATAAAATAAATGACAGTTAAAAGTAAAAATAAACAAATAATAAAAAATAAATAAACCACCTAAGGAAAGAGGGGGCAGCGGATCGTCGGTCCGGCAAGGGCGTTGGCTGACGGCGGAGCTCCGGCGAGGGTGGTGCGGCAGCGGTCGGCGCGAAGCAGGGGCCTCGGGTCTCCTGCAATCGGGAGTTCGACAGATCTGGTAGGACGCGGGTGGCTGCGGCGTCAGGGGGATGGTCAGACGCGAGCAGGGGCCTCGGGTCGTCACGAGTTCGCGGGCGTCGACTCCAGGCGGTGTCTGTGGCGGCAGGCAGAGGCATCGGCACAGGGGTGCGGTGGCGCGGCTAGGTGGATCCGATGGCGCAGGTGCGGGCACGATGGTGCGCCGGTGAGGAAGATTCACCAGAGAAGAAGCACAGTAAATTATCTCATCAATATTCTACGCCGATTTCATCATCTATTGATAAAGATAGGATTACGATGCGATTTTCTTAATTTGCAAAAAAAAAAAAATCATTATAATATCGCACCAAATCTTTATTTAAATAATTTTTGTCATTTAAAAGAAACGGGCTCGGGCCAATTTTCTCGTTTTATGGGCTTAGTCCGGCCTGTTAATTTAAAACGCAAAACCATTAATTCGACCCCTCCGCCGTCGGTCCAATAAATAAATGCACAGAAATTCAAATTAAAACAAATGCAACTAGATTAATATGCTATGCAATTAATATATATATATATATATATATATTAGGGGTTAGAAATTAATCCCTTATTTTTTATGCAAATAAAAAAAATGCCAAAATTTAGGTGTCAACAACAAGTGAAAAGCCGGTCTGATCGGTTTGATAAGATAGCAGATGTGACCGGTTTGGATGGTTTTGGCTACCGGTTTGGATGGTTTTGGCCAGTGGCACGGTTGCTAAGAAGCGGCAGACTGAAGAATTGATCGTATTCCAGCATTTCGGTCATGTTCATAAAACATTGCTACAGACAAAATGAGAAAATAATAACTCGTACTTGGCATATTTGCATAGCTAGGGTATGTCAATGCATCTGAATAGAGTCGATCGATGGTCGGACTAAACCAGGCCGGATCCCTGAAGAGGGCCAAATGTATTGCCTGAGCTTGCCCTTCTGCTAAAGGAAATATAAGAAATGCGCGAACTGAGTGGGCTTGGTTCAGGCCTAGTTGAGTCGGACTGGGCATTATGTCTATAGCCTTGTCCAAGCTCCCCCATAAGTACCTAAAGTCATTTCCAGTGACAAGCCGAGCTCATGAAAAATCACTTGAGTTAGGCATTTGAAATCAGAATACTAAAAGCTGATTGTCCTTGCCCTTTTACAAATCCAATCTCCTTAGCACATTTGACGTAAAGTTGGATTTGTATAATCGGAAGATTCAAGTATCCAATTAAGAAAAATATTACTTTCTTATGAGAAAGGAATATAATATGATTTCAGAGTAGCCACACAATAAGAAATATATAAAAGAGATAGTGCCTCAACACCATCTACAACAAGCAACAAAACCCAGTAAGTACTACTAATGAAAAAAGTGTTCAAGGACCGCCAGATTAAACATTGGTTCTGAAAAATAATCCTCCCAAAATATAATCAATTATGCCATACTATATAGCATAATATATATCGCTACATCTTGAAAATCATACCTCTTTTTTCTTAGATGGCTCGAAATAGTAAGGAATCGGTTCTATGTTCTTTGTGTCCACGGGGAACCCATCGATCTCATCCGTCCACGGGTTGCTTGCTTCCCCGCCACCGACGGTCCTGATTGCCTCCCACATCACGCTGCTGCACTTGAAACCGGACCCGAATGCGATCTGCCACGCCCGGTCGCCCTGCTTCACCCTTCCTTTGGCCTCGGCGTACGCCAGTGCGTACCAGATCGAGCTGCTCGAGGTGTTCCCGAACCGGTACAGCGTCATCCTCGACGCCTCCATGTGGGCCTCGCTCAATCCGAGGCTCTTCTCGAGCTCGTCGAGCACTGGCTTGCCGCCCACGTGGGGGAACACATGGTCCACAGCCTTCTTGAAGTCGGGCACGTAGGGCTCGACGTTCACCATGTGGAAGCGCCTCACTAGGCAGTTCATGGCGTAGAGGATTTGCTCCGACATGGGGAGGACAAGGCGGCCGAACTCGGCGATGTTGGCCTCGATGGCATTGATCGCCACCGTCATGAGGTCCTTGGTGATGGTGACGCCCACTTTGCCGCACGGGTCCTCCTCCTGGAAGATGCACTGGTAGGAGCGGTCCCAGCGGGCTGTGTGCGTGTGCACGGTGTGGAGGAGCTTGTACTTGGCAATCTGGGCATCAGACGGCCGGTTCGAGAGGAGGATCGCAGCCCCACCGACGCGGAACAGGCAGTTGATGAGGGCCATGGAGCGATCATTGCCCAGGTAGGCATTTTCGGTGATGTTCTCGGTGCTCACGACTAGAGCATAAGAGTTAGGATGCACCTACATGAAGAGCCGCCCCCCAGCCCCCAAAAATAAAAAATAAAAAGCAAAAATAGCATGGCAATTTAGGCATTAATTAGTTGACCTTATCACTGCATGAATACTATAAATAAATTTAGTTAGAATTAATATTAAAATTAATAATCTAAGATTGATGACTGATCGAGAGAAAAACTAAACAGGGGTAATACGGAATGACTATTACAACCATATTGTAATTGCTATTACCCTGTAATTGGCAGTCAACTTGTAGTCATTACTGCAGCCAAACATGCTATAGGTTGAGTTATACGGACTTTTGTTATCAACAAATCATAATGGATGTAAAAAAGACTCGGTCATTAATAAGAGCAAAATGGAGCAATACACATAAACAAAATCCTTGAGAAAAGGAGGGGATAAATAAGAACACAGAGACATTCTAACAAAAAAAAAAATTTATGGATAAATTTCACTTATCGACAGCACAATTCCAACTACTAATTATGATTGACTTCTAATCACTTGATTTATCTACGGCAATCTTCATGGCCAAATTCTATCGTACTAATCCTAACAGATTAACTAAGCAGTTTTTTTATATTTCTCAAGAGACTGGCTTTGAGAACCGGCAATCACTAACTAACATGTAATCATGGGTCCGTATTATGCTTTTCTTACTAGAGCTAGCATACCCAACATGGATTTGCAAAAATATGGCAAAATATTTTCGAAAAAAATATAATTCACTCTGGTAATTAGCAACCGATGGTTTAACTTTCTAAGTCAATACACATAATATTGTAATTTCTTATGTACTCATATTATTTTTTTCTTTCATTTGGATGAAATATCTATCCTTACGAATATAATTCTCAATAATATATGTATCTCTTCATCCATCTTCTCATCTTCTTGTTTCACTTTAATCGCTATTTATATATGAATTTTCTTTATTATTTTTAAGAGATTTCTCTCATTGACTGACTTCATTAATAAGAGTATTATAAAAAATGACTTAATTTTCCATTCTTTCTAAAAGTGAATGGGCTTTGATGTTCTCAAGAGAAGTCCTTAATGCATTTAGGTTGATGAGAATATTCAGATTTATAACAATTTATATTACTTTTATTAAAAAAAAAAAAAGGACAAGTGATGCCGTCCGCTTTCATGCCTATTCAACACCACGGGACTAGTAGTTGCCTACCATAAATAATCGATGTTGCTAAATATGGCCAAGAAGAAAAGAGTACTTTTTTCCAAATTCTTGTTGGAAGTGCAAAATTGTCAAGAAGTAGCATTTATGTTTGATATTTTTCTATTAATATATCAATTTCGTGCACTGTACTCATTGGCAGTAACGTAGATGATATAAATAAATGTAGGAGATGAAACAGGCTCTCAATGGACTACTAATTGATTGTAGGCCTGGTTAATGGACGGGTCAAATCTAGTATGATGCTAAATAATCTTATCAGTGTGGCACAAGTTTGCGCAAGTCAGTGAGCCTTCCGAAGGATTTGCTCGTCCGGACCCCCACATTTTGCTCTTCGCAAAGACCGAACTTCGTTGGGCCTAATGGGTCATCAGATCATGATTACCTCTGAAGGTGAGCAGCCGGACTGATTTAACTCGAGAACCAAATCTAGCTAACCTCACCCGACAGTTCCAGGTTGGTTCGCAACGATTTGTTCATTTTTTGGGTGAAAAATCGGACAACTGACCTTGACCGATTTGGTTTTTGGTTCTATCATATTAATTGGTTTTGAACCAATTTCAAGGCAATTCTTGAGTCGGTTGTGAGCCAGTTTCAAAACCGGTTCCAATCCTAAGTTAAGTCTCTTCAACGTTTCTTGCATTTCTCATTTAGGTCAACATGATAAGTGAAACTCAAGGTTATTAATCTTCCACATTTTGGGACACAATGAAACAGGAAAAAAAAAAAAAAAGATTCTATTGAGAACCGACTATGACATAATAAGTTCAGGGTTCTTGCCTATCCTATAATCGACCATCCATAATCACCTCTAGCTGATAAGATCCATTATAAGATCTTTTTTTTTTTTTTTTTTTTTTTGGTAACCCACATTATAAGATCTATTTATCCACGTCTAAGGGGAAAAAAACCCCACTTGCTATTTTATCTGTAAAAATCCGTTAACGTGAATTAAAATATGAAACATGCTAATTCTTTATAGACCAAAATAAAAATTAAATTATCAAAGATTATATAATAATCGTTCCCGCGTCCTTTTCTTTTGTTTTTGGGCCTGGCGTAACTTTGTTGTTAATGTAAATATAACATGTATATGCATATACACACACCCCAAAAACAAAAGGAAAGAATACAAGTATGGTTCTATATGTATGTACGTACCAACAACGTACTGATATTAAAGAGCACAGCGACGCTTGTCAAAGAGAAAACAAACCAACCCACACTGGGACTTCAATTAAAGATGGTGCAGAGGAATCATCAGACAAGGTTGACAAAATCCGACGGATGTTGACGACTTCTTTCACCTATAGGATCATGGGATGATCTACGGGGCAGACCATATTTTACACTCTCTTTGCCCGAAATGGAAAGAAACAATAAATGTTAAAACTACACATATCAACTGCTTCGTGCGAGGACATTAAACATTCAAAAAAATGAAACTGAGCATATCAATGATACTGACTTTAAGTATTGGACACCTCCTAATCCCATCATTAAACGTGCTTTAAGCAAAGGAGCATCCCATAAAGCATGTTATTTTCTATTACGGGATTTAATTTTTTTGTTTAGCTTGAAGTTAATCTCACTTTTAGTAGACAGATGAACCGTATTTGCACACCCAAAGAGAAATGCCAAAGAGAAAGCCTTGAGTCATTTTCCGATAATTTAAATATGTTACCTGAAGCAGATTCTTGGCGAGGCCAATAGCACAAAGCCCACCACTGCAACCCATTCCTTGAAGGCTATAACTCGCCACATCTTCCTTGAGCTTGTACTTGTTCACTATCATGGAAGATAGAGAAGGCACCACGTTGAATATGCAACAGTTCACCACCAACACCCCAATCTCATCCCCTCTCACCCCCGTCTTGGCCAACACCTCGTTGACAGCCCCGAACAAAGCAGCCTCAGCCTCCTTCACGGCTTCCTCCAAGCACTGGTTTGGGGGCTGCCGGAGCAGCGCCGCAGGCAGGTATGTAGACTCCCCGAGCCCTGACCGCTCCAGCGTCTTGCGCATGAAGTCGAGGGTTGAATCCGAGAAAATCCCATATAGCCGGGCCTTCTCCATGAGCGACTCTTTTGAGCAAGATAGAGCGTTGGGGGGTTTGTAACACACGAAGTCCAGCAAGAAAACCTTGTTGGGGTATTTTGGCTTGAGAAGGGTCACTATGAAAAGGATTAGGGTTAGGCAAAGGAGAAAAATCCCCGTGGATTTGAGGTTGAGATGTTCAAGAGTGAAGGTTGATGTATCAAATGAAGACATTTGGGAGGGTGTGTGTGCGTGTATGTCTGTGTGTGTGTGAACAAGTGGAGATAATGGCGGATGAAGAAGAAGACAATTTGTGCTTGAGTATGTTGTGATGCTGGTTGAGTGCAAGTGAAGTCCTTACTGGAAAAAAGAGAGAAGTAGGGTTTGTGTAAGAGGAAGGGACAAACATAAGAACTGGTTTCCTTTATATAATGGGCTGAAAGAGATGATGGCGGTGCCCAAGATATTACGGAGCTCATGCTGTAATTGATCATGTTTAACGTGTCATGAGCACAGAATTTACCAATGCGATACGTTTTCTTGTCGTTTGTGTTGAATTTATAATCGCCAGCTCGCAGAATGATCGTGCGAGTCGTTTTAATGGAGTCTGGTACTGTACGTTTTCCTACTCTCGTGAAAATGTGTAGGTTGGCCCTAGTTTTTTTTTTTTTTTTTTTTTTGGTCAGGGCCCTAGTTTGGGTCTAGTAAATATTCGAGAGGATCTCTCTCTCTCTCTCTCTCTATTTTCTTGATAAGCTTTTTCCTATCCAACAACGCCAAAATGGGATTTGATGATATCTTGGCCGATATTATGGGCGACCATCCGTTTCTCATATGTCTTTCCTTGTTTGATTTGGACTGCTTTATTCCTTGGAAGTTATTCAAAATTTCTTCCTTTTGTACTTCGGTCGGGCGAGCAATTTCGTAGGGAGTGCTTTGGTTTGGTAGCCCCACTTTAAACGGGTGCTCACCCACCTCGATGGGAGTCTTTCAATGCAATAGTTTGAACACCTAGATCTGATCTTCATAATCTGCCTTCCCCTTTTCGTCCATAGTTAACCCAGATCGGAATACTTATATGACATATCATATTCTGCATCTAATGGAAGGGGCTGTATTAAGTGATACATAAGTCAACACTTTCTACGTAACGGTGATAACTTCGTGTGTTTATCCTGGGTACTCCTTCTGGAAACTTGGTCCATGTGGAACGGACTGTGTTGTTAGAGATGGTATCTGGGCAAAACCTCATCTAGTAAATGTTGGTTTGTGGACGGATTGAGCCCATACCCAATCAAATGAGGAGAGGGAATGATCATCAAGGCGAGAGTGTTAAAGAGTGATTTCTTACATTCTTTTGGGACAATGATATAGGCCAACACTGACGAGAACGTTGTTGTGATATCACAAATACCACATCAAATGAGAGATGGACTATTGAGTAATGTTTAAATCAACGCTTACTCCTAGGTGGTCATCACTTTGTACGGTTCTTTAGAATACTTCTTTTGAAGGCCTGGTCGACATGCAACAAGTCAAGTCAGGTCATTACAACTCATACTAGGAAGCACTTGGTCAATAGCAACGGCACTCAAAACGCACATATCCCATTTTTTTGTTTCCTCTTTACTACATGGAAAGCAAACCTGACAAGAAGTTCAACGTCAAACTTTCGCCAAACAATTTCTTCGGATGCGCTCATTTAAGTATATTTGCTATACTGCTTTGCACCTCTAAACATTTATCTCTCTCCACAAATATTTGATAATCATCTTTGTTTCTTTTTTCTAGAAAAGCATACGTGTGTGCTTTCTCGCTTACGTACGTTTCTCGTTGTACTGACCACTAACAACTTTGTTGCGTCAAGTTATTTTGATGTAGTGCTGATTGAGTGCAAGAAAACTAGGTACGATAGTTCAAAATGGTGAGAACACCTAAAATAGACAATCCATAGATGGATCAATCCTTAAAATATATTATTCAATTATATTTCTCTTATTAAAGCACATCTAAATCATATGATTGGATATATGAGAAGAATCATCTGTGTACGGAGGAAAAATAATTTGGGAGAGAGTATGTATTGAAATAGTTTGTTATCATGAAAAGGTGTGACTCTTAGATATAAAATTAATTGACTCTTGGTTATGAAAATAAGTGATTGTTAACATAATTTGATGGTTGATCATGAATTTTGGTGATGATCAGGATAAGGTATCTATTCCTAATGATGTATTAATTGATTGTCTATAAATAGTACGAAAACATACATTGTTCAAAACAACAACTCTTTCTTTGTAACTCCCTCTTCTTCTCTTTTCATACACAACTTTGATAATACATTTAAGATGAAATTCCAAGAAAGAAATTGAGTAATTACTAAACTCTTTTCTTTGCGGCTACAGTATATATCCTGGAGGTATATTTGCTCTAAACCTGACAACAATAATAGTGGGGGCAAATAATACCTTAAATACAATGATTTCCAGCGTGCATCAAATCATCAAAGATGTATAACCACAGCTTTATCTTCATCAGCAATGAAATCTCCCCAACAATCTTGTTGACACCCAAAAATACCCCTACCGTCACGTGCTGATCACAAGAGATAAAAGCCCAAAAATGCCTCATTGCCACATATGGGTTGTGATTTACATCAGCCTAGTCCATGCTAGTCATAAAAACGAAGGATGGCCAAGAATTTCGAGATCCCTTGGGCTAAATTTCAATGGACCTATGAATGGAGATACATGATTCAACAATGACAAAGCAGTTGGTTGACACATGTCCAAGCCAAGAGATGCCGTTGAAGACATATCATTGACGGCAAAGTTTGAGCAGGAATAGTTGATGCTTAAAGGGCGCGAAAATCAAAGGAATGGTTAATACTTGTTGGACAAGCCATGAAAAAAATCATCGAATAGGTCAAAAAGTAACCGGATGTGGAAAAGGCAGTTCAATATAGAATGTGAAGTGATTTTTAAGGAGGAAGCAACTGATCACCGATGATTATCCAATTGGTCTATAAATACCATAGGCAATCCAATAGAGAGTCCCCTAAACAACCCAAAACTATTTTATATTTCCTTTTCTCTTAGCTTAATCTAGTTTAGCTATAGTTTAAGATTCCCGTCATAGATTTGATTTCGGCGAGTGTCTATATCCTGAGTAGTGTTATTGATTAAATTCTGATGTTAACTTATTATCCAACATCGTTGATTAAATTTCGACGTCATGTCATCATTCTCATTTAGGAGCAGTGGTATTAGGTGTTGTTTTGCCATCCAACGCCGTCAATTAAATTCCAATGTTATGTCCCCATACACATCTAGGAGTAGTGTTTACTAGGTGTTGTCAACACCATCCAACATTATCAATTAAATTCCGATGTTGTGTCCTCATATCTATCTAGAAAAAGCATCTATTAGGTGTTGTCTCTACTATCCAGCATCATCGATTAGATTTCAATGTTGTGTTATCATATCTATCCAAAAGTAGTGTCTATTAGGTGTTATTTCTACTGTTCAACGTCGTCGATTAGATTCCAACATTTTGTGCCCATATCCAACTAGGAACAACGTCCATTAGATGTTGATTCTATTGTCCAGCCTTGTTGATTAAATTTAGATGTTGTGCTTTCAAATCGAACCAAGAGCAGTACCTTCTCGGTATTGTCTTTAGTGTTTTGTATAGTCGAACCAACTTCAATATTTTATATACTGCTTTAATTGTAATAAGCTTTCATTAGAACATTAAAGTGAGTATAGATCAAGTCAGTCATTAGGGTTCAACATTGATTTCAAATTCATGTTAAGCATGTTAAGCGACTTCATTAGATCTGAGATTATATATACATATAACACTTGATGAAAGATATTCATTACGGGATCCAAAACCGACGAAACAAATCTTAAGGTATTATTTTCATAGAGATGGAGATAATAACCACATCAAGTGTTGCAATCTTGACAAATAAGTAATATTGAAACTTTTGTTTCTATTTAAATGCTTGAGCTATCTTCCTTATGGCATAATAAATTATCTCATATTGACTATAACATTGTGAAATTTATAAATAAAAGTGATATGATATCATGTGAAAAGAGATGCCAGGGAAGGATTCTTAATGCTCTATTAGATCGTCTGCCAAAGACATTTGATATCCTTTGGAGACCAAATACTATACAGACAAACAATGTATAAATAGATTTATTGTTTTGAAATATTTTGAAATGTGCCAGGGAAGGATTCTTAATGCTCCATTATATCGTCTATATGAAATTTTTCAGTCTTACACAAATCCCGGAGACATTCGGAATCCTCCAGAGACTAGTTACAATACTAACAAATAAGGTATGGATATATTTTTGAAATATTTAAAACCTATCATAAATAATGGAAAATCTAACTTTAAGAAAAATATGATGGATTCATCCTTCACAACTGATCCGAGCTTTGGATTTTGTCTTACTAAGTCTATGAAATTGTCTGTGATATCTTGTGGATTAGGCTTACTTTCTTGAGATGGACTTCTAATCATAAAGCTAAAAAATTATTGATTTATGTCGGGGGAAATTACCCAATCAATCCTCAATTTATTGAATGAATGAATGTCAATGATTTTTTTCAATTTTGTCAATTAAGTCATAAATTTTGAGCAAATTCCAACGTAGTCGTTTTAGTGAATTTTCGTTGGAAATTACTAATATAATATTTCAGTCATTGTCAGCCATCCTATATGGCACATCATTACACTAGCAATTTCTGGCGAAAATTGATTGGAATAACTAAATTAGAACTCTATACAAAAGTTTTGAATTAAATTAGCAAAATCTAAAAGTTTTAAACTGAATTGGCATTGCCACAATAGGCTTAACATTGATTGAAGAGTGAGGACGAAAAAGCTATCAAAGGCACTACCACTGGTACTCGATGCTTTTTATTTGTATGTATATTTAATGTTTATGACATTTCCAATTAATCTTTACATTTCACCCTCTTAGATGAAGTAATTGCAAATTTGTATCTCGGTTTTAAGTTAACACTTTTATCACCATCATCATTTTAATAATTCTAACAAATGTACATTACTTTAGATATTGCGAGTTTATGAACTCTAATTGATGTTCGACATCATGTAATCATCTTTTTTTTTTTGGGTAAGAATCATGTAATCATCTTTGAGTTTTTAAACATCCATAACATTCACCGCAAACCTCAATTCAAATTGGCTCAAGTTTTTCTTCTGCGTCCATGCTTGCACTAATAACATGTGAAATTAATTCTTCAAGCAGTGAAAATTGTGATGTGAATGTATGAAATGATTTTAAACTATTCAAAATGGTTGTCTCCGGTTGAATGACCCCTGAAGTGCCATAACTTGGCAAAAATGGATACTTAAGTGCCATAACTTACGAAAGGTATACTTAAGTGCCAAAATCGGAGCAAAAAGAATCACTTGAGTGCCAATCCGGCCAAAATCTGGCCAAATTGCATACGTGGTATTTTCCGACGACTTCTTTTACTGAGGTGGCAAATGTTTTTTTTTTAAAAAAAAAAAAAAGCCAACATGGACAACAAAAACGACGTCGTCCATCCACATTGAGTGAGTTGACCTAAACGACGTCGTTTTTCCTTGATGTTAAACGATGTCATTTAGGTCATTTTGGCTTAAGCACACTTGGTCGTCGCCGTTCCTCCTCGTCCGCGTTCACACTAGATCTCAAGCCCTTCTCTTCGGCGCCGTTCACGCCCAGAGGTGGTCATTGGTCGCCATCGTCAGTCGCCGTTGTTGGTCGCTATCGCCGCTCACCATCGTTGGTCGTTGTCACCGCTCACCATCGTCGCTCCTCCAGGTTCGGCCCCTTCTCCCCCTCCCCTGTGATGAAATTAGGGCTCGATTATTTTATTAGGGCTCCGATGGAATTTCTATTGAATTGCGCGTGCTTTGTTTGGCTACTCCCTTGCAAAAAGAGGTAGCAACATCGAGAGACAAATCTGGGCATTGTCACATGCAGACCCACCAATGAAGGTTCTTTAAGTGAAATTAATATGGTCGTTGAGCTTGATGGAGTGCTTAATATCTTATTGTTATCAGCAAATTTTTAATTTGACCAGGTCGCAGTGAGAATTAGGCCTGCCAACGAATTCGAAAGAGTAGGGGATCGAATTGTTAAGAAAGTTTCATCCGATTCACTGACGGTTGGAGATCGCAAATTTACTTGGGCTTTCAGTCTTTGATGCAAGCTCAAGCTAGGTTAGCTGCTGATTCCACAATTTTTCTCTATGAATGCGCTTGCACCATTACATTTGCACCTCCATATATCTAGGTATCTCTCTAATTCTGAGATAAAGAAATAGGTGAGACAGATAACTAAGAAGATAGTCCTGCTTATAGTTCTTGTCCATTATCAAGAAAGATTGAAGTTTTTACCACTCTGCTAATTGGAAATTAAATGCCCAACAATTGTTGTCCATTCTAAGATAGTAGACAAAATTGCTTGGGATGTGCTTGTTGTGGGGACCTGTGCTGGTTGTGGGGACCTTTGTTTTTTGTTGATATTTTAAGGCAAATAATTAAAGTGGCGACCTCTTTTTTGACTGTCATATAAGGGCATATTGTCAGTGTGGGACCTCTGTTTACTAAAGTCCATGAGAGTGGGGGGACTCCCATGTGCAATTGTCTATTGCCCTTTGTGAATGTGGTCCCAAAAAGTAATTATTCTTTTTCTTGTTCTTGGTGCAGAAATGGCTCATTACAAGGATTATGTCGCTGTCATAGTTTGCTATGATGGGGAATTTGTGATTGGGGAGGATGAGTGAGAGTATGAGGGTGGAAATGAGGCCACCATCTTTGTGGAGATAAAGAAGGCATCTTATATAGGATTTCTTAGGGATATAAAGACTTATTTGCCTTGTAAAGTTCAAAACTTGCTGTATTGTATTCCTGGGAAAGACTTAAGAGATGGTTTGAGATGCTTAGAAGATAATAATGGTTTTAGGGATGTTCTATACCATTATTTTCATGGTGAAGAGGTAAAAATATATGTTGAGTACAATAGTGAAAGTGAGGACGAAGATGATGATGGAGAGAGCGCCCATGTAGGACAAGAAAGAGATGGTATTCAAGGTAATACTAACGTTAGGGTCGAAGGAGGGTAGGATAGATATGATGGACATGAGAGGAGCGTAGATGCAGTTCACCAAAATGATGATGACATAGGTGATGTCACAATCTCTGGATTAGATTGGGAAGTAGCTAAATCAAGTGATAATGATGATGAAGGGTTGCCTGCTGAAAATTTTATAAGTGATAACGACAACGAGGAGCTTGTACAGTCAAGAAAACAGCAAAGAGATTTTTTGACAGCTAAGTTTGCAGCTTTGCAGGTAGTCGATGAAGTTCAAACAGAGCCGAAGGCCCTGTAGATGTTGGTGCTACTGGCGAGGAGACTGATTATGAAGAAAGCATCAAGAATGCTACTTCCTAGGATGAGCTTGAAGAAGATGAAGGACTTGTGCGTAGAAGGAAAAGTAAGTTTCCTTCTTATGATCCATCCGTTGCCTCTCCTACTTTATCGGTAGGTATGAAATTTCAAGATGCAAAACACTTAGAGAAGCTATACTGAAGAACTCCATTGCTGCACAAAGGAATATTAACTTCATTAGAAACACTAAGACCTTTGTAAGAGCTAGGTGTTCATAGCAAAATTGTCCATGGAAGATCTATGGCGCATTTGTTAGGAGAAGTGGATCTTTTCATATTAGAGCCTACCAAGAGGAACATACTTATTCCATTAATTTTGAAAATAAAAGAGTATCAAGTGCATGATTGTCGAAGCACTTCTTTGAATTGATTAAGCTGATGCCTCATGTGAATAGTACTCAGTTCAGGATGCTGGTGAAAGAGCAGGTAGGCATCAATATATCTAGGAATCAATGCAAAAGATCGAAGCAAAATGTGATGAAGATACTCATTGGTCAGTACAGCAGCAAATATGGACAATTGTGGGATTATGCTTGGGAGTGTAGGCTGCAAAATCCTTTAAGTAGAGTGTATGTAGAGATCGTGGAGAGACCACTTCCTGATATTGGGACCAAGTTCGATAAGTTCTATATTTGCTTCGATGCATGCAAACGAGGATTTTTATTTGGTTGTAGACGGATTATAGGATTGAACGGGTGTTTTTTGAAGGGCTTGTGCAATGGAGAATTGCTTGCCACAATTGGAAAAGATGCAAACGACCAATTGTTTCCATTGGCTTAGGCTGTTGTGAAGGTAGAGAATAAGGACAATTGGTCCTGGTTCCTAAAAAATTTGATGACTGATTTAGAGATAACAAATGGGTCAAGGTGGGCATTCATGAGTGACCAACAAAAGGTAATGTTTGCTTTTTGAAAAATTTGGTCACTTGTTTGCTTTTTGATATCAACATGTCATTTGCTTACATTTTTTATATTTTGAATTATTGTAGGGACTGGTTCCAGCCTTAGCTGAGTTGTTGCCTTATGCTGAACATTGAATGTGTGTGCAGCACATATACGCAAATTGGGCAAAGACCTATAAAGGGGACAAGCTGCAGTCGCAATTTTGGTAGCTAGCAAAAGCACGAATATGGCTGACTTTAGGATGGCCAAAGAAGAGCTGCTTCAATTGACAAAGGATGGTTATGATGCACTATTCCAAACAGAACCGAAGCATTGGTGTAGGGCATTCTTCAGCGAGGAATTCAAGTGCGATCACATCAATAACAACATCTGCGAAGCATTCAATGGGAGGATAATAGATGCCAGATGCAAACCAATTATCTCGATGCTTGAAGACATACGGGTTATGGTCATGACTCGGCTACACAGATAAAGAGATGAAGTTACAAAGTGGACTAAGCAATGTGGTCCTAGGATTGCTAAGAAATTGGATGACAACTTAGCTGCAAGTAAGTATTGTCATCCCATTTGGAATGGAGATGAAGGATATGAGATAATGAAGGGTTCCGATAAGTATGTTGTCCATTTAGGTACGAGGAAGTGTTCATGTAGAGCATGGCAACTAAGTGGAATTCCTTGTGCACATGCTATATGTGCAATTCAATTGAAGGGCCACAACACAAAAGACTACATTGATGATTGGTACAAGAAACCGAAATATCTTGCTTTGTATCAATTCATGTTGCAGCCAATCAAAAGTAGCAAGTTCTGGAAGCCAACAGATCACGAAGCACCTCAACCTTTGCTACTAAAGAAGAAATTGGGAAGACCAAAGCCAAAACGAAGAATGACGGAGGGAGAGGTCTCACGTCAGTGTAGGATGAATAGGACAGGTGTACCGATAAAGTGTTCTTTTTTCCATATAGCAGGGCACAATATTAAGGGTTGTCAATTAAGGAAGCAGTAGGAACAATTAAGGCTAACCGAAGGGCCTAGTGAAGGGACAGTTGGAGAAGGAGAAACAGAAAGGCGAAGTGAGTCGACTATTCTTCAGTCGACGATAATAAACCCAGTAAGTCATACAATTGTGTTTATGTTGCTTTATAGTTTGTTACAAATATGTACATAGATATAAGTGACATGTATGTAATGTTTTTGTCTTTGTCAGGTCAGGAGAATGACACATGAAGAATTGGCCGAAGCCCTTGTTGTACCTGAAATTGAAGGGCCTATTCAAAGAAGGCAAGGTAGAAGATAGCCACCTGAAGGATTGGCCGAAGCCCCTGCTATACCTGAAACTGAAGGGCATGTTCAAAGAAGGCAAGGTAGAAGACAGCCACCTGAAGGATTGGCTGAAGCCCCTGCTATACCTGAAATTGAAGGGCCTGTTCAAAGAAGGCAAGGTAAAAGACAGCCAACTGCAGGATTGGCTGAAGCAACTAGAGCGCCAGTTAAGTCGACTGTTCTTCAGCAGCAACAGAGAAAAAAATATCCGGTAAGTTCAATAATTTGAGTTTACTTTTCCTTTACATTCTAATATGGCTTGATGTTATATTTATGATATCATTTGCCTTTTTCTTAGATTCGAAGAAGGCAAGCTAGAGCTCAGCTGCCAATAGAGGGCCCAACTGAAGGGCCACCACAAGATCCATCGCCAAGGTCATCACAAAGGCCATTAGAAGGGTCATCACAAGGGCCACCACCAAAGCCAACCGAAGGTGTCACTAAAGTTGAAGGGCTAAATAGAAAAACAACCAGAAGAAAGCCAAATCAAGAGCCACCTACAAGAAGGCCATCTAGAAGACGCCTAGCTGAAGAATTGGTCGAAGAAGCCCCTGCTGTAGCTGAACATCCATAAGAGCCCAAGAAATCACATGCGAGAAGAAGAGCCAACCAATCACAAGTACTTGAAAGTGACGCTCCCCTTCAAACAAGAGGGGCTCTTAGGAAGAGGCTAAAACAATATGGTTATGGCCTTTATACAGATGAGTGTTCTGGAATAGTTATTCTTAATGTAAGTTTTATAGGCTACATTTAATTTAATTTATAGTGCAAACTTTTGTTGATAATTGAGTTTTTTTTTTTTTTTTTTTTTTGAAGCTTGGGAGAAGTTCAGAGGTTCTCATCTCTCAAGGCCCAACTCAAGAATCAACGGCTGCGCCAACAAAGAAAAAGACATTAGCTACACCAATAAGAAAGAAGAGTAAGAAGAACCTAGTTACAAGTCCATTTGAATCAGTTCAGCCTACAACAATTACAGCTCCTTCTAAATCAGTTCAACCTAGGACAATTGCAGCTCCATCAGAATCAACGCATCCCAAGACAGTTGAAGAAGAAGTCTCACGTCCAGTTAGAAAAAGTGCAAGGATTATGAATCAAGTGCAAGGTCCATCAAAAGGAGCACAAACATGAGCCATTGTGCATATTGATTGATGAAATGAGATGTGATATGGTTTGTGGGGCTAAGGAGTCAGTTGTTTTACTGTGGATGTTTTTTTTTTATAATAATTTGTCATTGAGTTTGTTGAGTTTGTAAGACTTCTTTTGTCATTGAGTTTGTGAGACTTCATTTCAATATCAATGGAACGATCTTGTTGCTTGTCATTTTTGCCTTTTTCATTTTTTTTGTTTTTGTTTTTACTTTTACTTACCATTGCTTCTGGTGGTGGATCTGTGGTGGTGACTAGGGTGCTCGTGTGGCTGGTGGTGGCGGCTGGTGAAGCCTAGTGGTGGTGGGTTCGTCGTGGGGGTTGGGTTGGGGCCTCTTACTGTAGCTAATACTAGTGCAAAAGTGCGGTGTACATAGCCTAGCTTGCACGAACCCCTTTTGCAACAGACCCACGACCCACCACCAACAGTAGCTGCTAATGGTGGGTCTATGGTGGTGGTTACATGCTGGTGTGGTACCTAGGATGCTAGGATGCTGGTGTTGCTAGTAGTGGTGGCTAGTGATGACTGCTGATGGTGGGTCGATTATAGGGGTTAGGTTGGAGGTTTTTTCTACACCTGGTGCAAGATGTAAGTGTGCAATATGCACATCTTGCACTACCTCTTGCACCAGGTAATGCTGGTGCAAGCTGGTGTAAGGCACCTTACACTAGCAACTTTTGCAGCAGCATACCACCAGCATAGTGGTGGCTAGTGGTGGCTCAAGTGGATGCCTGGGATGCTTGGTGGTGATGGCTGGAGGCCGATGGTGGCCAGTGGTGGGCGGTTGTGGCATCCCAAAAATTAGAGACAAGCTCTAAGATATATTAGAGCACATGATTAGGTAATGAAATTTCCTTTGGATTATGTTTTAGCCATTAGTTTTCTCTTAAGACTAAGAGTTGCATGCTTGTTTTTAAAATTTGTATTTTGGGATAAATTAATAAGAAGAATTTAATGCATCTCATAGATTTAATCCCTATAGATTAAATGTTACAAATTTTTGATCTTGTGAAATTGGAAATTGGAATCAACTAAGAGAGGGAATTAAAAAGGAATTACTAAAAAGTAAAATGGGTAAAAATTTAAATTCTTTTTGGATTGAACTTTAGGCCCAAGGGTAAAGGGCCTAAAGTGGGCCATTTTGGCTGGGCCCATGAAGCCCATTAAGGGGCCTTCAACCGAGCAAAGGGGGGATCGGTTTGTGCATGTCCTCCCCCATTTGTCCCAAACTCCCTTGCCATTTGTCCTTCATGCACCTTAAATCATTGCTAATGATGGAGGGGAAGACTTTTAGGGGGAAAAGCAACCGGTTAAGGGAGTGAGAGAGAGAGGAGGGTCGGACCAAAAAGCTAAGAGAGAAAGGGAGAGAGTTCGAGAGAAAGAGAGAAACCGAGGGAGAGAGGAGAAGGAAGAGCCGCTTGCCCGCACGCCCGTCGTCCGATCGTCCGCCCTTTCACCGTCCGCGTGCCGTCGTTGGTCTGATTTTTGGAGGCAAGTTGGGATCCCTTGCTGCTCTTGCATGTGTGTTTTGCATGTATGTTTGGATTAGTGATGAATTTTGAAGGTTTAAGGTCTAAAGAACCGAAGCTAGGATGAATTGTTTTTGGAAATACCTTCTGTTTTTCGAGTATACCGTTGAACCCCGAATGTTGTAGAGGCTTGCATGTGTGATTTGAGTTAGATTCTTGCTTCAACTCCTCCACAAAAGTTGTAGATAACATCTTAAACTACAACATACTAAAATTTGGGACTAAATGGTTAAGTTTTGAGGGGTAAAACCCTCCCTCTACGAAAAATGCTAGATCTGGAATTGTTTTGTGGTCTCTTGGTGGATTTGAGTGTTGCATGTCACTTTTTACCAAGAACTTCACTTTGAATCCTTCATGAAATATCTTTATCTATGTGTTAACCATAACATACTCAAATTTCATGAGTTTTGATGGCCATTTGCATATTAAACCGACTGTGATATGAAAAATGTGCAAGGTGTGTGTTTCGGACTTGGAAATATTGACATGCATGACCTATAACTTTCTGTAAAAAAAATTTTTGGAGAAATTTTCTCCATGAAACATCTTTATCTATGTGTTAACTACAACATACTCAAATTTCATGGTTTTGATGGCCATTTGCATATTAAACCGACTGTGATATGAAAACTGTGCAAGGTGTGTGTTTCGGACTTGGAAATATTGACATGCATGACCTATAACTTTCTGTACAAATTTCTTTTGGAGAAATGTTCTTCATAAAACATCTTTATCTATGTGTTAACTACAACATACTCAAATTTCATGAGTTTTGATGGCCATTTGCATATTAAACCGACTGTGATATGAAAACTGTGCAAGGTGTGTGTTTCGGACTTGGAAATATTGACATGCATGACCTATAACTTTCTGTACAAATTTCTTTTGGAGAAATGTTCTTCATGAAACATCTTTATCTATGTGTTAACTACAACATACTCAAATTTCATGAGTTTTGATGGCCATTTGCATATTAAACCGACTGTGATATGAAAACTGTGCAAGGTGTGTGTTTCGGACTTGGAAATATTGACATGCATGACCTATAACTTTCTGTACAAATTTCTTTTGGAGAAATTTCCTTCATGTGATATCTTTATCTATGTCTTAACTACAACATAGTTAAATTTCATGATTTTTGAAGGTCATTTGCGTATTTAATTGACTGTGATTTGAAAATTGTGCAATCTGTGTATTTCGGAATTTATGATATTGGAATGCAAGGCCTATACTATACTGTGATGCATGATCTGTATGAATTATTGTGTGAATTATGATACTTTGGGTGATTATTCATGCGATGGTGTGATGGCTTCTCATGCATTTCATATGACATTAAAGAAAATGATGAATTTTCCATAATCTCAAAGAAAGATTTTATCTAAATCATTTCATCAAAGGACAATTTTTCCAATACATGTTGCATGATTTCAAAAGAGAAATTCAAATCAATTACATTGAAAGTTTCAAATGTGAAATTGGAAACGAGACGTATGAGAATATGAATGACCATCGGAGGTGTGAGCCGACGATGCCCCGGGAGTGTCGGGATGCCCGGAGGTGTGAGCCGGATGCCCGGAGGTGTGTGCCGGATGTCCTCAAGAGTTTCGAGATGCCCGGAGGTGTGTGCCGGATGCCCGGAGGTGTGTGCCGGAGGTTCCTCGCGATGCCAGGTTGGATGCGAGCGATAAATTTTGGGATGCAAACATTGGTCCCTAGGAAGAAAAAATTGATGAGATCCTCGTGAAAGATAAGAATTGAAAGTGAATCATGTGCATGGGTGTATGCATATGGCATGTTGCATGTAAATAGATGCTATTCGATGTTGAAAATGCGAATCATGAAGGTATGAATGGATCTCATGATAATGTGATGAGTGCATGGAGGTATGTACACCTATGGCATGATGATAACATGTGATATAATGTGATGAGTGCATGGAGGTATGTACACCTATGGCATGATGATAACATGTGATATAGTGATGATGAGTGTATGGATGTATGTGCACCTATGGCATGATGATATAATGTGATGAGTGCATGGAGGTATGTACACCTATGGCATGATGATAACATGTGATATAATGATGATGAGTGTATGGATGTATGTGCACCTATGGCATGATGATAACATGTGATGAGTGCATGGAGGTATGTGCACCTATGGCATGATGATAACATGTGATATGATAATGATGAGTGCATGAATACATGATGAGGATGATGACTATATGATGATGCATGTATGTGAGATATGATGACATGTGCATGATATCAAGGTAAATTATGTATGTATACTTAAATGACATGCTATGCTATGATTGTATTGTATGATGCTTTGAGTGGTCATTGGTCCTTTACTTGTTGAGTGGTTGTACTCATCCCTTCGGGGACCAACATTTCAAATTAGAGAGAGATGCCTCTCCCTCCAGTTTCACGGGGCATGTTTTATGGCATTCCATCGGATGTGGAGGTGGAATGCATGGAGCATATCTGCATCACCATCCCTGGACTGGTGTTCCTGAGAGTTCGGGTGCTGGTCATGTACGATGTGGGCCTAGGCTGGGGTCCCGTCATCCAGGAGTTTATGTCCGTCCACGTCCGGCGTGACGGGCAAATGCTGGGGATGCTGCCACCGCCACCACCCGATGCACCTTACTGGGTGTGATGGCCCGTGAGAGAGAGAGAGAGAGAGGGACGACACTTTTTGGAGAAGGAGCCGACACTTGTAGATGGAAGGTCTTTCACGTTTTGTTATAGGGGGTCGATGATCTCTTTAGAGATATAACCGAGCATAGTGAAAAGTCTCGGTTTTTCCTTTTTGGCTATACCGACCCAGGATGTCCATCCTAAAAATGTAAATAAAAGTGGTTCGGCCTTATGTTTTTCTTTCACTGTGTAGTTGGTGTGCATTGTACCGTCGTTAAAAGAAGTGGAGGGATGGTGAGACCCGCCTCTAATTTCTACTATGAGCTGCGCTAATCCCTATGTTTTTCAAATATATATATATATATATGCCTATAAACCTCAGCCCTTATTTACGACTCCCCTTTTTACTAACAACAAGGAACTAGTAATTGCTTTAGATAAAAACGCTTAGTATCTATGGCGACCCTATCGGGTTTGGGGGTGCCACAGCGGTGGTGGTAGCTGGTAGTAGTCGATGGTTGGTGCAATTTATAGAGGAAATGTACAAAAAAAAATGGCACTTAACTGATTACATTCTAAAAATCCTAGCACTTAAGTGTTCACTTTTAACCACAAGTGACACTTAAGTGATCACTTTTAATAATAACTTGACACTTAAATGACTCTTTTTTTATCATGATTGGCACTTAAGTGATTACTAGATACAACTTATAGCACTCGAGTAATCACTCGTGTCTGTTCTATGTATATGGTGGTTTGCAGCAAACCAGAGAAGCTGCTGGTTTATATATTTGCTATATTTGCTGCTGGTTTACATTTGCTGTTGGTTTACATTCAATTCAAGTAAAATAGTCACCACAACACATCGACCCAATATATATTCCATCATCACCGATTTATATTTGAGAATAAACAAAAACATAGTACAAATAGTATCTCATTCATTCATTCCCTTTCCTTGACCTCCCCACAAACACAAAAAGTAACACATAATATATATGACAGCCAAAAAAAAAAAAAAATTGCCACAACCATCTTGTAGACAACACAACACTTCTTCTCATCTTCCAACAAAATAAGTTACTTTTCATTCAAAACAAACAAGTACATTTCTCCACACATTTACAACTATGACTATCGGAGAAACTTCTTATCATCTTCTAGTACTTTACATTTCATCATAAAGTAGGATAGACAAAAAAACAGCAACACAATAAACGCTTGGTAACACTTCCGTTCAATTTTCATCTTTGAAACTTTATTCTGCAAATGGTTAGCAGAAGATGCTTGAGCTTGCATTGAGTCAACATCGTCCAAGTTGTCCACAAGCGTAGATGGAGGTTGATGACATCCATCAAATAGGTCCAATATCACCTCTGTGGCTCGGTGAGAGAATTTCGCATCAACCCATTTGAAATATTTGCACATCAACCCTTCTCTGTATCGAGCACATCCATAGAATCTTCTCCCGGGATTTGTTCGAGTCCACGATGTTCTTCTTAGACTTGGTAACCCACAAAAACATAAACGCTCGCCTTCTCCTTCGCTTCAGCAAGAGAAATTTGAGCTGCTGCTAAGAATCCTACTCTCCATTTCCAATATTCAATGGTAAAATTTAGGGCAAATCGAATTAGGGTTTAAGATTAGGGCTCCAACGCTTCAATGGCATTTTGCCTGATTTAGGGTTTTAGATTTAGGGCAAATGGGGAGACAACGGGGTTTTCATTGATTTAAGGGCTCTATTTTGGGCTAAAACCCGAAATGACGTCGTTTGGGGTGAATTCGAGCTGACTCAGCTTTCCAGCGAGACACATCGGCGAGAAATATTAATATCTTAATGCCACGTATAATTTCCGGCCAGCTTCGCCAAAGATGGCACTCAGGTGTCCCACTTTTCTTAAAATGTGGCACTTAAGTGTACATTTCGTAAGTTATGGCACTTAAGTGTCATTTTCTGTCCAAGTTATGGCACTTGAAAGGTTCTTTTGAACATACAAATTACATCACGTCCGACAGTCCATAATGAATTTAAGAATTCTTCATACGTAGTAAAAACCCGTCGTAGCTAATTCTATTATTTCATGAAATAAAGAGGTATGCCTAATTCTATTTTTATAGGACATGACGCTTGTTATAATAAGATGGCTATTAATGCATATGACCAAGGTTAGGTCTGTCTAATCTTTATATGACACAATAAAAATCATGTATAATATGGACTGATCCTCTTGATTTGTTCAGACACGAATTGAAATGTTTGAGTTAACATTTATTTTGTTTCAACTTAACAAAATTATAATCATTTTAATACGTTTAGTGCTTATATTTAAAGACTTTTATCCTTAGATATGTGTAAAAACGACAACGCTCATATCAAAAATAATGATTGGTGAAATTAAAGCATATTCAGATGAAATTACCCATTGTCTAGAAACATGTTAACACAAATTATCGTGGCTAAATATATGTCATGTTTTGCCAAAGGGAGTAGCGATGCCATATGCAAAAAGGAAGAGACTCATATAATGGCAGAGGCAAAAATAGCTTTTATGTATTTTTGTTAATCCATGAACAAAGGATCTATATAGACACATAAATCCATGGGGACTAGCCCGAAATAGGGTTCTATACATTCTTATAATGAGAATGGACCATTCAAGCATATCGAAATATATACTATGTTTACATATGGATCCTTACATCGTTTCATTCCATTTAGGATTTGGAATAGGCGTAATCGGACCCGCTTTCTCCCTTATTTGTGACCCTATTCAACTCTTTTAGCTTATATTGAATCGAGAAAGGGGTTTGATTGTCCATCTTTTTTATTTGATATAATATTAATATATATGTAAGGCATCCTCCGGATAATTCAAATCGAAGCAATTGGATGTACAATTTGGGTTTATATGACATGACCGATTAATAGAAATACTCCAACACTCTACCTTTTGGCATGATGACTTGACATCATCCTCACCTTCCTCCGAATTATCATTGGCAATCTATTCAAGGTTCCAAACTCAATGGTGGCAACTAAACACAACAATGCAGATGTTAATGCATACTTGTAAATAGGTTAATGTACCGCGTTGCATTGACATCTTACACGTTGGCACATTTGATAATTGTGTTAATCATATTGTATCATATAACTCACTTTAGTAAAGTGTGACATGTTTGTATTAAGGCAGTTTGATATATTTATTCAATATGTCATGTTCATGTTAGTCATATCCATGTTACATCCCTATTCGACACGGTATGAATATAATCAACAAGAAATTATACCAATTCTTAGCCCTAATCGAAAGAAACCTTCCCTTCTAAAATGGGACACAATGCAATAGGTAGTGGGCAAAATGTAACGGGGAGAGACTTTCCTAATCAAGGACAGCTCATGTGCCACCTGGAAAGCCAAAAAACTAGGCCAACTTCCCCCATTTGATCATCTCCAAGAGCAATACGATCAATTGCTTCATCATGATTAAGCGTACCAAGCCCAATTTAGATTGAGCATCCAATCACTCATGTCATGCCCCGATCCTCCAAGTGCGTGCCCATCCCTTGGTGGTCAATTAAACTGCGACATCCTAGGATGCGTCGCCGACCCATTCATTTTAATACGCATGCAAAAACGAATAATTAATCCCTAGACAACACGAAAATGGGATAGGAAAGTAGGGCCACAATTTTTGAAAACCAAACCACACCTTTATACATATCAAACAAAGTCACATATAATAATAGCCGATATATACAAGGTTTGCAAAAAGGGGGGTAGAGGGCTACAGATCCTTTAAGCATTCAAGTCTTCAACTAAAATACTTCGAGGGCCCTGGATTCGACAGACTTGGGTCCACCACTGAACCACATAGAGGGTCTGCCATACATTTTCCAAAAGCAACCTCCAGAATCGACATAGGGACCTTAGATTCCGGTATGGGACCTTCTCTCTATCCATTTCGCTCATGACGATACCATGATTTGTATTAATGGGGTACCTTATGGGGTAGACCCGCATCAACCCAGACCACGGACCTCACGAGTTCATAGACCCATCCCCTTAGGTTCCCATGAAGTGGAATATAAGATACATGCTCGGTAACCTTCGGCTGGCCAAAATGCTCGAGAGGAGCTGCCATCTAAGGACCTGAAAATGTTATCCCACAACGAGGTGAGACAACGTCTCAACAAATTCACCCCCTAAACTCCGACTAGGAGGGAAATACGCCCCTAGGCTATCTAAGCACACACAAAATAGAGGACTTATCTTTGCCTCGGTTCATTCTTGCAAGTCAGTACAGTTCACATACTCAACCTATCAATTCAATTTAATTGATTCAACCCCAATGATACTATCTATCAATCTACCCAAATCAATATTATCTATCAATTCAATACTATCTATTCGGTACCGTCAACACCGACTATGCTCACAGAAGCTGAAAAGCATAGATAGTAGCTCGCACAAGATAGATAGTAGCTCCCACAAGCTGATATATGGATCGTTGCTCTCACAAGCTGATAAACGATCATTGATCACACAAGCTGACATATCAAGCACTTATAGGCTGATATAGCATACTGCTCTCACAAGCTAAACTACAATAAACTCACCTCGGCCAAGAACTTTGTGCCTTGCACACCAATCCCTCAATTAAATAACAAACTTGGCCTAATTTCATCATGTTAAAATATACCCGATGAAAATAATCGTGTATGGGTACACGGTAGGCCTCAACCAAAAGTATAATATATTTGGTTCATAAAATCCCACTAATTATATAGTCAATAAAAACATTTTTGGCGTTGCAAACCGACACCCGGTAATTTTCTAATTAAATACTAAAAATACTAAATTTTAGGATAAGTACCCAAAATTACAATCAACACTCAATTTTGTACAAATTATTATCTAGATAAATAAACCAACCACACCATTGCAATTAGCACAGAATTCCAGTCACTAGCTATCTTGATCTAATTTCCGGAAAATAATAAATAATTAAATAATTACCCAAATTAATTAATAAATACCAATAAATGCAACTTAGGTCGAAAAAGCCTAATTAAATATCGAAACAGACCCGGAAAATTCCCGAACCTATCTAGATAAATACTACAACTTATCTAGTCTCTAATTATGCTACTCTAACCATCTAACATGAATAAACGAACAATTAAATTGAAAATCTGTTCTAACTAACCACCAAATCCATATTTAACATAAATTAATCAACCATTAAGCATAATTAACTCGTTAAACAAAGATTAGTGAGTAAACTCACCGATTTTGAAATTCGATGAGTTCATGAGGACGACAAGGCGGAGATGGATCACAAACTCCAAAGCGGGGGCACCAAGCGAGGCCCGGAAAGGCTTAGAAACAGGCCTTGAAACCTCAAGACCCTACTGGGTTTCGATTACGGACGGTGGGCCGAGAGAGGCTGGATGGTGCTAGCTTGGGCTAGAAACGAAGCAAGGATGGGCGGCGGAGCTATTGCAGGTCTAGGTGGCTGCTGGGTAGCGGCGAGCTAAGCTCCGATGACCTCCACGATGACTAGGGGACGCTGGCAAAGTTGAACAGTGGGCAAGCAAGGCACGGTTGACACGCAGGCAGGTGCGCAAACAAGCCAAGCGTGCAAGCAAGCGGGCGACAGTCCGGTGGCGTGCGGCTGCTTCGGACCGGTCTAGGGGTGGTCAAACGATGGCAAGGAGAGCTGCTGGTTGACTTCTTCTAGTCTGGAAATGGGGAGGTCGGCTAAATGGAGAAGAAGGGGACAGCCAAAAGCCTTGAGGGTCCCTCCATGCTTCACTTCTATCCTCTTGTCTCCTTGAAGAGGCCCCACCATGGATGGGCTGGCTTCCTCAGCCAAAAGCATACCAAAAAGCTTGCTTATGGAAGCCTTGGAGATGGTCCAAAAGTTGAGGGCATGGGGGGCTACGAATTTGCACAAGTTTTCCCCCAATTTCACTTCAATTCCTTCTCGAATCGATTCAATTTGGCCCTAAAAAATTCCATCATCGATTCCTCGATCAAATTGACATTTTTCCATGCCAATAGAACCAACTTGCATCCCAAAAACACGATCAAAAACGGTCCCCGAATTTTCCAGTTGAAAACGGCCCTATATTGACTTTTTCGCCAAAATCTCGGTTTGCAGAAAATTCTTCGGAGGATGAGTCGACATTTCTAGAATGATTCGTGACATAGCAGAACTTTCAATTTCTGAAATCGAATTTAAATTCACGGTTAATTTCAATCTGGCGTGATTTTAGCGTAACCTAGCCTACTTGGTAGCTTTTAGAAATTTTTGGTGCAATTGACCTGTGGTCGATTTTCTTCAAGCCACAATATACCTCTTTGACACATTGACGACTCTCGGTGGTTGTGAAAATCTCGAGATTCCAAATACGGACATAGGGTACCAAAACAACAGAAAAATCAGTCTAATGCCGATCGACGAGAATTTTGCAATTTTGTGGAATCACTCACGTTTAGCCACACATCTCAGTCGAACTAACCTATCTCTGATCTCTAATCGATCTTTATTGTGCCGTAATGATCTCTGTAGATGAGCACGGTCGAGTAGTCAATTCCTGGTCGAATTCTCAAGTCTATTGCGTTAAAATCCCTTAATGACTTCCCCAGATAGTCTAGTTATCTTAGGAGTGATCAGCTCAGAGAATAGCACTATAGGTGCATCGATGAAAGGCCCGATTTATCTAATTGAAAACATAATTGAAATTTCAGGATGTCACAACTCAAGTAGAAAAACGCATATAACATAACAAACACAACAATCGGTTTCAACCAACCGTGAGCATTATCAGGAGAATAGCATCAACACACGAGTGACCAGCTTACCAACAAGATCCACAAGAGGATGGTGATGATATTTGAAATCCTAGAATAAACACCATGTGACGGCACTATCAATACCCCACAACCAAATTGCATCATCTCTTTTACCATGACACGCACATAAAGCTTATTTTGAGATGGTTCACATACAATCCAATAACTTGTCATCAAGATATTCAATGCCTATTATCCATAATCTCACTTGGTATAACCCTTATGTTGGAGGACTTTTAGGATCCAGTTACACCTATTATTTATAGAGACTCTTAGTAAGGACTAGAACTAATCTTGTGTTGGAAAAATATTAGAATACACAAAAATAATAATAACTATCAAAAATACATTGCAAAAGATTAAAAAAGTAAAAATAAATGTCTAAGGCGTGCAGGCGCTGTTCTTAAGGATAATTCCGTCTTTCGAAGTACGAAACTTGGTGCATAAGACTTCAGCGGCTAGCCTCCCAAAATACAATAGACTTTCTTCTATACTCTACATTGAATATTAGAAGAAACAAAACAACGTTACGTGTATAACCTAGTTAAAAAAAGATGTGAGAACATAGTGCATCTTCAAAGATTGTGGTTTGAAGTTTAATTTATATTTAAACAAGAGAAAGAGAGAGTCGTTAGGAGATTGTCAAAAATCAATCGGTAATTAAAAGGATGACCACTATAAAATAATGAAGAGTTTATGAAGTAATAAACCAAAAGTTGTAAAGCTGTTGGACAACCATTATACAGCCATTAGAAATCCATCTAAGGGCCATTGTAAAACCGTTACAAAAATGATGACCTTAATGACTGTTATAATTTTTAATAAATATTTCAAAACTGTTGAAATATCCAACAATCCCCTACATATTTCAAAAAGTTTTGAAAAGAAAAAATAGAATAATATTGGGTTATTAGAGAGTAATGCATTGGAACTAATGCTTGTTAGGTTATGAACCGGCCCTAGAAAGAATGAAATATAATTCATGAAATTGTTTATGAAGTTTGAAACTTCTATGAACCAATAATTTATTTTTGTGAATTATAATTTCCACCAATCACATTACACTCTCACAAACTTTGTTGTTCTATGCGGTTTTGTGCTAATAAGCCATGTGCATGCTTGGTTTATTCATAAGTACTCTAGAGATTGTTATCAATAATTCTCATATGAGCGGCTTCACTCCATACTTATATAGATAATTCCATCAAGTGTATTATGCAATTTAATACTCCACCAATAATGGCTATGGAATTTTGTTAAGAGCCTAGCTCAACCTTTTTTCCCTTGCAATTTTGCACTATTCTCACTTTAGGAGGAACACAAAATATTTTCATGGTGCACTAGATCAACAAATGATTTGTTATTACTCATATAAACCTAATTCATGGGATCGCCAATCACATAGATTGAGCTACCATCATTGTTGATTTTGTTCAATTGGCTTGTCCCATCCCCTCGATGTATAATTAGAGGATCGGCCAAAATCACTTCTAACTCAACATAATCGATTGATATACTTCCTTTTTTAAGGAACTATTTTATCACATCACATCTCAACCAGATGTGTCTTTTTTTACGATTGAAAGTTCCATTATTTGTAATGGCTATTGCCTTTTGGCAATTACAATGTCTAGACATAGGTGTCATTTTATTTCCATAGGAACATACGCTAAGAAATTTCTCAACTACTCAACCTCAATTTTAATATGAGTTTGAGAAAATGTTCTTCTCCTTCCTTATTAGAGAGTAGGAGGATAAAGCATTATGTTTTTAACATAAATGATGGGTAGCACTTGAGTCTGCCTTCACTTCTTTTGCATTGCCATCATATTGGCTTGAGAAAATGAACACAATAATTACGTCATCAAAATCATCCGCCTCAACCAAGTCACCTGTTGGTTTGGTAAGATTGTTATTTCCCCCACAATTTCATTCGACTAACTCTTATGTTACAACACCTCCACAAGGTGGACACATATTCATTAGTGGATTTTGTCTCATATGAATTTGAGATCCACTTAACATCACCATATTTTTTTAGTATAGTGGAAAATCTACTATGTAAAATACCATAATTATATTATAGCAAGGCATCCCAAAGAGTGCAAAACATATAACCTTTAGCTAGGCTTCCATGTCATATCGTCATATTACAAATTAATCTCAATGAAGGAGCTATTCCTAACAATGGGAATATCTATCTAAAGAGCAGAACCGCTTATGGCTAGAGCCCTATATCATATACAAACATTCACCATGTCATAACAAGTGATATAACATGTATCGACTATCAAACATAAATATATATATGTTCATGTTAAAAAACGAAACAATGCCAATAAAATAAATAAGAGGCTGAATATTTTTGTCCTTGATAAATATCTAATAAAGAGCAGTTAATGATCTCTGCCGTGAATATCATTGTGCATAGGCTTGTAAAAGTGCTTACTTTTCTAGTAACCAAAGAGGGCAATCAAACCACTGGGATTCGCCTTAGTGGCCACCCTTCCAACATGGAAGGGGGAGGTGAAGGGTTCAAATCCCCACCTTCTCAGGGGGGATGGGGTGGGGACACGTAAGTTTCAAGAGTGGGTTTCGACTCTCATGCCCTGCAAGAGGCAGGGCAAAAGTCTGAGAGCGAATGTAGAATAGGAATAGAGTAGGATTGACCAAAAAAAAAAGGGCAATCAATTTACCCACCTTAAACAAAAGCATCGGCACATCATAGATGTTAACACCGAGGCACTAGAGATACAGAAATCAAATTATCCAGGTTCAATTACAAAAGAAATAGGCTGCCCAAGCACGCTTCGCATAGCTTAAGTACAGTAGAACGTCATTTTCTGGCCTTAAATTCTCTTGAAAAAGCACACATGAAGAAAGCATAAGGAGGCCTTCACAACTGACCCCGGAGTAGGCCAAGACCATTGCAACTAGCCAATTGTCCTAACTCACAGATTAAGCATATCTCACAACATTGCCGCTGAATTAAAAAAAAAAAAAAAAAAAAAGTGCACTTCGGGAGGATCTCCAGATGATAGTACTTCTATGGCGTTCTTTCACAAAATTCATTATCCAAGTCCTAAACCACACTCTAGGACTATAAGTTTCAAACACCGCAGCCATGATGACCACTTCTACCAAGACCAATTGTCAGGCCAAATCAAATTCAAATGCACAAATCTTTTTCCCCGAATTCACAACCTCTTCAGCAACAATTAAAATGGCCTCAACAGTCATCACTAACCTTGATAAGATGGCAGAACACCGCTGGCATTGATCGTAGATGTGATGTCAACCCGCTTGGCGATCAGCAAGTAAGCCCGGCCCCTCACGATCGATTTTAGGGATCTTCTCCAAGCTTCCACTTTTGAGAGATAAGCTCTCGCTCAATAATTGGTCCAAAGATTGAGGTCACCAATATCCGGGCACACCTCATGCGCGGCAGTGACATTTTCAGAGTCATATATGATATAAATTAGGGAAAATGAGATGTCAGATATATCTGAGCATATAAGCAACAACTCGAACAATCAACTCTGTTCATATAGAAGATTCTAACTCAAACCAAAGAAATAAGCAAGTAACAAGACATAATTTCCATGTCATGCGTTTGAGTAAACAAACAATGAGAATCAACACTTAATTCAATAAAAAATAAAAAATGAGCATCACGTTCCGGCTAAATCGATCACGATGAGGCTTCAGTAAGTCAAGAACTAGTTGCATTGATGTAATATGATTATTGGCTCAATGATTTAACAGAAACACATCTGGATCTGGTTTATGTATTTCATTCAGCTTTAACAAAAAATTACCGGGCCAAACCAATCCGAATCCGACTTCCAACAAATTTCATCAAAAACGCTAAAACAACCCACATGAAAAACCTGCCAATCCTCTTTAAACAAACACAAGAAAGGCGAAACAAGATATAGGACAGATTGATCAGCAAAAGGAGAGTTTCCCCGGACAAAAAAATACACAAACCAAAAACAAAAAATTCACAATTTCAGAAATTGGGTCACGCTAGTTTTGACAAGAAAAATATTTGGACTGAAACTCCCGTGATCATAAATATAAGGCCAATAATGTTTCGAAAATTGTTCATGTTAAACTTATATAACGTCCATATGACTGAAAACGAGAATCATGAAAAATACATACATAAAATACCACAAAAGGCAAGATGCAAAAATCGTACTTACGTAATTTTTTTTAAGCTAAACACATAATTTTGCAATACACAAAACAATCAGAATTACCAATAATGTAGAACAAATCCCAACAAGGCACAAGTAGAGTACTTAACCCACATATAACAGTAGGGGCCACCTTAACAGAATGAAATAATTAGGATTTTCCTGACTCTCGATAACCTTGCTGAAACGACCAAAGGCTCTTGGTGTTGATGTTCAACAATGTCCCATGACAAATCGTCCACGAAGATGCTATACTTGTCCAAAACCATCTTCGTGTTCTCGTTCAATTCCAACATTAGGGGTAGCAGCAGCAATTCCAATTTTGGAATTCATAAGACAATTATCCTTAAGATTATTGGAAAAGTATCAGAATAAAATAATAATAATAATAATAATAATAATAATAATAATAATAATAATAATAATAATAATAATAATAATAATAATAATAATAACCGTTGAAAATACATTGTAAAAGATTAAAAAATTAAAAACAAATGCCTGAGGTGTGCAAATACTATCCTTAAGGATAATTCTGCCTCTCAAGATACGAAAGTCAATGCATAAGGCTTCAGCGGCTATCCTCCCAAAATACAATAGACATTCTTCTATACTCCGCACTAAATATTGGAATGAACAAAACAACGTCATGTGTATAACCCAGTAAAATGAAAAAGAAAGATATGAGAACATAGTGCATCTTCAAATATTGTGCTTTGAAGTTTGATTTATATTTAAACAGGAGAATCAATTGGTAATTAAAAGGATAAATATTATAAAATAATGAAGAGTTTATGAAATAATAAATCAAAAGTTATCAAGCATATACAGCCGTTAGAAAGCTGTTAGAAAGCCGTTATACGGACATTAAAAAACTATTACAAAAATAATGACTTTAATGATGATCATAATTTCTAATAAATATTTCAAAAATGTTGAAATATCCAACATCTTGAGTTTTGAATTGCAACTGCATTGCACTTTAAATTGCAAAGTATTAATGTGCTTCACCGTATATATTTCACTCACTTTGAACCACTCTCTTGAGTTCGAATCTCAATCTCTATGCACCATCGATCACATCACATAGCTCCATTTTCTTTGAAAAAGGTTTGGCTGATCCCATCACAGAGTTCCATTTAAGATGGAGAGATCTAGGTCGAATTCTCTCTCCTTTTTTACTCTCTCTGTTTGGGTTGATGTATACGACCGGGACGTTTCCTAAAGAGGGGTGAAGTCAGAGCTGGTACATTCACCTGCATCATCGCAAATATGGACCTGATAATTGCACTAGATGTGACAGAGAAGAACGTGAATGACCGTGAGCCGAAGAAAATTCAAAAAATGCACCTAGAGTTGCCAAACTTCTGCTTCCATCGTTCCGATAATGTGTGATCATTCTGGTGAAAGAGAAAAAGCAGGCTTGTTTCCACCTCTTTTCTTGTTAAAAGAGAAGCAAAAGTTGCTTCTCTCTCTATCTCTGCATTCACTGTGATCAGTGCCTACTTTGAAATTGAATGGATCTCTCTCTATCTCAGCATTCATGAATGGGCCCAGCTCTCAAAACTGGTATATAGCTTTTCGGGAAGAGCAGTTTTTGGGACAATTATTAAATGTTGCGAGAAAATGGCAAATTCGATTCTCGATGAGGTGATTAAATATTGTGAGAAAAGTAAGTATGTTAGTAGCCAATTACAGATTGAGGTTTTATGTTTGAGAGTACGAGACAAGAATTCTAACTAATATCTTAAGTATATATATGCGGCCAATTAGCCCCCTAGGCCCGCAATTATTGAACTTTGTAAATATTTTTTAAGGATCGAGATCTTCTGAATTTTCAGGTTGTACATGTACATAATTAAGGTCAACATAAACGGCCTAATAGCCCTCACTTGTTGAGGAATTCACACAAAAAAATCCAGACCCGAAGGACCTTTACTCTTTCCCCATTCTCACTCCCCCACCACCTTCAGTCGCTGCTAGCCTCTACTACCTGGCGATCCGGTCACCGTCAACGTCGTCTCACCTTCCCTCACCATCGCCTCTCAGCCTTCGAGTCCTTGCGTGGTCGCCCATCGCTCATGTTCTCCTTTGCCAAATTGTGATCTCGATTGTGACACCTTTGGTTCAGCTCACTCAAGATATTGTTTGTTTTGATTTGTTCCTTATTAAACCTCACAATTTTGTCCTTCGAATTAAATGCATTCCTAAAAGGTCACTCATTTTTATAGTATTCTCACCTAAGCACCCTTAGTATTGAAAAGTTACCGTCACATCAAAAGACTTTTTTTTTGTGATTTAATTCTAGTTCCGCACATTAACTCTAGGAACGCTCTCCTCATAGATATTGAGTGTGGCAGCTTGGGGGTTAACCTAGGTTGTTGCAACTAAGAGGCGAGAATAGCTGGTGGTGACACTCGAGCGAGATGGTGCATCGGCCAGCAAGCACACGGTGGCTCTCGAGCGAGATGGTGCATCGGCCACCAGGCACATGGTTGGTTCTTGTAGACCTCTCTTCAGACACGTGCGTGCGTATGAGGGGCACAATGGAAAAATAGGAAAAGGAGAAAAAATGGGAGAAATGAAACTAGAGATTACATGTTCGAATCTCGCTAATTATGTACAAACTGGTCTGAATTAGAATTATATACTCAAACCAAAGGTTAGGACTTAACCAGTTCATTGGGCTTGCAATGTGTTCTATGGGCTTTCAATTAACTAGATCTTCACTTCCATATCCTTAAATTATTAAAAAATGGAAAAATGGGGAATTAATCTAGGTTATTGAATGAGTCTAATAATGAGGTGTTAGTCTCTCGAATGGTAGATCTAAGATGTAAATTATCTTGTAAATTTAAAGCATCTCAATCCATTATTTTATTTATTGAAATAACAAGTATGTTCAAAGTAGTATTTTCATAAAGTCTTCTCGAGAGTAATTAAAAAATGTTCAGCTTAAAAATTCGATATCAGCGGGAGATAATGGAGTTGGATAGCCTCGTACCAAAACTTTACGGAATTCAACCCCTCCTGCTGTATATATCTTTTCTGGATTTTGATGTTGGAAAACTACTTAAGTATTTTGAAGAGGACAAAACATTTATTTGAATTAATGTGCGCACTTGAGTAAGCAGAAGAATATCCTCTACACACACAAGTTCACATGCAAATAATGTTAACAATATCACTTCTATGCTAGTGAAGAGCTTCCATACTATGCAAAAGAGAACAAGGCTGCGAGTGAAAAGTATTAGAGTTAGAAGGATCTTGGGATTTTGGTGAACAACGAAGAGACGGGGGATATCCAGGTGCTTGAACCGACCTGAATAAAAAGGAAAACAACTTTCATAACATGAGTATCTCAATATGCTATGGACCTAAATGCAAATAATGAGCATATCATAATTGGGTGAAACTACCAAGTCTGGATGGATTGCGTTGTAGAGGAAGTTCACGCTGCAGACGAACAGAACAATACTCACGTACTTGGAAGCAAAGACAATTGAATTGGTGCCTTGAAGCCAACTTTAGGCCTTGGAATCCACAAAGATACGTTCTAGAGAAGTCAAAATAGGGTTATTAATCTCTGGCTAAGTAGAGAAAGTGTCAAGCAAGTTCATAGAGGTTGTTTTGTCTATTTTGGGCAAGGTTTATTAATTAGCTTCAAGTGGACGCTCTAAGGTATGAACAGCCCATGTGACGGATACTTTCACCTATTTGACATCTGCAACTTGCTGAGGAACCTTGAAGAGCTATGTATCTATGTGCCGAAGTGAGAGTTGAAGGTAGCCAAGGGAATCAAAATGCTCTGAAATTTGTTCTTACTTCTCGGGCTTATATTTTGAGGAAACCCTAAATATGAGTGTTCTTTAAGAGACTGTTAGTTTAATGAGCATCCGAGCGTTGCGCATTTGAGAGGCTAGTGTACTACTCGTTGCTTGAGGATGGTACACACCAAACAGTCCTTTGAACTAGACCAACGGCGCGGACTGTTACATTTGGCATTAGTGCCTGAGTTGTAGCGAGACTTTGGGATCATGGTCAACACTCGAACAACTGAATATCGGAAACAATTGAGGATTTGGAAGCTAAGATGAATGCCCTAGATAACCTGGGCACATCATTCATGAAACCCAACGAGCGGATCAGACTCGTTGAGGTATCACACTATGCTATGAGTGATTAAATGGGAATTCTCGAAGACGACATCCGAAAACTGTGCACCAACTGCACGACGGGACAGCATAATTGATCGTGTAAGTGGTCATATTGACGCGAGCCACAGGTTACACCCAACTTTGAGATGGGCGCATGAAGGCACCAGAACGAAGGGCTTATTTTGGTGCCTGGGATAGTAAGCAGCTCGAGCACTTTATGTTTGATATAGGACATATACTTTGCTACCGTGTATCCAGACTCGAAGCAGACCAAGATAGCGATGGTTTCCATGGATCTCTAGGGTAATGCAAAGCTGTGGTGACGGACCATGTATGATGAGATCCAACATGGCTGCACACAAGTCAATAGCTGGGATTAATTGAAGCAACGACTGAGGTAACAGCTCTTTCCTAAGAGTGTGGTGGAGTAATGCTCAAAGGGCGTTACGTGAATTGAAAATGCTAAAAGGGCGTTACGTGAATTGAAACACGGTAATGACAACCCGAAGAATGTGCGCAAGTTCTTAGTAATGATGCTAGACATCCGAGACAAGTCTGAGCCAAGACAGGTTTTTTTACTTCCTGGAAACTTGCCTTTGCGCAACCGAGACCAAATGCTTGACTAGCTACTCCCTCGAGAAGTAACACAAAGAAATTGTCCTAAACTTGAACGAGCAAAAGTCGTTCGAGGTGAACAAGAGCTGGGGATGCCTCAAGTAGCAACAGGGGACCGAGTTAGGATTCGCACCTTGGAATCAGTACCGAGGGAACAACAAGACCCCGGTAAAACGGAGCAGGCAACCACTAGCTTGCTTCATGTGCAATGGACCACGTAGAGTTGTTGAGTGCCTGAAACATGCAGTGAACGTGGTGCGGAAGAGAGTGCTGAGCCGTCATGTCGACTTGGATACTTAGAGCGAGCAGAGCACGGAGATGGCTCGAGGATGGGGGCCTTGCGCTTACTTCATGCCGATGAGGACCAAGCCATCACTAAGGACAAGGCAAAAGGGATTGCTGAGAACGAGTTCCTGTATGCAGAGTTGCAGATTAACGGCAAATTAGCATGGGCCATGATTGCTTCTGTAAGATCCCTAGATTATCTCACTCAAGGTATTAGTGTATTAATCACTTCGGCCCACCCGATAACGAACCTCACAGGTAAAGCAAAACTCGTCGTTATATCAAAAAATGCCTCCGTAAATTAATTTCGATTTTCACATATATATTCCAAAATCGCTTTTCAGTTCATTTCTACTGGAGGGAGACCCACTATGATACCATATCATGAGAATTAACTCACTCGAGGTATTGTCAGCTTTAACCCACCCCATATCAACCCTTTTTTTTTGTCATTTAGCATACAATGAGACATGTTCTGGGAGGCCACCCATCCTAGTAGAGCTCTAGCCTGGACTTGCTTAACTTTGAATTTCAAAGCAAAATTTGCCATTACATTAAAAGACACGGTCGTTAGTTAATTCTAATTTTTACATATATGTTCCGAAATTGTTTTTCCCATGTTTAGTCCTCAATTCGATTCATTATTGTCTCATTTGCCATCCTAGAAGCCTATCAGGAGCCGCCCTTGTCTAGGCTCTCTGGTTCCGACAATCACTCCCCGTTCTTGTCGAACTGGGTCATCATGAATTCATGTGCAAACCATAATTTTGTGGATGTACTTGAAGCCCCGCGATTGGGACTTGGATTGGAAAACGATGTAGGTCAAATCAGGGCCTTGAATTCTAAGGCACGTCCGATCCATGGCGTGGCCGAAGGGCTTTTGGTTAAGGTTGCATCGTGGAGAGGGACACTCATTTTTATGGCCATACTTTAGGGTTACTTCTCGATCGTCCTTGGAATCAAGTTTCTGACACAAGTGCATGCGGGACCAATGCCGTTCACGGACTCTATGCCATTCATGGCGGATCGACCATGGACTGCTCAAACCCATCGAGTAGACCAAGAGATGACAACGGCTTAAGCAAGAATTACAACCTATAGCAACTAAATTGGATAAATGTCAATTTGATTGAGTCCATTTTCCGAATGAGTTGCAATTTCTAATCTTTCATTTTAATGTATAAATGTATTGAACATTAAGGTTTTGTTATTGTGCAGAAAATGAATAATATGGAAAATAATTTCCAAAACATGATTGCTTATATCATTGACAAAAATGAATGAACAAAATAAAATTTCATTGTTTACGAAAATATTTAAACATAAATTGTTGTCGATAATAAAAACATTTATCATTTACTAATCATTCCAAACAATCATTTTTAAAAAGATATTTTCCAAATAATTCATTTTCCGCTAAAAAATGGAGCCTAAATGAAATATATTCAATTATTTTACATCTAACTTTGAATCGAATGGACAGAAAATGCCTTTATTCACGTAATTAACAAAAGCTGCACTTCAAATTATGAATATTGCTTATGTAATTAGATATATTTCTCTTTTGGACTTGTTTTCCAAATTAAAATGATACATTATATATTCAAAGAGATATATTGCTTATGTAAAAAGATATATTCACTTTTGGACTTGTTTTCCAAATTAAAATGATACATTATATATTCAAAGAGATTTTATCTTTATTTGCTTTTATTCAAATTTAAAATCAAGAAGATAACGGAAACAATAAATGTCTTATGAAGGGTAATAAAAGTTTATTTCAAAAGAAAATTTATATTACCTATTTTATAGGTTGACTACATTTAAGAATACTTTTGAAAATGTATTCTCTTTAAACTAATGCTAAATGGTTTTTTTTTTTTTTGGTCGCAACTGATGCTAAATGGTTGAACATGGGCAATGTAACATATTTATGAAGCCACGCGGTTATCACAAAGATAAAGTTAAGTACCACGCCATGAGCTTACATTTTGCATGGACATACTTCGATACATGTGTTTAATCATATTTTAAATTGTAGTATGTCTATACAATTATGAAGCCATGTGGTTATCGCAAAGATAAAGTTAAGCACCACGTGATGAGCTTATGATTAAACATTATCTCAACTTTGACAACAACCATATTGCGGGGCCTATACTTTGGATGGACATATTTTGATATATGAGTTTATTCATTTTTCAAATTATAGTATGTCTATATACATTATCTGGGATTGTTGTCCATTTATTTTTGGCAAACACAAAATAAAATTATTTATAAAGTTTGACATAGAAGAGAAGGCATAAGACTTTAAAATGAAGGGGCGAATCACTAAAAGAAATCCCAAACTATATCTATTGTGATACATTTATTATGAACTTTTTTTTTGTGACCTCGAGAATTCTAAACTATGCTCACTGTAAGATATTTACCTTAAACTTTTTCTGGTGAAATAAAAAACTCCAAACTTGTATATATATAACACTTTTACTCTTTCATAAAGGTTTTATTAGATAATTTTTCAGCTAAAACAATATCATTTTTTATTTTATTTCACTTAAGCCACATGGATGCCATGTCTATGTCGTTTGCTTTCAAATATCCATGTAAGCAGATTTTTAATGGTTCTCATTAATAGAACTTTGACAAATGATAAATATGTCACATAAGTATAAGTTTTGGATTTTTGGTGTCACAGAAAAAATTTTAAAATAAAAGTATCACGGTAGGCATTGTTTAAAGTTTTTAGTGGTTTTCACCCCAAACTCAAGGACAAAGCATGCTAATTACCAATTGGTCAGCTGGCCCAGTGGACTGCCAAACATACTTTGGACCTGGTGCTTCTGGTCTAGAACTTTGTTATAATTTTTTTGAAGCTTGAAGCCCACTATAATTGACCCCATCATCTCCGACTAGGTTGTAGTTTTGAGATGGGAAGCCCAATCTTCGAGGAAATACATGGTAAAAGCCACCCAAAAATAAAATAAAAATGCAAGCAATAATTTTCAAAGAACTTAAAATAGGCCAATTTAAAAATTGTCCAGTTATGCAAATAGTTTGATAGATACTATTAGTTTCACTAGCTTTATTGCCCCCGCGATAGCTGGAAATTGAACAAATAAATATGAAAGGAAATATTAAAACTCATTTTCAATGAAGTCATTGAAAGAAGAAACCATAGTTTCTTAGTTTACATTTTTAATACCCCCTGGTTTCATAGTTGACAATTTGCTTCTGCTACATTAATTTTATATATTTAAATGGTCAATTATTTGTTCGATTAGAAACTTGATGCGGTCTATAGCCCATCATTTTATCAATCTACATGGTTATAATTTTGCGTAGGCAACAAAAATGATATTAGTAAGTTTCTTAACTTGTTATCTCTTCTAATGAACTGAAAATATTTTCATCGCGATCTATTTTTTGACATTAATCAAAACTTTCGAGTTGTAATATGCAAATTCCTATGTGCAGAATTTTATTTTATAGCATAACTTACACAATTCGAGAAAATGGTAAGAACAAATAAGGCAAAATAGAGAGCTATTCATTCAAAAAAAAAAAAAATCGCGTATAGCTCGACAGCAATTAAGAGGAACATAATTATCAAATACTTTCAGCAGCAAATAAATGACATGTTAGATATGTGCAACATAGTATTCATCGTGCACTTTTGTCCATGGACTGCTGAATCCTTTTGTCTTTGCCACAGAGATCACCTGATATATTGATGCAAGTTAAGCAACTCTTGACACAATTTCCAACTTTTAAGCCTTTAACCGTTACCGACAAGGTATTGCTTGAATGGCAGAAGAGTTTGCTCCTCTCCTTTATAGTCTTGGGTTCGAGTTTTGTAGGATACATTTTGAAAGTAAAATCCCAAATACATCATATCTATATTGGGAAGTACATCGAAATGGACTAGTTAAGGCACGCAAAAACTGACTTGGACACTTCATCACTAATAAACCAAAGGAACATATCAAGGCAGACCTCATAGGAAGATTGAAGGATTGCGAGCCTTCACACTCTTCTTGGATAATTTCCCTCCTCTTTGAGATGGCCTCAAGTCTAGTCACTATAGCAAATAATCAGAAACTTAGTACCAATTCGTATTACGTATAATCAAAGACAAAAGAATTACAAAAGGGGATTGAGTTCTTTGGATGTATTAACATGAAGATGGAGTCTTTTGATCCCTTGAATCTTGCCTTCAATTTTCATTCCTTTATCTGTTATCATGCATTGTTCTTCATCGCCAAAACCAGACAACGTGACTTTTAATAGATTTGTGCAATACGTGCACGAGAAGTTTCCGGATCAATCATTGTTCGGGGCATAGACTTTTCACATAGAAGAGGCTTGAGACCATTTATTTTCAAAGTCCCACGTGAAAAGTGTAATGCTTGACTTGTCAAAGGTGGGGCCTACAAGAGAGAGAAAAAAGAAAAACAAAAAGAGAAAGGGTTAATGTCCCGAAAAACGTCAAATTTGTACATTTTTGACAAATTTACCCCAAATTGATATACTTATAATAAATTCACCCTATGTTAGTTTCCATTAAATTTTATTATCAAATTATTAAGTTCAATGACATATAACAATTGACTGATGTATTGATTTGGGATTTTACTTTCCATTTGTCATAGTTATACAATTTTTGTAATTTTTTGTGGTATTAATCCAATTTAACAAAATGTATACTTATCACAAATGTACTAGTTTAAAGTTTTTGGTGGTCAAATAAATTAGTTTGGGGTAACTTTATTACAAACATACCAATTTGGGATTTTTTTATGGTTAGTTAAAGTAAATTTGTCATAGATGTACCGATTTAAGGTTTTTCGTGGTCAAAAAATTAGTTTGAGGTAAATTTGTCACATGTATACCAATTTGGAGTTTTTCAAGGTATTAACCCACAATAAAATGGACATTCGGCCTTTTATAGGAGGAAAAGAAGAGGCGTAGAGCCCTCACAACCGAGAAAGAAAAGAGAAAAAAAAAAGGGAAAGAAAGGAAAAGAAAGAAGGGGACTGTCACACATACTTCTCATAGAGGCCTTGCAAAGTCAATTCAACTCCAGTTTGCAATACCCAGTAAATTTCCGTGCCCCCTCATTTTTTCAATCACGGTAATTTTCGGAATTATTGCTCAAATTCAAAAATTTTGTGAAAATCAATCCATAAAGTCCAATTTAAGTTGAGTTTTGGGATTTTATGGAAATTGTGAATTATGGCGTTGTAGAGCCGTGAATTTTGACAAAAGTCATTTTGGTGCAACAGTTTGGTCAGAGTGAGAATTGTTAGGGTTTTGTCTTTAAGTTATGCTTTATGAACTGTTTTGAATAATTACTTTGGATGAGCGATTTATAGGTGTGTTTGAGTCAGTTTGTTAGTGTTTAAGCTTAGTTTAGCCGAGTTGTAGTTGAGGTAATGTTCTACTCGATTTTAATCTTGTTTTTTCTGCTTATTTAATAGAATTGCGAGTTTGACGTTTTGAGGAATCTTTGTTGTTTAATTGTAGGCATTATGAGATAAGTGGTACCATCTCATTTATAAACTTGTAAACCCATGTCTTAAAATGGTTGAAATTCAATATATCATAAGTAATGAACAGTATGTTTGTTACATAAAAATCGGATCGGACATTTATTATGTTTTGGTTAATGTGAATGGTTTGAGAAATGTTTTAGAAAATGTATTGTGAAACATTATATAAATATAAATATATATAATGTATTTCGAAATGTTATGAATTTAAAAAATAGATTCTAAAAAAATGTGAAAAATGCCTTGTGAAGTGTCTTATATTTGATGAATTGAATTACCAAATATTATATGTATTAGTTTATAAAACTGACTTGTGATAAATATTCTAGATTTTTTTTTTGTCAGTCCTACGCTAATCTTACGCTAACACTCACTCTCAGACTTTTGCCCTGCCTCCTTGCAGGGCGTGGGAGTCGAAACCCACTCCTGAAATGAAAGTGTCCCCACCCCAATCCCCCCAAGAGAAATATTCTAGATTGACTTGGTGGTTATTGGAGGTTGTGGATTTGATTACTAAGCCATCGACTTTGCAAATGGAGACTTTGCCAAGGTGTGCATTTTGGTAGCCTCATCCATAGTAGGATATTGAGCAATAGATTGGTCAATAGAATGGACAATCGATGTGTGATTTGAAATTATCATAGGAATAGACTATTAAGACGTGAGTTGTTGAGATTAATCAATAGATTTGACCATTGATACTGTTGTTCTAATATTATTGAGGAAATGAGTATTTTTTTTACTTGTACAAAGCTTTGTTAAAATGAAATAACTCATATATAATTCGATAAGTATTTAATATCTTGAGTTTGGATTACAAGTTTCTAGTATTTCTTTGTAGTAATTAATCGATTCGCTTAAAAGAGACATACTACTCATTGAGCCATGATTGCTCATTCCTCTTTGTCCCAATTTTCTCAAGTCCCTTATTTAGTGGCCATTAGAGTGAGAGCGTTACCTGGAAATTTCTGGGAGTTAGATTTTGGTGGTTTAAGACCACAATCATTTGAGTGGATCGCCTTTTCTGCTAGGAGGGGTGTGACAAAAAGAGCTGTTCAATTCTCTTGAGACTTTTCTTTGATTCTTAAAAAATCATTAACCAAGCTTCAATTAACAAGAGAAAAATGTGTTTTCCATATGACATGATTTTCAAGCTTAATAGAACTTTCTAACATGCATGCTTGCATCGTGCGCAAATCGCGCAAGTTCTTTTGCGTTAGAATATTTATACATTCATCTAATAATTTAAGCTTGTGATCTTGCAAAACCCCACGTGGTATCAAAATAAGATATCCTTAGTGTAAGAATAATCGGAGCTCACATCATATAATTGATGGTTTAATAATTCCTTAAATGCTAAAAAAACCAATGGAAGGCTAAAAGACAAAGGTTACTATTTGAAGATATAATGTGTTTTAATGGATGGTACATATTAAGGCATTCATTGAAGAGTTCTAATGAGTGCACTTATGAAGGCATCTATTGATAGTTTATATCAAAAGTCCGGTCTTCTTTCCATCCATAACAACAACGAAAGTTGTGTCTTCCACAAAATAAAATACGTTAAGAGAAAAGTGGAAGCCCTATAGCCCGAGAAGAGGGGGTTTAACAAATGGTGGGCCACAAAGGTTTCTTCATCCTTCTTGACTCCCTTGACAAGCTGCAAGGCGGATAAAGTGGGAACACTAGTCTTCACATTAAGACTTGAAATCATGCCTGGTCTTCCTTCATCCATGATGCCTAAGGTGCCTAAGTATGGCGTAGGGACGGCTTTGGTTTGGTATCCACGAACTCTATCCCTAAGACGACCTTGAAATCGTCTAGGGGCGCCACAGTGAAATTAGTTGTATCTTTCCATCCACCTATTTGTGGCTCCATCTGGAAAACTGGAGCTTCTATGGGTGCTTAAATGAGAGAAATCTTATTTCTTCATTTTTCCTATTCTACAACAATCATTTTCTCAAGGTTGTTACATTCTCAATGTTACTGTTTTCTCAAGAGTACTACATTCTCAAGGTTATTGCTTTTTCAAGATTATCATATTCTCTGGAGAAAGGTATGTCTTGATCCCTCTTGTCGTGAATGTCATGAAGATTTAAGATCCTAAATTAAGAATTTGCACATAATGAATCTATTATTGCTAATACTGAGTTCAAATCTTTCTAGACTTTTATTTGCCTCTCTGATTACACATTTTTATGTTTTAGGCTTAAGTCAAAATCCAGCCAACACATGAGAAAAAGTGTTAAAATATTTAAATAATAAATCATGTATTCATCTAATGGTTTAAACTTTTAATATAGTTGGCAATGTTCATATAAAATATCACATGGTGTGACTCTCTCGAATTAAACCCTATGAGGTGGGCATAAATAAATCATTTCATTAAATGGTACTTACACTTCGCTCTGACTCTTCTCTCATTAACGTATTACTATAGCCTCTAGCAAATCAAACAATCTGTGTGCCGAATTTATTTATGCTAGAATAATCTAAAGCTCATGTATGAGTACTTTTTCTCTTTTAAAGAAAGCCTTAACACGCAATTTGGTATATTTTTATTTCTCAACATGCGGGTGGAGGTCCATGTGGAGCACTCAAAAACTTACGTGAAAAGAGGCAGAAAATAAGACCCGAACCGTTTGGGTAATAATTGAATATGGCTTTTTTTTTTTGTTATGCCCCGGACGGGCCCTCATGAGCGATAATGTTGAAAAGAAGAAACTAAATATTCTAAGTGAAAAAAAAAAAAAAAAAGATAAATCTTACCTGAGATGACCATGTGAATAAAACATGATGTGCATGGAAATGCATCCTAAGATACTCTACTTTCTTAAAATAAAATTCTTAAAATGACAAATGAATATCACCGACCTAAAAGGAAATGCTAGGCCTGGCAACAAAAAATTATATGTGCTTAGGAAATTTAACATTATAACGTCTTTTTCAGGATAAAATTAATCTTAGGACTTCTAGAAGGAAGATATTTTTCTACAAAATCATAAACTATTGACATTGTACAAATTTCTATTTCTCTTTGATCAAGTCTCTTATTAATGGAAGGGTTGATACCGTGGAAAATCCCAAATTGGTAAATCTATGGTAATATTACATCCTAAATTATTGGGTTGTCAAAAATCTCAAACCGATACACTTGTGATAAATTAACTTCACCTAAACTATATGGATTTTCACATGAAATTATTATATCAACTGAGTTATTGTCATAAGCTCAGCAATTTCAAGTTAATATTTACCAAAAAGTTAATGAAGGATATATATGCCTCGAGTGTATCAGTTTGAAATTTTTTGTGACCCAAAAATTAATTTAAACTAAATTTATCATATACCTACCAGTTTGAGTTTTTCATAGTTTTAACTCTTAATGGAATACTAAAAGTTCAAAAATATTCATATAGACACTCCTACCTGAACAAAGCGCAAGCCGAGTGACTAGTTTAACGTTAACATTGAAAAAGCTAGATTGAAGATAATATTAAAAATTCAAATTACTGCGACTTAATATGAAAAACCAGAAAACAAAACCAATTTGTGTTAATAGATACAGCAAATTAACACTGTAATTAAATGAAAAACTGCCTCATTAAAGCAAATTCAAAGTAAAGCGTTTAAACCATAGTTTTTTTAATCTATTGTAGTTCTAAACATCTTTTAAATAAATATATCATCGTTATTCTCTCTAAAATTTTATTGTGAAATGTAATTAGTGTTGGAGGTTATGGGTTTGAGAGAGAAGAAGCGGTTGCTTGAAGTATTACACCAAGAGACGTCAAGTTTGGAACGCTCAACAAATGTTACCTCCAGGCGTAGGGAAACCCTAGAGTTTATATATGTAAGCTATTGGGCTTCGGCCCATATGGACCCAAATAACCGTCTTTTACCTATTGGGCTTGTATGTGAACATATTATTTTAGATTATATTAACAATATATCCAACAATCTCCTCCTATGTTCACCATACAGCACAATCCAATAAGGTAGTCAGTGTGATGTTCAATCAAACATGAATCATCCACATTCAGTCCAAGACAATTAACTCGGATCTGTCAAAAAGTTTTTTTTTTTTTTTTAGCAGTAAAGTATTAAACTCAATCATCATTTGCAATCTAAATAAGTGAATCATTCTTAGCATGAATCTGTTACGAGAGCAACAAATAAAAAACAAGTACTATGAGTTTTAGATTCAATCTAAACTCATTCAAATCCCCAAAATAAATCTTAGACTCGAGTTCACAACCAATATATGCATAATAATATTCACAAAATAGAAATAGCAAAATGCAAGTAAACTGTCAAGTCCCCACATGCTCAAAATGATATATATTCATTCATCAAGTAGGTCATCTTGGTCGGGATCCCACTCATTAAGCTCTCCTCCATCTCTACCATCCCCTATAGAATGTCAAATATGAATTTCATATTATCATGAATTCAATCATTTGAATAAAACTTAGCAACATTCCATCAGGTAGAGAAGAACATATATTGATGTCATAAAACATCATAATATCATGTCATAAGCATCAATTCAGTTTCATATATTATGAACAAGACTTAAACAATGTAATTTACAAAGAGCCATCAACTTAAGTTTATTTGTAGGAGAATAACTATTGTCTAGTTTCAAAGAATATGACCAATAGTCAAGTCGCCTACAATAACCTAGTCATGTAATATCAAGTTTCAATTAAGAACAAGACCTGCAGGCTTCTTAAGTAAACAATTGTTTCTATGTTTCAATTTGGAATGTCACGATTCTTGATTCCTTAAAGTCAAATAATCTAACATCAAGTTTGGAATGAGATCATTTAACCAAAAAATGATAGTCCAACTTAGTTGAATTGTATCATCAAGTTTGGAATGACACAATTTTCCCCGTTAGAACATTTGAATTAGGTTAAAGTCATCTTCATCAAGTTTGGAATGAGATAACTCACCCTTTTTCAAATTAGTCAGAATCGTGAACATCAATGAAACATATATACTTGTGCTTATCATTGTAGCCACTAAAGGAAGATTCGATAATTCAAAACACACACTTAGAAGGTAAGTAAATGGTAGTTAAGACTTGCCTATATAGTCTTTAACCCCAATTCCCCCACTTTTTTTGAATAATCGATCTTTGGGCATACCTTTGGTGAGAGTATCGGCTATGTTATCCTTCGATCTCACATCGATCAAAGTGATAACCCCTTGTTCTCTCGGATAATTCAACAACGCATGTCTCAGTCTCACATGTCTTCTCTTTGAATTAAAGAGAGTATTATTGACGACTTGGACAGCTGCTTGATTATCACAGAATAGGCTTAAAGAATTAATCTTTAGTCGAGTCAAAGGAATATCTATAATTAGATTCTTTATCCACTCTGCCTCTTCGCCGGCTGAGGCTAAAGAAAAAAGTTCTGATTCTATAGACGACAATGCAATACAAGTCTGTCGTTTGGATTTCCATGTAATAACAGCTCCACCCAAAGTGAAACATATCCACTAGTGGACTTACTACTTCCAATATCTGAACACCATGAGGCATCAGAATATCCATCCACAATTGGAGGATAACCAGAATAATAGAGAGCATAATCTTTAGTATGTTTAAGGTATCTCATCGGCCTATCAAGGGCATCCCAATGCTCTTTACTAGGATTACTAGTAAAACGACTCGGATACCAACCGTAAAGGCTATGTCGGGTCTAGTGCAACTCATAGCATACATGAGACTACCAAGCAGTTTCGAGTATTTTAACTGATCAACGCTGGTCCCTTCATTATGACTCAATCTGTTATTATAATCATATGGTATCTCACTCGGTTTACACTTATCGTATCCCCAAGTAGAAAGTAGCTGCTCAATATAATGAGTCGGCTAAGGGAGATAACTTGCCGTTTAAAACTTACTTTCATACCAAGAATAGTATTAGCAATACCAAGATCTTTCATGTCAAATTCTTTAGCTAAAGTAGCTTTCACGTCACTCACTACGAGAATGATCGGAACCAAGAATTAACATGTCATCAACATACAAGCAAATGATGACTATCTTATTTGACATAGAACGATGGTAAAGGCATTTATCTCGAATAACTAGACCGAAAGCCATAACTCTTTACCACTTTGTCAAATTTGAGATGCCACATCTTAGGTGCTTGTTTAAGACCATACAATGATTTATTCAATTTACAAACTTTGTCCTCAAGACCTTTCATAACATATCCTTCCGGTTGTTCCATGTAAATTTCCTCATTTAACTCTCCATTTAAGAAAGCTGTTTTTACATCCATTTGATGCACTACAAAGTGTTCAATAGATGCTAAGGCAAGAAGAATTCTTATAGTTGATAGATGACACACAGGTGAATAAACATCAAAATAGTCTATTCCACTCTGTTGTTTATAGCCTTTAGCTACTAAACGTGCTTTGTATCTGGCTATTGATCCATCACTATTTAGTTTCTTCTTCAACACCCATTTACAGCCTATAACTTTAGCCCCTTTTGGCAAGTTTACTAGCTGCCAAGTGTGGTTCTGCAGCAGAGCTCATTTCATCATCTATGGCTTCTACCCACAGTAGAGATTCCCTAGATCTCATTGCTTCCTTATAGGAGAATGGATCATCCTCAAGATGGTAAGCAACAAAATCCTCACCAAAACTTTTGGGAATTCTCTCTCTTGTAGATACTCTTACTGGAATTGGTTCAATAGCCAACTGTGTGGAATTAGAGTCGAAGGGCCCGCTTCGATTCTACGGGGAGATTCTGAAATCATACCTGTAGATCCGAAACATTCAAGCCTTGATCTCTAGAAAACTTGTTTTCGAAGAACACTGCATCTCTAGATTCTATCACTGTGTTAGTAGATAAATCTAAAAACCTATTTGCAGCACTATCTTCTGCACTTCCTAGATGTACACAAGTAATAGAATATGCCACGTTCTTTCATGCCAAATTGAACATGTAATTTCCAGCCATGAAATTCAGTAACATCAAACGATTGAAGCTTCATAATATCATAGGAACTACGCTTTGCCATTTTAATCAGAGCAAAGTATTAGAAAGAGTGCACCTTGGAGTCCGAGCCACAAAGTTGAATAACTCCCCTAACCTTGATCAAACTGCTCTTTAAAGATGGAATTTGCCAAAACAAACCCTAAAAACAGATCTGGAGCGCCCAAAAACTTTAAGATGGACTGCCCTTGTCGCTGAAACTCGCTGGAAATTTCCGCCCCCGAAATTCGCTAGAAATCTCGAAATTCGCTAGAAATTCAGATGGAAACTTCAGGTTGCCGTAACTTCTCCGTCCGACCTCCGATCGACGCGAGTGACCACTCAAAACGTTCATATCGACGAGTAGAACAAAGCCCAAGTGGTTTCACCCTCTAAAATTGGCTATAATTTTTGGGTTTTTGAATCAAAGATTTCGGTCACCCGAATCTTCAAACTCAAATCTCGGCCAATACCACCGTCGAAATCGAAAGTAAAATACACCCGTGAGTTCGTCTTGACGAGATCTTCAAGAAGACACCTTTCTCGCTCAAATCCAACACACGATATAATACTTCAAGATTGTTGGAGGTTATGGGTTTGAGAGAGAAGAAGCGGTTGCTTGAAGTATTACACCAAGAGACGTCGAGTTTGGAACGCATCAACAGTGTTCTGCCAGGCGTAGGGAAACCCTAGAGTTTATATATGTAAGCTATTGGGCCGGCCCATATGGACCCAAATAACCGTGCTTTTACCTATTGGGCTTGTATGTGAACATATTATTTTAGATTATATTAACAATATATCCAACAATTAGCGCCACCTTAATTTAGGATGAAAACTGGTGTCTTCAATTTGTATCGCCTCATCATGATGATCCCATAGAACCTATGCATCTATATGACTACGTGAATAACTACCGTGAAAATTTAATTTCCGAACTCAGGGAAACATTGAAAATATTTATTCAAAGAGAAGAAAAGAGAGATAACAAATATATGTGCCGTTTTACTCTTTATTTAACTATTGTATGATAGGTTTTGCACTAAATACCACTTTAAATGAAGGAAGTTCCTGGATGACTTGAAAGTACTAATACCCCAAGTGCACCCTTATCATTAAATACATGAAGGAAACTCCCCGGCGAGGGGAAGTGCGAAAACCCTTACCACATCCTTGCCATGAAAGAGGTAAAGTCTAATTTTAATACTTGAACTTGCAAATTTTTTTTCGATTAAATAGTTGAACTTTTAATTTATCTAGTCAAGTTCTTGAATGCGTAATCTCGCTAACCGAGTCTCTTCCACTCTAAAATCAAACTGATTGGACCTGTACGCTCAATGGATCTGGTGAGAGTCTAATTTGGAAAAATTTTATGCCATATTGCACAATTAACAAATGCATAAGAATGAAAATCAAGAAGATGAAGCATACAATCAGATAAGGCTTCTAGTCTATTTGATATAGCTATGGGCGTATAATTGTGTTGCGTTGTAACTAGAGGTGATCAAGGTTAACTATACATTCATTGAATATGGCAAGAGTCTAATGTAGAAATAATTTAGGCATAGTTGAATCTGGCAAGAGTCTAATGTAGAAATAATTTGAGGCATAGTGGACAATCAACAAATGCGTAAGACTAAAAACCTTGAAGATAAAGCTTACAATCAGATCTTGAGAATTATCGTTTGCTCAATTCAGCTATGGTTTACTAGTTTACATTGAAACTAGAGGTGATTAGTAGGTGGGCTTAGACCCAAGAGTCGAGTACAAGGTGCTGCCCAAGCCTGTATATTACAAAAAATTTATTTCAGAATTTTTTAGCAGCACTGAATCAAACTCAAGCCAGAAATGAGAGATCAGGTTTTCTCATGAAAGAACATTGTCCAAACCCACCCATTTACCTTTAGGGACTAGCGGGCTTAGGTTGGCCAAGCGAGCCAACCCCCGGATCACCTTACTCATGACTATATTGCAAAGTAACACAATTTGTATGTTTGATAATAAATGTTTTAAAGCCGTGAGACCAAAATGTTGGTTGAGGAAACTCCCTACCAACTGATTAAGGCAGCTTTCTAAGAAACTTTTGCACCCTTGAGGGTGCTGTAGCTGTTAAGAATTTGCCAAACACCAGCAAAAGGACACTAGAATTTCCAAATCTTTTATACGATACTTAATTTAGTACAACCATTTTTTGATCGCTCATTTAAATTCCTTGACTTACAATGTTCCTTCCTTTAAGTTACTCCGGCAAGTTGAATCTTTGAAAGTGATAACGTGATATCTTTTTAATGATAGAGTTAAATAATGTCATGTTAGCTTTTCTAGCAAGCAACCAATGTAGATTTTTTTTTTTTATCGGTCCTACTTTACGCCTATGCTAACTCTCATTCTCAGACTTTTGCCATGCCTTCTTGCAGGGTATGGGAGTCAAAACCCACTCCTAAAACTAATTCGTCCCCATCCCAACCCCACCTGAGAATGTGGGGATTCGAACCCCTCACTTCCCCCTTCCATGTTAGAAGGGTGGCCACTGAGGTAAATGAATGATATTTGGAAGTTACAAATGTAGTTTAAATGAATGATATTTGGAAGTTGGAAAGCTTTAAGGAGCACTTAAACATTTGCAGCATTAAACTAAGCATCACGGAAATTTTGAAATTTCTAGTATACTTTTTCCTTAAATACCTCATAAAAGTTGCCGTATCCTTTTTCACAATTGTGATTTATGCAATAAACCGGTAATTCTCAGTATAACATTGCCATTAAGGGTGTGTTTGTTTATGTTCTTTATTTTTGTTTTTGAACAAAAATTCTGTTTTTTTTGTTCCAGGAACACGCGTTTGTTTGTGTTTTTATTCCAAATTTGTTTTTTTTTTTTTCGGGAACAAAAAAAAAAAAAAAAATAAGAAACAAAGAAAAGTTGTTTTTTTGTTCCAAAAACACTTTCAAAAAACAAAATTCTTCTCTTTCTTTCTTCTTCTATTTTTCTTCTCTTTCTTTCTTCTTCTTTTCTTCTTATTTTTCTTTGGCTGGTCGTCGGCCTCGGCCATGGCCGGCGACCGGTCACATGTCGAGGGTCGACAACCTCGCCGGAGCGTTGCGGCCCCCGACGAGGTCAAGCGCCCCTGGTGAGGCTCGACCTCGCCTTGGGCGGGTGAGGTCGGGCTCACCCGGCCTCGCCCTACGCCGGCCAAGCCTCGCCGGATCCGGGCGAGCCCGAGCTCGCCCAGCCAAGGTGAGGTCGAGCCTCGCCGGGGGCCGGTGAGCCTCGCCATGGCTAGGCGAGGCCGGCGGCCCTCGTCGGCCGGTCACCAGCCATGGCTAAGGCCGGTGACCTGCCAAAAGAAGAAAAAAAGAAAAAAGAAAATAAAAATATTAAAAATTTTAAAAAAAAAAAAAAAAGAGCACAATTTTTTTTTTTTTTTTGTCGGTAAAAAAAAAACACAAATTACCAAATGTGTTTCTGTTCTTTTTTTATTCCTGCAACAAGTTTACCAAACGTGTTTTTCTGGTCAAAAATTGTTCTCCGAAACAGAAATAGTTTTTTTTTACTTAAAAACGTTCCGCTAAAAAAAAAAATAATAAAACATAAACAAACACATCCTAAGTTTTCCACTTTAGGCTCTTCTTGACTTACAATAGAAACACGACCTTTACTTAATTGGATAAGGATTTGGAAGAACCCGATTAGTAAAGTTGTTCTAGTTCGAAGACTTGATTAGCACGACTTAGATTGAAATTAATAAAAAAAATAATGTACAAGCCTAGAGACTTAAAGTGGACTTTTGTATCATCAACGTGGAAACACGACATTATCACAGGGTCACAGGGGGCGAAGAGAATTTGCCAAATCTCTGGCTTGAAGGCTAAGAGCCTATTTGGTTTGAAAATTTTGTTTTCAGTTTGAAAAAAATAAAGTTTTCGAGTTTCTCTGAAAAAATTTGAAGAAAAAATAGATGCATTTGATAAAAATTCATTATCAACAGAAATTATATTTTTTTAATTAAAAGTGAATAATCTGAACCTGATTATATTTCGATAAACAAATTCCGGAGCTTTTTTCTTTACCATCCCAAACTTCCTTGGTTTTTATGTCTACGGAATATCGTGAAAATACTATAACAATTTTTTATAATACTATAATTTATTGTGAATAAAAAAATCAGTTCAATCACAAGATCCAGTAGAACATCTGTAATTAATTTTTTTGTTAGACACGCGTTTCTATTAATGTTTAAAGGCATGAATAATTTCGAATACACGTTAATATAACATGAGTTATCGCAACATATAATTCTTTTAAAAATATTATTAACACGTTAGTGGAAACTATGTATGCCATAATATTTTATCGTGGGTTTGTCCTTTACAGACATTCATTTAAGTGATTGTAAAATGACAACCAATACAACATACACCACAAAATAAAATTAAAAGGAAGGCGTTATTCGACCGACAAAATATAATGAATTATGTCTTGATTAAATCAATAGCTATGCAACGGATCGATAGATTCAATGGTGAATTGACAAATTCACTTGTGACTTATGCAATTTGATCCTAAACATGACATTAAAATGCTTTATTTTAAGCCTCATCTTAACTTGAGAATTCCGAAATGTAATAGTATTAACATGATAATACCGGATATAGGGTAGGAAAAAGATACTGTATGAAACGTTGTGTTATAAGATATGAATCGAGAATTGAAGTATAAAATCATTTCCAAGTCCAAACTTTGACTTTTCAAAATAGTTCTCTCCTTTTCAAGGAATTTTTTGGCAAATAAGAAGAATGGGTCTTGATGATTCTTAAAGACTCGATTTTTATTACACGCCGTGAAATTTGGGAGGTTTCGTACGAGATACGGAGTGTGTTAGGGCAGCGATCCCATGCTTCTGACCCAGAAAACCCCGCCTCGTCTCGCCGGTTCGAAACTTGGGCCAATGCCCGTCCCGATTCTAAACGTCCACCCATCTCCATGGCCATCCAAGATCCGTCTCTCCTCGCCCCGTTTCGCCATCCAGCGTTAACCCTTCTCCCTCCTGCTCTCCTCTTCCACACCCTTCTCGCCATGGTCTCCTCCGATCGCCCGTGGTAACCCCCTCCTCCTCCTCGGCTTCTCAGTCTCATTGCATCGGTTCTGCCATTGAAAATGGAGCATTCGACTTGGGTTGTGGCGCTTTGGATCTGGGTCGGCTTCTTGGCTTCTGCGTCTGCTTCGATCGACAGCTTTGACCAAGCGTAAGTAGCTTTCTTGATTGTCGAGCGTTCGCTTTGGTTTGATGGGTTGGTTCTTGTTTGGGAGACGGAGCTAGAGCTGATTCTTGGATGAGGGGGCGTGATCCTCTGTGTCGTGATTCTGGGATATCTAGTGAAATGCTAAGAGCTGCATGCACGAACCGAAAATTCTTGCCGCTAGATTTGCTTATGTTATGTGATCTTGGCGGTTCGCAGCTTGAGCTTGAATGAGCTTTGCTGAGTTCGTGGGTGATTGGTTTTATTTGATTTTGCACTTGTGATGTCCACATTGTGATTCGGGATGTGCTGTATTGTGTGATTTGATTTAGATATTAGGCCAGGAGCTGTCAGTTTGGCTAAGGATTAAATCAGTGACTGGAGAGAATTTTACTTGATCCTTGGACATAGAGATTTTCCCACTGTGCCAGGGTTGCTGATTTTATTGAAAAGTTAAGAGAAGGTTGTGAATTGGTTTGTATGCTATTGTCATAAACTGGATGAAAGAAGGATGTATTGGAGTCTAAAAGAAGAAATTAAAGGGCCAAGGGTAGCCAGTGATTGATATAAAGGGTACCAAGAGAAAAAAAATGAACTGATCATAGCTTTCATTATTGCTCTTTGGCAAGTGGAGATACTTGCTTCAAATGGGATGAATTTTATGGTGGTTTTAGCGTTTGAAACCATGAACTCTGTGACGAGGAGATGCAACTTGATGCTGACTCGGGCAGATGAGGATGAGAGAGCTCTAAAGAAATAGATGAGGAGGTTAAAGGACTTTTAGTCGATATTATGGTGCTGGATATGAATCATATAGTGGACTAAGAAGATGTTTGAGATTGATATTGCTCAATGATAAAGGTTTAGTTATCATCATGCAGCTAGTCAGGTTGTAAGATATCATTACGTATGAGGGCACAGACACTGCGCAACTGAGTTTTGGAATATGTGGCATTGAAAGTTGTAGAGCTGGTTGTCTTTCATACAGATCTGTTGAAGCAGCACTTCGACCTCTTAAGTTAAAATTACCCTTTATAAACTCTTGCGGAAGTGCTGCAACAAACCTTCTCTCTTTTCAAGATTCATATGTTGTACTTTGAGTCATCTCCCTCCCATGTCATCTGATGGATCTGTCATTGCAGGTTTCCTATTGTGGAACCTGATCCTGGTCATACGAAACTGCGTCTTGCAAGGGAAGGCTTGGAGATTATCAAGAGGATAAAGAACCCAATTGCTGCTGTTGCTGTAAGTCTCTATGACACACATGTATTATTAATTTGCTATCAAAACTCCGTAGAGACCTGAATGCGTAGTCAAGCTAGGCCTTTCTTTCAGTGAAACTAGCATGTTTACGTAAGTGATTCGTGATGCTGCTTTACTTTGAGTATGTAAAGGCTTTTAAAAGTGATTGCTTTCTGAACTGTTGGTTGATTTGACTGCCGAATATCATAAGCAGCTTTCCTTGAATCCATGCACCCCACTTGCTTACTCTTGGGGGAACTGCAAGCAGGAGGGTTTACAGAATGAATATTTTGACTGGTACTTCAAGAGGTATAATAAGTCAGCAAAATGTTAGCAGTACCTTTGAAGGGATTGAACAAGTCTGCTGAATAGAAAGGACAAGGTTGATTGAGAGAAAGCAGAAAGAGTGATTAGTCACAATTGTTCTTAATCTAGCAACAGAAACAGATACCAAGAAAGATTGCAGTGTTCAATCATGCTGAAAGGCTTTCTAAAAGGAAAATAGAGTGGATATTCCGTGGTCAGTTGTCAATTTGGTAGATGCTCATTCAGAGTATAAAAAGAAAATTCTACCAAAAAGAGTAATCACAATTAAGATATCATCAGGAAAGAACATCCTTTTTGGTATCCAATGGTGTTGAAGCTTGTAGAGGTTCTCTTTTCCTATCACGACAGGTGTTCAGTTATAGATGAGACATTGCTTGTCGGTACAAAGTAGACGAATGGTTGAAGAACTTTCGAATGCCGATATAAATTAAAAAGCAAGTACACCATATTGGAAGTTGTTTTGTTTTGAAGGCTCGATGGATGGTCCCTTTATGTTGTAAGATTATGGGATTAACGTCTACTTCTGGATGAAATTCTATCTCTTGGCAGTGTGGTCCCTATCTTTTCTCAATATGTGCGGATTGGTCACTAGAGGTGACTTTGGTCTCTGTAGAATTTTGTATGTCTCCAGCTTACTCTGTGTGGTTACTAGTTGATGAAAGGTGTCTATCCTAGAGAAATATCTGATTGCTTCAACTTTCCCCATTCTGATCTCATTTGTCTTTTCAGGTAATTGGCCCTTACCGTTCCGGAAAATCTTTTCTTCTTAATCAGCTACTCTCCCTTTCATGTTATGAGGGTGACATATCTACCCTTTTGCTCATGGAACTTTTTCTAGTTGGATCCTTTTGCACCTTCCTAGACATAAAATTGTTAGCATTGGATGTTTTGCAGGATTTGGTGTTGGACACATGCGTGACACAAAAACGAAGGGTAATTGGAAGTAATATTGTTTTTCCCTCTCTTTCGAATTACCATTTGCTCACTTGTCGATTTCATATTACAGGAATATGGGTCTGGGGACTCCCTGTTGAACTTGATATTGATGGAGTAAAGACATCAGTCTTTTACCTTGACACGGAAGGATTCGAAAGTATTGGCAAGTCGAATGTATATGATGACAGGTAGTTTCTGCACCGCGATAAAAAGCTGGGCTGGACTTTTTTATTATTGGTAAACTCTGCAGTACATGTGTAATCTGATCTCTTCTCATGTAGGATTTTTGCTCTGGCAACTGTTATGAGTTCCGTGCTTATTTATAACCTCCCTGAGACGGTTAGTCACCCTAACTTCATTATTTATAGACTGCCATCATCTATGAAATCATTTAGTAACTTTTTTCTTATGGACAAGAATTTGGAGACTGATTATTATTATTTTTAATTAATTTTCAAATATGGTATCGAGATAAAGTGATGCTGTCAACTCTTACGCATCAGGGCAAAAGAATGTGTTTACTTTCTTTGTCATGATTCTTAGGATTACTTTGCATCTTGAGGGATGCTTTTTCAAGCTACGACTCTCTGAAATTTATTTATTCGATGGGAAAGTCTGGTGGGCTTGTTTTTGCTGAATAACCAAACATAATACACCTGGGAAGTTTTATTTCCTGCTATATCAAAATGTTTTTTCCCTTCTAGATACGTGAAGCTGATATATCTCGGCTTTCATTTGCCGTTGAGCTTGCTGAAGAGTTTTATGGGAGGTATGAGCTTCATTTTGCTGTCAATGGTTTTTCTCTGACCGCGTCTTAAAGCATTCCCCTTGTATGTGTCATCATAGCGTACCCATCTACCATTACTGACTTGTTTATTGATGGATTCACCAAAATAACATTGCCGAAAGAGTTAAGGTAACTCATTCACCACTCTTATTTTATTGCTAGTTTTTTCAGACAAATTCTGTGCAGTCTTATTTTTCATAAACTTCTTCTCATGGTTGGGTTGCCTTTTAGGGTCAAGATGTTGCTTTTGAACCTGCGAAGCTATTGTGGCTTATCCAACGCGATTTCTTGCGTAAGTTAAAGAGTCCAGTTCTTGTATTGAATTTTTGCCTGATGCATTAAATGAGAGTCCCTTGTGTGCACTTCTACCATGATTGACATTGTTGTTGTCCTGCAGAAGGGAAAACTGTGCAAGAAATGGTGCACGAAGCTCTTAGACAAGTTCCTAATACTGATGGTTAGTATTATTACCTACCTGTATAAGAAAATGTCGGATTTCTTCCTTTACTTTTTGCAATGAGAAATATCTAATGACAATTCATCTTTCAATTGCAGGAGACAAGAATATTGACCAAGTAATTCTCTCTGCTAGATTGCTTTTCACCCCCATCATCTGGCTTCAAGATTTGGTTGTTGCAATGAATTCTTTAATCTTTTTATCAATCTTTTAGGTTAATCAAATTCGGGACTCACTGGCTATTATGGGTGATAACAGCACAGCCTTCAGCTTGCCTCAAGTATGTTTGCCTTTTGTTTGTCTCTAGTCTCTGTTTTTTTTTTTTGTATCCAAGTTGCAGCCTGAAATGTTTGAGTTGTCAACATATAATGTTGACAATGTAAAGAGGCCTTTTTCATATTAGCATCGTGTTGTTATGCACAAGGAATGGATATTTCTCTCATTTCAGTTCTATAGCTATGATCCAAGATCATCTTTCTTCCTTACATAGAACTTCAATTCTGTGAGTGCATGAGGGAATAAAGGACATATCTATTACCAGTTATAGGTTTACTCTGCATAGGTTCGTTTTTTATCTTTGTAAGGTATGTGGTGAATTGTCATTAGCATTGTACCATGTTACTTTGTGGTGTAAGTCCTTGCTAAAATGAGCCTTTAAACAGCCACATCTGCAACGGACAAAGCTTTGTGACATGAAAGATGATGAGCTTGATCCCACATATGTTAAGAAAAGGGAGCAGTTGAAAGAGCTTGTTGCGAGTGTCATACGTCCAAAGATTGTGCAAGGCAAAACACTGAATGGAAAGGAGTTTGTTGCTTTCTTAGAGCAGGTAACTTCCCATAGATTGCCTGATTTGGTTGTAGCGTCACCTTTTTCTATTAATTCAGATGCTTGAAATATTTTTATTCCTTCATCTGGACCATTGATGCGTGACTTTGATTAGCATACTCGATTGAATACTTCCCATGTCTTTGGGTTTCCATAAAGTACGTTTATTTCAAGTAAACTGTTTATATTCTTGGAGAGCTATTGAAATGGAGCCATTTCACCACCAAGTTGAAAAATTTGCAAATATTTGTCCATGCATGTTTATTAGAAAGGAGCTTATAGATTCATTACTTGGACCTTGCAAGTGTAATGTCATGTTGATGGTAATTTCCAAGGCAAGGCTATTTGGTCTAAAATTAAAAAAGTCAAGCGGCAGATTTCCTAATGTGCTAGCTAAAATTAAGAGAATCCTTATCTCCTCCCACTCGATTACAATGATTTGCAATAGAGGATGGTCTCCTTCTGATTGAGGAAGGGACAGAAATTAGCTACTTTGTATAATTGGCATGTATGTAGATTTTATATTGCCGAGGCATTTAAAAAGTTGAGATATTTGTATTTTTGTTCTTTAAGTATTTTCTCTTTTATCTTTTGGTTTCAGATACTTGAAGCGTTAAATAAAGGGGAAATTCCATCAACAGGCTCTCTGGTGGAGGTTTTCAATAAGAAAATCCTTGAGCAGTGTTTAAAGCTATATAGTGATATGATGGCAAAAGTGGGTTTACCTCTCTCTGAGCAATCTTTGCAAGAGGCCCATGAAAGGTCTAGAGTTCTATCTGTGAAAGCTTTTGATGAACAACATTTTGGCCGCCATCATGCTAAGAAGTCAGCAATGCAACTAGAAGAAGAAATGGACAAGGTAGTTTGGCTTCTAATGTTTCTGGGTTTGTAAGTATTAAGAATTTTGCAATCTAATCACGTGTATTATGCAGAAGCTCTCTCTTTTCCAGTGGTTTACTGAGTATGCATATCGATTATCATGCTTGAGTTTGAATATATATATATATATATATATATATATATATATATATATATATATATATATATATATACATTGGTTATATTTGTACTTTTTACAGATTAATGCTGGAAATACAATTTTTTTTTCCAGGTTTACAAAAATATCATTTTGGCTAATGAGTATCGGTCCTCAAAGCTTTGTGAGTCACTTTATACAAGATGCGAGGACAAGATGGATCAGCTTCAGGTTCTCAGACTTCCTTCCATGGCAAAGTTCAATGCCGGTTTCCTTCAATGCAACCAAAGTTTTGAACATGAATGCGTTGGACCTTCCAAAACAAACTATGAGCAACGCATGATGAAGGTCAACTGAAATATTCTCCTTTATTTCTTTAGCGCTTGCTTTTCTTTTCTTTTTCACAAATTACGTCTAAACTTGAGCTTTTTGCCTGTGTGCTGTCTATTTGAATGCAGATGTTAGGGAAATCGCGGACTCTATTTATTAAGGAATACAACCACAGACTCTTCAATTGGCTGGTCGCTTTCTCTCTGGTGATGGTAGTGGTTGGCCGGTTTATTATCAAATTTATTTTGATTGAAATAGGAGCATGGATAATGTTTATCTTCTTGGAGACATATACCAGAATGTTTTGGTCAGCAGAGACCCTTTATTACAACCCAGTCTGGCATTTTATTGTGGCGACCTGGGAAACTCTGGTTTACAACCCTATTCTCGATTTGGACAGGTAACTGATTTTTTTCCCCTATTCTGTTTCTTCAATCTCCTTTTCAAGGGTTGCCTTTTAATCTCTGTTATACTTTTGATGGGGTGTTTTGTTCTTCTCGTGAGTACATCGGCACTGAAGCATGTATCTCGTGTTAAGCGGTCTTGATTTCCTTTGAGTTTCATCCTTTTTGGTACTAGGTGCAGTACCTGTTCTACAAAATCATCATGCACGATTCATGTATTTACTTTTGTATTTGCCTTTCATTGGAATTGCCTGGGTTTCTTTTCTTTGTCAGACATGTTATCTCTTCATGTCTTTCATCCTCTGTTTAATCTGATGTGCTGAAAATGTATTGCCATAGTTCTTTTATTGTTTTATGTTTATTGGATTAGAAAGGTCTGGGATAGCTCAAAGAACCTGTTGTGAAGACTTTTTAAAGATTTAAGGACATGAGGGCAGTGAAAAATATTGTAAGCCTGCACAGTGATTTTGCAATATGCTAGTAACATGAGATTATTTTCCTTCCAACAGATGGGCAATTCCCATTATCCTATTGGGTGCAATATTTATACTTTATTGGCGGTGTTATGGGAGAAGGAAGCATGGTTCACATTCACTCCTACCTCTGTACAGCAACCAAAAAGGCGGCTCAACCCGTCCGAGGACAGATTAGAACAAACAACAAGAAACAATTCTCTTCCACATTTTGTATTCCCATAGAGGACAGCGAGCTTCTCCATTTTAACATGCAAAGCCCGCTTTCATTATTCTTTTTTAAGTCCTATGACACCTCCCCTTGGACCTCTCATACAGCTAAGAATTACTCAGGAAAAAAAGAGGGCTGCCCAAAAAAAGGGGGATCGGCAAGATCTGAGCAGCTGCTATAGCAATAGTAAGTTTAGCATACTGAGTGAAAAATGGATTTCATGTTACTAATTTGATTAATTGAATTCTCTGTGTTAGTCTGTAGTGTTGTTGTTTAGATAGAACTTTGTCCTACAAAAACGATGACAATGCAAGCTAACATTTTGTGCCCTGATTTCTCCATCATATGCTGTAGAGAAAGGAAAGATAGGCTTATTGCACTGTGTGATGTTCCTAGTACTTGTTTACATGATAGTCGTTGCCATCATCCTTTTGAGAGATGTCAATTATCCCGACAGTTATTGCGGTCCTTTTATCCTATAATGCAGACTCTGATACCGTTCATTGACTAGTCACTTCTTGAACAAAATAGGGGAATGGAATTAATGAGCAAATTTAGATGGAGATCGGGAGTTGTGAGGCATTTGTTACATTACCGTAGGAATAATCTTTTTTAAGATGGAGTGACAGCTGCAGAACCTGGAACTTTCATCTTGCTAGTGAGGTGCTTTGACAGTTCACTTGCTATATAAATGATGAAGATCATGCGTCGGATTCTACTTAATGTACCGTGACGCACGAGAATTCAACATATGCTGACATTATGACAGCGAACTCTAGAGCACGCTTTGTCTGCAGGGGTGATAACTTGAACGTTGAAGAATTATGGAGGCCTTTTGTTGTTCATCTGATTATTTATCTTGACAGCATGACCAGAGTGTATAGCGATGTATTTCTTCGATGCACCATCTCTAGTGATGTAACAAAAAAGGAATTTGAGCTGGAGCCATTCCTCCCAATATTTTCGATGTCCTACCCATTCTAGTCCCTTGTTTCTCGTCCTTAGGATTCTTCGACCTTCGTCCTGAATCCTCTGGAACGACCCGGAGGTCAACAAAGTTGGTTAATGGCTTGGCTTGCTATGTTCTGAATCCTCTGGAACGATAGGGCTTCCAACATTTCATCGTTCCTTCCATTTTTTCGCTTTATTTTGGAATGTTCAATCTATTTTCGCTTTAATCCGGAGCCTTTGGAACTACTGAATATAGCGTGTTCCGCCCGCCACCGCCATGGATGATGGAGCCATGGAACTTCCAAATCGGTAGGCAAGTTCGCTGATGGCATGAGGAATTTGCAAGGCCGGCAGGATTCAAGACGCAAAGCGCTTCTCTGAGTGGGTTCACCGTCGATGCATAGTACCGACACTCCAAAACTCGAAGAGAACTCGTGCGAGTAACCATTGAAGATTTGTATAGAAATTGGATCTCTCAAGATAGACTTCTCGAATGCCTTTGTGAGCAGAATTGACCCCGGGCTCCTAAAAAAACATTTTCTTTAAAGGAACACAAGCGAATGAGATACATGGCTTTAGGGGTAGAAGCACCAACTATGCGATGCTAGTGCTCCCGGCCATTTTATGTGAAAATCACAAGCCAATTCGGTCGATGTTCTAGGTACAACCTGCAAATACTTTGTCGAAGCATTTCAATGGTTTAGAGCCTGTTTGGTAAAATCTATTTCTTTTCTTTTGTTCCGAGGAACGAAAAAAGAATAGAAACTGTGTTTAGTAAAACTTTTGTTCCTGGGAACAAAAAATCTATTTTTTTGATCTCAGGAATAGATTTGAAATAGAAATAGGAATAGATTTGAAATAGATATAAGAAGTAAAAAAAAAAAATAGCTTCTTGTTTCCGGAAACAATTTCTAGAATCAATTTTCCTCTTCTTTTTTCTTCTCTTTTCTTCTTCTCTTTCTTTTCTTCTTCTTCCTTTTGGCCGGTCGCTAACATTGGCCATGGCCGGCGCCGGCGATTGGCCAGATGAGGGCTAGCGACCTCGCTAGAGTGTTGCCGGCCCCCGAAGATGCCGAGCCACGACGAGGCTCGTCGGCTCGACTCACTGGCCGGCGTGAGGCTCGGCCATTGCTAGGCCAAGGCAAGGCCGACCTCATGCCGCCTGGGCGAGGTCAAGCATCGTCGGTGGCCTGGCGAGGCTCGCCCGGCCACCAAGGCCACCAGCGAGGCTTCGGCAAGCTCGCCGAACCTCACCTAGCCAGTCGCTGGCTGCTGCCGTGGCCGGCAACCGACCACCAAGGAGGAAGAAAGAAAAACAAAAAAGGAAAAATATAATAAAAATATTAAAAAATTAAAAGAAACAACAAAATTATACAATTTTGCCAAACACATTTCTATCCCGGGAATAGAAATTTTTTGCAGTTATCACATACTCAGAAATTGTTCCCATGAACAGAAACAAAAAAATTTATTTCTCATCAAAAATTATTCCCCGAAACAGAATCGTTACCAAACGCAACCTTATTTTATCAAAAACTACTTGATTCGAATATTAGAATAACAAAAGTTAGCAACTAAGTTTCACAATTGCTCCATCCGTCCTTATGAATAATCATTAGGATTTGACAAATGCAAAACTCAGCTTTACTTCTAGAATTTGTCCAGAATCAGAGAGGAGAACTTTCTTTAGGAAAGCTAAACCAGAAAATGTTAAGAGGAACCTTGGAAATTTCCTTCAGACACAAACTAGAAGGACAAGCTAGAGGCCGATGGTGATCGCTACTTCCTTATTATGTCATGGTAAGGGGGCCAGCCTTCACAAACCAAACCGAGTGATTGCACTTAAGAGTAATGAAAAGGCAGGCAAATAAATGAACCTGCTGCTTCAATACCCCGAACATCGTTTAGCAATTAATGCACTTCAAGAAGATCCCGCAAGAACAAAAGGCTTCGCGAGAACTTCCATCAAATGCTCCTCCTTTTCCCTCCTATTTTATAATGCATAGGCTACATAACATAGTGTGACACCAGATGACATACTCCTTAGCTGGACTAAAGTTTAGTTGCACACCCTAAAAGATGCAGTGACAATCCAGATCCATGCAGAAGTACAGGTAGAGATAGAGATACTTCAGCAGATTCTATCGACTGACAAAGGAATGATGCCAGGCGGGGTCTACTTATGTTTAATGTTAGTGTTTGCCAGTGGAGGAGGAATGTTTGAGCTCCAACCAGGAATAGCCCCGGGGGCCCCGGGAACACCCTGCATCGATGAAACGGGAGCCACATTGTTTGAAATGGCATCGGCTTGTATGTTTGTGAGCACTGGAAGTGGGTTGTTCCTGGGGAAGCCACTGCTGTCAAATCTTGGGTGATGCGGATTGATAGAGGTTATATTAGGAGCTGCATGATGAAAGAAGTGGTTGGCATTTGGTTGCATCGGCGTAGCAGCAGTTGTGAATGAATCCATTGGGCTGCTCACAAATGGGATGTCTGAACTAGGCAAGTTTGACATAGCGATGACAAGTGGATTGATTCCAGTAACCCGCTTGACTGTTTCTTCAGCCATTTTCACCTGGAAAGAGAAAGATTGTCGAGCAGACGAAAGTCTTTCAAAAGCAGAATAATTTACCCATATTCATAAAATTTCAAGACATTTCAGAATGTGTATAGTGTTTTCAAGCTCTATCACAGTGGTCCGTTTTTATTGGTGGGAATGGGGAAATGGCTAGGGCTTCAATCCAGCTGACTAACCCTGGTTCAACAGTTTCAGCCTGCAATAGAGTTAATTCACTTTAAAAGAAGGATTTTGTTAACAAGTGCCCTAGAGACACTTACTTGTTAATCAACTAATTAAGTAAACTTTGCCGTTTCCATTGCTTTGATTGCCTCGTGTCTGCATAACCGCTACTCTCAAAAGTGAATTATTCCTCATTTGGTATGCTTAACAAGTGCCTCTGGAGCACTCATTAACATTACTTTTTTATATTGGCGCAAGGAATTGAAGCCCTATAATTGATGGAGAGCACTGGTAGCACACTAGCTGTCTTTTTAATTTTTCACATTTTTATATTTCATGCAGCATGCAACACCCAAACTTGGGTCCTCATGCTCAGAATATGAGCAATGCAAACCACAATTATCAAGACAACTTAGTTCTTAATTTTGCTTATGAAATTACTGTTTATACTTGCTCATGCAATTAATATATGTTACATAGCATCAGAATTGTAAATTCCAACTACAGGAACCAATTAAATTACAAATTGTAGCTTTGAACTCCAATCCAATTTTGGGAAAAAAAGAGATGTCAAGGCTACATTAGAGACAAAAGCGAACAATACAAGTAGTTCCTTAACCATAGGCGATATACCCACAACAAAGATGAGGTTTTAGAGTCTCAAAACATGGGAGATACCAGAAGCAAACTCTCAAGAACATCTACAGATATCATAATAATAGGTTTAGTAGTGTCAATAAACACATCATCACATGTTTATGCCTATGCCTCAAGGTTTTGGGATAGAATATGGCAAAGGAAAGACAGAAACAACAGAGAAGGTAGACCAGATCCCATTCACATAGTTACCAGATCAAGGCAGTTTAAAATGTATTGACATCACCCGATCTTGAAAGTCTAATCGAATCAAAAAACTGGCATACTCATATGCCTGATTCTGTAACCTAATCTTTTCCTGCTCTATCCAAGGAAAACACCTTGCTCGAACCATTTTTAAGGCCAAGATAATCTCTCTATGTTTCCTTCCTTTAAAAAAGCCTTATAGAGCATTACATTTTCCATATATCCACTCCATTACATTAAGATGGCACTAGCGCGTCACTTCTAGGAAACCTATGTTCCATCACTATTTATCAAGTGAGAAATTGTCCCTTCATATGGAAAATTAAGTCTTAAAAAAACCTATCATTGAAATTACTCTATTAAATTAATAGAAGGGACTGGATATCGACACTTCCCAGGTCTTTCAGAATTCCACATAATATGGCCCGAATAACTTGTCATATTTGTTAAGTTCACTTAGATAATACTCAAATTTTTAGATTGCTGCCATTTTTTATTTTTTTCTGTTAAATCTGACCCCAAAAGACAGTATTGCTGGATCCATCCCTGAATGACATCATTCCTTACTCTTCTTTCAATGAAATCAAACCTTCTCAAAATCACCCCCTTGATTGATTCACACAAGGAGTTACACCACCCATCATTGAGAGGTAGTCAATTGGTATACTTCCTGAACAATTCATTCCTCAAATTTGGCCAGAGAGTATACTCTTCTTGACATGTGAAAAGATCAGAACATGTATTTTTCAGATAGAGGCCAGATCTTGTCATTGCTAAAACTCAAAACTGAAATTTCATCACTAAAATGATGCAATGCATAGGTAAATCTTACGCTAGTGAGTGGATTAAAGTAGATGGACTCACCTAAGCAGCTTATTTGATCAGAGGAAAGGAGAAACTAATGGTAAATCATGTCAGTTATGACAATGCCTGGAGAAAAAGGCCAAAACCCTCACAAGCTAATATCTTTTCCACAACAGAGCTCATGAGTAACACATGGAATAGCCACACATATATGACATGAAAGTAACGAAGGGGGACAAAGCTATTTTCAATTAAGAAGTGCAAATATGGTTACATTGTAGAAAGAACATTTGAGTTATCAACTAAAGCGCCTCGCATGAATTGACTGAAGAATGTTTTCCACATGTAATCATTATTTTCAAAAAGAAACCAAACCTTTGCTCGTAATGTCTCGATGTCAGCTTTCAAAATTCTGTTGTCAACTGATGCTACATCATACTTTTGGTTCATATCAGTGAGACGCTTCAGTAGTGCAGTGTGCTCACCCTTTAGTTGGCCAACCTAGACCAGTACCAGAAGTGCAATTCATAAATTCCTACTTATACAAGCTTTTCAACTGCGAGTTCAAGTGAAATATATACCTGGTTTTCGAGTTCACTCATGTGCTCCTGTTTTCTTCTTCTGGATCGTCTAGCTGACTCCCGATTTGACTGCATCCTGAGCCACAAATAATATATCAATTGACAAAGTGGCATCTTGATTGTAACACTAGAATATAATATGGTGACTTTGCTGATGTGAAGATACTATATGCTTTCACACACCAGCCTGTTCTCAAATAAATAAATAAATAATACAATAACAATAACACAGTCATAATTAACCCCAGACCAAGAATCCCACATCACAGAAGAGAATTTCAGACAATAAATTAAAGTGCAAATTACTTAAAAAGAAGAGGATTTGTTTCACTCTAATTCATCAATTCCCTTTGAGATAGGAATATATCTAAAATGGATAGATGGTACAGAAACCTGCTCTGGACCTGGGGAAAAGACGTTGCATGTGTAACTGTGGAACGTGATCACTCTCAGGTTGAACTTATAAAAGCTCCAATAACGAAAGTGAGATGGCAACCATGAAGATGAAAAGCCAAGCTTCAAGTTATATAGATTTTTGCTCCCAGTTCTATGTCCAGTTGAAACAGTTTTGCTTTTTACAGCACAGATTAGGCTATAGGAATGAATAGATTCATAAGTTGCCAAGATATTTTGCACGTGGACATGAAGCGAATAAAAAAATGAAAGGATGTAATGCACCATTGTGCAAAAGTTGGCAAAATGTTGCTACCTTCTGGCACGTCTGACCTCAGCAGGATTATTGTTTTCAGTGGTTCCTGTGTCACCTTCAAATTCTTCATCATCTGAATCATCCCTTGATGACTCACTTGTTGTTTGCTTAACTTGCACACCCGAATCTCTTTGTATGGTGGGTAAGGTTGGAATGCCTAATGATCCACTATCTGCACCTTGTGGTATTGGCACACCATGACCAGAACCTCAAAGCAATAGAGAAGTGAGACGTTTAGTGGAATATAACCTAAACCATCAAAGAAACAAGTCCACTGATAGCAGAAGTGGACATGAATTAACAATCATAAGTAAGGGCTTGGGGAATACAAAAATTCTGGTTGACTCACTAAGTCCAAAAACATTTAGGCAGTATTATTTTTGGTAACATGAAATCATATTTATTGTGAACCATTGCAATATGCTGTACTGAGCAAATGAAGAATTTGTGAAGTAATTGCATAAACAGAACATAACAGCTAGCACAACTCGAAGAAAATCAGAGGCATCATCCCTTGGAAATACGTCAAATAAATATACTAAGCAGGAACGTCACACTACAAGTAATATTTTCAGTCAATAAACTTTGAATGGAATAACTTAGGCAAAGAAAACTTCACACTCTTTTATCAGCAGATCTAACTCATCCAAGATAACAGACAAATTCAACCCAAGACAAGCACCGTAATACATGTATCCACTACAAATGCAATTGTCAAGCGCTCTGTCTCAGATAGCTGGAAAGAAGATGCTCCTCCAGCCATGCTGCAACGTGGGTATCCAAGAGAACTACACAAGTCCCAACATGCAAGATGCATCATCTATGCAACACTGATTTAGTCATCCATGCCCACTACGTGTCAGCAGTGGACCTAGTGCAGCTTTTGCTTGACTGTCACAGATATTTCAGAGATAAATCGTCAACCACCACTTTTGTTAAATTGGGAATCAATGCTTCTTGTAATTTGTCAAATGTAGTATGCCTCATTCATCTGCAGCTTTTGCTGGCACATTACATGCCAAACTGTCAAATTAGATTTCATAGGTGTATCCTTCAAATCATTCATAAACTACTTAATCTATTTGAAACCAAGATTTTAACACACCTCCAGACAGAACAATTTGAGAATATAATACGCATGTCATGAGAGCCAAATTTGCAAGCAAAAAATAAAGGGCAATCGTATGCACCTTGCTAAGACCTTAAGACCTTTCTTCAACAACCACCTACTGAGCAATTAATATTTAGCAAACAAAATTTGCAGAGGGTGATCAAAATAACGCGAGCGCACAGCCCAGAAAGAAAATATTTAAAAGAAACAAGCTATACCATCAGCTTGCATGTCCAACTGTGTAGAAATTGAAGCCCGTAACGGCATCGTGGGATAACCACTAGGCTCTCCTGGCTTCATAGTTGCCTCCTGTAACCACACAATACAAATTTTTTCAATCACAGAGAGAATAACTACGAGGACAGCAGTTAACACAAAAGGTCCAGACAAGTGGATCAGAATCCTATTTCCATTTCTTATGATTAATGATATGATTGCTGAGCTCTAGACCTTGAAACAACCTTGCGCATACGTTCAGATAGATACACAATTAGCTACAAAGTCAAACATGACCGTCCGTATCCTACGTACAAGCACTGCGTACACAAAACGTACATAAGTCGATCGGTGGACTAAAATTACCAGACATCAACGAGCGAAAACACCACAAAGACAGACGCGCACGCATATGCACGTATCATCACACGTAAGCAGCGACAGAGGAAGGATCGATACATGAAAGCGAGCGAAGGCAGCACACGCCATCTCGAGCCGACTCTTGAGGAAAGCGTGGCTGTCATCCGGATTGACTGGCACCTTCTGCTGCGGCTGCGGCTGCGGCTGCGGCTGCGGCGGCGGTTGCGGCTGGTTCAATTGCGCGAGCTGGCCGTTCGGCTTCTTGATCTCGACGACGTCCTCGAGATCGCCTCCCTCCCCCGGCCGCCCCGGGTTCGGCGGCGGCGCGATCGAAGAGGGGGAAGGAGAGATCGAACCGGAGCACGCCACCTCGGCCAGAAGCCTCTCCAACATCCACTCCGATTGGCTCCGCCCCATCGCCCCCGGTGCGGGATCGGCCGCCGACGACGACGGCGGCGGTGGCGGCGCCCAGTAGGAGTCGCCGATTTCGTCGACGGGGAAAACGGAATTCATCTTCGCCACGATGATTGATCTCTCTCTCTCTCTCTCTTTTTCCTTCTCTTGTTTATAATTTTTCTACGGTGGGTTTTTGGGGGGCTCCGTTTTGGGTTTTTTTAAGGTGGGGCCCACCTTCAGGGAGGTAGAGGAAAGAGTTCCGGTGCTTCGTGAACCCGCTTCCCTCCAGTAGAAAATCGACACGTGCAAAAAGGGTCCCGAGAAGCTGAGCACGTGTTTGGAAGGTATCAGGCGTGCGTGGTCAGCAGAGTTCTGATTGGTCGAGAGAAAGTCGTCTTTTTATGAACAAAGGTAGGGTCCACCGTAAAGGCCAACTGGGGGGATCTTTCTTCCCCCCTGGTTCCACGTTATTTCCAAGACATCGCCATCAGTCGTCAGCAGTGCAAAAAAGAATAGTAATAATAATAATAATAATAATTCTAAAAGAACAAAAAGGTAGAACTTATTTATTGCGGTAAACAACAAAAATTGCAAGAAATGCGACTCATTATAAAGGGATCTCCTAAAAATAATTGAAACGGTGCATGATTAATGAAAAGCATCCATTCCAAAGTATAAGTACATCTTCAAATTTGAAATAAAAAAGAAAAATACGCATCAATTACCCTAATGACGACTGCACGAGTATTACATTTGAAAGGATGTGCAATTAATTCAGTATCATTGCTGCTGTATCTTGCATAATGATTTGAATAATAAAGTGTTGCCATTGTTCTTTCATTTACGTCAGATTCCAATCAACTCACACGTCACCTAGGTAGTTTACTTTCTCTATAATTTCTCTACAATTGCTTAGGCATTCTAGGTGTCTAATCGACTTTAAGTAAGTGGGACGGTGATGACTCCTATGTGTTTACCTCCTTGATTTAGTAGCCAACTCAAACCTAGAATTTAGAAAGGTTCAAAGAACCGGGACCACCATGGACTAGCAATCCCCGATTTGTAAAGCTCGAGGCGCTAAAATTGACACGAGCACGTCGGAGTTATTATGAATGATGAACTTCAAGTGGCACTGACGAACATTTGTTCAAGTTGAAGTCGCTATCAATTATTGACATTGCTCGGGTCATGAAGATAATTCACCCTATAGGTATCTCAACATGATAAGAACGGTCATTTTTTTGGTGGGGAGGGACTTGTTATGCAACATGGGGATGTACGAGCCAAGGGAGGAATTGCTTTTGGAGCTACTTGCGGTTCGAGAGTCGCGCAACAGCGAAGTCAAGAAGTGGGGGACTAAACGGCGAGGGAGATGGAAGAGCCACCAACCTCCTATGGGGCTGATGATCTAAGGGAAGGATCTGATCAGGCAAGAAAATGACTTCTCGGCACCAAAGGCCTCACCTAATTGAGTGGGGAAGAATGTCATAGGATGGAAGTTTGAAGGTACGAACGAGCCTTGGTGGTGGCCAACATGATCCGAGGTGTCTTGGAGTTTCTAGGAGTTGAGGGACTTCTTGTGTATTTAGAATTTTCTAGGGGCATTATAGCAATTATATGCAATATTCATGTATTTTTTTTTTTTTGGTCAGTCCTACTCTATTCCTAATCTACACTCTCTCTCAGACTTTTGCCCTGCCTCTTGCAGCGCGTGGGAGTCGAAACCCACTCTTCAAACTTACGCGTCCCCACCCCATCCCCCCTGAGAAGGTGGGGATTTGAACCCCTCACCTCCCCCTTCCATGTTGGAAGAGTGGCCACTGGGGCGAACCCCCAGTGGTTAATATTTATGTATTAACTAGGGGTAATTGATATATGGTGAGATTGGATCTTTGGTTCTAGATTATGAGAAGATTTATTATTGTGATTCGAGGGGCTCATCTATATATAGTAGTCACTCTCCCTAACTTGTATAATCTATGACGAGAGTAATACAAGACATTCTCTCTCCAATTACTTTTCTTTCTACTATCTGAGTGGGCCAAATGAACGAGTAAGTAAGTGACTAGAGAAGGTTGAGCTTTGGCAACTCGAGTAATTTGGAGCCAACATACAACATGGTCGCAACCTCGAGCATCTGCCTCTAACATAAGTAATGAGAACTTAGACCAACTAACTTCAAACTCGATTTAATAAGACATTTTAAATTTTTCTGTTCCAAATACACCATTGAATTTTTAGTTTGTTAGATAATCTTTCTACCCATTGATTAGCACTACCTAAATGTTTCGTTTAGTCACGTCTCTGACTTCCATTGATTAATTAAGAGTAGTGATTTTGGGTTGATTTTCATTTGGAGAGGTACAACTACTCAATCTAATTAAGGTTATTCCATTTGGAAAAGTAGATTCTCTATGCCTGTCTTTGGATTATGCATTATTTAATTTGGCCATGCACTGGCACGGGCTTAGCTTGAGGGGATTGTCCTGTTTTGGATATAATTTTTGGGATGTGACGGGTTATTCTTACCCTATAAACATCTGTTAGGAGTAATAATTCTTAGTCTAGAATCTATAACTTAGAAACAATCATGTAACACGTATTTTGAAAAATTGGAAACGGGATAGAGTCATTTATGATATGGATATGAACACTTTTGCTCTTTTCTGTAAAAAAAAAAATAAATTCTTATTGTGAAACATGAAAATTGCAACTTTTGCACAAGAAAAGTAGCCTTGGTTCGAATTTTTGTAAGAAGCAAAAAAAAATAAAAAATCATGAATATAAAAGCTTTGAATCCTGTTGAACCAGGATAAAAGGCGGCAATTTCAGCCTTGGAATGAGGAAATGAATTGTTGGTTCTTGGTTTTAAACTTTGCTTTGAAATAGATTGACTTGAGCGTCATCGAGTTCTTAAGTTAAATTGGACTTGATGCTTACCTGCATCCTCAACTAACCCAAACCCTTAATCTTTTTTTTTTTTTACATTTTTTTTAGAACTAAGGAGAGGACTAATCTAGCGACCCGTAAATGATCATGGAACACTCTACAAAGCCCCAAGAACTACTTCGACCCATTTATTTGGCTCATGTAGGCAGCCTAGATTTAGAGCAATCTATGCGAAATTGTTGAAATTTTAAACCTCGGTTCGTGAACTAAAAATCCATCCGTACCCAACTAAATCGACCATCCAGAATTTATTAAATTCACGGCTTCTAAACGTGATTTTTATTATTTTTGGCAGGAAATATATTCATTTATGCCTAAGTTCATCACCTTCATCCTCTTCCCTAAACCAATTACAAATCTTTCTGAAGCTAGAGACAACAACTTTCCAAGTTCAATTCTACATCCTACATCATGCCCTAACGATCTGAAAAGGCTTTGGGATTGTGCTTATGTATGTAGTGCCTCAAGCCCTAATTCCAGTTTCGAGGCAATCAACAAAAAATCGATTTTCAAGTTTTGAATATTATGTAGTTGCCACCTATGTCAAAGGGCTAATGCCCCCACGACCCCCACGATACCCTTTCATCAATACATTCGTTTCAATTCAATCCTTTATAAAAAAAAATAATCCATCATTGGATTTCTAGAAACGGGAGTGTGATCTAATTTTAACCGAAATGTAATCGGACAAAAGATTTGCACCTCTACCTCTTTACACTTTGAGGACGACTCCATATATTTTTTTTTTCCACGGACGACTCCATATGTCGTGTGTTCATTTCGTCATGAAAAAATGTATATCTGATAATGAGGTTGCAAGTGTAATGTGTCGTGCAAATCCTATTCTGATGTATATGCATGTGTGATGACTAGGATGCTTCGACGCTTTACTTGATGATTTAGTCAATTTTTTTTCTTAATAATATGGGGTTTGGAAAGTCTAAAAAGCTTTTCATGAACATATCAATGATATTTGAAAACAATCCTACGTGCAAGGCCTAAGGTCTTGTCCGGTGGCAGTTCAACCGTGAGCCGCTCCAACTTTAGCTTGACTGGTCGCCGACGATTCCCTCCATATAAATCCTTGGGAGTGGGCTTTTATTTCATAGGGTTTTCTAATGCAACAATTTAAATAAGCATAGCAACGAGTTGTTCAGGTATGCAAATTGCTATTTTTCCCCTTATGACAAAAAAAAAAAAAAAAAAGAATTGCTATTTTTTCCCAAGAAAAGTTTGATTTGAAATAGTATTAATACCATAAACAATCCCAAACTATGTTCATTGTGAATTTGTGATGCAAATACCCTAAATTTTGTGTGTATCACTAAGAACTCCAAACTTACTCATTGTGACACAAATGCCATAATTTTTTGTATGTCATAAAAAATCCTGAATTTATACACACGTGACATATATATATCTGAATAGATATATTGGTTACACTTGTATAAGTTTAAGTTTTTTCGCAACATAAAAAAATTGGGGTGTTTGTGTTGCAATTGATAATTTTAGGGTTCTTGGTGACATAATTTTTTTTTTTTTGCTATTTGTGGTAATTGCGCATCATTTTAATTGTGGAATTATTTCCTAATGATTACGGATTTTTTTTGTTGGTCAGTATAATGATTACACATTTGAGCCTTCCAATTTTTCCTTTTGTTCCCTTTAATCGGATTCGGCTGAGCCCGGACCGGACACAAACAAATCCCCTTCCGGGCCAACGTTTTTGGGCCGAGCCGAGCTAATTCGGGTCGGGTCGGCCCGGACCTGCCCGGTTTTCGAGGACAAAGCTGAACAGGACCTGCGCGGGGGGAGGGGGGCAACATCCGTAAATAAACCCAAAAGCAGGCCCTTTTGCACAAACGGGACCTCTTTTTAACGGGAGCATAAAGCCGCTTTTCATTCCAGCGTCCCTCCTTCGTCCTGCTTCCTGTCATTCCTCCTCGCGTTCCTCTCCGTTCCGCCAGCTAACCGAAATTCCGGCCACCCCCGCCGGAGCTCCGCCGTGAAACCCTCTCTCCATCTCCGTCTCCGTCTCCGTCTCCGTCTCCGTTTCCGTCTCCATCTCCGTCGCTTCCGCCGTCGCGACCGTAGATAGATGCCCTTCCCGCCCGCTCATGGCGAACAACACGAGTGACGGCGCCAGCGACGAGTTCCTGGAGCACCTCCTCGGCCTCCCCAACTTCGCCGCCGCGGCGGAGGCCGGCCTCGCCCCGGGCGACGGGACCGGCCTGTCCGTCACCGCGGCCACCCCGATGATGCTCCAGCTCGGCTCCGGCGACGGCTCCGGCGGCCACGGCCACGGCCACGGCCATGGCCACGGCCAACGGCCAAGGCCACTTGTCCGCCCTCGGCGGCGGGGAGGGGGCTGGGGCGGGCGCCGGCGGCGGCGGCGGCGGCGGCGGCGGGGGTACCACGGGACGGTGTTCCCGCTGGGGCTGAGCCTGGAGCAGGGGAAGGGAGGGTTCCTGAAGCCCGAGGAGGCGTCCGGGAGCGGCAAGCGGTTCGCCGAGGAGGTCGTCGACGGAAGAGCTTCGACTGTGAAAAACGTGAGTTGGTTAGCGAATTAAACTCTCTGTGCATTCTTTTCCTCCTCGTCGAACAGAGGTTCAAGAGATGCAAAAGAGCGATATCTCTCGCTGCTTTCATTTTCTTGTCTTGGCCTGTTTGTTTTTCGTCTGTAAATTCAGTATGAGAATCGAAGCTATGTGGAAAGGAATGGTTGGGAAGCCTCTGCTGGTTGAGTGTTGCTTTTATTTGGCCAAGTTGGTGATTATGCTGTCGTAGAATACGTTGCTTTATGGACAAAAAACATCTCGGGGGTTTTCTTAGTCGATGCATGCTTGTTTCTTTATCATTTCTTTAAAAAAATCAGATTTTGTCTACTTCTTTAAGTATGGGGAGTTCAAGAGAGTTCATATAAAATTTTTCTATTCTGATCATCTCTGGTCCAGCTAAATAACCGCATGTATTGGGTGCCGTATAATTTTAATAGTAATCGTTTCCCATTTTTCTGATGGAGTTCAAAGCTGGAGAACTAATTATTTTTTCTTGTTTGCATTCTACTTTGTCTGAACAGCTGCACTCCCTGTTGCCCAACTTCCCAGATGTTTCGCAAATGGCTTCTTTTAGGAACCGAGATGTGTGTTGATAGAGATTAGCTGACTAAATCCCATGTTTAATCTTCTGCTTTTCAATTCAGCAGCAAGTTTTGCATTTAAAGCTTTATGGTTCTTTTGGCTTCCTGTTATATACCAAGTTCCTGTGGGGAGCATGGTTATAAAAGTTACACTTAGGCAGGGCTTTCATAATTACACACTCAGGGGTAGATAGAACTTTCATATTTTCTTCTCTCCACATGCTTGTAGTATACGACTTCGTTGTTCGGGGGTACTCTTTTGTTCCTACATGCATGACGACTGCTCATCAGGCTTTGAGGCAGAGAGCAGCTGCTAGTCGACAGAGATCTGGGCGGACGGGTGCACATGGTGAATTCTTACCAGTCAAGAAGGGAGTAGGATAGCTAGCCAAACCTTTAACTCTTCTTAAAAACTTAATATTATGAAGTATCCTGGATCTTTTGATTGTTTGTATTGAAGTCCAATCTGATTGAGAAGGAATTGTCTAGCAAAAGAGACAGGGCCCCTCCAATTGCATGTAGAAGTTGTGAGGGATAAGGTAAGAACATTGTGAAATGATAGACCCTAGTAGGTGAAGACTAAGGTCAAACTGATCGAGCAGAATGCAGAGCATGATGACTTTGGTGTCTTAAAAGACATTTCTTTCTGTGGTGTTCTTCGGTGATTTTCTCATTAGCTCGTATATATGTGAGTAACAATGTCAAGTCATTACGAGGAGTGAAATTTCAACATGGTAAAATGACCTTGTACCTTGATAAGTGTTATAAGTAAAGGGAGCTGGTTGAAAGCATTATTGTAGCAGTTCCTATAATTGAAGGCTTTCAGAGAGAATCATCTACATTTAATAGATCATGTTGCATTCGGCATTTTCTTATTATGTGCTAAATTGTAGAAGAATAGACTGTGTTGGAAAAAGTTTTCATCATGCAATTTGTTTTGGTTGGAGCATTGTGCAAAGTAGGCATGGATTTTATCTAATTCTGCTGTGTATGGTGTGTTTTCGAATTCTATATATGATCTGAAGGAAATGTTTCCTCGCTGTAAACCTTCTAGGCAAATATTGTCAGTGATTTGACCATCCTCTGCTGTACTATGGCTCTATTGCCTTGCTTCCCCCTAGATTTCTTGTCTTTTCTTTCTGCAGTTTTTGTTTATCTTCTTTGGGTTCGGATCTCTCTCCCTCTCTCTCTCTCTGTGCTGCACTGTTGAGGGCATGAAGTGCCAGTGCAACATAGTTCCTTCTCATATGACATTTTGTCCCTATTTCCTGACAAGTTCCTTCTTTGTCAGGTGTTTCATGGACAACCAGTGCCCAACCCCGTTCCTGCAGCACCACATCCACCAGCAATGCGCCCGAGAGTAAGGGCTAGGCGAGGACAAGCTACAGATCCCCACAGCATTGCTGAACGAGTAAATACTATATGCACTCGCCATATGAGATTGAGCTTCTCTGAGTGTGAGCTGACTGAAAAATGTGTTATGACCTAATCAAGCTCTAATATGCTTGAGCTGAACTTTTGACAAAGAAGTTTTTCTCATACCTATAGAGAGCCCGAGAGGTTACATGCAAGATATTTATTTGCCCTGCTCATGAGGAGTGGCTACTTATCACTAGGTCTTCCAGCAAAATCAGATCATTTCTTCCATTAAGCGATTACCTTTTCTGGGTCTCTTCAAAAGATTTAGCTGCTGGTTGGTAAAATTTACATTGATTTAGAATAGTTCTGTCCTCTGGGATATTTTACAAAGAGAATCTTCCCTCTCAAGTTGAGTTCATCTAGCCATAGTTTGTCATGCTTGCTTGTCAAATGTGGGCATAAGGTGCATGGGGACTTGTGCATTTATGCTCTTCTACAGCTAATGGGATTCGAATTCTGAATCTGTGGGGTTGACAGGAACAACCGGAGAGTTCCATAAATGCTGGCCTTTAAGTTATTTAACCTTGCTTTTATAATTTTAATCTTGGAAAGAGATGCGTCTATTCACTCTGCTTAAAATTTTGCACACCCTCTTTATTGTGAAACTGCGCCAACATTGCTTTGTCATTCTTCTGCAGTTGCGGAGAGAGAGAATAGCAGAAAGGATTCGACAATTGCAAGATCTGGTTCCAAGTGTTAACAAGGTTTGTATCTCTGTTCTTAGATAAGGATCTAAATTTTGGGATCCTTGCTCATTGTTCAGTATTATTTTCCGCTTCTTGATCTGTTTATTGTTTTTGTTTGGTCTCTGTGCTTGAAGAAAGGATAGGCTGTCGTCTTGTTATGAAGACAGACACAAAAATATAATAAAGGGAATTTTTATATTGAGGTTATGATGCCAAATCAGTCTAAGAGTTTTCTTAAGAATTAAAAAGACTCATTGTTGGCTTGAAAACGGGATAAAGAGATAAGACTTTGTGGAAAGTGTTCTTTGATTTGTAAATATCATGTGGATCAAACCCAATACTAATTCTCTCAGACCTAAAAAAAAAAAAAAAAAAATCCAATACTAATACTCATTAATTCTATTTTCATGAATAGCTCAGGTTTTTGCTTTTAATTGCGTGTAATAGGTAAAGAGATTGGGACATTATGGAACGTGTCATCATTTATGGGGCGTTATCTTATCTTCTTGTTTCTCCAAGCTTCACCTAGTGTCGTAGACTTCTTAAATTTGAGTAATTCGAAATTAGCTCTATATCTTCCCTTTTCTTTTGGCCTCTCTGCACATTATCCAAGACAGGAAATTTCTTCATCCTGTTCAGAAATAAATAATCTCATTAATTTCATTACATAGTTCTCACTGATTATTGCAGCTTTTTCGACTCGGGGCTTATACATATAGAGTAAGTATTAATCATATGCTTTGATCATGCAGACAGATAGAGCTGCCATGCTTGATGAAATTGTGGACTATGTGAAGTTCCTGAGGCTCCAAGTTAAGGTAAACTAGGTTCCCATTCCTTATGATGAGATTCAAGGGTATTTTCTCTTTTTAGCCATTGAACTTAACAGGTTGAAAGTTGAAACACCAATTTCATTGTCTAATTTTTGGTATTTGATTGATGGTAATGTCTCTCGGAGGATCACCTTCAATTTTGGCTAATCATGCACTTAAACTGTGTTTTCTCACGTGGCAATGCTTTTTGTGCTGAGGATTGACTTTTACTTTGTTAAAGATTGATGTGATTCTTTTAGATTATCCCACCTTTAACCAACTGTAATCCCTTTTGAATTACTGAGTTGCCCTTTTACACAGTTTCTAAGTTAACTTACTGTAAATGTATAATTTTGAAGTCCCATCTTTTGAGTTTTGACTGATAGTTCAGGCATTGTATCAATAGTTCCTGCGAATGAACTTCATCTTTGCTTGATGCTGCATCTAGGGAATTGGAATCAATTAAGCATGTTTCTTTTTTAACATGAAATTCTTTTCTTGAATTCGTAAGTTATTTCCAAACGGGTATTATAGAGAAATGGTGTATAACATTTCTTTTTCTATGGACTCGCATTAGTACAACTTTTACTGTTTCATGTAAGTGAGCCACTTGATAGCTTATTTATGAGTTGTCAATGGCCGAAGGATGGTATGGAATTAGTTCAAGAGCCCGAGTATTTTTTAATTTAATTACCTGTTCAGGTTTTAAGCATGAGCAGATTGGGCGCAGCTGGTGCAGTGGCCCCACTTGTGACTGACATCCCACTATCATCAGTCGAGGTGACAAATTAGAAAAATAACCATATTTTCATGATCATTTCTTTCTCTTATAATGAGCTTCTGAAGTTTCTACTCATCCTTGTCCGTAATTTAGGAAGAAGGCGGTGAAGGTGGAAGAAACCAGCCGGCCTGGGAAAAGTGGTCAAATGATGGCACGGAGCGGCAGGTTGCTAAGCTCATGGAGGAGAACGTTGGCGCGGCAATGCAGTTCCTTCAATCCAAGGCTCTCTGCATCATGCCAATCTCTCTAGCCACCGCAATCTACCAAACTCAACCGCCCGACACCTCCTCCCTTGTCAAGTCTGAAAGCAATCCACCATCCTAGACCAGCCACAACACGGGCGCCTCCCCTTTTTCCAGGTCCCACCAAAGGCTCAAAACTTAAATGCTCCTTGGTCCCCGCTTTATTGTCCCGTTTCTACACCTTCAAAAACCAGTTGATGGCCCTTCTTCCTTCCTCAAATTGCAATCAAAGTCAGATGCCATAGCCCTAGCTTTTCTGCCCTCTCTTTAAGCTTTTCGCCCGGACAGGTTCAATGTCAAATGCCTAATAAAATACTAGCACGCCCTTCATGTCTTGCCAAGTTCAACTAAAGGAGAGATATTCAAACCCTCACTTGATATGCTCTCTCTCTCTCTCTCTCTCTCTCTCTCTCTCTCTCTCACCAATAGATGATGCTTAGTGGAGAATGATGTGAGCGACTTTATAGTGGGTGGGGGCTCTTGTTTTTCTTGGTAGTGGGTCGTGGGACCTTGTAAAAGGGATTGGTTGTGTAAAGTACCATTTGTATAATGTAATGCGTAATGTGTTTGATGAGGGGGAATGGATTGCTTGGGTAGAAAATTGAGAAATGGATAGAAAAGGTTGGCCCTTTCGCTAAGTGTTCATAGTCCAAATGGATCTTGATGGTGCTGTTGCCCTACTTTTCGGGCAGCTTGATGGGGGGGCGCGTGGGTGGGATTGTTCGAAAAAAGTAATTTTGACTTGGCCTTTTCTTCAAGGAAAGATTTCTTCTGTGTCATTATTGGGAGGTGAAATCTTGACAAAAGAGGACAAAAATGGGGTAGTTGAGATTTTTTTAGAGTTTTCTATTAACGGATGGTTTGATTTGTTTCATGGTGGAGCATTTAGTTCGGTCAGTCCCCTCGCTCACTCAATAATAATTGAGGATTGAGGGAGACTGGTTTGTTCCCAGCTGTGATTTTCTTTTTTTTTTTTTTTTTAAAGGGGGGGGGCAATCCCACTTTGGTCGAAGCATGCGTTTTGTAATCAATTTATAATGAATTAATATACTTGTGATAAATTTATCTTAAAATGAATTTTTAATCACTAAAAACTCTAAACTGATATATTTTTGATAAATTTACTCCAAATTGGTATAATTGTGATAAATTTACTCTTTATTAGTTTTTGTTAAATTTTACTGTCAAATTACTAATTTGAATAACACGTGACAATTGACTAGTGTATCAATTTGGGATTCTATTTTATGTTTGTTACAATTATATAATTTTTATGATTTTTCGTGATATTAATCTAATTTAACAAGGGTATATTTGTCACAAATTATCAGTTTGGGATTTTTGGTAATCAAATAAATTAGTTTGTAATAAATTTATCACAAGTGTACTAATTAAATTTTTTTTTAATGATCAGTCGAGATAAATTCGTCATGGGTATACCAATTTATGGTTTTTTATAGTCAAAAATTAGTTTGAGGTAAATTTGTTATAGGTATATTAGTTTAGGATTTTTCAATGTATTAAGCCTTGAGAAAATTACCTTTCGAGTTATTTTCATTGTGGTTGATTCATGCATTTAACTTGAATCGTAAGATTTGTTAACTTTTGAGTTATTTTCACAACGTGTACTACGATGATGGGTGTGCGTGAACATCTGGATAGCATGTTGAATACACCATTAAAATAATTGACCTAGTGGTAAATGGGTCACTTGTGCGTGAACCTCTAGATAGCTTATGTTGCGTTGTCTACCGATGAAATTCCTTGGTCGTGGCTACTAGTATTTCGGTGGGGCTATGTTGATGGGCTCTCTAACCTCCCAAGTAATGTGGAGTATTTATAGTTGAAATTAAATATTCGGTAACGGGTGTAAGACCCTTATGGTAATGCCCAAAGGGTGTGCTAGCACCAGTTGTCTCTCTTTACACTTTTACTTGCAAAAAAGAATTGCATGAATTGTGGATAGCGTGGAAAAAAGATATCATGAGTGCTATGATTTTATTTTCCCTGATCACATGAATTAGGTAAATGTCATAGCTTTTTTCTAATCATTTGAGTGCTACATAACTTTTTAATTGATTATTTGAGTGTCATAAATTTAAAAAAAAAAATCATTACAAGAACTTTACTTAAAAAAGTAATGATATTCAAATGATTAATTGAAAGTTATGCCACTCTAGTGAATGTTTTTTTAGAAGTTATAATACTCAAGTGAAGTCCATGCGAAATTTATGACACTTGTGGTATTCTTATCTTGTCAGAACAAAAAACCAAATAATATATTTATGGTTTTTTTTGTCATTCTTGCTAATTAAGGTATGCTTTGAGTGGCATCTATTATTGATTTCTTTTTTCTTTTTTATTTATTTTTTTTTTTTTGCATTTAAGGAGTTTTATCTAATATTTAACTTCTAGAATCATCAACATGTGGGCATTTAAGGAATCTTGAGTATTGGAGTAAATTTTCATAATTTTCAAAATAAAAATGGGGAAAATTCCAAATAAAGGCATGAAATACCATCATTTTCTCAAATAAGAACCTAAAGTGAACATTGTGTCAAATAAGGGTCTAAAATGCCATCATTTTCTAAAATAAGGGTTTGAAGAGAACTTTTTTCAAATAAAGGCCTAAAGTGGTTAATATCAATCTCAAAGAAGGGCATCAACTTGCTATTTAATAAGGGCAATTTTATCTTTTAAATTTTGTCTTTTTTTCTACTTTTTTCCATAAAAAACAAACTAAAAAAATTAAAAATAAAAAGAACTGAGACGGGAGGGAGCGGGGAGGGATGGCTCCTCCCGCCTATGGGCCTAGGCAAGGACCGACGACCCTCATCGACTAGAGGTAAGGCCTTACTAGGGGCATGAGAGGACGACAACCCTCTCCCAAATCTGGGTGAGGACCTATGGGAGTGCTAGGCAAGGGCCGCCAGTGCCTGCACAATGGCTGGGGTGAGGGCGGGCGACCCTCACTAGGGGCAAGAGAGGGTAGCGTCTAGGGGTGTTAAGGGAGGACCGTCAGCACTTGCACGAGGGTCGATGACCCTCATCCAAATCTAGGAGAGGGTCGCTTGTCCCCACCCAAGCGCCGGTGACCCTATCGGCCAATGCCAACACCCCATTAACAACAGGGTGGCGGCCATAGGCAAGAAGAGCCCCTCTTGCCTTTTTTTTTTTTAAGTTCTAGTTTAGAAAAAAAATTAATCTAATTTTTTAGACCAAAAAAATCTAAATTAATCTAAATTTAAATTGTGTTTTGACAAAAATACCCCTGATCGGTGGGAATTTTTGCCGATCGGTAAGCCGATAAGGTTAAGTTCTTATTTGAAACAAATATAGCCACTTTGAGTCATTGTTTGAGACTGATATGGCCATTTTAGGCCAACCAAACTCACCAATTTGACGGGTCTAGGTCCATAATAGAAGTCACAGTTCTTGAATCAAGCATTTTAATCTCCGATAACGAAATGTATCAAAACCCATAAAATGCCCTTTAACTATAAGTTGGATTGCTTCATTCATGCAGATCATTGGACCTATTATGAAACTTAAATTCTCCAAAAATCTAACGATACTTATGGACTGGAATCCATATAATCATGACTTTCTATTGAGATTGTGTACTATGAATTTATTTATATCAATTACAAATGACATGTACTTAATTGGAGAGACAAAGTTGAAGAACGGACAGAAGAGAACATGAAGATGCTCCGCGTTTGTTAAGAGATATATTTAGGAAAAACTTTACAGCTAGGTTCGTGCATTCTTCATGGTTTGAAATTGCAGAAATTCCACATTCTCTTCTGCATCATTCTTATCCGGATTCACTCAGGAATTCGATTAAGAAATGAGTGGATGGCATTCACTTGCCCCTTCATCGAATTGCCAAATGGCAAGTCACTAGGAAAAGCACAAGGCTTCCTACTTACTAGGCTTTATGATATGAGATGACATGAGAGATGCGAGTCCAAGTCAACGACCAACAGCGCGTAGAATGGTTCGAGAGGGCATTGGAAATGGATTCTTTAAGCGATTGGCTGATTCCAAACATTCAAGTTTGCATCTAACCCAATGTGCACTGACGCTATTACAGAATACAAGCCCAAATTTCACTTGTTTTTCTGGCTCAAAATCACCATAAAACGTAGTACCTTTTGTCTGTTCACAAAAACACCCCAAACTCTAGCCGATGAACCCCTTAAAATTTGGGCACTGACAAGCAACTCTTGGACTTTAGGAAGTCACAGATTACTATCCTAAACTTTGATTTTTTATTGTAGCCACTAGTTTTCCTGGTGCTGGTGCATAGCCGTTGAGTGTTATTGGGGTATGCACTAGGTCGTTTTTCTTGACCGAAATAGCATTTGAAGAATTTTCTTCGCTTCATTATTCTTGCTGATCACTCTCCATTTCTTAGCGTCATTTTCAAGGTTTTGGGTCGGGACAAATCAAACTTATGATCGGTAACTTTTCAAGGTTTTGGGGCTACTGTGTAATAATGTCAAAGTTCGGAGAATAATCTTTCGAACTTTTTAAAGTTCTGGAAACTATTATGAAATGTTGCCAAATTTAAAAAGGGGCTTTGAGTAACTATCCCTTCATTTTCTTTTCCTGAAACTTGTTTGATAGTTTCGTTCCCTATGTATCATTCTTTCTAAGCATATGTAGTCCTTCAACTCTCAAGAATTTCACGTTACTCCATTTCCACTCATTACCATGGACGCAACTTAGAAGGAAAAACAGACAAACCCAGATCAGCAGAGCCATGCTTTTTTTTTTTCCAGGACAACGTTTTGCTGATACTTCTCATCATAATTCTCGACGGAAGATGGAGCATGTCCCAAGTTCTATCGCTGTTCCAGTTCAAGGATCGTTCCGCAGAGTGTGGCGCTGCAGTTGATTGCATTTAGCAGGAAAACCAATAAACTATGCACTGAGGACAACTCTAATTCAAGAGAAAACACCGCAGAATATGCCTCTTCAATACTTCCTCTCTCACCGCCCCCTCCGAACCTTGATCAGGTCCAATACTTCCTCTCTTCCCGTCCCCTCCGACCACGCGTCAATATGCCTCTCCACAGCATACAAAGCAGCTACTAAACTTGCACTTTTCTTAGCCTGAATAACACTCACAGATTGCCCTCACAGTGGCTGTGATGTCGAGCCTGGCAATCATAATTATTTGATTGCCAGGCTGCACTAGTTGAGCATGCACGTTTGGCCGATCCTGTAGATTTGGCTGTCGATGTTGTGTCTCTCTTTTTTAAACTTTTACCTTTTGGTGATGATGATGGTCACCGGGAACACACAAGCTACTCCCACATATGCCTCGATGGCCTCATACAGCCTCCTCGCAGCAAGGTGGTTTGCTCCTTTCAAGCTGCGTAGAGAAACAAATGCATTTACCCTCCTGTCATAGACGAGCAGGCTCTAATGTCTGCCATCTTCTGCCTGATCCAGCCAGATCTTCAGCGTCCTTCACAGCCAAAACCCCCAGTCTCCTGCTCAGCAATTTTAAAGTTCCCACAAAATCTCCGAAGCATGTCACATCTTCACTATTTGCAAGCTAGAAGGATTTAGAAGGTGGAACAGCAGGATTTCATCAAAGTCCCAATAATCTGATCAGCAAGATGGCAATGCCCCTCTAGAACATCTAAATCAGATCTGCCTGAGACAATATCCTTGTAATTCGAAACCTGTTTCTGGCCCATGATGATCTATCTGTGGAGCGAGCATGAAGGGCAATTTTTGTAGTAGAGTTTGATGGCGGTACTCAGTCCCAAGTGTCTAAAGAGAAGAAGGGTCACATGAAAATCACATCTGTCTGGCTGAGAAGGGAGGAAGATCAACCATAGCTATATGTCCATGGTGACTAAGGCCAGAGGTTCAGATTGACAAACTGGACATACTATAAATGATAGTCCAGATAGTCCAGAGCCAGAGACGAGCAGAAAATCACCGAACAAGAACATGCGGGCCATAAGCACTGAAGCACTGTAGACCTTGTGCCTATAGAACATAATACAAGAGTATGGGAACTAGAACGCTCCAGAGGGCTTTGAAACATTCATGTCAAATTTGATCAGCATATGTCTACACATCAGAACCAGCTTCGAAGACTGGGATATGCTTGGTCTCTCAATCAAGAACCATTTGAGTCTATAAATGGGCGTTAAGTGACGAACACCATCAAAAAGCTGGGCCCCGAGGCTCAACTGCCTTGCGAAATCCATCAAATGTGAGCCTCGTCTGCTAATTCCACTGTATCTCTCATTTTCTTGGTGAAATGCGGGACATCGGACTGACGGAGTTTACAGAAAGTGGTTCAGACAAAGAACCCAATCCAATCCATTGACACTGGAGATCCCAAAAGTAACCCGCGGATCAACGAGTCCTAACGCCTATCTGAAAAGAGCGAAGATCGTCTGCTTCGATTTTCTTTCCTGCTCCTTCCCCAATTAACACAACAGGCGCAAAGTCCATCTCTCACCAAGCTTCATGCAACTCAGTCTCTTGTATGAAGAGGTGCAGATCATCCCCCCAGGATCACGCAATGGAGAACCAGTTCGTAGGCAATATAAGCGTGTAGAATGGATGCTTCCTAGAACACGGTCTTTCCACAAAAAGTTTACAGAGGTAATCAAAACAAAATCGGTTTGAACCGAAATGCTCATCGAGATGAAGAATTCGATCGAACTGCACAATCAATGACATAGATCTTATTGCCTGTAACGAAATTTCATCCAGATCGCAGACTGATTCAACCTTGTTCAACTTATACTCCATCGAGTAACCACCACTCTGAGCACTTCCACTATCCGATTACCCCCTAAACATGTCGAGTTTGAAATGGGCTGTACTTGACAATCAAGAACGGGGAATTAGTTATCGTAGGAATTCTACAACTTTTTCGTGCAAAGCAGCGTGTAAAGGATGAAATAGTGTCTGTGACCGAAATATGCAATGCGAAGGGTAATCTTCTATTAACAGAAATGTTAAAAGAGCTAGGGATGGAAGAGATTGCAGAGCAGTTCTATTGCCACGTGGTCACGCATATCATCCGCAAATGTCTTATTCTATTGCCATGTCATCGTACACATCATCTGCATATGCCATGTTCAATTGCCACATCATCTTACAAGTCACTCGTTCATTCCATCTTTGATTTTTCTACTTGTTCATGCCATATTTGATTTCAACATCATTTTGCATGTCATTCGCTCATATTTTATTGCGCAAAAGACACCAAAAACCTCAAATTATACATATTGTGAAATATATACCTAAAATTTTTCTATGATATAAAAAATATCTCACACTTTTACAACGTGTGATACATTTATCCTCCGTCAAGGTTCCGTCAACAAGCACTATTAAAAATCTGCCTACATGGACACTGGAAAAAATATAGTGTTAAGAACCACGTTATTTAAATGAAATAAAGCCAAAGTTATTTTGGCTAAAAAAATCATCTAATGGAACCTTGATAGTGGGTAAATATATCACACAAGAACAAGTTCAATTTTTTTTTTTTTTTGTCACAAGAAAAATTTTAAGATAAATATATTACAGTGAGTATAATTTTGTGACTCTCCCTATCTTATTTGATTACTCACCTCATTTTACATTATCATTGTATGTTCAATTGTCATTTCATCTAATGTAATCCACACTTGTCATGTTTGAAATTCTTGTCATGCATACATGACATATTCGAATCACTGTATTTAGGTCACTCGCATAACGCTTATAAGTCACATTTGATTTATCACGTGTTCTATTTTGACTTATATTTCATCAAATAATATCATATTCGATTGTTGACACATGTCATTCTTTGACACATATCATACACAACATATTTCAAAAATACAGAGTCACGCACAGTGAGTCGATCATTATGCAAGATGCACTTATTTCTGCCGGTGTGCGTATCGGTCAAAAAATCGATTTCCTAAATCAATTAGGGAAAATGCACGGTTTGCGAATTATGACTTAATTAAACAGTGTTGTACCGAGAGGGTGTTATGGGATGATTATTGACGCCTATATAACAGAACTCTCGGACCCCAGCCTCCAGTTAACACCATGTCACCTAACCAGTCTATTTTCCCTATGACTATTTAGGCACTGTCGATCGGCATAGGTTGATAGTGCCTACCTATGCTGAGAGGTTTCCCTTGGTTATGTTTAGGAAACTTTAATGAAGTTCTATACCATTGGAAGAAGATCAGGCACCAAGAGGTGGATTGGTATAGAATTACAGGTTTTGAAAATTTCCGGATGCTTGTTCATTGATGGAAATTGAAAGTAAAGGGTGTGCTTATTTATGGTCAAATAACAGGGAAGGAAATGAATTAGTTAAGAAGAGATTGGAGAGGGCAATTTGCAATCTAGAATGGTGAATACTCTTTCCAAATGTAGTGGCTTTTGCACTACTGGCAATAGGATCGGATCATAGCCCTATTCTACTTTTCCTAGAACTAAATGACAAGGGGAGCAAGAAAATCTTCAAATTTGAAGCATATTGGCTCGAGGATCCCAAGTGCAAAGAGGTGGTCAAGAGAGCTTGGAATGTAAATAGTAATAACAAAACCAACCTTGTAGGGAAAACAAGAAAAGTAATAGTTGAACTGAGCAAATGGAGCAGGGGCAAGTTCCAAAATGCCATAATATAGATCAATCCACTTAAGTTGAGGTTAACAAAGTTATCTAATAGTGCTACAGGTGAGGAAAACAGGAGGAACATAGTAATATTATGGCAAAAATAGAAGAATTATGGCGACAAGAAGAAATGTTCTATTGTATCGATCCAAAGTTCATTGGATGAAATGGAACAAAATATCCATGTTACTACTCGATGACTAAACTTAGAGTAGGGATCAATTGACTCTCAAACAGTATATCAAAAGCTTCTATTAGTCTCTATTTACCTTGGTGGGGGAAAGAAATTATCAACCCATGCTAGATCAATGCTTACCTATGGTCAATGAGGAGATGAATGAAGTCTTGATCAAACCAATTTCTAAAGAAGAAGTAAAAGATGTTTTTTTCAATTAGGGGCTACCAAATTGCTGGGACAGGATGGGCTTAATAGACTATTCTATCAAAGTCATCGGCCTATAATTCAAGAAGATATATTCGACATGGTTGACTCTTTCTTCAGCCAAGGTACATTTGATCCAGAGATTAATAAAACGTGCATTACGCTAATTTCTAAAGTATCAAATCCTGAGGATATCACCCAATTTAGACCTATTAGATCGTGTAATTTTAATTACAAAATTATTACAAAGGTAATGGAAAATAGGCTGAAACGGTGGCTTCCAAAAATTATTCCCATGAAGCAAAGTGCTTTTATAAGCAATCATCAGATTTGGGACAATATCTTCATAGTCTTGGAGGTGATTCATCAAAGGATGCGAAGGAGAAAGCGTAAATTCCAGGCTATTCTTAAGCTAAATATGCAAAAAACTTATGATAGAGTTGAATGTGACTTTCTTTGTGACTATATAATGAAATTGGGCTTCAATGGGAAGTGGGTTAAATGGATCAAACAATGCATTTCTTCAGTTTCTTTTAGTGTTCAAGTTAATGGAGAGAGCCTCTAGAAATATTTCGGCCAACAAGAGGAATTAGGCAAGGTGATCCTCTCTCATCCTATTTATTTATTGTCATGGCAAATGTCCTATCTTCTCTCATGTTTAAAGCAATAAATGATGGAAGCATTAAGGGTATTTGGCTAAATCCTACTTGTCCAACACTTTCACACCTTCTATTTGCTAATGATGCAATTTTCTTCCTAGACGGTATAATATGTGAGGCCCAAAACCTAGCCAATATACTCAATTAGTATTTTTATGCCTCGGGACAAGCCATAAATCTTAACAAATCAGGTCTTTTTGTAGATAGAGACTACCTCCGATGTGACATCCTAAAAATTCAACCCCGTCTCGACTATATGAAATGGTTGTTTCATCGACACGCCTATTGTCATTTTACTCTGAGCTGGCCCCTCACGAGTTAACTAATCTATTAGGTGAAGCCGTTAAAAGATATAAACGCGACAGACTAGAGAATTCGATCGGAAATCGACTACTCGACCATAATAATCGGCAAGGGTCAATGCGGCCACGTTATAATCGATTAGTGATTGGATATAAGTCGATTCTACGAAATCATGTAATTGAATTGCGGGTGATTCCGCATGATTGCGAAAATGGCCGAGTATAGGTTGCGTGCTTCAGCGCCATCCATTTTCAAGGCTAATTGATTCGGCAGGTGAGTTGTTACACACTCCTTAGCGTATTTCAACTTCCATGACCACCGTCCTACTGTCTTAATCGACCAACACCCTTTGTGGGTTCTAGGTTAGTGCGTAGTTGGGCACCGTAACTCGACTTTCGGTTCATCCCACATTGCCAGTTCTGCTTACCAAAAATGACCCATTTGGAGCTCTCGATTCCGTGGCGTGGCTCAACAAAGTAGCCGCGCCGTCCTACCTATTTAAAGTTTGAGAATAGGTCGAGGGCGTTGCGCTCCTGATGCCTCTAACCATTGGCTTTACCCGATAGAACTCGTTCTTGAACTCCAGCTATCCTGAGAGAAACTTTGGAGGGAACCGGCTACTAGACGGGTTGATTAGTCTTTCGCCCCTATACCCAAGTCAAACGAACAATTTACACGTCAGTATCGCTGCAGGCTTCCACCAGAGTTTCCTCTGGCTTCGCCCCGCTCAGGCATAGTTCACCATCTTCGAGTCCCAACAGGCATGCTCTCACTCGAACCCTTCTTAGAAGATCAAGGTTGGTTGGCGGTGCACCTAAAAGGGATCCCACCAATCAGCTTCCTTACACCTTACGGGTTTGCTACCCATTGACTCGCACACATGTCATACTCCTTGGTCCATGTTTCAAGACGGGCCGAATGGGGAGCCCACTAGTCGATGCCTGGAGCACTCAGATGCTGAAGTACGCCATGAGGCGCATGCTGCATTCCACAATCGCAATGGCGACGTTTCCACAAACGTATCAAAAGCCTAGGCTTGGGCCGCCACTACAATCTGCATCGGTCCATGCCTCGAGTCGATCGGCGGACCGGCTCATCACCGTTCCACATCCGACCGAGGCACATCGCCGGCCCCCATCCATTTCCCTCTTGACAATTTCAAGCACTCTTTGACTCTCTTTTCAAAGTCATTTTCATCTTTCCCTCGCAGTACTTGTTTGCTATCGGTCTCTCGCTCATATTTAGCCTTGGACGGAATTTACCGCCCGATTAGGGCTGCATTCCCAAACGACCCGACTCGCCGACAGTGCCTCGTGGTGCGACAGGGTCCGAACATGAAGGGGCTCTCACCCTCTCTAACGCCCCCTTCCAGGGAACTTGGGCCAGTCTGTCGCTGAGGACGCTTCTCCAGACTACAATTTGAACGCCGAGGGCACTCAATTCTCATGCTGGGCTCTTCCTGGTTCGCTTGCCGTTACTAAGGGAATCCTTGTTAGTTTCTTTTCTTCCACTTATTGATATGCTTAAACTCAGCGGGTAGCCCCACTTGACCTGGGGTTGTGTTGGTAAGGAGCAGATTTGTGGAGTGTGCGCATGAGCAACACGCATGACATTGATCATTGGGGTCTAATCAACCACCGAATGTCGTGGTGCTAATCGCTCCAACGCTCGATTTTGGGCCAACCGAGACGTGGTCATCGCGGGAGGCCATCGTACGCTCCCAAGTCACGCTCGCCCGGTTGAGAGGGCGAGGGGGATTAAGGGCAACGCCATGTGTGACACCCAGGTAAATGTGCCCTCGACCTAAAGGCTTCGAGCGCAACTTGCGTTCAAAGACTCGATGGTTCACAGGATTCTACAATTCACACCGAGTATCGCAGTTCACTACATTCTTCATCAATGCAAGAGCCGATATCCATTGCCAAGAGTCGTTATGAGTAATATGAGATTGCATGGCATCCCGCGCGCGCACCGTGTATGGGGTGGTGGGAGCATCGCACTCTTGTTCAAGTTCCTTGGCGCATTTCGCGCCGGGGTTCGTTGTGCCACCGAGGACAAGACCGAGCGCTCTGAGGCGCCTAAGCCTAATCCTCAGCGTCGAGAGGGATGTTGGGCTGACCCCGCTGTCCCCATTGAGTTTGTTACCTGTTCTCTGGTCATTCTGCTGGGCATGATTCAACAATGATTCTTTCGCAGGTTCACCTACGGAAACCTTGTTACGACTTCTCCTTCCTCTAATTGATAAGATTCAGTAGACTTCTTGTGACGTCATTAGCAGCGAACCACCTATGTTGCCGCGATCCGAACACTTCACCGAACCATTCAATCGGTAAGAGCGACAGGCGGTGTGTACAAAGGGCAATGACGTAGTCAACGCGAGCTGATGACACGCGCTTACTAGGAATTCCTCGTTGAAGACCAACAATTGCAATGATCTATCCCCATCACGATGAAATTTCAAAGATTACTCAGGCTTGTCGGCCAAGGCTATAGACTCATTGAATACATCAGTGTAGCGAGCGTGCGGCCCAAAACATCTAAGGGCATCACGGACACATTTGCCTCAAACTTCCTTGCCCTAAACGGCCATAGTCCCTCTAAGAAGCTGGCCGTGGAGATGTACATCCACATAGCTAGTTAGCAAGCTGAGGTCTCGTTCATTATCGGAATTAACCAGACAAATCACTCCACCAACTAAGAACGGCTATGCACCACCACCCATAGAATCAAGAAAGAGCTCTCAGTCTGTCAATCCTTACTATGTCTGGACCTGGTAAGTTTCCCCGTGTTAAGTCAAATTAAGCCGCAAGCTCCACTCCTGGTGGTGCCCTTCCATCAATTCCTTTAAGTTTCAGCCTTGCGACCATACTCCCCTCGGAACCCAAAAAGTTTGATTTCTCATAAGGTGATGGCGGTGTCACGCCCCGAACCTCGAGCACGCACACATCCCTCGGTGGTCGATAGAATTTTGCGACATTCCTAGGACTTGTCGCCGACCCTTTTCATTTTATTGCACATGCGGAAGCGAATTTACTAATCCCCTGACAACAACATATATGGGATAGAAAAGCAGGATAACCAATTTCAAATCAAATATACTTTTATAAACACTTCAAGCTTATACAGAAGGTCTATGTCACAAAGAACTACTGAGCCACCTATGCTCCCGACCCTTCCGCTTCAAGCTTCGGGTTCTTCACACAAGGGACCTGAAAATGGTTATTCAATAAGCAATGAGATATAAATCTCAGCGAGTTCCACCCCTAAGCCTCGGTTAGAACACCAACTCAACCCAGGGTATCTATCCAGAACCACCCCACTAACAAGCAACAACCAACAGCCAGCAACCAACAAACAACAATTGATTTGCATATAACCTCACCTGGTATGCCATACCTTGCACGATATCACTATGCATGATACACACAAAGCACATGACCATTAGATGATGCAGTTCATCAATCACACACGAGTCGCATCATAAGCGATCTCACCTGGCCATTGCCACACCCTGCACATTATCGATTCATGTGTGCATACCATAAACGATGTGATTCACTCATGCATATAATTAATGCATATAACAATTTCACACATCAATGCATCAATTCAGATCGAGTCATCGATCAATCGACTCAGTCGATTCCATGTCAATCCGACCATTCCCCAGTCGTCTCCCTTATTTAGTCTCAAATCTTACTCACGGCTTCACGAGCACGGTCTACCAAATTTCTTGGCAACAATTTACTGTCCAAAGGACACAACCTATCTTTAGGTGGCAAATTATGGCCTAGTGGGTGCGACCTTTAATAGGTGGCAGGTTATGGCCTTATCAAGCGTGACCTTTATTAGGTGGCAATTTACGGCCCAACGGGCGCGACCTCTATTAGGTGGCAATTTATGGCCTCAAAGGTGCGACCTTTAATAGGTGGCAAATTACGGCCCAACGGGCGCGACCGATTCCAAATTCAGTGGCAGAACTCGGCTCCACTAGCATAATTTAGGTTAAGTGGTCATCACGGCCCCACTAACTTTAACAACCCACAAATCCATTTTGGCGTTGTAAACCGACGCCCGGTATTTTCTAATTAAAAAAATACATATATTACACAAATCATCACTCAATTCATGCGAATACACATACATTTACACATCCATTCACTTCATAAAATCAACACACATGAAACAAGGCAATTTTTCACACTCGGGTGAACAGTACTCTGTGAATAGTATCGCGTGAACAGTATTTTGTGAATAGTGTCGTGCGAACAGTAAATTTCCAGAATTCAATATTTAATAAATTAAATTCAGCAATTAAACAAAACATTAATGAAAGCAAACGGACAATTAATTAAGCAAAACAAGCTTAATTAAACACATAGGCACAATTAAGCAAATAAAGCAAGATTAAGCTAAACTAATCTAATCCATCCATCTAACTACCTATCTTAGGGCTAATACAACTTAATTAAATCACCTAAACCAGAATTAAATCTAACCAAACCAACCCTAAGCAAGTTTAGGCACTAATCGAAGGATTAAGAGCTAAACTCACCCGTTAAGCGGGCCGAAGACACCTACGCGGTGGCAGCGATGGAGGCAATGCTCCGGGACCTCTACCACGACAATTCAAGGTGGTCTCAAGCTCAACACAGTAACCACAGCCTCTGCTTCTCTCTGCAACTCTCAAAAACTGACTGCCGAAGGAGAAACAGAGTTGAACGGGCTGATCGGAGCTCCGGCGAAGGGGGTGGCCGACAACCGGTGGCACCAAGAGGTCTTGGGGGTCTTGCTAGAGGTTGGGATGGGCGGAGGAATGGCTAGAATGGAAGAAAACGGGCTGCAAAGTAGAAACAGTCCAAGCTGCAGGTGGACCGACGGACCAGCGACCGACGGCTTGAGACGGCCATACAGGACGGACAGTGGCTTTGTTCGGGACAAAATTGGGCTCGTTGGAACGGTCTGTCTCTCCCGGTCAGGTGATAGTTGGCTCGTTCTCTGATTCAACCGGGAAGACCACTTTTGACTCAATTCTTCACCGAAGGGTTAGCTGGAGCAGAAATTGGAAGAAAGGGAGAACGAGGGAGAAAGAGCTCCGTCGACTTGGAGGCTGAAGGAGGGGGAGAGAGGGTGAAGTGAAGGCTGAAAGCACTACTCATTAAGGCCATTAAATGGCCACTTCAATTCCCCATGCATGACATCATCTTCTCTCTCTTCTCTTTTGCCCTTATCCACAAACTCTAGGGGCATTTTGGTCATTTCACCTCGCACAAATTACAAATATAACCTTGGGCTGAAATTGGTGGGTGGGCCTAAGGATTGGGCTTGGCCATGAATAGGAGTGGGCTTGAAAATTGTTTGGGTTTGAAATGAATAAGAATTGGCCCAATGGGCTTAGAAGATGAATAGTTGATTTAGGTCCAATGGCTCATTTGATTGTCTTAGGCCCACCATGGTGGCTTTCCTACCTTGGGCCTAGGCCCACACTAGCTTGGCCCGGCCCACGTCCTCACGGACTCGCTTCCTCGGTTCGAAAATCCCTTTTTCAACTGCTCGGCTTCACTGGCTCTGTCGACTGTTGAAGCAGCTTCATCTAATGTCTGTCTCGGACATTCCCGATGATTCGAAGCCCAATCTTTAGTTCTCATGCCATGTAAATTTCGCCCAATGCCATTTTGGTAACAACTCAGACTGACGGGTGGCTTTGAGGATTCACGCGTAACCGACTCGTGCCAAACCACGTTCAAGACATCTCGACGCATGGACATCCTTGACTGCATGAAATTACGGAGGATAGATTCTTATTTCAAAGTACACGATCACTAAGGATCAACATAGGGTCGTTCGCGGGTTCAATAATGGTAAACGGAATCACCCGTCATTCCATTATGTGCTAACCGCGAATCGACTTTTAATCGTCCTTAGAATCGGCCTACCTATCTACAGGATCATCCTCACGCAAGTCTCACAGTCAAGTCGTTTTTCCAGGTCGAGTTCTCTAGTCGTACGGGTTCTGTCCTCATTAGCCTTTCCCCTCAAGGTCAGTATCTCAGGAGTGATCAATTTTGAGTGAGATCAACCAACAATGCATTGACGAAATTCACTTTCACTCGTCCTTCAGAGGACTCGAATTTCAGGATGTCACAGGCGGAGTCCTAAAAGCAACATCCGCCAATCCCTAGTCGGCATCATTTATGGTTGAGACTAGGACAGTACCTGATCGTCTTCGAGCCCCCAACTTTCGTTCTTGATTAATGAAAACATCATTGGCAAATGCTTTCGAAGTTGTTTTTTTTTTTTTTTTTTTTTGGTAAGAAGTAATTATATAATGAGCTTTGAGCCAACAATTACACAAGATCCGATGCCACAAAACTTGCACTCAACAAAACAATAAGTCTACGCGAGTGGAAGGGAGCCAGATGCAAAAGAACTCCGCCAAAGTGGCCAAAGCAAACAAAAGCCTAAACAACAGGCAAAAGGACAAACGAGGAAGGAAGAGGGCTGCGCAGGGCCAAAAGGAACCCAACTTCACATAAACAACCAACTACAAAGCAAGACAGAAAACACCAAGGAGGAGTCACCGCCACAGACGAACAACAACCAACCCAAGCAAGGCAAAGCACAGTCCTAGCCGAAAGAAGAAGGCGGTAGGCTATCATGCAACAAGCGCCCGAGAAGTCAAAGGCCGCAACCCATTCACAAGCTGTCACTGAGCCGGTTCAAAGAAAATACAAAGATCTATCCCCCAGTTACGTTGGAGTCTTCTGTTTCTTGGGTTATCTTCAACGTTTCTAAAAGTTAAGGCCTTATCCTTCGCTACTTTAATGAGGTGATTTTTAACTGCCGCAACTATAACAATGTGATCTCTGAAGAGTACATCATTCCTATACTTCCAAATAAGACGGCAAAGAGCACCAAATGAGAAGCGGCCAATGGAGCGATAGAAGTCCTTACCGGAGAGGAATTTCATCGCCCACTGAAGGTTTTCAGACCATGTCTTGTTCCGCCAAGGGAGATTGCATTTAGCCACCCAAAAGAAAGCCATGCTGGCAGTGATGCAACACCCGAAGAAGAGATGATCGATGGAATCCAGCATCAACTTGCAAAAAGCACAAACCTCTCTCCCAATTCTGCCATACGACATAAGAAAGGCTTGGGTGGGAAGACAGTTCTTTATAATAAGCCAGAGATTGAATTGATATCTCGGTGTGATAGCCTTATTCCAAATAAAGGATGCCCAATTGACCCTATCTTTCCTTCTTCTGATGATATGCCAAGCCGAGGCAACCGAGAAAAGACTAGAAGGGGAGTCACTCCAAACAAAATGATCCGGTGCTCTGGCGAGGAGAGGGAGGGGCTGGTCCCAAGATTCAATCACTGTCTTGAAAGCCTGTCCCGCCGATGAGAAAAGGTCAACCACCATGGCACACCTGGATAAACCGGAATTTAAAATCATCGGATCTGAGCAAATAAGATGTAAGGGACCTCTCTAGTGCTAGTGATCAAACCAAAGGGAGACTGACTGGCCATCACCAATCCTCCAGCGAAAGTAGAGTCGGAACTCGGATCTCAGGTGTAGGATTCTCTTCCAAGCCCAAGAGCAGTAGGTCGGCACCCCAACCACCCAAAAACTCTTACTTTTCAGGAAGGTTGAGTGGATCCACTTGCACCATAAGGACTCTTTATCTGTAAACAGGATCCAAATGTGCTTGAGCATCGCCACCTTGTTGCGATCTTGCAATTTGCGAATTCCAAGTCCTCCTTCCTCCTTTGGGAGGCATACGTCTTCCCAAGATACTTTCATGCCACCCTTTCCAAGGTTGGGGCCCTTCCAAAAGAACTGTCTGAGGATCTGTTCAATACAATCCAATACTGCAACAGGAATGGTGAAAACACTCGCCCAGTAAGCATGGATCGCATGAAGGACTGACCTTATAAGCTGCACTCTGCCAGCAAAGGATAGAAAGCGCTAGGTCCAGGATTGGACTCTGGTCGTAATACGATCAATTAAGGAGACACAATCTGCTTTGCCGAGCCTTGAGGATATGACAAGAACTCCCAAATAATGCACTGGCAACTTTCCTTCAATAAAACCAAGGGCATTCTTGATCTCAATCCGCAACTCCTCCGTGCCACCTACAAGAAATATCTCACTTTTGTTGTTGTTTGGCTTCAATCCGCTCCATGCCGAGAAGGTATCTAGCCCATCTTTAAGAAGAGAGATGGAAGCCATATCCACTCGACAAAAGAGAAAGACATCATCCACAAAGAATAGATGAGATAATCTTGTAGCCTTGCATCTCCAGAAGAAATTAAATCCAGATTGCACCGCACACGCACTGAGAATCCTTGAGAAGACTTCCATAACCAAGGTAAAGAGGTAAGGGGACATGGGATCCCCTTGACAAAGGCCACGTCCACTAGGGAAGAAACCATGGAGTTCCCCATTCAAGGAAATAGAAAACTTGGGAGTGCGTACACATACCATAATGAGCCGTATGAGATGGTCCGGGAAGCAAAAAGCACGCATAACCAATTTAAGAAAGTCCCAGTCCACCGTATCATAGGCCTTCTGAAAATCCACCTTAACAGCACATTTAGAGGTATACGGCTCAAGATGGAAACCAACAAATAATTCCTGTGCAAGAAGAAAATTATCCTAAATGTGTCGGCCTTTAACGAAAGCATTCTAAGAAGGGCTGACAATGTCATGAAGAACTGTGGCGACACGATTAGCTAAGACCTTTGTAATACATTTATAAATCGTATTGCAGCAAGCAATAGGTCTGTAATCATTGACCGAGGTCGCATTAGGCACTTTAGGGATCAACACTAGGATGGTGTTGTTAATTTCCCTTAAAAGTCTCCCCGAGACGAAGAAGTCCTTAACTGCTTCAATAACCGAAGGCCCTACGAGCTCCCAATTGCTCTTGAAAAATTCCACACCGAATGCGTCTGGCCCAGGAGTCTTCCCACAGGCTAGGGAGAACAAGGTATCCTAAATTTCTCGATCTGAGTAGGGTCAAGAGAGAATACTAATCTGATCCTCACTAAGAGGGCAACGAATAGATTGTTGCAAGTCTAGCAAAGCAAGGCTAGAAGGATGGGAACACGAAGCGAAGAGCTCCTGGAAGTGAGAGACGAAGGTGTCCTGCACAAGGCTTGGTTCGGTGACCAAGTTACCATTCCTATCAAGAACCGAGAGAATCTTGTTTCTCAGTTGTCTTGTAGTAACAGAGTGATGGAAATACTTAGTATTCCTATCACCATTCTCAAGCCATCTAATCCTGGATTTTTGTCTAAGGAAAGACTCCTCTTGACTCCTCAACTCCACAAAGGTCTTCCGATGATTCTTTTCTAGCTTTGCCAAGAGATCGTTGGTTGGGTCCTGCTGCGGGTCTAGCTGGGCTAACCTAAAAGCATTCCTAGAATCGGCAACCCTCTCAGAGATGTTGGAGAAAGAATCTCTATTCAGCTGCTTGAGCCGACTTTTCAGAGCCTTCAATTTGCTAACCAGCCTGTACATAGGGACCCCTTCTACCGAGGCATCCCAAACTTGCACTACAATGTCAAGAAAGGACAAGTGCTCCATCCAGAATTCAAAAAATTTGAAAGGCTTCCTTCGAAGAACTAGTTGAGTCACCTTAACCACCATAGGAGAATGGTCAGAAATTCCGAGGGTTAGAAACGTCGCCTCCAAATAAGAGAACTGTAAGCTCCATCTAGCATTCACTAACACCTGATCAATTTTTTTCGCCTTGCAGTTAGCCCCAGAGGATGTGAACCAAGTAAACCGAAGTCCAACATACCTCAAATCCTCTAGCTCCACTTGAAACAAACATTGATTGAAATCATTGAAAGAGGGAAGCCAGGAATTAGAGCTCCCAATCCTATCAGACGAGTCTCTGATGGCATTGAAGTCCCCAGCCGCCATCCAAGCCATGTCCTGGACGCAAGAACTCATCCTAATCAGGTCCGCCCACAAAGGCCTCTGAGATACAAACGAGTGTTTAGCGTAAATCACCGAAGTACAACAACATAACCCCGACGTAAGGAGCATCACTCTACCGTGGATTGCCTAATCATTGGAAGAAATAACTTCAAAGTTGACTAGCGAAGGGTCCCAGCCAACCCAAATCCTGCCTTTTGAAGAAGAATCATAATTGATAGTCTATTTCCATCCCGAAAAAAGCCCAGTAGACATGGGACGAAAAAGATACTCCGTCACTTTGGTCTCCAATAAGCCGACCATACAAAGGCTGTTAGAATGAGCGAAGTTCCTAACCTCAGCTCTCCTCAACGGGTCCATGATACCTCTAATATTCCATACTACGAAATACATATAAAAATATAAACATGACTAAACTACGCTAAAGAGACGAAATGAGGCAAGAGAACCTACCTCTACTTGTGAGGCTTCTGCCGAGGGGTTGCCGTTGCCTCAGGGTTCACCACCGGGCTCGGATCCAGGGCTAAAGCAAGTAGTCTTTCCTGGATGGTCTCCACTTTCGTCAAGGCAACTCTCGGGGCTGGGAAAGACGACCCAGGAGAATCAATATCATCCTCATCCAAGGAGCCAAAGGTGGCAGCAACTTCCAACTCCATACCATGATCGAGGCTCAAGGAAAGGTCTTGATCTAGCTGGGACTCGGCTGTGAGCGAGAGAACCACCTGCGGGGGAGCGCTATGCCCTTTCCGAGCAGACCTGGGAGGCAAAGCTTTATCCGCATTAGGAACCTTCGGCGGACAGGTCTATTCTTCAACAGCAACATTGGTCGGGCGGGAGGACTCTCTAATCTTAGAGGGTAAGTTCTTATTCTTCTTACCCTTTGCCCATTTCCAAGGCTGTTCCGGAGTAGCCTGTGATTATGCAATCACCAAGTCAAGAATATGGGCCACGGCAAGGACTGAGGGAGCAGGATTTGTGGAGCCAGCACTTTAGCAACCGGGGCAGGGGTGGCGGCCTTCTGCGGAACCATTGCTTCAGCAATAGGGGCAAGGGTGGCGGCCTTCTGCAGAACCGTAGCTTCAATAACCAGCGAATCAGGCTCGACCAGAGGCTGGCCAAACGTTCCACGGTCCGGGCATTCAACTGGCAGCTATTCGTATTCGATGGTTATCGACCAAGAAACTCCCTTCAAGACCACCTTAGTAGTCTTGCATCTTGGCCGATTTGTCTTGATCTCCACACAAATTCTAGCAAACAAAACCATTTTCATTTGGTCCATTCGTTGATCCACATAAAGTGGCTTGCCCACCATGCTAGCAATTGCACTCATCGCCGACACCATCCAACAATCAAACGGTAAATTCCTCAAACGAATCCAAACCAGAACAGAGGATTGGTTCTCCCTCTTGAGGTCCATGAGTGGCTGCCATTGACGAAGAATGAATGGCACTCTAGCAATCGTGATTGGTCCATCCTCTAGAATCTTTCTCTGAAACACCGGGTCCGAAATGTGGAGGAAGAGGAATCCTTGATCATTGGCGAGGATTTCCACAAGCTTGGAACCCACACCCTTTTCAGAGATTGCTCCATGAGGCCAAATGGAAGCTTCCTCCTCCCTACCAAGTAACCTACCAAACATTGATGCCACTTCGGATTCACTGCATCAAGAGCTTCATCCGGCAAATTCACCACAGCTTTGCCATCAACAAACATGGGAGGAACGTAAGACAAATCCGAGCCTTTCACCATAAGCCGGGCCACATTTGCCTATGAACGAGCCGGGGCATTCGGATGACCAGCTGGAAGAACAAGGCGCCTAGATGCAGACCGCTTGTGACTCCGGCCTCTAGACCGATGAGGGCAAGTGGGGGGCTCTTGCCGAACTTGCTACTTGTTCTTCGGTTCGGCATGGCCAAATGAGGAGGTACTAGCCAAACCAGGGTGCGTCGAAGGTGGACCAACACCAGGAGAGGGGTTTGGAGGCCCTTTAGAGGTAGCAGCCATAGGTCGGGCTGCTCGAGCATTGTTTCCAACCTCAATCGCAGTTGAAGACATTTTCACAAACACCTGGACCACACACTGATTACAGCGAAATAAAAACCATTGAATGAAGGGAACTCACTCGGCCTAGCTTCAACGACATAATTTGGGAATGCAGGAGACCAGGCCAGCCCCGCACACACGGCTACACTCCAACAAAAATGAAACCAGAAAACCGCAACCTGCAGAATGCCCTAGCAGAGTCGAAACAACAAGAGCTGAGGAAGCAGGTCACCAAGGGAGTCGTCACGTGGAGGGACGATGAACAGAGCCTATACGACCCTAGCCTCCGACGAAACGGTAAAGCCACCAGTCGGAACTCCTTCAACCTGCAATAGCCAGCCCAGACAATCAACCTACTCTCGCGCTTGGCTCCTAATGGAACTCGCAATCTAGGCCAGCCCAACAAAAATCCTTCGGTGGAAAGGTAGCTGGAGGTAAAAGGAGACTACTAGCCAAAAATCAGGCCATTCCAACCAATGTAGCTCCCAAAACGTGAAGAAAACCATAAGCAAACCAGTTCAGAAACTGGAGTTCACCCAACCCTAAGGTAGACGAGATCTATGGATGTAGACCAGCTTTAGCAGATTCCTTCAGTGGAAAGGTAGAGGAGGTTGAGATGAAGCTTCCCTCCAAAATTCAGCCCAAACCAATGGCTAGAGCTCTGGGAATCAGCATCACACCAGATTGATGAACAGTGATACGGGAAACCAAAAGAGAGAGGAATTCAAGGAATGTAAAGACACTGTGGTGCGAAAATGGCAAAGCTATGCTTTCGCAACTGTTTTTTTTTTTTTGTGACCCAATGAACCCTATAAGCCGACAACCAGTGAGCAAATCCTAAGGGAGCCACTACAGGACCCACTACCACAGTACTCCAAGTAAGAATCCCTAACGCTGCCTCTAGGATTCAAACTTCTCTTCTTCGTGAGGGGGAGAGAGCCCGAGCTAGCTACGCCGCTGAGGGTGGTGGTATGCTTTCGCAGTTGTTTTTTTTTTTTTTTTTTTTGGGTAAGGATGCTTTCGCAATTGTTTGTTTTTTTTTTTTTTTTGTAAAGGTAAGAATATAAATAGCTTAAACCAAAACTGTACAAAAGACCGGGACCAAACAATCACTCAAGGAGCATAAAAGTCAATGAGTGAGAGGGCACCGGTGTAAAAGAAACAACAAATGGAACAAACGGCACAACCGCCAACAACAAAAGAGCACAAAAAACACCAAGGCAGCAACCCTCCAGGACCGCACCAGCAAAAGCGAGACGAGAGAAGGTTGGAGCAGAAACAAATGCAAGGACACCTGGAAGAGCCAAACACCACTAAGAAGAGGATGAACCCGCGAAGATGGACGAGTCAAACCGCCAGGATCTTTGGAGTCTCCTATTCCTTGCGTTGTCCGGCACGTTGTGAAACAGAAGAGCTTTGTATTTAACAACCCTAATGATGTGGTTTTTGATAGCCGAGATCACCAAGGATTCCTCCCTAAATATAATATTGTTCCTTTTCTTCCAAATGAGATGGCACATCGCAGCAAACGAAAACCGAGCAACACTATGGAAGAAATCCTTACCCGAGAGGAACTTCATCGCCCAACAGAGGTTGTCCAACCAAGGCTTATTCCGCCAAGGGAGGTTACACCTAGTGGCCCAAAAAAAAAAAGATTGTCACAGAGACATGGCATTCAAAAAACAAGTGGTCAATAGAGTTTGGAACAGTATTACAGAAGGCACATAGGCCATGATCAATTCTTCCATAAGATAGAAGAGCCGCCTAAGTGGGTAAACGGTTTTTTATTATAAGCCAAAGGAGAAATTGAAATCTGGGAGCTAGAGAGCCATCCCAGACAAAAGACACCCAATCCACTCGGCACTTTTTAGTGCAAATGACCTCCCATGCAAAGCCTACCACAAAGATACCATAAGAGTTACCATACCAGTGAAGCCGATTTGGGCCATAAGAGAGAACCGGTAAAGCAAGCTACCACTCCTGCAATAAGTTCCTCACATCTTGACCCACAGGTGACAAAAATTCTGCGACAGAAGCATGCTTGGAGAGACCAAATGTTTCAATAATGGACTCCGGCAAAAAAAGGCTCAACGGGCCTAAAGGATGCCACCAGTTGAACCACACAGAGACGGAAAGTCTATTGCCCACTTTCCACCGAAAAAAGGACTGAAACTCCCTCCTCAATTGAAGGATTTTTTTCCAACCCCAAGAGCATACCGCAGGCTTGGGGGCAACCCAAAAGTTATCCCATTTTAAGAAATTGCTATGAATCCAGTGGCACCAGAGGGATTCTTTATCAGTAAACAACACCCAAATGTATTTCAACATTGCTGCCTTGTTGCAATCACAAAGTTTACGAATGCCAAGACCACCTTCTACTTTAGGGAGGCAAACATCGTCCCACGAGACTTTTGCCCCACCCCAAGTAAGAGAGGTGCCTTTCCATAAAAACTGTCTTAAAATCTGCTCTATCCTTTTCTAATATTAATGCAGGTAAAGTGAACACACTAGCTCAATAGGCTTGAATGGAATGTAGGACTAACCTTATTAACTGAAGATGCCCTGCGAAAGAAAGAAAATGATGTGTCCAAGACTGGACTCTTGCAGTAATACGGTCTATCGGTGTGATACAATCCGCTTTACCTAGCCTGGATGAGATAATCGGCACACCTAGATACCGAACCGGCAACTGCCCTCCTGGAAACCGAAGGCCCAGAGGATGTTCCTCCTAAGAGAGGGGGGCTGCCAGAAAGAAAGACTTCACTCTTGCTTTTATTAGGAAGTAAACCGATCCAAAAGGAGAAGACATCCAACGATCTCTTAAGAACGAACACCGAGGGCCAATCCGCCTAGCTGAACAAGAGGACATCATCGGCAAAGAACAAATGTGAAAGCTTAACCGGCTTGCACCTCTAGTAAAATTTAAATTCCTTGCACGAAATGCGGGCATTTAAAATGCCAGAGAAGATTTCCATTACCAGTGTAAACAAATAAGGGGACATCGGGTCCCCCTGCCAAATACCACGACCAGAAGAGAAGAAACCATGCAGTTCACCATTAATATAAATAGAGAACTTAGGTGTACGCACACAAATCATAATCCTTCTAATGATCCAAGGAGGAAAACCAAAAGCACAAAGGGTGAGTTCCAGGAAGTCCCAGTCTACAGTGTCATACACCTTCCGAAAATCAACTTTAACAGCACATTTCGGAAGGAAAGGATCAAGGTGAAAATTGGCAAAAAGCTCCTGGGTAAGTAAAATGTTATCTCTAATACGCCTGCCCTTCACAAATGCATTTTGCGATGGGCTAATCAAAGTATCCAGGACTAAAGCAAGGCAATTAGCCAAGATCTTTGTAATAACTTTATATATCGTATTACAACACGAAATGGGTCTAAAATCAGCAACAACAGTAGCATTCGGTACTTTAGGCACTAATGCAAGTATTGTGTTGTTTACCTCCTTTAGCAGCCGGCTAGAGACGAAAAAGTCATGAACAGCTTCTAATACCGACGGTCCCACAATCTTCCAATTATTCGTAAAGAATTCCACCAGGAAACCATCAGGGCCCGGCACCTTGCCATGGGCAAGGGAGAAGAGGGTGTTGCAAATTTCATCATCTGAAACAGGATAAGCAAGGGCATTCGCCTGGTCACTCAAAAGAGGATGGCGAATGACATCCATAAGATCCTAAAGTGCCGGTTTAGAGAGAGTGGCATTCGAAGTAAACAAGTCCGAGTAAAAAGATACAAAGACTTGAGGAACCTGGTCAGGGTTGGTAACTAAGGAGCCTAACGGTTCCTATATCGAGAGTATCCTGTTTCTGACTTGCCTTATGCTAACCGAATGGTGGAAGAATTTTATGTTTCGATCCCCTTCCTTCAACCATTGAACTCTCGACTTCTGTCTATAAAAAGATTCTTCATGTTTCCGCAGATCAACAAAGCAACGGCGTTGAGCCTTTTCAAGATCCGAGAGAGAAACATTACTTGGTTCCAGTTCGAGACCCAGCTAGGTACGGCGGAGGGCTAGCTTAGCTTCCTCAGTTCTCTTGGAGATATCAGAAAATGCCTCTCTATTCAAACATTTAAGGTAGCCCTTTAATGTCTTCAGCTTGGAGACAAGCCTGAACATTGGTACCCCCCTCACGGGACAATCCCAAGCTCGAATAACAACGGAAGTGAAGTCCGGGTGATCTAACCAATACAAAAAGAATTTGAACGGCCTATTCCGGCTAACTGGCACAAGAACTCTAGTCACCATGGGCGAGTGATCAGATATGCCCGGATTGAGGAATGAAGCCTCAGCAAAAGAGAAGGTGGACATCCACTTAGAGTTAACCAGCACGCGGTCGATTTTCCTCATCTTCCTACCGGTAGCAGAGGAGGTGGACCAAGAATAGCGGAGGCCCACATATCTAAGATCCTCCAAGTCAGTTTGATTAAGGCAAAGATTGAATTCATCAAAATAAGGAATCCATGTGTTAGAGCACCTAATACAATCAAACGGATCTTTTATAGCGTTGAAATCTCCAGAGACCAACCAAGGAAAGTCTTGCAGCAGGTGATTCCAATGAAGGAGATCCGCCCAAAGGGGTCGATGCTTCACAAACGTATGTTCCCCATAAACAAAAGATATACAACACTCAATACCAGAGGAGAGAAACTTGAGGCGACCATGCACGGCCTGCTCATTACTAGCAAAGTTATCAAATTCAACAATCTCCGGGTTCCAAGCCACCCATATTCTACCACGAGTTGAATGGTCATAGTTAGCCACCCAAAGCCATCCCCTTAACAGTAAAGCCGAGATGGACTCAAATAAATGTAAGGGCACCTTTGTCTCCAGTAGCCCAACAACACACAAGTTATTTGTAGAAACAAATCTCCTGATTTCCCCCTGTCTAACTGGGTCAAGGATACCACGGACATTCCATGTGCCTATTTACATATTTACAAGTAGAGATAAGAGTTACATTTTCTTCTTACGTCGGCTAGGAGCCGAGGTAATATCTTCCGAGGGGGGAGGATCGGGCTTTAGCTTCAACAGCTTGTCCTGCAATGATTCCGCTGGGAGGAGAAGTGACGGGGAAGTCCGAACTGGCTCACCAATTGAAAGATCACCAACATCATACCCATCATATGCACTTAGTCCAACAATCTCATCGTTGGAGCCTCCACAATGTAACAAGGCCGAAGGCCCAACAATCGCCTCTCCCTGTGGCAGGATCTTTTCGGGTTCGCAGGAGGCTCGCAAGGAGCTGTTATCACAGTGGCAGGATCTTTTAGCTTCAAGGATTGTCCTCCATCTGAGGGAGGAGTTAGCTAGAAGGAGGTAGCATCCTTGCCCGAGTGGGATTTGGCCTTCTTTCCCTTCACCTGCTTCCAACCATGATCAACATCATGTTGGGACATTTTAGCAGCAGGAGCTACATTCATGGTCTTTGCCCGAGCATCACCCGAGCCTTGGCTACTATCGCCACCTCTAGAGGGTGGTACAATAGTCTCAACCAGAGGTGCCTCATTCAACCGAGGAGGTAAGCCCCCAGAAGTCGTTCCAGCATTTCTACTGTCATACAAAGGGTTATCAGCAAACGAAACTACCTGTCACTGCTGAGCAACCGACACCTCAGGGACTGCAGTTGGACTAGTAGGACAGATAGCCGAGTTTTGAGGGGCTTGAGAAGGGGCACCATGTTGTTGCTGAGCAACTTCCACCGTGGACGAGCGGCCTGAAGAGGGTCGAAACCTATGGCCGAGAATGCCACACCCTAGGCAAACTTCAGGTTTCCATTAAAACTCTACACCCACCATACACGATTCACCCTTATGAGTAATCTCAATAGAATCGTAGGAAGGTTGGTCCGCATTAAACTCAATACAAACTCGAGCAAACGAAACCATCTTTAGTTGGCTTGTTCTCTGATCAACGAATAAAGGCCTTCCCAAAACACTTGCAATTATACTGATGGCTTGAGCAGACCAGAACACAAGCGAGAGGTTGGTTAACCTGACCCACACTGGCACGGTAAGATGTGCGTCTTCTTTCAACTCAAGGGACGGCTTCCATTGCTGGAGAACAAACGAGATCCTGGCAATAGTAATGTGCCCCCCTTCCAGAATTTTCCTACGGACATCTCCATCAGGAAAGTGAAGGAAGAAGAACCCATTACCATTGGACATCACTTCCACAAGGTCTGGTCCCCACACTTTCTTCAAAGCCGACTCAGTAACCTTGAAGGGCAACCGTCTGCCCATAAAGGTAACCAACAAGGCATTCAAAAAGTTTTGGATCAACTAGCTCAACATCATTATCAGTCATCTCCACGACAGGTTTACCATTAACCATAGACGAAGAAAAATACTCAAGATCATACCCCTTTTCAATAACTTTAGCAACAACAGCCCACGTGCGCGAGTCTAGTTTCCTAGATTCCTTATTCCATTAGGGCCTTTGCGAGGCCGACCTATCATGTCTTCTCCCTCTCGGACCTGGCGGACCCATAGGAGGGTGATTCAGCAGAGGGGCATCCCTCGCATCAGAGTTCAACTCAACAACACGTTCCCCCTCTAACACCGAAGGGCCATCCTGAGCTGAGCGATCACTAGCAGGTATGGAAGAGCTATGAGAGCTCGGCCTGACCCTAGCACTTTGGGCCAACCCCGCCTCAGCCATCGTTTTAACAAAACATGAGAAACCAGTAGAAATAGGGTGCGAAACCCTAACTGAAACCAGCCAACCGGCCTATTAAAAGGAACGTACCAGGCGAGAACTCTTTAAGGGTTTTGAAGAGGAGGTGAAAGCACCCCTACCCGCCAAATTTCAGCTCCAACTAATGATCGGATCGTCGAGAAGCACACGCAATGCAGCTCGCATGAACAGGAAGAAAATCGCCTGGTTTGAGAGCATATGTGAACAGTATTACCGAGAAAGGAACAAATGGCCAAGCTATGCTTTCGCAATTATTTATTCTTTTTTTTTGGTAAGAAGATATGTATTAACTTTTGAACCAAGAGCTATATAGCTGTACAGCGAGAAGGCCGGCACCAAAAACTTGCACTCAATAGGACACAGGCATCAAATCGAATGGAAGCGAGCCAGGAAAATGCTGCAACAAAAGGAAAAGAAGACACACAAGCAGCAACGAGCCAAAACAGAGGCTAAAGAGAAAGGGCAGCAAGCGCTGCCGAAGAGAGAACACGAGGAAAAAGGCCACACACGGCCAAAAGAAACACCAACTAAACAAGCTAAAGCCACATGCAACAAGACGACGAGGCATTATGCGCAACTAAAAGGAACCACAGTAGCTCAGTCCGCGGGATTGAAGGAGAGGCAAGGGGTCGTCCACATCAACCACTGAAAACAAACCTCTGAGGTAGTAGGCGAGAAGAGGGGTGCCCTCACAACAAACACAACCAGCATAAGGATCAAGGATAAAGGCAGAAGCGTCATTCAAAAACCGAGGGGTGGATACCCCAACTTTGCTGCACTCTCCTGTTGCAAGGAGTATCGACAACCTTAGAAAACGTAAAGGCTATATCCTTCACAGCTTTGAGTAAGTGTTCTTTAAGAGTTGGAAGGAAGAAGTTTTGGTTGCGAAATATAATGTTGTTTCTTTCCTTCCAAATAAGGTAACATAATGCACCAAAGGCAAAGCGAGCAATTGATTGATGGAAGCTCGTATCCGAGATATGCTTCACAACCCAAGATAAGTTGTCCCTCCAGGACTAATTTCGCCACGGGATATTACAGTTTGCCGCCCAAAATGCAGCAAGACGTCCAGTAGTTGAACAGGCAAAGAATAAATGATCAATCGAGTCCGGCCTACTGGAACAAAAAGCACAAGCTACATTGGGAATTCTCTCATATGATAGTAAAAGTACCTGAGTAGGTAGGCGATTGCAGGTAACTAGCCAAAGGTGGGTTTGGTACTGAGGAGGCATCGAAAAGTTTCAAATAAAACCAGCCCAAGGCACCTAAGAGCTTCTTGGCCGAAAAAGACTCCACACCGAAGCAAAAGTGAAGACACCCGATGAGTGACCAGTCCATAGGAGGCAGTTAGTCTCACCATTGAGCGAGGGGAGCCGATCATTCCAAGTAGCCATGGCAGTTGCTACAGCCGATGGAAGGGTAAGTGCCAAAATGCCCATAGCAACTAAAGCAGACCGAGGAATCCGAGAACAATAAATATCACGATCTGAGAAAATCTTTGCTAAGCGGACCCCGAGGATGCCAGTGATCAAACCAAAAGGAAGTAGCTAAGCCATTACCAATGGTCCATTTAAAATAAGGTTGAATCAAGGCCCAGAGACCTAAGAGTTTCTTCCACGGCCAAGAGCAGAACGTGGGCTTTGTAGCAATCCAGAAGCTCTTATGCTTTATAAAGTTAGCATGAATCCATTTACACCAAAGAGACTCATTGTCCGTGAAGAGAAGCCATATATGTTTGATCATAGCTGCAATATTGCTCACCCGTAGGGATCGAATTCCCAAACCACCTTCTTCTTTAGGTAAGCATACTTCTTCCTAGGTCACTCTCGCGCCACCCGACCCAAGATCCGGGCCACGCCAAAGGAACTAGCAAAAAATCTACTCAATCCAATTAATAACAGAAGATGGGAGAATGAATACACTAGACCAGTAAACCTGGATAGAATGGAGCACCGATATGATTAATTGCAATCTATTCGCTAAGGATAAAAACCTGTTTGTCCAGATTGCACTCTCCTCATAATAGCATCCACCAGAGAGACACAGTCCTCTTTACCCAATCTAGAGGATATAACAGGCACACCAAGATATCTAAAGGGAAGAGACCCAAGCTGGAAACCCGAAGTTCTTACCAATTCAGCCTTAAGAGAATTAGAGCCACCAGAGATGTAGATTTCACTTTTGTTAAGGTTGGGATTGAGCCCAAACCATGAGGCAAAGAGATTAACTCCTTCCAGCAAGAAGCGCAGAGACGACAGGTTAGCTTCCGAGAAAAGTAAGACATCATCGGCAAAGAAGAGGTGAGAGAGCTTCATTGCTTTACATCTCCAATAGAAATCAAAGACGGGATTACCGGTACGAATATTCATTATACCTGTAAAGACTTCCATCACAAGGGTGAAAATATAAGGGGACATCGGGTCTCCTTGGCGAATCCCCCTTCCACTGGGAAAGAATCCATGTAATTCACCATTTAGGGCAATGGAGAATTTAGGGGTTCGGATACATACCATGATACGGTTTACAAAGGCACTCGGAAACCCGAAGGCTAGCAAGGTCATCTCAATAAAATTCCAATCAATAGAGTCATAGGCTTTGCAGAAATCAACTTTGACAATACATTTCGGCCTATACGGCTCGTGATGGAAGTCACAAAATAATTCCTAGGCTAATAAGATATTATCATTGATGCGTCTCCCTTTAACAAAGGCACTTTGAGGGCGGCTAACAATAGAAGGAAGAATAGCAGCTAACCTGTTAGCCATAAGTTTGGTGATGCACTTATATATGGTATTGCAACAGGCAATGGGACGGAAGTCATTAACAGTCGAAGCATTTAGGATCTTCGGGACCAAAGTCAAAATAGTGGCGTTGATCTCCCGTAGGAGCTGCCTAGAGGCAAAGAAATCATGAACAACCAGTAAGACCGAAGGGCCAACATAATCCCAAGTACACTTGAAAAAATCCACATTAAAGCCATCCGGACCAGGGGCTTTCCCACTAGCAAGAGAGAATAAAGTAAGACGGATTTCTTCGTCAGTAATAGGTCGAGAGATGGACAGAATCTAATCCTCATCAACAGTTCGATGCAAGACCACACGGATCTCCTCCACTGCAAGGACAACCGAGGGAGGGGAAGCCTTAAGGAGATTCTTAAAATGGGTGACCAGAAGTCGCTGCACTTCAGTGGGACTAGTGACAAGATCAGCACCATCAGAGATGGAGAGGATCCTATTCCGAATATGGCTTCTCTTGACTGATTGGTGGAAGAATTTGGTGTTTAAATCCCCTTCCTTGAGCCATCTCACCCTAGATTTCTGCTTGTAGAAAGATTCTTCTTTGAGGTGAAGATCAAAGAAAACTCGAAGATGATCCCTCTCAACTTCAGCCAATGATTGATTAAGAGGGTTGAGTTGAATAGCCGTTTGAGCCTCCAACAAAAGCCGCCTAGCCTCAGCCGTTCTTGAAGATATATCCGAAAAGGCCTCTTTATTTATAACCTTAAGCCTGCATTTGAGGGCCCGAAGTTTGCAACACAATACATACATAGGCGAACCATAGAAAGGAGTATTCCAAACCTGGCCAACCAAGTCAAGAAAATTCGGATGAGACATCCAAAAATTAAAGAACTTGAATGGCTTGCAGGAGTTCGGGGTAGGCAAGATCCTGACCACCATTGGGGAGTGATCGGAGACCCCTGGGGCCAAGAAGTTACCTTCAAAAAACAAGAAAGGGTTAAGAAAGTTAGTCAGCACCCTATCAATTTTCCTTTGCCTTCGAGAGGGTCCAGAGGAAGCCGACCAAGTGAATCTGTAACCCACAAAGCAGAGATCATCTAGCCCAGCTTGAATCAAGCAATCACCAAAGTCCTCAAAGGCTGGTATCCAATAATTCGACTTGTCAGCTATATCCGAAGCATAACGAATCGCATTGAAATCACCCGCAATAATGCAAGGTAAATCTGAGTAAAGAGTGCTCTTTTGGATCAAGTCTTCCCAAAGAGGTCTTCTAAGAACAAAAGAGTGCTCCGCATACACCACTGTAATATTAAACTTAGAACCAGAAACAAGACAATCCAGACAACCATGGATGGCTTGCGAGGAACTAGTGGTGATATCAAAAGAAACAGCGAGGGGATTCCATCCCACCCAAATTTTACCCCTAGCCAAATGGGTATAGTTCGCACGCCAACACCAACCAGGAAGAAGGGCAGCCGAAATAAGGGCAAAAGCAGCAGGCGAGATCTTAGTCTCCAAAATACCAACACGGTTAAGAAAGTTGGTTCTCACAAAATTACAGATTTCGGCTTGCTTGAGAGAGTCCCTAAGCCCCCTAATATTCCATACACCAAAAAACATAATGAGGATAAAGAAGAAGTATTACCGTTTCTTGCCCCCTCATTTCTTCACCGAGGGTAGCACAGATTTCGGACTTAAGGGGACGCTTGCATCAACAGAGGCCGATCGCAGGGCACCTTTGTGGAGCGTACCTTTTTGGCGAACAGGCGCAATCATCACAAGGTCAGGAGGCGGGCGCTAAGGCTCACTTTCTTCAGGGAGAGACGAGGCTACTACCTTAGGAGAATCAGAGGCTACTACCTCAGGAGAATCAAATTCACTGCCATCATTAATAATATCATCTTCTGCTTCATCTCCAAAGGACAAAGAATCATCCGAGATAGGTGAATTCGGCAACTGAACTTGGCCCACATCGCCAGGAACAAGAGAGGTTCCAGGAATTAAGTCAAAGGAGGGCAGAGGGCCTTCCTCCCTCTCCTTCCTCTGAGTGATATTCGAGGGTAAGGCTGCGTGGGAACCAGGGGCTTTACCATTAGGGAGGTGGTCCACAGACTCTGCCACTGGAGGAATAGCAATAGGAGCTGGTTGTTTAAACGCACGCTTTCCTTTAACTTCCCTCCATTCGTTTGGCCTCGAAGAGGAAGCCTTAGCAACATTAATATCAGACTTTGGAGGACCAATCGCTTTAGTAGGGCATTGATGGCCAAAGGTGGAGCGTGATTGGCAATAGAAAGGGACCCATTCATAAATCACAGTAACCGACCGAAGTTCATCCCCTAAAGTAAAATCAATCAAATTCGGGAGAGTATCTGAGGCATCAATTTCAATACATACTCGAGCGAAGGCTACCATAGCCATTTGTTTAGTGCAACTATCAACGAAAAGAGGCTTCCCAATAGCACTAGCGAGAGCACTAATGCTAGGGGCTGACCACAGCGAAACAGGGACATTTCTGAGGCGAACCCAAATGGGAACCGACCTGTGGGAGGACTTCTTCAACTCCATCTTTGGGTGCCATTGTTGGAGAACAAGATGGATCTTCGCAACGGTAATTGGACCACCATCCAAGACTTTTCTCCTGAAATTACTATCCGGAATATGAAAATAGTAAAAACCCAAATCAGCAGCAACTACTTGGATCAATTGATGACCCCAAACTTTCTTTAAGGCATCTGCAGTCGTCTGGAAGGGGAGGCGTTTACCCACATAATAACCAACAAGACACTCTTCCCATTTAGGGTGAGTCGCTTGCAACACTTCCTCAGGAATTTGCACCAATTTCTTATTCTCAACAATAGCAGGAGGAACGAAATCCAAGCTGTAACCTTTATTTGCAGCACTAGTAACAGTTGCCCAAGATCGAGGAGGGGTCTGGGCTTCACCAAGAAGGGGAGCATGTGGGTTCGCATGGCCTTCAACTCCCACAGACACCTTACCAGAAACAGAGGATCTGCCTATAGGGTCACTCTTAAGTTGATCAGACTGAGAAGGAGCTCCCACGAGCTCTCCAACATTTGCTATCCCTTTATCCTTTCGATTCGGGACCATAGACGACTCAGGGCGAAGCCCTACATCAACGGAAGGAGGAACAACACCACCACGAGCACGGGCCCTTCGTGCTCTGCTCCTGCCTCGACTTCACGATCGCCTATAATGGGCACACCCACCTCGCACAACTGATGCATACCGAGCAGGGGCAAGGCGAGTAGGTAGGGGAGGCTTAAGGGTATCCTTGGTTGCCACTTGGGGAGCCTTACCCACTTCAACACCTTGTACCGAGGTGGATGAAGCCATGCGAACTAGAAAACCCAGAAAAACCCAACCCTAAAAACGCAAACCACAAATCCCAAATGAGGAAGACATACCGGGATAAATCCTTCGATGGAAGCGTAGATCGACTCAAGGGGAAGGTCGCCTCGGAAAATCAGACCCAACGGATGACTAGAATGGCCGTGAGCAGCAGCAGCACAAACCCGTGAACAGTAACCACGAATCCCAGCTTTGAGAACACATGATGAACAGTAACTCGAGAATTCTGAAAATGGCAAAAATATATGATTTCGCAATTGTTTTTTTTTATTTTTTTGGTAAAGGGTAAGTAGTATATAAACTTTTGCAAACAAGTAGCGAAGAAGCTGAAAACAATACAAAGAAAGACCCGGCACCAAGCTTGCACGTGGAGAGACAACAAGTATAAGCGAGTGAAAGGGTGCTAGACAACACAATACAAGAAAAGAAACAACACCTACACCGAAAAGCAGGAACAAGCCAAACAATGGCAAGGGAAAAAACAAAGGCCAAAACATAATGGCCAAAAAACAAAAGGAGAAGAAACACCTAAGCACCTAAAAGACCAAGGTGAGAAAGCGCTTCAACCAGCAAGAAGGAAGATCCAACCGAGAAGGAGGGCCACGAAAGCGAGGGAGTTCACGAACAGGTGGAACACCAGCTTCTAGGTAGGGACCCTCCACACACCTTGGAGGGGAAAGGCAACCTTGAGAAGACCCGAGGGCACTCCAAGAGGGAAGCGGCAAGCAGGCAACCGAACATCATCACAAAGGTGTGCAGCTGAGGGGTAGATACAGTAGCAGATCAAGCACCAAAAAGTCACCACACCTGAAGGTCAAAAAGATTGAAAAAGCTAGCAACAGCAACAAGCTTAACAACCTGATCACTCAAAGATTGAGTCATGAATACCCCAGCTAAGTTGGAGTCTTCGATTGCGGGGGATATCTGGGACCTTTGAGAAGGTAAGGGCCCTGTCTTTCACCGCCTTACAAAGGTGTTCTTTTAGAGAAGGGAGGAAGAGCTTTTGATTACGGAAGATGATATTATTCCTCTCCTTCCAAATGAGATAGCACAATGCACCAAAGGCAAACCGAGATAGGGAGTGATGAAAGGAAGCCTCACCAATGTGCTTGGTCACCCATGTTAAGTTTTCCTTCCAGGTGCGGTTCCTCCAAGGGTGGTTACACTTAACGGCCTAAAAGGAAGCAAGGGAACATGTGATAGAGCACCCAAAGAAAAGGTGGTCAATCGAATCCGACCTAGAAGAACAAAAGGCACAAGTAGTATCCAGAATACACTCATAAGCTAGTAACAGTACCTGGGTAGGCAAACGGTTACGTGCAATCAACCATAAATGGGTCTGATAACGTGGGGGCAGCAAAGAGTCCCAAATAAAGCTCGACCATGGTGCAACCGGGCCTCTTGATCTTAGGAGATTCCAGGCAGAGGCAGTAGAAAAACATCCGAAGGATGAGCAAGCCATAGGAAGCAGTCACTAGCCTCACCAAGAAGAGGCAAAGGATCATTCCAGCTCGCCATGGCAGTAGCAACATTTGAAGGGGGAGGGGGCAATGTCGTCAAAACAGCAGCAACAGAGGCATGTCAAGGGATGGCAGAGCAATAAATATCTCGATCAGAGAATAACTTGTAAAGGGGCCCTCGAACTAAACCCAATCCATGATAAATATTCCCTAAAATTAAACCTACCAAAATTGACTTTAACTCTAGCAACAACCATTGATGCAACCTCACAATAAGTAAATATAATGCCGAAATGACAAAGAGAAAGGTAACAACAACATCAAGATTTTACTTGGAAACCCATTACGGGAAAAATTATGGACCACTTAAAAATTTCCACTAATCACCAAGAATAAATTATGAACAAAGTATTCTTCTCTAGCCACACACTAAAGGTTCACCATCAATGATACATTAGTATTTTCATTGCCACGAAGGTGGATCACTACAAACGAAGTAAGAAAACCCTAATTTGGATTGGAGAATTTGGAGAAGATTCCCAACAAATGAAATCGGCTCTCGGTTACACGAACAACATACTCAAATTTGAGTCAATTCCGTCGACGGTTGACCTTCGAATCGAGACCACAAAAGTAGCATTTCTTTTTTTCTTTTTTCTCCCCTATTCTCCCGGTGCTCTCAAGGAACTCTTTCTCTCTTTGTTTTCTCTCTTCTCTTGGGCACACCCATGCACAAAACAACTCTCACTTTTGGTTTTCTTTTTTGTGCTTTTTGATGTTTCACTTCCTTTTTTCCTTTTCATGTTAGCTGGGCCCCACAAATGAGGTGAACCCAACCAACAAATCTCTCCCTCCGCCTCACGTGGGAAGTTCCATCATGCTCTTTTTTTTCTACAAGAGTCAAGTTTCACCATGGGCCAAGCTTTGATCATCATATTGGATTAATTGTTGTCGATATGGACTTTTTCAAATAGGAAGAGATTATGTATTAATTTCTCTCAACCAATTATACTTCAAATCAATATGCTTTAATATTAAATGCAACACCAGATTTTTGCCTAGATATAGCACTCATGCAATCACAATATAGATCAAAGTTCTTTTATTTCAAGCTCAACTCTTATAGGAATTTATGTATCCATAAGAGTTCTTTACCTCTTTCGATAGTAATAATATACTCAACTTCAAACATAGACAAAGAAATATATTTTTGTAATCTTGATTGCCACGAAACAACATCTCCCGTCATGTAACCTGAGGTGAACTTTCGAGAATAAATGTTTGTGTCTGAATAGGCACTTTTTTATTTCCATAACACAAACAAAATCTTGAAGTGCCTTTGAGATACCTCAAAATTCATCTCATGGCAGTACAAAACTCTTTACCTAGATTTGAGAGAAACATGCTCACAACACCAACTACATGAACAATAGTTGGTCTTGTATGAATCATGGCATAAATAAAACTAGCCACGGCTAATGCATAAGGAATTTTCATCATCTCTTCCCTATCTTTCTCGCTTGTAGGACACTCTTTACCACTTAATTTGAAATGACCAACAAGTGAAACTTACAGGTTTACATGTACTCATATTGAATCTTTCAAGCACCTTTTCAATGTACTTTTTTCTAAGATAGCTAAAAAAAAATTATTATTCCTATCACAAGTAATTCTCATGCCTAGGATTTGTTTGGCTGGTCCAAGATCCTTCCTTATTTACAAAACCTTAACTCATTTTTTAAGCTCTTGATTATCTTAACATAATGCCCAATGACCAACATGTCATCCATATAAAGTAAGAGGATAATAATCATTATCTAACAATATCTTCATAAAGACGCAAGAATCAAAGTTGGTCTTACCATATCCATAATCTTCCATGAATGATTCAAATTTCATGTACTAGTATCTTGATGCTTGCTTATGACTATATAAGATTTTCCTCAACATACATGCAAACTGCTCGTTGCCTTTAACTTTGAAGTCATCTGGTTGCTCCATATATAATTATTTTTCCAAGCCTCTATGAAGAAAAGAAGTCTTTGCATCAAGTTATTCAATTTTTGAATTCAAGTTGAGAGCCATCCCAAGAACAACTCGAATAGAAAGGTTTTTTAGAACTGAAGAAAATATCTCTTCTAAGTCAATTCCTTTTTTTTTCTTTACAAAAGCCCTTCATAATAAGCACAACCTTGTGTCATGGTTGCAAACTACTTTCTTTCGTCTTCAAACTTATACACCCACTTATTTATGAGCATTCTCTTACCCTTAAGTAATTTCAACAATTCAAATGTATTGTTCTCATGCAAGGATTTGAGTTCCTCATGCATAGTTTCATGCCGCTCAATTTTTTTGATCAGTTGACATAGCCTCAATATAAGTTTGTGGCTCCCATGTATTAGTGAATAACATATACTCATGCTACTAATATCTTTGTGAAAGTCTACATTCTCTTACACATCTTTTAACTTGAGGTAGGATTTACCGTTCCTTATCAACTAGCTATTATTGCTCAACTGATTATTCTAGCTCAATTATTTCACACGTCTCAACTTAAAAATCAACATTATATAAGCATTCACCATCTTCATGATTTCTATGTACTTTTCCCCCGTGATTTCCACCCAATAAAATGAGAGGATTTGGGCTAAAACTAACATAGTGTTGAGCTACATTCTTTGACCTCCTTGACTTGTTGATATTTTCGATGGTTTGATACTCTCAAAAAATACCACATATCAGTTTCTAATGACTTTCTTTGCAATTAGATCCCATAACTTGTATTTAAACTTTTCATCTCTTAGAACATGCACAAATGCCCAACAACCGAACACTTTAAGATAATTGTATGGATTTTCTTTCCCACTCCAAACTCTTTGCGAAACGTCCCCTTAAGAGGAATTGCTGAAGAAAGATTTATCAAGTCTACTACTATTCTCATCACTTCACCTCAGATTGACTTAAGCATCCTCGAATAAGAGAATATACACCAAATCCGATCATTAATTGTCTTATTCATTCTCTTCGCTATTCCATTAGGCTATGGTGTTTTTATAATAGTCTTCTCAAGCTTGATATCATAATCTTTACAATAATGTTCAACGGGCCTCTATATTCACCACCGTTATCAACTCAAATACATTTTAGCTTTTTTCCTGATTTCTCTTTTCACATTGACATGAAATTGTTTGAAAGCAACAAGCGCCTAGGCTTTAGATTCCAAGCATCAGCTCACACTTTTTAAAGTTCTCTCTTTCAATGGCTATGAAATGAGAATATATGTAACTTACCTATTAAGCAGTGAGTACATTCCTTCAAAGTTCTCTCTTTCAATGGCAGAAGATTCTTTCTACCATAAGCGTATGCCCCTTATTATTGAGATGACCAAGTCTCATATGTCATAGGTCAACTAAGGAGTCCTTCACTGCATTTATCTCTTCTCTAATCAACTTAGCTTGCATGGTATAAAGAGTGCATTGAGCTATCATGAAACTTTTAGTCAATTTCTATTTGCCCCAAAACATGTCTCACATTTTTCAAAAGTAAATTACATCAAACATCGATCTCCAAATGCCGAACCAAATATCTAACATTTTTTGTAGTATGATGTAATGTCACTTTCAATAATCCAGTTAAGTTTTGGCATGTAAGGTTCACACAACCATTGTCATATACAAACATTATATCATCATTGATTGCAAATGTTGTCATAAACCAAATTTCTATCATGGGGCCTAAAAGATTTTGACCTTTCTCTTGATTGCCTAATTATTTAATGCCACGAACCAAGGTATCCCAACTATCGAGAAGAGTACCAAGCAATATACATGATTGCAATTTATCACCAAGGTCAATCTCAAGATTTGTCAATTAATTTACAACATCTTGAAATTCTTCCATGTGTTAGGACATGCTACTTCCCTCCTTATATCTCAAATTTACAAATGTTCTAAGTAGAAAAACTTTATTTTGTGGAGTTCTCCTTTCATAGAGATATTGTAATTTCTTCCAATAAGGTGTCCGCTTTCATTTCTTGAGCAACATGATAAAACATATTATCATCAATCCATTACTGAATAAACCCAATAGTTTTTTGATTCATTCGTTCCCATGCTTTAAGTATGATCACCATCAACAAGATCAAACAAATCTTTGCAACATAACATGTCTTCCATGCGAGACTTCCAAATGGAATAATTCGAGGCATTTAACTTGAACATGTTTCCTCCATTTAATACTAGAATCTCAATACTAGCTCAGATATCACTTTATTGGGGAGAATCGGGGCAACAATTCACCAAGAATTAAACCCAATCCAAGATCAATATCTTCCTCAAAACTAAATTGACTAAAATCGACTTAACACTAGCAAAGATCAGCCAATACAACCTCACAATAAGTAAAATAAAGCCAAAATGATTAGGAGACAAAGGCAACAACAACACCAAGATTTAATGTGGAAACCCAATGCTAGAAAAACCACAAATCGCCAAAAAACTTCCACTAATCACCAAAAAGAGCAACATAAATAAAGTGTTCTTCTTTTCTAATCATACACTAGAGACTCGATAGCAACAATGCCATGATATTTCCTTCGTGGATTACTATAAATGAAGTAAGAAAACCCTCACAACGACTAAAGAATATGGCAAAAATTCTCACTTTTCAAAAAACCGACCAACTTGTAGCTTTCAATCTTATGAAAACATACTCAAATTTAAGTCAATTCTGTCGATACTTAACCTTTGAATCAAGATCGCAAGAGCCATGCCCAAAATTTCTTCTCCTTTTCCCCGGTTCTCCCAATGCTCTTGGTGAGCTCCCCCACCCCACGCCACTGCCCCCTCTTTCTTATTCTTCTTCTTCTCAGGCACCCTGATGTACGAAGCAACTCTTTCTTTTGTTCTGTTTGCTTTTTGACTTTTGACATCTTTTTTTTTTCTTTTAATGTTAGCGGACGACCACAAATGAGGCGGACCAGCCAACAACCATTAATCATTTTTCGAGGAATTATGTCAATTTTCCTAAAAAAATTTCTTCACAAAATCGAGGCAAGGACTGACCCAAGAAGGAATCTACTTGCCCCTTCACATCGGGTCCTTATTTACACAATGTAAAACATTTAGAAATCGCGACCATTCCAATCTCTAGCCATGAGCAATAGTGTTCCCACTATAGAGAGAAAAATTGCCAGGAGGGCCCACGAGGCATTTCTTACGGACAATATTCATCGTTCAAAACTTTTAAAGTGCCAAAAATGTTCCTACCAAATATGTGCACCCACAATGATTTTAAAAGACCGTGCTAGTATGGTGATCCAAACCTTAAGGTTCGACAATGTTGTCATGAACTGGACTTAACTGAAGGTAGTGCTGCGATTTGAATTGTTCGGGATTTTTTTGTACTCAACTAATGTTTATTGGATATGTTAATCCCTTCATGCTCTAGTACTTATGTAAACTCAAGCCGTACAGGTATGTGCTTGTAAAGTAGCCTCAAAGAACGCTTGAATGTATTAGTTCAAAATTTGATTCGAATATGTACTAATGGGCTTTATCGAATTCAAAGCCAATTCTCAATCTAGTGATATAAAGGTCACTTGGTTTTCACAAAAATCACAAGCTCGCAATGAACAAACCTCGATGTCTCTAGCATAACGACTGGTGTTCTAGTTGCCTAACTACAAAATACATCATGTGAAGAGATCATTGTTTTACTTGCACACCAAAATCTGAAAGTAGTCCCCGTGTAGTCCCCATATCTAAACTATCTCGCAAACGGTTTTTGCCATGGCTCGATATTCTGATTCTACTGATGACAATGAAACTATTGACTATTTCTTCGAGCAAAAACCGGTAATAGGACAAGTAGCGTTCTATGTTATCTTTACAACCTTTAGCATTGCATTCTAAGTATTTGCGGTAGGGTTATAGTGACAAGACAAATTCCCTCACCTTGGATCGGATTGTGAATACCAAGAAAATATTTTGAGCAACTTTTGAATGCAACATCATTTTCCCGTGATAAGTATACTCAACATAAATCAATAAGAGAATGAAGTTATGTGAACAAAGCATAATCATGCCCCGCATTCATGCCCTTATGTAAACTCTCCAAGGTCTCGAAGGAATGCATTGTTGACAGGTATGTGCTAATGTTTATTGGATATAGTAGAGTGATTGATCTGGTGTAATCAAGACATACTGTGGCTATACAGAAATATCCTCCACCGATAAAAATTGTCGATGACTTGATTCTAACATGGGTGTTTCATGTGAAGATGCCATTCCTTGGAAGGGAAATATATCCTCGTGGAATATAACATCACGACTAACAAAGAAACGACCAGTAGATACTTCCATAACCCGATAACCCTTTTGTAGGTGGCATATCCCATAAAGACACATCGAAGAGCACGAGGATTTGAATGTATCGGTTCAAAATTTGATTCGAATATGTACTAATGGGCTTTATCGAATTCAAAGCCAATTCTCAATCTAGTGATATAAAGGTCACTTGGTTTTCACAAAATCACAAGCTCGCAATGAACAAACCTCGGAACTGGTGTTCCAGTTGCCTAACTACAAAATACATCAAATTTGTTAAAGCTAAAATTGTGAATAATGCAGTAGAATTATGACTCAATCTATATATCCCTTAAGCGAAGCCCTTATAATTAAGCCTAAAGGTTTTCGCTAGCACTAGTTACTCCAAAAAGAAAAATTAAAAAAAATCTCAAACCAATAAAAATCTCAAACCAATATACTTGTGACAAATTTATCTTAAACTAATTCATTTCAAATTGGTACATCTGTGATAAATTTACCCTCCGTTAGTTTATGTTAAATTTTACTATCATATAGCTGAGTTTAATGAAATGTGACAATTAATGGCTATACTAATTGAGAGTTTTTTTTTTTGGTCAATACTAATTTAGAGTTTAGTTTAAGGCTTTTTGTGATGCTAATTCAATTTAACAAAATAACGAAGGATAAATTAAGGGTCTTTTATGGTCAAATGATTAGTAGGTATACTAGTTTGGGATTTAATTTATAGTTTTTCATGATATTAATCCAATTTAACGGAATTAATGGAGGGTAAATTTGCGGCTTTTTGTGGTCAAATGTTTGGTTTGAGGTAGGATTTAGTTTGTGATTTTTTGTGACATTAATCCAATTTAAAATAACCAAATGCAAACTTGGGGTTTTATGTGATCAAAAGATTAATTTTTGGTAAATCATTTATTTTGTGATTTTTTGGGATATTAATCCAATTTAACATAATTGATAGAGGATAAATTTGAGTCTTTTATGGTTAAAAATTATTTTAAGATCAATTTATTATAAATGTATTGATTTGAGATTTTTTTGTTATATTAATCTTATTTAATAATGGATAAAACATAATAAAATTCAATACTGCGAAAAACCCCAAACCTAAGTACATGTGACAAATTAACCCAAAACTATTTTTTTGACCATGAAAATCTCAAACCAAGATATCACGCGTGATAAATTTACCTCCGACCATAAAAAAACTTAAACTAGTAAATTCGTGACAAATATACCCTTCGCTAAATTAGATTAATACCACAAAAAAAAATCACAAAAATTGTAAATCGTGATAAACGGAGCGTAAAATCTCAAATTTGTATACCAATCAATCATTACGTGTCATTTAACTTAATAATTTGACAATAAAATTTAACGAAAACTAACATAGGATAAATTTGTCACAAATGTATCAGTTTGTAGTAAATTTGTTAAAAATATACCAGTTTTGGGTTTTTTGTGATAAAAAAAATAGCTTTTGATAAATTTATCATAACTGTGCTAGTTTTGGATTTTTTATGATATTAATCCTAAATAAAATTCAATAAATAAAACAACGGCCGTTTAACCCTTCGGAGATAGAGGCGATTATCGCTTTCCATCTTCTTCGCGCGCGCAGGGCAGCCCGAGTCGAGATAAGACGCGAGTCCTCAGAGCGAGAGAGAGACAGAGAGAGAGAGATGGCGTTGAAGCAGACGCTGATATCCACCGCAAACGCCAAGCCCTTCGTCTTCCCGGCATCGAACTCTTCTTCCGGGTCTTCTCCGAACTCGCTCCTCCTCTCGTTCGCGCCGACCGTCGAGCACCTGACCCGCAATGCCCGGCTGAGGTGCTCCCTCCAGGCGGCCGCGTACCCGAGGCCGCAGGAGATCCAGTGGAGGAAGGAGCTCACCAACTCCGTCCAGCTCATCGGGATCGTCTCGACGCCCGTCGAGGCCAGGGACTTGCCCTCCGGGAAGGTCGTCGCCTGGACCCGCCTCGCCGTCCGGAAGTCCCCCACCGACACGACGTGGTAAATGCGTTTTTGGCCCCCCGCCTTTTTTCTTGTGGCAAAGGGTGGGTGTTTTCGGGCGCTTGTTTTTCGTTTAAATTGGAATGTGGCTTTCGTTTTTTGCGGATAATGTGCTGGGTTTTAAGCGGAAAGATGGCTTCTTGCCTTGTATTCCTGTGGGAGACTTCTGTTGGTGATGCTGCTTGGGTCTCTGTTCATCTTGAGTGGTTGAATTTTCTTCCGGTTCATTGGTTTTGGTATTAGAATAGATCCATTCTCAGTGAGTTTCGCCGGATAATTCATTGGCATTGCTACTTCATTGACTTGGAAAAGTGATTTTAATCATGTACAAAGTTGTCTTTTTTCTTGATTGGTGCAGACAATAAGAGGGAAAGGAACAATTTTTTGATAAACCTGTGTTGTCTGTGGAAATATTTTTCACTTTGGTTGCGAGAACTTGATTTACCACGTGTTATTACCACTTACGGTGGGCGCTTAGATTACTCGTCACTGATGATTACTCCTCCAGGATAAATTTGACATTTTGGGATGAGTTGGCACTTACTGCTTCTCAGCATCTAGAGAAAGGTCACCAGATATTTGTGTCTGGCCGGCTGGTTTCCGATGTGGTCGAAAGTGATGAAGGAAAGCAACAGACTTTCTATAAGGTGGTGTTTTCTTTGGCTAGAGGATGCTTTTTGTCTTCCAGATATCATGATTTTACTGGAAAATGATTACTTAAGTGTTCCTGCAGGTCGTTGTTCAGCAGTTAAACTTCATTGAAAGGAACCTCTCTCCATTTGCGCTTAATGATCATGCGTCAGGTAATTTAAATTCCAATATACTATAATCGTCAATTGCTATGGTATCTACATGAGTTCAGTATTATTGTTGCTTACTGGTTGCAGGTAAGAATTTTGGCAATGATACAGTCCAGAATAATAGTTCCACTGTAGAACTCTGGCAAGCTTTTTTCGCCGATCCCCTGGAATGGTGGGATAACAGGAAAAACAAGGTACACCTTTTCTTCCCTTAATGATCCAATGTATAGGATGAAACGTGACTGCTCTATTACAATGTGTAGCTCTCACTCGCTTTGTCACATTTGTGTGGACAACCATGATTGTTCATGAGCTTTTATCTTCATAGGTGGTCCAAATAGGCTGTATGGCTGAGCATTCTATCAGTCAATAACAAGTGAAACCAGCAGGTTTTGCATGCATGTTCCTGTGCACACAGACATGGGCTTTCTTTGTGTGCTTTTGGGCAGCAGCTAATATGCATTATTGCTGGTGTGTGGTGTCATGCAGCATGTATATCTATGCATGGGTGTCAGAATTTCATTTGTCGCATCATGTGTGATATCTGTAGTTTGTTGGCCAAGTGCAGTGCAAAGTCTTACTGCATGCAAGTACGTGGATTTGTTGGTTTTAATTTTGGTCATCTTGACATAATTATATAGACCTGGATCTTCAGTGATGTGAGTTGATAAGGTAATATTTCCTGGAATAATTCTCTGAAAATTGACCAGTGAAGTAGTTTGCTTTGCCTTCTGCTGTTAAAAATTTCGATGGGTTTTGGTCAACCTTAATGATCTCAAACAGACATAAACATCTTTTATTTTCCAAAAGAAGCTCTGTTGGGTCATTCACTAGTACGTAAAACAAAACTTAAGGAAGATAACGGGGTGCAAGATGTCTAAGTAAATCTTCACTAGAATTCAGATCCAATTAATGAAGGAAGATGTCAAACCTGTTCCTGGGTGTGCCAATCGGTGTTCTCTGGTTGTGTTCTTACCATGACGACCTAGGTGTATACTACAAAACAGGTCAACCCGAACAAGACATGATTAATTAATCATCTCGATCTACCAAACACGGATTAAATAAAGGGTCAACAAGAATACACGACCTGTGTGACATGACTAACATACAGGTTAATGGGTCAACATGATTGCTTGACCCATCATGAGACAATGGCAATCTGCAAGGGCTTCTCCAAGAGGGGAAGATACAAGAAAAAGAAAAGCTTGTGGGTTTTACTGCAAACTAGAAAAGAAAAGCTTGAACAAAAAAGCTACAAGAAACGAAAGGCTTGTGGGTTTATTACTGCATTTGAATGTCTTCTCCAAATGAGAATTCTGCATTCGTAGCACACACACAGGAAGACCACAGACAGTACCATGAAACACAGACGACACAAATGCACACATGCAGCACCAGAGCAAGCACACAGTGCACACACATGTCGCAGCCAACACACACCTGACCACACACAGCAAGAAAATGATGTGAATGCACATAAACCAGACCATGAGAATAGTCAAGATCTATCCGGAACAGAGGGGGTCTTAATGCTACAGAAGTGTATTCAAGTTGTGTTATTTTGTTGTGTGAAAAATTGCCACCCTTATTAATCATTTGTTCCCAAACCTTATGTATTCAAGTTGTGTTATTTTGTCAAAAATTGCACATTCCATCTAATATCTACTGTACAGCTCCACCTTTTTTGTTATTAACTGCCATCTACTGCTTTGGATGTTTTGATTCTCAACTGCCAGTACATGGATTATCTGAAGAAAGATACTCAAGTAGACAGAGGTGTAATCTGAAAATCTTGGATTTCATGCTATTTGGGGATAAACTTACTGTGCCAGTTGTTTTCTTTCTACTTCAGAGTGTCTTTAATCCATTCTAATTAGTTTACTCAAGTGTTCTATTTGTATGTGTGATTGGCAGAAGAACCCAAAATATCCAGATTTCAAGCATAAGGATACTGGCGAAGCTTTGTGGGTTGAAGGCAGGTATAATCCACCATGGGTAAAGTCCCAGCTAGCGAAACTGGATACGAGATTGGGATCTCTTCAAACACAGGATGCCAGAAGGCCAGTGAGTGCAATGGCCGGTGACGATGCTCTAGGTTTCTAGCTATTTGTGTGCCGATAAAGTTATTCATCTGTATAGCTCTGTCAAACCCCCTTTGTTCAGCAAACCCCAGTAAAGTCTCTCAATAGGTTTTGTTATTATCACCCAATTTGCTCACGGTTTTCCCCATTAACCGCATTGATCACAAGTCTCTATACTACATCAGTTTAAGATCGGTTTAGGAGGCTCAACTAACATTCTGTCTTGAGCAACTAGTGTTGCCTTCTCTTGTTTGGCATTGCGTGAGATTTTGCTTGTTGAGTTGAATGGAAGTTGGGGAGCATTTATTCTGGATGAACTTCATTGATTCTTGTGCTAGAATTTCTACTGGATGAAGAACAAGATGGTAAGAAGCACTGGACGCCATTACATGCTATATATATTTTCCCCTTCCATCATCTCTCCTGGAAAGTAATCCTGATTTTCATGACTATACATCGATATTGTCAGTATATCACGAAAAGGAAGCAAAGTATTGGAGTCATCGATTTGCCATGAGCTCATCTTCTTGGTCTTGTCAAATGTGAGCAGTTCACATCATAACCAGCAGATTCACGAGGATGACTCCCTGGAAGCCTCATCCCAAGAGTTGCACCAAACAGAATTAAACTGAAGATCCCATCCTTCTCAAAACTCGAAATTCCAATTGCTCTATTAATTTGGCTAATCCCTCCAAGGTCAATTTGCATATTTTTGTGGTTATTTTGGCAGAAAAGTTTCGCAGAATAACGGAAAGACTAGTTGAGTTTAAAGGATGTACATTTGTTGCAAGCCCTGAGATAAGGGGTTTGCAGCAGCTAGTGGACCATCGAACGGTTCCTCTGGTTCTCACTCCAGCTATGACACACCGATCATGCAAGATCAGGGATTGAAACTTAGGGCGATTGTTAACCTAGCATCTCTGAAGTCCCTGCCAATATTGGAATGGTTCACGCTTCTCTTAAGATGAAAAAATCACAAGTCTTGATTACGAAGATTCATTTCACCGGTTGGATCAGTGTTCTTGGAGCGTCTTGACTTTGAGTTATTCAAAGATGAGGAAAGGGAACGAGAAAAAATGAGGACAAATAATACTGATCTGCTCTAGGAAACCCACTGGTGACTGGAAAAAAATATAAGATGGATCCACGGGGTTTGTTTTTTCGGAAAAATTTCGAACAAGCGACTTTGGCAGACCAGAAAGAGGTGCGGAGGTGCGGCATTGCACGGGACGTGAATGACTGACCGAGAGATCAAGGGACGGATGAGAATACATGTAATATACAATCTGACTTTATACTTTTAACCAACAAAAGAAAATGAGAGGAGAGAACAATCTTTTGGAGGGCCAATCGAATTGTGAGTTTAGGCATCGAGGAAGATGTAAAAAAGAATGAAAAGGAAAGGCAGAGGACGAGGAGCCACAACTCTTTCTAGTGGAAACTTTTTTGAGAAGCTTCACACGTGATTCCTACTCCTAGAAACTGGAAAGAGGACAATCCAATTTCTGTACATGCCCAAACACAAGCATGGAAGAAAGAATATAGTGACATTTTGCCACTGTTGGCCCTTGCATCTTCTTTCTTATCATAAGAAAAAGAGAAATATCACTCCTCCGAAAGAAATAGCTTGTCTTTTTGTATCTCAAAAGGAAGCATGGAACCCACAGTTCTTCAACTTTAGCAAAATTTTTGGAGTCATCAATAATCTTTGTCTGCTATTTGCTAATAGCAGCTGTCAATGCACTTCCATGGTGGAGCAGTGTTTAACAGGCATTACACGTTGGCCTCCTACTAGTCAAGATAACCATGAGCATCGTATTCACAACTAGAACAGTGCAAACTCTATCTAATCCACGGCTGAAACCTGGTATATCTACCACAAACTCAGCCTTGCCGAGTTCTTTTAACCTCTGATGTCAAATACATGAATATTAGCAGCACCAGTTTATCCTCCAATATAAATTCTCAGTAAATTACTGTCTTTCCACGAAACTCCTGATACAAAGACTGTTTGCACAGAAATTACATAAGGTGGTGACTTTATTTTAGAATGGTGAAGTTATGCTGCTGAAGCCAAGCTCCAGAATGTTTTCTAGTATAGTGACCAGCGGGCCACATAATGCCTAAAAGAATTCTACAAGGCATCAGCAACTGGCAATAATGTTGGGAACCCACAAGAAGTTGGTCTAGAGGGCCTTGACTCAGCAGTAAAATGACAACAGGTGAAGCTATCACCACGTCAGTTGTCAAAACTATCCATATGTATCATCATTCTACAAGCACATTACACAGCCGCCTCCTACTCCTCTGCTTCTTATCCACATCAAATTGCTGCATGGAAAAAAGAGTAAAGATGGTTAACATGTGAAGCAATATTATGATATGATTCCCTATTCTATCTCATCACCAGGAATAGAATGCAAATGCAACGTTTCAAAACCTCTCCTGACATTAATACTGTTGTCCATCTATTTGCTTTTTATCTAATCAATAATCACAGACTTGTCATTGTCAATTCATTTTCCATTTGCTCACGTGAAAGATAAAAGGAGCTTGTATCTAAGAAACAACATTGACACTAAGCTTAAAAACATGAGTAACTTTTACAACTACTAGAACATATGCAGTTAGAGGGACTTCACCTGTTGGCACAGAAAATGAGGAACCCGAATTCTCTTGGAACCATCAGCCAGACGTTTAAAGGGCAAATGGTTTTCCACAGGAATAGAATCATTGTTGACCTACGAGTAGATGCAATGCAAATGTTAATGCTTTTCTCAAACCATTGAATTTTTTAGATTAATCAATGCATTTAATATATAAATAAATCTGAAGTTACTTTGAGAAGGGCAAAGAAAAGTGGGGAAAAGAGCAAGGTATAACTTATCATATATGAGATTCTAAGGAAAAGGATCTCAAAAAGAAAGTGTGGTGTGCAGACTTTAGCACCAATAGAATATCACATCAAGTTTCAGCAAGGATAACATTGTCTGTGAGGTAGGTTTGTTCAGCAAATTCAAGTTTTAAACCGCCTGATGATTTAATCAATATCCCAAGCATGTATAGGCTAGAGAAGCATATTGACAGAAAACACAAATTAATGTTAATGCTATATTCTGATTAGATTCGGACCATACCTGGTTTTGAATAACCTCTATTAACAATTCTTCACAACCTGATGCATATACATTCTCTAAACTGGGGCACTGAATTAGCAATCGATCTGAGAATGCAAAGAGATTTACAGTTAGACTAAGATGCAAATTAGGAAAGCATGCGAGATGCATCAATGTCCCTATAATCAAAGTAAGCACTCGATTAAGACCAACGCATTGTTTAAAACATACCAGGGAGTAAATTTTTACAGGCATTGAGATTCAGGTCATTCAACTCTGGGCAGTTCAAATACAGGGCCTGCATTTCAATCAACAAAATAAGAACACAAGGAACCCATGGTAACAGAATGCAATATGCACATCCAAGGATCTGGGAGTCTCACATCTAAGCCACTACAACCCCACAAGCTGAGTTTTTTCAATTTGCTGTGCTTAATAATAAGCTTCTGGTGTATGAGGTGAAGATTGCTGTTGGGCCTTTTCTCCATCCCTTGGTTGATGGCTTCATCAGAGATGAGGCTTTCGTCATTAGCATCACATATGGTCATTCCACAGTCCATAAGTTCAAGAAGAGGCAGCTGAGCTGTGGCAAACTGAATTCCACCTGAAACAAAAACATTTAGTCAACCAAAATGATTGCAAGAATTGATTTGAATAGATTTATGTTCAGCTTCAGAAACAATGAACAAGAGTGCTAACTGAAAGGAAATGCCATTTATTTAGAGAGTAGTCCAGAAAGTTACTTGAAGAGATGTTAGGACAAAGGGCAAGCAGGAGTCTTGATAATGTTTCAGGAAACTCATTGCATATCATCCCAATGCCACTGTCGCTAATGCTTGACCTGCAAGTGACAATAAATTCATGATTAGAAAAGTAGTCCAATTATTGGGGCTGATGATTAATTATATTCCTTTGCATTTTAAGCTTCTAAGGACATTGCCAATGCCATCTTATTTGTTGCGCTATTTGAAAACAAATGTGTTTACATTATGTATAAGAACTTTAGCAAAAAAACAGAAACATGAATTGACATGATGAAGCTGAATTTTCTATACCACTGAAAACTCATAAATCAAACATAGGACATCAGACCAGAACATACCCACTGAGATCAAGCAATTCTAAATCCGAAAAGCTTGAAGTAATAGCAGCAACAGAGGCATCAGTGATTTCTGATCCAAGCACGAGTGAGAGCATCCGCAAACCCCTGTACAATGATAAAATTAAGCAGTGGTCACCAAAGCTGTATCTAATTAACGATGCATCAATGCTTTCATGGGGAATTTTAGTCTTTAGTATCTAGGAAGTGAACTTAGTAGGATCTATATAATCGCTAGACAGCTCAATGTGTGGAACGTGGGCTTATAACTCTCTTGAGCTTAAAGAAGGAAAGAAATGCCTGTTTGAAGCTGTTATCAGGTGCAACATGCATGACCAAGTTACTGAACGGACCTTAAATCTGAAGCCGTAAGAGCTAGTACGACAGCATGGGAAAGCCGAACCGATGCAATGTGAATATTTTGTAACCATGGACAACTCCTTCCCAGACCATCAACCATGGCAATCAAATCTGTACAATCATTTCCATTGCGAGAGAATTCCAAGGAGATTTCTCTTAAGTTGGGGCAGTTAAAAACCTATAGGGATGGGAAAATTAGTCAGCATCATTTGTCACATCTATCAAAGACAGAAGAATAAATATGCATCATACAGAGAAGATATCCTAGAACATGAAAAAGCGAAGGGATGCAATCACCATCTTTGAGAGGGAGTAAAGATCAGAAAGCCAGAGCGTAGAAAGACTCGATGAGCTGAGAACCAAACCCCCAAGGTTAGAGCAACCTTCCATTTTTAGACTGGTTAGGCATCGTTTGTCAGCAACAAAACGACCCAATTCATCTCTGCAGAAGTTTGCATAAGTTAATATTATCAATGAAGAATCCAAGCTTTATAGAACTAAACATTTTTCTGCACATGTGAATAAGAAAATGGAGATCAAACTGCTTAGGTATCACTAACAACCATTAAACAGATTATGGTAATTTCCTTGCTGGAAACAAACAAGACACTTTTTAAGCCGCAAAATGGATATTTATTTGCAAAACTAAGATGTTAAAAGCATGATAAACCAAGAGTAAAATCTGAACGCGTTGATCTCCTAAATAGTTGGTTCGAAAGCAGCACAAAAACTGACAGCTTTCCTCTCCTAGTTCTCATTGCTAGGAAAGGACGAAATGATGATGCACACACCACAATTGGAAGAGCCATCACAATTTTTAGTGGCATTTGTAGATCATGGAGACGCAAACAACTTCGTAAATCACAGGCAGATCACCAAAACCTTTACAACCAGAGCAGACTCTGCTAAAGTCTATTCATTTCAAACACATGTTGCTCGCAAATTACTTGTGCTAGCACTTCAAATAGTTTTCTCAAGGAACATGATACTGCTTGAAAGTGATATCCATTTGCAATCATCAATTGAGGAGTAATGCAGGGATCTTAGGGTTCTCCACCCCAGAAATGCCTCGATACGTATATAATCAAGATCCAAACAAATCTCATATGAAAGATCTAACACACAAAGGGGGGACAGAAAATTTACCCTGTGATCCGGTTGACAGCATTAGAGGATGTTGAGATCTCCATAGACTCCAAATTAGGGCATGAGAAGGCAATGCAAGCCAGCATCGTCGCATCTACATCACTGCAAAAGCCAACCAACAAAACAAGAACCGAATCAGAGTCATAAACCCAGAAAAGTTTGACAAAGGTCAAGCACATGATCTCAAACTGGAATTAATTGTGAGATCCAATCAGGATGCTCACAAATGATCCACAAGTTCTAGTCTTTACTTAAAGGGTTAATGCACGAATCCTGGAACTCCCCAATTCATGAAAGTCTGTCCATAACTGCTGGTCAAGCAGCATTTCCACACTCGTAGCATGCATTTCTTTTTGTTAATTTTAACTTCGATTTAGATTGATCAAACAGTTCGGTTGCAGTTGTCAGCTTGTATATCAACTTCGGTCCTAATTGATAACGCCCAGATGAATCCTGTCTCTGTCGTTTTTATTAAGATCAGTGCATCAACATCAACTGATCCGATCCACCTCGCGAAAAAAATCCTAGATCCGAATCGCACACTCCGAATCCATGACTGTGTCCTAACCTTTCCATCCTCAGAGACAGCCTAACGAGCTCAGGGCACTTGTTCAACACCGATCCGACGAAACAGAGCTGAGCTCTCGCGGGAACCCTGAGCTTCAGATCCTCGGCAGCCCTCCACACCCTCCTCGAGGTGTCCCGCCACCCCTTGCACACCTTCGCGGCCGCGAGCAGCTCCGCCGGCGGCAGCCTCCTCAGGACCTCCCACAAGCACCTCACGGGCAACCCGCCGGCGTCCGCATCCCCGTCCACCAAATCCTGATCCCGCTCGTCGAGATCCGGCTCGACCTCGTCGAACTCCTCCCCCTCGTCGGCGCGGACGTCGAGGTCGTCGAAGGAGAGCGCGCGACGGAGGTGGGAGATCGGGTGCCGCGGGAGGAAGGGAGGCGGCTGCGGAGGGCGGGCGGCGGAGGAGGAGGAGAACGAGGGCCGGACGAGGGTGGACGCGGACGCCGCCGTAGAGGAGGCGGCCGCAGCGGAGGCGCTGACCGGCGTGGACGATGCGGCGGCGGCGGGGGCGGAGGAGTCGGCGGAGGTGGAGGAGGAGTGGCCGGCGGAGTGGCAGGAGTGGCCCTTCTTGGGGAGGCCGCAGCGGCCGCAGTTGTAGCTGCCCCGCTTCTTGCCGCGCTTGGCGTCGTCGGAGGAGTCAGAGGGCGAGGGGGCGGCGGCGGAGGCAGGGGAGTCGGAGGGCGGGAGGTGGGGCTGGTGGAGGCGGCGGTGCATGGCGGCGGCGGCGGCGGCGGCGGCGGAGGCGGAGGAGCGGGGGCTGGAGAGAGAAACGAGGGATAGAGCTAGAGAGAGAGAGTGAAAGAGCGGGGTGGTGGTGGGGAATAAAAAGGGGTGAGGGATGGCGCGAGAGGGGAGGCGGGTTCGCGCCTTCGCGTTTCGAAGATCACTTGTCGAAATTAAAAATTAAAAATGAAATTAAAGATTAAATAAATAAATAAATAGTTTTTCTTCGCGAGGGGAGCGTTGCATGGCGGGCGGGGGGAGCGTCGGGGACATGGCGAAATTACGGAAATGGGCACGCGCGCGGCGGGTTCCTGAAAATTTTTCGAAAAGGTAGGGGGAAAAACGTGCGTTTTTTCGTTGTCTGAAAAAGGCACCGGCCATAAAGAGGATGACGATATTTTCGCCCCTCTAGGACTGAATTCTCCTACCTATTCATTTAATTGCAATTCAGAGTGATGGTCCTGAGGATTTTTACTTGTCATAATTAAAAATTTTACGTACTTAATTTTGGTTTATGGTTGGTTTCCCATGTATATTTATTGTTAGATATTACTTTCATAAAAGTTCGTGTTGTCAAAAACTTAAGTTTTCAAGAAATCTAGAACTTTTATACGTGATTCAGCAAATTTATGGATAAATTGCTAGGTAAATTATGGAGCAAATTTAAAATAGACAACATTTTTAATGCATTGACTCATTTATATACTTTTGCTTTTTTGTGTTTATTGCCATCAAACCCCCCTCTTATCAATTTTATTTGGAAAAAAAAAAAAAAAAAATTAAATTATGATCATTGTGATATATTTATCTTGATTTTTTATAATATCAAAAATCTCAAATTATGCCAATTGTGACGCATCTACACTTAAGGGTGATCGGTTCTCAGTTCCATGGACTATATTGAACCGTTTGATCCTAGGATCGGGAACCGGACCAGACCATCGATTCCGGTCTGCCCCGAACTAGCCCGATCAATCTAATTCAGTTCTTCAACAATTCAACAAAACTAATCACATGTTTCCACATGCAAAATATTCAAACTTCACTTATGTGAATATCAATCACACTTCGTGTGTTTCACACTTAACATTAACCATGAAGGTTATGAACAATTTAATTAAAGGTTGTGCTTGGCTTAGATTTTATAGATAATCTCTTTTCAAATCTTTAAATGTTTAGTCAATGTGGGACTTTTTGAGGCTTGAAGTGTCTTGTGAGTCTTTTGGAGCCTTAATCTCACATTGAGTAGAAGATGAAACTAATAAGTAAATTTTCTCTATAAATAAAATAGTAACAAGAAAAGTTTTAAGTGTCTTTTGGCCACGTAAGAGATTGTTACCTCAATTACAATTTCGGCTGTAATAAGTTATAATGTTTATATATTTTATAATCCTATGCATATAAATTATATATATAAATTGGTTTGATTCGGTTCGGTCCAATTCCCACCTCCGGATTGACCGATCACCGATTCCAAGATTAGGAACCGGACCGCCGATCGTGGGAACCGCCCAAAACCGGCCGGTTCGGTCCAGTCCGGGCGGTTCCCATTGCACATACCTATCTACACTCGATTACAATTCCGTCCAAAATTACTATAAAAAGTGCTGACATGGATCCAATATAACACTTTTGGAGACAAGCGGCTTTCATGTGGCGCCACACTAACACCACATTGGAAAAATTAAAAAGAAAAACTTTTGCATTATTCATCGTCTTCTCTGCGAGGAAGAACAACACTCTTTTGTCCAAAAAATGAAGCTTCAAAAAGGCCGAGCTTGAACGACCGCCATGGCCTCTCTAGCTTAAAGCTTGACTTGTCTAACCTCGATCTTCAAAACTCGTTGGTGATCACAAGTCGTCATGGCCAAGCTTCAAAGCTCACAGGCACCATGACCACTCTTAGCTCGAAGCTTGGCTTGAGGGTTTAACCTCGAGCTTCAAAGCTTGCGGCTGTCATGGCCGCTCGAACTCAAAGCTTGGCTTGAGGATTTGACCTCAATCTTTGAAGCTCGTGGATGGTTGGGTAAGCGTGGACGAGCGCCGCCGAAGGTCTAGGTAGTAGTGGGCAGCGAAGCAAGAGCGCCGGAGGAGTTTGGCCAAGCGATTGAAGATGATGAATGCAATGACCAATACTTTGCGCTGTATCGGAGAAGACAATGAGCAAGTGCAATTTCTTCTCTTTTTTATTTTTTTGCAGTGTGGCACTCGTGGCACTCATATGGTGCCACATAAAGGGCACTTGTCCCTAAAAGTGCCACGTTGAATCCATGTCAGCTTTTTAACAGTGATTATGGACAGAACTATAAGTTTGTAACGAAGAGTAAATGTGCATGATAGATATAGTTTGGGGTTTTGTGTCAAAAAAGTATATATGGGATAAATGTGTCGTGATGAACATAATTTGAGATTTTTGATGGTTTTTCTCATTTTATTTAAAATACATGTATATGTACATATAATGGGACGATCACATGAAGAGAAAAAAAAACTTCTTTGAAGATTTTTCAGAATAAAATCACAGGACATTCTTAAGGTGAAATATCATTATTTTGATTGAAAAAAATGAATATCATACATGAACTATTTATGCAAGAATATCAATATGCTTCATTGTATGTAATATTGTTAGTGTATTCCTAAATATTTGTCTAACATCTCATATACTTCGTGTAAAAGTATCTTGCCAATAAAGAAAAAAGATAATTTTGTTAATATAATATATAGAGAAACTTGATTTATATTCTACTTATGAAATTTAAAAATAATAAATTCAATAAGTAAGTGACCTTTTGAGATAAGATGGATAAAAAATAGATAAGTTGTTATAAATTCAATGATGAACAAGAGAATTATCAATTTTTTTTTTATTATATGAAATAATGTCTCTTTTCCTTACTATTGGCACTATAACATTATCCAAACGATGTAAAACATTATAGAATATCTAAGAAGACACTTTTACTTTAATATACTATAAAACAAAACATGTAAAATGCTTAATTATGGTAACTAAATCTTAAATAAAAAATGAAAAATAGAAAAAAGGAGATACCATTGGGGTGAGCGGTTTCATGGTCAACCCAAGTTCCACTTGGAACTTATAACATACCTATCATAATTGGTTCTCAATTTTTTTGCAACCTAGAATTTACCCTACACGCTTTGGAACTTATAACTTATCCCGTCACAGGTTACAGGGTTTACCCAAGTTCCACCTATATTATTAATTAAACGATTTTAGTAAATCCTCATTTCTAATGATCATTATTTGGTGCTTCAATCCATCAACTACAACTCATATTTAGAGACACAAAAATATGAAATAATAACAAAGTAAAAATCTCATTCTTAGAAGTGTCGAAAATGAAAGCTTAGACTAGTTGTTCCCTATTACATACTCATCATCAGACGCCATGGAATACAACGTGCATATCTCGGAACCTAAAATCAAAGATTTGTTCCAAGTACTTGGAACCTAAAATTAAAATTTTAAGACTTGAAACCTACCATGCATATCCCGGAACCTAGAATTGAATCGATTTGGTTTTCTGGTTCCCTATTATATTCTGAAATCATGCTCACTCACAAATGCCATGACTTTAAATTGCAACCGAAAGATTGAATGTAGTTTTGTCTTTCTATTACTATAAATGAGGTAGATTTAGTCATTCAGGAGGTGGAAATAACATCGGCCAATATTGAATATTGAAGGGAAAAAAAGGAGTTTTAGTAGCAAACTCAATTCAATGAAGGGGACCACTAGAGAGGGAATATTGGTGGAAAGTAACTAGATGAGATGAGTGAAGGAGTCTATCGCCACCGTGTGAAGGGACAGCCATGTGACACGACCCAAGGACGAGCATGACCCAAGATTGTCCAAAATGATAAGGTTGTGTCCCACACAAGGGCTAGCTCATAAGTTTGTCCATGAATGACCCAAGGAGCGACCCATGATCAATGTGAGAGATGGCCCATGTGTAATGCGGAACAAGGCCATGACCGTTCAACTCCTTATGTCAAACGGCCCTGCTATTTCTTCTTACACATACCCCTTAGGCCTTCCCCAGGCCTAGGACCATCAAGTAGCCTAATGTACAAACTAGTAATGATGGTATAGATTCAAATACCACCATTGGATCGAAGAGGCGATCAATGGCTAAGATTAGATTCGTCCATGTATAAATAAAGGACCCTCCCCCTTCAATTGTAAACTATTGTTCATGAGCAATACATTCGAGCTTTGCTCTCATACTTCGTTCTTGCGAGCTGAGTGCATGTAAGGTTGACTTGGGATCATAATCCTAAGGCTGCATGGGTGTGTGATCGTTCAGAATTGACCAACCTATGACAAGTGGTATTAGAGCTTTTGTTCCAAGCGCAATGGCTAATGCTTGTTCCGATGTTTCGATCGCTCAAGGTGAGGACTGCGAGGATCATGGATGACCAATCCAGAAGACCACCTGGTCGAAGAAAAATCGTGTTGTCTTGAGCTTGAGGGACCAAAAGGGCAACCTATAGAATCAAATGACGGTCCTAGAGGAGACCGTCACAGATGTCTAGGCAATGGTGGACAATCTAAATCAAACCATCAACGGAGCGGAAACCGATAAAGAGGAGTTATTGGCTGAAGTGCAAGAACTCAAGGCTGGTATGAGGGAGCTCCATGCCGAGGTGCTGGGGTCCCTCACACAAGCTACAGCAGCAAGACGAGACTTGCGAGGTTGCGATGGTAGCCATGCGTGTGGAGATTGCCAAGCTAAACAACAAGCTTGCTAAGGTTGAGACGACACACATGAACGGGGTGGTTACCATGCATGTTGTCGAAGAAAACTTCCTTATTTATTTTGAAGTTGACAAAATGATTCCATCAGTCTAGTCTGAAGACTCATAGACTCTATCGTCAAAGTCTGAAGACCTCCAGACTCAAGATTCAAAGTCTACCCTCACTGATAGTTTCCAGACCGACGAAGAGAAGACTTTTCCAAATGCAAGTACATTCTTAAGGATTTGGTTCGTACGGTTGAAGAAGATCTCACAGTTGGAGATAGCACCTCATGATCAAAATATTCTCATTGAAATCAATTTGGATAAATTGATCTGGTGATTGACGAAACATACTTGGAAGGTCCTACTTATGGAAACCTAGATCCTAATTGTATGAGCAAGCAGGATTGGTAGGCTATCATCACATTCCTTAAATAAACTCGATATCTCCCTAATTGATTATGTCCAACGGTATGATTGGAAGAACTCCTTTGGAAGGTGCCAACGGATATAAAGGCATGGAGGAGTATATAAGGAAGACGCTCAAGATATTCAAGGGTGTGCGTGATAGAAGAATTCTAAAATCTAAAGCTCCTAGTTCTTTATTATTTCATTCGCTGAGCTTTTACTGTATTCAAAAGAGAGATAAATACTTGTGAGACCTTGAGGAAGTGTAGTAGAGACACTGTGGAATCAAGGACGTGAGACTGTAATATCTCTTTTGGTTCTTAGTGAAATCCAGCCGGTGGGCTGTCAGTGCGGGAGAGTGGATGTAGGCTTGGTCTAAGCCGAACCACTATAAACTTTGTGTTCCAATTCTCTTTCCCTAAACTCTTTACTTTAATTTTTTTTATATATCTGTTTATTGTCTTCTACATCTTCAGTCTATCTTTAACAAAAGATGAATTGAGCTATTAAGTTTTGTAAAGATCGCCTTAACACCTATTCACGGGGTAATAGGTATTCTTACTAATCCTATCAATTGGTATCAGAGCTTGTATACTCATTTAATTGAAGTGTTTTTACTTCTGAGTTAAAGATCTATGGCTAGTATGTTGGCTCCAGGTATGGTTGAAGGTCAAAGCAACACAAGACCACCTTACTTCAATGGAAAGGATTACAACATATGGAAAAACAAGATGAAAGCTTTCCTAAGATCGAAAGATCCTTTGGAATGGGATGTGGTAGACAAAGGAATCATTCCCAAAGCTACATCAATTTCAGAAAAATGAAAAGAAGTTGTATTTGCTAGCGAGATGACTCAAGAAGAAATAACCAAGAGACAAGTTCTTGATGCTAAAGCAATTTACTCCTTATATTGTGCATTATTTTCTACTAAATATAACAGAATATCTTCTTGTGAAACAGCTAAAGAAGTCTAGGATAAGCTGCATATTACCTGTGAAGGAACTAATCGAGTGAAAGAAACAAGGATTAAATATCCTACTCGGACATTATGAAACCTCTAAGATGAAATCAGGAGAACCCATCACTGATATGTTTAGTCGTTTTACTAAGATAGTAAACGGTCTAGAATATCAGGGATAGCCAATCTCAAAACCAATGAAGGTCAACAAATTGTTGCGTAGACTCTCCAAAGACTGGAATCACATATAAACTTCAATAAAGGAAGCACAAAGGATCATGCCACTTTTTGTAGACGAACTAGTTGGCACACTTCAGTCCTATTAAAAAAGTTGACGTGGATCCAATATGACACTACAACACTTTTTTGTCCAAAAAATGAAGCTTCAAAAAGGCCGAGCTTGAGTGACCGCCATGGCCTCTCTAGCTCAAAGCTTGACTTGTCTAACCTTGACCTTCAAAACTCGTAGGTGATCACAAGTTATCATGGCCAAGCTTTAAAGCTAACGGGCGCCATGACCACTCTTAGCTCAAAGCTTGGCTTGAGGGTTTAACCTCGAGCTTCAAAGCTTGTAGCCGCCATGCCCACTTGAACTCGAAGCTTGGCTTGAGGATTTGACCTTAATCTTTAAAGCTTGTGGATGGTTGGGCAAGCACTGACAAGCGCCGTTGAATATAGCAGCTATGAAGCATTAACACTCTCCAAGAACCTTCGTGTCGTGTCGGACACTTCGACACATGTCCGACACTTAGTCAACACGTGTCGAAAAATTCAACATCTGGTCAACTTTCTTAACACTCTCTAACACTCGAGTCAGAATTCTAACATACGAGTTTCCGACACGTGATTCCAATATTGAGGTCAATTTTAAAAATTCAATAAATGAGAGGTCAAATATGTGAAAAATAAAAACATAATAATAAAAATAATAAATGGAGAAAGAAAAAAAAAAAACCTAGTATTATCTTCTCTTCTAACTCCCACTTCCCGCGATACACAATTTACTCCTTAAGTTTTTTATTCCTCTTTCAACATATCTAACATGCGAGTCCAAAATATAGATCTCTTGTTTCTTCTCCAAGTTTTATGAATTATTGAAATAGAGTTGAATTTGTTAAATTGAAATAATGAATATATTAATAAATGGCGGATTAATATTTTTAGTGTATATTCATTCTAGACTTTTTTAATTATTTATTTATTTATGAATTTGATTCAAATTAATTTAATTGAAATAATCATAAAAATGATAATTTATTATGTATATATACAATGTGTCGAAACTCTTCATTTTTTGAGAAACAACGTATTGGCGTGTCGAATTGTGTCGTGTCACGTGTCACGTGTCGGTACTACTTAGGGTAACAGTGGGCAACGAAGCAAGAGCGCTGGAGGAGTTTGGCCAAGCGATTGAAGATGATGAATGCAATTTTTTTTTCCAGTGTGGCACTCATGGCACTCATGTGGTGCCACATAAAGGCCACTTGTCCCTAAAGGTGCCACGTTGAATCCATATCAGCTTTTTAACAATGATTATGGATAGAACTATAAGGTTAATGAAGAGTAAATGTGCATAATAGGCATAGTTTGGGGTTTTTAATGTCAAAAAAATATATTTGAGATAGATGTGTCACTGATGAACATAATTTGAGATTTTTTATGGTTTTTTCTCATTTTATTTTATATACATGCACATGTACATATAATGGGACAATCACATGAAGAGAGAAAAAAAAAAAAAAACCTTCTTTGAAGATTTTCCAAAATAAAATCACAAGACATTCTTAAGGTGAAATATTATTATTTTGATTGAAAAAAAATGAATATCATACATGAACTATTTATGCAAAAATATCAATATGCTTCATTGTATGTAATATTGTTAGTGTATTCCTAAATATTTGTCTAACATCTCATATACTTCATGTAAAAGTATCTTGCCAATAAAGAAAAAATATAAATTTGTTAATATAATAAATAGAGAAACTTGATGTATATTCTAGACTTATGAAATTTAAAAATAATAAGTTTTATAAGTAAGTGAGCTTTTGAGATAAGATGGATAAAAAATAGATAAGTCGTTATAAAATCAATGATGAACAAGAGAATTATCAATTTTTTTATTATATGAACTAATGTCTCTTTTCCTTACTATTGGCAGTATAACATTATCCAAATGATGTAAAACATTATAGAATATTTAAGAATGTATTTTTACTTTAATATACTATAAAAAAAAAACATGTAAAATGCTTAATTATGGTAACTAAATCTTAAATAGAAAAAGGAAAAATAGAAAAAAGGAGATGCCATTGGGGTGAGCGGTTTCATGATCAACCCAAATTTCACTTGGAACTTATAACACACCCATCATAATTGGTTCTCAAATTTTTTGAATCTAAAATTTACCCAACATGCTTTGGAACCTATAACCTATCCTGTCATGGGTTACAAGGTTTACCCAAGTTTCGCCTCTATTATTAATTAAACAATTCTAATGAATCATCATTTATAATGACCATTATTTACTACTAAAATCCATCAACTACAACTCATCTTTAGACACACAAAAATATGAAATAATAATAAAGTAAAAATCTCAGTCTTGGAAGTGTCGAAAATGAAAGATTAGACTTGTGGTTCCCTATTACATACTCATCATCAAACGCCATGAAATACAACGAAATTGCACGAAAACATAAAACAAGAAAATTACAAAGATTTGTTCCAAGTACTTGAAACCTAAAATAAAATATTTGAAACTTGAAACCTACCGTGCATATCTCATAACCTGAAATTGAATCGGTTTAGTTTTCTAGTTCCCCATTCTATTTTGGAATCATGCTCACTCATAGATGCCATCACATTAAATTGCAACCGAAAGATTGAATGTAGTTTTTGTTTTTCTATTATTATAAATGGGATAAATTTAGTCATTTAGGAGGTGGAAATAACATTGGCCAATATTGAATATTGAAGGGAAAAAAAAGAAGCTTTAGTAGCAAACTCAATTCAATCAGGGGAGCACTAGAGAAGGAATATTGGTGGAGCGTAACTAGATGGGACAATTGAAGGAGTCTATCGCCACCGTGTGAATGGACCACCATGTGACATAGCCCAAGGATAAGTATGATCCAAGACCATCCAAAATGATAGGGACGTGTCCCACACAAGGGCCAACCCACGAATTACCCGTGAACAACCCGAGGAGCGACCCATGATCAATGCGAGAGATGGCCCACGCACAATGCGGAACAAGCCCATAACCGTTTAGCTCCTTGTGTCAGGCAACCCTGCCATTTCTTCTGACACATGCCCCTTGGGCCTTTCCCAAGACTAGGACCATCGAGTAGCCTAATATACAAACTGGTAATGATGGTATAGATTCAAATATCACCGTTGGATCGGAAAGGGGATCAATGGCTAAGATTAGATTCGTCTATGTATAAATAAATGACCATCCCCCTTCAGTTGTACACTCTTGTTCATGAGTAATACATTCGAGCTTCACTCCCATACTTCGTTCTTAAAGCTGAGTGCATATAGGGTTGACTTGGGATCGTAATCCTAAGGCCGCACGGGTGTGTGATCGTTCGGAATCGACCGACCCGTAACAAGTGGTATTAGATACTTTGTTCCAAGCGCGATGCCTAATGCTCATTCCGATGTTTCGATTGATCAAGGTGACAACCGCTAGAATCGTGGATGACCGGCCGAGAAGACCACCCGATCGAAGAGAAACCGTGTTGTCTCGAGCTCGAGGGACCAAAAGGGCAACCTAGAGAATCGAATGATGATCCTAGAGGAGATCGTCACGGACATCCAAGTGATGGTGGACGATCTGAACTAGACCATCGACAGAGCGGAAGCCGACAGGGAGGAGTTCTTGGCCAAAGTGCAAGAACTCAAGGCCAATATGTGAGAGTTCCATGTTAAGATGCTGGGGTCCCTCACTCACGAGCTACAGCAGTGGGATGAGACTTGGGAGGCTGCGATGATAGCCATGCGCATGGAGACTGCTGAGTTGAACGGCAAGCTCACTGAGGTCGAGATGGCACGCGTGAACATGGTGGTCACCATGCATGCAAACCCACGTACAGAAGCACCCAAGCCAAGGGAGTTCAAGGGCTTGCGGGTGGCCAAGGACGTAGATAATTTCCTGTGGTACATGGAACAATACTTCCAAGCCATGGGAATCAACGACGATACATCTCGGATAAACACCGCATCAATGTATTTAGTTGATAACATGTTACTATGGTGGTGTCATCGGTTGGATGATAGATGTGACAACCCTATCACGACAGAATTTTCACAGAACTATTATCCCGCACACGTAGAGAAGGAAGCTTGTGATGAACTCAAGCGCCTAAAACAAAAGGGTGGAGTTCGCGACTATGTGATTCAATTCTCAAAGCTTCTACTCTAAATCCCATCCATGAGCAAGACGGAGGCGTATCACCAATACTTGTGAAGTACGAGTCGCCATCCACAACGAAATCCGATTCTCGTCCAAAGGACAAGACTAATGGTGGGGGAGATCGAGGAATATTTAATCGCTCGAATGGAGGCAAACCACCAACAACAACCCCCCAGACCCAACCGAAATCGAGTGGATGGGGACAAAGAAAGGTATGCACGTATAAATGTTTCTTATGTGATGGTGCTCCCCTGGCCCGTGATTGTCCTAAGAGGGGCAAACGGCGGCCTATATAAGGAGGATGAACCACAAGAGGAGGCGCAGTTGGGTTCGCTACGTATTCTTGGCTCGATCAAAACCAAGAAGGCTAAGAAACCCAAAGGAATGATGTTCATGAATATGAAGATTAGAGGTACTACGATGGGTGCGCTTGTAGATAGCAGGGCATCCAATCTCTTCATATCTCAAGAGGCTACGAATAAGTTGAATCTTCTAATCAAAAAGGGAAGAGTCGATTGGTTCAAAATGGTGAATTTCAAGGAAGTCTCGACTAACGGCATGGCTAGGGACGTAGAGCTCCACATTGGTCCATGGACCAGCAAGGAAGACATTGAGGTAATCCCCCTTGACAATTACGATTTCGTGCATGGTCTTGGATTCCTCGATAGAATTAATGTGGGCATTATATCTTTTGCAGATTGTATATGCACCTTAGATAAGCGGTGCCAATGCATGATCCCGATCTACCACGAGTCGGGATGCAATAGGAAAATGTTATCGACCATGCAACTGTCAAAGGGAGCAAAAAAGGGCAAGGTGACCTTCTTGACAACGTTAAAGATTGAGGACATGAAGAGGGCGACACAATGAATGAGGTGGCCCAAGTCCTAGATGTGTTTTAAGATGTTATGCCCCTCGAGCTACCCAAGAAGTTGCCCCCTCAAAGAGCAATAGACCATTGGATCGAGCTAGTGCCTGATGCTTGACCATCGGCCACGGCATCTTATCGCATGATCCTGCCCAAGTTGGAAGAACTACAAAATCAACTCAAGGAGTTACTCCACATAGGTTACATTCGGCTGTCCAAGGCTTTTTTGGATGCCTCAGTCTTGTTCCAAAAGAAGCACAACAGGTCCCTTCACATGTGCAAAGATTACCTTGCACTAAACAAGCTCACCATCAAGAACAAGTACCAAATCCCTCTCATTGCAGACTTGTTCGATTAGCTCAGGGAAGCTCGATGGTTCACCAAGCTTGATCTTTGATCGAGTTACTATCAAGTACGGATTGCCAAAGGGGAATAGCCGAACACCACATGCGTGACTCAATATGGATTATATGAGTTCCTCATCATGCCTTCGGGTTGACCAATGCATCGGCCACTTTCTGCACCTTGATGAATAAAGTACTCCATTCGTTCCTTGATCGGCTCGTGGTAGTTTATCTTGATGATATTGTCATGTATAGCCAAATGCTTGAGGAAGACGTTGACCACTTGAGACAAGTTCTCCAAGTCTTACGGGAAAACGACTTGTACGTGAAACAAGAAAAATGCATATTCGCACAAAATGAAGTTCCTTTCTTAGGGCACATCGTCGAGGGTGGATGAGTGCGGATGGACATAGCCAAGATCCGTGCTTTGTTGAATGGGACCCGTCAACCAAGGTGACGGAGCTAAGATCATTCCCCTGTCTCATAAATTATTATCGGCGCTTCATCTGAGGATGTTCGAGTTTCACTGTGCCACTCACTGACATGTTGAAGAAAGAAAGGCCATGGGAGTGGATGAATTAGTGTCAAGAGGCATTCGAACGGTTGAAGCGGACCATGACCAAAGAGCTGGTGCTTGTGCTACCTGACCATCCCAAGCCAAGGTAGAAACGGATGCCTCTGATTTTGCTATCAGCGGTGACCTTATGCAAGATAGGCACCCGGTTACCTTCGAGTCTCGAAAATTGAAGGATGCCAAATGGTGATACATGGTCCAAGAGGAAGAGATGATCGTGGTGGTACACTGCCTTCGTACATGGAGGCATTACCTCTTGGGGTCCCGGTTCGTCTTAAGGATAGATAATGTGGCTTTTTGAGTTACTTCCAAACCCAAAAGAAACTCAACCCGAAACAAGCTCGGTGGTAAGATTTCTTGGCCGAGTTCGACTATGTGCTGGAATATAAGCCCAAAAAGTTTAACCCGATGGCCAATGCTTTGAGTCGAAAGTTGGAGCTGGCTAGCATGACGAATCAACCAAACTGCCCATGGATCGATCGTATCAAGGAGGAGCTCAAGCACGACCGAACTACCCAAGCTCTCATTCGATATGCGTAAAAGGGCAAGACAAGGCAATTCTGGTGTGAGGACAACTCCTCTACACCAAGAGATAACGACTCTATGTATCACTCCACTAGAAATTGAGGAAAGAAGTGCTACACGAGTGCCACGATTTCAAATGGGCGGACCATCCAGAAATCCATCACATTTTAGCACTCGTCAAGGACTAATATTATTGGCCTCATATGCGGGATGACATTGAAGCCTACATGCGAACATGTCTTGTGTGCCAACAAGACAAGATCAAATAACACTTGCTGGCGGGGCTCCTTGAGCCATTACCCATCCCAAAATATCCATGAGAGAGTGTCTCCATGAACTTCATCGTGAACCTGCCAAAGTCCGAAAGATGTCGAACTCTCATGGTCATCATGGATTGCTTTTTTGAGTATGGAACGTTCGTGCCGGCCACCAAGGATTGTCCAGCCGAAGAAGCAGCCAAGCTATTCCTCAAGCATGTCGTCAAGTACTGGGGTATATCATGCATAATCGTGAGTGATCGCGAACCTCGATTCACTGGACGATTTTGGACGGAGCTCTTCAAGCTACTGGGTCGAAAGTTACTAGGGTCAAACCTCAACTTCTTCACGAGTTTACATTCCCAAACCGATGGTCAGATAGAGAAGGTAAACGCGCTCTTAGAAATATATCTCCAGTACTATGTGAGTAACACGTAAGTGAACTGGACATGACTGATCGACATGGCCCAATTCTCATATAACTTGTAGCAGAGCGAGTCCATGAGCCAAAGCTCGTTTGAGATCGTGATGGGGCAATGGCCGCTCACATTAAGTGCGATTGCCTCAAGCTATTGAGGGAGTAGTCCGTTTGCATAGAAATTCGCGAAAGAGTGGGACGAACATGCGAACTTGGCACAGGCGTACCTACATAAGGCCACGAAACGCATAAATAAGTGGGCCGACGAGAAGCAAGACAATACAAAGGGCTGATATGTGAAGGGGACCTAGTGCTAACCAAGCTACACTTGGTCCTTTGGTATTGTGACATGCACAAAGGGCCGATTTGTCACTATAAAGGCCCTTTTTTAGCTTTGCAATGGATTGGAAAAGTCGCATACAAGCTGGACTTGTCGAAAAAACTCAAGGTACACCTTGTGTTTCACATGAGTATGCTCAAACCTTACCATGCAGATGAGGAAGACCTGGATCGAGATGAATCAGAATAAGCACCCCTTTGGGCAAAAACCTCGTACGATTAGGACGAGTGCATCATGGTAGACTGAGTCATACGGAAGAGATATTGTGCGCCAAAGAAAGAATACTTGGTTTTAAGGGTGAGCATCGATCCAGGGTCAACCCTAGACCGACCCTGAACCGGTCCAACCCCACCGATCCTAGTCCGGTTCCCAAGGAGACTAGGTTGGTCCTTGGTCCTAGGATTCCTAGACCAACACTATGCAGGTTGGTCCTCGGTCTTGAGAGTTCAAGATTGATCCAACCCAGACCAACCCTGACTATATATATAATATTATTTATAATTTTTTTATATAGAGAAAATCTTAAAATAAACGGCGTCAACAACATTAAACAACTCTTTAAGTAATTTTATATTATTCTTTAATAACTTAGATTTTTAATGTTTTTTACGACGTCAATAGTCATAGGGCCCGTTTGGTTTGGCTTTTGGGGAATGCATTTGCAAAAATGCACATACCTTTGGGTGAGGGGGTTTTCCGAAATGCAAATATCGTTTGGTAAAATTTGCATTTATAATTGACTTTTATTAAATTGAAAAAGCAAAAAAATGTTTGTATTTTTTTTTGAAGTTCGGCTACCGGACCGTCGGATCCGGCGGCCGGACCGTCGGATTTGGTGGCCGAATGGCCGGATCTAGCCTTCGGATGGTCGTCGTGGTCGGGCGACCCCGTGCGACGGCCGCCTAAGGTCACGCCCCCAAGCGACCGTCGCCCGGGGTCACCCGACCCCAGCAACCCTCAGCGGCGGTTGCTAGCGCACGTGACCCATTGGCCGGTGGTCGTCGGCCTCTAGTCGACTTCTCCGTGTCGGTGGTTTTGGAGAAGATGAACAATACCAGGATTTGTATTCTGAAGATGCAACTTCCCAAAGTACCTCCACAGCTGCATTGGGCTAAAGGCCCTTAGAACCACTTGGAGATGCAATTGCATCTTGCCAAAGTCGCCCAAAAAAACGAACCAAACGCGTTTGCATTTGGCCAAGGGACTTTAGAGCCCCAAAGTGCCTTCTAAATGCCGAACCAAACAGGGCCATAATTTATTAAGGAGGAAAATGTTTTTTGAAGAGTCCTCATGGCATCCAAAAAAGCATAAACATCTTCTTACGGCATCCTCCTCTAGTACTTGTTCTCTCTTGTCTTATTTGTCATCTTAGTCTTCAATTTACCAAAATCAAAAGAAACAACTTCTCCGCTTGCCACTCGACACTTGCCTCGCTAACTTTGGGTCACTCGTGCCGCTTGTCGCTCGATGCTCACTTGGCTTGTTGCTCCCCACTCGACACTCGATGCTCACTATGTTCGACGCTCACCCCACTCGACCCTCAACGCTTGCCTTTCTTAGCTAACCTCGCTCGTCATCGAACCCATTTGGGTTGGTCCGGTCCTCGGTTGCCCTTTCAAGGAGTATAAAATATGAAATAAAAAAATTATTGATTGGTTTCGAGTTGACCCTAGAACTGAACCAAACCCATTGGGTCAGTTTGGTCCTCAATCGCTTTTTTAAGGCGTACAAAAAATAAAATAAAAAACTATTAGTTGGTCTCGGATTGACTCTAGAACCGGACCGAATCCACTAGGTCGGTTTGGTCCTCGGTCCAAGCTCAATAAGGTCATTCCTCGGTCCCAAAAATTGAGGACCAGCACTGTGCAAGTCGGTCCTAAGATTAGAGAGTGGACCAGCCCAACCCGAACCATGCTCACCCCTACTTGGTTTGATGGAAGAGCCTTCCCAAGAGAAGCGAGTTAGGAACACTCCAATACTCTGTGACAGTTCAAGAAATACATCGATGTGTTCCATGACTCAAACGCGACGAGGGCGTCGCCCAAATAGGTGGGGGAGATTAACACGACCCAAGGACAAGCATGATCCAAGACTGTCCAAAATGATAGGGCCATGTCCCATACAAGGGCTAGCCCATGAGTTGCCCATGAACGACCTGAGGAGCGACTCATGATTAATGCAAGAGATGGCCCATGCACAATGCGAAACAAGGCCATGACCGTTCAGCTCCTTGTGTCAGGCGGCCCTGCCATTTCTTCTTACACACGCCCCTTAGGCGTTCCCAAGCCTAGGACCATCAAGTAGGCTAATGTATAGATTGGTAATGATGGTATAGATTCAAATACCACTGTTGGATCGTGGAGGGGATCAATGGCTAAGATTAGATTCGTCTATGTATAAATAAAGGACCCCCCCTTCAATTGTATACAATTGTATAAAGGACCCTCCCCCTTCAATTGTTCACGAGTAATACATTTGAGCTCCACTCCCATACTTCATCCTTGCGAGCTGAGTGCGTGTAAAGCTGACTTGAGATCATAATCCTAAAGTCGTACCGGTGTGTGATCATTTGGAATCGACCGACCCATGACACATGGGCAGCTGGTGGATGGTTTCATTTGGTCGAGTAAAGCATCATCGGTGGCACAAGTGTAGGCGATAGCTTTGGTTGAAACCCTAGATTCCTTCTGAGTGGCGTTCTGCAGTGGAGTTAGAAGTGCAAACTGATCACGCCAATTTGATTAGTGGACTCTCCAACGCAATGTAGATCACATGGGAGTTAAGTGTATTTATCAGTGAAACCTTGTATTCTTGAAGCCCTATTCGAAGCTGAAATTAGCCTATATTAGCAGCCAATCAAAGAAGATGACCGAATTCAGACCAAAAAAAACAGAAGAATATGACCGAATGGGTTGTTAAAGCCCAAAAAAGAAAATGCTTACTGGATCATTAGGCCCTTTATCCTTTCGGGTTTTAGGATTTACTTTGTTTGAAACTCGTTAAATGCATTTACAAATTCTATCTTGGTGAAAAAATGCTTGTTTTGACCCCCAAAAAGGCACAGGAGCAAAAGCGACTTCCTAGTCTCCTTTGTTGTGACGAGAGTAGATCTAATCCATGGACTAGACAGGTTCGATCGTATTCTAAATATTATTGACTTTCTGAATTCAATCGGGTCAGCACGATTGGATCGGGGATCGAAAACATAATTGTCTTTAGGGTGGATCGGATTCCGGCTGTTCAAAGGAGCCATCTACCATGTGTTGATTGAGTCTATTCGTGGGTGTACTCTCTCATCTCACACCAACAACTAAGTAGTAAGATTTACATGGCAAGGAAAGTTGGGATGACATTATGTGATTGCACGATTTTTATGTGAGAATGGTACTTGCCTTAATTTGCGACCTGATATCCATCGATCTACTTCTTCTTAAGGAAAAATTTACTAAATAGTTTGCTGAATTTCTACAAAAGAAAACTAATGCATTTTAACTTATCGAAAAGCTGTTCTCCAAAGAAGTACGAGTTCACTATTTTAATAGCATGACCCAATGGTATGTCTTCGAATTCATATTGAAACTTGTACCTGAAAACCCATAAAAAACGGCTAGTAAATTACTATATTCTCGTAAATTTTTTGTACAAATAATCATATGAAAAGACCATGTGCCTTGTAGCTAGCATGAGCTGCAAGAGTATAAGTCATAACGAGGGAACGATATTGTTATTACCCGATATCCCGAAACCCATCCTATACTCTCGAGTTCTAGTGATGCCTTCCATTTGATCTCTCATATTTGTCCTAGAATCAAACAAGCTAGTCGGCTCCACCGGTTAGACACGTTTCTAGAGGTTCTTATGCACGCCCTTAGTAGCGACTTTGATAAAATCACATTCCCAATCCGTCCAAACCCTAATAAAGTTGTAGTAGGATTTCAAGTCGCAATCCAGATTTGCGAACTCGTTGAAAACATTCTTTAAATCTACCGTTGATTTTCTAATATAGGTAGGTTATTTAAGTTACCATATCAACACGTCCATCAACCAAAAACCTCCACCAATCAAATGCAGCTAGGGGACCTTTGGATGAGTTTCGAGTCCGGTGTGCCTTAATTAAGAGGGACCAGGGCATGTCCAATAAATTACTTATTTTTGAATACTAGGGGTCGTCAATTTCAGAGGGGTAGCTTCCAAACCTGAAATCTGAAATTTACCATATTAGAATTGGTTTCCAATTTGTAAAACTTGAAACCTAATTTATCTGCCATAAACCGACCAACTACCCTATCCTGTTTTTCCGATCTAGTTCCAAGGTCTATGAGAAAATCATTTTTTTCGTTCTTTTTTTATTTTATTTTTTACGGCAAAATAATATGAGTAACAAAATAGTTCAAAGTAAAATATGAACGAGGGCAAATAAGCAAAGGCTAGTCAGGAATGAGCAAGGGTTGTGAGGCTTGGACGGCGAGGACAAGCCATAAGCAAGTGAGGATGACGATGAGTGGCGAGCGAGAGAGAGAAAGAATCATGAAGTGTCTAAGTGAAGTTGAAGAGAACATAGAAAAAGATAGATAGAGAGAAAATGATGTCAAAAGAAAAACTATGATTTTTAAGCTTTATGAAACCGATTTCAAGTGTAGTTCAGTTGTTTTTGGATGATTCTTCACTCGAATTGAGAACTAGATCAGTTCTCATGGAAACCTAGAATTAAATTGATTTTCAAAGCGGTCCGATCCAATTCCCAAATAAAATCAATCTGGTTGTATAGTGCTATCAGATATGTGACAAGTTAAGATTTGTATTCCAGACTAGAAGAGTTCGCACACATTGATCAATAGACTCCCCAGTTGTACATGGGGGAAAAAAATCGCACCCTTAAAGCATTTTTTTTGTGACAAAAAAAAATTGGTGACCAGTAAAAATTTATTGTCAAAAATTATAAAGTGCATCTTAGGAACCGTGAACTATGACATTATTGCCTACAAAAGAAGTCAGATGTTGTCACTTCCAAGAAAAAGGAAAATCACGAGACGGTACGCACATGCGGCGATTCAAACGGGTGGATGGCATTGGAAGTCATCACCTAAAAGCTGTTCGACGAAGCAGTCTTCCTTCACAAAGCAAGTTCTTGCTTTGTGTCTTAGTAATTCAAAATCAACGACGTACCGGTCGCAATAGAAACATGAAAATGTGAAAGGATGTTTCTAGCTAGAATAATGTGTTTTGAACCCTCCCATGTCTATTGATTTGGGATCGAGAATCCTCTTACAAGAACCAATACAACAAACCGCAACTCGAGCATTTTTCTTCTCTAGAGAACTACTCACTTGGTGCAAAATGTAGCGAATATTCTAGCATCTTTGTATGTTTATATATTTTGGTGGGGCTTGGGTGAAATGATGGGTTGACTTGATTCGACTCAAGGAATCGAGATATCAGAAAAAGAAAAATGTTCTACTGTCTTAAATGGCTCTTTGTATGGTTTAGAGGACATGAGGTCCGTTGATCTTCAAATGCGATAGGCTCGCGCCTCAGACACATAATATAGGTTGTGGCTTGAGTAGCTATTTATGAGATGTTATGGATAAGAGGTCCCACTTTGAAAGGAAAACTGTAAAGGAATTAACTATGAGATAACCATCATCACAATGGATTGAGGCTAGTCAAGATAAGTCCTGGCCAGAGACGTGTAGGGTTAGATACTCACTTGTGTATCTATCTCTATGAACTACTATATGGCGATTGCATATCGAGAAACAATGTCATTCGCTTGCATTTGAATGAATAGTTAATTTTTGGATTAATGACCTATATGATCCATAAACTTTAGTCTAATATACAATATGGTCCATAAATTTTAAACTTGTTCAATATAGTTTGTGAACTTTTTATACATGTTCGATTTAGTTGCTAAACTCTTTTCTTATCTCCCGAACTTCCGTGGGAATCATCACTAGACTCACCATGCATCACTCCCTTTCAGCTCGCCTCTTATATCATAGCATGGCATGACAGGCCCGATGAAGTGGCGCCAATCTCTTTTTACGGGAATTTTTTAGCCTGCACTAGTTGTTTTGATCAATTTTGACTAGAAATTGTTGACATGATAATCTAGTTTATGTTGATTGTCTTAGTTAGTACTAATGTGAACAATTTTTTCATATTTAAAAATTTTAAATTTTAAATTTTTTCTAATTTTTTTATTCTTTTTTCTTCCTTGCTGGTTGCCAAGCCTCTAAGTAGGAGGATGAAAAGGGAAAAAAAGAAAAGGAAAAGAAAAAAATCCAAAAAACTATAAATAAAAAAAAATGACAAAAATCGTTTGTGTTAGCACCAGTTATACCACATAAGATTGTCGGCGCCCATGTAGGCGATTTTCAACCAAAATTAACCAAATGACTACATTGACAAATTGTCAAAAGAGTTAAAATTAAATTGGTCAGATTTAAAGTTTAGAACTAAATTCACATTTGTCTAAAAGATTTATAGTTTTTGGTAATTTTTCGGATCTGCTTGATGAGGATGTTCGTGGAATAAATTTGGACATCTTGCCCTCCGGGAGATGTTCTTACAGACCGTGCCTCCACGCGAGCTTTGGAGCTCGAACAAGGGCCTGCATTCACCTAAGTGTTACGACAGCTTGCTGTCGAACCTGGCAGCCACGGAAAAATAGCTTGAATACGACGGGCAACTGCTCCCTCAAAGGCCCTTAAAGCACGCCTTTTCTGCATATTTGGAGGAAAGAAATTCGAAGAAACTAGGTCGACGGTTGACAAGGTCATGAATTGATTCGTACGCCGAGCATGCATGATGCTACTAAGAATTGTCTTCCCAAGCTCCTTCTGCGCAAGGAAGGAAAATGTAAAACTGCAGATTTCGAGTGCATTCAAAATACTGATTTAAATGGAAGTTTGCCGATGAAGAGGGTCAAACATGCTTACCAGCTGATAATTTCTAACCTCCATAAAAAATCGTGGAGAGAATTTGAAATAAGAGTTTGAATGTCATTTTCTCAAAAACAGAGTCCGAAGTAGACATTGTCTCAAATAAAACTATGAAGTAACCAACTTAGTCTCAAATAAGGCCATGAATTCACCGGCCGACCTTTTCCAACCAGCGAGCATGTGCATTCTAAGTGCTAGCAAGAAGATTTGGCCGGACGATGAGATCGGGGTCTTAGTTAAGATTAAGTTGGTTATTTTGGGTCTTAATTGAAATAATGTCCATTCTTAATTCTCTTTTCAAAAAACAAGCACTCCTTAAGCCCTTATTCATAATTTTTCCAAGATCATGCGAACTCATATTATTGGCTTGCTAAAGGTAAACCCCCTAAGCCAATTAGGGAATTCTTGGTGATCCTCAGAAGGAGCAAATTTCTACAATGTATGCAAGCGCCAAGTAAAATCAATTTTAATGGCCAAAGCAAATTTCTGATTCTATCTCCCTGTCTCTCTTTATCTCCTCATTTTCAAGTCTTCTTTGTTGATTTTGCGGACGACCCGGTCAACATTTTCCATGGAAATGGAGAGTTTTGTCCTATGAACTCAGACGTTCGAAGCGTGGCCGCCTCGGAAAAATCTGCTCTTTTCGATTTGCTTGCTCACTTCGGCTCTAGTGCTTGCTGCATATGGTTGAGCGCTCCGCAACTCTGAGACTTCTCTGCTGCTGACTTTGGCAATCGACTTGTCTAAAAATGTGCAAGTTTTCTCTCCCGATCTAGAGCTAGATTCAGATTTGAGTGCCCTTCTATTCCAATTTACGTATAAATTTGGGATTTACGATTCATATTTTTGTACTCTTTCAACCTATTGGTGGTGGTGTTATCTTTATACGGCGATGGTGCCGGGATGCCAAATCTTGGCGCGCACCGCCTTTTAGCAAAGCCGTAACTACTGGAGAACAAAATTTTGACATGTGCTCATCACTAATATTAATGTGAGACTCGTTGATTGGCCGTTGATTATACTTTAATGCTAATAGATTTGTCTTTATGGAATGAGTGAGTTTAAGTGGATTTATCTTTTAGATTTATTTGTTTTGTAGGATGTGAATTTATCTCTCAAATGAAAATTTTCCTTTTGACAGGGAAAACAAAAATCTTGTTGCAAAAAGCCGAACTGCCATGAAAAAGGGATACTTAAGTATAGATAATTCACGAGGATTTTGGAAAATGACATGATTTTGTTATACATCAATTTCAATAAAAGGTTTTGTTTTGGCTAAGTACACGTTCTTTTCATGAAACTGACCAAAATATACTTAAATTGATAATCCAAAAATATGGTATGGACGGCTATAATTATGCCTTTCTTTGTTACCCATTACTTATTGTTCCGTCCTTTATCTCAATATACAAAGTTGCTACACTGAAAACTACATTTTGACCTCTTTATTTTTCTATTGTCCTTTTATATAAATTATTATGCATTGTCATTTTAGTCTAACTTTAAAAGCAAAATAGTAAGGGCAATTTCCACTGTTTTACAATTAAAAAATAATAAAAATCGATAAATTTTAATTGTACAATTATATAAATGTTTCGACTTTACATCAAATTCCTTGACTTAATTTAGTGCTAGTATTTGGCGTTTGCCTTGTTATATAAAAAAATAAATTTCATCAAGTACGGCAGCAAAACTTATTTCACTATTAGACTCCGTTGACATCCAAAAATACATATGTTATCACGTGCTAATCACAAGAGATAAAAGGCTTTGAAATCATTCTCGTTGTCACATGTGGGCTAATGATTTACATCAACCCAGCCCAAGGTAGTTATGGAAAGGGTGGCCAAGGATTTCGAGAACCTTTATGCTAGATTTCGCTGGACCTATAAGCAAAGATACATGATTTGATGATAAAACAATTGACTGCCATGTGTACGCTATTAAAGATATGACGTTTAGATGGAATTGTTTGCAAGATTTGGGCAGTAACGGTTAATACTTAAAATGGCATCAAAATCAAATGAGCGATTAATACTTACTAAACAAGTCACAAGAACATCGTTGAACATAGAAAGCAATTGGATATGGATAAAGTGGTTTTAGTAAAGAATGTGGAGCGACTTTTAAGGAGAGAGCAACCGACTACCGACGATTATCAAATTGGCCTATAAATATCGCAAGCAATCCAACAAAGAACCCCCAAATAACACACAAAATTCCTTTATATTACCATTTAGTTATCTTAGCTTAGTCTAGTTTAGTTGGAGCTTCATATTCCTATCGTAGATTTAATTTTGGCGAGTGTCTATATAATAAGTAGTGCTATCAACTAGATTCCAATGCTATCCTACCGTCTAGCATTATTAACTAGATTATGATATTGTGTCCTCATATCCATCTATGAGTAGTGTCTACTAGGCATTGTTGCCACCATCTAACATTGTTGATTAGGTTTCAATGTTGTATCCTCATATCTATCTACGAGCAGTGTTTACTAGGTGTTGTTACCACCGTCCAGCATCGTCGATTAGATTTCAACGTTGTGTCCTTCTATTCATCTAGGGATAGTGTCTACTAGCTGTTATTTTCACTGTTTTATGACATTGTATCCTTGCACTCAATTGAAAGCAATGCTTTCTAGGTGCTTTTGTTCATATTAAGTATTATTGTATAAACCACTTCGATTTTAATGGGCTTTTATTAGTATATTAAAGTGAGTTTGGATCAAATTGTTGATTGTATTTCAACATTAGTTATCATTGATTTTGATCTTGTATTAAGCAACTTTATAAGATCATAACTATATAATATATAACTTCATTAACATTTGACCCTCTCTGTCAAATGCTAATACAAAACCTAAGTCTCATCTAATAAAAATTAAAATATAGTATTTGGTAAAAAATATTTTGTTATGGGATCAAAAACCGATGAAACAAACTCTTAATTTATTTGACGAGTTTTATTGTGAGAATATCATAAATTGTAGTATTTGTTGATTCATGAATATATGGTAGAGCACAATACTGGTAAAATTTAAAAAAAAAATAATTAAAAGGCATAAATAAGAAAATTTACTAAAATTGATCTAATTTCAATTTTTTTAAGACTCATTCTTTTAATTGTATTTTCTCATTTCTTAGTTTCTTCAATCTCTGTCTCTCCTCTCTCGTGACCCTCTTTGCCGCAGGCCCGCCGTCCCCTCTCGCCGCCGTAGCCGCGTTCCCCCCCGCCCCCCGGGCGCCACCGCCGCCGCCGTGAGCAGCACTCCGCCACTGGCAGCGCCGGGAGCCGTCTTCATCTCTCTCTCTCTCTCTCCCCCCCCCTCCCTCTCTCTCTCTGTTATCGCCGCCGCGTCTCACCTCGCCGTCACCGTAGCACTCCGCCGCTCGCACTGCTGCTCGCCGTTCTCCGTTCCAGGTACCTCGTCTCCCTCTCCCTCTTCTCTCTCTCTCTCTGTGTTAGCCCCTCGACGGCGCGGGAGCAGCAAGCTTGAGCATTCCATAAATGGTTTGCAACTCGCGCTCTGTTCTTCTTCGGTTGTTCTTTTAGAGTCTTTTTGAACATTTCTTTAACTGTTGGACCGCGATCTTTCGTGTTCCTTAGTAGTTTCTTTTCAGTCTCTATGGGGAAAAAGTTCCTCGGTCCTCCTCGCGATCGAGTGTAGTCTCTACCCGTTCTTTTCACTGTTTCCCCGCCAGTTTCGTCTCTTGATCGCCCGTTATTCGACCATGCCTCGTGCCACATCCATCGCCAGGAGGTTTCCTCTCGTGGGTGCTCGCCGGTTGCGTCAAGCGCACCACCTGTTCGATAAAAGTTCAATCTTTTACAATTCTTTTTGTCCATTCTTAACATAGTTTCGGAAGGATTACTGATGCCGAATGACCATGTGGTTCTTGAACTTTGTTGCTATCGTCAAAGAAGAGCTTAAGCGGAACTTGTCGAAAATATTTTGCCGCATTTGAATATGGTTTCAATGAGATAATGCCTTGATATGAGCTATTACTGATAGTTTTTTCCCTCTTTCTTTTAGCTAAAGGTGATCTTTTTCTTTTCTTTTTCCCTGCCAATTGAATCGCAGTTCGGAATATACAATATATAGGAGGTGCCTTATGTTCAATCTTAGCCTAATCGAGCACACATTGCGGTTACCTCCTCATCTGCTCAGCCTATCCCTGGATAAAGCTGTTAAGCATGAGCTTGAGAAACTTTTCTTAGACAAGGTTTGTATTGGTGCGTGCATTTGTTCTGGGTGTTCACACTATATGCGCTGTATGTTATGTAATCTCCAGTTTAAATGACTTTGAAGGCTGATGCTGCTTGTCCCTATAATGAAGGTTGTTGCAAATCTGGGCCTTTGCGTTTCTGTCTATGACATCAGAAGGATTGATGGTGGCTTTATATTTCCAGGAGATGGGGCACCTACTTACACGGTATTTTATTCTATTGAGATTTGCTGTTTCAGATTTTATGCTTAGTCGAACCTACTTTATATGGCAACAAAATGGGGCGCCCACCTAGGTCTTCTCGATGTATCTGTCAGTCAAAGTATTGTGTGAAGCATTTCCCTCTTCTTTAGTAGATTATCACTTGCTGGTTTAATTTTTGAGAGACTTGTGCAGTTTTCTATCTGCTTCAGTTCATCTCCTCGTAGTTCAACTTTGAATAAGTTCACTTAGAACTGTTGTCTCCTGACTTACCTTGTAAAGAGCACTGCCTACCTCAGTATTTGGTTAATAAGGATATTGATCATCTCCCATGCCATTATCCAGAATGTTGGAATATTTGAAAGATTCCATTGCTGCATTTCTTTGGTATACGGAGAATCAGTGCAACTTGTGGATTTGTTCTTTCTGTCAAATATTTCTGATGTTGTTGTTGTAAGCTTCATCCATACTTAAGCTTAGGATCTCCAGTAGCGTTGGGATGGTATAGTCAGGTTTTTTCATCTTTCATCAATGTGATGGTTGCTCTACTCAAGATTATGAACCTTGTTAGGCATCTTGAGTAGAGCTGGTTGTGCGCCTGACAGCCTGTAGGGACCGAAGTGCAAAATGGGCAGGCTGGTAAATTGTTTTGTCATTGGGCCTGGCCCATCCGGTCCCCATCATTTTATGAAGAAAATCTTTTTTTTTTTTTTTTTTCGATCATGGGCTAGCTTGGCCGGGGGTTTTTAGACCTTACGATTTCACCCAACCCGCCTAGGCCCATTCATTGATTTAAGTATAATCTCATGACTGAGGATGGGCTCTTGAATATAAAAATTATGTGAGTTGCACATAAGAACGGGACTTTCAATCTAATCCAAGGTTACAATTGGTAAGGGGGAGCTATCGCTTTGTACAGTTCCACTTTCCTTTCTGATTGTTTCTCTTGCGCTTATTGGCATGGAGGCTTAAAGTCCTTAGGTCCAAAAGCTTACCTCTGTGTTCCATGTGATAATGATTGGCACAATGGTTTTTCTTGAAGTACTTCCTTCTACCATGTTTAAATAAGGGAACGAGCTCTCCTGAGCTTGATTTTCTTTTTACGAAAACTCACCGCAAGATGTTCTTCTCCCCTCTTATGGATCTCGCATTTAGTAGAGTAAGGAAAAACAATCAACTGATAGTGTTTTCCTCATAACTCAAACAATCCTAAAATTTGCCAAAGACAGTGCTATCTTCACTGTCCTAGTCACTTTTATTGGAATCAAAGAAATCTTATAGAACTGCCAAGATTACACACTTCTTTTAGTTATAGTAAGCTTTGGTTAGTCAACTACTGGAACATCCCCGTCCCCATAGGCCCTTCCCCCACCCAAATGGAAAAAACTGACATTGCTTAGGCAAGACATTTTCATGTCTATCATCACAGAGCTTGTACAGTTGAGTCAACCGTAAATGAATTACCTGAGAGTATTTATTTGTGAAAAAACTTCTTTGATGAGGTAATATATGTGAAGACTCGTGCCTCTATTTTCAATGAAAACCTTTGTGAAGCAAAATGAGTAAGATGCTAGAAGTTATTAGATTTGTTAAGATACCATGTTTAGGAGAATTTTCAGTTTTCGTTTTTGTTATACAATACTCTCCTATTGGTTTCCCCTTTTCTTAAATAATCTAATATTTATTACTGTAGATTTCCTGTATTAATGGTCATTTTGATACGTTGATACCATTGTAGGTGGAATGCAGACTGCTAGTGTTTCGTCCATTCGTTGGGGAAATAATTGAGGCGAAACTCAAAGAATTTGATAAAGATGGTTTGCGCTGTATGTCTCAATCTGCTTGCAATACTAGACTCCGTCTCCTTTTGCTTCTTTCCTCTGAAAATCAGGTCATGCTTTTCATGCTGCGGTGTAAAAGTGTTTCTTGTCAAATAAGCAACATATGTGTATGTGCCTCTTTTTTGGTCTTATGGTCAATTTTGAGCTGCTGTTTCATTGTGGCATATATATCCTTAAGGATATGCATATGCGCAGTAAATAATAATTACCACCCTAAGGAAATAATGATTGATAATTAGACTATTGTGTTTACATGACAAAATATGCTATATAATCTACAAAGTAATGTCAACTAAGTTAACATCCATCGTGATTTGATAGAGTTTTATGCTTTCTCCATCTTTTCATCGATAAGAGTGGCAAAAGACAAGTCATAACTTGTCATCGGTTCTAAGATATTTCATGAATACATTCAATGATTTGCCAATGCAGGGCAACATCTCAAGATTTAAATTTTTTACTATGCATGTGCACTAGGTTAGCCATTGTAGTTTTGACTTAGTATGGAATAACTTTCATGTACCAGATTTTTGACTGGATTAGTAATTGGTGCACATCTAACTTGTAGCAACTCCATAGCTTCTTATGGGAGCTCTGGTACTTGTTGGGTTTTTGCCTCTTCAAGACTATCAATTATTGAGGATCAACATGGTCACACCTCACCACTGCACGAAACCAATTTATGTTTACCCAAGAGTGAAAAACTATCTTTCTAAGGGTCATATAGTGTCCATAGATGACCGTAGTTGCATGTTTTAGCACCCATTGATAATTAGTGCTCATCAAACTCAGTCCAAGGTTATGTTGTTAGTAAATTTGGATAGTAAGTAAGAGTCTAGTTTTCTCCTTGCTGAATTGTCTCTGTGGTTTTGAGGAATTCATGCGTGCATGTTTAGTTGCACACTACAGGTTTAAGTGCAATAAGCATTAGATCACCTATGACTTGCATTTTACTAGTGGGGTTTGGTATATTTGGTGGGCTAATGGGTTAAAGTGACTTTTGACCTTGGAAGAGAGGGCAAGAATCGAGCTTAGGTCTTGATTGGTTGCTTTTGAAAACGAGAAGGAACTTATGTGACTGGTGGTGGCATGTGCTATGGATGGTTAGGAAATCTAATGAATTTACTTGCTTAATGAATGGAGAAAGGTAAGTCTGGGAAGGAGAACCTTTGGGTCAATGTATATTCACCTGTTCTTGTTGACGTGCTATCTTTTCGATATTCTCTCTCTATGAATTACCCTCTCTCAGAGCTCATGATGTTCTGAACCATCTCTTTCATAATTGCATAATATTAATCATCACTCTCACAATGTTCTGTTCTTGAACTATTTTGAATTTTTTTGGGAATTATCTCTCATCATGTTGAGTTCTTGTCTTTTTAAGCTATTAATTCTTGTTGCAAGAGAAATACAAGCATGTCTTTTCTAGCACTTTTTCTGCAGTATCTCTTTTGTTTTCCTAAAATCTTCGCTTTGTGAGGTACTTTACATCGGTATTGATTTCTAGTTGTATTTGTTGAGGTCCATGCAAGAGTATACCATTTTAATGTAATTGATGGGTGACCAAATAGTCAAGACAGAAAGTTGATTTCTTTTCCTTCTATTTTATGAGCTATATGTTACACTTGCAGTAATGCCTTATCTATGATTGGCAGTATCTATGGGATTTTTTGATGACATTTACATTCCCTTTCATCTCTTACCATACCCATCCCGTTTTGAGCCTGACTTGGAAAATGGGTAAGAGCCTCTCTTTCCTTTAAATATGCTTAATAGTTACTGGAAGTTTGAGTGATTACTTAGGATGCTCTTTGTGGGGCATGCATGTATTGCTTTTATGCGAAATGTGATTTTTGGTCAACCCATACGTAATTTGCAGGAACCGGTTTAGATGGATATGGGAGTATCAGGCAAATGGGGAGAATGAAGATGATCAGACACCGGCAACAGTTTATCCTATTGATGAGATTGGCGAGGTTTGGATGTTGCTTTGGTCTCTTTAATTAATTGCTGAACTTGTCATGTTTTTCCAGCCATTTGCTTGTAACCTACTTAGTTTCTTTCTTCAAGATATTGTTTTGAAAAAGTAAATACAGAAGCCTGTCTTATAATATGCAGACCATCAGATTCAGAGTTCAGAGTGTAAATTATCCTTCAATTCCACTGGAGCAACCAAAAGATTCTAAGCCATTTGCTCCTATGGTGGTTACTGTGAGTTCTTTCTCAAACCATGTGTGGTGCCCACTTCTACAGCTTTGTTTCTCTGTTTTATTCTCGAGGCTGCATTACTAGTCTAGTGCTGATGGCTACAAGCTCTAGACTCCTTACATACACTTCATTTGGAAATGAAGTACTGTTCTTTAACCGCTTCATGGCCCCCATTGATTGATGTCTCTTCATGTCATTGCCCAAATGTTTTCTTAGTTTCCTTCTATGTTATCTCCTCTTCTTCAAAACCTGACTGGATTGGTCAAGCAGGTCTAATCCTTATTAAACTTGTTACTTTACAGGGATCTCTTGATAATGATGGTTTGGGCCCACTTTCATGGTGGGAATGATAAGTCTATGTGTTTGGGTAGGTAAGGCAGATCTGTCAATAACACGATTGATTGTGTCAGGCCACAGAAAGGGTACTTAGCTATAGCATCTCCTGAATATGTTCCTTATTTCTTTATTATTTGTATTAAATGACAAGTTTTGATGTCATATGTGCCAAAATCTTATCAGTCCTCTTTTTGGTGGTCACAGGCACCTTCTGGTATAATGACATGGAGCAGTAATTTGCAGATAATTTTGTCTTGTCAGTATTGACTGTGCGGAGAACCTATAGGATGAATGCCACAGTTTATTGCGGAGGCCAGCATCGCACTTGGTCATTGTATATTTGGTGTCCTGGGTTGAATGCCATTGCCTTCATTGATATTTCTTCTCCCATATCATCGTTTCACCTCATGTTAAATGTAAGCTAAGTTCTGATCAAAGTAGTCCAATTCTGCAGCTATTCGTTGTCATTGTATCCTCTTTCTCTTTAATTTTGTCGGGGTGCCAAAGAGCCCTTTTTTCATGTCTGCATAGTCGAGGTGTGCATGGAGTTTTTCGCTTAGCTTTCCTCTTCCGATGGTGGAATTTCCTGTACCGGCTGAACTGAAGTATGCGCATGATTTTGTCGATTACTTTGGTTGTGTTCTTTTGGTCATGATTGTATGGTTGTCCCTGGGTTTTTATCCTACGGATTGTAAATTCTCTACTGCATGAATGAACAGTGCGGGGTCAGGTTAAATTTCTCTTTGGCTTGTTTTCTTAAGCTATGCTGGAAAACCGAGTAGAACGAACCCTTCTACAGCAGACATTGGAATCTATGGAACTCAAATTACCTTGGAATTCAGTTTGCCTATTCCGTAGTGCGATGGTTATTTATAAGATGGGAGAGATTTTCCTCTTCTTGTCAACAATGTGGCCAAGAATCAACCGAGGGGTAAAAAGCGTATGGAGCCATGTCTTGTCGCCCAAAGCTTTGAAACGATTTGAAATTGCTGGAGAATCGTTCAATCTACACGAATGGATAATCTCTGTTTGTTATCATGTTTGGTCAAAGTCAAAATCTTCAGTTCAAAGTGGAAATTAGCCTGAGTCGAGTTGTAATATATAGTCAAATGAGATTTGAAAGAGAGGAATACTAACGAAAGGCAGCGAACCGTTAATGATACAGATGCACATAAAATTTCACAAGCCAAAGATAGTTTATGCTATAGGCACATTTGAGTGAACAATCTCTCTGGATTCTACATTGCCCTGAGTGTTCCTTCCCAGTGAAGCTCAGAGAGACAATCCTGATTCTTCATCCTCTTCAAGGCTCGAGGTGTAGATGATGTAGAAAATCCAGATGAGCCCAAACACGCCAAACAGGATCCATCCGAGCAGGTTGTTGCTCAATCCGAACGGGAGCCCCGTCCCTTCGGTGCTCATCCTCTCGTCCACCAGAGCCATGGCTGGGCTCGACATGGTTGCCGCGCACAGGGCTGCAGCCAGCGCCGCGCTCATGCCCATGCCCAAGGCTTTCTCCGGCTCCAAGGGCTTCCCCTCCGTGGAGCACCTGACTCTTCCCTTCATCACAATTGCAGGCAATCCTGCGACCGTATAATTGATGAAAAAAGGATTCAGAGTGTCGGTTTCGCTCATCCTATAAGTTCATTCCTGTACTATTGAAGAACTGATAACAGCTGCAAGCAATCACTTAAATTCAGTAGGAAGAGAAGTGTAAGCCTAGGTGGTCTAGTTGAATCTACCAACCTGTCTAATTGTATCTATCTCATAAGTTATTTAACCAATCAGATAGTGAGATCAACCAGCTGACCAAGTGATCAAATCAGTGAGAACACCTCTCAAGACTAATCCCAAAAGAAATGGTCAAAAGACAGGAAGAGGGAGACGGGCAGCTTACCAAGAACAGGGGAGGATGAGGCCCCAAGAGGTCTCTTCTGAGAGAGACCTCTGCATGAGACCATGGAGGTTGCAGAGCTTGCAGTGATGGTGGCCATCTCTCCTCTTCTCTCTCCTCTTTCTCTCTCTTTCTCTCTCCAAAAAGATGTGTTGGGGCGTGACTGGCAAGTGAGAATGGTTTATTTGATGGCAGGCTTGAGAAGAGGATTGATTTTGCATAAAAACAAGAAGCCACCACAGGAGCATGGATAGCAGGAAAGCCCCTCATTTGATATCCTTTATCCGCACCTGCCCAACCCAATTTGTCCACGTGTCACATCATCCATTGAGACCCAATATTTTCTCTTTTAGAGAAAATAGCTTAGCAGGCCTGACTTCTCTGGAGAGAACCCCCCAAAAAATAGAAATAAAATTGAAGATTCGACCTGACATAATGAACTATTCGAAGCCCAAGAAGTCCAGCAACTAAAGCACTATCCAAGGCCATCTAGAAGTGTTTTGTAGAAATTAATTTATTAGTTTAATTCGTCGAAAATGACTTATCAACCAAAAATATTTTTCAATTAATAAAAAAATTAATACATAAAATTAGGAAAGTGAATTCATAAATCTAAAGAAGTGAATATTTTTCAATATTGCTCCTCTCAATTTTTTTTAGCTCTTTTATTTTTTTTTTCTTTTCTTTCTTTTTATCTATCCTTCACCCTCCATCAGTCATCGGGCCTCAACGACAACCAATGAGCGGCCACAGGCTCCACACCAAATCCTATAAAGTTAAGCTCGACTGTAGCTGATAAACTTGAATTTGCTAGATCCCGACGAGCCTCACCCAAGACTAGTGAGCTTGAGCCTCACTTATGGCCTGCACCCATTGCCATCTATTGGCAGGAGGAAGAAGAAACAAAAAAAGAAAAGGAAAAAAATATTTAAAAATTCAATTTTCTTTATCTCATGTAATTGAGATCATTTTTTAACAAAACATTTCCCGTCATGTACTACCAAACAAAGAAAATCTAAGTACTTTTTTGAAAAATAATTTCTCGAAAAATATTTTTCCACATCATGAAGGTTTTGTTCAAATAAACTATGTGTGAAACAAGATGCTGGGCTAATAGAATGCTGAGTTACTCGTGGACGTAAATAAACCGGAGAGAAAGGACTCCTGACCAGGATCATTTAGCTGCATTAACACCCAAAAAAGCAGGATGATGCTCGAAGTACAACTCAGACCAGACGTTTGGTCGAGAATCAAGAAACTTTAATCTGAGATGAGGTTTATGTACATCCAAGAACTAAATAGCATTACAAAAATCTGCTTGAAGGGGTGAGGGGGTTTTCTTATTGAACTAGGTTAACCTCTGCTCCAATGGGGATTATGGCCGGATAGTTCTCTTCGAAAGAATGGAAGATAATTTACACAGAAAATTTGTATGAGATCGAAAGAATCAAAGCTTGCTTTATTCTCGAAGAATAATCAACCGCGACAGGTGCGCCGCATGGTTCAAGAATGCTCCTCAAGTGGCCGGATTACTCATGGACGTTGCACTGTTGCAAGTAAGGGTTGTCATACACGACATGCTTGGTCCAGTAACCCTTGTACTTACTGATCCCGATTTCCAACCATGGCTTCATGACACCATCGAAGTGTATAACTGCTGCATGTTCAATGTCGCTCGGCGCGACATCCGACTCGTGACCTAGGCCGAGGATGTGCCATCTCCTGTCCAGAGCTACTGTCTGGTTGTAGAAGGTGAGCCAGCCTATCGGCAAACTTCCAGCCTTCAGCAGTGGCTTCCCATGCTCCTGCAACTGGCACCATAGAAACCGAGTTCTTAAATTGTCCAATTCAAGATCATTTCAGACATTAGAAGGGCCGTTGTCACAGATGCAGTGAGCAGGACATGCCAAATAATACGATCCCCATTAACAGTTTTTCTATCAAAATCATATGCCTGGGGAAGGAAGTGTAAGATATTTGGTAATCCCTAGTACAATCTCGAATCAACATCATACAATTGCATCCACTTAAAAGGAAATAATAAAATAAGAGAGAGGAATAGGAGGAAATATCAAGACATTGGGGAAAGTACAAACTGGGATTAACAAATTACGATCACTTCTTTTCATATTTGACATCCTTAACGTCGTTCAGCTTCACCATCCTTAACAGAAGTCAACCCAGGCAATGCATATTGGAAAATCACCCACCCAAGGCGAACAATTAAATATACGAAATAAAGAAAATACACTAGTCTTTCTCATCCTTCCCTTTCTATCATTCACTTTCTCCTTTCTATTTCATGGGGAATGGCGTAATTAGTTAGCACAAACTCAGAACAATAATAAGACGTTTATTGTCCTAGGAGAAGACATATAAATGGTGCTCTTGATAAGTTGCGGTGCTTTTTTGAATTATTTTATAGGAATCAAAGAACAACAAGCAGGTATAACAATTTACATGATAGAAAAAAATGAAAAAATAGCATCATGTGCATACCAGCTCCAAGTAGCTGCCATATTTTGCAGTTAAATTTTGCTTCCTCCACTCTTGCAAATCAAACAAGTTCAGCCCAAATGCCCACGTGCATGTATTGGCATCGAACCTCTTGGAAACAAGCGGATCTGTGAAGTCAATGTACATATCCATCCGCCGATATGATGCATCACCTTCCTGACAAGTTTCCACAGCCCCATTTACTTTTCCTTTCAAATTCACATCCCAAAGCTCAGTTAGATCCCTCTGCACCACCACATCATGGTCCAAAAACACAATCTTATCCAGCAGAGGGAAGACATCTGGCAGATAAAACCGTAGATGATTCAGTGCAGAAGTATATCGAGGGTCATAGGCATTCTGCTTCGGCAATGATGAAGCATATTTTTTCAAAAGCCACTCAAAATTTTCTAGGCTCTGGATATCTACAATCGCTCTTCCAGGAGGATTATGCAAAAACCACATTGAAATTGCTGCAAGATTGAGGTAATCGGTCACTATGTGGAACACGATCTTCTCTGGCTCCTGCAAGAAGTGACAAATGAGCAACTGGCATCTTTTTCAAAAAAATTCATGGAATTAAATAACACTGTTCTGCAAGAATAAATGTAAACAGCTAAACTGACAAGCATTTGCACTAGAGGATTAGTGGGACATTAGCTCATGACTCATGAGCGCAGAGACTAACTTAAAAGAATCTTCATCAGCCAAACAAAATAAACTTTCAAAACATGCCCTGGGTGTGCATCGAGGATTGAAGTCAAGCAAGCAGCAATAAAGTGGCGAGTAGAGAGAAAAAGATCAAACTGCCTCAGACTACCGATTGAAAAGAATATTGTCATTGAATTGGTTATTCAATATTATGAAAAACCCATATGATACTCAAGTCATGAATGGAAGATTATTATGTCTAAGAAGACCGAAAGCTACCTCCAACTTCTGTGTTGATAGCATTAAACTGAGTTGTGTACACACATATACACTACTTCCCCTCACCGAGGGCAGAAACTGAAACTACAATTTTGGCGAGCAGTTACAGATGCAAGAGGGAAAAGATGTACTTATTTCCGCAATGAAAACAAGTACTTGCTATGTAAGTAAAATAACTATATGATATGAACAAAGACATACATTTATTAAAGGTGCAAAACGATGCCATCACTCACTCTGTAAAATCGTACCAGTTATTTACTTTAAGCTGTTTTATTTGTCTAAGTTCATCTTGTCAATAGCCCACTGTAGTTGCCAGCTTTTGATTAACAAATGGTCTCACAATACTCAAATTTGAATATGGAAATAAAGAATGCACAAACCAAAGAATCTAATAAACCAAACAAAAGCAGGCTTTTAAAAATTAGGAATCTGTGTGCTCTGAACTGTTATACTGAGTAGTTTCCTTTCCCTCAGTCAGTGACTAAAGGGTAAATTGGTTGTCAGATAAAAGAAAAACAAATAAGATACTGCAGGCTGAGACTTCTTTCAATCTTTCTGTGGCCTCTGGGTAGCAAAGAGTGTTAAAATATTTCCCTCAAAGCGGAAATTTGCCTGGAGGTGTCGTGCATGATTATAGTTTCCAAGTTGAGTAAAGATCTATTCAGTGTCTAGGGCAGATGTACATAGTCTTACTGCACAGTATTGCTAAAATACCAAATTCCACCCATCTCAACAGAAAAACAGCCGTACTTGGACTAAAGGAATTAAGATGGGAGCGATGAAACTGGTAGATCCAAGGAAGGCTGGTGAGAATCACCCAGACAAACAGAGAGGTTCTTGAGAAAAATCCCATATGAGGTCCTGACATGTATATTATCTGTGTAAAACTTTTAATCATAATTCTTTTTATCACTGATGTTACTCATTAGATTTGGACTAGCCAACGGCAGAAGGGTGATCCAAAATTCTTAATACATAGAAAGCAGGCTCATACATAGCATTGACAAGATCTAAGATACAAGGAAGGAATGTCCAAATTGTCCAGCACTTTCATTACTTGTTCTATCGGGTATGAAGCGAATTAAACCTTTAATAAGACTCATCATCTCATGTTCATTAAAGTCTGGTCATTGCTAAACAAGTCTCAAACATATAGATTCGAGGCTGGACACAAGAAATAGATAAAAAGGCTGGACACAAGAAACCAAACCATGATAAGAAAAATTAAGAAACAATTACCGCAGCATGTGCCACTGTTGAGTTGACCACTACTGCACAAGCAAGAATGTTGTCTGAGAATACAGCATAGTGATAGAGATCTCCATCATGTGCTTTTTCCCTGTTACCAAGCTTTCTCTCATCAGCTGGTAGGGTGAAGTACTCTGAAGTGAGCTGCATAGCAAGGCAATGAAGACCTTTTGGTGTAGTCCTTGCAGCAAGCTGGATAAGATGTTCAGCTTCATACTTATGCGCCTGAACCTGCTCTTCAGTGTTGGAAGTCATAGCACGGAGCTTTGTGGCCATTAATGGACAGTGTGGAAAGGCATGACTGGCTTTGGCCAAGGAAACCTCCATGGCTTTTGTTCTCTGCCAAGCTCTGCAATTTCACATATATAGCATCATGAATAAAAAAGAAGGATTAAACAACTCCTCCAAGAGGAAAAGATCAGAGCATACATCGTATCTTGTATCCTCCCTTTTTATTGATATTACTGATGTAAGCAAGCAATGACACAAGAGTAGCAATCAGATTTATAGAGATTTCGTTCATACTCGAAGAAACAAACTTTCCAAGAGGAATACAGTTCAATAGCTAGATCTTTAATCAGCATAGGGAATAATAAGAGTGGCTGAACCTCCTAGATAAATCAGAATCCTTCTCGGCATCATCCATTGCTCTTTCCAACTCTTTCATCCGCTGTCTCAGCTCTTTCACAATATGCGAGTTGCTACCTGGTGGTGCAAGGTTCAAGTATACTTTTGCTCTAATCAGCTGATCTTTCATCTCTTTCACCTTTTTATCTGACAAACTTTTTTCCCGACGCTGTCCATTCTTAACTCGTTGGACCATACTTTGATCGAATTTCTCCTGCAATTAATGTAAATGTTGCAGATGATTTATACGAGGGCACGATAAAACTACCTTAAATTGTACCAAGAACAAAGCGAAAGGGAGTATCATGTATCATTTCTGCGATTTAATGCTCCATTGTGCTTCAATAACAGGATGTGCTCATGTTAACAACTATCGACATCAAGTTTTTTGTTAAATGAGAATTATATTATCTAAAAATACATGTGCATACTACACCTTCAAAACACATCATGATATAATTCGTTTTGGGAAAACTGAGCAAGTAAAGAAAAGCTCATTTCCATGTTAGTGATTAACAGAACATGGCAAAAGGCCAGGTCAGTGACTGACGAGCAATCCCAGTGCAAAGCAATCATACAAGTGGAAAACCAGTGATAAGAAACTAGAAGATGACCCTGGAAACAAATGACCATTAACGTCTCATATAGTTGAAGCAGGGCTCCTAGACAATAAAATATGTTGACGAGCAATCCCAGTGCAAAGCAATCATACAAGTGGAAAACCAGTGATAAGAAACTAGAAGATGACCCTGGAAACAAATGACCATTAACATCTAATATAGTTGAAGCAGGGCCCCTAGACAATAAAATATGTTGACATGAGGAGGGAACATATTTACTAAATCATTGCCAAATTCGCAGGCATTGCAAGTCAACCGCAAGAGGAAAAAGAAGCAACAACAAAGTCTGAGGACACAAGACTAGAAAAGTTAAAAGAGAAGCTTGCATTACTCTTGATAATAATGGATAGAATTTCATTCCCAGGTGACTAGGCAAAGCTCTCAAAACCACAGGAAATCCATTTTACTGGAGAAAACAAAACACAGAGCCATACGTGGATTGACAATCTCCAAATGACAACTATACAATTCTACAGTGAGTGGCATTGCAAGACAAATTAATGTCACATCATCTGTCCCTTTCTCTGAGGAAGACTAGTTACTGGTACTTCTCAGTTACTGATGTACTTCTCACCATAAAATTATTGTCTTTTGTTACCTTTTTAGCAATCAACCAAAGCATTATAACAATGGTGGAAATTCTCATATTTCTCGAGAGAAATTTATCTAACGCAAAGCCCTAACACACCTTCCCTTGCTTCTGGCTTCTGCCGCAGAGAACACAACACAGTTATCAGTTCAATTTCAGTCTCCCTTTATCCTAGTGAACTTCATATCCAATGTTCTACAGCTTCTGATAACCGATGCAGATGGATCCCAGATGCTCTTATGATCCAACATGCAGCAGGTAATAGGTATTTACATGTGTCTGATGTGATGTAAAAATAGCTCAAAGTCTTCGACCTCACTATCATATCAATAGAAAAAGTCAACTCTCATCTGAAATCAGATATCTCATTTTAAACCAACAGACCATGATGACCACCATAAATTACCAGATAATAATTGTACTTGTAATCATAATGCCAGTTAACTATTTGATGTTGACATAAAAGTTGACCATGAGAAAGCATGTTTCTTTTTTATTTAAACAGATAATAACCAAATGCAGCCCCTTAAGACGCAAGGCTGAAAGAAATGCCACATAGGATGGGCAATACATGCACCAATTCTTGAGCTCAGTAAAATGCAATAGGACAAATAATTGCAAGAATGATTACTTCACTGACATCAATCTAAGAACCCTAAGAAATACCTACAAAGTAAAAACTCCGATTAACCTAAGCCTGTGATTAAAGTAGGCATCAACCAAAGTAGAAAATTCTTTGCTTGCAAATGAATCGACCTAATAAGTAGAAATCAGTGAATCCATAATGCTAGATCACTCGATACTAGCAGTCCACCCTATGCAGATCAAAGCCCCGTTTTGAACTGGATTCTATTCCCAATAGCTAATAGTGCATTACAAGTGTCAATCCTAGCTCCCACCATGTTACGTAGAAAAAAACCAAAACTGTGATTAGTAGCTTCTTTCATCTGTTAAAGGATACCTGTCTTCTAGATGTGGATGGAACTTCATGATGTTGAATTTGCTCATCTTCCTTAGCACTTCTGCGTGCAGTCCCTAATTTCGACGCAGCCATAATCACAGATCTGCTTTGGGTCCAGATAAAAAAGAGAATAGAAGAAAAATACACCAACCATTTCTTTCCAAGATTTGAGTTCCTTCTGCAGCACCTCCAAACTCCGCAGACTGATGGATCTCGTTTTGAGTATGACCGACTGTGGAACTGACTTCACTGTCTTTATAAATCACCTGTTTCGGCTCCTTCAAGCCCTCACCCTCCTCCTAAAAGAGAGAAGCAATCCCAATCCGGTATGCATTAACCACTGACCAAAATATAGAGGCGCATCGATGCAGCCCGGACAAATAAATTTATCCTCATACCTGATCGACCGTATTAAGTCTCCAAACATCCGCACTAGATTTCTGCACGCGAGAATCAAAACGAATCCCGAAAATCAAATATAAAAAAAAACAATCTCCACACTCCCGTAAAAATAAAGAGCCGCAACTCCAAGTCCACACACCGTAACGAGGCGCATTGCAAATCAACATGAGATTATTATTATTATTTTTTTACAGTAGGGTTCAGTTTCAGAACCACCTCAAACTTATACTATTTTACTCTGTTCGTCCGACCAACCTACAAAGTAAACTCTTTTTCTTCGGATGATTAACCAACACCAACCAAACAAACGAAATCAAGACAAACTTTTGATGGAATCCCAAGATTCATACCCTATTGGAGAACTCCTCCAGAAACTCCTTGCGCCCTGCAAGAACAGATTCGAACCAAAAAAAAAGAAAAAAAAACCGCGATCAATCCTCGAATCAGACCGGGAAAAACAAAAAAACAACGAACCGTCCCGAAACCGAGATCGGCGACCGAGGCCAATGCCCGTTACCTGTTGCCGGAATGCGCTTGAGCCGGAAGGGAACGAGGACGACGGGGGCCAGAGCGGAGACGGCGAAGAGGCAGAGGATCAGGATCCTCAGGCGCCGGTGCAGCCTCTTCATCCAATCGAGAAGGGATAAAAAAACCACACGCCGGCCACCCGCTTTCAACTCCTCCGCGCGATCTCTTCCCTTCCCTCGCCTTCCTTACTTCCAGCGGTCCCGACGTGGCGGCGCTTCCGCCGCGCGCGGCGACGCGGGGATCGGCGGCGGCGGCGATGCGCAGTCGATGCTCGAGAAGCAAGGCAAAGGCAAAGGCAAGGCAAAGGCCAGGAGACGAGGCTGTAGCGTCTAGGGTTTTCAACGGGAACGTGCTCCTGCTTCTCTGTATCTAGCACGATGTAGAGAGAGAGAGAGGGGGGGGGAGCTTCTGGTTTCATGCCATTGTCGTCTGCGTGAATATGGCTTCGTCCTTGTCTTTCTCTTTTGGTATAATTATTATTAATTTTAATAATAAAATTATCATTATTATCATTATTATTATACTTGTTGTTACTGTGATTACTAAAAAAATTTGGAAATCCCGGATTTTTTTAATTCGAAGTTTAGTGTAAAAGTTTTCTTTGGGTGAATCAGCGAGATTTGGAAGATTAGATTGCGGGGTCTATTTTGAAATATTATATTATTATAGTAGTGCGGGAGGCTGCGTGATGGAGATTTCGGCTGGGAATGATCGAGAGCGATGCTGTCCGTTGATCGTGATTACTTCCGAGCCGTGACGCGATCGTGCGGTTCTGATTGACCCGAGTACACGCCGGATCAAGACGTTGTTCGGTTTCTTTCTTCTTCTTCTTCTTCGTTCTTTCTTTCTTTCTTTTTCTTTTTTCTTTTCGGCAACGCTTTAGTGTATAATCTTGTTATGTCATTCAAGGTGTGGAGTTCAATTTCAATTAATGGTTAATATTGTATAGCATCCCAAATCATGAATACTGTGACACAAATACTCCGAACTTTTTTTGTATCATCAAAAACCCAAGTTTGATCATTGTAATGGAAACACCCTGAATTTATTTGTGTTGGAAACAATTCCGAACTTATATCGGTATGATAAATATATACTAAATAAAACTAAAATGGATGGTACATATACATCATATATGTATGAGTTTGGGTTTTCTTATGACGCAAAGAAAAATGTTAAGGTATTTGTATCACACCTTATAAGTTTAGGATTTTGAATGACAAAAAAAAAAAAAAAAAGGATTTGTGTCAATGAAGGCATAGTTTGGATTTTCTTAGGTAATTTCCCTTCAATTAATTTTGATGTCAAGAGGTAGATGCCTCGGCAACATATAAAACCCATCAACTCGTCCTTTTCATAACATACATTGAATGAGCAAGACATAATGGCATTTTATGGAATAGATAAGGCGCGAACGAATTGTCAAATGAATGCTATAAATGAGAATATTCTCATCTAGTGATGTAGAAATGTGCAATCCACCCAAATTTGTCCGTTCCCAATCAAATAAGTTGATTTGAAAGGTTCACTTGTTGCGAGAGAACGCAAGAGAGTAAGGGGAAGAAGGAAAGAAGAAAAATCACCAATAAAGTATCTCAGACATATATAATTAAATCGCGTCATGTACGACCATGTTCTTTATGAAACATTTTTAACAAGTGCTTGAACCTTTCCAGTCAAAAGATGTTAGAAAAATTATGATTTAAATTACTATTTAAAAGCTCCCATCATATCGGTGTCCTACTTTCGGGGATGAATGATTTAGAAAGTAGAGTGACAAACCTTAAACGGGACAGTCAAACAGATAAAGCATATTCAAAAACCCGATAAAAAAAAATGTTATCCCATTAAAATCATAGACCAACTTGCACAAGCTTTATTTAATATGAACCCTTAGCCATTAACCAAACTTTCATGTGAGTGCTATATTGGAGAATGGAAAATCATGAGCTCTAAAATCAAAATCAGTTTATTTCACATTGACCAAGGTCGATTCCTACTTTATTTCTATTTTACTACCACTAGGAGTGGAGGGAGACACGATGGATCTGACATTAAGGTCAACATATGCTTTTAAATTCACTCGTTCAGCCCCTTTTACCCGTGCCTCGGTTTCGATGATAAGTCAATGATTACCTCGACATAGGTTAGACCTTCGTTAGTGCAAAAGTTACACGTCTTCCCGCGACACGTGGCTATATCTCATAGGCCATTTTTCCTTGGGCCGATGCGGGGAAAGGGACATTCAACGTGGTAAGAATGGCTAGACTTGGTTGGGCAATCGTGTTTATTTTTTTAAGGATAAATATATTGAAAGCCTTAAGAATTATCACGAAAATTGAATTAAGTTTTAAAATTTTTAAGAAGAAAGTTTGTCGAATTGATTTAATCAAGTCATTTTGATAATTCTATCTAACTTGATTGATGCAAAATATTAACATAATCTTTTTTTTTATATATTTTATCTCTTCTACGTGGTAATGACGTGACTAAAATATGAAAAATATTTTGCTCCAAAATTGAGTTTTTAATGCAAAATTTATTTATATTATATTAAAAGATAAGCAAACTTTAAAAAAACTCAAAAAAGGAAAAAGAAAAAAGAAAACACAAGCAAGGGCTTGCAACCCTCTTCACTACTACCCCACCTTCGTTGGGAAGGGTTGGGAATGGTGAACAGATGGTCAACCAGGGCTGCAAGCCCTCACATGAGTTTTCCTTCTTCTTTTCTTTGTATTTTCTTAAAAAAATAAAAATTTTAATAAAATTTATTTAAATAACGTATTAAAAATTAGATTTGAACCAAAACAACATTGTTTTAACTATGTTAGTGCCACGTCAAAAAGAGAAAGAAAATCATGTTAGCATTTTCCGTCAATCAAGTTAGATGAAGTTAGCAAAATGATTTAATTGTACTAACTTGATGAGTTTTGAAATTTAATTGTATTTTTGAAAGTCTAAAGACTCGATTGTACTTTTTTGACACATTTTAGGACTTTTAGTATATACTTTTTTTTATTAGGGAAGATTAGGATATTTGCAAATAAAAAAGGGTCATATTACGTTAATGTGTCCCATGGCATTAATGTGCAAAAGTCAACGGCATGAATTGCGGGAGTGATGCATATCAATTCGACCATTTTTTTTTGGGGGTGCGTGTGTTTTTTAACCAATTTTTTTGGTAATCTAACTTTGACAGCATTACGATTTTATATCAACAATTCAATTTGAGTGCATTGTAAGTTTCCAAAGGGACTTCAGCCCTCAGTCAAAACTTGTGGGGGAACTAATTTGTAAATGAAGCAAATTTAAATCATTTTTAATAGCTTATTTTAATTTGGGAAAATATCACGAATGGTCCTTATACTTTCACTCAACGTGCAATCTCGTCCATGAACTTTCGATTTACTCAATTTGGTCTCTGAACTATCGATAAATGTCCGATCTAGTCATTGACTAGAATTGTGGGTATTTTGGTCTTTTTCCTCTCTTTTTTCGTTTTTTTCTTCTTCTCTCGGCCGGCGGAGGAAGCCGACGTTCGGCGAGGCCGCCCTCGCTTGGGCGGGCTAGGGCGGCCCTCGCCGAACGTCGGCTTCCCTCCGCCGGCCGAGAGAAAAGAAAAAAAAAAAACGAAAAAGACCAAAATGCCCACAATTTCGTTAACTTTAACTAATGGAATGACTTAATTGATCAATTTTCAAATAGTTAGGGACTAGATCGATAGTTCATGGACCAAATTGAACAAATCGAAAGTTCATGGACGGGATTGCACATTGAGTAAAAGTATAGGGACCATTTGTGACATTTTCCCTTTTAATTTCTGTCAATAAATTCGGAATTTTACATTGCTAGTATGCAATTCTCTTCAAAATCCTTTTTAACCGGACAACATAGTTTACGCAGTAAGAATACTATTGTCTTCTAGCTTTATAAATTAGGCTCATGAGGCACAAAATTCAATTGTCTATCATTTACCAAAAATCAATTGCAAATAGGTTTATTTTTTTCCATAGAGGTGATCATTGGGTGGGTGGTCCATTCAGAAATGAGTGGATTCGGCTACTTTATTGGGCCAGTTTGCGGGCTTTGGCCCAATAAGCAAACCCATCCAATGGGTGGACCAAGCTGACACAACGGCATTTGAGGCCCAACCTAATCTCACCCTAGATCCTTATCAAATATTTTTTTTTCTTGTGTAGTATTTGTATCGTCAATTCTACTTTTATATTTGAAAATTTATACAAAACCAATGGGTCAAATGAAGCAAAAATTATAATGCTCATATCTAAGTGAGAAGTGTCTAGATTCCAAGATGGCTTAGTAATTTAACAAACTTGATTTTGCACTAATTTGAAAGAACGATCTTGTGAAAATTGAATGTTCAAAATGCATAGTTAGAGATGCTTGGTAAAAAGTTTACTATTGGTCGCTAAATTTGCTTTTTTATTTTTTTCTCAATTGAATCATTTCGGTTAATTTTGAATGAAAATTACTAACGTAGACATCAGTCGTTCTACATAGCACATTTGTCATTGATATGGATAATTAATGCAAATTAAAAAAAATGATTGATTAGTTTATTTTTATTATTATTTTCTTCTTCTTTTTTCATTGCAATGAGCGCACCTACCACCTCACCATCGTGGGCAAGGCCTTCACGGCTGGCAATGGTCACTTATGACAATGAAAGAAAAAACAAAGAAAAATTAAAAAATTTAAAAAATTGTCTACTTAAGCATTGACCGTGTCAGCATCAATAATGTCACCTAGGACAATTGGCATCTACATAAGTAATTTCCATAAAAATTAGCCATAACAACTTAATTGATAAATTGTAAAAAGATTTATAATTGAACCGATATAAGTACAATAAATTTATGACTTTTTTGATAATTTTCCTGTCATATACCTATTTATATTATGTTAATTTAATTCTTTTTTTTATTTATTTTGTTAATGTAGTTTTAACCTTTGCGTGAAATTTCAATATAGTCATTTGGATTAGTTGTCATTAAAAATTATTAACGTGATGATTCATAAGTGTGGCATATCAACATAGAATGATTGTCACATCAGTAATTTTCAGTCGCAATTAACTATAATATTTATATTAGAAATCCGTGTAAAAATTAAGGACTACATTGTCCGTACATAAATTTATGACTAAAATTAATAACTTTCCAAGCAAAAGGTCCACACGCATGCTTATACAGCCTGTCGAGTTCAAGTAAAAACATAATAAATTGTAGCATGATTAGCTGATTGCGAAGCATGAATAGCTGACATATACTTCAGTAAAGGCGCCCACTTTTAAAACTATACCATCGAGTGAGCTTTACGCTGCTGCCACCTGTCCAAGAAAAATTAGTCCTAGGGCAATAATAGCAGAGCCCCATTGATGACTAGCATGACCATTCAATGTAAAACAATTATTGGGACCTATTAAAAGGTTAGGCACGAAAGGTGTAGCTTGATAGACCATGGAGACATCCTTTTCCACACGGCATTTCTGTTCCAATAAATTAGGTTAGGTTAATATTGTCACTACAGCAAATCTTTCTCATAGAGAATAATTGCCATTATTAGGGTTTCTGTTGCTCGATCAAAAGTATCAAGCTTCGACAATCTAGTTCTAATCCAGGAGACGTGTGATGTACTTTTCCCTTTTTTATTGCCAATTATTTGTTCATATGGGCCTATAAATGGACCTGTGGCATACTAAATTTGTAAACTAAATGATGAAAGAAAACTTTTTTTAACCATGGGCTATGGTTCACTTCCATTCACGATGTGATGTTGGGTTATTTGTTTCGGTTTAGTTTATTGATTTTACTATGCACCCAATCAAGCGGATTCCATCCACCCCACCCCACTTATTTGGAACCGAGAATCGGACCAACTAGGAATCTGACGCCCATAGGAATTGCCTAGAGCCAGCTAGTTTCATCCGGCTTGAGTAGTTTATGATTTTGGTGCTTCTATATGCTCACCCCTAAATCAAACTTCTATTTAACAGGTCACGAATAATGGATATCATCTAAGTGCAAACTTAATGAAATATAGTTGCGAGCAATGTACATATTTGTAAGAACCAAATAAAGGCATTCAAATTCAAGGAAGACACGACTTCTCTTACCATGGTATAAGCAAAAATGATAACTATCGAATGGATGGGCCGCCCTTGGTTGAACTTGCCTAGGGTACAACTTGCAAGCCTAGACAAGGGTGCAAGCGTGCGAGGGTCTATGTAGCATTGACATTGACACGCGACAAGCGATACGACACGACATGACACGTCAATACGTTATTTCTAAAAAATAGAAAATTCTAACACGTTCCGATACGTTATATTAAATGTATATATTTATATATAAATGCAAAAATAAATAATAAAAAGAGCATATAATTAATTTATACTAAAAATATTAATTCAACATTTGTTAATATCATTCATTGTTTTAATTTGACAAAGATTAAATAAGAAATTCAAAAATTACAAACACAAACGAGTAAATTTGAAGGAACATGTCATGTTTTCTTACACTTGTCAAAAATTAATGAGATTTCTTATAGTCCCAGACAAGTTCGGAGTTTATGATATAGATTGGCTTAGAGCTCCTCTGCAAAACAATGTTCGAATAAAAAAAAAAATATAGGACAAGAACTCTTGAAATACGACCAAAAGAAAAGGAAATAACTAAATTCGCCATAGAAAATGTAAGAGATAACTCACAAGCTAATGACATAGACCAAAATAGATGACTCACAAGCGACGCTTGCGAGAGGTGGAAAGAAGCAAAAAAATAAAAAAATCACAACTTTAAGTCTATGGGGGAGGCGGAGTGACACAAGCGAGAAGAGGGATGTTCGATCGTCACTCAAGGGAATGTCAAAACTTATAAATGAGAAACTTTAGAGTGTAAATTTTATTCTTTCCCCTTTATTTTTGTTATTTTCATTATTTTTTCATATATTTATATTTTGACCCCTCAGGTATTGAAAATTTTTAAAATTGACCCCGTGCGTATCGGAATCGCGTGTTGGAATTTTGGACTCGCGTGTCGAAATGTGTCGGGAAGAGTTGACCACGTGTCAGATTTCTTAACACTTGTTGACCGCGTGTCGGAACGTGTCGAAGCGTGTCGGACACATGTTGGAGTGTCGGACATGACACGAAAACTTCTAGAGAGTGTCGGTGCTTCTTAAGTGCGGGTTAAGCCTTCCCACAAGGGCACCCCGTTTTCTATTTTATTGAATTTTATAGGTAAAAAAGATAAAAATGAAAAAGCAATAAAAATAATTCTTGAATTTTATTATATTTAATTTTATTAATTTTTTTCCTTGATTTATGCACTATATTTATTTTTGCATGCTGAATATTTGACTTCATTTTTTTTCCCGTATTGTAGATTCAAGGTAGGAAAACTCAAAAATAGATACTATATCGAGTAGTCTTTTTTTGGTGGCCAGGCCGGGCCTTGCCCGGCCTTTTCATGCCTAAAGCTTGGCCCAAGCCCACCCAGTGAACCTATTCAGCCAAGCTGGTCCATTCTGTCAGCTGCCCATATGTGTGGGCCGGGCCAACCACCTATTGATCACAATCAACAAGAGTTTTTTTTTTCTTAATAACCAAATTGCCCGAACATTGAGATCTGACTATTTGAAAATTCGTGAAATACCCTGCAAAAATTATGAACTGGCTATGGTCATGTGTAGGTTAAATCTAGACATTTGCTCGTGCGGGTGACCCCAACCAAAAACTGTTTGCATTGGTTGGTGGATATCGAACGCGTGACTTTTGGTTTTCGAGTTGAAAATCTTTCAATGGACCAACTACCGGCATCAAAACCTATGGAACTACATATATAGAAGCCATTTACATGACATGACACCATATAAAGGAATTCGACCTGAGTGGGACAATAGATCCACAAAACACTATCGGATTGAATCAAACAATAAATCATGAAAATCCAGCCAAAGTCAATTTCATAAAGTTCCACCCAAAGTCAACTCTTTTGAGGCGTGCGGATGTGGCAACTCTACGCAACTGGACACGCTACGAGCATGTGGCTCGATTGTAACGGAGAACAGTGAATTTGAACTTATGCGAATTCTGCCCTTAAAAAACAAAAGGAGCGGAGATTCTTATAGACTTTGTGCACCATAAATTAACTTCCACAGGAAGTGCGACTATAGTCTCGAATATCTCATGAAGTCAAAAGCATGTCAATTTTGTTATAAACTTTTCAACTATGTTAATTTAGTCATAAATCTTTCAATTATGTTAATTTAGTCTTAAATCTTTTAACGATTTGCTAATTTGTCATTCCAGTCAAGTTTGTCCGAAAACCACTAATATGGACACTGTTGGCCATTCTAAGTGACATGGCCTGCCGAAGTGAACAATTTTGTATTTTTTTTTTTTAAAATATAAATTTGTCTCTTTCTTTTTCCTTCCCTTTCTTTGCATCTTTGCATCTTCTTTTTCCTTTTCCTATGGCTGGTACTTGGCCATGGCTAACAATTGGCTATAGGTGAGGGCTAACCTTGCCCAAGCCATGAGGGTCGAGCCATCATTTGGCGAGGGTTGCCCTCGCTAGTGGCCAAGTATCGACTTTAAGCAAAAGGAAAAAAAAAAGACAACGAGAGGCGGAAAAAATTAAAAATATGCAAAATTTATCAACGTTAATGTCGATCACGTCATGAAAGTTGGTTGATGTCTATATCAACGATTTTTTGGTCAAGATTGGCAGGAAGAACTATATTGATAAATTATCAAAATATTTATAATTAAAATGATAGATAATTCAAATAATTAAGATTAAATTGGTACAATTAAAATATTTATGACTAAATTAACATAATTGAGATATTTGTGATTGAATTGGTTGTCGAACAATAATTTTAAGAATATTTGGACAATTTTTCGACTTATGTTGAAAATGTTCCAAAATTATATTTAAACTTTTTAAACTTTGTCGACACATTAATAAATTGTCCTCTTTCGATGTCAATCCACGGACTTACATTCATGACACCTTGTCGAAAGCTTTGCTAATAGACTCGTACTTTTACGTAAAATTTACGCATCCATATGATTTATAATGAAACTTTATTTTCCCGCATATTTTTTTGGACTTACGAACACATACTCATTGTTTGGAGTATAAACTGTCGTGTATAAAGAACACATGACGTATTATAAACAGGTAAAAATACTTCAAATTTTTCACATAATTATGTCTTTTCTTTAGGCAATTCATGATGTAACGTGGTAATTATTGTATACAAACCGAAGATATAATTATATTGCGTTACATCTATTCAAACAAACATAAAATTCTTTTGATTTATCATTAGGATTTTTATTGATCGTCAAATGGTATGAGGTGATGAGGAAATTCCATCGTCAGGCATACATGCTTATCAAAGGATACGAATCGCAATACGTATTCTCACGTGTAATAAAACTTAAAAGCAACGCTATTTTTAGATTTTACTTTAAAAATCTTGATTTTTTTTTAAAGTAACAACATACCCTCGTTCTTTATTGTACACTCGTTCTTTATTGTGTACATTTAAGATCCATCCCATAGAGCACTAACAAGGATATGATAATGCACTATGATGTTCATTGTAAGATATATGAGGGCAAAAGAACACTTCAAGTATCAAAAGTTGGCATAAAGGGACATTTAAGTGCCAAAACTTATGAAAATGATATTTAAGTGTCACTTTTTATGAAAAAATAGCACACTTGAATGCCACATTTGATGAACCTTGCCGAAAATCCCACGTGGCATTTTTTTAAATTAATTTTCTCACTTACGTGGCTTGCCGGAATGCCGAATCAACAAAACACACACAAAACGATGTGTTTTTGGCATAATTTGAATTTTAATATAATATAAAAATGAATTAAATTAAATTTAAAACTAAATAATAATAAATAATAATAATTTATATTTATTTAAAAAAAAAAAACGAAGGAGGAGGAGGAGGAGGAGGAGGAAGGCAACCGGTGGCTAAGGGTTGAGCCCTCGCCGCCGCCATCTTCTCGCCGTCGCCGAAAGGTAGGGGGGTCGGCTAGGGCCGCTGAGCCTTGGCCGAGAGCTGGCAGCCCCAACTGACCGACGGCGAGGGCTTGCGTGCCCTCACCTAGCCTCCCTCCTCCTCTTTCCCCACTTTTTTAATTAATTATTTAAAATTTAATTAATTATTATATTAAATTTTGAATTATACCAAAACGACGTCGTTTTGACACTATTTAGCCACACTAACATACAAAATGACGTCATTTTGCGTGTAGCTTGCCGGAAAATTGTCACGTTAGCTTTTTGGTTGGATTTTTTCGGCGGTTGCACTTAAGTGATCCATTTTACTCTGATTTGGGCACTTAAGTGTCACTTTCGTAACTTTTAGCACTTAAGTGTCCCTTTGTGCCAACTTTTGATACTCCAGAGGTCCGGGTGTCGATATATGACTTATCCATTCATATATGCATTTTAGAAAATGTAAATTTGAACTGTTTTTAATCGTCTTTAGCAATTTGTTCGTGTTATTCACTTCTCACTAGGGACGCAAGCAAAAAGCCTCGGCCGGAGAACACGCCCTCCAAGGGCCGGTCACCGGCATCGCTCGTACACGAACCCAATTCGAGCTGGCACGTTTGAGCACCCGACGCATCGTAGCGGTTGGCGCATCACCAAACATTTTAATTGTGTTGGGATTCTTAAATAAATAGAGAAATTACATAAAACCTTGATGAACTTTGGATGGTACATGCCTACCCTCTAACTTTCAACCGTCACAGAATAACTCCCTCTAACTTTAATTTTCATTCCGGTACATATGTACTAGACATGACTTTTAAATGATAGCGATATGCAATATATTTTCATCTTATTTTTGGAAGGAAAACTCTCTTTTACCCTCAATTACTGCAAACAATTGAAAAAATATATAGAAAATGAGAGAAAAATAAAATAATTAACTAAAAGTGATGATTATTATAAAGTTGTAGTTAGACAATGAAATTTTGTTAATATTTAATAAATATAACCACTTTAATATAATTAATAAGACATTTTAAGAAAAAGAATAAACACAATTAAAAAAGGGAAAAGAGGTGGAAACACTTTCCGAAAATTGCTCTTCTTGAATTTCTAATTTTTAATTCAATCAATTATTTTTTTTTTCCCTTCTCCTTCCATCGGTTGTTAGGCCTTGGTGACAGCTGATGACTAACTACAAGTGCGGGCCGACGAGGCTCGACCTCGAAAGCCTTGAGCAGGACTCCACCTCGCTAGATTTGGCGATGTCAAGCCTCACTCGTGGCTTGTTGCAGTGACCAACGAAGAAAGAAAAAAAAAAAGAAAAAGAAAAAGAAAAAAAATTAAAAATTTTGATTTTTTTTCAATCTTAGATAAACACATGAGATTGTAATCATTTTCAAAATGAGATCCAAACACAAAAAATGTTTCCTATTACACATCACAAAACAAAGGTAAACTATTCATTTTCCTAAAACATGATTTCCGGGAAAGTGTTATCCTTTACCATGAATTTTTTTCCCGAATAGACGCACCCTAAGATTTCGATCTTAATGCTTTCACAATTATGGGCAATACGGACGAAATGAATTCAATTCGTTTTTCTAGTGGAGTCCTCTCTTTTATTTTTAAAGAAAATGATAAAATTAAATAAAAAAAAAGAAAAAGATAAAATGAAGTGGGGGGAGTTTAGACAAAGGCCATCTATCTTACAACACACAAAAATAAATGCACAAAAGCAACAGCAGAGAGAGAGAGTTACTACTCTCATTTCAGCGCTCTCCTTCGGGTGTTCATGCTCTTTTCGCGACGAGCTCCCTCTCTCTCTCTCCTCTCTCTCTCTCTTCCCTCTCTTCTCAGATTCAGATCATCATCATTCGTCTCCTCCACCACCTCCACGCCTCCCGAACAATCTCCCAATCCCACCGGAAACCCACGTCGAATCTCCCCGGCGGCGGCCCTCGGGGACCCTTAAAAATCGCATCTTTGCCCACCGCCAGGTCCACCCTCCTTATCCTTCCCCGGGCGCAAATTCTCGTTTTCGCGCGTTCTCGATGCAATGTCGAGGCGAATCCGTCTCGGGACGCCGCGTCACCGCCGTGTGTTTTCGTGAATTCAATGCAGGCTCGATGGGCGGCGCGGGACGAGCGGACGTGAGGAGCGCGCGCGTTGGTGGGATTCGCCGCGGCGGCGGCATGCACGCGTAGGCGGAGCGGCTCGGCTCGGCTCGGGTTTTGTACGTCGTGGGGCGTTTCGAGAATGGCGAATCAGGTGGTGCGGGTGAGGAGGGAGGCGATTGCGGCGTGCATGACGTGCCCCCTCTGCGACGACCTCCTCAGGGACGCCACCACCATCTCCGAGTGCCTCCATTCGTGTGAGTTATTGCGCCGGGGGAGGCCTTCGATTGGTTTCTTGTTTTCGCTTTGCTCCGGGGTCTTTCTCGTTGTTTCGGCTCGTGGTGTTTTGTGATGCGGCTCTTTCTTGTGTTCCTTCGTGATTCACGATCTGGGTTGGTCGGTGTTTTTCGCGGTCGTTGATATCTGGCCTCTTTTGTCTGTTGTCGAAACGTAGGCCATGTCGCTTTTGCTCTGCTTTGTTTTACAAGTGGAGTCTAGAGCTTTTGTTCCGAAGCGCGCGCGCGTTTTGGTTTCACCAGCTAGTGTCTTTTATCTTCGTCATTATCGGTCTCTAAGGAAAGAAGTGCGAGCTTCTGTTGAGAAGTAAATTGCTGGGATTTCGGGTTACGATTCATCAAAAAATTGGCTTGGGTTAAATTTCTGTTCTTTCATAATGCAAGTACTATCAGCATGTTGACGTGATCTTCAAATGTCAAACGAAAGAATTTCTGACAGATAAACGCACTGATGCTGGCTCACAAAGTTTAGGAACTGTAGTTTTTAGTGTTCTTCGATCAACTGATGTACTGTTTTCGTTAAATTTCATGGTTTTGGAGAGAGAATTATCATCGTGGCGGTCATTTTGCTTGTAATCATGTTGACCTGCTAACACCTTGAAATGGTAAAATGTTGATGGACTTTATCATTCCAGTTTGCAGGAAATGCATATATGACAAGATGTCCGAGGAGGACCTTGAATACTGTCCAATATGCAACATTGATCTAGGCTGTGCGCCACTGGAGAAACTGCGGTAAGTTTGGCTTTCTGGTCATCGATTCCTTTTGATTTTTACCCTCTTTTCTCTTTGTGCATGTGTGTCTGTGCATGTGGTAAATTTGATGACATGCATTCCACACCCCTAGTTTTGGGCTAATGCAATTTATTATTTTTCTTTACTGAAACATCCTAAGGAATGAAGCCATATTCAAATCCATTTACTGGTTCTTTCTTCCATCAGAAATTCCATCTCCAAAGTTTTACTCATGCAGCTGCATGACTGCAGTAGTTTATGAAATTGTCATTAGCATCGAATGGATCTAGTTGAATTATGATACTTTAGTAATGTATAAGACATTTTAATCGTATACTAAATTGCGTATTTTAGGTTTTTCTTTAGTTCAGTCTTTTCAGAAGGCGAATTGTTCATTACTTGGGCGTATAGAGTAATATCACGTTTACTGAGTGTCAATAAAGTTCAATTTCTTTCTTTCTGTTTCCTTCTGTGCAAGACATAAAAACTCTTATCACTTACAATTGTCATTTTGTCTCATCAGTTATGAGCTATTAGTTTTTGACACCCATTTAAAAAAAAAGGGAGGAGAGAGAAATCAGACAACACAAGGGAGAATGTCTAATAGCCTACAATTAGTATTATTTCTTTATGCAATTCTGAAGTCCTGTGGTTAAGGAACAAATGGTGCTCTGCTAAAGATATAATTCCTGCTGGAATTTTTTGGTCTATGAGTGTGATTTTATAGTTTGCTTCAGAAGTCAATTTGTCTTTTCAAACTTATGATGTTATAACACAGGAATTAGTGTGCGTCATGTGCATGACATGGTTTTACTCTTCACCACCATTAATGGAGTAGAAATATGAAAACAAGGAAGAGCAATTACTCTGAATATTCTGCCTTTAGGAGGGTGTTGGAGAAACATTAGTTAAATTTGGTTTTTTTTTTTTTTTTTTTGAATAAATTCGGTGGTACTGCTATGGATCAATTGCTGTTTTTCTTTGACATTGTAATGTGCGCGCACGCATGCGCGCACATCTAACGGTATATTAACATCATGTGATGGTAAGACATTGTTATAATTCAACTTGCTCCCTTCTGTTCACTCTTTGAGCTGCTTATTGAATTTCGGTTCTTTAGCAGTATCGTCAACATCTTTGCTGTATTCCACAGTATTTAATGAAATGGAGTGGAATGTGCCCTAAGAAACTATTCATGCTGAATTCAAACTAAAATTTTGTTTCGGACAAACTATTTTCTACATCATGTCAATTTCTGCAGTAAGTTAAGAATAAGTTTCAGATTCTTGAACATGCATTCATATACATCATGTAGGTCAATTTCGTTACAAGTTGATTTCTATCTCTCTTCCCATTTAAATCTTATTGTTAATTATTGATGAAAGAAGATGGTTGTCATAGGCCTGATCACAACTTGCAAGATGTGAGGGCAAGGGTTTTCCCTTTCAAAAGAAGAAAAGTTAAGGCGCCTGAATCTGTCCCTTCAACAACCTTACCTATTAGAAGGAAAGAGAGATCTTTGTCCCAGCTGGTTGTCAACACACCGAAAGTATCATCACAGACTACTATGACTGGTAAAAGAACAAAAGCGACTGCAAGGAAAGCTTCTGTTCTGCAAGGATCTAATTTTTCCATTGAAAAAGTCGTTAAGAAGGAAGAAGATTCCGCAGTTGATCGTCCAGAAAGCTCAAGCTCCCCCGAGACTCTAAGCAAGTTTGCGCAGAACATTAGGCAGGTAATGAAGAGCATAATTTTATTCCTTTTCATCTTGGTGGTCTTGATTGTTGAGGTTTAAAATATGGATATGGTTCCTCTTGGAGATGATAGAGCATATTTTCTAAATTAGTCCTTGTCTGTTTGCTGAGCAGGGTTTTACTTCCAGTGAGCCTAGTCAGACTGTGCCTGAAAGAGGAACTGGTGATGAAGGAAAATTGGATCTCTGGAAGCCATTGCATTATCTAGTGGAAGTTGCTAATAGGACTAAACCTTCGAGGGCCAGTTTGCAAGGAGCTGAGCGAGTCCTTGCAATTGAAGCTCCATTACCTGGTAATAAAATTAAGAATAATAAATTCAAGGTGAAAGTCCAGGATGAGAAAAACGACACTAGTCCGGCATCTGCAGAAGTATCGAGACCAAAAAGATTACGTAAGATTCGTCAAAAAAGGACTGCAGTTTCTGGAGAATCAGGCATTTCACCTCAGGATGTGCTCGATGCAGCTGGCACCAAATGTGAACAAAGAACTCGTCCAATCTGGTTTTCACTTGTAGCTTCTGAAGATCAGTAAGGACAACTTTGTCTTTGCAACTCAAATCAATCATGAGAATTATAATGAATTCGATTGAAGCTTCTCACCTCCATTTGTTTACTGATTCAATTTTATGACTTCAGGGAAGGAGATGCACCGCTGCCACAAATCCCTGCAAGCTACTTAAGAATAAAGTAAGTTCCTTTTTGCCAGAGACAGCTGTTTCCATTGCTTTTCTGGAATAGTTCATGCTTTCCAAGTTCTTATTTTTGTAATGCTTACTTGTCTGTTTTTTTTTTCTGGCTGCTATTGGATTGTCTTGAATGATTTCTTTCTAGGTAGTTGGTAATAATTTATAAAAACTTTTGCAATGCTTTAGCAGCTAACCTATAATTATCCTGCTTTCCTTCTCACCATGTAGAACATGACTGGACCTTATGTAAACAGGCTCACTTATCTGCTGCGTTAGTCAGAATAAATCCAATTGCAAGTTCTTGATGAAGATCCTTGTAGTTATATTCAGGAATCTGCTTCACATGTTGGAGCAGGAGAAACTGAAAATGGTAGGACTTCACCAATTAAGAAAAGTTGGAGTAACACAACTCAGCACAAGGAGTTTTGCAGACTGATGTAATATTGGATCAATGCATAAGAAATCTGATGAAGTTGAGATGAGGAAAAAACTTGTCATTTTAACACTGGGTTCAAAATATTAGAAAACTTAATGTAGTTGAATTGAGTATTCTCGATTCATTGGTAGCTTACATGTGTCTAATCGGGATTTGAATGTGACAAGTGTTGACAAAAGAGGAGGATTAAATAAGGTAGTCTCCAATTTATGCCAGTGGGCCAGGCAGGCAATCTATAACTCAACTGTGAGAGAATTGTTCAAACTGCAGCAATGACTTGAAACAAGGATGGACATCAAGCCATAGCAACTGGCCAGATTTATCAAATAACCAATGTGTTGTAGTGTTGACATGACGAAATTGTTATTACAGGTATAAGTGCTGGACTAGCCACATTCATATTGTTGACGTTTAGAAATGTGACTACAGTTTCTTATTCTTTCCTATCCATCCGTCATGCTCTCTTTGATACAGCTGGATGAATATAGTTTATCTATATCAATTACACTGGCCACATGCTTTTTATTTAGTGTGTTATGGGGGTTGGGGTGGTAGACATGGCAGGAAACAGGTTATGCGCTGTGAATTCACAATCCTGAATCTTGTTTGTTTGCCAATCAAACAAACTGCATCAGCATGTCTGAACCCGGGTAACAGAGAGATGATGCAGGCTTCATAGGAAGAATAGATTACACAATTAGCCACGTGGAAACCATAAGACAAGTTCATGTGATAGAGTGGTTCAACCTTACATTTGAAGTTTCATTCTGTTAAGTGGTGATAATGGTTCCACCCAGAGCATTGTATCTGTTGTCTTCACATGTCAAGTTGGTCTTAGGAGAATTCCTTTTCTGTGAATGTGTTATCTAACATTTTTTTGTTCTTTATGAGGCTTCATGCAGTTCTTACAGATAATTTTCTGTCTAAAACGATAGGATGGTCTGTTGAAGCAGCAGTATCAACTCTGAAATGTCGAATGCTGTGATGGTCTAGATAACATTATTTTTGTGCTTATATGATGTGGCAGTGGCTATATTTAATTTCATGTGGTATTTTATTGTGTATGTTCATGCATGTCATTTCTCACAGTTTCGGACACAACTACTGGGGTTCTCTCATGGACAAATCCTTGTGTTCTTTTCTCTTCTGGGGAACCGAATTGCTGTGGTTGTTGTGCATTCTAGTTGCGACAATCATGCATTGTGCAAAGCTCAACTGTAGTCTTTCTGCAAAGTACCCGTGATGAATGATTTGGTAGAATGCTTGTTGTTTCGGACATTTGCACTATGGGTCTTTATATGGTCATCTTCGACCCATTTAATAACTAACCTTTTACCAGCTACTTTGGATGATTTCTTTTTGAGTTTTTTTTTTCTCTCACTTCGATTCATGACTTGATTGATCTTTGATAGGATTTTAAAACTATACTCCAGGAAATTTGAAGTATGTACTTGCAAACTGATTTATCTACATTTTTATTTTCAGGGATGGGAACTTGCCGGTTTCTTTTATTCAAAAATACCTGGTGAAGAAACTAGATCTCACAAGTGAAACTGAGGTATGAAAAATTTATTCGTTATTGCTCTAAACATAGAAAAAAGGAAATCAAACCGGAATGTTTGGTGCTTACAATTTTGCAGTAGAAGAAAATTTTTACCAACTAATGTGTCCATCTTTCTTGTCGAGCATGTAAACTGCTGTCTTCTTATCCGTGCATGCTATTCTACGGTATCAAAAATTATAAAAACTGCAGTTGTGCTGGTCCCTACTTTTGAAAGAATAACTCACATGACCGCAAAGTCACTTTATTGTGGGTAGTCTTTTACTTCGAAGAGTTGGATTTAAGATTCAAGATACTCTTCTTCTAGATTCTCTTGAATCATCTATCAGAAGCAGTTTATACCCCTAACGATGGAAAGAATCAGCATTTAAATGAATTGTTCTTTATTAGGGAGAGTGTTCTTATGCTGAGATTGTGCAGAGCAAATGCATTTGTGTTGACGTTGCAGATTTGCAAGGCCACTCTTACAGTGTCCTCCGATAATTTTCCCCAGGTCGAAATCAGATGCATGGGACAAACCGTCCTCCCCACATTGCTGTTGTATAATTTGGTTGACTTGTGGTTACAAATGGCATCCACGTCGGAGAGAGTCCCGGCGATCATGGGGTCCTCAGCCAAGGATTTTGTGATGGTCCTGGCTTATGCACGAAGGGTGCCCGACCGCTGATCACCCTTCTCTTCATACTTATTATGTTGTTCTCTTTTTCCTTATCTTTTACATTCCATACATGTTCCTATGTTTTACATTATAAATTATATCTGTATCAAGCCATATGGATAGATCTACATTCATCCGCGGCGGTCTGTAAAAAATGTACTTTTACATGAGTTGGTAGCAACATAAACATTACTGATTATCTTGAGGATTAGAGTTGATTCCTGCTAGAGGGCAATTTATTCTCTTTACCACTTGTGCGGTTTTACGATAATGGCTGAAGAGAAATGGCGGTCTGTCATCCAAAATGCATTGCTCGGGCATCGAACTTGTCGAAACATCTCAGTGGACATTCTCATCGCTTTTGGTTTGCTCTTTCTCGAACCCTTAAGCCATGCAAAGGCATGAGCCAGATTTGAAGGCCATGCAACTCTTTCTCCAACGAGTGTTTTGTGAAGAAAGCGCTCGAAAGTATGCCAACAAACACCAGACGGAAAAAGATCATTCTGCTAAAGGCTTATTGCCAAGCGTTTGCAGGGTGGCCGGTGGCTGGAATCATCGACAGAGTCCATTCAGGACTGTGTCTTTTGGACCCAAAATCAGCATCAGCAAGTTTTGCATGTACTTTTAATTGAAAACCGATAACCGGCCAAGATGAACTTGAACCGTTCTCAAGACCTCACGGTCAAGTTGGTGGATCTATCGGAGAAGGAAGAGAATCGGGGCGGAAACGACACTGGTGCTGAGGCCGTAGCAGAAACAGGAGTCCCGAGATTCAGCGGACTCGGACATGGCGGAAGAAGCGGGGTTATCATTATCCTTTTTATAGTGACAGATATTGTATGTGTTCCTAAGAAAAGAAAATGAATTGACGGTTTGGGGTCTAACAGACATTGAAGCATTAACACCGGATCCTGCTATGGTTGCTCGCAACATCCTTAGTCAAGATCCAACTTTCACCAGTAAATCAAAGTGTTGTCCTGGAATTCAGCTTCTTAGTTGCTCTTTAATAGCTTCTTTAACTTTTCCCTTTTCTCAACAGGTCCCAGGGATGAGCTCAATTCCAACTTCAGTGCTTTGTTTGGCTCGAAGAAACTTAAAATGGGGAACGAGTGGAAATAATTATTGAGAAATAATTCTTTTATTTTGTTTAAATGAAATAAAAAGAGAAATATATGGAGAAGGATATAAATAAGTGGGCATTTCAATAATGGGCTCACTTCTCTTCCCATTTTCCTACCAAATTTTTCCATAATTTCTCCTTGCAACTTTTTTGATTCTCAAAATATGAAATGGTCCACTTACTGAATCCATTTCCTCACCGTATTCTGTCCTTTGATGTGTGCATCCACGCGCGTAGAATGAGTTATTTCTTTTTAAAAATCTTTTTCCTTCCATATGGTGTGCATGAGAATGAAATTGAAAGGGCAATTCAATACTAAAGAGAAATATGTAATAGTTTAAGATTTGGTCACTGAAGAACATTTAAATATGATACCAAGATAATTGACCTAGCGGTAGAGAAGTTATTCATTTTTATGACATCAAAATTTCAATTCATGTCACAAGGAAAATTTTGAATGTCTTGTTATAAAGATTTCTTGGCTATTAGCTTTTGGTAGGGTTGCCGGGCTAGCGAATCAAAGTAGTTGTAATTCAAATCAAATATTTCATATCAGGTACGAGATTCTCACAATAATGCCTAGAAAGAGTCGCTAGTGGTGGCTGCTTCTCTAATCTTAACCTAAGAAAATGGAAAACACACGAGGCACCCTGGGCTTCGAGGTTGGTATCCGTTTTCCAATAAACTTTCAACCACTACACAAAATGCTCCCCAACGAATTTAACAATACACGACGCTCAAGGCGCTCCTGGTGAAGCTGCTATCCTAGAAAAGTGATGTCTAGTGCCTACGACTAGAAATGTATTAAAAAAGAAAAGAAAAGTTAGTCTGAATCGAAACCCAACCTGAACCCGAACTAAAATCTGTCTGGGTCTTTTGGGTCAGATGGTAAGTTAAAAAATGAGGCTTCAAACAATTTTTTTTTGGGTAAGGTAAAGAATATATTGATTTAAACCAAACTATACAACTCGGAAACTGATATAGAACACTTACACTCAATGAGGCAACAAGCTAGGTCGAGTGGAAGGATGCCAAGAAAAGGAAGCCAAAAGCTACCAAGGTAGCAACAGGAAGCCAAGTGGCATCCACGAAACGGCCAAACAGAGAGAAAAACTACAAGAAAATACAACTAGACAAACGAAAACAGCCAAAAGGAGCCAACGGCCAAGAACAATACCAGCCCTCCGAAAGAAAAGGCAATGAGACCTTGACACGTTTGTAGGCGACGAAACAGCAAAGGCCGAAGCACTTAGTCCACAAAGATGGCTGGGTCAATACCCCAAATTCGTCGAGTTCTTCTATTTCTCGAAGTATCCGTCCCCTGGCTAAAGGAGATGGCTTTGTCCCTCACAACTTTAAGTAACGAGGCTTCTAACAATTCGTTTCCGTTTCGGCTCAAAAACCCGAACTGCGCTGAAACACATTGCTGGAGTTGTTTGAAACCAAAACAATCATAGTAAAAGCTTATCAATTGTTCTCCAGCCATTCTATTTTCTAAGAATTCCAAAGCTTATCAATTGGCTGTGAGATTTGAGACTATTATTGTTGATGAGATGTTTGATGAACTTCACCGAAGTTAAAGCTTGCCGTGTATGATTCCGATGAGTGTGTGCAGCTCGAATGTTTAAAATTAACTACATTCTCTAAATAGAAATTATCTTCGCGCATCAGCACCTTACAATTAAGGTAGACGTAACAAAAATCGATATACACTAGACTCAAGTTATTATCGAAAACTTATGTGTAAGAGATTTACAAGATAAGAGAAAAGGAAAGTGATTTTGTGCACAATTATTAATATCGTGGTTCCTACTTTCATCACGGGCCTCGACCATTGCAGAAGAGAAAATCTGCAGAAAGGTTCGGATACCTCGACCCGTCTTCGGTGCATCTGCCCCATGACCCACCGGTCTAAGGTCGATTTCCGAACGTTAATCAAACTGTCGATTGAGATCTCTGCTTCTTTTCTTTTCTCGCTTTCTGCTGGAATTGAAGAACTCAGGAGAAGACGAACCAGGCCGGACACCCGGTGGCGCAGAGCTTGAAGCTGAGAAGACGAGGCAATGGAGAGACAGAAGGGCATTCGGACGAGAAGTAATGGGGCCGAAGTTGAAGGACGCTGTTAACCATTGCCAAACACTCTTTTGAACCTCTAAATTGGTGCTGCCTTCAGAGTCATGACAACGGGTGCTTTTAACTCGTGACACTTCGATATCACTATTTTGGAGATCTATGGCATATACAGTTTCCAACAAGGTAATTTCAAGTATGGATAAGTCTCTTGTTGGCATTTCGACGGTGACATTTCCCAAAATGGGCATCGATCCGCTATCGCTTCGAAGGGTTCGCTTCCAATTGCATTGATTCAGAACATATTCCAGTCTACTTGGTTTATTCTGCTGAAGCACTTTTAAGGGATAGTAATCTCACCTCAACAGACAATGTTGGTGCCTCATATGCCGATTCCGCGTAAGTGCCAATTAAGACGAGTATCAATACTTGATCTTGAAGAATTTCGATATGCCCATCAAGTATCGGATAACCACTAATGCCAGATCTCTCGTACTGTTTATTATTGTGACATTTTTACTAAAGTAGTCTTATTGCAATTTCGTCTGTCTGCTTGACATACAAACGCCTTGACAATATCGAACCGATAGTCATCTGTCTCCGCAAATTCCTCAATAGCACCGCCATAAGCAGTGCAACTTGATCAAACGATATTGAAAACCCCGCCATCTTCTTTTCTTTTTATCTGAAAATCCCAGTGAGTTCAAGAAACCATTGTTTCAAAAGTATGGGAGTTTAACTAATACTGCATTATCACAAACAACATATCATTTTGATGCTAAACCCTGCTCTTCACAAACCGATTGACCTTTTCCAAGCACTAACAAAAACAACAAGAGCTCAAGCACAAACAGCTACTGTGTTTCGGGGTGTGCTCAATCCAATTACATTCATCAATATACAGATAACAACATTACATTACATGCAAACAAGAGAGAGAACAAGTGATAGGCCATCATAGACAAAAACCTAACCGTTCTACTGAAAAAAAAAGAAGAGAAAAAAGAAGAAGATAAAAACCTAACTATTTCAACCGCCAGCCCTTCATATTTTGTAGACTTGAGCCGACCCACTCCACAAAATATGCAACGCAAGACACGCAAACACAACACACATCAGAAAGTAAAGAAAGGGCGTGGACATGTCCCTTGATTTTATAGATCTTTTCACAATAACGATTATTAAAGCATGGACTTAACCTGCATAAACTATAAGATATACAATTTATCACTGATAGGTCTGGCTTTCTCTTTCTTGAATGAATCCTTAAACTTAATGATTTTCTTGCACAAACCAGAGCATAAAGCTAAAAGGCAGCCATTAAAGCCATACCTTTAACACAAGCCCCCGCCAATCATGTTCAGACTATAATGTATCATATTGTCTAAATTTTCTAAATCTCTAGAAGTATGAACAAGAGAAACAACCAATCTAAGGAGCTATCCCTCCCTAACAACAAGTCAAGAGTATTGACTCATCTGGGTATTCCAACATAAGTACTGTATCCAAACCCTTATAAGGGCAGCAATTTTTAAATCCATGACACTAGTCTGATTCTAGACATTTTCCAATATGGTTCCACAAAGTTATATGCACAAAAGACTAATAAAACTCAACAAGGAAAGGACACAACTTTCATTAAGTAAACAAGAAAAGAATGAAGAGTCATGACACAGAGAACAAAAATCCAGAGGCTCATCACTTGCTTGCTCAAAAAATTTGCCAGGAATATATCAAGTACAACCCCAAGTCACCCATCAGAAAAGAAAAACAAAGACCCAAGTCTACTTCATGCCGGACGGTATAGCAAATGGCAAAGTTATGGAAAATTCGTGACGTGAAAAAATGTCAATGAAGCATACTTTTCAGTATACATATTATTGCTCATAGAGAACCATCGAGACTCCAAGGCACCAAACTTCCTAGTATGTTCTACTCTTTTATTTTGCCAGATACTATGTTCTACTTGAACTACCACTGAAACAACTCTAAGCTCGTCCTCCCTTATCAAATGTTATACAAACCAACTGGGGAGAAACCATGGAGACCACTTTACCAGAATACTCAAATCAAAGACCAGAAAGAAGTCAGCTGTATCACCTCATAGTAGGAAAGTCACTCCGACAAAATTTGTCACACACTAACACCTATATCAAGCTCCAAAAAGAAGAACCTCCCTCAAAATCCAGTTAAACTCCGACACACGACAATTGAAGTAACCGCAGAACAACGACACAGCTTATCATATGCAGAGCAGGAGAAAGTTCAGCGACTCGGCGAAAGGAAGAACACAATGGAATGGAAGCAAAGGTGAAGCTGATTGTAATCATATCTCCAGAAGTATCAGGTCAATCTACACCGGCCATTATACAAACGGTTGCCCACTAAAGAAAAAAAGGAATGGAACCAGCAGTACTCACTACCCAGCATCAACTGATGATGCCACCCAATTAAACCTCCGCAGCAAGACCCGAGTCGTCATCAATTCACCACGAGAACTACACGTTAAGCTCCTGAAAACCCAATCTCGCGTCGCATGGAGGACCCAGTTCGCCGCAATTAAGAGAAATTGCGCACCGAATTACATTTAGATGTTGGTGTATCCAGCACGCGTGGGGCTTCCCACGAACGACCGCAACCCGCCGTCGCCGGCGTCTTGCTCGTCGGAATACAGGTCCTCCGTGCCCCGGAATGTGGCGTGCACGGCCACCACGAAAGCCCCGATCAGGACCGAGACCAGCACGTTCAGCCACACGTTCGTCAGGACCAGGGCCACGACCGTGACCACGGCGAGGAACCCTAGCACCAGGCGGTCGTCGACCGTCCGGCCCAGCAGGACCAGGGGCTCGTCCCTGAAGAAGTAGAGGTAGAACCAGGCGACGAAGACGACGAGGAAGACGATCATGGAGATCGGATGCCAGAGGAGGCTGAGGAAGAGGATGCCGAGGGCGATCATGGCGTAGTTGACGCGGAAGTAGTCGAGGTTGCGCTGGATCCGGACGCCAGCCTCGCCGAGGGAGTAGGGGCGGGAGAGGGAGGGGAGGCTGAGGAACTGCGGCCAGGGGCGGCGCGTGGCGAAGAAGGACTGGCCCGCGCGCGGCATCAGGCGCGCCGTGGCGGTGCTGGTGTCGGCGAACGGCGACGACGACATCGTGTTCCGGCGGTGCTGCTTCTCGACGGGGCGGAGAGCGAATGTTTCAGAGAGGAGGAGGAGGAGGCGGCGGCGGCGGCGGCGGCGGCGATGGCGATTTGGAGTGTATGCTTCGTCGATTTGGGAATCGGATTTTCCGATGATTTTTTTTTTGGTTTTGGCTTATGGAAGCTCGAGGGGCGGGGCGGTAAACGACGAGGAAGACGGCGTCGTATATAATGGGTTAGAAGAGCGCAGGTGGTTGGAATTTGGAATGTGAGGGCAGCAGCCGGCCTCCCGCTTAGATGGAACCTACAATTGACGATTATATTAATTTATAATTTTATTTTTATTTATTATAAGTGTATTAATTTATAATTTTTTATGAAATGAAAATTAATGGACAATAGTATTTCAATTTGGGATCTTTGTTGGTCAAAAGATTAATTTTGAATAAATTTATCACAAGTATAGCAGTTTAGAGTTTTTTGTGATAAAAAAATTAATTTGAAGTAAATTTATCATAAATATATCAGTTTAAAATTTTTCGTAAAATAAATTTCTAGGAACTTTTCCAATTCACGGTCACGAGGCGACATATTAGATTTGACTTGCTATGGCGAGACTTGATTGGAAAAAATAATTAAAAAAGTTTAAGACTTAATTATATAGGTTACAAGTGGGAAGACCATATTAAGAAAATGATACAACTACTTTTTAAAAAAAATAATTACTTGTATTGATTAAAATAAATAATTAATAAAAATATTGTCATTTATTGATAACAATTTATGTCTACATATTTTTGTGAATGGTAAGAATAATTTTCATTTATTAATTTTTACAATTGATACATGTGATCATTCTAAGAAAATATTTTTCAAATCATTTATTTTTTATGAAATAAAAGAGTTTAAATTTTATTGAAAATCACTAAGTTGGCTCCAAGTATTGATGCTTGGCTTCTAGTTATACAATCTTCTAAATAAAAAATGACACTTTTGGTCTCTTTAGTCATCGTAATGCTTAATTTAGTCTTTGTACTTTGTTTTTGTAAACCATTTTATTCCTCGGAGCACTAACCAATGAGATTTCAAGTATGATTTTTCACATTTCCATTACAAGAAAGACTTATATCACGCGGATTATTATTTAATATATGATATGTATAATATTGCCATCTATTTGATCAGGTCAAATAAAGGTAGGACCCATAAGCATAAAAAAGAAGAAGAAAATAATGTTGAAAAGTCAACAAAAGCAGAATAGTGACGCTCGGGCCATTTAAGACCAAGAGCTTGCGTGCGCGAGGAGAGGAAAGAAAGAGGGAAAAAGAAGAAGAAGAAAGAAGAAGAAGAGAGAAGAAAGGGCTTTGCCTATGCTCACCACGCATGCCTTAGCCAAGTCAATTCAACTTCGATTTGCAATGTCAAATAAATGCTTGCACCATTCGTCTATCTAATCGGAGTAGTTTTTGGAGTTGGATTGAATCCTTGAAATTTTGTGATAATCAAGCTGTGAAGTCTGATTTTTGACTTGCTAAGCTATGGGATTCTATGGAAATAGTGGAGTATGTTGTTGTAGAACCGTGGAATTTGATGGAGGTTGATTTGAAGCAACGGTTTAGGTGGAGCAAAATTTTAAAATTTTGCATACAACTTTGGCATTGTGTTTAGGTTTGGTAATTGCTTTGAATAAGCAATTTATTGTTGTGTAGGAGTCACTTTCGTTAGCGTTTAAGTGTAGTATAGCCATTTCGTAGTTGAGATAGAGTTTTACTTAGTTTTAATATTGATTCTATTTTAAATTGATAGGATTACAAGACTGTTAGATGTTTAGCGATGCGATGTTTAGTTTGGGCATTCCCAGGTGAGTTATGCTATATTTTCTATGAATTTATAAACTTACGTCTTAAAAGTGATAAATCTTTGTGTATCATATGAGTTATTAAAGTATGTTCATTGCATAAATCTAGATTAGGCATTTTACTATGATTTGGTATTTGTGAATGGCTTTATGAAAGATATTATGAAAGGATAGTTATATGTATGCTTTGTGAACTGGTTTATAAAAATACTGAAATGATATGAGAAATATTTTATAAAAATATTTGTAGCGAATGAACTAATTTGTGAAAGGTCATGTGTTGGTTTATGAAATGTGTTTTGTTTGTTTAATGAGGCACAAGATTATATGTTTTGGTTTATAAAACCATTCTGCAATATTGATTTTGAATTGGCTTGTGAATTATGAAGGATGTCGTTGTGAGTTTGTGTTGGCGCTTGATATCGCTATGAGCCCATTGAATGGCTTGTGGTTATGCATAGTAGAGTAGGATATCCTTATGGACTAGGCATCGGCAATAGAGGTGGAGACCTTGCCAAGGGAAAGAGCTTGGTCACCTTGTCACAGGGTGTTATGCGTGATTATGGTCAATATCTGAGCATGAGATTGGCTAATGAAATGGACCATTGGCATGCGATGTGATACAAGTTTGGTTAATGGAATGGACCATTGACATATGATTTTAGATTGGTCATTGGAATGGACTATTGATTATCCATTTTAATATTATTGATGAAAATGAAATTTTTGTTATGAGTATAGTTTTGTTGAAATATTATATAAACTCATTTTGATTTTGTCAGTTTGCTATATATTGGAGATGGGGTATTGAGTTTTGGTATAGCTTTATAAATATGGTCAATACTATGAAAAAACTCAAATTAGTATACTTGTGACAAATTTACTCAAAACTAAATTTTTAATAATAAAAAACCCTAAATTAGTATGTTTGTGACAAATTTACTCCAAAGTAATTTTTTAACCACCCATACTCCAAACTAATACCTTTGTGATAGATTCACTCTTCGTTAATTTTCATCAAATTAGATTAATACTACGAAAAATCTCAAATTGGTATACATGTGAAAATTAGAGGCTAAAATCTCAAATTGATACACTTGTCAATTGTTACGTATTATTCAATTCAGCAATTTGATAATAAAATTTAATGGAAATAAACGGAGGGTAAATTTGTCATATATATTGGTTTGGGATTTTTGGTGGTTAAAAAATTTAATTTGAGACAAATTTCCAATTTAGAGTTTTTCGTTGTATTAACCTTTATAGATATGTATAGTGTATACTCGATCTGTTTAGAAAAGATATGCACTACTCATGGGTTGTGGTTGCTTATTTCATTCATCTTTCATATTTTTTCGGGTTCCTTGATTAATGGTTGATAGAGTGAGAGTGTTATTGATGGGCTTTTTGAGAGTTGGACTTTTGGGTATAATTTGAGGCTGCATTCTTTAGGTGAAAAAATAGACATGTCATTACCACTATCTTTGTAAGATTTGGGGTGTGACATTTTTTGGTCTTAGAGTTTAGGTTATGATATTAGTTATGGATTTTATAGAACGTTAGGTGTGTTAGTTTATAATGTGTTAGTCTTTTATTAGGTACTAATGTGTATGTTTCTTGTGGTGTAAAGAGAAGCACGTTTCGCCTTGTAAGGGAAATCAAAGGCCAATGAATTGTTTCCTTTGATACCGATGTATCTCAAGCCTCTCAAGGTGTGATTTTGACAGGAGATAAAGAAGATATAAGTCCTGACTCGTAGGATGGGAGCAAGACAAGGTGCTCAAGGTGATGGAGTTCATGGGAAAAGTATCAAAATAGTCATAAACCTTTTGCATTTGTACCAATTTAGTCATAAACTTTTTGATTGGACCAATTTAGTTCTAAACTTTTTTATATTGGTACTAATTCAGTTCATCCGGCTAATTTAAGCCGGAAATTGCTGACGTGACCACCGGTGGTCTTATGTGGCGTTACGTGGACAAATTTTACAATTTTTTTTCCTTTTTATTTTCTCCTTATCCCTTGGCCGGTGAGGTCACCGGCCGGCCGACCATCGCCGGCCACAAGCTGGTCAAGGCAAGGGGCCTTGCGTCCCCTCGCTGGCCATTGGCAAGGGCCGTCGTGCCCGCCGGCCACAAGCGAGGGCCGTTGTGCCCGCCGGCCACAAGTGAGGGCATCGGCCCCCTCTCAAATCCAGGTGAGGGCTACGGTGCCCTCGCTTGTGGCCGACGAGGATGCCCTTGCCTGGATTTGGGCGGGGGCCGACGCCCTCACTTGTGGTCGGCGAGGGCGTGGTGGCCCTCGCCAGTGGCCGGCGAGGGCACGGGGCCCCTCGCCCTACCAGCCGATGGCCAGCCATGGTCGGCCGGCCGGCAACCTTGCCAACCAAAGGATAAGGAGAAAATAAAAAAAAAAAAAAGAGAAAAAAAAAAAAAAAAGAATTTAAAAAATCTGAAAAAATATAAAAAATCATAAAATTTGTCCACGTGGCGCCACATAAGACCGCCGGTGGCCACGTCGGCAATTTCTGGCTTAAATTAGTCGGATGGATTGAATTGGTACCAATGTAAAAATGTTTAGGACTAAATTGATCCACTTGAAAAGTTTATGACTGAATTGGTACAAATGCAAAATGTTTATGACTATTTTGGTACTTTTCCCTAGAGTTCATAAAAGTTCTATTGCTGACACCGAGGATGAACCATAGCATATTTGGCGGAACATGCTTCGTCTATGTGAAAGACAAGCCTTGATCGATATGGTCATGAGAGTTGAGAGGGAATGACAAAGGAACTTTAGAATTTGTTGGAGCATTGGGCTGTTTTTGATTTTGCTCGCTGTAATTGTATTCAATCCCCATTCCGAGGCAATTTTTGCAAATTGAAAGATCAGTTGAAGAAGAAAGGAATCCTTCTATGGTAGTAAGTGAATTGGTTCAGTTGTGACTATGACATGCGGTTTTTCGTTTAAGGAAAAATTCCATTCCACACTAGAAAATTTTGTTTGCGGTCAAGCAAATATGCAAATATGCATTTGTTGATGTTGACAGCAGAGTCCAGAAATGTGAGGACTCTTGCAACTTCACTGGATTGATTGTTAAGAATGGGCAAAAGCATAAATTGTAGGGTTAATATTCTGAAAAATTTAAAATTGGTACACCTATAGCAAATTTACTCTAGAATAATTTTTTAACCACAAAAAATCCCAAACTAATATACCTTTAAGAAATTTATCCCATAATGGTACATTTATGATAAATTTAAGCAATGTTAATTTTCGTTTAATTTTACTGTCAATTTGCTTAATTTGATGATAATTGACAGTTAACTAGTATACTGGTTTGAGATTTTATTTTATATATGTCACAATTGTATTGGTTTTTTTTTGTGTGTGGTATTAATCTAATTTAACAATGATATATTTGTCACAAATATATCAGTTTGGAGTTTTTAGTGATCAAAAAATTAATTTGGGAGAAAATTATTATAGATATATCAGTTTAGAATTTTTCAAGGTATTAATCCTAAATTGTAGGTAGTATTGCCTTCTATTTGACCAAATTGCAGGTGGGGCTTATAAGCACAAAAAAAGAAGAAGAAAATGATGTTGAAAAGTCAACTAAAAGCATAACACCGATGCTTAAGCCAATTAAGATTGAGAGATTGCTTGCGCAAGGAGAGGAAAGAAAGATGAAAAAGGAAGAAAGGAAGAAGGAAGAAGGAAGAAGAAAGGGAAAAGAAAGGGCTTTACTTGTCACAGACGCCTCGCCAAGCTGATTCAACTCCATTTCCCAATGCTTGATAAGTACTTGCGTCTTTTGTTTGTTCAATCGGAATAATTTTTGGAGTTAAGTCCTATATTTGAACTTTTACGAAAAATTGAGCCACAAAATTGTCCTAAGATTGTTGAATAGTTGCACCATTGGATACTTTCGTTCTTCAGAGTTGAGGACGAAAATTGTTACTATTCTTAACATAAATAAGTATCTTTGCAAACAAGAGCATCATTAGGAAAAAATATGTTGATATTTTCCTCATGATTAGAAAATTCACAATATCAATAGGGTGGCGCTATTTCCACTCCTTATATAACTAAATACATCCAATTTTTACTGAAAAGATAAAATTTTCATTGATCATTTGATTGCAATTTAAAGCAATGGCTCCAAATTATTTACTTTCCTTATTTTTAAGTTTTTCTACATCTATGTAAGATCCGCTTACTATAATTAAGAGTTTCACATATTATTTTTGTTTATTGTAGATTTCCATGTATATTAAAGGCACCATGTTCTTTTTGTTCTTAGATACTAAATCAAAACATTACATAAAATAAGAATCTTTTTGAAAATGCCAGTGAAAATACCATTATTTGGATTGACAAAAATTAACATCATTTATGAACTATTTATGAAAATATATCAAGATGCCTCATTGTACATAATGTTTTTAGTGTATTCTTAAACTAGCGTCTTACATACTCATGCAAACGTATCTCGTGAATATAATAAATAAAAAAGATAAATTAATTTATATAGTAAATAAATAGAATTGATATATATTTTAGATTAATCAAATTAAAAAATAAAAAAGTTCTCTAAGAGAATGAGTTTTTGAGATAAGATAGACAAAGAATAGATAAGTTGTTATATAATCAATGATAAACAAGAGACTTTAAAGCATCTTCAATCGCAGTTCCGCCATTTGATGAGCTAAAAAGCTAATAAGATGTTCGAACTTATGTTCAGCAGAATTCATAGGCATACGCAGCGAATGCGAAAGTAAATAGAAGCTAAGCTGGTCGACGAAAACCGCAGCTCTCATGCTTTAGATGGTTGCTCGAGTCCTATTCAAACCTCGCCGTCCCAGAGTTCTTCGACTGTCTTGTACGCTCCCAGAGTCTCATGCACAAAGCCGGTGCCCTTGATTAGTTTCACCTGCACGATCAAAATGAAAAATCCGTCGGTCCCAGGATCTGCAAATTGTTAGCTCCTACTCCCTAGGAAGTTCTTTAAGCAGTACATTTAGCTTCGCCATACTTTCGCTTGTGCTTGTTGGATTGCATAGCGCATAGGAAGAGACCGCAGGTGGACAAGGAAGCGGCGAACATAAATTTACTTGCCTGAGATATTTCGGAAAACTTGCAGAACAAGTCATCGGGTATGGACCAGTCAAAGACGTCGAAGTTTTCCTTGATTCGCGCTTCGTTCGTGCTCTTGGGAAGCAGGCTGTGGCCCGTTTGGAGTCCCCAACGGAGCGCCACCTGAGCCGGAGTCTTGCCCAGTTTCTCTGCCATGGTAGTGACCACTGGATTCTTAAGGATATCGCTCTTGATAGAATCTTTGCCTGGGGAACCCAAGGGCGAATAACCCTATGAGACAGAAAAAATCATTTCGATTCGAATTATATAACTGAGTAGTAGTAAATAAGAAGAGAAATCATGTGCAGAGACCCAGAGAAGATGAAAATGGACATGAGTAATATGAGAGAGCAGAATGCTTCATCTTGACGTCAAGCATGTCATGTTCACACCTTTAAAATTGTTAAGAACACCTTTGCCAAGAAACTCAAAAAATAGGCAGTTTCCAAGGAAAAAGTTCTATCTAAAATTTGAAGGTCCAAGAAAAAACATGCAGATTGACAAATATACTGCATGCTAATAGAGGAAAAACATTTCGGTCTAGCACTTTCAATTTTTGACGCACTGAAGTCCATGTACATCCTTATCAAGATATGTTAACAAGTTCACTTACCGATAAATGTATGCCCTTGGATTTGCAAAACTCGCGCAGCTTCCCTTGCTGCCAATAAGGGTGGCATTCCACTTGGTTGACAGCAGGAGGAACTTCCGCGATGTCCAGCAAATCGCTGAGCTTCTTTGAGGAGAAGTTGCTCACTCCAATGGCACGAGCCTTGCCAGAACGGTATAGTGCCTCCATCGCTTTCCACGTACTGGGTATGTCTGGCTGGGTAAGGTTTTCAGGCTTGAAGCCGACCGAGCCCTTCTTCATGCTCACCGGCCAGTGGATCTTCAAACAGTAAACCACATTAAGTCATATATTTATATACACCCTAATGGCCAAGCAAAGCGTACTGTCTTAATTAAGCCAGAAAAGTTCATCATCGAATCTGTACCAGGTAAAGATTCAGATACTCGAGCTGCAAGTTCTCCAAGGTTCTGTCTATTGCCTTGGGAACATCTTCTGGTGCGTGATCATTACACCTGCAGCAAATTGTCGACAAAAAAGGAGGGCTTGAGTGATTAGGTGATCCCAAGATGAATCACCCCGTTTTCAGGTCGCACGGTCCTAGGATTAACATTGTTGACTCAAAACTCGAAAATACTAATCAAAACATGTTCGAAGCATAGGGAAGAATTAAGACATGCCATAGCTTGGAAGTGATCCACAAATCCTCGCGCTTCACCACACCCTCGCTGAATAATTTCTGGAGAGCAGTACCAACCTGTTGAAAATTGGAATACCAAATTAGCACAAGCAGAGCATTGTTGACCATCCTACTAAATGACCACATCTTGATTGTGCCCTTGTAAGTCAAATGTACGTTGGCAATAGAAAGGAAAAGGAATAATTGATCTCCTAACATGAAACCATAGGAAACCAAATATTGACATCTTCCTAATGGGAAAATCAAGTTCCAGATCAATTGAAAGTGGGGTTTTAAAACAGGGCAATATCAACCTAGTGGTAGAGATTGTTGTTCTCCTGATTTCTTTTGACTAAACAGCATATAATGCAATTGAGCATATCCAGTGTGCAACTACAGCACCCCTTTTTGTTTCTGTGGGTTGGAATGATTAAAAGTAGATATCCTTTTCGAAGTATAAGCCTCAGGTTCAAGTGAGAGCTAGATCGCAGTTTTCACAAAAGCTTTAGTGTTTAAGAATAAGTAAAGTGCATAGTTTACTGGAGACCATTTCAGATTAGAGATACTTGCTATCCCCTAAATACCAAAGCAAAACGGAAAAAAAGAACTTTACGACTCAAAAATTGTAATAATATGCCTCTCTACCTGTCAACATTTGTGAGTCAATAGTGTAAGTATTCACTATTCAGCAAAGAACGACCTAAAAATCCACAAGCTTTTCTTTTTCTTTTAAATGATGAAGATACTAAACACGCAAAACAGGACAAGGACATATTGATTTCCAGGGAAATTTTCAAATGTCCAAACAAGATATACACAACACAAAGGCAAATGCAATGTCAAGCATGCAATGCAAAAGTGTGCACTCCATGTCTGACCCACACGAACTCGTGCACGACGGACATTTTCAATGGCATCACATATAACGACTCTTTCACTGATGCATGTTGCAATCATCTTGTTCTTTGGCGCATTAGCAGGAGGATAAGATGAGATTGTCAGGAACATGACTTTAGGGAAATATTCACAAGCTCAACAATGCGACCGGCTTTTGAGATGCGGGAGACTGGCGACCAGGAACAGAACATTACCTCCTTCTCATTGTTATAAATTTGAGCACAATCAATATGCCTGTATCCAACCTGCACATGCAGAGAACTACAATTAACATCCTCCTAAATTATGCCGAAACAGACATCTTTTGCAGCTCAACACAGAATCAAATAAATCGAACCCATTGCAGAAAAACTAAGAACTGCAAAAACTAGCCATCAAATTGCGAAAACCAGAGTCACCCACGACTCCTAATCAAAGCGTAAGCAACGATCAACACAGAGTGCTCCATTTTCTTGTCTCCAAGCAAAGAAGGTCAACAAAATGAAAGAAACTCAGTCACTTTTCACTATAGTGTTGCAATTCATTTTTGAATCTATAAATCTCCGGTCTCCGATCCGACGTGAAACCACGTTGCATGGCATATTTTGCACGACAAAACATGAAAATCCAAGGGAAAGAAAAAAACTTCAATCGACTCTTAACTGGTTCATGCGCCCACTAAACTGACCCAGCAGCTTCTGGAGAAAGATCAGGAAAATGAAAGTATACAGAAGCAAAAGAACAGAGGAAAAAAAGAGAACCTTGATGGCAGTGATGACGGCGTCGGCGACGACGCCAGGATCGGACTGCCAAGTTCCCAACCCGACGGAGGGGATTTTGGCCCCGGTGTTGAGCTCGAAGAAACGAATCGCCTTCGCCATTTTCTTGAAACACGAGCTTCGATCTCAGTCTAGTTCCACTCTCGGTTTGCGAAGGGAAAAGGAGTGCGAATGATAATAACGTGAGACAATGAAAGAATCGAGTCGGATCGAACCAGGGGAATAATTTATAGCGATGGGCAGGCCATAAAAGGCAACACCCAAGAATGATACGACAGCGCACGGTCGAGAGCCAGAATCTTTCTTGATCGAGAGGTTTTGTGGTTGGCGCATGAACATACGTCAGGCTGAAGCTAACACTCCCCACGGGCCACGACTATCTCGGCATCTCTAGAGATCGATCGTTTTGCTTAGACCATTTCCTTCTGAGGGAGCACCTTTGCTTTTAGTCCCACCCACGTGTTGTTCGAGGGCTCGCGTATATCGAACTTGCGCGCATCCGAATCACTGATAATCTTTCTTGTATTCGAGGTGTCACATGCTGAAAAAGCACCCTACCCGACCTTTTTGGTGTGGTTTAGTTAACGATGATGAGACGATAGAAATGAAGTAAGAGCATAAATAGGATTGACAAGTGATATGGCAAATTATAAGTGAATATTGAACAAACAGATCATATTCGACATCCATTGATAGTTTGTTGGATCAATTGATGTACTGGGTTTGTGATTAAGTCTTAGAATACTTAGCTTTTGTCATAGAATAACAAGAATTATGATAAATATTAAGGAATCGGAATGATGATTGGCCTTCCGAGTAGTCAGGTGTTTTGGTGACTTCTCGAAATAAAATACAATCTACTTATGATTTAAATATCATCATTGCAAATGGTTAATATAGGACAAAATCAATAGAGTGAAAAAAAAAAAGGCACCTACCTTATGAAGTTTATTTCTTATAAAAGTTTTCCAAATCGGTCCAATTTAAGATTACCCTTTAAATTGGTTAATTCCCTTTTATTTCATTTCATTCACACCTCTTCTCATGTTATTAAAAAACTAGTGGGAGAGCACTTCTAATTCCACGTTGGGTTGTATTACCTTTTCCCTTCTTTCCGAGTGCTACTCGGCTTCAAAGTTTTTTCTCTAGTAATTATTAGGTGAGTTTGGTATACGTATTTAAATGCATGTGGATCATTGAATATGGTGTGTCCCACTTGCAATATGGCAGGTTTCACTAGGACTAACAGTACATATTCATGTGTGTGTATATAATTGCAACGCTAGTCTATATGGTCCCTAAAGTATGTGTTTTTTTTTTTCTAATATGGTCCCTAAACTATGTGTTTTTTTTCTTCCAAATTGGTCATTCAGTTTAAAAAAATAAAAATGTTGATGTGGCTGTTAAGTCACCATTAGATGATGACTTGATATCCTACGTGGTTTTTTTTTTTTTTTTTTTTCTGAACAATATCAAACAGAATAAATATATTTGAAAATACAGAAAAAGTAAAATAAAAAAGTTTCACATTAGAGAGAGATATTCAACCCCTACAAGGATCGGCAAAGGGCCAACTGCTGTTGTTTGGCAAGGCTAGGACCTTGGTGATGGCGGTGTCACACAACCCTGATGACAACTTAGTAGGGGCGCGCATGATAAAATTTTTACTTTTTTATTTTTTCTATTTCTCTGTTTTTCTGTTCCCCGGAACATGTTTGGAATAGAAATCCGTTTGGTAACGCAATTTGATTTTTCTATTTCTGGAACAGATTTCTATTCCAGAAATAGATTTAAAAAAGAAATCAGAAGTTAAAATTTTTAACTTTTCAATTTTTGTTCCAGAAATTTTGTCACGCGCACCCTAGAAGTCGTGAGAGTCGCCGAGGTTGACGTGACTAGATTTGGCTCACTTGGAATTGCTTGAACCCAAGGAGGCGACGTCGAGGTTGCATGACCCCGACTTCAGTTGGACCCGGTCATCACCGTTTTGTGTTTCTATTGGTCTTTGTATCTATGAATGTGAGCTTCGGTTGACAGCGGCCTTGCCATCGTAGGCCAGAGGCGGAAAGGTTCGCCAGATCTTTGCTGGTGCCTAGGGGCCACCATTGCCTCCCTTAATTCTTCTCTCTCAATTTTTTTTTTTTGAATTTTTTAATGTCATATCCGGATCAACAAAGAAAAGCATCTCAATTTTAGTTTATCTAGTTACGCTGGTGTGGCATTGTAAAGATAAGCGGTGCCATTATCCCATGAGATCTGGGATGTCATAACTCTTCTCCTCGTATAAAAATTTCGTCCTCAAAATTTAAATTTTTACATAATTTAAGCAAAAATGTGAAGGTACATTTGTCTCATCAACTCTTCAGTTTCTTATATTGCCCATTCAGTATCGTGGTGTTGCTAGACCACTTTGACCAACGGAAAGGTCTTTGTACGCAACACTTGTTCTTTTTTGTTCACAATTTGAACCGAGCTTTCAACGTATGACACACGGTAGCTAGGCCAACGGCATCGTTATTCACCAAGGAATAACGGTGCCTTTTTTTGACCACAATATGCTATTGAGGACTTATAGGTAACCGCAGCCTACACAATACAAGGACAAATTGCAAATATGAGAAAGTATCTCAAATAAGCAGACGTTGGCATTTCTTTCTCCCAAAAAGGACATGAAACCAATAACAAGGAAATTTAATTACTACATGCGAAATTTGTTTAAGTTTTAAATAACTAATTAAATGTAAAATCAATTATTTTATGATATATCTGGGATAATATTTTAACATATTATAGATACAATGAAAGCCACATTAGCAAACACCCAGATTTTTATGAGACCCAAAAGGCAACGGAGTTTTCCATTCTTAAAACTCAATTCTTCACTTCTTAAATAATTCATAATGCATGAACTTTTACATTAAAGATACATGAAGTTTTCAACCTGCGCAAACTAATGAATTCACTCAAAATCATCAATTTGGGACACTAAATTTTGTTTTGGGGCAAAAAGAATTTAGTTCACTAACCCCTATTCTTTCAATTTGTGGCTACTCATTTCTTTCCTCTTTCTCATTAAAATATGAGTTTTTGATTGAAAAAATTAAAGCATCAACAATGTTTTGCCTTGTTGACGTGTCTTATGTACGCATTTGCGTCGTTAATCACATTTTGGCACCAGCTTGCGTTCATGAAAACTTTAATGGTGAGTCTACTCGTCCCTTTTAAGTAAAAAGTTCTTTGAGATCTTTTGAAAAGTCGGGACATCCACCTTTCAATTACTTATTTTGTCTTTTTTATTTTTCTTCTTATTTTGTACTTTATTTTTTGGCCGAACTATGTTCTCTTTTCAATTGATCTTTGCCTCTTTGAAAGTTCCATCAAATGGAATAGTTTAACAACGGCAAATAGAGTTTAATTTAGGTATATTTTCCCAGAAAAATTGGATGCACCGATTAACCAATTTTAAGGGAAAAAACTTATGGTGGAGCATGCTCCCTCACAATTGGGAGAGTAAGAAGACTGTTTTCTTCACATTTCCCTTTATTAGGGAAAATTCTAAATAAGGACCTGAAATGAATCTATTTTCTCAAATAATGATACAAAGTTCCAAAGTGAACTTTGTGTAAAATAAGGACCCAAAGTGGACTCATTATTTTAAATAAGAACCCGAAGTAAATTTTGTGTCAAATAAGGACCCGAAGTGATTAAGTTAATCTCTATTGAGGACCTTAGCTCGCCGGTAGACATTTTCCGGTGATTAAAATAGGGGCAATTTTGTCAGAATTTTGTGATGGAAAAAAACGGAAAATTCTAAATTAATTAAGTTTAGGTTATTCATTTAGATGTTTATGTTTTCTTCTTTCTTCTCCTCCGCTGCTCCTCAACCAAATTGCTGCCTGGTCATTGTTGTGACTCGATTCTCGTCGCTCCTCGCCTTACTTGATGGGTGGAGAATTTGGGTCTCCACAAACAAAAAAAGAAGCATATGGTTTTCTTCTTGTTTTTGAGTTCGTGCCTCAACCGGCAGAGAATTTGGGTCTTCGACTTTGCGGAGGATGGGTACAAGGAATGGAGAGAATTTCGGTCTTTGATTTTGCAGAGGATGGGTACAAGGAATGGGGAGATTGTAAAAAACCTAGGGTTTTTTTTTTTTTTTTTCTATTTTAAGATTTGTTAATTTTCCCTAGATTTTTTTTGGACAAAATTGCCCAAACTCTGGTCGTTGGAAATGTTGCATGCTTGATAGCTGGTGAATATTTGGCTGACCAGCAAGCTTAGGTCCTTATTTGGAATTAATTCAACCACTTCGGGTCCTTATTTGAGACAATGAGTCCACTTTAGGTCTTTATCTGACACAAAATTCATTTCGGATCCTTATTTGAGAAAATTGATCTACTTCGGATTCTTATTTGGAATTTTCCACCTTTCTTATTTGTCAAAACCAAAGAAAAGAATATCTTCTCGTCATTCTTCTCTACCACATCACCAATCTCTCTGGCCTACTAGACATGCCACGTCAAAGACTTCTCTCCTAATTACCATGATTTACAAGAAAAAAGTGATAATATGCTTCTATTTGTGATTATTATTTTTTTTCACAAATGTAAATTTGTCAACGATGAGCAAAATAATAATCATTCTTGAAATTTAATAAATGCATCTAATGATATCAATGATTTCTTTTGAGATGGTGATAATATTCTTTTACTTGTAATTATCTATGTTGTGGTATTCAATTTACTATAGAATTACTTATTTCCTTATGTTGATTTTCTTTCTTCATATTTATAAAATCTACCCTAGTGGGATTTGAGGAAATCCCACCAAGCAACAGTTTCCAATTTTAATTTTCTCAAGAAAACCAGTTGAACAGGTCAAGCGGTTTCCATGAGAAAATTAGTGGTGGACAAGCCACCGTTATCTTTAATGAATCACAATGACTCATTTCCCTTGTCTCATATACATAGATGCAACACATGATATCTTTTTGTTTCTAATATTCTCTTTCCACTCTATCCATACCGTCATATAAAACGAGAGAGCCTCCTATTTCTTAGGGATTTTATTACCCGATTTCCCCTTTTATCTCTTAATATGTTATCTGGAATATACTAAGTACAAGAGTGAGTTTGGTAACATCACAACAATTGAAAACTCACTACATTATTGGCATAATAATAGTAGAACATTGGCTCCGTTTATTTCATAAAAAAAAATGAATAATTTGAAAAATATTATTCTAAAAATAATCGCTTATATCACTTAATTAATCAACGAAAAATGTTTTGATTATCGACAACAATTTATCTCTAAATATTTTTATGGACAATGAAAATATTTCTCATTCAATTATTTTTGTAAGTGATAGTAGCGATCATTTTTTGGAAAATATTTTAATTTGTTCATTTCCGGCAAGACAAATGGAGAGTCTTAGATGACAAGTCACGCATGTCATTATTATTTTTATATAGTTTTGCTGCTCAAAGTTAGATTGTCAGAATTTCTCGATAGTGTGTAAATTATATAAAATTATGTATAAAGAGTTTCCTTCTCCCACATTTATTCAGATTAGGACATGCATGACTTTATTTTTTGCGCTTAATAAACAATTTATATATCTTTTTGCTTGTTGCGCTGATTATCATCATCAGTATCTCTTAAACAATCTTTTTGCGGTGATCATGAAAGCAATCGAATATATATCGATGCGAATACTAATACCTCACGTGTTTTCCACTTTAAATTTTACTATAGTGAAAACTTTAACTTTTTAGATTTATTAGAAATGTAAATCATACGGCAACTTCACCCCTTCGTCTTAGATCCCGCGCCCAATACTGATCGTGCAACCAATAAGGGCTTACATGATAATCATTCTATTTATTTGTTTTTCTATTTTTTTGTTCTCGGAATAGGCGTAGAACATAAATCTATTTGGTAAGGCAATTTTTTTTTTTGTTTTGTTTATGGAATAAATTTTTAGTCAAAAAATATATGAAATAGAAATGAGAAGTTTCTATTTCCTATTTTTAGAACAGAAATAAAAATAAAAACTTGTCTCATTGCTCACTCCCTCTCTATTGGGTGCTTGTCTCTTGCATGCAAGATTTGGCTGAACTTCTCCATGTCCTTGTTGACACCTAAAATTTGGCAACCCAATTAGTTGTTTATTGCATAAAAAAATAGTGACCACTAAACAAAAGTATTAGTTAAATTGCATATAGTTATTGGGAGCAAATTTCAATTAATTGCATTTGATCAGACTGACAGTGGATTGAATTTAAATGGATGGCTCTGAACTTAATAAAATTAGACTAAGCCTGCAGGGTTAAGAGAGTTCCGCCGAGCCCATGGACAGGATACACGTTGTGCTCTGCATCGGATATTTGAAACTCATACGTAATCAAGAGGACATTGTATTATTAAACTTGGAAATAATATGGATGTATTGTGTAAATTTCGTCAATACGAGAGAATGAAAAGGGAAAAAATATTTTATTCAAAGAAAAATAAGCAGGAGCAACATATATTTAGCTATTGAAAATTCAGTCAAGCCATTCAGAGATTGACCGAACATCTCTGCTAAAGGAAATAAGGAAAGGAAACATGCAATGGGATTTCTCGAGGGGGTATACATGTGAAAATACACGGGCCACGCGTAGAGAAACAAAAAGCAGAGAGCTCGGAAGAGAGAGAGAGATAGAGAGGGAGGGAGGGAGTCCGCGGCCAAGCTCCTCCACGGCCGTCGCTCCGGCCTGTCCAGGACGCCCTCTCTTCACCGCCACGCTGCTGCTTCTTCCTCCGACGGCGCTGCTGCTGCTGCGCTGATCCCTTGTTCGCGAAGTACCACTCCGGGGGATCCTTCTGGTGTCGATACATTACCCCACGAGCAGCATCACTGCAGGGGACCAAGACTGGAGAAGTAGCAAACGGTGATTGTTGGATTTATTGACGGCCTGGTCGAAGCAAAGGGCTAGTTTCAAGCGGAGGTTTCTGGTCTTGATCTCCACGGCTTGAGCAGCAAATTCGGTGAATAAAAATCTGATTTCTCAAGCCCGTGAGCCAGCACTGGTGCACCGAGCCGAACAACCGGCAGCCCTGTAGCTGTGATATCCACCAGCAAGCATCGGCATCATCTTCAGTCCACCAACAGAAAGACCAACGAGCGCGCCGCTACTTATTCATACGGACAAAAGTGATTATATGTTGCGGGTTTCCCTAAGAGAATTCTTGCCGTGCCTAACCACAAACGGCAAGTCGCAGCACCAAGAGCTCACCGGTTCGTCCTTGTCGCATCGTGAGCAGCCTCTTGGCATACCCGTCCACACCGTAAGCAGCACTTTCCTTCAGCCAGCTAGTCGCCGCGTCCACCGCAGTGGGAACCATCACCAGTCCCAAACCGTGATCCGCCGTCCGTGATCCCAAGCTGTCATTCCCATCGAGTTCGATTTGGAAATGTTATCCACATATCGATTTAGGTAAGACTTCTCTCTAATTTGATTCTCATATATTTTATTTCTTTATTTGAAAATTGTGATCTTGAGTGAACACTTGAATGGAATATCGTATCCATAAGTTCCCGAGTATACTAAAAAATTAAGATTATTTCCTAATTTAACAATGTGCACATGAATGGCGATTTGATCTCAATCACGAGATACAATTCCGGTCGCACGGAAAATACTCCATCCTATCCACAAAAAATACATTGATTGGAATTACATGTTAATTAGAAATCATATTAGGGTTGATGATGTGATTTTCTAACTAGCATTATAGATGCTCACGTTGAGGTAAGTAATTCTTTCCTATCTCGTAATTCATTTATCGCTTTGATTATGAATTTAAGCTACTTGCTAAGTATTTTTTGATAAAAAGAAAAATACCAAAAGAGCATTAATGAAATCTAGCATAACCAAGTTTACCGATAATATCTGCTTCACTAAATCATTCGTTACGTTTTTAATTGACACACCAAAATAGATTACTGCCGACTCTTAATTGAAAATCATTTGCATGTTAACAACTTAAACATTAAGTAGCGAATTGTGTGAATGGTTATATGTGATTTCTCTAATAACCTTTTGATACCGTAAATTTTATCAAAAAATATTTAGTAGGTAACTTGAATTCATTTTAATTTACTCTCTAATAAATGAGATAGTAATACGGGTATGCAAACTACCAAAGTAACAGCCAATGATCAAAGCGATAGATAAATTGCAAGATAGAGAAGAATTACTTACCTCGAAGCAATGTAAGCATCTTCAATGTTAGTTAAAAAATCACATTTTAGACCCTAATATGATTTTTAATTGACACGTGATTCCACTCAATGTATCTGTTTGGGTTTTCTCTTGATTATATGAAAACTAACCTATATGTAATGACGTACAAAGTATGACATGCAATTCCTAAGTAAATGCTCTAACATACAATTTCTAAACGACGAGCAATTTCATGATCCTAAGACTAACATGCCTATGATATATTTTTGTATTTCTTTTATTAAAATTCATAATGAAAAAATACTCATTACTTAAACATGCAATTTAAACTAAGAAAAGAAACCTAATCTATCGTGAGACAATTTTTTGGGGTACTTTTTTTACAAAAATTCTAAATAAAAAATTACTCTAAATTAACTATCAAGGTTAAAAAGATATCTGACTCGAATTTGGATGTAATTTACGTTAAATCGAAATTTAAATGAGAATATAATTCTAATATTTTAAAACTGACATAAACGCTATATATCCTAAACTATTTAAGGAAATCAATCAAGATATAGACTAGACATGCAACATTATCGACAAATATCAATTTGAATTCTACCTAATCTTTTTCTTTTTTTTTTTCTGGATTTTCTTTTGTAGAAACAGTTAAATAAAAGATAAGCACCCATCGCCAAAAAAATGTTCGCACAATCCCCAAAGCATATCGCATCCATTTAATTTTATTTTTTTAAAAGCAAGACAAATTAATAAGGTATAAGTTCACTAGAAGTCCTAAAACTTGTCATGAAAGTACAATTGAGTCCTAAAACTTGCAAAAAGTATAATCAAGTCCTAAACCTTGTGAAATAGGTGCAATCAAGTCCTCAAGTTAACACTGTCAATTTATTTAATGGAAAATGTTGATATAACAATTTTAAATTAATTTATCTCTCATAGTTGACTTTTTTTAAAATTGTTTTCTTTTTAATATCTTATTTAAATCAGATTAAAAACTGAAAAAGAGCTAAAATTTTATAAAAAACAAATTTGAAAGAAAAAAAAAAAAAAGAAAGAAGAGAAAGGTAGGGTAGGGGCTCACCGGTAGGTGTTGCTGCTGCTACCACCCATCACCGGGGGGTGGGGGGGGACGATCTTGTCTTGCCCTAAGTGAGAGTGGTCGATCCTTGCCAGTCCCAGGCGAGGCCTTGCTAGCCCCTGGCGAGGGCCAGTGACCCTCGCTAGGCTCAAGCTCGGGCTCACACTTGGGTGCCTTGATTTGGGTGACATCGGCGCTCACCTGGGCTTAATGAGCGTCGCCGGCCCTCACCTGGGGTCGGTAAGGCCTTACTCAGTGTCACACCCCCTTTACTTGAAGGTCGAGCTACAGGTTATTTTGCGACATCCCAAGCTTTGTCGCCATCCCGAATTCATTTATCTCTTATTATTACGCATGCGGAAAAAAGTGAACATACAATCCCTGACACAAATAACGTAGGAACGTGAGATACAAACATCAATAACATACTTTGTTTATTACATATGTGATTAGGATTACAAGTCTATTCCCCGACCCTTCATGCTTTTCAAACTTCAAAGCTCTATATTACATACATCAAAAGAGAGCTTGGTTATCCTTATCTCCACTACGGCAGCTACTTAGTCAAAATTAGGAACCCTTATCTCACTACCTTAGGGTTGGTACGCTTAAACTTAGTTCGAATCCTCGGACGGTTCATCCATACCACTAAGATTCGGGTTTGGATTGTCAAATCCTTGGAGAGGTCCTATACAAATGTCCTCGTACTGCCTATACCAAGCTTCAAACTGCATCGGGACAAGCTCACCCAGTTCTTTTCCTATCCATACAATGGATGATACTTTACAATAAGTGATATTGTTTTCTACATCTACTACGCCCATTGTAGTGACATACGTCTTTATAGGGCAATCAAAATGCGTGGTAGCTATAATTCTAAGTACCTGTAAAAGAAACAGGGGTGAGTACTTGGAATACTCAATAAGTATAGCCTCTGACTCTCGAGAAGAACATCGGTTCCTCATCAACACATGTCAAAAATCTCATGCAAACTGTGTTGAAGGTAAATCAATTGCAAAGATGTAATCAAGCTTCAGGCACATATAAATGACAATTCTTTCAATCATAAATGATGCATGCCCTGAGTTTATGCACTTCTAGCCTTCCTTTCTTGCTCATGCATGCCATGCTTATCAAGCTTTTCTCTTATGCTTGGGATTTGAACCCAAGTCTTCTTAGAGCCGTTTTGGGACTCGCACCCAATTTAATTCGGGCTTTTATCCGGGCTTCTAGCTTTTTGCCGACTTTTGGGGCTCAAACCCAGTTAATATGCTCAAGACTCGAACCCAAGTCTCTTGCCAGCCTTTGGGACTCGAACCCAGTTCTTGTTAGGAAATCGAGGACTCAAACCCATTCTTATCTTTTCTTATCTTCGCTCGAGCACTAATCCCTTCTTGAGGGTGTACTCAAGTCTTATGCACGTGTCGTGAAATATGCATTTCGTGCTGAAACATAATGCGCGTGTCATGAAATCATGAATTTCTTCATCAACAACATTGCGAATGAGCCTAAGCCCAAAGCCTCGCTCGGGTAACAAGCATAAAGGAACCTCACACCAATCCAAGACGTGAACTCGGTACGCCTCAATACTGTATCACATCTTATGGCTATGGGCGACCCTTGACTTGTACTGATCGAAAGCTATGAACCGCGGCTTTGTTCTAGTCATACAAGAAATTCAAGTATATGGACAAGTCATAAAATACATCAAACATCCAAGAATCAATTGACCTACTCTTGGCTTGTTCAAGAGAGGATTTCTTAGAGTCGAAGACGTTCGGAATGTTACTAAAAGAATGGAGAAACTACACTTACTTGGGCAAACCTCAAACTAAAGCGCAAGCTACAAGAGATGGGCGGCTTTGCTTGGAGGCCGAAAGAGAGAGAGAGTAGGGGTGAGCATCGGTCTAGGGTTGACCTTGGACCGACCCTAGACAGGCCCAACCCTGCCGGTCCTGGTCCAGTTCCTAGGGAGACTGAGTCGGTCATTGGTCCTAAGATTCCTGGACCAGCACTATGCGGGTTGGTCCTCGGTCCGGAGAGTTTAGGGTTAGTCCAACCCGGACCAATCCTGACTATATATAATATATTATTTATAATTTTTTATATATAGAGAAAACCTTAAAATAAACGGCATCAACAACATTAAACAACTATTTAGTGAGTAGTTTAAGTAATTTTACATTATTCTTTAATAAGTTAGAATTTTAATGTCTTTTACGGCGTCAATAGTAATAATTTACGAAGGAGGAAAATGTTTTTATGAGGAGTCCTCACAGCGTCCAAAAGGGCATAAATAGCTTCTTATGGCATCATTCTCTAGTACTCATTCTCTTTTGTCTTATTTGTTTTCTTAGTCTTCAATTTGCCAAAATCGAGAGAAACAACTTCTTCGCTTGCCACTCAACACTCGCCTCACTTGCTTTGGGTCACTCGTGCCGTTTGTCGCTTGCCACTTGATGCTCGCTTGGCTTGCTCCTCGCTTGACACTTGATGCTTACTTTGTTCGATGCTTACCCCACTCGACCCTCACCGCTTGCCTTTCTTAGCTGACCTCGCTCATCATCGAACTCATCGGGTTAGTCCAGTCCTCGGTTGCCATTTCAAGGAGTACAAAAAATGAAATAAAAAATTATTGGTTGGTCTCAGATTGACCTTGGAATCGGACCGAACCCATTGGGTTGGTCCGGTCCTCAATTGATTTTTCAAGGAGTATTAAAAATGAAATAAAAAAATTATCAGTTGGTCCGGGGTTGACCTTGGAATCGGACCGAACCCATTGGGTCGATCCGGTCCTTGGTCCCAAGCTCAATAGGGTTGGTCCTCGGTTCCAAAAATTGAGGACCAGCACTGTGTGGGTTGGTCATAGGTTTAGGGGGTAGTTTGGCCTAACCCGGACCATGCTCACCCCTAAGAGAGAGGGCGTGAGGAGGAGGAGGCATGCAAGAGGAGGAGGGAGGAGGGAGGAGGAAATGGGAGGCAAGGTGGGGAAATGAAGATGGCTTCTCCTATTTATAGCCCTTGATGCCATCGTTATAGAGCCACACAATCCAATCTTAAGTTTCCATGTGGCCCGCCTAAAATTCTTGGGTGGCAAGTCTACTTGCCTCAAGATTTCACCTAAAAAGTGAGTTGTCATGGCTAAAAGAATTAGCTTGGCAATCTAGTTCATAGATGTGATCGATGATGGCCCGCTTTTCGATTTTCCATTGGTCCACCTATACCCCGCATTTAATGAACATTTAATGGAGTTTGACATTAATGATGCCATAGTTGCCAACTCTAAAAATCTAAATCTTCGGTCATTAATGAGGACCTGTGTATCACTCTCCAATTGGTCCAGGTGTGTGCTACATTTTTCTAGAACTTTAAAAATATTTTTAACCTCCATATGACCTTTGAAAATTCAAAGGACACCTCACCCATTCATTTAATAAGGGGGTTTTAGAATTTTCCTTATTTTGTCATTTTCTTCATCAAGAAGGCAATCTAGAGAATTCTATCATTCAAGTTGGTTCCAGGGTCAGAGAAGGGATCATTAGGTACACCTCGAAAAACCTAATCACGTACACCCGAGGTTTGGCCATTGTACCCCATGCTTGCCCAAACTGTTCCTTTGGATGGTTGGTCGATCTAAAGGGTCGGCTATCCTTCGGTCAATTCAAGGCCAATCCTAAGGCTACCCATGGCTTAACACTAGCTAAGACACTCATGGACCTTAGAATTAATGACGAAATAGCCGGGTCTATCCTTGAGCTCATTTCGGTCGGCACCCGATCCATCCATATGGCTCTTGGTCGGTGCATTACCGATCTACAATCAAACATCACCAATTCAAAAATCCTTTCTGATCACTAAGAATTAAATAAGGAATGATGTATTTTTGATTGGAAGACGATCGCATTTGATCAAGTCAGATCGTCCGTGTATCGGTGCATAGCCAGGCGGAATCACCCGCGGTTGGGCACTACGACCGGTCGGATCAACCCATGACCATCCGCCGATTCAAAATCATCCCATGACCAATTATCGTGATCAAAAAGTCATCTTATGAGCTGGTGATCCTATTCCATCAGTATGGTCGGTACAAAATTCACGACCGACACCTCAACTAGTTCGTGACCGGTCAGTTGGTCGATTGAACCATGACCGATCCATGATTCCTTGTCGATCGAACCGATTGATCCATGACCAATGGCTCATGATCAGTCCTTTTTGGAATTTATGGCCAATTCTTATGGGCTTGGAATCAAGGGTGTTACACCTGGGGCTGGCAAGGCTCGTCGGCTCCAAGTGACAACAAATGTCACCCAGATTTAGGGGTACTCAAATTTGGGCCCCCTCAATTGGGCTGACGAGGGTCACCTACCCTCTCCTAGGGCTGGGGAGGGTTGGCCACCCTCGCCCAGGGCTAGTGACCTCTATTGGCCCCTTTGGCGATGGGTGGTAGCGAGGCGTCCTATCTTACCTGTCCTTCTCTTCTTCTTCTTCTTCTTCTTCTCTCTCTCTCTCTCTCTCTCTCTCTATAAAGGTTTTTAAAAATAAAATGTTAGTTTTTTTTTTGGTTTGATCTAATTTAAATAATATTTCAAAAAGAAAAAATAAAAAAGGCCAACTAGGAGAGAGAAATTAATTTTAAAATGCCACGTCAGCATTTTCTATTAAATAAATTAACAATATTAACTTTAGGACTTGATTGCACTTATTTGATAAGTTTTAGAACTTGATTGTACTTTTTGCAAATTTTAGAACTTAATTGTACATTTCTGACAAGTTTTAGGACTTCTAGTAAACTTATCCCAATCAACAATTGCACCTAACTGGTTATGAAATAATCCTTTCCAAATTTAGATGGGAACTTATGGATATAATATGTCATTCAAGGATTCACTCGATATCTCAATATTTCAAATAAGGAAACAATATATACGAAGATCAAATTAGATAAAAGTCTTACTAATTTGAAATATCACGTGGATAATGTTTCTAAACCGAACTCGATGCTAATCATGGCTCAGGATCATAGATGGCGGATCATGGTCAGTGATGGTTCACGTAGTGGTGGATGCCGCGAACTAGCTGGCTAAAGGAAAGTGCTATCTTAAGTGGTGCACCCGATGGTAGGTCGCTCTACTCCTCTTTGCCCAAGTTTCGTCGCCGCAGGGAGCCTTGCCACCACTGTCGAACATCTCTTGCCGCAACCATAGCTTCGTCTCTCATCGTAGCTCTAACCTCCATCACAACAAGGTGAGTCTCTCTCTCCCTCTTTGTTGTTGTGACCGAGCACTGACTTCGTTTTTGCATTTGATTCGCGATCACTTTGTTGACACCTAAATTATGATAGTCATATTTAATTATTTATTGAATAAGAAAATTAGGGGTTGGTATAGAAAAAAATATCATTAGCATAATATGATGTGTGAAACATATGGCTCGAGCACAGTGCTGCCACGTACGTGTTATCGAATGGATTTCTTAGAAGATGTAGTCAGCCATGGTGAATTTAAACTCCGCACACAACCCTTGTTGATGAAATATGAATATTTATCTATTTGTATCAATTCATATTCATCCCCTTTCGAATTATTTTGAAAAAAAAAATCATATGAGATTACTCTTAAAATGAAAGTGGGAATTGCTGAGAAATTAGGAATTAGAAATGACGGGGTTTGGATGAAGTTCATGGCCAAGCAAGGAAAAGAGCAAGACTGGGCTTCTTTGGAAAATGGATTAAAGCTAGCTATAAGTACAGATTTCAAAAGTTTGCCTTATCTCATGATTATCTATCCTTGTATCCGTTTAATCTCTATATCCAAATATGAAATCTTATTGATCACGCTGGCCATATCCATTTGGTTTCCCTTACTAATTTTTAGAGTTATTTGGGCTGATATTGTTCCTTATCCCCAAAGTCCTATAAATATAGGACATTAGCTTAAGATAAAAGGGGGCCTAACCATTGAAAACACAGGGCCACATTGAGAGAGTTTAACATGCAGAAGACGCCAAGAAGGGTCTTCACCGTGCAGAAAGATTGAGGTGAAAAGAGAGCAAAAATTCTCTAGTCCCCATCCGTGGTTGCGCCTCCTCCCTTTCCATCTCACCAACAACCAAACGAAATCCAATCCAAGCAATGGTCGAGCGAGCACTCTGATTCAGCCAAGCCTCACAATTTTATTCTGATGTTCGCCGCAAGCTTCCAACGCGCCACCAGCCTCTACAAACAGCGAGATCGCAGCCAACTCACCAACAAAGCCGCATGCCTTCAACGCAATCCATGTTTATTTGTTTGATGCATATGTCACAGTTTGGTCGATTTCGATTGATCAAACACCGTGCGGCCTTAGGATTGATAATTCTAAGTCAGCCTTCTCACACACACGCACAATACAAGGATTGGCCACGCAAAGGAGCAAGTGTTTTTCACTATGAATGAGTTGAGCTCAAATGAGGGGGAGGGACCCTATTTATACAAGTTCAGGTCTTATGCCAGCCGTTGATTGTCCCTCCGATCCAATGGTGGAGTTTAAACGATGGCCATCATTACAAGTCTATACAACAGGCCACTCAATGGCTGCAGGCATTAGGAAACAGCCACAGGCGCAAGTCAGAAGCAAGATTAGGGTCAGCATGGGCGCTTGACACGAAGCAGGTGAACCACTCCAAGTTTGTGCAAGGGCTGGCTGAGCATTGATCAGGAGTTGATCGCTGGTCGTGCACGGATTGTTCCTTGTATCGCGCATGGACGGAATAGGCATGATCGAGGGATCATGCAGGGATTGATCAAGGACCGATTAGGGATCGATGATCAAGGACCAATAAGGGATCGATCAAGGATGGATGCGGGATTGGTCAGGGATTGGTTGGGATTGGATCGATTAGGGGTTGTTTGTGGCAAGCCCTTGCGCGTGACATGGCCGAATCACGGACGGTCTTGGACATGCTTCGTCTGTCGGTTGTGTCACATACATGATAGTGTTCAGAACTCGAATCGACAGCCGGACCCCTAAAGTGCCAAAAGTTGGCACAAAGGGACACTTGAGTGTCAAAAGTTACGAATGTGATACTTAAGTGCCAAAATTGGAGAGAAATGGATCACTTAAGTGCCACTCCGGCCAAAATCCGGCTAAAATGTTGACGTGTCAATTTTTCGGCGAAGTGAGTGTAAAACGGCATCGTTTTGATGTTGACGTGGTAAAAAATTTAATATAAAAATTAATTAAATTAAATTTAAAACTAAATTTATTTAAAACATTTAAAAATAAAAATAAAATATTAAAAATTAAAAAAATTAAAAAATTAAAAAAAAAGGGAGTCGGTTGAGCGCTGCTGCCTCCTCACCACCGCTAGGAAGGGCTGGCGACCCCAGGCGGCGCGGCGAGGGCCCATAGGCCCTTGCCCTTCGTCGCTGGCCCTTCCTGGTAGCGGTGGGGTCGCCTCCCCTTTTTTTAAATTTTTTTTAAATTTTTTAATATTTGTATTTGTATTTTTAAATGTTTTAAATAAATTTAAATTAAATTAAATTAAATTAATTTTTATATTAAATTTTTTACCACGTTAGCTCCAAAATGACGTCGTTTTTGCATTGTCTAGCCACGTCAGCTTACAAAACGATGCCGTTTTGCACTCGCTTCTCCGGAAAATTGACACGTCAGCATTTTGGCCAGATTTTGGCCAGAGTGGCACTTAAGTAATCCATTTCTCTTCGATTTTGGCACTTAAGTGTCACTTTCGTAACTTTTGGCATTTAAGTGTCCATTCGTGCTAACTTTTGGCACTTGAAGCGATCTTTTACGAACTCGAATCTATGACCTTCGTGAAATACACTTGCAAATCGTAGTCCTTGAGTGCATATATGCTTGCAAATCACAGACGGTTTTGGTGATCGTTTGCATTTTTTCCCTCATCATGGAGTTTATGCAACTCTCCCCTAGCCTGTATTGTTTGCAATCTCTGATTGTATGACATTTTGGGCGTTCTTCCTCTTTTTCAAGTTCGATAATGATTAAATCTAGTAGCATTGGTATCTATCTCTAAGATTTTTGTTGCCAATTGGTGTCTTCAGCAGCTTGTACAATCTTCCTTTTTAAGTCTACCACGCCCTGCAAAAAGGCAGGACAAAAGTCTGAGAGTAAGAGTTAGAGTAGGAATAGAATATGACTGACAAAAAAAAAGAGTAACACATGGAGAATTCTTCCTTTTATTTTTGTTAAAAAAGAAAGAAAAATCCGCTTGTCCACCCAATATTGCTACATAAGGAGAACATAATACGGAAAAAAAATTTGAAAATAGAAATTTTGTACAGTTATCAAAAGAATTTCTAGTTTAGGAAATATAATTTTTATGTTATTATTGAACAAGTTTCTATTTCAGGAACGGAAATTTTGTGTCGTTATCAAATGTATTTTTTGCTTATAAAATTATTTAGAGAATAAAAGTAGATTAAAAGCCAAAACTTGTTTGCAAGAACATAATGATTGTCATTCGCTTCTTAAATTTACACAATAGTTTTTCGAAGACAAATCACTAATCAAAAGATGGGCGGGAAGGGGGGAAAATAGAAAAGTAGAGCCATGATAGGCAGTGGTCACAACGTTGGCTACGACGCCTAAAAAGGCTCGCCAAGTGCCCAAGCCAAGGGGGATTTTGGTCCTGGTGTCAAGCTCAAAGAAACAAATCGCCTTCGCCATTTCTTTGAATCCTCAATATGAGCCTTGGAATATAAAAAATGCGAATAACAAAATGTTCGTTCGCAGGTCATTTGGAATGAGAAAATATTTTCAGTTTTGTTTTTGCTTAAATAAAAATGAAAACAATTTTCAATTTTCAATTTCTTGTTTTCTCCAAAACGTGTTTGGTAAGTAAAAATTAGAAGTTTCTTCCAGATTGAGAATTTTGATAGGTATGTGACAATGCCAATCACTTTTTGATAAAGTTTTTGCCCATGCAATTTCATGGATATAACAAGTTGTCTTTTTTTTTTTTTTTTTAAAAAAAATAAAAAGAAAAAGAAAAGTGGACCAGATAAGGTCAGTTTCCAATCTATAGTATCAGAAACCGATCTTGTCCACCCTATAACTAGATTGGATTGGATTGACCGATCCTGGTTCGGTTCCTGAGTTGTCTCAGAGTCCGCAGTGTTGCTTTTTTAATGTTTTATTTCTTTTTCAAAAGTCTTAAATATTTTGACAGTTACTTTTGTGTATGATAAAATTACTAATCATAGGAAAGCTACTAGTAAAAGAAGAGATTACTTTCATAAATAATCTTTACCTTTTTCCCTTACTAAGTAAAAATAATTTACTCTAAGCAAGTTTGGCATATACGGTCCGTTCCTCCTAGGATTTATATCCACTAGATTGTGTGATTTACTTTACTAATTAGGAAACGTTATTAGAGTCATAATATGAGAGAAAATTTTGAAAGATTTTGTTAGCATGGCAGTCTTTGGGTCATGATAAAAACAACTTGTTGTGGACCGCAAGTTATTGAAGGAATAGACCCCATAACAATTTATAATTATTTGCTATCTAATTTTTTGTGATTCAGAATAGACCGTTATTCTCACAGTCGATTAAAGACTGTTATCTAATCATTTCTCAAATTTGAATTAATTGAGAAATTAATAATTTAATGTGTTGAAAAAGCTCTCTTTTTTCTATGCTTATCCTAAACAGCCAATGTGGGAAACTGATCCAGAAATCATTCCATGTTGTGGAGACAATCGGCGATTGGGCTGCAATTGGGAGTGAGTTCAGCCCAATGTGGCTGCTTCCTGATGGGCCTTAAGAGTCTGTTCGTGCCCTAAAAAGTTCACTCATTGAAACACATGGCCCCAAAATGAACAATTACAATGTTTGTTTGAATTTATCTAATTTGGGCTTCAGTGGTGCTTGGAATGCTTCAAGATAGTAGTTTTGATGAAGCCCTTCTTCGATATTGAACAACTGTAAGAGGCATGACAGCCCACAAAGAAAATCAAAACATCAATGACAATTTGAGGGAGCACGCCATTAGATAAAAATGTCCTGGTGTAACTTTCAGAAAAAATTAAAAATCCGTATAAGATGTCACATCATCATCAAATAGTGACTCAATAGCACACCCATAGTCCTTTCTTTTTTAAATTGAAGGACTAAAATATGAGCGCAACAACACACAATTTAGGGACCTTGCTGGCAAAAATGAACAAGAAGCACAAGTACATGAATGAGATTAAATAAATTAAAAGACGATAGAGACTAGCATTGCAACTATATATATGCACACACTATCATTCCTAGTGAAAGTTATTTTTTGATAGAAAAAAAAAAAATATCGTCTGAGGAAACCAAATATAAAAAAATAATGGTAAAGAAAATTGAAAATTAATTTTACTGAGATGAAGTATTCCTCTTTTCTAAACGAAGGACAACCCGTTATAAAATTACACGGGCAAAAACTTTAATGAAAAGTGGCTGTCGTTGTCGCACACCTAACATGTTATCAAAATTTTCAACCCGGACTACTGTTCTAATTTTAGCTTATCAAACAACACCTTGTCGAGGAAACAAGAAATTAGTTTTCATTTTTCTTTTTCAGCAAAAACGACAAACAAAAACATTTTTGTTGTACCACACGGAGATTGTATTATTTGTAATTGTACGTTTTATTTTCCAAAGCTTGTGTGGAGGATTCAAAGAAATGGCGAAGGCGATTCGTTTCTTTGAGCTTGACACCACGGCCAAAATACCCTCCGTCGGGTTGGGAACCTTGGCGGTCGTTTCCGACGTTGTAGCCAACATCGTCGCCACTGCCTATCAAAGGCTCCGCTTTCATTTGTTTTCCCTTCATACCCATATTTTGATTTGTGATTTGTATTTTGTAGATTTAGCGATTGCACAATTGGTGATGGACGCAGGATCTAACATGAGGGTCAAAATTGCCATATAATACACATTACTAATAATTCTTTTTTTTTTTTGGTCGGTCATTACTAATAATTCTAAACGGCTACATTTTCACTATAGTAAAATCTAAAGTGGAAAGCATGATGTATTAGTATTCGCTTGGATATATATTGGATTTTTATCAAGATAACCAAATAGCTGTTAGGATTCGATGCATACTCACATGAAAAGAGAGTAAAAGTGAGAAAGAGAATTCGAGCATGAGATTTTATCTTAATTTACCCTTAAACTAAGACTGTACTAGCTGAGGATTCCACTATAATTAGCACATTGCACCTCTTTGTTACATCTCTCAATTACAAGAGAAAGATAATATATATACACACACCCCCCTAGTAGCGATTCATTGACCCAAGCTCGAACTATAAAAACCCTCTAATGACGCAGAGGCATTGCCCTTGTGACCCTTGCCGAAGCAAACCCTAGACCCCTACCTGTTCATATGAGAATTATGAACCATATCCCAACAATAACAATTGTTTAAGATATAATGTGATGATGATCATTAAGGCCACTTGGGCAATTAGTAGTAATCGACTAACTATTTGCTTATACTTAATATCAACTGGGCATTGAGATGCACGTAGACATCGAGAAGGTTAGTCATTGTTTAATCATCTAGATTTTGGTTTCTCCGAAATCTAATATATCCCTCAAATTTTCAAACATTTTATAGAAAACATAGATAATGCAACTGTTGAAATGTACTTTGTTTGATTAGAAAAGGTGCTGCGTGCCAACAAAAAGCTATATTCCAAGTAGCACAAGCGAGAATAAGATATAATTTGTTTATTAAGCACAAAAAATAAAGTCATGCATGTCGTAGTCTAAATAAACGTGGGAGGAGAAACTAATTTCGGCCGGACTACTATTCTAATTTTAGCTTACCAAACAACACCTTTTCAAGGAAACAAGAAATTAGTTTTCATTTTTCTTTTCAGCAAAAACGACAAATAAAAACATTTTTTTTTGTACCAAACGGAGATTGTATTATTTGCACGTTTTATTTTCCAAAGCTTGTGTGGAGGATTCAAAGAAATGGCGAAGGCGATTCGTTTCTTTGAGCTTGACACCACGGCCAAAATTAGTTTCTATATATATTTAATTTATGGATTGAATTTTTATTATAAGATAGAATTAAAGTTGAATATATAAATTAAAATAAGATTAATTAAAAATATATATTTTTTTATTTTTAATTTCTTAAATTAGAATTCAAATATTATTTATATTGAAATATAATTTCAATTTTGTTAATTTAATAAGTTTATTATTTAAGAAAAATAACTTTCTTATTATGGACATTAGAAATCCTATCCATTATTATCCCACCTCCTCCATGGGATAATTTTATTCTATCTATATCCTCTTTATATCCGACTTTATCCTGTCCTGAGCGAGTATAAAACGTATGATATGATAAATATCATATCCTATCCCAAATTTTATCCTAATTGTCAAATGCAACCTAAAATACTTATTTTTCATGTTCAGGTTGGGTAGGGTCGGATCGTTTTGATAGCCCTAGCCAACATGTGAGTTTTCAATTGTTGTGATGTTACCAAAATAACCCTCGTACTCATGATATATTCAAGATAACATATTCAGGGATAAAAGGGGGAAACTGGATAACAATGACCCTCAGAAATATGAGACTCTTGTTTTATACAACAACATAAATAGGAAAGAAAGAGACTTTAAAATAGAGAAGATATCAGGAGTCACATCTATTGATATAGGATAATGGCACTAGTCATTTTTACAATTTTCCGATTTGTTCTATCTCTTTGACATATATATATATTGCCAATATAGTCTCCAAACTCTATGTTTTCTCGTTCGAGTTAATCATTCTATTAAAAATGCAAATGGAGTTGCAAATGGAGATGCTAACGTGGATGGCCGCATCAACATAATTGGATAAAGTAAAGTTAAGACACATATTTGTTGCTAGAGGTGTTAAATGGGTTGCACAACCTATTTATGGACCCATGTTTGCTTAAATGGGTCGTTAATGGGTCATGCCTTATTTCCCAAGACACCCATAATGAGTTTTAAAAATAAAAGGACTAAAATATATGGGTCTTAAATGGATTTACTTTGTACCAATTTAAGACCCATTTACCAACCTATTAAAAATACCTATTATCTAGTCTACCCTATTAGAGGTGGTAAAATTATAATTATTTTTTATTTATTTTTCTTTCTTCTTCCTCCGATGGCCGGCACGGCAATGGTAGGCGACCGGCTAGGCGAGCCTTGAGCTTGCTGGTGTCGAGCTCGCCCCATGTTGGCGAGCTCGAGCTCGCCCGACATTGGCAAGCCTCGAGCTCGCCGGATCGGCGAGGTGGAGGCCTCGCCGACGTCCGGTGAGGCTCGAGCCTTGCCGATCTGGCGAGACTCGAGCTCGTCGGCGTCGGGCAAGGCTTGAGCATCGCCGATTTGGCGAGCCTTGAGCTTGTCGACGTCGGGCGAGCTCGAGCTCGTCGGCGTCAGCGAGCCAGGCGAGCTCGAGGCTCACACCGTGGCTGCCGCCGGCCGTCGTCGTGGCCGGTGGCTTGCCAAGAAGAAGAAAAAAAAAAAAAAAAAAAAGAAAAAAGAAAAAAAAAAATTATATTTAAAAATAAAAATAAAAATAAAAATAAAAATAAAAATAAAAATTAAAAATTTAATTTTAAAAAATAAAAATAATTAAAATTCAATTTTTAAAAATATAAAAATTGTTCATTAAATTTGTGTTGTATAAAACTATTTTAGCAAACCCGACCCGACCCATCCGTTTAACAGCTTTATTTGTGCTAATGCGGATATGACATTAAAAATTTCAACAACAAAAACCTCGAAAGAAGAAGGGAGGCAACGGTGGCACCTAGGCACTAGCAAGATCCGGCAAGCCTTCCTGCCTCTAGCCTGCGACAACAAGGCCACCGTCAATCGAAGCTCATAGGCAGTAATACAGGGACTAATCGATACACAAAACGGTGATGACCACCTCCAACTGAAGTCGGGGGCATGCGGCCTTGATGTTGCCCCCTTGGGGTCATGCAATTCCGAGTGAGTTAGATCTCAACTAGGGTCACATCGACCTCGGTAAGCCCTCGCAACCCCTAGCAAGTTATCGTTGGGGTTGTGTGGCTTGGCCGCCATCGACAGTCGGCCCTTTGCCAATCCTTGCATGGGTTAAATGTCTCTCCTTTTTTAATGTGAAACTTTTTTATTTTTTATAATTTTAAACATACTTCTTCTGTTTAATATTATTTAGAAAAAAAATTAAAAGCTATGTAGGATGTCAAGTCATAATCTAATGGTGACTCAACAAGCACAACAACATTTTCATTTTTATTAATTGAAGGACCAATTTGGAAAAAAAAAAGCACATAGTTTAGGGACTATATTAAGAAAAAAAAACACAAGTACATGGATGGAATTAAACAAACTGGAAGCTTAAATAGACTAGCATTGCAATTATACACACACATGTATATGGACCATCAGTCGTAGTGGAACCTGCCATATCGCAAGTGGGACACACGATATTCAATGATCCATATGCGTCTTAATACATATACCATACTCATCTAATAATTTTTTGAAAAACACTTAAAAGCCTAGGCAGCTGGAAAGTAGGGAAAAGGTAACGCCACCCAACAAAAAATTAGAATGCTCTCCTACTAAATTTTTATTAGCATAGGAAGAGGTGTGAATGTGAGGAAGTAAAGGGGAATGAATCTATTTAAAGGGTAATCTTAAATTGGACCTTTATTAATATCTGGATTTGGAAAACTTTTATAAGGATGAAACTTCATAAGGTAGGTGTTTTTTTTTTTTTTTTTTTTTTTGACTCTAAAGATTTTGTCTATATTAATGATTTATGGTAATAATATTAAATCATAAATAGATTTCAATTTATTCCAAGAAGTTACCAAAACACATTGCTACTCGAAGATTAATTACCATTTCAATTACTTATTATTCATGCTAATTCTAGTTATTCTATGACAAACGCTAACACTTAATCATAGAAGCGATACATCAATTGATTTGACAAATCACTCTCCTCAAATGTCAAATATAATTCGTTTATTTAAGGAATAGGTATTGCGAAGTCTTAAAACTTGTTATGAAAATGCAATTGAATCCTAAAACTTGTAAAAAGTGCAATTGAATTTTAAAACTTGTCAAATTGTTTCAATCGAGTCCTAAAGTTAACACCGTTAGCCTTTTTAACGGAAAATGCTGACATGGTGCGACGTGGCCTTTTAAATAATTTTTCTTTTTTTCAAATGGCTTTCTAAATTATTTTTTATTCAATTATTTAAAAAAATAGATTTAAAAACTAAAAAGAAAAGTTAAAATTTGTTTTTAAAAATTGTTTTAAAAAAAAAGAAAATAAAATTAGTGGCTCCTCCCCGTCGTCGTCGTCGTCGATCGCCGGAGGGGCCGGCGATCGGCGGCAGCTACCATTTTTTTCCTTTTTTTTTTTTGAATTGTTTTCTTTTTTAAATAAATTTTCACTTTTCTTTTTTAAATTTTTAAATATAATCTAAATAAATAAAAATTAAAAAGCCACATGAAAAATAAAAATTAATTTTAAATGTCACGTCGCATTTTCCGTTAGAAAAGTCGACGGCGTTAATTTTGACTCGATTGAAATAATTTGACAAATTTTAGGACTTAATTGCACTTTTTATAGGTTTTAGGATTTAATTGAATTTTCGTGACAAATTTTAGGACTTCTGTAGCATTTATCCCTTTATTTAATATCCACCTACTTTATCAAATCAATTTCACTCTTACTTCGTCATGAACCAGATCAGACCTGAAAATGTCGGTTGGGGTGTTTCCTCCCCATGCGACACCGTGGACACGAAAAAGATTTTCAGTGATTCGGATGCACGCGAGTTCGATATATGTGAGCCCCATGAATAACACGTGGGGGGGCGCTGCTAAAGGGAAAGGTGACTCTGAAAAGGGTAATGGTCCTCGCAAAACGATCTCTCTCTAGAGATGCCGAGATAGTCGTGGCCCGTGGGTTGCGTTAGCTTCAGCGTGACGTCGGTCCATGCGCCATGAAGGTTGTCGCCTTTTGATTTCCACGACACCCTCTCTCGATCAAGGATACGGCGACGACCGATTAGTCAAAAAAAGATTCGGGATTTCAGTCCGTGCAGTGTCGTATCCTTCTTGGATTTTGCTTTTTACGGTTGGCCCGTCGCTATGAATTATTCGATGCGACTCGACTCTTCAGTGTCCCTTGTGATCATTCGCACTCCTTTTGCCTGCCCCCCACGAGCCCGGAGCGGGACTAGAGTGAGATCGAAGCTCGCGTTTTCGAGAGAGGAATGGCGAAGGCGATTCGTTTCTTCGAGCTCAACACCGGGGCCAAGATCCCCTCCGTCGGGCTGGGCACTTGGCAGGCCGATCCCGGCGTCGTGGGCGACGCCGTCACCACCGCCATCAAGGTCCTTTTTTTTCTCTTTTCATGTTCTTTTGCTCCTGTCTTTTTTTTATTTTCCCGATCTTTCTCCAGGGATTGCTGGGTGAGTTTAGTGGGTGCATGAACCGGTTAGGAGTCGATTGAAGTTTGTATCTTTTCCTCGCTTTTTCATGTTTTGTGTTGCAATGATTTGCTTGTGGAATCGGAGACCCGAGATCTCGAGATTCAAATATGAATTGCAACACTATAGTGAAAAGTGATTGAGTTGCTTTCATTTTGCTGACCTTCTTTGCTTGGAGACAAGGAAATGGAGCCCGCTTTGTGTCGATCGTTACTTACGCTTTGATCACGAGTCATGGGTGACTGTGGTTTTCGCATTTTGATGGCTAGTTTTTGCAGTTCTTAGTTTTTTTTCTGAAATGGGTTCGATTTATTTGATGCTGTGTTGAGCTGCAAAAATGTCTGTTTTGGCATGATTTGGGAGGATGTTAATTGGAGTGCTCTGCGCGTGCAGGTTGGGTACAGGCATATTGATTGTGCTCAAGCTTATCAAAATGAGAAGGAGGTAATATTTTGTTCCTAGTTGTCAGTTTCTCGTCTCAAAAGCTGGTTGTGTTGTTGATCAGCTTGTGAATTTTTCCGTAAAGTCATTCTTCAGACAATCTCATCTTGTCCTCCTGCTACTGCGCTGAAGAACAAGATCATTGGTGAAAGAGTTGTTATATCTGATGCCATTGAAATGTCTGTTGCATACGACTTCGTGTGGATGAGACATGGAGTGCACACTTTTGCATTGCATTTGCCTTTGTGCCGTGTATGAATTGTATAACATTGGAAAATTGCCCTGGAAATCACTATGTCCTTGTCCTGTTTTGCGCCTTTAGTATATTCAATATTTAAAAGAAAAATAAAAGATTGTTGATTAGTAAGTCGTTCATTACTGAATAGTGAATAATTAAGCTATTAACTTATGAATATTGACAATTAGAGAGGCAAATTATTATGATTTTTTTTTTTAAGTTCTTAAGTTCTTTCTTTCCCTTTCACTCTGGTGTTTAGGGGATAGGGCAAGTATCTCAAATCTGAAATGGTCTCCAGTAAACTATGTACTTTACTCATTCTTAAACGCTAAAGCTTTGTGAAAACTGCGATCTAGCTCTCACTTGAACCTGAGGCTTATACTTCGAAAAGGATATCTACTTTTAATCATCCCAACCCAACCCAAACACCCCCCCCAAAAAAAAAAAAAAAGGTACTATAGTTGCTCACAGGATGTGCTCAAAGGTATTACATTCTGTTTAGTTTTAGTTGGAGGATAGTCAAAAGAAGTCAGGAGAACAACGATCTCTAACCGGTGGGTTGATATTGCCCTGTTTCAGAAAGTCACTGTCAATTGATCTGGAAATTGATTTTCCCATCAGGAAGATGTCAACACTTAGTTTCTTGTAGTTTTATGGTCAGATATCAATTATTCCTTTTCCTTTCTATTGCTAACCTACATTTCACTTAGGGCACAATCAAGATGTGGTCATTTAGCAGGATGGTCAACCATGCTCTGCTTTTGCTAATTTGGTCTTCCAATTTTCAACAGATTGGTACTGCTCTCCAGAAATTATTCAGCGAGGGTGTGGTGAAGCGTGAGGATTTGTGGATCACATCCAAGCTAGCGTATGTTTTGGTTCTTCCCTATGCTTCAAACATGTTTTTTTTTCAAGTTTTGAGCCAGTAGTGTCAATCCTAGGACCATGCGACTAGGAAACAGGATGATTCATCTTGGGATCACCTAATCACTCATGTCCTCCTTTTTTGTCTCATTTCTTAAACAATTTGCTGCAGGTGTACTGATCACGCACCAGAAGATGTTCCCAAGGCATTAGACAGAACCCTGGAGAACTTGCAGCTCGAGTATCTGGATCTTTACCTGGTGCCGATCCGTCCATGAACTTTTCTGGCTTATTTAAAGACAGAACGCTTTTCCTGTTTTATGTTCATTTCTGTGTGCCATTGGGATGTACATTAAATATCGACTTAAATTTGGTTTACTGTTTGAAGATCCACTGGCCGGTGAGCATGAGGAAGGGCTCAGTCGGCTTCAAGCCTGAAAACCTTACCCAGCCGGACATACCCAGTACATGGAAAGCGATGGAGGCACTATACCATTCTGGCAAGGCTCGAGCCATTGGAGTGAGCAACTTCTCCTCCAAGAAGCTCGGTGATTTGCTGGACATCGCGGAAGTTCCTCCTGCTGTCAACCAAGTGGAATGCCACCCTTATTGGCAGCAAGGGAAGCTGCGCGAGTTTTGCAAATCCAGGGGCGTACATTTATCAGTAAGTGACTTGTTAAGATATCTAGATAATGATGCATGTGGAATTCAGTGCGTTGGTTATTTAAAGTGCCAGACAGAAAAATGTTTTTCCTCTATTATCATGCAGTATATTTGTCAATCTGCATGTTTTTCTTGGACCTTCTAATTTTAGATAGAACCTTTTCCTTTGACACTCGCTATTTTATGAGTTTCTGGGCAAAAGTAGTTCTTAACAATTTTATAGGTGTCACATGACATGCTTGACATTTAGATGAAGCAATCTGCTCCCATATTACTCACGTCCATTTTCTTCTTCTTTATTTATATGTCACGATTGTATCTGCCTCCTTACCAACTAGTTAAAACAAATAATTAAAACCCTTTGGGTCTCTGCACATGCTTTTTCTTCTTATTTACTACTAGGCAGTTATGTAATTTGAATCAAAATGGTATTCCTTTCCTATAGGGTTATTCGCCCTTGGGATCCCCGGGCACGGGATCTATCAAGAGTGATGTCCTTAAGAATCCAGTTATCACTACCATAGCAGAGAAAGTGGGCAAGACTCCGGCTCAGGTGGCACTTCGTTGGGGACTCCAAATGGGCCACAGCGTGCTTCCCAAAAGCACAAACGAAGCACGAATCAAGGAAAACTTTGACGTCTTCGACTGGTCCATACCTGATGACTTGTTCTGCAAGTTTTCCGAAATACCTCAGGCAAGTAAATTTCTGTTTGCTGTTTCCTTGCCTGCCAGCATTCTCTTCATGTGCGCTATGCAATCCAACAAGCATGAGCGGAAGCATAGCGAAACTAAAGTACTACTTAAAGAACTTTCTAGGGAGTGAGAGCTAAGAAATTACAAATCCTTGGACCGATGGATTTTTTTTTTTTTGGGTCGTGCAGGACAAACTAATCAAGGGCACTGGCTTTGTGCATGAGACTCTAGGCGCATACAAGACGGTCCAAGAACTTTGGGATGGCGAGGTTTGAATAGACTTGAAGCAAGCATGTGAAGCATGAGAGCTGTGGTTTTTGTCAACCAGCTTAGCTTCTATTTACTTTCGTATTAGCCGCTATGCCTATAAATTCTGCTGAACATAAGTTCAAACATCTTATTAGCTTTTTAGCTCATTGATTGGCCGAACTGTGATTGGAGATGCTGGAAAGGCATGATTGTTTGCGTATTCGTGACTTATATATATGACCTACTGTTATGGATGGTCCATGTTTATTGTTCCGTTTCCTTTTTGCCTTTATCTATCTTCCCTTCTCACTTTTGCTCCTCTTCCTCTCTCTCTCTCTCGACAAAAACTCGAACGACACCCACCTAACTCAGGTGACGACCCTCTCTCTATTTGGGTTGCCGCCTGTCGCACTGTCAAGATGCATGACCTACTACTACCACTAACAACGGTGTTGGTTACTTCTTCTGGATTGATTTAATAATCATATCGTTAATCTTTTTTCTTTGTGAGCTCTACGTGTTGCAGTCAACTTTCTCGAAGGTCCCCTGATCTGTCGTCGCCACGATGGAGGCTGCCCTCCGATCGAAGGTCCCGAGACTGAGGCAACCATAATAGACACAAGAGGCACGCGAGCTGCGTTTTCCATCAATAACTTAGCTTTTGTTTACTTTCATATTAGCTGTTTATGCCTATGAATTTCTACCAAACATAAAACATATATGTAATCAAGTAAAGAGATTTGCCCACTTGATTTGGATCATCATTCTTTATGCGGAATAGCAACAATTCAAACTCAAGAACTTCTCTTCTATTATCCTCTGTATCACTAGCTTAATGAGATTACCTTCGTTTTTAGCGTTTAGTAATCGCTTCTTATGTGAGGATAATTATATGTCAAGATTAGAGAAAAAATTTGAGCACTATTTATAAAGTTTTCAATAAGGCTCTCTCATTACAGGACGGGCTTTAACTCAGCTTATTCTAGCTAGTTCTATATTAGATTAATTAAGAAACTTTTATCTCATCTTATTAAACCAATCTCGTAAAAATATAAATTATAATATCAATTAATATAGGCCACATTTGAAAAAACTCTTACATTCTCCCACTTGGGCTATATTAATTGAAATCATACTGTATGTACATGCCTTGATTTAGAGATAACTCTTAATAGTTAATCATATCCCATAAAGTCTCAATACCAAATTATGACGGTAATTGTATGTGTAACATGGAGCCTACTATGGTCACACACTATTAATATAAATTCAATATGGTAGTTTGGTAAATGGATAACACCTGTCCTAAAGAGTAATACCTCATGTGTTACCCCTTTGTCAGTCATCATTCTTTTATCTTAAGTATCACAAAACCAATGCCATTAGGGAATATCTTTGTGGTCTAAATGAACCAACATATGTCTATCCTTATGGTTAACTAATCTTTATGTATAACAAGACATATCCTTAAGGCTAGTAGCTGGATGCCCTTAACCTTTACTCAAATTTTACACAATACCTTAAGATTTTCAATATATATATCTTATTCAACTTGATAACAATGCATTTAAAATCACTTTATTGAATACAAAAGAGTTGATATATATCACAATGTTACCAAATGTAATAAATGCCGGTGCAAATTTTATTAGAGCAAAACCAAAATGGTTCCACCAAACAACAACATTTTATAATATCATAAGCCCATGTTAATGACATGTTGTAAAAACACAAGGGTGAAGGCCTTTAGTTTGTGGAAGTGCGCTCTACTGTAATGTCACCATTCTGTATCATTTCTTTATAGTAAAAAACATAACTACCATATGTTTAGACCTCTTAAGATCTCTGTTGTTGTTAATAAATAGCAGTACATAGTTATTATCACAACACAACTGTAAAGGTCTATCCATAAAGTCAAATACGGTCAACTCCCTGATGAGGTTCCGAAGCCAAATAACTCGAGTAATAACTAAAAAGCATGCTACAAACTCCGCTTATACGGTAGAGGACGACAAAGGTTTTTGTTTCTTACTTTTCCACAATACTGCACTTCCCGCTAACATAAAGATGTATTTCATTCTCAACTTCATGTCATTTTAATAGCTAGCAAAGTTTGCATTAGAATATCTTTACTAGTTGTAGGACATGAACATATGTCTATAAATCAATATATAGCCTTTTGTCCTCTTTAAGTATCTCAAAACATTCTTGGCAATAACCCAATGGTCGTGTTTTGGATTAAACTAATATTCACCCAGAAGTCCTATTGCAAAAATGAAGTTTAGTCTAATGCAAATTTGAGCATACATGATACTTTTAAGAACATTAACATAAGGCACATCGTTTAATTGGGTTTTTTTTTCAATATCTAAATGAGGACATCGTGATAGATTCATTTCATTACCCTTAATGACAGAAGTAATTCATAGCTTGCAGTGATGTATACTGAATCTTACCAAAATATGATTAACATATCCTCTCTAAAACAAATCCAATATACGGCGAGAATGATCCTTACAGATCTTAATGCCAAAGACAAAAGACGTCTCATCAAGATCCTTTATATCAAAATTTTTCAATAATATATACTTTGTCTCATGCAGTAATTCAAGATCACTACTTGCAAGCAATATTTTATATATAGTGCGAGAAAAATAAATTTGCTCTTACTAACCTTGTAGTATATTCACTAATTTACTTTGTTCTCAATAAAACCGAATAAATTGACAGCACTATGAATCTTCAAGTATTTTGTTTAGAAACTTGCCTGAGGTCATAAATAAGGCTTTTCAGTCTACACACAAATTTACCTTAATCATCTACTGCAAAACCTTGGGATTGTATCATATAGACTTTCTTATCAAGTTATCTACTTAGAAAGATAGTTTTAACATTCATCTTGCATAACTCCATATCAAAATGAGTTATAATGTTATGTTCACTTTGAAAGAATCTTTAGAAGAGATTAGAATTTTTTTTTTTTTAGTCCACTCATTCTTTCCGAGTGAAACACTCGGTTACTAGTTTGGCTTTAAACTCCTCAACCTTTCTTTGGAGTCCATTTTAATCTTATAAACCCATCTGTCGTTGATGAGCTCATAACTTTCAAGCAACTCACAAATTCTCAAACACTAATGTGTTTCATAGATTGCATTTTATCTTTCATTGCATCTAACCACAAATTTGATTGAGGATGTGATATCCTGATTTTCGTTTAACATGGGTTTAATAATATTGGGATATTTCAATTTCACGTCTGATGGAAATCTGGGTATGTGGTTCTTTCAGCAAAAACATCACTTTCGGTAATGATGGTGATTATTTTACTTTTTCAAAATTTATCTATCTATTTTCGAATAACACGTTAATGTTCATTTTAGTTAGAATCTGTGATTATTTTGTTTTCCTTTCTTTGTATTTTTAAATCGGAAATCTTATATTTCGGACCATAATTTAAGACCTTGGTCAATTTGCGTGACAGTCTCGTGTGTCGGCACTTAGTCAATGTGCCGTCGCGACGTGCCATTTTCTCTCCACATGAGACTTTTATTCTCTATTTGGACCTCGACATGTTTTCTTGTCTGCTTCGTCACAAGGCCACCGACCCCACCATTCCGCACCACTGCTAATTATTTAGCCAAATCCGCAGACAAATTTTTTTCTAATTCCGGCAAGTCTTTTGCTAAATTAACAAATTTCCCACTTAGCCCCAAGCTGCTTCCACCCTTTTTCTTAGCCACCTCCGCCTCCGGTATTGCCTAGCCCGACCCGATCACTAGAAATAAACCAGCAAATTTTTTAACCACTTCACCTTCACCCATCTTCTTTAGCCGACACCCCAAACCTCCTCCCTCTCCATTTTTCCTCCTCCGCCCAAACCAGACACGAACTCAACGCCTCACAGCTATGCATCTTCTCCCAACGGTGAAACCAGCTCTATTTTGCCTTGTTTGGAGTCGCCACAGCTGCCCGAGAAGTCCCCAACTCTGCCGGCGCCTTCTCCCTCTTTTCCCCCGTAAGCTCAAACCAGGCAAGTGGAGTTTCCACTGACTTTACACAAGTCTAAAGCTGCTATTGTCTCGAGTTCACGGATTAGTTCCGCCTAGCTATGCATGTGGATTTTGAGCTCGGTTTTGTGATGTGGTTATAGAGGTTGGGCGTTGAAGCTCTGTCTAGAGCTGGGTTGGCAATGAATGGGGTCTTCTACTATCTGGATGTGACTGTGGAGTCGCCCTTGGGGTCTAATGTGGCACCCCCAAAACACAATATAGGTCGCCACAGATACCTATCGCTCTACTTACTGAGTAACAGATACATGTCTTTGATTTTAGGTTAATGAGGAATCCTTAATTTATAGGCATTTTTTTTTTTTTGAAATGAAATTGGCACAGCTCATAGCGAAAATAAAGACGAGTCTCACCATCCCTCTACTCCTGAAACGATGATACAATGCACACCAACTACACATCGAAGGAAAACATAAAGCCGAGCCACTTTTATTTATATTTTTTTTATGATGGACATCTCGGGTCAGTGCAACAAAAAAACCAAGGCTTTTCACTAAACTTGGCTACAACTCAAAAGAGAGATATCGACCCCCTATATCGATCACGTATAACCCTCCATCTACAAGTGTCGGTTATCTCCAAAAAGTGTCAGCTCCCACTCCTCACGTGGGCCATCACACCCACCCTGGTGCATCAGGCGGTGGCGGCGGCAACATCCCCAGCATCACTTTGTCACGACGGACGTGTACGGACAAGAACTCCTGGATGACCGGGCCCCCAGCTAGGCCCATGTCATACATCACCAGCACCCAAACCTGTATGAACACCAAATCATGGATGGCGACACATACATGCTCCATACACTCGACCTCCACGTCAGATGAAAGGCCGTAAAAGGTACCGCGCGTGACTGGAGGGAGAGGCATCTTTCTAATCTGAAATGTTAGTCCCCAAAGGGGTGAGTACAACCACTCAGCAGGTAAAAGATCCATTAAACTACTCAATGCATCAATCAGAACAATCATGACATCATGGTAAAGTACATATAGTATTAACAATCATGACATCAATCAGACATGTTAAACATATCTCACCTTTTTGGCCACGCACATTACATCAAAACAACCATGTATTAAGTCACCATGTTATGTGCATATACCACCATACACTTATACATATAACCTCATACATGTCACCATACCATGCGCACATACCACCATGCACTTATTCACATAACATCATACAACTATGCATGCATGTCACCATACTATGCATGAATCAATTTCAACTTTTATCTTTCAATTGGATCACCACATCTTTTTTTCTCGGGACCAGTAATTACATCCCACATTTTATCGCTCGCACCCAACCTGGCATCGCGAGGAACCTTCAACACACACCTCCGGATATCTCGAAACTCCCGAGGACATCTGGCACACACCTTCGGGCATCCGGCACTCACCTCCGGGCATCCCGACACTCCTGGGGCATCGTCGGCTCACACCTCCGACGGTATCCTCATTTTTCATAATTCATATTCACAATTGTGTCACAATATCAACATGGCACATGATGTGATGGCAACAAGGTCAATTTCAGCTTTTGATTTTATATGTAATGCCATATATCGTCACATGTGCAGCAAGATCAATTACTTAGAAACAATATAATTCATGGGGCAAACTCATGGATTATTACTATTATTTTAGAAACAGAATGCATTCTTTTTAATTTACACTTCCTTAAAATTTAGTGATTGGCTCTAATAATTTCTAAGAGTTTAATACATCAAAGACAAACTCTAGAGGCATTTATTTCATGAAGAACACAACACCACCAGAATTTTATACAAAACAGAATAGTCCATGCATAACAACATTTGAAATTCGCACAATCCAACTTGCACAGTTTTAGAAAACATTTTAATTAAATACTCAAATGACCTTCAAAAATTATGAAATTCGAATATGTGATAGTCAAGACATAAAAGCAGATATTTCATGAAGAACACTACACCGAAAGATCCCCATATAATTTCAATATAGACCACGCATCACAGAACTACTATTCTGTCCATTCAACTTGCACAGTTTTTAAACATTTTTGATTAAATAGGCAAATGAACTTCAAAAATTATGAAATTTGAATATGTTGTAGGCAAGACATAAAGAGAGATATTTCATGCAGAACACTTTTCCAAAAGAATCTCATACAAAACGATATAGACCACGCATTGTAATATTACAAAGTCCGAACACATCAGATTGCACAGTCTTAGAAAAATTTCCAGTTAAATACTCAAATGACCTTTAAAATTTATGAAATTTGACTATGTGATAGCCAAGACCATAAGGTAGATACTTCATAAAGACATTGAAGTCAGATTCGTCCTAGGTAATTAATTACAGACGGTTAAAACCCCTGTTCCTAGTACCGAAATTTTCCAGATCTAACCATCTCTAAAGGACCACGATTTCACTTACCTATTTTTGTTTTTTTCTCTAAATTTTTGATATGTTAAACCTTAGGATGTCCTTTACAACTTTTGTTAAGAAATCGAAGTGAAATTTCAACAAAAAGATTGCCTTACCGTCCATGCATTCATCAAGGGTTGGTACCAAAATTTCCAGATCTAGTCTTTCCAAAGAACAACGGTTTCACCCACTTATCCTTGTTTGTTTTATCCCAAATTTGAGTTTGCTTATATTCCAAGAAGTCCTTTACAACTTTCATTTAGAGGTTGAAGCCAAATTTCACCTAGAACATCACATGCAAGTCACTAGAACATCCTAGGTCAAGCTGTTTTTCTCAAGAACATCACACTAGACTAGAGCACCACTCTTATAACTAACATCCTATATCTCCGAAAATCATCACAAATCAATTACACACACACTAAGCACAGTATGCAAGAGTAGATCATAGGATCCCACTTGTCTCCAAACCGAGCAAACGGTGAGCACAATGGCGAGACACGGCGGCGACGGATGGCGATGCACGGCCCCTCCTCCTTTCTTCTTCCCTTCTTCCTTTCTTTCTCTCCTCTCTCTCTCTCCCTCTCTTTCTCGCTTAATCCGGTCACTTTTCCCCTAATTTCCTTCCCTCCATCATTAGCCATCATTATCTTTGCATGGCTTGACACTTGGCCATTTCCATGGGACAAATGGGGGGAGGCATGCAAACCGGACTCCCACCCCCCCTCCTTCGTAAGACCAATGGCCCTTCATGGGCTCTATGGGCCGGCCATCTTGGCCCATCTTAGGCCTAACACTCTTGGGCCTAAGACCCAAGCTTAAAAAAATCCAAAATTGACCTTTTAAAAAACCAGCTAAATCCCTATTTAATCAAAGTACTAAAGTGCAAATTAAATGGCTATAACACTTGCAGTCATAAATCCATAAGTTCCAAATTTATAACACATGGCCAAAGATAGAACTTTCTTTCCTAAAAAAAATATCCATTTAAAAGCTTGGCCATAGATCTCATTGCAAACCATGGATCAAAAGGGCTACAAAAAATACAATAACGATGCTTCCATCGCCTATCCATGACTCATGGCATACTTAGGGATTTTCATGAAATTCTAGGATGCCACATCTAAAGTGCACAGATAAGCTTTGGATAGCTTTGCATGTGCAATCCATGGACTGAGGTGGCTGTTAAATCCAAATTTGGGTGTTGGAACACTTGCTTTGGCTAGGGTAGGCTCTTGTGTTGTTGGCCACTGTCGGAGAGTTGTGGATGTCGACTTTCACTCGATCGATAGTCCATGGACCTAGGTTCTGCTATTTTAATCCTTTTGGCTAAGTCTCAGTTTGGGGTCTTAAGGATTGGGGTGATTTGGGAAGCTTGGGAAACACCAAAACCTTGTCCAGATGATAACTTTATAAAAATAGAGTTATTTTACCTATTTTAGGCAACAAATAATACAATATCTATGAGAAAATATTTAGATTTTCTTCTGATTATTTGAATTTTCCTTGTTTATGCATAATAATGAGATATGGAGAAGAAAATGAAAAATGGCAAACATCAGGAATTCAAATAAAAAAGTAGTGGAAGATGGATATCAAATCAAGGAATTCTTGATTTCGTTCCCTAATGTTATTTGCAAACATTGAAAGATAGATATCAAATCAAAGATCCTCCGTTTACTCTCTAATTTTATGCGCAATTGCTTGAAGATAAAGATCTTGGATATATCCTATAAATAGGAGAACATTGAGAGCTTGAGGGAGCAGCTAGGTTTTTGTTAGATCGTTTTTCATTGTTTTGAGAGTTTTTCAAGTATTTTGAAGAGAAGATAAAAGTGGTGACAAAATTCTTGTTCTTTAATTCAAGATGCTGTGTTTGATTTATATTTTTATTTATTCTTCTACTATGTTCTAATTTTCTTTTGTTAGGGCTACGATGTAGCCTAACCATAATGATGTGAATTTCATGATTTTTATATTGTGCAATTGATTTCATTCATGTGAGTTATATATTATTGTGCATAATGCTTTTGAGTAACTGGCAACCATTTGAATGATCTGATATGCATGTTCGAGATTGAGAAGTGATAATATGTAATTATTCATTATAATATATAATCATGAATTAAACGTGGATATATATACCGCATTATTTATGTAACTTTTAGTAATAAAGTGATCCAAAAGATTCATTGTAAGTTGGGAATATTCATAATTTTTAATGCACTTATGTTTATTTTAATTTATATAGAGATATTGTGGATTAATAAACCGAGTAGGTTTGCTATACCTAGATATAGAATAGTAAATAGATTAGGAAATTCCGCTATCACATGTTTGATATTATTCTTGTACCCACAACAATCTGAAATTCATATCTAGTGGTTATGGTGAAATCGGATATCCTAACATATTTATCTGATTGATTTACTGCATTTAGTCTCTAATTTTGTTTTTAATTTATTCTCAATTTTATTTTGATTTGTTGGATAATTTTTAGAATTAATCTATTTTAGTGTTTAATTAGTTTATTAATCATCGATCTCCGTGGGACGATGCTCTTTATTATCATTATATTACTTGTCACATCTCGATCCTCCGAGCGTGTGCCCATCCCGGCTTGGTCGATTAAATAGCGATATCCCGGGACGCATCGCCGATCCATTAATTTTAATGCACATGCGGAAGCAGATAAATAATTCCTAAATAACAATTCAATGGGATAGAGAAGTAGGGTCAAATTTTGAAAACTGAAATCACAACACACTTATTCATACATATATATTTATAACAAACTGAGTCATATATGTACAATACAAGCCGATCTATATATATAAATACATAACGTCTGCAAAATAGGGGGGTTTTCAAACAACCATGGGTCCTCGTCCTCCTCTTCATCTTCCTCCACACTCCAACCGGAGTCTACAGTTGAATACACCGGGATCTTGGATCTGACATGTCTGGCTCCACTTTTTCACCAAACCTCCTAGAGGATTTGCTGTGCCTTTCCCAAGGCCACTTCCAGTACGTATAGAGGAATCTCAAACTTAGGTATGGGACATTCCCTCTCTCCATCTTGAGCCTAGCGATACCATGCTCTGTATTGATGGGGCACATTTTTGGGTAAACCCTCATCAACCCATACTATGGACTTCACTAGCTCATAGGTCCATCCCCTGGGGCTCCCATGCAGAGGGAAAATATACTTCTGCTCTGTTACCTTCTTAGGTTGACCAAAATGCTCGGGAGGAGCTACCATCTATGGACTTGAAAAGTAATCCCACAATGGGGTGAGAAGACGTTTCAACAAATTCAACTCCCTAAGACTCAACTAAGAAGAAAATATGCCCTGAAGGCTGCCTAAGCACAAACACGAGTCAAAGAATTTACCTTGGCCTTAGTCCATTCCTACGAGTCAATACAACATGCAATTCATAGAATCACATCGACAAATCAAATCATCACATCGGATTGAGTTATCGATCAATCGACTCTGTCGATTTCATGTCAACAAGACCATCCCCCGGTCATCTCAATCAATATTATCTATAAAGTCCAATCATAATCAGGACTGCTCACTCTAAGCTGATAATAGATAATATAGCTCACTAGAAGCTGCTAGATATACTGATATAGTATACTAATTATGCTCACTAGAAGCTGCCAGATATACTGATATAGTATACTAATTATGCTCACCAGAAGTTGCCATATATACTATCCTTATCATCTAACATTTTTACCATTTTTATCATTCTCGATAAAATAATCGTGTGGGTACACTGTCGGCCTTAGCCAAAATACAATATTTTCCCTTTTGAAAATCCCACTAATTTCACTAATCCATAACATATTTTTGGTGTTGTAAACCAATGTTCGATGATTTTCTAATTAATTACTAAAATAAGAAAATTTGGGATAAATTCCCAAAATTACAAACATCACTTAATTTGCATAAAATAACAGTCAATTAAATAAACATATCACACCACCGCAATCATCATAAAATTCCGATCACCGATTATCCCGGTCTAATTTCCGGAAAATAAATAAATAAATAAATAAATAATTACGGAAAATAATTAATAAATATAAAAATACTCACTTAGGCCCGTAAAGCCTAATTAAATACCAAAACGGGCCTAGAAAAATTCCGAGACTCATTAATTAAATGCTATGACCTGTCTACTAGCTAATTACACTACTTTATCCACCTAACATGCAATAACGGTTAATTAAATTGCTAATCTACCATAACTATCCACCTAATCCATACTTAGTCTAAACTAATCAACCTTTAAACGTCATTAACTTATTAAGTAGGAATTAGAGAGTTAAACTCACTTGATTAGAGATCCGCTCGGATCAAAACGACGAAGACACCGAGAGGCTCGACAAACTCCAAAGCGGGACCGCTAAACGAGGTTAGGAAATGGCCCAAAGTGGGCCAAATAGTGGTTGGAATACCCACTAACTTTAGCTCTATGGTGGTGCCAAAGGAGCTATTACGAAACGGCCACGGGCGGTAGGGATGGACGGCGATGGTGCAGCGAGGTCAGGCGGATTGTGGTGGAGCTTCACGGTGGTGGAGGCGGGTTGGATGGGCTCCGATTGAGCTCAACGTGGCCTGAGGGGCTCCGAGCTGGGCTGGCATGACGACGAGATGAGGCTAGACGGTCGCGGGGCTAGTAAACGCGCGACAGGCAAGCGGTGGCTTCCGGTAGTGCACGGCAACGGTCCGACTAGGTTGCTCAACGGTCAACGGAAGGGGAAGGTGAGTTGCTTTGTTTTTCTGGGTTTCTGGAGGTCATCGTACGACTGGATGGAGGTAGAGGGTGGACCGGTGAAGAGGAGAGAGGAAGAAGGATGGAGGGGACCACCTTTGGTCTCTCTCTATCCCTTTGTCCCCTCAGTGTGTCCCATCAAGTTTGCTAGCCTCCATAGCAACATTTCCAGTAGCCTTGGCTTCTTCTAGAAGCTGTTCAAGTGGTCCAATTGTCATGGGCAAGGGGGCTATGAATTTTGATTGAATTTCCTTCAATTGGGATTCAATTCCTTCTTGAATCGGTGTAATTCGGCTTCTAAAAATTCAATCGTCGAACTCTCGATCATCTTGGCATTTTTTCTCGCCATTAGAACCCACTTGCATCGCAAATTTGCGATAAAAAGTGGTCCTTTGATTTTTCCGATCGAAATGGCCCTATCTCGACTTTTTTCGCCAAAACTTCGGTTTGCAGAAAAATCTTCAGAGACTGAGTTGACGTTTTTAAAATGACTCGTGACATGATAGATCTTTCAATTTCTGAAATCGGATTCAAATTTGCGGTTAATTTTAATCTGACGCGATTTTAGCGTGACCAAGGTTACTTGGTAACTTTTAGAAATATTTAGTGCAAATGACCATGGTTGATTTTCTTTAAACCACAATGAACCTTTTCGACACATTGGCGACTCTCGGTGGTCATGAAAATCTCGAGATTTCGATTACGGACATAGGGTACCAAAACGACAGAAAAATCAGTCTAATGCCAGTTGATGAGAATTTTGTAATTTAGTAGAATCACCCACATTTAGCCACACATCTCTATCAAACCGACCTAGCTTTGATGTCTAATCAACTTTTAACTGTGCTATAATGATCTCTGCAGATGAGCACGGTCAAATAATCGATTCTTGGTCGAATTCCCAAGTTTATTGCATTAAAATCCCTTAATGACTTTCTCGGATAGTCTAGTTATCTCAGGAGTGATCGGCTTTGAGAACAACACTATAGGCGTGTCGATGAAAGGCCGATTAATTTAATTGAAAGAAGAACTGAAAAATTTAGGATGTCACATTACTTGTTTGACACATTCACTTGCGTTTAAAATTTTACGAACACCAGACCTCTTCAAGCCAGTTTCTTGGTCAGGATTGTTTAGTGGACAAGCTCAAGCGATAAACAATGAAGTTTGAAAGCAGTGCATGTGTTTCTGTGAGGCTTGGAGTGTAAGAAAGCAGAGTCATAAGATTGGATGATGCTTAGCGATCGCGAGATGATGCTACAAGCCGAGGGGGCTATGTCCGTGAGACCTGAGTGAGAAAGGGAACATGTGTATGGGCTATAGTTTGGTTCCATGAGACGAAGAGAGCAAGAGAGAGTGAGTGAAGAACCTTGGGCTGAGCTCGGGAGGTTCCAAGTTAGGAAGAGTGTGTCACAAGTTGTGAGTGAAAGTCGTGTGGATATTAGGAAATTGAACTAACTAAGGGAAGTGATTTGTGAGGGCTTGGGGGTAATTGTGAGGAATTCTGAGACTGTCATGTCAACATGAGGCCAATGAGGTGTCTCGCGAGGCCATTGAAACGGTTAGAGGAATAGGTTAGGATGTGGCCTTGGAAAATAAGTTTTAATTGATCTATTTTATTGTTTTGTTAGTGATGCATGATTGTTTGCTTGAAGTTAGGATTTTATAGTTAGTCTCGTCGAGCCTTGCTGGCAGTTGGTCCTAGATATTTTACACCGTTTGGTAGTGGTCCTATGCATGTCAAAGTATTGCATTGTTGTGTGAGAAATTGGATTGTTGAATTGTTGTACCATGGTAATGATACAATTGATTGCCATTGGTTCTTGTGATGACGATGCCTCGAGTGTGAGATCCCTGGAAGGGGTAACGTGGTGCCTTCCGGAAGCCTAAGGGTGGGTGTTATAGGTCTCTTAGGGGTTCCTCACGATGCCATGTTGGGTGCGAGATGCCTAAAGGGGGTAACGTGGTGCCCTTCGGTTGCTTGGTGAAGAATTTGATTCTTGCTGGATGCCCTGGGTGCAAGATGCCCGGAGAGGCTAGTAAGGGAGTGAGGAACTAGGCGCTCTCTGAAAATCGAGGAGCAAGATGTGAGTCCTCGGGAATGCCTTGCAATGCCATATTAGGGTGTGAGATGCTTGGATAGGTTGTGCCCTAACCATTCCGGAAGATGATGGCAGTTGGACTCCTCAAGGGGGGTCACGCACGTTTTGTGAGGGCAATGGCTGTTTGCGCTTGATCATTTCTGTTCCTGATTCCAAATCTATTTTTGAGAACAAAAAAATAGAGAAATTATTCTTGGAATAAATATTTTACCAAACAGATTTATATCTTTTTTTATTCTAGAAAACAAAAGAACAGAAATTCAGAGGAACAAAAATATTATCATGTATATCCTTAACATCCACCTACAGTTCGTTGTATCACTTATCAAATCAATTTCTACTCTTACTTGGTCACTATCGTCTCGCTATCATGAACCAGATCAGGCCTGAAAATGTCGGTGGGGTGTTTCCTCCATGACATCATGGACACGAAAAAGATTTTCAGTGATTCGGATGCACGCGAGTTCGATATATGTGAGCCCCTGAATGACACGTGGGGGGCCCTAAAGGAAAAGGTGACTCTCTGAAAAAGGAAATGGTCCTCGCACAACGATCTCTCTCTAGAGATGCCGAAATAGACGTAGCCCGTGGGTAGCCTCAGCGTGACGTGTGTCCATGCGCCATGAAGTTGTCGCCTTTTGATTTCCACGACACCCTCTCTCCATCAAGATTATGGCGACGACCGATTAGTCAAAAAAAGATTCGGACTTTCCGTTCCTTGAGTGTCGTATCCTCCTTGGATTTTGCCTTTTACGGTCGGTCCGCTGCTATAAATCGTTCGACGCGACTCGTGTGTCCCGTGATCATTCGCACTCCTTTTGCCTGCTCCCCACGAGCCCGGAGCGGGACTAGAGTGAGATCGAAGCTCGCGTTTTCGAGAGAGGAATGGCGAAGGCGATTCGTTTCTTCGAGCTCAACACCGGGGCCAAGATCCCCTCCGTCGGGCTGGGCACTTGGCAGGCCGATCCCGGCGTCGTGGCCGACGCCGTCACCACCGCCATCAAGGTCCTTTTTTTTTTCTTTTCATGTTCTCTTGCTCATGTCTTTTTTTATTTTCCTGAACTTTCTCCAGGAATTGCTGGGTGAGTTTAGTGGGTGCATGAACCGGTTAAGAGTCGATTGAAGTTTGTATCTTTTCCTCGCTTTTTCATGTTTTGCGGTGCAATGATCTGCTTGTGGAATCGGAGACCCGAGATCTCGAGATTCAAATATGAATTGCAACACTATAGTGAAAAGTGATTGAGTTGCTTTCATTCTGCTGACCTTCTTTGCTTGGGGACAAGGAAATGGAGCCCGCTTTGTGTCGATCGTTACTTACGCTTTGATCACGAGTCATGGGTGACTGTGGTTTTCGCATTTTGATGGCTAGTTTTTGCAGTTCTTAGTTTTTTTTTTCTGAAATGGGTTCGATTTATTTGATGCTGTGTTGAGCTGCAAAAATGTCTGTTTTGGCATGATTTAGGAGGATGTTAATTGGGGTGCTCTGCGTGTGCAGGTTGGGTACAGGCATATTGATTGTGCTCAAGCTTATCAAAATGAGAAGGAGGTAATATTTTGTTCCTAGTTGTCAGTTTCTCTTGTCTCAAAAGCTGGTTGTGTTGTTGATCAGCTTGTGAATTTTTCCGTAAAGTCATTCTTCAGACAATCTCATCTTGTCCTCCTGCTACTGCGCTGAAGAACAAGATCATTGGTGAAAGAGTTGTTATATCTGATGCCATTGAAAATGTCCGTCGTGCACGAGTTCATGTGGGTCAGACATGGAGTGCACACTTTTGCATTGCATGCTTGATATTGCATTTGCCTTTGTGTTGTGTATGGATTGTTTGGACATTTGAAAATTGCCCTGGAAATCAATATGTCCTTGTCCTGTTTTGCGCCTTTATTATCTTCATCATTTAAAAGAAAAAGAAAAGCTTATGGATTTTTAGGTCGTTCTTTGCTGAATAGTGAATACTTACGCTATTAACTCACAAATGTTGACAGGTAGAGAGGCATATATTATTACGATATTATTACGATTTTTCGAGTCGTTAAGTTCTTTTTTTCCGTTTTGCTTTGGTGTTTAGGGGATAGGGCAAGTATCTCTAATCTGAAATGGTCTCCAGTAAACCATGTACTTTACTCATTCTTAAACGCTAAAGCTTTGTGAAAACTATGATCTAGCTCTCACTTGAACCCGAGGCTTATACTTCGAAAAGGATATCTACTTTTTAATCATCCCAACCCACCCACCCCGCCCCCCCTTCAAAAAAAAAAAAAGAAGAAGAAGAAAAGAAAAAGGTATTACATGCTGTTTAGTTTTAGTTGGAGGATAGTCAAAAGAAGTCAGGAGAACAACGATCTCTAACCAGTGGGTTGATATTGCCCTGTTTCAGAGAGTCACTGTCAATTGATCTGGAAATTGATTTTACCATCAGGAAGATGTCAACATTTAGTTTCTTGTAGTTTTATGGTCGGATATCAATTATTCCTTTTCCTTTCTATTGCTAACGTACATTTCACTTAGGGCACAATCAAGATGTGGTCATTTAGCAGGATGGTCATCCATGCTCTGCTTTTGCTAATTTGGTCTTCCAATTTTCAACAGATTGGTACTGCTCTCCAGAAATTATTCAGCGAGGGTGTGGTGAACCGCGAGGATTTGTGGATCACATCCAAGCTATGGTATGTTTTGGTTCTTCCCTATGCTTCAAACATGTTTTTTTCAAGTTTTGAGCCAGTAGTGTTAGTCCTAGGACCATGCGACTAGGAAACAGGATGACTCATCTTGGGATCACCTAATCACTCATGTTCTCCTTTTTTGTCTCATTTCTTAAACAATTTGCTGCAGGTGTACTGATCACGCACCAGAAGATGTTCCCAAGGCATTAGACAGAACCCTGGAGAACTTGCAGCTCGAGTATCTGGATCTTTACCTGGTGCGGATCCATCCATGAACTTTTCTGGCTTATTTAAAGACACAGAACGCTTTTCCTGTTTTATGTTCATTTCTGTGTGCCATTGGGATGCGCATTAGATATTGACTTAAATTCGGTTTACTGTTTGAAGATCCACTGGCCGGCGAGCATGAGAAAGGGCTCAGTCGGCTTCAAGCCTGAAAACCTTACCCAGCCGGACATACCCAGTACATGGAAAGCGATGGAGGCCCTATACCGTTCTGGCAAGGCTCGAGCCATTGGAGTGAGCAACTTCTCCTCCAAGAAGCTTGGTGATTTGCTGGACATCGCAGAAGTTCCTCCTGCTGTCAACCAAGTGGAATGCCACCCTTATTGGCAGCAAGGGAAGCTGCGCGAGTTTTGCCAATCCAGGGGTGTACATTTATCGGTAAGTGACTTGTTAAGATATCTAGATAACGATGTGTGCGGACTTCAGTGCGTTGGTTATTTAAAGTGCCAGACAGAGAAATGTTTTTCCTCTATTATCATGCAGTATATTTGTCAATCTGCATGTTTTTCTTGGAACTTCTAATTTTAGATAGAACCTTTTCCATTGACACTTGCTATTTTATGAGTTTCTGGGCAAAAGTAGTTCTTAACAATTTTATAGGTGTCACATGAAATGCTTGATATTGATATGAAGCAAGCTGCTCCCATATTACTCATGTCCATTTTCATCTTCTTCATTTATATGTCACGATTGTATCTGCCTCTGTACCAGCTAGTTAAAACAAATAATTAAACCCTTCGGGTCTCTGCACATGCTTTTTCTTCTTATTTACTACTAGTCAGTTATGTAATTTGAATCAAAATTGTATTCCTTTCCTATAGGGTTATTCGCCTTTGGGATCCCCTGGCACGGGATCTATCAAGAGTGATATCCTTAAGAATCCAGTTATCACTACCATAGCAGAGAAACTGGGCAAGACTCCGGCTCAGGTGGCACTTCGTTGGGGACTCCAAATGGGCCACAGCGTGCTTCCCAAAAGCACAAACGAAGCACGAATCAAGGAAAACTTCGACGTCTTCGACTGGTCCATACCCAATGACTTGTTCTGCAAGTTTTCCGAAATACCTCAGGCAAGTAAATTTCTGTTTGCTGTTTCCTCACCTGCCAGTGTCCTCTTCACGTGCGCTATGCAATCCAACAAGCATGAGTGAAAGCATAGCGAAACTAAAGTACTACTTAAAGAACTTTCTAGGGAGTGAGAGCTAAGAAATTACAAATCCTTGGACTGATGGATTTTATTTTTTTTTGCCTTTTTCAGGACAAACTAATCAAGGGCACTGGCTTTGTGCATGAGACTCTAGGCGCATACAAGACGGTCCAAGAACTTTGGGATGGTGAGGTTTGAATGGACTTGAAGCAAGCATGTGAAGCCTGAGAGCCGTGGTTTTTGTCAACCAGCTTTGCTTCTATTTACTTTTGTATTAGCTGCTATGCCTATAAATTCTGCTGAACATAAGTTCAAACATCTTATTAGCTTTTTAGCTCATTGATTGGCCGAACTGTGATTGGAGATGCTGGAAAGGCATGATTGTTTGCGTATTCGTGACTTATATATATGATCTACTGTTATGGATGGTCCATGTTTATTGTTCCGTTTCCTTTTTGCCTTTATCTATCTTCCCTTCTCACTTTTGCTCCTCTTCCTCTCTCTCTCTCGACAAAAGCTCGAACAACACCCACCAAACTCAGGTGACCACCCTCTCTCTATTCGGGTTGCCGCCTGCCGCACTGTCATGATGCATGACCTACGACTACCACTAACAACGGTGTTGGTTACTTCTTCTGGATTGATTTGATAATCATATCGTTAATCTTTATTCTTTGTGAGCTCTACGTGTTGCAGTCAACTTTCTCTCTCTGTCGTCGCCACGATGGAGGCTGCCCTCCGATCGAAGGTCCCCTGAGGCCAGGCATCCTCCAATTCACGAGGAATTCAACCACCGCGTGAATCCAGCCCCTATGGCCATAAGGGGAGAGAGGGACTTGTGGTTAGTCCTCGAAGGAGAGGAGAGACGTTGGGCGTAGGTTGAGCAAGCGATGGGGCGGCGGAGGGCTGTGCCGTGCGTTTGTACACGAGACCCTAGGTGTATACGAGACGGTCGAAGAGCTTTGGGATAACGAGGTTTGAATAGACACAAGCAACCATGTGAGGCACGCGAGCTGCGTTTTCCATCAATAACTTAGCTTTTGTTTACTTTCATATTAGCTGTTTATGCCTATGAATTTCTACCAAACATAAAACATATATGTAATTAAGTAAAGAGATTTGCACGGATCATCATTCTTTGTGTGGAATAGTAACGATCCAAACTCAAGAACTTCTCTTCTATTATCCTCTATATCACTAGCTCAATGAGATTACCCTTCATCTTTAGCGTTTAGTAATCACTTCTTATGTGAGGATAATTATATGTCAAGATTAGAGAAAAAATTTGAGCACTATTTATAAAGTTTTCAATAAGGCCCTCTCGTTACAGGACGGGCTTAACTCAACTCGTAAAAATATAAATTATAGTATCAATTAATATAGGCTACATTTGAAAAAACTTTTACATTCTCCCACTTGGGCTATATTAATTGAAATCGTACTGTATGTACGTACCTTGATTTAGAGATAACTCTTAATATTTAATCCTATCCCATAAAGTCTCAATACCAAATTATGACGGTAATTGCATGTGTGACATGGAGCCTACTATGGTCATGCACTATTAATATAAATTCAATATGGTAGTTTGGTAAATGGATAACACCTGTCCTAAAGAGTAATACCTCATGTGTTATCCATTTGTCAGTCATCATTCTTTTATCTTAAGTATCACAAAACCTGTGCTATTAGAGAATATCTTTATGGTATAAATGAACCAATATATGTCTATCCTTATGGTTAACTAATCTTTATGTATAACAAGACATATCCTTAAGGCTTGTAGCTAGATGCCCTTAACCTTTACTCAACTCGATAACAATGCATTTAAAATCACTTTATTGAATACAAAAGAGTTGATAAATATCACAATGTTACCAAATGTAATAAACACCGGTGCAAATTTTATTAGAGCAAAACCAAAATGGTTCCACTAAACAAGAGCATTTCATAATACTCATAAGCCCATGTTAATGACATGTTGTAAAAACACAAGGGTGAAGGCCTTTAGTTTGGAAGTGCGCTCTACTGTAATGTCACCATTCTGTATCCTTTTTTTATAGTAAAAAAATGACCACCATATGTTTAGACCTCTTAAGATCTCTGTTGTTGTTAATAAATAGCACTACGTAGTTATTATCACAACACAACTGTAAAGGTCTATCCATAAAGTCAAATATGGTCAACTCCCTGATGAGGTTCCGAAGCCAAATAACTCGAGTAATAACTAAAAAGCATGCTACAAACTCCGCTTATACAATAGAGGACGACAAAGGTTTTTGTTTCTTACTTTTCCATGATACTGCACTTCCCGCTAACATAAAGATGTATTTCATTGTCAACTTCATGTCATTTTAACAGTTAGCAAAGTTTGCATTAGAATATCTTTACTAGTTGTAGGACATGAACATATGTCTGTAAATTAGAATATATCCTTTTGTCCTCTTTAAGTATCTCAAAACATTCTTGGCAATAACCCAATGGTCGTGTTTTGGATTAAACTAATATTCATCCAGAAGTCCTATCACAAAAATGAAGTTTAATCTAATGCAAATTTGAGCATACATGATACTTTTAAGTACATTAACATAAGGCACATCGTTTAATTGGATTTTTTCAATATCTAAATGAGGACATTGTGATAGATTCATTTCACTACCCTTAATGATAGAAGTAATTCGTAGCTTGCAGTGATGTATATTGAATCTTACCAAAATATGATTAACATATCCTCTCTAAAACAAATCCAATATACAGCGAGAATGATCCTTACAGATCTTAATGCCAAAGACAGAAGACGTCTCATCAAGATCCTTTATATCAAAATTTTTTCAATAATATCTACTCTGTCTCATGCAGTAATTCAAGATCACTACTTGCAAGCAAGATATTATATATATAGTGCAAGAAAAATAAATTTGCTTTTACTAACCTTGTAGTATATTCACTAATTTACTTTATTCTCAATAAAATCGAATAAATTGACAGCATTATGAATCTTCAAGTATTTTGTTTAGAAACTTGCCTGAGGTCATAAATAAGGCTTTTCAGTCTACACACAAATTTACCTTAATCATCTGCTGCAAAACCTTGGGATTGTACCATATAGACTTTCTTATCAAGTTATCTACTTATAAACATAGTTTTAACATTCATCTTGCATAACTCCATATCAAAATGAGTTATAATGTTATGTTCACTTTGAAAGAATCTTTAGAAGAGATTAGAAAAAAAAAAATTTTTTTTTTTTTTTTTAGTCCACTCATTCTTCCGAGTGAAACACTTGGTTACTAGTTTGGCTTTAAACTCCTCAACCTTTCTTTGGAGTCCATTTTAATCTTATAAACCCATCTGTCACTAATGAGCTCATAACTTTCAAGCAACTCACAAATTCTCAAACACTAATATGTTTTATAGATTGCATTTTATCTTTCATTGCATCTAACCACAAATTTGATTGAGGATGTGACATCCTGATTTTCGTTTAACATGGGTTTAATAATATTGGGATATTTCAATTTCACGTCTGATGGAAATCTGGGTATGTGGTTCTTTCAGCAAAAACATCACTTTCGGTAATGATGGTGATTATTTTACTTTTTCAAAATTTATCTATCTATTTTTGAATAACACGTTAATGTTCATTTTAGTTAGAATCTGTGATTATTTTGTTTTCCTTTCTTTGTATTTTGAAATCGGAAATCTTATATTTCGGACCATAATTTAAGACCTTGGTCAGTTTGCGTGACAGTCTCGTGTGTCGGCACTTAGTCAACGTGTCGTCGCGACGTGCCATTTTCTCTCCACATGAGACTTTTATTCTCTATTTGGACCTCGACATGTTTTCTCGTCCGCTTGTCACAAGGCCACCGACCCCACCATTCCGCACCACCGCTGATCATTTAGTCAAATCCGCAGGCAAATTTTTTTCTAATTCCGGCAAGTCTTTTGCTAAATTAACAAATTTCCCACTTAGCCCCAAGCTGCTTCCACCCTTTTTCCTAGCCACCTCCACCTCCGGTATTGCCTAGCCCGACCTGATCACTAGAAATAAACCAGCAAAATTTTTTTAACCACTTCAGCTTCACCCATCTTCTTTAGCCAACACCCCAAACCTCCTCCTTCTCCATTTTCCTCCTCCACCCAAACCAGACTCGGACTCAACGCCTCACAGCTATGCGTCTTCTCCCAACGGTGAAACCAACTCTATTTTGCCTTGTTTGGAGCCGCCACAGCTACCTGAGAAGTCTCCAACTTTGCCAACGCCTTCTCCCTCTTTTCCCCCGTAAGCTCAAACTAGGCAAGTGGAGTTTCCATCGACTTTATACAAGTCTAAAGCTGCTATTGTCTCAAGTTCACAGATTAGTTCTGCCTAGCTGTGCATGTGGATTTTGAGCTCGGTTTTGTGATGTGGTTACATAGGTCGGGCGTTGAAGCTCTGTCCAGACCTGGGTCGGCAATGAATGGGGTCTTCTACTGTCTGGATGTGATTGTGGAGTCACCCTTGGGGTCTAAAGTGCATAGATAAGCTTTGGATAGCTTTGCATGTGCGATCCATGGACTGAGGTGGCTGTTAAATCCAAATTTGGCTGTTGGAACACCTGCTTTGGCTAGGCTAGGCTCTTGGTGTTGTTGGCCACTGTTGGAGAGTTGTGGATGTCAACTTTGACTCGATCGATAGCCCATGGACCTAGGTTATGCTATTTTAATCCTTTTGGCTAAGTCTCGGTTTGGGGTCTTGAGGATTGGGGTGATTTGGGAAGCTCGGGAAACACCAAAACCCTATCCAGATGATAACTTTATAAAAATAGAGTTATTTTACCTATTTTAGGCAACAAATAATGCAATATCTATGAGAAAATATTTGGATTTCTTTCTGATTATTTGAATTTTCCTTGTTCATACATAATAATGAGATATGGAGAAGATAAGGAAAAAAATGGCAAAAATCAGGAATTCAAATCAAAAAGTAGTGGAAGATGGATATCAAATCAGGGAATCCTTGATTTCGTTCCCTAATGTTATCTGCAAACATTGAGAGATAGATATCAAATCAAAGATCCTCTATTTACTCTCTAACTTTATGTTCAATTGCTTGAAGATAAAGATCTTGGATATATCCTATAAATAGGAGAACATTGAGAGCCTGAGGGAGCGGTTAGATTTTTGTTAGATCGTTTTTCATTGTTTTGAGAGTTTTTCAAGTATTTTGAAGAGAAGACAAAAGTGGTGACAAAATTCTTGTTCTTTGATTCAAGATGCTGTGTTTGATTTTTATTTTTATTTTTTCTTCTACTATGTTCTAATTTTATTTTGTTAGGGCTACGATGTAGCCTAACCATAATGATGTGAATTTCATGATTTTTATGTTGTGCAATAGATTTCATTCATGTGAGTTATATATAATTGTGCATAATGCTTTTGAGTAACTGGCAACCATTTGAATGATCTGATATACATGTTTGAGACTGAGAAGTGATAATATGCAATTATTCATTATAATATATAACCATGAATTAAACGTGGATATATATACCGCATTATTTGTGTAACTTTCAGTGATAAAGTGATCCAAAAGATTTATTGTAAGTTGGGAATATTTATAATTTTTAATGCACTTATGTTTATTTTAATTTACATAGAGACATAGTGGATTGATAAATCGAGTAGTTTGCTATACCTAGATATAGAATAGTAAATAGATTAGGAAATTCCGCTATCACATGTTTGATATTATTCTTATACCCACAACAATTTGAAATTCATATATAGTGGTTATGGTGAAATTGGATGCTCTAACATATTTATCTGATTGATTTTCTGCATTTAGTCTCCAATTTTATTTTTAATTTATTCTCAATTTTATTTTGATCTGTTAGATAATTTTTAGAATTAATCTATTTTAGTATTTAATTAGTTTATTAATCATCGTTCTCCGTGGGACGATACTTTTTCTTATCATTATATTATTTGTCACGCCTCGATCCTCCAGCGCGTGCCCATCCTGGCTTGGTTGATTAAATAGCGACGTCCCGGGACGCATCGCCGACCCATTTATTTTAATGCACATGTGAAATCAGATAAATAATCCCTAGACAACAATTCAATGGGATAGGGAAGTAGGGTCAAATTTTGAAAACTGAAACCACAACACACTTATACATACGTACATACATACATACATACATACATACATACATACATACATACATAACAAATTGAATGATATATATATAATACCAGCCGATCTATATATATATAAATACATAACGTTTGCAAAACAGGGGGGTTTTCAAACAACTATGGGTCCTCATCCTCCTCCTTTCATCTTTCTCCACACTCCAACTGGAGCCTACAGCTGAATACATCGGGGATCTTGGATCTGACATGTCTGGCTCCATGTCTATCACCGAACCTTAGAGGATTTGATGTGCCTTTCCCAAAGGCTACTTCCAGTACATACAGAGGAATCTCAGACTTAGGTATGAGACATTCCCTCTATCCATCTCGAGCCTAGCGACACCATGCTCTGTATTAATGGGGCACCTTTTTGGGTGAACCCTCATCAACCCACACTATGGACTTCACCAGCTCATAGGTCTATCCCTTGGGGCTCCCATGCAAAGGGAAAATATACTTCTGCTCTGTCACATTCTTAGGTTGACCAAAACGCTCAGGAGGAGCTGCCATCTAGGACCTGAAAAGTAATCCCACAATGGGGTGAGAAGACGTTTCAGCAAGTTCAACTCCCTAAGACCCGACTATGAAGAAAATATGCCATGAGGGTTGCCTAAGCACAAACACGAGTCAAATAATTTACCTTGGCCTTAGTCCCTTCCTGTGAGTCAATACAACATGCAATTCATAGAATCGCATTGACAAATCAAATCATCACATCGGATTGAGTTATCGATCAATCGACTTTGTCGATTTCATGTCAACAATACCATTCCCCGGTTATCTCAATCAATACTATCTATAAAGTCCGATCATAATCAGGACTGCTCACTCTAAGTTGATAATAGATAGTATAGCTCACTAGAAGCTGCCAGATATACTGATATAGTATACTAATTATGCTCATTAGAAGCTGCTAGATATACTGATATAGTATACTAATTATGCGCACTAGAAGCTGCCAGATATACTGATATAGTAAACTAATTATGCTCACCAGAAGCTGCCAGATATACTATCCTGATCATCTAACCTTTTTACCATTTTTATCATTCCCGATAAAAATAATCGTGTGGGTACACTGTCGGCCTTAGCCAAAATACAATATTTTCCCTTTTGAAAATCCCACTAATTTCACTGATCTATCACATATTTTTGGCGTTGTAAACCGACGCCCGGTGATTTTCTAATTAATTACTGAAATAAGAAATTTTGGGATAAATCTCCAAAATTACAAACATCACTCAATTTGCATAAAATAACAGTCAATTAAATAAACAGATCACACCACTGCAATCATCATAAAATTCCGGTCATCGGCTTTCCCGTCTAATTTCCGGAAAATAAATAAATAAATAAATACATAAAATAATTAATAAATACCAAAAATACTCACTTAGGCCTATAAAGCCTAATTAAACACCGAAATGGGCCCGGAAAAATTCTGAGACTCATTAATTAAATACTATGACCTGTCTACTAGCTAATTACACTACTCTATCTACCTAACATGCAATAACGATTAATTAAATTGCTAATCTACTCTAACTATCCACATAATCCATACTTAGTCTAAACTAATCAACCTTTAAACGTCATTAATTTACTAAGTAGGGATTAGAGAGTTAAACTCACTTGATTAGAGATCTGCTCGGATCAAAACGACGGGGACGCCGAGAGGCTCGACAAACTCCAAAGCGGGACCGCCAAACGGGGTTAGGAAATGGTCCAAAGGGGGCCAAACAAAGTTGGAATACCCACTAAATTTAGCTCTGTGGTGCTGCCAAAGGAGTTGCTATGAGCGGCCACGGGCGGTAGGGATGGATGGCGACAGTGCAGCGAGGTTGGACGGTCGCAGGGTTGGTAGGTGCGCGACAGGCGAGCGGTGGCTCCGGCAGTGCATGGCGACGGTCCGACTAGGTTGCTCAACGGTCAATGGAAGGGGAAGGTGAGCTGCTCTGTTTTTCTAGGTTTCTGGAGGTCTTCACACGACTGGATGGAGGGAGAGGGTGGACCAGTGAAGAGGAGAGAGGAAGAAGGATGGAGGGGACCACCTTTGGTCTCTCTCTATCCCTTTGTCCCCTTGGTGTGTCCCATCAAGTTTGTTGGCCTCCATAGCAATATTTCCAGCAGCCTTGGCTTTTTCTAGAAGCTATTAAAGTGGTCCAATTGTCATGGGCAAGGGGGCTACGAATTTTGATTGAATTTCCTTCAATTGGGATTCAATTCCTTCTTGAATCGGCGTAATTCGGCTTCTAAAAATTCAATTGTCGAACTCTCAATCATCTTGGCATTTTTTCTCGCCATTAGAACCCACTTGCATCCCATATTTACTATAAAAAACGGTCCTTTGATTTTTTCGGTCGAAACGGCCCTATCTCGACTTGTTCCGCCAAAACCTCGGTTTGCAGAAAAATCTCCAGAGACTGAGTCGACATTCCTAAAATAACTCATGACATGACAAAACTTTCAATTTCTAAAATCAGATTTAAATTCGTGGTTAATTTTAAACTGATGCGATTTTAGCGTGACCAAGGCTACCGGATAGCTTTCAGAAATTTTTAGTGCAAATGACTCATGGTTGATTTTCTTCAAGCCACAATGAACCTCTTCAACATATTGGCGACTCTTGGTGGTCGTGAAAATCTCGAGATTTCGATTACGGACACAGGGTACCAAAACGACAGAAAAAAGCAGTCTAGTGCCGGTCAACGAGAATTTTGTAATTTAGTGGAATCACCCACGTTTAGCCACACATCTCTATCGAATTGACCTAGCTCTGATGTCTAATCAACTTTTAACTGTGACATAATGATCTCTGCAGATGAGCACGGTCAAATAATTGATTCTTGGTCAAATTCCCAAGTCTATTGCATTAAAATCCTTAATGACTTTCCCGGATAGCCTAGTTATCTCAGGAGTGATTAGCTTTGAGAACGGCATTATAGGTGCATTGATGAAAGGCTCGATCAATTTAATTGAAAGCAGAACTGAAAAATCTAAGATGTCACATTACTTGTTTGACACGTTCACTTGCGTTTAGAATTTTACGAACACTAGACCTCCTCAAGCCAGTTTCTTGGTCAGGATTGTTTAGTGGACAAGCTCAAGAGATGGACAATGAAGTTCGAAAGTGGTGCATGTGTTTCTGTGAGGCTTGGAGTGTAAGAAAGCAGAGTTGTAAGATTGGATGATGCTTAGCGATCGCGAGATGATGCTACAAGCCGAGGGGGCTATGTCCGTGAGACCTGAATGAGAAAGGGAACATGTGTATGGGCTATAGTGTGGTTCCATGAGACGAAGAGAGCAAGAGAGAGTGAGTGAAGAACCTTAGGCTGAGCTCGGGAGGTTCCGAATGAGGAAGAGTGTGCCACAAGTTGTGAGTGAAAGTCGTGTGGACATTAGGAAATTGAACTAACTAAGGGAAGTGATTTGTGAGGGCTTGGGGGTAATTGTGAGGAATTCTGAGACTGTCATGTCAACATGAGGCCAATGAGGTGTCTCGCGAGGCCATTGAAACCGTTAGAGGAATAGGTTAGGATGCGGCCTTGGAAAATAGGTTTTAATTTATCTATTTTATTGTTTTGTTAGTGATGCATGATTGTTTGCTTGAAGTTAAGATTTTATAGTTGTGACATCTTCTTAGTCAATGGCTTTATGCTTGTATCTTGGTTATTGGATCCTCCACTTGCTAAGTGTTACTTACTCTAGTTGATTTCACATTTTTCCAAGTTAAGCCATGTTGATCCCACCTGATTTTATATGGTATGCCCGTGGGTTTCTCATGGTACTGTGATGAGGTGGAAGACCCTCACGGGCCTGGAGCCACTTTCCTCTAAGTTGCCTATTTGATGGTTGGGGACATAAGGGCACTTATAGGCCCCATCACTCTCTAGTTCGTGGTCATGTATGGTCGCGTCGGTGGACACTTAGTGGGGCTTGTTTCACTGGATAGTGGAGGCCACAGTGGAGGCAGTCTTACACGATAGGCGGGTTAGGGAAGGGGTGGCTAGAAGTTGGAATGAAGGTAGATGGACGACATGATAGGCAGATAACCTAAGAGAGAGTTCTACAGGATGGGACCCAAGGAGGGCAATAGTGTAGATGTCGGGTGCTACTCTCTTTTTGTTTTTTTGAAAAGCCCTGTGTCTTTTGTTTTTTGATTAACCTAATCGAATTCTCTGTATATAAATAAGCCTATAATAAGGAAGAAATGAACCCTGATGATTGCTCTTAATTCTATGTTTGTTTTCTTTCATTTACCAACTCTTCTACTTCCGTCGAATTATTTTAAGTTTCGAAAGACGTTTCGGGTTGAAAGGAGCTGTTGTGCGCTCCAGGGGTGGCGAGTGTGATAGAGTTCAAGAAACAACATCTATAGAAGTCATTAGATTAACCATGCAACATATATCGTAGTCATACTCTCACATATAGACTATATAGGTATAACTGATCATCTTTCCTTAACAAATTTCCTAAGTGGAGCTACAACCATTTCATCCTGCGCCTGAGAGGCTTGAGAAACTTCATTAGGAACTGTCCCAATAATAGTATCTTGAACCTCAACAGACTTAGTATGTGATGTAGGAGAATTCATAGGCAAAGACGAATACACAGTAGTTTCCATTGTATTATTATTTTTAATAGTCTAAGAACAGTTATTCTTTGCAGTTATACTGAACTCCGGAAACTTTGTTGTCTGTGATTCTATAATTCTTGTGCCTCCCTTGAGATTATAAAAAAAAATATCCCTTCGAATGATCTGAGTAAGATTGAAGAAACACCAAGTAATTCCAAATTCCAACTTATGTAATATTGGATTATATAACTCACTTCTGCAAAATACCCCTTAGTCTTAAGATGATTCAAGTTAGATTTACATCCAGTTCATAACTCAAAAAGTTAATGGAACAGCTTTAGTAGAAGCACAATTTTATATGTAAAAGGCTTTATTCAAAACATGACCTCATAGAAAACTGATTAAATTAATCTTACTAATCATACTCATCATCAATTCATTAGGGTACGTTTGCACCTTTCGGCCACACCATTATGTTCAAGAATTCCAAATATGGTAAACTAAGCTACTATTCTAGAATTCTTCAAATATTTGATAAATAGCTCTTTAAGCTTTCCAGCATCGCCATGTTTGCCAAAATACTCACTACCATGGCCAATCTAACAACATTTATGACTTTTCCCAATTGTTTCTTGATTTCAATTCATAAAAACTTGAACTACTCAAGAGATTCAGACTTTTCATTAATCAAGTACAAAACAAATACTCGTGAATGAATGTGTTGAAATAAAAATTTCTACACAACATTACCCTAGATCATTATGAAGGACCTCCAACAAGTCAAAACTTTAGACTGCAGTTTTTTTTTCTTTTTAATCTTAGTCATTCTATCTCTATAATAGTCTACACAATGCATATGGCTATTCCTTAGGTAGAGGTCTTTCGAAAACAACATTTTCAGCTGTATAAACAACGTATATATCATTGAGAGTTATACACTATTTGTACAATTCATTGGACATATTGTGGCACCCACCCTTATTTGAATTAAAGAATATAGTAATAATATCGTTCTTTATCTCAAATGAGTAGCCATACATATTTAAGTATGACACGGAAACTAAGTTTTGTCTCAGGGAAGATACATAAAATGTGTTTCTTAATATCATATTAAAAGCATAATCTAAAATTAAAATAATATTTTCTATGAACTCAACATCAACTTTATCGTTGTTTTCCACGGTGAGCTATGATTCATCATGATTTGGCTTCATTCGATTTATGAATCCCCGTATGGTAAACTCAACATGATTAGTTGCATCACTATCAAACCACCATGAATTGGACGGGGCTTTTAATGGAGATTGGATTCATAAACGAATACCAAAGAATTGTTAACTATAGGCTCACGCTTGGACAACCAAGTTTTATATATTCGCTCCAGTCTATCTTTATGTGACCTTCCTTTTTAAAAAAGAAGAAGTAAAGGTCACCAATCCTTCTTGAAGATTCTATCTTAGGACCCAAATTGTCATAACAACCAATGTTTGAGTTTCTTTATGAGTACGATTTTTGGATTTCATATTTACTATCCTTAGGATGTAATCCCTAACTTCATTAGAATCATCATACATTATGTTGAAGAGTCCTTGTAGATGTGTCCCAATCTCGGTATTAGACAAGACACAGTTTCAAGCCACCAAGACTTCCATCATTTGTTTAGCAGTGCAGTCAACTGCCAAATCACTCTTCAACTGTACTCGATTTTTTTTTTTTTCCAAATAACAAAATGTGCTATCTTGAGATATTGTACCATCGACAGTGTGATCTACCAACTTATCCTTTATAGGAGCAATTTGAACATCTACCAGTTCCATCCCAAATATAAAACTTTTTTTTCCATTATTTAAAGTTTGAACCAATAAGAATCTCAATAATTATGGAGTTATCGATTACATATAATGTGACTAAAATAACAGACAATGTATATAATTGGCATCATGTGAGTAATGTGTAAGTTAAAACTATGTAAGTACATATCCAAAGAGTTACATATAGCATCATATAATTTCCTTTGAACATAGTACATGACATGTGGTTATATACTTTGCATGACAGTGGTCATGAGAATCTATTCCAACTTTCGTGAACACTCTTGGGTGTATGAATCACTAGGATCAGTTACTCCTTAACCATATGCTCTATATGTATCCTTCCATGAACGAATACACGATCACCTTCTTTGGGAATATGACCACACATTAGTACATGAGACATTCCACTATAATACGAGACCGATATTTTTCAAATTCAATGAAGTGCAGTAGTCACAACTCAATTGAATCATTGACACTATCTCATACCAGGGATATAAACTTTATATCTCACATTTACCTTATACATGTGATTTTAGACTTGATGATAGGGGCTATTTATTACAAGTGAGACACACGATATTCAACGATCCATATGCGTTTTAATGCATATACCATACTCACCTAATAATCTCTCGAAAAAACATTTCCTAAATTAAGATGGCCAAATAATGATTGGTTAAGATATAACTTGATCACGATCATTAACGCCACTTGGGCAGTTAGTAATAATCGACTAACTATTTTGCTTATACTTAATATCAATTGGGCATTGAGATGCACGTAGATATTGAGAAGATTAGGCATTGTTTAACTCTCTAAATTAACGATTTTCTGTTTCTCCCAAATCTACTATATTCTTCAAATTTTCAAAGATTTCATAGAAAATACAGATAATGCAACTGTTGAAATCTATTTCTTTTTTTTATTAGAAAAGGTATTACATGCTAACAAAAAAGTTAAATCCAAAGTACAACAAGCGAGAATAAGATATAATTTGTTTATTAAGTACAAAAAATAAAGTCATGCATGTCGTTGTCTGGGTAAATGTGGGATGAGGAAATTTCTTACGTGCAGTTTTTTTTTATAATTTATACACTATATCATAAAATTCGGAAGATTTGGTAGAAAACTTTGAGCAGCAAAACTATATATATATAAAAAAAAAAAATTAATGCCATGCATCACCAGCCATATAAAAAAAAAGGCTATCCACGAGTTTATAAAGTTCTACTATTATTATGCCAATAACATAGTGAGTTTTTAATTGTTGCGATGTTACCAAACTAATCCTTATACTTAACGTATTCAAGATAATATAATAAGGGATAAGGGGAAAACCAGGTAATAATAATCACTAAGAAATAGGACTCTCTTGTTTTATATAACGACATGGATAGAGAGGAAAGAGACCGTTAAAAACGAGAAGATATCGTGTGCTACATCTATTTATATGGGATAATGGCACCGCTTATTTTTACAAATTTCCAATTTGTTCTATTTTGTTCATATACTCTTTTTTTTTTTGGGGGGGGGGAGGGGGCAATGGGGTCCCCAAACTCTACGCTTTCTCGTTTGAGTTAGTCATTCTATTAGAATGGAAATGGAAATGCTGACGTGGATGGCCACATTAGCGTAATCGGATAAAGTTAAAGTTGAGATGCATTTTTGTTGCTAATCGGGATATGACATTAGAATTTTTTTTTTTTTTTTTAAAAGGAAGAGAAAAACATTTGAAAGAGAAGAATGAAGGGAAGCAATGGTGGCACCTAGGCACTAGCAAGATTCGGCGAGCCTTCTTGCCCCTACAAGAAGAGAATGTTCTCGACAAGAAGGCCACCGTCGACCGAAGCTCACACGCACAGATTCAGGGACAAATAGAGAAACAAAATGGTGATGACCGGATTTAGGGTGTGTAATCAAATTGATTCTATTCGAGAATTGGACCGAATTGTCCAAAAAATAGGTCCTGAAACTGATTCCTGTTGGAATCGATCCAGGAACCGGTTCCAAATTTTTGGAACCTGTTGTAACCGATCTAGGAATAGGTCCGGAGTGAATACTCATCCAGGAACCGGATGTTTCAGAACCAATTTTTTTAGTTAAAAGCCAAAACCAATCTCTTTTTCTCCAAATTAAGTGATAGTTGGCAGAAACGACTAGCACATTGAGAGGTATCTGTATACCTTGTTTTCCCTTTCCCATGGTTTGGCATTGGTGACTTAAAAGAGTCCAAGAATCAGCTTTGTTGTTCTATAGAAAATTGACGATGCAATAACAAGAAACACACAAGTAAAAGGACATGCAGAGATGGCAAACCAACCCACTGGGCTTCTGTGGTTGGGGGTGAACACAAGACACCTTCAGGACCTACAACATGGTGTGCTAAATTCGAAAAAGCTCTTTTAAAAAGGCCCTTACCTTCTCTCCTTTTCCCTCTCCATAAGCTTTATAATTGTTAGCGTACTGAGGAGCACCTGTATGCTGTAAGAGAGAGAGAAAGGCCTAACGAGATTAGTAGCTATAGACATTCACATGCATTTGAACACACATATAAGCATGTGATAATTTGCTCTGTGAATGTGTAATACCCTCTTTCCTCTTTTTGCCAACTTGCTGGCGATGCTGTTATGGTTCTGCAGATTGCCCTTATACACCTGAAGTAATGGATAAAACCAAATGTTTTAAACTACGAAGACAACGGGAAGGCAATTTCAAGGCAAAGAATATGGACTGGCAAGTTCAGAGGAAGAAAAATCTTAGCTGTATTTCCCTTTGCCAGGCCACTAGCTTTATGACTGTTATTAGAGTCTAAAGTGGCACTATTATGCAGACAAAAGGTGGCAGAGGGAGATCGCGGAGGATCTATGAAAATCCAATTCTGACAAAGAGATTTAGACATGACAAAGGTTGGATAGAGAAAAGAATGCTATGAATTAACAAAAAGACACAAGTTAGCTTTGCCCTCTATATTATTCACACAACAAGGGTAATGTTTGAAAAGAGTACCAGAAAAGGGCTAATTGAGAAAGTACAAGAGACAACTCTAACTCCAGAGATATTAAAAAAAGGCAATCCTTTAAAAAGTTAGATACATCTACAACAGCTAAGCGAGAACTGCGAAGCACATAATCTTCACCGGCTCATTTACATAAAATCTTTGGCTTCAATAACCGTACAAAAAGGTGGGAAGAGGGTGTAGGGACAGCTAATGGAATTGCAATCAAAACAGGGAAAAAGACGAACATGACCTATAAAAGGTGGGTGCTTCTTTCGGTTTCTATTTCCTTTTCAACCAGATTATACATGTAACAACCATTACAGATGATATATTTCAACACAACTGTTTTTTTTTTAGTGCAGGCTATTAAACCACTAGCAAGCATGTTGAACAAATAAGTTTTGGAGAAAAAGATGTGTCGAGAAACGAGAATGCCGACAAGATTCAAAGTTTCAAAAGGTCCTTCCACTGATCTAGAGAGCACAAGTCATGCAGTCAAAGATAATGGTAGCTTCCGAACATGAAACCAACGATCTAGGAGTCTAAATTAGTCATATATGTGGCAAGGCATGTTTCCAGACCTCTGTACAAATAAAGACTTTTTCTCCTTCACTCTCCAACCTGGTTTTGGGTCCCACGATGAGAGAGAAAACGAGTGCTCAACACCCCGGCGATTTCAAGTGAATTATTTATTTATTTATTTTTACTAATTTTCTTTCAGAGAAATTAAAAAAAAAAAAAGAAGCATTTTTTTTAGTGCAAAATTTCAATTTGGCGAGGGAATTATGGTTTGAAATTTGAATACTTCCTTAATTAGGTATTTGCTTGATGGATACTTTATTAGACCATTACCTTGATGGGTAGGAAGTCGGAAGTGAAGTCTTTACTTATTTGATCACGTGACCCACAAAAATGAAAATGACTAGGAAATATCCATGCGAGAGATTTTTGTGGTGATTGTTCTTGTGATGTAATAGTTGGGCAATTTGACTAGTCAACGGATTGACTAGTGAATGCACTCAAGTCTTATGTGACTTGACATTATTGCTAGGCGTTTCTTTTGCTGCATAAGTTTTTTTAATCTAAAATTATTTGTGTGTTCCAGTCAAATAAACTTGATAAATTCCACATTCCATACGTTGGTGCATGTGAAACACTTTTCGCTTTGACCAAACAAATGCACCTTATGTCCGTTGATTATAGTGAATTTGATTGATCTTCTCTAACTATATATTTAGGGGAATGAGACTTAAGTCAATTAAGAAAAATCGACAATGATAGTAAGTAAGAACAAATCACTTGTTGATTTAGTGATTCACTATTAAACTTTATTTTCCCTCCTAAGATGAGACTAGTATTCTAACCTCAGCACTTCTTGTCATTTGTCCTTCCTCAAAACTCCTTGCTAGTCTTTCTATTTCCCCTAAATTTTTATGGGGGAATGGGGAATGGAATTTTATGTTACATGTTTGAACTTTTTATCATTTATCTTATGGATCATTGCTTTTGGTGGATTAGGATTTCTGTTGTTTATCTTTTATCTTGAATCGTTTTATCACTCATTGCCTCATATAATTTTGCTAAAAAAATGAATAAAAAAATAAAATAAAATAGATTCTCGGATAAACCCTAGAATCTAATAGGAAAAATATGGTAAATTCTAAAATAAGTTCCAAGCAACCAGGATAGGTTACTGGAACCTATCTACCCTGAAATCGATAGCCTCTACGCGGGTCTACCTGAAATCAAGGTCAGGCAAACTTGACATTGCCTCCCATGATCACACAATTCCAAGTAAACTTGATCTCAACTAAGGTCACATCAACCTCACTGAGCCCTCACGACCCCTGGCAAGTTGTCATTGGGGTTGTGTGGCGTGGCTGGCATCACCAGGGTCCTATCCCTGCCAAACAATGATAGTCGACCATTTGCTGATCCTCGCAAGGGTCAAATGTCTTTCTTTTTAACATGAAACCTTTTTATTTTCTTTGTAAACATACTTCTCCTGTTTAATATTATTTAGAAAAAAAATTAAAAGCCATGTAGGATGTCAAGTCATAATCTAATGGTGACTCAACAACCACATCAACATTTTCATTTTTTTAATTGAAGGACCAATTTGGAAAAAAAAAAAGAAAAGCACATGGTTTAGGGATTATATTAGGAAAAAAAAATCACAAGTACATGGATGGGATTAAACAAACTGAAAGCTTATACAGACTAACATTGCAATTATATACACGCATGTATACGTACCATCAGTCCTAGTGAAACTTGCCATATGGCAAGTGGGACACACAATATTCAATGATCTATATGCATTTTAAAACATATACCATACTCACCTAATAATTTCCCAAAAAAACAATTAAAAGCCTATAGACACTTGGAAAGTAGGGAAAAGGTAACGCAATCCAACATAAAATTAGAAGTGCTCTTCTACTGATAATAGCATATGAAGAGGTGTGAATTTGAGGAAGTAAAGGGGAATTAATCAATTTAAAGGGTAATTTTAAATTGGAACTTTACTAATTTCTGGATTTGGAAAACTTTTATAAGAAGGAAACTTCATAAGGTAGGTGCTTTTTTTTTTTTTTTGACTCTACAGATTTTGTCTATATTAATGATTTACGGTAATGATATTTAAATCATAAATAGATTAAATTTTATTCCAAAAAGTTACCAAAACAAGCCGCGACTCAAAGATTAATTACCATTCCGATTACTTATTATTTATGCTAATTCTTGTTATTCTATGACAAAAGCTAAGCATTTCAATACTTAGTCGCAGAAGCAGTGCATCAATTGATTCTGCAGATTATTGTCAAATATGATTCATTTGTTCAACATCTACTTATAATTTGTCACATCATTTATCAAATCAATTTCTACTCTTACTTCATTATAACCGTCTCGTTATCACTAACCAAATTAGATTTGCGAACGTCAATTTCTTGGACACGAAAAAGAAAGGGTGACACCCTAGAAAAGGAAATGGTCCTCGCAAAACGACCTCTCCCTAGAGATGCCGAGATGGTCGTGGCCCGTGGACAGCCTTAGCTTCAGCGTGACGTGAGCCCATGCGCCATGAAGTTGTCGCCTTTTGATTTCGACGACACCCTCTACGTCAAGAACATAGACGACGACCGATTAGTGAAAAAAAGATGCGAGCTTCCGTCCGTGCAGTGTCGTATCCTTCTTGGATTTTGCCTTTTACGGTCGGCCCGTCGCTATAAAATATTCGATGCGACTTGGTTCTTGAGTGTCTCCTGTGATCATTCGCACTCCTTTTGCCTGCCCCCCACGAGCCCGAAGCGGGACTAGAGTGAGATCGAAGCTCGCGTTTTCGAGAGAGAAATGGCGAAGGCGACTCGTTTCTTCGAGCTCAACACCGGGGCCAAGATCCCCTCCGTCGGACTGGGCACTTGGCAGGCCGATCCCGGCGTCGTGGCCGACGCCATCACCACCGCCACAAAGGTCATATATATTCATGTTGTTTTGCTCCTGTCTTCTTTATTTTCCTGATCTTTCTCCAGAAGTTGCTGGGTGAGTTTAGTGGGTGCAAGCTCCGGTTAAAAGTCGATTGAAGTTTTTATCTTTTCCTAGCTTTTTCGTGTTTTGTGGTGCAATGCTCTGCTTGTGGAATCGGAGACCCGAGATTTCGAGATTCAAACATGAATTGCAACACTATAGTGAAAAGTGATTGAGTTGCTTTCATTTTGTTGACCTTCTTTGCTTGGAGACAAGGAAATGGAGCCCGCTTTGTGTCGATTGATCACGTGTCAATTTGATGGCTAGTTTTTGCAGTTTTTAATTAATTAATTTTTTTTTTTTGAAATGGGTTCAATTTATTTGATGCTGTGTTAAGCTGCAAAAATGTCTGTTTTGGCATGATTTAGGAGGATGTTAATTGGAGTGCTTTGCATGTGCAGGCTGGGTACAGGCATATTGATTGTGCTCAAGCTTATCACAATGAGAAGGAGGTAATATTTTGTTCCTAGTTGCTAGTTTCTCGCGTCTCAGAAGCCGATTGTGTCGTTGATCAGCTTGTGAATTTTTCCGTAATGTCATTCTCCGGACTATCTTGTCTTATCCTCCTGCTAATGCGCTGAAGAACAAGATCATCGTCGAAAGAGTTGTTATATCTGATGCCATTGAAATGAATGTCATACACGAGTTCGTGTGGATGAGACATGGAGTGCACACTTTTGTATTGCATATGCCTTTGTGCCGTGTATGAATTCTATAACATTTGAAAAATGCCCTGGAAATCACTATGTCCTTGTCCTGTTTTGCGCCTTTAGTGTCTTCATCATTTAAAAGAAAAAAGAAAAGATTGTTGATAGGTAGGTCGTTCATTGCTGAATAGTGAATAATTAAGCTATTAACTTATGAATATTGACAGGTAGAGAAGCAAATTATTATTATTATTTTTTTAAGTTCTTAAGTTCTTTCTTTCCCTTTCACTTTGGTGTTTAGGGGATAGGGCAAGTATCTCTAATCTGAAATGGTCTCCAGTAAACTATGCACTTTACTCATTCTTAAATGCTAAAGCTTTGTGAAAACGGCGATCTAGCTCTCAATTGAACCTGAGGCTTATACTTCGAAAAGGATAACTACTTTTAAGCATTCCAACCCACAAAAACAAAAAATGTACTATAGTTGCTCGCAGGATGTGATCAAAGGTATTACATGCTGTTTAGTTTTGGTTGGGGGATAGTCAAACGAAGTCAGGAGAACAATGATCTCTAACCAGTAGGTTGATATTGCCCTGTTTCAGAAAGTCACTATCAATTGATCTGGAACTTGATTTTCCCATTAGGAAGACGTCGACATTTAGTTTCTTGTAGTTTCATGGTCGGATATCAATTATTCCTTTTCCTTTCTGTTGCTAATGTACATTTCACTTACGAGGGCACAATCAAGATGTGGTCATTTAGCAGGATGGTCAACCATGCCCCTGCTTTTGTTAACTTGGTCTTCCAATTTTCAACAGATTGGTACTGCTCTCCAGAAATTATTCAGCGAGGGTGTGGTGAAGCGTGAGGATTTTTGGATCACTTCCAAGCTATGGTATGTTTTGGTTCTTCTCTATGCTTCAAACATGTTTTGATCAGTTTTTTCGAGTTTTGAGCCAGGAATGTTAATCCTAGAACCAAGAGACTGGAAAACAGGATGATTCATCTCTGGATCACCTAATCACTCATGCCCTCCTTTTTTGTCTCATTTCTTAAACAATTTGCTGCAGGTGTTCTGATCACGCACCGGAAGATGTTCCCAAGGCATTAGACAGAACCTTGGAGAACTTGCAGCTTGAGTATCTGGATCTTTACCTGGTGCTGATCCGACGATGAACTTTTCTGGCTTATTTAAAGACAGAGAACTCTTTTCCTGTTTTATGTTCATTTCTTTGTGCCATTGGGTTGTACATTAAAATATGACTTAAATTTGGTTCACTGTTTGAAGATCCACTGGCCTGTGAGCATGAGGAAGGGCTCAGTCGGCTTCAAGCCTGAAAACCTTACCCAGCCGGATATACCCAGTACATGGAAAGCAATGGAGGCACTATACCGTTCTGGCAAGGCTCGAGCCATTGGAGTGAGCAACTTCTCCTCCAAGAAGCTCGGCGATTTGCTGGACATCGCAGAGGTTCCTCCTGCTGTCAACCAAGTGGAATGCCACCCTCATTGGCAGCAAGGGAAGCTGCGCGAATTTTGCAAATCCAGGGGTGTACATTTATCGGTAAGTGACTTGTTAAGATATCTAGATAACGATGCACGTGCGTTGATTATTTAAAGTGCCAGACGGAGAAATGTTTTTCCTTTATTATCATGCAGTATATTTGTCAATCTGCATGTTTTTCTTGGACCTTCTAATTTTAGATCGAACCTTTTCCTTTGACACTCCCTATTTTGTGAGTTTCTGGGCAAAAGTAGTTCTTAACAATTTTATAGGTGCGAACATGACATGCCTGACATTGATAAGAAGCATTCTGCTCTCATATTACTCATGTCCATTTTCATCTTCTTTGTTTATGCGTCACGGTTGTATCTGCCTCCTTACGGGTTAGTTAAAACAAATAATTAAACCCTTTGGATCTCTGCACATGCTTTTCCTTCTTATTTACTACTAGTCAGTTATATAATTTGAATTAAAATGGTATTTCTGTCCTATAGGGTTATTCGCCCTTGGGATCCCCGGTCACGGGATCTATCAAGAGAGATATACTTAAGAATCCAGTTATCACTACCATAGCAGAGAAAGTGGGCAAGACTCCAGCTCAGGTGGCACTTCGTTGGGGACTCCAAATGGGTCACAGCGTGCTTCCCAAAAGCACAAACGAAGCACGAATCAAGGAAAACTTTGACGTCTTTGACTGGTCCATACCTGATGACTTGTTCTGCAAGTTGTCGGAAATACCTGAGGCAAGTAAATTTCTGTTCGCTGTTTCCTCACCCACCAGCGGTCTCTTCATGTGCGCTATGCAATCCAACTAGCACGAGTGGAAGCATAGCGAAACTAAAGTACTAGTTAAAGAACTTTCTAGGGAGTGAGCTAAGAAATTACAAATCCTTGGACTGATGGATCATTATTTTTTGTTCGTGCAGGACAAACTAATCAAGGGCACTGGCTTTGTGCATGAGACTATGGGTGCATACAAGACGGTCCAAGAACTTTGGGATGGCGAGGTTTGAATAGACTTAAAGCGAGTATCCGAAGCACGAGATCTGTGGTTTTCATCGACCAGCTTAGCTTCTATTTACTTTCGTATTAGCTGCTATGCCTATGAATTCTGCTGAACATAAGTTCAAACATCTTATTAGCTTTTTAGCTCATTGATCGGCAGAACTGCGATTGAAGGTGCTGGAAAGGCGTGACTGTTTGCGTATTCGTGACTTACATATATAGCTACTGTTATGGATGGTCCATGTTTGTTGTTCCGTTTCCTTTCTGCCTTTATCCATCTTCCCTTCTCACTTTTGCTCCTCTTCCTCTCTCTCTCTTGACAAAAGCTCGAACAACACCCACCAAACTGAGGTGACCACCCTCTCTCTATTTCGGTTGCAATGTAGTGACACGAACGTGAAGAAGAGTCGGCAAGTGCAAATTGCTTTCCTTAGCATTATTGATTGTGAAATCTATATCCTTAAAAAAAATAAGGAAAAAAATATTTATTGAAGAACGAATTAATCGCTTATCTCTTTCCCTACGATTTCTCTTATCTTTTTCTTTTCTTTAGAAAAAATATATTTTTTCCACTAAAACTGTAGCAGAAATTCTCACGCGCTCAAGTTTTAATCATTCTCGAAAATTGTCATCATAATCCATGTTAAGAATTTCATTATAGCTTCGTTGACGTTAGTGAATTAAAAAAAAAAAAATGCTGGACACTCTAAGTATGAAAATTTGACATGGATGGACATTTAAGTGTTAAAACTTTCAAAATATTAACTTAAGTGCGAAAATCGAAGAAGAAATGAATACTTAAGTGTCAACATCAAAAATTTCCAGCTAAATTGCCGACGTGGCTTTTCCAACAAGACTTTTTACTGATGTGGCGATTCTTTTGAAAAAAAATTATCCACATAAGCACCAAGGGTGCGAATGACAACCTTTCTCGGCCAAAAATAGATTTTTGAAACAAAAATAGATTTTTCTATTTCTATTTATGGATGAAATTCTGAACAAAATTACACATTTGATAATGATACAAAATTTATGTCCCAAGAATAGAAATTTTTTTAATTACAACACAAAATTTCTCCCTCTTAGAAGGCGGTAGACGACGGACGGTGGCTGGATGGTGAGCGATGACGGCGAGTGGCAACTAATGGTAGATAGCAAGGGAGGCGACCGACGACTAGCAAGGAGGGGGGGGCGCAACCAACAGCAAACAATGGGCAGTAATAAGTGGGTAGGTGGCTAGTAGCGAAAATGAGCAATGCGAAAATTTTATTTTTCATTTATGTTCCAAACCTATTTCTAAATTAAAAATTTGTTCCAGAAATAAAAAATGAAATTACATTACCAAACAGATTTCTGTTATAAAAATAAGTCTAAATTAGAAAAATAATTTCGGAATAGAAATAAAATGGTTATTAATGCGTGCCTCAAGAGTATGCTAAATGACGTCTTTTTAACACTTAAGTGATCACTTTTTACAAAATTTGGTACTTAAATGTTCACTTTTAACCACTCATAGCACTTAAGGGTTCATTTGTTAAGGTTACAATTTTTTTGTTTTTCTGTTCTTTTGTTTCCCAAACAAAAAAAAAAAAAAAATAGAAATCTGTTTGGTAATGTCAATTGATTTTTCTAATCCCAGAAATAAAAAGTAGTCGGAAAATATATTTGGAACAAAAATAAGTAAAAAAAAGTAACTTCTTCTTCCCAGAACAATTTCTATAAATAATTTTTTTCTTTTTCTATTTTCTTTTCTTCTTTTTTCTCGCCAACCCTCGGCCCCCGCCGTCTGCTGCCTCCCAACCGATAGTTGGTTACCTCACCGCCAATCGCCAATCACTAGTTGTTGGCTGTCGCTGGTCGCTATTGGTCACTAGTCGTGAGTCATCGGTAGCCGGCTCGTGGCAGCGGCAAGCAAGAAGAAAAAAAGAGAAATCTACAAAACTTAATAAAAAATTAAAAGAAAAAAAATTTGTGGATCATACCCAACACATTTTTTTTTCCTTTTTCTATTCCAATGATAGAAATTTTGTGTAATTACTAAACACGTTCTTTTACTTAAAAAATGTTCCGAGAATAGAAATAGAATAAGATTATTTCTAAAAAGAAATTGTTCCCTAAAATAGAAATGTTATCAAATGCACCCTAAGTGATCATTTACACTATAACTTGTCACTTAAGTGATCATTTTTTAATCACAACTCACACTTAAATGAATTTTGAGGACGACATCATTTAGCATATGAAATGTCTAAATAATGTCACATCAGATTTCTGGTTACCTTCACCTAAGTTGGCATTTAAGTGTCTATTTTTTTTTAAAAAAAATTGACATTTAAGTATACTTTTTTGAAAATTTTGATAGTTAAGTACTCACCTGTATCAAGTTTTGGCACTCACGATATTTTTTTTTCCATTGAAAAAGTCTAAGTTGGTTTTGTGTATAAGATTACAGGCCTCGCAAAGTGGTACTATAAACACCAAAATATGTCATTTTGTATTAAAAAAATATACCAAAGAGTCTTATGAATAAATAAGTTGAAATTTAAAGAAAAATTGAAAGAGGAAAACAAATCTGGAAATTTAAAAAATAAATTGAAAATCCAAAAAGGGATCCCCCGGGGTCGAGGGATGGCATAGGGGCCGGTGCCTTCACCCCCTCCTCCGGTCCCTCTCCCTCCGTTTTTTGCCTTTTTTTCTTTTTCGTATTTAATTTCAGACTTTTAGTTCTACATCTGATATGATGCCTAACTAGCGCCGCATCAACGCCACATGCGCAAAAAATAAAAAGGAAAAAAAAAACCAACACTGCTTAGCTTTTTCTCTTCAAGTAGAGAGAAGGGAGTTGATGGAAGAACAAACGTGAATGATGGTGACAAATTTTGGAATGTAAGGATCCATTTATTTCATAAAAAATTTTTCATTTTTTCAACGTCTGATTTGGTTAGAAAATGAGTCAACAAAAAAATTATTTCCTTTTTTTCTATCAAAATTCAAATTAAAAAAATAATTTCCTCTTTAAAAGAATCAAAAAATGTTTTACAACATATTAATAGATATCCGCGCTTGAACTTGAAATTCTACACTTGAGCATGAAAACTCTAATTTTGGTTCCTAGGTCCCGATGTACAGAACCAAGTATTCGGCAGCCAAGCCTAGGTCCATCAAGGTTAGGCCTGGGCCCTTGGCCCATGCTCAAGTCAACCAAGGTCAGATCCAAAGGGATCCTGGTGCCCATACCCAATCCTCCGGCATCCAAGCTCTAAAGGCCATGCTCAGGTTCCCAATGCTCAAACTTTGGTTCCAACCCTTAGGCCTAGGTCCACAAAGGCCATGTGGGGGTCCTCGGCACTTAGGCTTAGGTACTTGGTTAATGAAATGTGTCATTATAAAAGTATTTTTTGTAAAAAAAAAAATTGTAATTTTCAACTATCACTTTACATTTTTGTTAAATCGATTTTTATTCTTTATTCTTTTCTTTTCTTCATTTTTTCTTTTTGCTTCTTCCTCGGCTCATTGTTGGTCATGGCAATGGCCAACAAGCTCAAGCCTCACTAGATTGGGCGAGCTTGCGGCCTTTTGGGGGTGAGCCTCGAGCTTGCTCGGGGACAGCAAGGCTTGAGCATGTTGTGGCTGGTTGCCAAGAAGCAAAAAGGAAAGAAAGGAAAACAAAAATATTTAATTTAATTATACAAACTTAAGAAGTTTTAAAAGTTAATTGCACTATCTAAAAGTTTTAGTATTCGATCACACTTTTACAATAATTTTTAGAACTTTTAATGCACTTACCCCATATATTTACGAGATGGGTCGATGCAAAAGCAAGCGATTACGGAGACATTTCGCCATTGATCGTGGCCGTTTACAGAAGCAAATTTTTGTCAAACCATTCAGTTTATCTGATCATGTACTCTCATGAATTGCACCGAATTAGGGATAATAACATCATGCCCTCTAAATTTTTTGGGGTTATGGCACTTTGCCCCTGATATCTCAGTTTCGCAATCTCAAAGATTACCCGCTTGTCCCTCGAATTTTGCAGTGTCCGACACTTGATGATCATTTAGAAGCGAACGATGGAAGCAAAAAACGGGACCACCTTCCACACCTTCCCCTTTATATAAGAAGGTACAGGGGTCGACATAAGGCTGCTGGTGGGGTGCCAATAAAGAGTGAAGAGGCCCTTGCCACACTAGTTACCTATTTACCATGAAATTGACATAAAAACGACAAATTGGATGTCATAGAGCTAGGATGCTCCACATTAGAAAGCCAGTTTTCATAAACTAGTCCCAAGATTTATTTTAAATTAAACATAAAAATTAGGCACAGATTTGAGCATTCAGTTTTAGTGTTGAATGTTTTTTCTGTCTTTACTGACATTAAATTTAATTTGGCTAAAAAGAAATATTTATTTTTAATTATCCAACAATATATCCCTTAAAGGATGTGTATAGGATGAACTCGCATCTAGCCAAAATGGGGGGGCCTAGGGAAGGCCAACAATTGCTTGAGAAGGAAGTTGTCCATGTTCCTATAAGCAAGAGGGTGCAAATACGTGTGCGATGGTAAGAGTGTGCCGTCCATGGTCTTGACAGGCAGAGCATCCAAAAACCAACTTGAATTCCGAGCTGCTGCTCCTCCTCCTCCTCCTCCTCGTCTGTCTGCAAGGCCTTCTTCTTCTTCATTATCCTCATAGAGAGCTTCCAGAGCATCTTTCTTTCAGGTCAGCCACTCGCGTGACATGCCTGCCTTAGCTTCAGGTCAGCATCTTCTTTAAGTCTCTCTCTCTCTCTCTCTCTCTCTCTCTGTGATCATGTAAATGTAGTGAATGAGGGTAGTTATGGGAGCTTCTCCCTGTGATCATGCAAATGTAGTGGATGAGGGTACTTGTAGGAGCTGAAATGGCCATTATCGACCGCACAGCAGCTATCACCACTAGGAAGATAGCAGTGTCATAATGTAAATGAGATTAACAAAAATGTGCTTAATGTATATCTGGTGTCATCGTGCAGCAGCTATCGCCCCTAAGAAAATAGCAGTGTCATCATGTAAATGTGGTGAATGAGGGTAGTTGTGGGAGCTGAAATGGCCTTTATCGACCGTCTAGCACCTATCACCACTAGGAAGACAGCAGTGTCATCATGTAAATCAGATTGGCAAAAACGTCTTGTACGTGTGATTTTAATCACAGTTTTGTGGTTATATAACGAAAAGTTTTCAGCTTTCTTTTTTATTGGATTTCTTTACGGGTGAACCATGGAGTATCCAAATTGAGAATAAGATGGCAATAAAACCGGCAAATAGGCCAGGTTTTGGCGAATGCCGACCATCATGTGTCCTGTTTTCCTTTGGAAATTAATTATCATTGACCAAGGGATATATTTTAGTTGGATGAAATCTATGCATAGATATCACGACACCACCTATTGGCCCCCATATCTATATAATTGATCGCTTTTAAAAAGTTGAAAAAAAAAGGTAATTGCATATATGTAGATGTTGAGATTATTTGCATTGCTATAATGACGGACATGCAGTACACCTATCGTCAACGCGGGGTCGCTTCACACATTTGTTGGGACATCATTACCAAAGTGTTAAGTATGGAAAAAATAGGGAGACGCTTGAGTGATCTTTCTATTAAATGACTGATGAGAAAAAGTGCCAAATATATGCAGTCTGGTTGTAGAATCAATGAAAAAGAGTCTTTGAACTCAAAAGATATCTCATACAATCCCCGTTAAAAGAGGTAAGTGTATTAAAAGTTTTAAAACTTGTCACAATAGCGCATTTGAATTTTAAAACTTTTAAAAAGTGCAATTAAATTCTTAAACTTGTTATAAAAATGAAATTGAGTCCAAAAATTTCAAATTATTCAATAAAAAACTTGCAAAATGTGTAATCAAGTTTTAAGACTTGTCAATTTGATATAATCAAGACCTTTCATTGATTACAGTTTTTCAAAATCTTAGGATTTGACTGCATTTTTTGAAAGTTTTGGAACTCAATTATACTTTCGTAACAAGTTTTATGACTTAATTGCATTTTTGAAAATTTTATGACTCAATTGCATTTTCTTAACAAAATTTAAAATTTGAATGCACTTTTTGATACTTTTAGAACTCGATTACTGTTTGGTAATAAGTTTTAGGGTTTTATTGTACTTTTTGAAGATTTTAGGATTTAATTGTACTTTCGTAACAGGTTTTATAATTTCCAGTATATTTATACCCCACTAAAACGATGCTAAGAACCTTCTTGTGTACCCATCTCATCAAACCCCTTCCACATCCACACTCCACTTGACCAAAAGATATGGGATGGGCAAAACATGGAAATTGGCAACAAAACTTCAACAGATCTTCGAGTTCGTACTCACAAGCAATGGCAAAACACTCGGCCATTGCCAACTCACTTCCACTCCAAAAAAGTCATATTCTTCGTACATGAACATTAACATAGAACATGGTTTTCACCTCCCATGCTTGTCCATCCTATCCTTTTCTTTGCTTTGTTGCCAGAAACCGTCTCATGCTTGAAATGGGAAAATCAGAAAGCTATTCCAGATAATGATAAATGAACTACAACTAGTTCGCTTCACTCTACAGAAGAAAAAAAAAATAGTTTTGGCTTTTTCCTTTTGGTTTACACGAGATGGAAATAAAGGACCATCCTATTACTAGCCATTAGCACGATCAGAAATAGAAAATATTAACTAAAACCAAACGCCAGCCAAAACACTTCCTTTCCTTCCTTCCTATTTCCATTGTTTGATTTATGATTGTTAATTTGTTATATCGAATGTCATTCCATTCTTACATAGTTTGAGATACGCATCATGACGTTATTCTTGCATGAATACTGTCAACATTTCGAAGCATTGGGGATCACGTAGCTAAGTCCCCATCCTCAATCGTTCAGCTCACTTGCTCAGATCCTCAATTATTCAGCACGGGCGATCATGATTTTTCTGCCGATGTGGAGACCATGATTCAAGTTGTGGTCTCTTTCGCTTTTCTGGCTTTAACAGTGGATGGGCGCTATAGGCTATTGGGAAATGATGAACCCCAAACGGGAGCTAGTCCTAGTCCTAGCAAGCTAAGCACTCGACCATTTTGTACGCATCTTAGCAAAAAACTGCACCCAGCTTCTGTTCCCATTACAAGAAGGGGGAAGAAGAAGATATTAAGCATCTACATCCAATCGAAGCGGGTGCCCATACCATACATTTTGCAGCTGAAGTGAGTCGGTAATGGCCCAGAGTCCTGCCATTCTCAGTCAATGCTCGTGAGTACGAACCGAACGACTGTCGGTAGTATTTCATAAGCTCAAACAAGACCTTCAATACAGATATCTTTAGGTATGCCTTTTGATTTTAAGGATTTACTTCATTTTGTATATCCAACATATGAAGAACGAGAGGGCTGAACCGGAGCTGGCTTGGGCTGAAACGGCGAGACAGTCAGCTAGGCGGGCAGGCGGAGCAGGCGGTGGCTTCCGGTGGCGGGATGGGCGGCCAGGCGAGCTCAGCGGCCTGTGACGGTGGCTTGGTTACGTCGGACAGGAGCGCGGGGATGAGTGGACGCGAGCAGGGAGGTGGACGACGCTGGCTTGGCTCGTGGGCGAGCGATGGTGCTAGATGGCGGCAGGGGCATCGACGGGCAAGGGGGGACTCTCTCCAGTTTCTCTCTGGTTTTTGGAGCTCAAATCTTGATCAACAATGGATAAAGGAGGCTGGTTGAGGGAGAAGAAGACTGCAGAAGCTTTGGGGGTCCCCTTTGACCACAAATATCCTCTTTCTTGATCATTAGATGGCCCCCCACCTTGTCTGCCCTATCCTCAGCCAAGTAGCAGCCCATAAGCTTTCTTGGGAAGTCATTGAAGTGGTCCAAAGGTGGTGGTGGCCATGGCATACGAATTTGGGCACAAACTCTCCTAAATTGAACCCAATTTCTCTTCAATTGGACTTAACCGGTCCCTATAAATTCCACTAAGATGTCCTCGACCAAATTGACATTTTTCCTTACCAATAGAACTAACTTGCATCCCAAAAACGTGATAAAAAATGGTCCCCTGAATTTTCCAAACAAAAACGGTCCTATATTGAACTTTCGCCAAAAATCTCAATTTGCAGGAAAATTTTCGGAGGACGAGTTGACGTTCCTAAAATGAATCATGACGTGACAGAACTTTCAATTTCTAAAATCGGGTTCAAATTCGTGGTTAATTTCAATCTAGCGCGATTTTAGTGTGACTTAGCATACCGGGTAGTTTTTAGGAATTTTTGGTGTAGTTGACTAGTGGTTGATTATTTTCAAGCCACAACGTACATCTTCAACACGTTGGTGACCCTCAGTTGTCGTAAAAAATATCGAAGTTTCAAATATGGACACAACGTACCAAAACAACAGAAAAATCGGTCTAGTGTCGATCGACGAGAATTTTGCAATCTAGTGGCATCACCCACTCTTTGATCACATATCTCAGTCGAATCGACCTATCTCTGATCTCTTATCGATTTTTAACTATGCCGTAATGATCTCTGTAGATGAGCACGGTCGAGTAGTCGATTCCTGATTGAATTTTTAAGTCTATTGCGTTAAAATCCCTTAATGGCTTTCCCAGATTGACTAGTTATCTAGTGAGTGATCAACTCAGATAATAGAACTATAGGCGCATCGATGAAAAGCCCAACTTATTCAATTGAAACCAGAACTCAAAATTCAAGATGTCACATAACGTGCAAAGTATACAATCTTCCATACGACGAACAAGTCGCAAAAGTAGTCCTCGTTCACGTTTGGACATTAAAGGGGAAATTTTCATGATTGCTCCACAAGGTAAAGATGAGCCAAGGAATGTAAATAAGACTCTAAATTGCCCTAAATAGAAAATTGGATGCATGCAATGAAAGAGGAAATTAAGTCAATGAAGTTAAATCATATTTGAAAACTGGTTGATCTTTCAAAAGAATGCAAAATCATTAGAAGCAAGCGAGTTCTTAGAATAAAGTGTAAAACTAATGACTCAATAGAGAAATATAAGACTTGCCTTGCAGCGAGTAGGTATGATCAATAGGAACGAATTGATTATGAGAAAACATTTTCTCCTATAGTAAAATTTACCTCAATTCACCTTATTCTGGCAATAGTGATTAGTATGGATCTTAAAGTATATCAAATGAATGTAAAGACAGCTTTTTTCAATGGAAAATCATAAGAAGAAACTTATATGGAACAACATGTTGATTTCATTTCAAAAGGCTAAGAATAAAAGATATATCGACTTTTGAAATCAATATATGGCCTTAAGTAGTCATCAAGATAATAATATATCCGTTTTTATAATGTCGAATTTGTGGCATTATCAACAACAATATAAAAGGGTATTTGGCTTAAAAGATTTTTTTTATCATTTAGATGTTGTTAAGAATGTTGAAAACTCATTGTTGGTTAACTACGATAACCAAGTGGTAATAGCGTACACCAAAGATCCGAAATATTATGGTTGCATGAAAAAATATGAACTAGCAGTGCATATTACGTATAAAATAATAGCAGATCCTATGACGAAACTAATACCTAGAGATATTTTCTGTGATTATGTATAATTTCTAGGACTGTGTTGAAGCTAATGTACATAATATTATAATTTCCCTAAATGTTCACATTTATGGAAATTATCTTTCATTATTAATGCCTATGAGTTTTAAGAATAATCGTGAATACGGATTACAATTTTTCTCCCAAATACATCAGTTTCTCTCATTTCCTTTCAAACCCATTAAGATCCATATTTTAAATTTACGGTAACCCATATTTTAAATTTACGGCAACCCTTCTCCGACCAATTGAAGTGGCCTAAGCACGTGCATAGGCGTAGGAATTGCTTTTTCTCTACCTTGAACACTGGAGTATTCTTGTAGCTATATCTTACCACTAGATTGAACTAAAAGAAAGCTCTAATATGTTAATAACTGATCAAGTCCGTTAGGACGAGCAGCCAATGAGGGGGAAAGACAAAGTATACGATACTCCCTTTCTTCTAGACCAAGACATACCCGATCCCGATGATAAGCAATGAATTGAGGATCCACAATTCCATGATAGAGTTTTCGCGTTCATACAAGAGAGACTCGAGGCGGATGAAGAGCCGGGAGCGGAGCCCCAACTAGAATAGGTGAATTATTAACCAACTATTCCACCTCCAAGGATGGAAAGAGCCGATTCGTCTTCGAGCATCGCTGGCAATAAACCTCGTTGAGAGAGCAGCACGAACCTAGGTTGATTCTACAGAATGGAATCCTAGATTGAAGCTTAGGCAAGCCCCTTGAGACTCGACTAAGTAAGGAGCAGGCGGCTGCCCCTCTCGCTTTTCCTTCGATGAGGATCATAGTGTACTAACTAAGGTGATCTCTTTCACTCTCTTTTCAGTTTATCCATCCCACAAAGTGAGCAATTCCCGATCACGCGAAAATAAGTTTCTCTATCCAAAGGGGTTGGAGTCGTTCTAGAGTGAGAAGCATAATGACTTTTTTTTTTTTTCAAATAAATAGATAGAAGATCCGATAAGCCCACCCAAATAAAAGAGTGGCTCTCCAAATGAACAGAAAGAAAGGGCTGTTCGGACAAAGCTCTAATCCCATAGGGGGCCAAAGGAATCCAGCCAGTTCAAATTCAATAGCCAGCACCTCACAACTAAAGATGAAAGGAAATGCCACTCTTTAAGCTTAGAAAGCGTGTTGTGAACTGTCAATGGTATCGTGGACGATCGACGTAAGAAAGTGCTCTTTAAACCAAGAAAAAGGGCCCTTTTTCATGCTTCGATTCGAATTGATTCTATCTTTACGCCCGAGAAAGAAAAGCTAGCCTTTTCACATAGAATTTTCCTATGACGAGCAAGATGTTCTTCGATCCCTATCCTCTTAGCCGCTTAGATCAATACCCCACGCCCCGATGTGCAATCCCCGCTTCTAGAAATGCCTACTCTCTTTTTTCACCCGGAGACAGAGCCTCTTCTTGAAGACCCTTCCTAAGACAAGCTTACCTAATCGATTGAAACCGGTATTTTCTAGTTGAGCTATCTCACAATCTTCCTCTTTATAGCCCATATTTTCGCATCCCAGCGCTTCTCGCCATATTCCGATTCTTATGCGGGCTCTTTCTTTCTCTTTCCTAAATAGATCGAGCAAGATATCACCCATGCCCCGAGGAAGGCACGGAGCACCCCCAATGAGATATTGGGCTTTCCTCACTTCTTCGTAGTGATTGATTAGGCTTGACTTAGTTGATTCGGATTCTGTTTTCTAAGAAATAGTATAGTACTCGCTTTCAAGAGCAACAATCCCATTTTCTTCTTTCTATTTACCAAAATGACCTCAAACTCGTGATCCGATCATTTCGTTAAAACGCCTATTTTCATCCTTTTTAAGGGCAGTTAATTGACCCCGCCTCCAACATCATTTATTTCGTAGTAAAAAACTCGGCCTTAGAAAAGATATTTTGTATTTACTTACAACATTAAAATTTCCTTTCTCTACCGAGCCTCGCTAGCTACTTGGAGGGTGACGCCCATTCTTTCTGGACATAGTCATCCAAGGAATCTATGTATTCTTCCAAGGCGGATTTCTTATGCTTTAGTTGAGCAAGTTCAAGATAAAGAACTAAAGCTATTGGGATCGATCCCTTTAGTTCATAACCGGCTCCGGGCGAAAAGAGAAGAAAGATCCCGATGTTGTCACAAGAATAGCCTAGTTTCAAAGTGCCCATGGGACTTAAAAGAGAGTTTTTTGACCCGGTTCTACCACCCGAGAGCAAGGGAGGAAGTTTCCCATTCCAAAGTACTACAATCCAGATCGATGAACTAAGCAAGAACCGCGCTAACAAAGACAGATCGATTCACTCAACAACAACAACGGGAGATGAATTAACCAACTCAGAATAACCATTCCCTTAACTCGCTCGTTACCGACGCGAGCACCGGTCCCTCGCTCCAACTACTAATATGACTTTGAGAATACCGTGCAAGGGCTTCCGTTACTTCCATCTATCTTGGTATGACCTCTGTCCATACGCCCAACGCTTCGTAGTCTTGTGACTCTTAAATAAGCGACACTACGGTCGGACTAGGACCAAGCGCAAAAAAGCCTCTTCGCAAATCCCAACGCAACTCTTGTACAGCCTTAGCGTCCGTCCTGCACTCAAACCTGCTATCACCTCCTTACATGAACACTTTCACTTCGTTTGGCTTTTCTCTTTTCTCCTTTCTTAAAACTTATAAAATCGAATAAACGACTAAAGAATAAAGGAAATTATGCTATGAATCCTCAGACTATACTTCACAACGTCTTCTTCTCTAGAAATGCATATGTACCGGTGGAGCGTACTTGACTCTCTCATTCAGCTCGCCTTTGCTAAGAGCATGGTCGGTTGTAACTTCAAGCGACATCAAAAGAAACTCAAACTTTCAATGAATTCCAATTTTATGCCCAAAAACACGGTTTTCCTTAAAGTTGTCCCTAAAAGGAGTCTGTTCTAGATATCCATGCCAAAAATCCCGGGTTTCTTAGTTTTTTCCGATTTCAAGTGCTGTCTAAGAAATCAATCCCAAAATCATGGTGTTTTATTGTGTTAGACTGACATCTACACACAACTCTTTTAGAAGAGGATCGAGGCCTAATAGAATGTCTTTTCTATGGCAGGGAAAGGACACCGGAGCTAGGCAAGTGAGCTAGACAAGATCTTGGATCGGTAAAATAGTCTTACCTGCCGGACTCTTTATACCTACCGGAACAAAGATCTCGCTCGACGAGTATGGTTGTTGTTTGTGTTAAGTTCAAAATTTATCGTAAAGTCTTGTTTTCGAAAAAGCCACGCCCGAGTGCTCTTTGAGCTTGATTACTCCGAGCCGGTCACCGGAGGTCTAAGAAAGGACTGCCTTGGAGGGATATTGCTTCACCGGACAACAAACACATACTCGAAGAAGGGGAGATGTCTTTTTTCCACAGCAGAGAAAACATTTCTTTTCCACAGTCTATCGATTCGGGACAAAACCAATCTTTTTTTTTATTATTCTTATGTTGTCGGAATACCCGGTATTAGCATGTTAGCATACGGAATTACCGGTGCAGGCCAACTCGGAAGAGACACGGTCCTTTCCTTTTCTCGACGGGAAAGACGGACATCTTACAGGCTTGGCTGGTCTGGTAAGATATTTAGCAATGGCTCACAAAAGGACTTAGCTTATCAAAAAAGAACTCGATCGAATGGAAGGCATAAGCAAGATCAAAGTAAACCCTACTATCGATGGAAAAGAATAAACTTTTCTCTCATCTGGATCGGCATGGAGAGAATAAGAACTCCTAGCGAGAATAAATGAACTAGGTTCCCTCACCTTAACATTTGGATGCGTTTCCCACCGTAAAAGAATTCAAAGTAAAAAGAGAGTTAGCCTTTCAAGATACCGACACAGGCTTGATCACAGAATTGTCAAAAGCTTGATCTCAATTCAAAGCTTTATCCCTCTCCCCGCTTTGTCCGGGAACTACTCCTCTTTCATGGGGTATTGGGAGAACGGAAAGGCCCTTACCTTGCCTGATGAATTGCCTTTGCAAATTGATTCCTTTACTTTCTTGCTGGATTGCCTACAAATGAGGTTAGAAGTAAATGATAGGTTCTGAGACTAGTGATCTAGGACGAAGTTACTGGTTCGATTAGACAATATAGCCTGGGACTTGCCATGGCTTTTCTGAACTGGATGAAACTAGGGTTTAATGAAACTCTAGCTCGGCAATAAGGCGAGGAAGGAGAGTGCTTCCAGGGTCCGAGGAGAATCCTAAATTCGATTTCCAGATGGATTGGTTTTATCTTTTCGTAGACCGAAGAGTAGAACTAGTGAAAAGTAAACGTGTTTATGATTCCAGTTATACGCTTCTTTTTATTCATTTTCCTTGATAGAAATGGTCCTTCCTTAAGAAAGGGTCATTTCTTGCCTAATCTGAATAATAGAAGTCCCTTTTTATTTTCATAATGCCAGTGAGAGTCTTGATTCCGTGCATAAAAATCATAGGCCCTGTTGTGACTTCACTTGACCTTTGGAACAACTATTAGATCCACCTGCGGTTTGCCTACGTCCTAATCGGAAAGACCAGTGTTTTAAGTTTAACAAAGAAATAGGGTCTGATGTTCAGATGTTATGACTTAATCCATCAGCGTCGCTGTCCGCTACCTTTAATGGGCAGCACTGTGCGTTGAAGTTGTGCAATCTCGTCTTTGGTAAAGGGCCAACTCTTGGTTGGAGTTGGTTTAACGGACCGAAGAGTGCCACTACGAGTTGTTTCATTATGTAAATACCGAAAATAACTTGTCGTGGGAGCAGCCAAAAAAGAAGAGATGAACAACAAAGAAAGAAATATTGTAAGTAATTTCAATTAGGTCGTACCTTATTATATTCCCCTTTTCTTTAGTCGGGAATAGCGGTCCGGTAAGATGAACATCCCCAATGCTGTATTCCCGCCTGTTTTCTCTGTTAACAAGAGGGTTCCTTGGTTGTTGAACAATAAGAAATTCCCTATTCCACTCAATAAATGAGAGGAGAATACAAATCGTGCTATAAGGAACGAAGCATGTTGCCCCTTTTTTATAGGTTCACATCAGAAAACCCGAACTAGGACTCCTTCGACTAGTGCATTACAACAAGAATAACTACAAGGCCAAGGCAATAATTGATATGCCACCACCCTACTACTCGAAAGCCGAGCCAAAGAGGTCGGCTTTATCAAGAAGAAGGGGCGGAGTCTCAACTACCACACTACTATATACCACTAGCACTCCACGAGTGGATTAGTTTAGTGACTAGATTGAGACTCTCTTTGATATCAATCACTAAACTAAAGAAAGTAGGAAAAATCATAAGAGAAGGAAGGTCCACGTAACGTAAGGTTGGGAAGTAGTACGCTCGGTTCACCACCGCAGGCCCAATCATAGTCAAAAGAAGAGTTTGATCCCGGCTCGGAAGGAACGCTAGCTATATGCTTAACACATGCAAGTCAAACGTTGTTTTCGGGAGTCAAGGCAGAAGGAAAAGAGGCTCCTAGCTAAAGGTAGCTTGTCTCGCCCAGAGGTGGGAAGAGTTGGGAACAAAGTAGCGAACGGGTGCGTAAGGCGTGGGAATCTGCCGAATGTTCGGCCAAATCCTAAAGAAAGCTAAAAAGTGCTGTTTGATGAGCCTGCGTAGTATTAGGTAGTTGGTCGTGTAAAGGCTGACCAAGCCAATGATGCTTAGCTGGTCTTTTCGGATGATCGCCACACTGGGACCGAGACACGGCCCGGACTCCCACGGGGGCAGCAAGGGGGGAATCTTGGACAATGGGCAAAAGCCCGATCCAAAGAATATCGCGTGAGTGAAGAAGGGCAATGCCGCTTGTAAAGCTCTTTCGTCGAGTGCGCGATCATGACAGACTCGAGGAAGAAGCCCCCGGCTAACTTCATGCCAAGCAGCCGCGGTAAGACGGGGGGGGGGGGCAAGTGTTCTTCGGAATGACTGGGCGTAAAGGGCACGTAAGCGGTGAATCGGGTTGAAAGTGAAAGTCGCCAAAAAGTGGCGGAATGCTCTCGAAACCAATTCACTTGAGTGAGACAGAGGAGAGTGGAATTTCGTGTGTAGGGGTGAAATCCGGAGATCTACGAAGGAAGGCCAAAAGCAAAGGCAGCTCTCTGGGTCCCTACCGACACTGGTGTGCGAAAGCATGGGGAGCGAACGGGATTAGATACCCTAGTAGTCCATGCCGTAAACGATGAGTGTTCGCCCTTGGTCTACGCGGATCGGGGGCCCGGCTAACGCGTGAAACACTCCGCCTGGGAGTACGGCCGCAAGACCGAAACTCAAAGGAATTGACGGGGCCTGCACAAGCGGTGGAGCATGTGATTTAATTCGATACAACGCGCAAAACCTTACCAGCCCTTGACATATGAACAACAAAACCTGTCCTTAATGGGATGGTACCGATTTTCATACTGTGTCTTTGCATGGCCGTCGTCGCCGTGTCGTGAGATGTTTGGTCAAGTCCTATAACGAGCGAAACCCTCGTTTTGTGTTGCTTTTTGAGACATGCGCCTAAGGAGAAAGTCTTTGCAACCGAAGTGAGCCGAGGAGCCGAGTGACGTGCCGCGCTACTAATGAGTGCCGGCACGTAGCCGTGGCTTGTCGTCGCCGAAGGGAGCCGGCGCCTTTCGAAGCACTTTCTAGTGTGCGCTAACCTTTGATTGCAGCTAGCGCGCTTGACTAAATAGAAAGGGCTTTTCTCGCTTGTTTAGTAAAGTCAAGTTTTTGGCCTTATCTTGCAGGTGACGACGACGTCGAGTTGGCGGCGGAGAAAGACTCGGCATTCAAGTGAGCCGCCCGGTGGTGTGGTACGTAGTGGGTTTAGTACGCCCCACCAAAACGGCTCCGAAACAAACAAAAAGGTGCGTGCCGCACTCACGAGGGACTGCCAGTGATATACTGGAGGAAGGTGGGGACGACGTCAAGTCCGCATGGCCCTTATGGGCTGGGCCACACACGTGCTACAATGGCAATTACAATGGGAAGCAAGGCTATAAAGCGGAGCGAATCCGGAAAGATTGCCTCAGTTCGGATTGTTCTCTACAACTCGGGAACATGAAGTTGGAATCGCTAGTAATCACAGATCAGCATGCCGCGGTGAATATGTATCGGGGCCCTGTACACACCGCCCGTCACACCCTGGGAATTGGTTTCGCCCGAAGCATCAGACCAATGATCACCCATGACTTGTGTGTACCACGAGTGCCACAAAGGCTTTTGGTGGTCTTATTGGCGCATACCACAGTGGGGTCTTCGACTGGGGTGAAGTCGTAACAAGGTAGCCGTAGGGGAACCTGTGGCTGGATTGAATCCTTCGCAATGGAAATGCCCTCTTCCTCCGCAAGCACCTACTCCTAACAAAATGAAAAGCAGCGAACTCCGCAGCAAAAGCGAAGCGAGCCGCGCTAGTAGCGCGCATCCGTTTTTCAGCTAGCTTCCAATCAAAGCTTGACAAATAGGGGAAGGGTTCCAAACCTAACCTAGGTTGGGAAAAGCCCTCTCTATGTTCTTAGTCAAGCCTAAACTGCAATCAAAGGTTAGCGCTAACGAGCACAAGTTGCTCAATCCCTTGCTTCTTGCTTTCGAGCCCAAGCCTACGTTTGCTTAGTCGTTGCTTGAGCTGCGCAAAAGGTTGCTTTTCTAAAACTATTCTATAATGGTGCCTTAGCCTATCTATAGTCGTGGGCCTTTTCTTGCTGGGCTTGAAAAATGACCAACAACTTAGAGAAAGATCAAGGGGCAACCAACATAGGGGGCTAGCTTGCTTCCACCGGTGGCGGGCGGACGAAGGCTATTTTGGACAGTGTAGCTTCTGGGCGAGTCAAAAAATCCAAGAGTTCCATTTTCCTTCTTGTTCATCAATCGGAAATCAAGACAAACTGGGCACTACGATGAGACGTGAAAACACCCGATCCTATTCCGACCTCGATATGTGGAATCGTCTTGCGCCATATGTACTGAGATTGTTCAGGAGACATGGTCCAAGCCCGGTGAAGAAATGAAAATTTCAAAGATTCTGCTCGTTCTTCGAAGTTGGCTACTGACGGGAAACGCTTACCTCTATTTAGACAAGGAAAGTAATCGATAGAAAAGGCATGTTTTCCACACGACGCGTGGAGGAGATATCCTTGTTTGACAGGAAAGTCAAGTCGTAAGAAGTAAGTCGTTTGCGTGGATGGAATACTGCTTTTGATATTGCACCAGAAAAAAGCAAAGTTTTCAACGCGGTTTAAGCAAAAGCCATTATTAAAGGCATCCGTGCATTAAGCGACGTTCACTTAGTGGATCCAGTACTCGGATGCTCTTTCCATGCTTTCTTTGAGACAGGACCAATCCTATGTTGAAAGCCAGGATAGATGGAAAAGAAGTTTCAAGCTTGAAGACAAGTTTCGTACGCACAATAGCCCAACTACAAAGTATTGGATTTCGTTCCCCTAGAACGCCCGAAAGCTTACAACAAGAAGGAGCTCCGTAGATGTGTCGAAGGAATTACCGATCTTATGTTGATGCGGAATAAACCCCGAATGCCATTGTCGGAATGGAAAAAGGCTATTCTTGCGCTATCGAACAAAACGAATTTCTTTCTAGAATGCCTTTTAGCTTGAAGGTAGCCGGTTAGTCCAGAGGATTATGAGCCTCCGCGCATGCTTACTCCTCACTGGGCAGAAGACAAAGGAAAGGAAGGGAGGAGTGAAAACCAGGTAAGTGAGTTTAAGAGTGGTTTCTCACTCTTTTTTTTGAGCCGGATGAAAGCAGAACTCTATGAGGGATCATCGCACGTGAAAAGAACACCACCTAAGGCACGCAAGACGGGTGAATAAGCAACGGGGAAAACGAACGGAGCGTAGCGAACACAAGGGCATTCGGACCGGTCATATTGGCAGATGAAAAGAGAGAAGGAGAACCAAAGATATCAAGACTAGCTTGGCTGTCCATCGGTCTCCCAACGGGTAAGAGCGGGAACCGTGATTAGCTTAATGCCTTTCGGCTATAGTAGCATTTTACTTCTACCGGCTTCCGGGAAAACTATTAGACTAGATCAAATGAGTATATCGATCAGCAGCCGTAGCTGCAAGAGAAAAAGCAGTCCAAAAGTTGGTCCTTCAACCGGTCTTTTTACGGTCCCACCTTCATAAGGAAGAACTACCCGGAAGGGTAGGAAATATTCCCACTTCCCTAGAGTTCTTCCTTCTAAGAGGGTTGGCACAAAAGCAGCAGATATTGAAACTAATAGCAAAGAAGGCTAGGCTCCTCGAACCTTCTTTTAGAGCTTCCCCTTTCTCTAGGTAGACTCGACTCGGATACAAAGAAGACCAAGCCTAGCGACCGTCATACTGGTAAGTCCATCTCTCGTTGTTCGATAGGACCTGGAAAAAGCATGCCATGAATGACTCTTGCCCTTGGCTCACTGAACTACAGGGGTTTCTATCCATATGAAATGAAAGCGGGTGTGAACTCCAACCTTCCCCTCTAGCCAAGTCAAGCTTTTTGCAGCTCTATATCCAATTCCTACTACTAAGCTACATTTCCCACCTTCAAGCTAGTCGAACTAGAGCCTTATGCCAATGAGAACCAAGAGAAGAAGGAAATTGGATTCCCAAGGACACATCTATACTACGCTATTCTTCGGATTTGATTCTTTCTTCCTTTTTTTTAAAGAAGATTTCCGGCGAGATCAAGCTCCCTTACGACATCTAAAAACTCCTCGACTTCAACTAAAGGCACAAGGGAATCAAGAGTTCAAGAGCACGAACGTAGGAAATGCACATGGGTCTCCTTGAATAACGAAGTCTAAGATAAAGAAAGAAAGGTAGAGCGGGCTTCTAGTTGCTCTACTTGGATTGGCATGGTTGTCCCCCTTTGCTGGTTGAGGCTTGGCCTTTGACTCTGCTTGCCTCTACTTTTCATGTCAAGCGTACAAGTGTTGTTTAGTGGGATTTACCTTTCAAGACAGAATTGTTTTTCATCTTCTCGGAAAAGACCCCGTATAAGTCGACGTCTTAACCTGACTTCCCGAGCTCACTTGATTGTTGAAGCAAAGTAGCTCTGGATTGAGAGCTGGATGCTTACCTTATTATTATTAAAAGGGGAAAGGCGTAGGCGTAGGCTAAAAGAAAGCACCTTCCTCGGGCGTGAAGCGCTATGTTAGTCTTTCGTTTCCTACTTGATTTGTTTCCCCCTTACTGAAAAGGTCAAATCGGTTCCCTCCTTATACAAACCAGATAGATAAGGTTTCGAGTGTCCATCATGTTGATGGATCCTTTCTTGACGGTTTTCTAGTTTAGAGAAAATCTTTCATTCTCGATTCAAACCAATCCGGATTCGAGTCGACCATTTCTTCGGCACTTGATCTGAACTTTCATTACGGTTATGGTGCTTTGCCTCCTCTACAAGAGGACGAGGTCTCGGCAACAGGCCTCCTCTACCTTTTTTCTTTTTTCGGTATATCACATCTATTGTTTTCATCTTCCCCGTCTCTCCATCATAAATTCAAAGAAAGACTCGCAGGCAAACCCGTTATTCAAGGGGATGAATCAGGTGAGGGGGTTAGCTTCGGATTCGTATAGGTGATATGATAAAGAGCATGTGGGTTTTTTTTACTTCCTTAGAGGAGAAGCCAATGAATTGTGTGATTTGACTGTTCTCGGTAAAGTAGTTAAACAAACTAGTGGCGTGTATCAAAGGTTATCTTGTGCGTACGCTCGCAGGAGATGAAAAAGGCTTTGATTGTGTAATAGCTTTGTGCTTATTAGGTCCCTATTTTCTTTTTTTTTGAAAAATTCAAATAGTGTCCATTGAGACCTTATAGTTATAGAGTGACCGTTTACACACCTTCTCGGGCCAGTGTAGTGGTCCCATTATGACAGTGAAACAATCAAAAGATGCCGATTAGAAAGGCGGGGCGAAGCTTTACTAATAAGGACTAGTCTTGCTTCTCCAGCTCCACCGAGCATTTAAAAAGAGTGCTCGAGAATAAAGCCTAATCAAAGCGGGCAAACGAAAGATCGTGTAACTTGACAGTGCAGCCACGACGGCTTGTTCCTCAACCACAGTAGTTCTTTTTCTTCTTCTTCTTTTTTTCGAGGTCGATTCAAAGCAGCTTCAATGACCTCCATGGTTAGTCTTTGTATTGCAGGTTCTAATCCTACAATGGATTCTTGTTGGCCGAGTCTCGGGAGGGATAGCTTCGCTCCCGGGTTCCGTGGGTGGCTCCATCTCGGTTGTGGATCTAATAAGCTCCATCGGACCTCCCGCCTCCACAAGTGAAGCTTCCGGCCACCGCTTCCACAAAGCAGACGGGAGTAGAAGTGAGCGCTTCAAGTGGATAAGCTTCGACGCTCTCAACCTGGTTTGGATCGTTTGACTATGGCTCCGCGTTCTTTACAATCAAAAGCTCGATCACGAGGGTCCAAATCAAGGTCTCCATCTCGCCTTATTAAATAAGTTCGGGCAAATCTACATTTGAAGAAGTTATAGGTATAGGTCGGGAGATGGGATTGGATCCGGAATAAGAATTGGGTTTGCATCATCTGGAACTAAATAAGCTTCGGGTTTTTGATTTCAATTAGAATCTGCATATGGAATTCGAACTGGGCTACCCCATGATCGTGATATGATATTATCATTAGGTGGTGAGAAACCACGCCTTATGACGAAAGGGGAGCATTACGTCGGATCAAGACACCCCGCCCCCTAATAGAGGGTGCTACGGAAGAAATTAGGCGCCGAACCGAGGTTTAGCAAAGTGCTTATCACTCGGGATGGCCAGACTCTAGTCGTCGGTTTCTTCGGAAGACTTGCTGAGGAGCTTAGTGCAAGGGAGACCGAGCAAGTGGGAATAAGTTCTTCCAACTGCAGAGTTTGCCTATAAAAACGATGTAAATCGGCCTATGTTAAGTAAAGGGGGAAGTAACCATTGTTGGAAAGGAGGTTTCGTTCAATAAAACCAGAATCAAGGTATGGGCATTTCAGTTGAGGATTTTATTACTATGAAAAGAAAGTTATGAAATTTGTTTTTCATTTCATTTGCCCCCGCTCACTGCTACGGCTCTCCTCCCATTCGTTCGATAATAAGATAGATCCTCCCCCAGGGGAAAAGAATCCTCAACTTAGATTAGTTGGGAATCCCCCCCCAACAATATGAGTATTAAGAGCTTTCAAGTCCCGAATCCGAATCTAGCTTTCCTCGACCTGAAAGCCATTTTCCTAGTTCGCGATTTAGAGCATCCTGATCTACGACCAACCTGACTCAAAAGTAAAGGTGAATGGGGTTCCCGACCAATGAGCAGCGCCGGCAGAACGATTTCAAAGAGCACCAATTCACTGATATTGAAAGCAAAGCGCCTTTTGAATCAAAATAGCGGGGCCTTGCTCAAATGGATGATTAATAGTTTTCGATAAGAAGAAAGGTGTTGGTCTGTCTTATCCTATGATAAGAACATTCAAACCATATCGTAGCATGCGTATGGAAGAAAGGGCTTCTCAATAGGAATTCTTGGCCCCAACCCATTTACCACCTCTCATCCCAAATCTGTCTCTTCCTGCATTTGTGTAGCCAGCCTTTTCTCAAGATGAGGTGCTTCGGAAGACGCTTTCGGGCCCGAATTCAAATGAGTGGTCGACAAAAGGAACTTTCTTAGTGGAATTTGTGGAAACCGTCCCGTCCGCTGGCTCCTGTTCAGACGTCCTCCTTTTCACAATAACCCATTTGTTGTGAGATACGGTGCTTTCCCATCAGGGGTTCGGAGCTTTTCAACAGACGGGCATAATCTTGGCCTATTGAATGAGCAATTCAATCCAAAATAGATCGTCAATTATATGCTATCAATCGAGATTTCGTTTTTAATATGATACGAATCCGACGATCTAAGTTCAAGCCGTTGGAATAGGTTCGACAGTGGATCACAAGTCCTTGGCGATCTCATCTATCTAATGAATGGAGGTCACTATAACTATAATAAGGGTCAGGGTCAGCCCTGCATGCACTCCCCTTCTCCTCAACAGGAATCTCGCAAGGCCCTTCCATAGAGAGTTTCATTAATTGGCGAAAAGCCCATTCAGTGACTTCGGCACATATCTCACTTAAATTCATTAAGATCCATATTTTAAATTTACGGTAACCCATCAGCATTTTGAAATGTTGTGCATCACACGTGAGCAGGCAATTGCCCTCCTTCGCAACATGTGATGTCATTATTTTAAATATGTAAGTTACTTTATTATAATTGAGAAGCCTGACATCCTACAGCCATTAAGCTCTCCAGTGAACTTGAGAACTTATAGCCTACTCAAATGGATGCGAATCTCACAAAGCTTGGTGGTTCTCTTCTAGTCCCAAGTGTTCAGGAGTTGGCAAAAGAGCCCATAACCGAAGTCCCGTCTCGCTATGTGCGTAGCGACCAAGATCACCCATTCATCCACGATGATCTTGGAAGTCCGTTGCTTCAAGTGCCAGTAATTGACCTGAACAAGCTCTTGTCAAGCAACGATTCGCTGGAGTCCGAGCTTGAAAAGTTGCACGTTGCATGCAGAGCTTGGGGATTCTTCCAGGTAAAATGTTACGAAAGGAGTTTTTTCTTTTTCTTTATATGAGGATCAGTTGAGGCAAAGATCTGGATTTCTTTGCAAGAATCAACTTTTGAACTTAATCGATCCCTTTCTGTGCATGCAGTTGATAAATCATGGAGTAAGTCGTTCATTGCTGGAGGAGGTGAAGTTGGAAATATAAGAGTTCTTCAAGCTTCCAATGGCGGAGAAGAAGATGTTTTGGCAAGAGAAAGGAGACTTGGAGGGTTTTGGGCAGTCGTTTGTCGTATCGGAGGAGCAGAAGCTTGATTGGAACGACCGCTTTTACATGGTGTCCCTCCCAAGACATTTGAGAAACCCTCGCCTTTTTCCCATGCTTCCTTCTCCGTTCAGGTTCTCTCTCTCTCACTCAAGCATTGAATACACTATACACCAATGAGACATTTAGTTAAAAAAAATATCAGGATTGTCTAGATTTAGGAGAGTAAATTTAGAGCGAGAAGTGGCGACAACAGCAAATGAGGCGGAGGCTGACGGGTGAGCGGCCAAGGCAGCAGAGCGTGGGGTGTAACTTGATGGGGGTAGATAGATGTCAAATTAGTTCGCAATAATTTGCGCAGAGTAGCCCTCATGCTCATGTGATTATTGAGACCCGTCAATGAGGACAAAGGATTGTCGTTTTCGGTGTTAGCAAATTCAAGCCAAATGATTTCATGTCATACTCTTGAATATGGAAAAGATTCTCGATGGCCAAACAAGTAAGGCCAAATGATGTCGTCGCTTTCAGCTTTTCATGGGCAGGTGAGATGATTGTCGACGCAATTCAAGGACATTATTTCTTAATGTCCATACACAGTTAAGTTGATTTGCACATCCCCTGTTCATAAAGAACAATCCAATCAATAGGAGACAGATTGGGAGGTGAGCTTAGGCTTCATGAGGGACGGGAACCCGTTTAATTGTAAATAAGTAGATCTCAAATATTTATTGAAGTCTTTTTCTGTGTTTTTGTATTATTGCTTTTGGGACTCTTATTATGTGAATGTCTGTGATTGGACCATCTCGAATTCAAGAACAAGTAGTGCTTGGCCGTTATTTTAAAGAAATTGTGTTGATTAGAAATAATAGGTCCGTCGTCCATAGAGAACTTTCATATACGACGTATACAAATTTTGGAAATCATACATCAATTATTTTGCATGCATCATAACATTAACGATATTATATTAATGAATTATGTATAAAAATGTGATCATATAGCTTAGTAGGCTTACTGCGAAGTATGCATGAAATGATAAGAAAGCACTAAAAATATCTTGTCAACGTAGATCTTGTGATACAACAATACTAAAAATTCCCAACAAAAACTATCAAATTGACAAATTTGCCAAGAAACTAGATATGACTTAAAGCTTGAAGAGACATAGAAGATGGGGTATGAAATTGATGAGCATACATCTCCCACCGTATCTAAGAGAGGCATGAAAACTTTCGCCCTCTCCTCCCCACCTCCTTCCAATTGGAATTTTTCATCGCACTACTAGCTCGATATGGATTATTTCGAAACTGAATCTAAATCTAGAAGATAATAACTTTACTCTAAATGATTGACACATCAACAATCAAATTAAGAGTATATATTGGGAAAAATTCTTCAACTAATTTGATGCACATGAGTTGGGTTGACATGATTTGGGTGTATGAAAGATTGGTCTCAAGATCAGCCCACATCATCAATAATAACTCAAACTTTTTCGAAATAGGAACATTGTATATACAGTGTATTTAACTGTTTTCTATGCATCCCCCATCTCTAACCAGTTACTTACTAGTTACTGTAAATGAATTACTCATATCAATGCCTCACATTTTGTGAGAAAATTCATTCTCTCTCTCTCTCTCTCTCTCTCTCTCTCTGTGATAACTTATTCTTATATGTATTATATTATTTTTACGCAGAGGTGTCTTGGATAAATACTCCTTAGAGCTAAGAGATCTTGCAATGAAGATACTCCTCCTGATGGCAAAAGCTCTGAAGATGGACACCAAGGACGTGATGGAACTGTTTGATGGAGGCAGGCAATCCTTAAGGTTGAATTATTACCCTCCATGTCCGCGACCCGTGCTCGTCATGGGCGTCACTCCTCACTCTGACGCCACAGCCCTCACCATTCTTCTCGAAGTCAATGAAATGGAAGGTCTGCAAATAAAGAAAGAGGGCAAGTGGGTCCCCGTCAAGCCCCTTCCTAATGCTTTCGTTGTCAATGTTGGAGATATTTTAGAGGTAAAGCTTTTCGATTGGCCCCATATCTATTTATTATTATTTATTTTTTTGTGGAGTTCCACCTAAATTTGTTGGATATGTGAGCCACTATTGCCAGATTCATGTGGTATTGCTGATAAAACTGTTATTTCATTCACAATATATATATATATATATATATAACTTTTATTTAGGCATTATTGAAAAAAAAAAAAAACCTATGGATTAGCCTATTGATATGAAAATTTATGCAGTCGTGAATGCCATTATAATCTTGAATAATTTGGCAGATTGAACCGATTATGCAACGCAAGAAATTTGTGTAGTTACATGTATATTTTCCAAATCCCTATGTGAACATTGTTGTTTATTTAGATACACTGAGCTAATTAGTTCCATAAGATGAGTACATATAATAGAATTTTGAACGAAATCAATTAGAGACGTGACCGGATAGTCTATCTATATTTTGTTATGGACGCAGATTGTGACGAATGGTACTTATCGTAGCATTGAGCACCGAGCAACAGTTAACTCAACAAGGGAAAGGCTCTCATTTGCTACATTTTACGGCCCGAAATTGGAAGAGGAAATGGGTCCTGCACCAAGCCTGATCACACCAGACAAGCCAGCATTATTCAGAAGAATAGGCGTTGCCGATTACTTGAAGGGATGCTTCTCTCGTGAGTTGCAGGGGAAGTCATATCTTGATGCTATGAGGAAGATTCAAGGTGGGAAAAAAGGGAATTGAATTTGGCCATTGAGACAGCAAACTAGCTTTTTTCTTTTATCGTAAACTATAATACTAGCTGAAAATCATATCTTTATGTTGACGCTCTCCCTGTACCTCGAACAAGTTGATTAACTATATTCCCTTTGTTCCCTCCTTCCTTTTCTTGAATAATTTCATCACTTGATTTTCTGCACTAACGACATAAAGAACCTTTTAACTAGCATACATTTTCTTTTTCTCGGGAACACAAGTGAACATTCATAATAAATGAAGCAGCGTAAATCTGTCATGGTGTTTTCCCGATTTTATTTCTATGACGAAATATCTTTCACCGAGTGATATGCTTTGGCTTTATTAGAGGAGACACAGGTTCCATGCTAAATCCGACAGAGGATATCAAAATACAAATGTTATTTCGAAACTGTAGACTACAATCTTATCGAGTGATTATTCACTAACTCAAATTATGTCAAAATTTAATCAACAACACATCTTAGAGATAGTTTAGCATAAAGCTAGAATTTAATCAACAACAATATCCTTGGATAGAAAACTTAACACCGGAATTTAATCGATAATGTTGAGCTTATGATATAACATCGGAATTTAATCAACAATGCTATATCAGGAGATAGATACTTGTTGGAATCTAATCAACAACAAAAATCCAAAAAATACAACCACTAAAATGCAATAAAAAGATAAAGTCAAGAATTTGATGTGATGTTCAGGGGTTTCTTCCTTGGACAACTTGTGGTATTTAAAGAGTAGCCTGGTAACCGTCGAGCAGTTGTTCTTCCCTTGATAACCGCTCGTTATCCTTTGCATGTCTTCTTGCTTTTCCTTTTTTCCTCTATAATTGCTTAGATCGTGTCCCACTGCCTAGGTTGCATCGACACGAATACATGACACGCGATATGACACAACACGCCGACACGTCATTTCTCAAAAGTAGAGAATTTCAACACATTCCGACATGTTATATATTAAATAAATATTTTAATATATAAATGCATAAATAACTAAATAATAATAATAATAATAATAATAATAATAATAATAATAATAATAATAATAGCCTAGAATTTATCTATACTAAAAACATTAATCATATATTTGTTAATATCATTCATTGTTTTAATTTGACAAATTCAACTACATTTCATTGTAATAATCCATAAAACTTGAAGGAAAAAACAAGTAATCCACATTCCACTATTAAATTTAAAATTTAACAATAAGAAAAAAAATAATCAACATTCCATCATCACATTTAATAAAAAAATCTTTCATCCACATTATCCACTTCTTCTAAAAAAAAAAAAAAAACAGACTCCATCTCTGGCTCATTAAATGAAAAATTTGCAACTTCAAGCACCCCAACATCTTCAAACAAGTATTGGAAATTTGTTTTAGCTTTTTTATTTTTTTATTTTTTTCATATATTTATATTTAGACCCCAGAAGTTTTGGAAATTTGTAAAAATAACCTCGTGCGTGTTAGAATCACATGTCAAAATTTCTAACTCGCGTGTCGGAGCTTGTCGAAGGTAGTTGATTGCGTGTCGAAGCGTATCAAACACGTGTTGGAGTGTCAGACACGACACGAAGGGTCCCAAAGAATGTTCATGCAACCCTAGACTATAACCCAAGCGGCCATAAAATAGCTGTTACAACTTTGGTTGTAATAGAAATTACGCTGTAATAGCTATTATTGCAATTAAACACTATATTAGGTAGTCAACCTTAATAAACCTGTAATAGTCATTATGCTATCAACAACGCACTTTTTAATTGTTGAAATTTGTAAAATCATTAAAATGGAGGAGCAAATTCCATGTGTCTCATGACCAGATTTCCTTCCAACCCATAAAATAAAATTATCCTTGCATGCTTCAAAACCTTTCACGTAAACAAAGGGGGAGAAAGACATAAAGAAAATTCATGAATTTATATGATATATGCAAATCTGGAAAAGTATTTTCTTCACTATAATCCCTCCCTTTTTAATTATCTTTCTTGGAGCATAAATGGAAAAAGAAGAGGTCTAGGCGGAACTACTACCATGCATGCTTGAATGGCGCTATATTGGACCCTATCAACAATTTTTTTTTTCCTTCAATTTGTAGACAATCAAAGAAGAAGACAAGGTGGAAGATGATGAGGTGGTGATGAAGATGAGGAAGGTAATGAAAGCTGTTTCCTCAGTCGAAGCCAGATATGGGCTCTGTGACCTGTCGGATCAGGGCTCATCCCCAATTTCACTCCGTCGATTCTCGACTTCACAACCATGAAGAACTCATCTCCAAATCAAGAGGAACGCACAGGTAGTCCATCTGCAGATGTGCAGCCATGGCAATGGCCGTTCAACCAGAGCTTCCTTGCAAACTCAATTTCCCCCTCCACACAGCACAACCAATGGCAATGGAATTTAGCAAACAACGAGAGAATGAAAAAAGCCAAAATAAAGCAGAAAGTAAAAGACAAATCATAAATGAATCGAAGTCATATTTAGAATTTATCGAACTCCATGAAGAAATCTAAACTACACCCGCTCTCTTCTATTGTCATTGAACAAGAAAGTCAAGGAGATTAAAGGAGAGTGAAGGATAGTGAATGGCCACACAACGTCATTTATAGGGAGTCCAACCACCTTGTAATTTACATTGGACTTGTTTTTTCAATAATAAAAAAAGCCACATATCAATTATCATTTAACTAAAAAAGCCACATAAGACTTTTAACCGGAATTTATTATAGGAGATACTTAAGTAATTGTTTTTTTATCCGATTTGACGCTTGTCACCTTTTTCTTTTTTCTCTTTTTTCATGATTTGTACAGTCAATCTCCCTGTTCTCAAAAGGGCTTATGCTATTTTCTTGCATCCCCTTATTCTTGTTTATATTCTTGTCGTTTGCCTTCATGCACTAATTCTAGGGAAAGTCTTTAGAAAATGCAAAGGACTTTAAGTTAAAGAATTTTTCAAAATACAAATTGTGTTTGGTAAATTTTAACATAAAAGTTTATTGTGAAGTATCTTTGAGCAATAAAGTGTTTAGGATAATTATATTTACAAAGGACTTTTGTTATTAAAAAAAACAAGAAGAAAAAAATAGCTGATTGCAAAGGGCAGGCAGTCACCAATAACAAATTTGGATCGCTGGTGGTTGTCGTTTGAGGTTACAAGACCTCAGGTGACTCTTGGAGACCATCAGCTAAGTTCACTTGGGATCGAACAACCCCCAACGAGGGTCGTGTGACCCAGGTGAGACCTTCACCTACGTGGCACCACTTGGGGTTAGGCGGCCCTCAGCGAGGGTCTCTCTTGAGTTGCATGACCCTCGGCGAAGGCCGTTGGGGTTGGGTGACTATCAACAAAGGTCATGCGACCTTGTGCCTAGATTGCCCGACCTTGATTGAGGTTGCAGCGACCCAGATCCGTGGCCCCTTGTAGCAGTCGCTGTGACCTAGATGGCGCAGTGGTTGCATGACCCAAGTGAGACCCTCGCTTGAGTTCGCGTGGCCTCAGCGAAAGTCACTGGGGTCGGGTGACTGTCGGCAAGGGTCATGCGACCTTGCGCCTAGGTTGCTCGACCCTGATCAAGGTCACAACGACCAAATCCATGGCCCCTCGCTGAGGTCATCATGACCTAGATGGAGCGACAATCGTGCAACCCCCCAACGACAATCATTTGGGTTGTTGCGACCACACCGGCCTCTTTCTAGCTGTCGCCAGTCGCTTGCAGCCTCGCACAGCACATAGGCCGACCTCAACGGAGAAGAAGATGAACAGTCAAATGACGAGAGCAAAACCGAAAAAACAAAAAGTGAGTGAGGATAGTTTTGGAAGAAATTTTTTTAGTAACCCTAAGCTACTTGTATGTTGAGAAAGTTGAAAGCCAAGGTACCCTTAGACCTAGCTTGGGCTTTCAACCTTCATAAGGCTAACTTTTCCCTAACGGGGATTTCAAGAATTTTCCCAAATACTAAATATTTGGCCCAAAGGGCTTTTGATGTCCAAAGTTCCTCCCAAAGCCACTCCCAAATGCACCCATAATTACACTTCCGGCTCAATGTGGCCTATGCTAACTTTCATGCCTTTTTGTCTTTTGGCAATGTAGTGTTAAAAGCATTCAAACCATTTGAAGATGAAGATGAAGGAGAAGAACATAGCAAAGAGACAGATAAAAGTCTGGTGAATTTCACTAAAACTGAAATGCGAGCTATGCTCGAAACTAAGCAAGAAACAGGCTAAGAAACAGGCGAAAGAGCTGCCTCCAGTTGAAGTGAAAGATGACCTCCAAAGAGCTGTTTTGGCATCGCATCATTCCAACCACCTCTGTACTCCATCTTGTGTTCTTTGCTTCTTGTCTTCTCAAAATGTCCTGCCTTCTAATCTAGCGCCTATAATTCTTAAGGGGCTGGAAAATGAACGCTTGCTAAAATTGATGCAAGCTTAAAAAATGTACTATTTTTTTTCACCCTTTCATTTCTCTCTGTTTATGAATTTGATTGTTGGTGAGATGCAGCATGCCCTGGAGTTCTCATTGAATATTTGAGTTGTGTAGCATCTTGGAAGTGTATATACCTCTCTTCTCAGAGTTTCACTCCCTGTTGGGTACGACTTGCGCATATATCCTGTTGGATCCTTTGGAGCTTGCTCATGTGCAGTCATTAGTTTAGATGCAATGAATATTTGGACTTGATATTATGCCTGAATGTTCATCACAAGTTTGCTATCATCATACAACTGTTCTCATAGCCTATTTACAGTACTCAAACATTGAGACATATCTTCTCTTCTGTACGAAACATCATGTTTTGTTTAGGGAGAGTTGAAAGAGGACGTCACTGCAGAAGAGTCATTTGGAACTAAGAACTGTAAACTTGCGAAGCCGGAATTACTCAACTTGCTGATCTGCAGTCTACTATTACACTTGTAAAAAGAATGCGGCAGATGTACTATGAAGATGATTATGATGCTATCGTTAAGCTTGGGCTTCTGTATTTGTTGGCCGTCTTCAAAGACATGATTCCTGGATCCATGGCCGAGTTTATTTTGACGTGATCTTCACAGTACATCTGCTCTCCTTATGTTCCCTCGGCATTGTCTTGATGTTTTCCTTTGCTGTGATATGATAGCTACCACACTCGACTTCCTACTGAGAAGGAGCTTGATATTAGTTTCAAAGGATGTCAAGAAGATGCAGAATTACGATTCAATGCTACGCTCCGCATATAAGGTTAATACTTGATTTTCTTGTTATTGTTGAATGACTCTCATCAGAAATTTAAACAAAAAAAAAAAAAGACACTACCAATCATGGTTATTATATTCCGGTTTAAGTCATCCTAAGGTCTATCATGGTAGAGTTTATGGATAATTCCACAGTAGAAGACATCTTTGCCTTATGTCTTCACTGCACATCTGCAGTATTTCTTTTATAAATTTAGTATTACACTCTGGATTGGCAAGCAAAGCGATTTCCAACCTGGCATGTTCACTCTTCTTAGTTTTAAATGACTCTTCTGCAGTTGACGCCCTCTTTCAACTCAGCCTAAGGAAAACACAACATTGTGTACGATGAGAAATGTCTTGATGTTTAAGTACCGTATATAGGTCAACAGAACAGTATTATGATGTTAACAAAGTTATGATTAATCTAAATTTGGTGATCTTATGAGTTCATCTGTCACAGAAGCACGCATGCTATTTGCAAAATGAGAATAAAAGTCTGCACTCGAATGACCACATCAACAAAAAGCTACTCTTCAAATTCTCAGATTGTTCAGCCACTCCCCCTCTTCTAGTCCACCAAAAGGTCCTGTTTCCGTTGCAAACCGGATGACTGAATAGGTTCTGAACATAAAAAGAATAATGAGAAGTGTAAAAGACATGGCTAAACCTTATGACTTCATTGAAGGAACTTATGTTTCTGACGAACTTCTTCAACCAAGCTCTCGGGATCATTGAAATGAGGAGCAGCCTGTAGATACAAGGAGACTTTTCTAAAACCATCAATTTCTGCAGGTATGACTGTTATATAAATGCGAAATAGCTCAAGAGCAAAAAAAATTAGATCAGACCAACTTCAAAATCAACCTAGTGCCGCTACTACCCAAAATGCACACATCTACGAGTGATTATCAGGCTATTGGTAAGGTTGGGCTTCTATCTTTTTTGGCTGTGTTCTCCTAGGAACGCAGCCGAGTTTATTTTGATGTGATCTTCACAGTTACATCTACACTCCATATGTTCCCTTGGCACTGTCTTGATGTTTTCCTCTGTTTATTTTGATGTGATCTTCACAGTTACATCTACTCTCCATATGTTCTAGTTATGATTATCAGGCTATTGGTAAGGTTGGGCTTCTATCTTTTTTGGCTATGTTCTCCAGGGAACGCAGCCGAGTTTATTTTGATGTGATCTTCACAGTTACATCTACTCTCCATATGTTCCCTTGGCACTGTCTTGATGTTTTCCTCTGTTGTGATTCGATAGCCCTGCTGCATACACGACTTCCTACCAAGAAGGAGCTCGAGATGAATGTTAAGAAGGATGTCACCAAGTTGCGTTATTATCGACACTTCTATCTGCATACAAGGTTCGACTTGATTTTCTTGAGATTGAATGAAGTGCTCTTATTAGAAATAGGACTAAGAAAACACTACAAATCTTTGTTAACAGATTCCAGCTTAAGTCATTGTCATGTTGATCATTGTTGAGCTTATGGACAATTCCACAGTAGCCATTTTTACCACCTCCTCCTCCTCTCCTCCTTCTTCAGCAGTGAAATTAGATTGATTTTGAATTTGGTTCGATCTATTTTATTTGCCAGAGCTATTTTATATTTTATTTAACAGGCCTGACAGCAGAATCAAATGTCCCCTCATCGAAGATGGGCACTGTATCTGTACTTTGCTAAAGGTTGTTCCTCATCGAAGATGGGCAATGCTTATGGTTAGTAAAAACATTCAAACTACATATACCCACGTTTGGTTTATTTATGCAAATGCCCTCCTTCATGAAGCCGCCTAAATTAGAGTTATCGAAAGAAACATTCCCTTTTATCCCTAAATCTCTATAATTAGAAACCTGATAGTGTCCATTTTCACCATCGTGGTCAAGTTCATCGCCATCATGATGATCATGATTCGAAAGACTAACGTACTCCTCATAATTCTCTGTCTTCACCATCGCGTTTGCAGAGTATGCATTTCTGAGCCCAGTTCTCTATAAATTTGCGCAAGGGGTGCCTCCCATTTGTCTTTCACTAGGGTGATGCTCACTATCATGTTCCTATGGAACTATATAAGGGTGATCGGTTTCCAGTTTGGTTCCCAATATTGGGAACGGAGGATCGACACAAGTCGAATCCGGTTTGGGTTGCGGTCCAATGAAACCGATCACTTTTTTTCCACCATTTGATGCTTTATATTATAAAGAAAAAAAAAGGTCACTTCATTTTTTTAAAGTAATTTTAAAAAATAAATAGTATACAATCAGTCCAATCTGATTCTTCCTTAGAACTGAAATCGAAAACTAGACAATTCAAACACCAACTCCACTTTTAAGAATTGGGAATTGAATTATTATTCTCAAGAACCGAATCAAACCGGCCGGTTTGGTCCAGTACAAGCGGTTCCCATTTGGGCAGCCCATTTTACACACCCCTATAACTATGCATTATCTAAAGAATTACTTGTACTAGCTCGTGATCAAGGTTTTGAGGGATGTGGTTGTCAAGATCATGTCAAACCCGAACATTCCATGGGCCACGGGGCTCACCCTATTCTATGCCGTGCTCGTCCATGACATTTCACCAATATTCACCCATTGACAATGTACTTGCATTAAAGTAGGAGCTTATCTCTATCTCAATTAAGTTGCTACCCTCAAGCAAGAAAAAAAAATATTGCGTGTAACAAATAAAAAGGGATGTGAGGTCATCACACGTGTCCAAATGGCCCCACATGTCAGACTATTTTGAATTCTCCGTAGATACTCTTTTCTTCATTAATTGAGCATTGTCTCTCTATTTCCTCTCTTTTCTGTGCCACCCGTATCACTGAATATTTTCTCCTCTCTCCATGCCAAGAAAATATTCACAGGTTCAAAATCACCATGCCAATAGCCTACATGGCGCGCGTGAGCTTAAGTGGCTCCACTCAAAGGGTGACATGTGGCGCTTGACGTGAATTTAAAAATTAGAACCGAAAGCCACTATTTTTCTCATTACTCTGCTTGCTGGCTGGCTGTGAAAACAAGCAACATTTATTGCTATATTTATTGCATCCTCTCTCCTTTTTTTCACCTTACCCCTCCCCTCGTCACCGGCGGCAACTAGGACATTTTGAAACAAACATCGCTCTCACAAAAATATACTTTAGAGGGTTTTTTTTTCTTTGAAATTTTCCAAAATTAATAGAGAGGAGGCTAGTTGTAATTAAATCAAGTTCAGATATTTGTAAAAAAAAGACTAAATAATGATTTAATAAACATAAAAAATTACATTTTTTTCCCTCGCTATGTGGAGGAGTTGAGTTTATATGCGATGGTCATAATGAATGGAATTGGCCTTGGTTCGTATGGACATGTGATATTGCAAGTTGTGCTCATTGGCCTTATCCACGTAATAACATATGTATCAATTTTACCACAAAATGTAAATATGAAAAATTGACTAAAAGCATGTCCTGCCAAAAATAGAAAAGCCTAGAGAATCAATTGATATTAAATATCTAAATTTTATGTTGGCTAATCGACATGCCTGCTTATTAGGATGGTGCCCAATTTGTAGTTAAATTAGATTTAAACATTTGTTAAACAATAACAGCATCGTAATCTAATTGATTTCATAAATTACAATTGAGTGATCTCATTAATGAGAAGAGGCCAAGTATATAGATATTAGATATTACAAAACTAATGGTGAGAATATAAAGAGAAGTGAACGCTAAGAGGTTCCTGAATTAGGCATATGTGTATGTGCTTCCTCCTTTTATGTAGTTCGAAATGGAAAGAGAATAGGCTAATCTCCACTGTCCTTGCTCGCCTTCTCTTTCTCTCTCTCTTGAATGGGTCGCAGATGAAGCTCCAGGTGGACCTTTTCTACCTAGGGAGCGGTCCAAGGAGGCGGCTTTGGTTGAGAGAACTACTTTATGAGAACGATACTCATAAAAGGTTTTGGTTGAGTAGTTGTCAAAAAATTTAAAATTAGATTGGGTCAATTGAATAGTTTATAATTTGCATTGACCGCTGTACAATAAGTTTATGACTTTTTGACAATTTTTTCCCTTAATAGAAAAAATACACTATATTCAATGGTCCACATAAAAGTTGGAGCTAAGAGAATACTCCTGCACTCGCCATACGGCAGCTAACTTTGCATCCATAAGCAACTCATATCCTTAGAGTCCAAGCCGTGAGAATGTCCCCTTTTGTACTAGTCACCTGGCAATCCTCTATGATTGAATGGCAAGCACCCGTATTCAACAAATTTGTGTCATTTTCTATCCTCAAACATTTATCACTTATTAAATTCGAATTTAACTTTAAAAATTGATCAAATAAAAGAATCTTCAAAGGTATTCTTACGAGTAAAAAGAAAGTATCTCCAACAAGCGCCACGTCTAGTTTTGAAGTTCAAAGAGGGGAAACTTGCATCAATAATTATAAAAGGTTTACCTAATGTATACTCAAAGTCCAAAATTTTGTAAAAATGCAATTAAGTCCTAAACATTTTGAATCTAATTTAAGCAAGTCCTTTTGGCAACTCCTCAGACAATTTGCTAACATAGCACGTTGGAAATCCAATATGGCATTTTAAAATATTTTTAAGCATATATAGTGCTACCCGTCAAGTATAACGTAATGAATAAATAAGAAAAAGCCAAAAACAAGCAAAACAAAAAAAAAAAAAGTAAAACAAAAAAGCCGTAAAAAATTTACATAAATAATGTAAGGTAGGGAGAGAATGCAGCATTGGGGGTGGTTCGGGGGTTCCGCCACTGTCCCCATGTAGCCGGCCACATAGCAGATGCTGGGTGCGTTTGGGAACCACTTTTGGGGAAAGTCTTTAGGAAAATGCAAAGACCTTTGAGTTAAAGGTCTTTTCCAAAAAGCAATTGTGTTTGGTAAATTGTATTTTGAAAGCCCTTTGTGAAGTAATTTGAAAAAAATGGTGTTTGGGGAATTACATTTACAAAGGATCTTTGTGATAAAAAAAATTATCAAAAGAAAAATTAAAAAAAATTGACCGGTAAGGGCAGCGGCCGTCGATGACCTCCGATGACCTTCGGCGACCCCGGATCTGGGGCGGTGAGGTCGCGCGACGCTGTCGTGACCACCGGCAACCCCGGATCTAGGGCGGCGAGGTCGCGCGACACTGCCTCAACCTCAGGCGACCCCGAATCTAGGGTGGCGAGGTCGCACGACACCGCCTCGACCTCTGGCAACCTAGATTCGAGGGCGGCGAGGTCGTGCGACCCAAATTTGGTCGTGACCAGACCTGCGACTAGATGGGTCGCGCGGCCCCGGTGAGCTCCGTGCGGAGGTCACGGTGCGGTAGGCGACGGTTGCCGACGACCGCATCTGGTCACAACCAGATTTGCAACTCGCGGAGGTTGCTCGACTCTCTAACGACGAGCACCTAGGTCACGGCGTCCCTCTACACCCGGAGAAGATGAACAATGCTCATACAAGGGCACACACCCGGAAAAACAAAAAATTCGTGATGACAATTTCGGAAAATATATATATATGAACAGTGCCCGTGTGGGCATGCCGAAAAAGCCGAAAGCCCAAGGCAGGTGCTCACCTGCCTAGGGCTTTCAGCTTCACAAGGCTGGCATTTGGAGAATGCGGGGTTCAAAATTTTTTGCCGCATTTGCCCAAGGACCTTTAGGCCTCTAAAGGGCTTTGGGAAGTGGTTCCCAAACGCACCCGCTGCACTTTCAATTTTTCATTGCGCAACCCTTTCAAAGTCTCGGAGAGGAGGATGCCTCTTCAGGCGACGTATAATGCCACTTGTTATATATATTTGGTCATATGGGATTTTCATTTTCTCTTTCCCCCCTAATCGAGATATGCTAATTCGATTGTAGTTTAGAACTTGATTGCACATGAGGCGAAGCATTAAGGATTGTTGGTGCAATTTTCCATTTCAAAATTCATTTTACTATTTTTAAGATACAGTTTGATGATGGAGAGAGATGATATAATTTTAGCAAGGATAACAATTATATAAATAAATTTTTAGAAGAGAGGGATTGGGAGAGAGTTAAAAAATGTGAAGGCTTTTATTAACCTTTTACCCATTAAATTAGTTAAAATCAAATTAAGAAAAAAAAAATGTTATATAGGAATATGAAGTGGAGTCGTTAATCAAATAGAGGCCAAAGTGGACTCTTTTTTTTCCCAAAAACAAGACAAGAATATTGATAATTTGGGATAAAAACAATGCAAGTGTCATAACTTTCGTATTCATTTGAGTATCATAACTTCTTTTTTCTCACTTAAACGTCACAAATTTGAAAAATTTATCAGTAAATATTATGGGCAATTTGTCTCGCCAAAATATCTAACGTGAATAATACCAGTTGTCCTATATGACATCGTGGGTGCTAACGTAAATATTTTTTTAATAATTATTTTTTTTTCCTTATTTTTTACCCTTTTTTTGGGGCCAATGAGGGTCACTAGTGACCCTTGCCTACTACAAAGACCTCACTCTCGACTGTGAAGGCCTAGGCGAGGCCATCGCAGCCTTGTTGGTTGTAAGCAAGGTCACGAAGGCCCTCGTCAAATCTAGGTGGCCACAAGCGAGGTCACTTTGCCTAAAGTTGGTGAGGGACTTCGTTACCTTCCCTATGCCCGTTGAGGCTACGATGGCCTCGCCTGGTCTGGTGAGGCCTTCTCAGCTGATGAGGGTTGTCGGTGATGCCCGCCAACCTTGAAAAGAAAAAAAAGAAAAAAAAAACACGTAGGATGACTTATCGGAAATAGCACTCAAAAGATTGGTTTTATTTCGATGTGACACTTAAATGAGCAAAAAAAAAAGTTATGATCCTCAAGTGAGCATCATATGATAATTATAGTATTGGCATAGTTCTTCTCCCTATGAGTTATGAAGCAAATTCCAAAAGGCTTGGACTATCCAAGAAGAGGGTAGGGAATTTATTCTAAAGACAAGTTAGTATTATATGAGGGCTCAAATTCGCTGGCTGATCACATCTTTGGGCTACCAAATGATGAAGAGATTAGAAGAGAAAAGATCAAAGGATCTGGCACTAGTCCAATAAGTACTTGAAAGTACAAGAGAGACTACTCCAATCATCAACCATCTAAAAACTCTGGTTAAAAGATTATCGTTGCATCAGTAGCATCATTTTCTTTGTTTGTTTTGACATTTCAATACTCATTCGATAATCACATTGCACCATATTACGTGATCTTATATTATCAAACAACATATAGAAGCAAATCTCTTTTCTACTCAGAGAAAACCTTTTAAAAGGCCGGGAAAGGAGGAGAAAATCCATGGAAAACCTTGATCGGAATTCAATTTGGGGTTTTCGATGTCTAGGATTTTACCCATTTTTTATCCAGTTATAAGTTTTGAACAAAATTGCCCTAGTTATCGCTGCTGGAACAAGTGGGTCGGCAAAGATTTGGCCAACCAACCAATTTGAGCTCATCTTGGAGACTAAGGGCATGTTTGTTTGTGTTCCTGGCCCATGTTTATGAACGCAATTCCTATTTTTTTGTTCCTAGGAATAAAAAAAAAAAAAAAAACAGAAACGCGTTTGTTTGGGTTTTTGTTCAAATCTATTTTTGGTTCTTAGAACAAATTTGGAATAAACAAAAAAAAAAAAAAACTTGTTTCTTATTTCAAACACTTCAAAAAAACAGTTTTTCTCTCTCCTCATTTTTTTCTTCTCTTTCTTTTCTTCTTTTTTTCTTCTTCATTTTTCTTTGGCCAGTGGTGGGCGACCGGCCGTCGAGGGCCGATGACCTCGCCGGAGCATCGCCGACCCTCGGCGAGGCCGAGCGTCGTCGGTCCCTGGCGAGGCTTGGCCTCGCCTTGGCCGGGCAAGCTCGAGCTCGCCAAATCCGGCAAGGCCAAGCTCGCCCAACCACCGGCGAGGCTTGGCCTCATTGAGCCACCGCCCGGGTCGGCCAAGGCGAGGCCGTCGACCAAAAGAAAGAAAGAAAAAAAAAAAAAAAAAAAAAGGAAAACTAAAATAAAAAATTAAAAGAAACCAAAAATTACACAAATTTACCAAACGTGTTTCTTTTTCTTTTTTTACTTTGGGAACAAGTTTACCAAACGCGTTTTTCTAATAAAAAATTGTTCTCCTGAACAAAAATAGTTTTTTCTATTTCGTTCCCTAGAAACAATTTTTGAATAAACGTTACCAAATACACCATAATTTTGCATTTTAAAATTATTATTTGAGATAAGAGCAACTTTGTGTCCTATTTTAAACAAAAACACCTCCACTTTATATTCTTGATTGAAATTTTTTCTAAGATTAAAGAATAAGACATCAAAAGAAAATCTCTATCTCCATTTGTTTTTGTGAAAAATGAATGAATTGAAGAATGAGCGCTTCTAATGTTTAAACAAAGAATAAACGAAAATTATTTTTATTGTTCATGAAAATATTCAAATATAAAATTTTTATCTGTAATGAAAATATTTTCTATTAACCAACTATTTTAAAGGATCGCTTTTAGAAAATGTTTTCTAAATCATTTATTTTCGCAAAACAAACAATATGAATAACAAATTATCCACAATAACCATTTACTCTTCTCTTATTTTAATTGAGAAAATATCACAAAAAACCCCAAACTGTATTTATTGTGGCACATATATCTCAATTTTTTTAATCACTAATAACCCTACACAAATACCATCAATTATTTTGGTATAGTGAGAAAACTCAAATTTATACATGTATGACATACGTACCTTTTATTTCGGTTCCATCTATGATATATTTGTCACATTAATAAATTCGAAATTTTTTATGACACAAAAACATATTTGTGGTACTCGTGTCACAATAAGAAAGTTTAGAATTTACATCACTGTGGACAAAATATATGGTAGTAATCCTATTTGTAATCTAATTTTAGGGATTATATAATTCACGTTTCTTATGATGTGAAAATTGTAAACCCCCACAAAAAGCGCGAGCAAAACGCGGACCGTGCTGCCCAGCAAAGTTGCGAAACCTCCTCCTCCAAGTTTCGTTAACTCTCCCTGCCGCGACGGTCCGCGACGGCATCGGCGACCACAACCTCCACAGTCTCTCTCTCTCTTTGTCGACCATGGTGTACGTAACTTCCTGGGACGAGTTCGTCGATCGATCGGTTCAGCTGTTTCGCGCCGACCCGGAATCCGTATGTTCAATCTCTCTCTCTCGTCTTTCCGTGATTGCTAGTGAATCGGGGTGATCCGGGGGTGGAAAAAAGGGGAAAAGATTTCATCTTTGGTTGATAATGTTTATGGGTCGATTCGATTCCGCGCCCGTTGGGTTTTCTTGCAATGCGAATTCGCTGACGATGGGATTTTGGTGGGTGGGTGTTTCGCAGACGCGGTATTGCATGAAGTACCGTCACTGCGATGGGAAATTGGTCCTCAAGGTCACGGACAATCGGGAGGTACGTGAATCGCCGCTGTTTAGTTTTCTGCGGGTTTTTGTTTTTGTTTTTTTTTTTCCTGCTGTTTCTTGTGATCTGAGATTGCGTTCGGAATCCGCGAGTGAGATATTTCAAGTTTATGACTGCGCTTGATGATGGTCTTGTGGAATTTGTGCCTTGTTGATCTGATGCTAGTGCTTTGGACTTGGAGAAGTGGAATGCACGTTGGTGCTAGTTATGCTGGTTCGGATTGATTGACGACATAATTTATGCCCTTTCGATGTTTAAACAAGCCTTGCGGGTGAAAGTTGTATTGAAACTTTTCTTATGTGTTTTCAAGCCAGTAGGTGGTTTAAGTTCAGCAACTGTAATCTGCATCGACCCTGAAGTTTCATCTGTAAAAGTGCCCGAGGGCATTGTGCAGTTCTTCTGGGGGTTGTCATGTCGAATTATCAGCTGCATTGAGGACAATCTCTCAATCATTAGTGGCTGCTGTTATGAGATAATTTTGCAGAACGCATAAAATATACGATAAAGGAATTGAACATGACAAGCTTCTTAGCTGTCTTTAGACTTTAAGGTCATGAGGAGATCATTCAATACACATGGCTGTTTCTTATTATAATTATGTCCATCTAGCTGGTAGGATCTTGTGTAGCTGTATCTGTAACTGCATTGATGTTTTGCTTTGCTGATGTTTTGCCTTGTTTTACCAACATTATGCCTATCAGCAGTTGGGAATTTGGGTCTTCCTGTGTTCTAAGTGGAATGTACGATAAGGATTATCCTGTCTACTACATAGAACAGAGAAAGGAAATCATGGAGGGGAAGTTCTGAATCAAAATAAAGTGAACTTATTTTCCTTTCTCCTTTGTTTTGTTATTGGCCTATTTTGGGTGGATTTCTAATGCCAAGTGATTTATGAAGGGAAAGGAGAGTGGAAGAATGATTTCATAGAAATTTGAAGATGCATTCATAGTTTTATATAAAGAACTAATACTTCTCTTCCAGTTCATGACATGATGTACCACTGAAAAGCTTCATCAGCTTTGCAATCTGCAGCTATATTTTTGAGTATTTCATGTTGTCAGCAGAACATCTTGTTTATTCCTTCATCAAACCTAGCATCATTTACTAGGAAACCCTCACAAATTTCTAAGTTGAATGAGGCTTTATTTCCTTGTTTAAGTGCACTGTTGGACCTTCTCTTTTAACAAAAATGTAGTAATCAACTATCTCATTTTGCTGATTTTATAGATCTATAATCTATGGAGCAACAGTGCTTTAATAGTAGAGCCTATACAGTACCCTTTTTGTTGGTGAATTTGGTATAAGAGAAGGAAACCTTATCTTCCCACATCATGAACAATGCCATGAAACCACAGGCCTCTGATTTTAAACATGAGATTCACGTGCTATTGCTAACATGTATATTGCTAACATGTATAGGTTCCCAAGATTTATCTTGTGACTAATATTTCGGAGCTGATGAAATTACAGATGGAAATTTAGACTTGTGTCAATGATAATCTAGCTGCCTGCCTAATCATTGTTTCATCAGTCAATGTTCATCTTTTATGCTATCTGTGCTTGCAATTAGTATGAGGGGCCTCAAAAGTCAAATTATGCCTCATTATACTAATTTAAGTGTTTCCGATGGGTATGCACTTGTTTTGCATTTCAATTATATCAATTTAACCTTTTCAGATTGCCGTGCAATTGCTTTTATGTTCAGAATTGTATGTCCCTAGCTTTTTGCCACTAACATTGATTTGGATGCTTTAAGCATAGGATAAGCCCTTACCTACGCTTGGGGATATCTACAAATTTATATTAGCTTGATGTGGAGTCAACTTTGCATAATTCTTATCCATATGAATCCCCATCAAATATGGGTATTTTGATGTACAAAGAGTCGTGTCAAAATGAAAGCCTGGCCCAAACATATCAGGCCTGCGTACTGTCAGCCCGAAACACTAGCTCATACTGTAGCAAAACATTTTGGCCCAGACCAAACTAGACCAGGCCTATACAGTTTGGTCCAGGCCAAGCCTGAAGTTTCAGGCGAACTGTCTTTGAAGAAAAAATCTAGCAAATCAGTTGTTGAACTTGAAAAATCTGATACTCGATGGCATTGGGAACTGAACCCAAGCAGAGATTTGTATTTGTGCTTCTGACATCTGGCAATGAAGATGTAAAATTGGTCCAAAAAAGTAAAAAGATCCGCAGGTGAAAATGAAGACCCAGTTGCTGCTCCACTGTGCAATGGAAAGAAACCGAGATCTTTGAGTGGTATTTTGCAGTTATTACTTCTTTAGCAATGAAAATAAGAACCTGAGGAAGTGGGCTGTAGGTGATGGTGGCATGAGAGAGGAGAGATGTCTGATGTGAGTAACAGAGGATCGACAAGGAGAGAGGCTGAGAGGTGGAGATGGAGAGGTTGATTGGTGGTGGTTGAGGCGCCAGTGGGGTGGCTGACAAATGAGAAGACAAGGAAGATGAGCAGACTCAAGAGAGAAGCACAGAGAATGAAGAGTTGAGAGAGTGATAGAAATAATTAGATTAGATTAAGGAAAAGGTAGGGTTCTCCTTATTTTGAACACCCCAAGTTATATTCTGTCCTTTTCTCAACCAATGGCTCAAGCAGATCCAGGCCCATTCAGGCTTCGCTCTCTGAAACATGGTAGCCTCGACTGGCCCAAAAACCTCTTTTAGGCCCGCTAGCAGGGTGAATTTGTACACCTTGAGCATGCAGGCTGAGAGGTGGAGAAGGAGAGGTTGATTGGTGGTGGTTGAGGTGCCAGTGGGGTGGCTAATGAGTGAGAAGACAAGGAAGATGAGCAGAGACTCAAGAGAGAAGCACAGAGAACAAAGGGGCGAGAGAATGAATCTGAAGTATAGAAATAATTAGATCAGAATAAAGAAAAGCTAGGGTTCCCTAATTTTGAACACCCCTAGCTAACCTGTCCTTTTTTCAAGTAATGGCTCAAGCGGATCCGGGCCCGTTGGGGCTGCACTATCTGAAACACAGTAGCCTCGACTGGCGCAAAAACCTTTCTTAGGCCCGGTAGCGGGGCGAATTTGTACACCCCGAGCATAGAGGGATATGGGTGTTGATGGTTGCCTTAAGAGTTGAAGAGGATAGAGGTTCTATTAACCAGTTTTTCCCTTTGAGGATTTAATTTCATATATCAGAGAGAATTTTGTCTCTTATTTAGGTGGGAGAGGCAATATCTGAATTAGAGAATTGCAATGCATCTGAATGGCTTAATTAATTAAGTACTTTTTTAAAGATTGAATGACTAATATACTTAAAGAAACAACACTTTGATGCTGTGTATTGCAGCGATGCCTGTTATTGAGAATCTTACTTAAATAAACATCTTGACTGTGCACATAATGAGACCAGTCATTTTCACGACTTTAGAATCTGGACACAAATTGGAAATGACGTGGCATGAGGTTTCTGTCTTAAGATGCTAGAGCACAGATCCCTCCCTCTTTTCAGTAGCATAATTCTCAGTACTTTTATCTCTAGTTGCATTTGTATAACTCTGTGGTGGAGCCCGGTCTATGCTACTATCTGCCAGCTTGTGGAATCATAGCTATATAGAATGATACTGCTACATTGTGCCTTTAATTTGTCAGCATTTACTTGCCTATTCCAGAAATAGGTGCTTATTAAAAGCCAATTCCATAAAATATGTGTCTGTGGACCAAGAGAATGAACAATGATCAATTGTCCTAAAAACTTATACTATGTTAGTGAGCATGAGTTTGGAATATCTGTGCTGTGATGTGCACTGTTTATTTCATGTTGTGTTTTTCACCGTGGCTATGGCCACTGCAATTATAAGTGTTCCTTTTTATAATTTGAATTATCTAAGTTAAATGTGCTTGCTTCATATCAGTGTCTCAAGTTTAAAACGGACCAGGCACAAGATGCTAAAAAGATGGAGAAGCTCAACAACATATTCTTTACCTTGATGGCTCGTGGTCCAGATGGTATTTTCATCTATCCAACTAGACTTATATTTAGTTTTGATTTTGCTTCCAAAACTTCTATTGGTACACATCTCAGCATGAAGATCTTTACATATGGTTTAGTAGATGTAGATGGACCTGAGACTGCTATCAAAATGTGAACCTTGAACATCGCATGAGCTGAAATGCAGGATATTCCAATCTCTTTTATGGGAACTTAAATCTCTCATGTTCCCTATCTATCTGGTTTTGCAGCGGATGTGGTGGAAGCTGCGGGCAAAGATCAGATGGAAGCACAGGCCGTGAAGAAAGGAAGAGGAAGAAAGCAATAGTTTCTTTGGCTGATAAACATGAGTAGGCAATCTTTACAGGACTCGTGCATGAGAATTGATCCCAGGAAACGGGGAAAAGAGACCGTGAATTCGATATGTCGTTATCTTTTACCGCTAGAATGCCCATTTGCGAAAAAAAGAAAGAAGTCGAAAAATTGGAAGAAGGACGTGATGATTTTTGTTGGCATTATTTTTCTTTACTTCCCTTTAAATAGAGGCGTTTACTTTGAAGTAGTGTTGATTATGATCTTGCTACTTCTGGTTTTGCTGGGTTTCGATATGGCTGGTTTTGCTTCTATCGGCGTGAGGTTTACAGTACGGCTATATGTCTCTGTAAATGGAGACCATCTTTGAAAACGATGGGGACACAATTAAAAGCCAATTTGCATGAGATGTCTCTTTCCTTCCTTGACTCCTTTTTTTTATATTTTGGGGTTCAAAAACAATACTCAATTTGGTTACCGTGAGGACAAAGCTTTATATGGTATATTATAGAATCCTTCCCTTGATCAGCAAAGACTAATTTGGAGTTGTTGAAATACAGGTTTGGTTAAGCTTTTTAAACATTAAAAGATCTTTTTTTTTTTTTTTTTATTTCCTGTTAAAATTTAGAATATTATCTAATTTTTTGAAAAATTAAGAAAAAAAAATCACGTGTAAATATGTGTTAAAATGTGTAATTATGAAAGTCTCGTGTGTTGTGGATTAAAAGAAGTATTTTTAAAAGTAGATGTTTGTCGGTTCTCTGTTTTCTAGTTATTGGTTATGCTTACGGAAGCCTCTTCGAGCACTTAAATATTTCTACTGCTTCTGACCAAGAAAAAAATATTTCTGATGTTGGATGACTAGGGAAAAGTCTAATGAGAAATCAAGTTTTGCTTTGTCTGCCATCTGTACCTCTATATTCAAGGATAAATAACATGCCCCTAAATTTTTAATTGTTACACGTCTCCCGAATTTTCATTTTGTTACGATTGTTAATCCTCTTTTTGTATTTTCCATTAGTATGCGAAATTTTAATGATTTAAAAGGATAAAAAAGCATTTTCGTCTCATCTTTTTAAAAAAACATTTGTTTTACCGTTGATTTATATAAAAAATGACAAAATAAAGAAAATGGAGAAAAATATATTAGTAGAATTAATAAGATATTTTAAGAAAAAGAAACACAGTAAAGTAATGGGAAAAAGGTTTCAATAACAAAAGTGCTGACTTACAAAAATCGGGTTCACATTATGTATTTTTAGATGGTCAATTAATGAAAAAAAAAATGATTGATCACTAAAGAATATATCAAAGCATCACTTTGGATTTTAATTAATATATTCTTTTATTAGTTAAGGACATCATTTCCACCTATATTTCTTATATATATTTTTATTAATCTGTAGTTTGTTTACACTAATTAACCTTTACATAAACATAAATACAATTTCCCCCTTTCTATTTGATTTGCGTTTATTATTTTTATTCAGTTATCTTAATTAGTTCTATTGCAATCACTATATTCTCGATGTGATTAGTATATTAGTTACTTTAGTTTTCCCTCATTATCTTTATGAAGTCATTTTTTAAAGCAATTAAAGTAAAAGAGTAATTTTTTACTTATAAAAAGTCAAGTGCATCGCACATGCTAACGAAAAAATAATACAATTAACAACAGTAACAAACATGAAAGTTTGGGAGGATTATGTAACAATTGAAAGTTCAAAAGCAAACGTGCTACTCCAAAGCTTAATGAGGGGTTCGTGTAATTTATCCTTAATTTCATAATCCACCCATTTTACCCTTTGCTTTTGTGAATTACTTCTTTGTAAAACATTTCAAATTTTCGATTAGCAAAGTTTATCAAAATTACAGAATATACAAAGAAACTGCAGATGCTGAGCTAAACTTGTACTCCAACAAGTATATTCTTATGTACTCGAGGTAATCAGATGTGTCCTCAGCCCGTCCAAATCGATCTCAATCAAGTCTTTGTGTTCCACCCAAGTCAATCAAGTCTCCTTGAGTTTGCAATGAATTGAAACGGCTTGGAGATGGCCAAGTTTCTAATTTTTTTTGGGAATGACAAGTTTCTAATTTTGAGAGGGAACATATTCGAGCTGCATTTGGCCACCATCGCTACAACCACTTGGATTTTGTTGGCATCTGCCTCGGAAGAGCAACAACTCGAGGAATCTACGCAACACAAAAGTAGGAAAAACTCTCGGCTTATTCTCGAGATATTCTCTTTTTCTAACTAGAAAATGCCATCTTGGGCATGTAAATTTCGAATCTGTCAAACATTTTAGGAACAATTTGAACCGGATAAAACCCTAAGTTAAATTCGGGTCGCATCACCTAATATAGAATTGTTGGTGCCCGAGGTATCAAATCATGACATGCTTTACTCTCTTTTTTTATGCCCCTCTTCCTTTTGTTCGTCACTTTTGTCCACCTTCTTTTCAAAAAGAGACCCCTAAAAGCTCAAACATGGCCTTTGCACGTTAGATTGACAGATCTTATGTGGAAAAAAACTGACGCTTTTCAATTAGGGTTTCAGACTCTCTCTTTTTTCTGGCCACAATAAAGAGTCCGAAATTCATATTAACCACATTTATATTTTTAGTCATCTAAATTGATAATTGCGAACGTTTAGTTCTTAATACATGTTTGGAGACATTAGTAGCTTGCACCTTGTATAGGAGCCCGAGTTGAACACAAAAGCACCAAATAATAGAACTTTAATAACCAATATATGACGTTAATATATCACACAATAATAATTATTCGCGATGGCTCTCAATTTCACTTAACTTATTTTCATTGATTTATCTTTGAGGAATAAAGGCACCAGAGGTTCTTGAGCCATTGTAAATTGTTCAATCTAGAATCTTTACTTTTTCTTGTTCAATTAGGTCCCTAAGTTATATACTTCGTCTAAGTTAGTCTTTTCGAGAAAAAACTTATGGGCAAAATTGATGATGTGGTCATAAAGTTACCTTTAAATGTTGATATGGTATCCTACATGGTATTTAAAATTCTAAAATTATAAAAAAAACAAAATCATAAAATAAATATTATAAATAAATATTTTAAAAAATGATATTTAGAACAAAACAAAAAAGACAAAAGGAGAAGAAGGCAACATTGCCGCTTGGATTGAACAACCCTAGCGAGTACCGACTGAGGGTCCCGCAACTGCAAGGAGGCGATGTCAACAACTACTCAACCTCGACTCAACAACTTGGGTCTCGCAACCCCAATAGATTTAGCATGGGGTTGTACGAGCCTGATCAGACTGCATGACCCTAACTAGGCGTTACCTTAGGTTGCAAGACCCAACAAGCAATGGCTAGGGGTTGTTTGACCTTAGGCATTGCTTGGTGAGGTTTGCATGATCCTAAACCGAATTTGGCTCAGATCGCATGACACTAGGCCAAACTTCAATCGGGTCACACCACACTAGTCCAAATCCAGCCCTTATAAAGGTCGGCCCGCAAAGGCTTGATGGAGCCACCACACCCTCTATTGCCCCCTGCTTTTTCTCTCTCTCTCTTCCTGTCTCAGGGATTTCCTTTTCCCTTTTTTTTTTTTTTTTTTTTTTTTTTTGAGTTCCTAGAATTTTATCTAGTAAGCACAAGAAAGTTACAAGAAAACACCAATTTATCCCGATAGTGATCATTTCTGTTTCTATTCTAACGGGAGGATCGTCTTGAAAAAAAAAAAGATAAGTTTACGGATCTAAGTACCACAAAAAAGTTAAAGCGACTAGATTTAATAATTTGTAATAGTTTAGGGAACTTTGATGTGCTTACATCCCTAACTTTCATAAAATAGTTCACTATGAGTAATAATTTATTACTCACAAAAATAATCTGAGATTTAACCAGTGATTGAAATATCCTATCAGAGATCACGGTATCACACCAGTAAAGAAGATAATGATGACAAGCTCTTTTTTGCTAGAGACTCAAGCGCCATGGAGTCGTCGCAGATCCCACAGCACCTCTTTTCCTTTTGCTTTTTCTCTTGCTTTTGTGTCATTAAAAAGCAAAAAGCAAAGCCTTAATTTCACACGCGACATGAAAGCAAGTTGAGTTCTTCACTTTTTTTTTTTTTTTTCTGCATTTCCTGAATTTTCTTTTTCTTTTCTTATTCCTTTTGTCCTCCCATTAAAGGCGGAAAAGGGATTTGGATAAGATATTTGTTTTGTCCGATAAACAGGATAAAGAGGTTGATCATCTTCACTTCACCCAATCATCGACCAACTTTTATAATTATGTACATGGACCATGAGAGTCGGCTCGCCTGGGCCACGCAACCCTCGCGATACGACCCTCCCACGGGGGGACTCAATGGGCGTGGGGGTGGTAGGGCTACAACCAACGCATCCCAATGCAGATTAAAGGAGATGAAAGTAATCTTAGAATTATGAATTTTTGAAAGGTAAAGTGAGGATAAAAAGTTCAATTAAGGGATGGAAGTTGCATTAAATGTACCAAAGCCAAGGCATGGCGTGTACCTTCCATGCGCTTTGCTAAGGCAAATTTTGATTGAAAGTGGTCTAAAATTTTTACCGAGCACCATAAGTTTCACTTGCAAAACTTGAGAGGCCAAAATTATTTTGTGAAGTATTCACAAATGTGGCCTCATAAAAATTGTTAACAAGTACTTCTACTTGTTAAATACCTAAATAAAGAAAGAGTGCCTCTCTTATGCTAATGTGTCACTCATTAACAGGATCATATCAATAGTTTGATCGGTTTCATTTTCATCTTCAAAGTGGATCAATTACAAAACAAAAAAGAAGTTAATGCATTAGTTAGTCAAATATGATTTGGTATTTTAATTAAATTTAGCACGGGAAAGTACCAAAAAACTTTTAATTAGACAAATTTAGTCTTAAACTTTTTGAAATTGTGTCAATTGAGTCAAATCAACTAATTTTAATGAAAGATCGCTGACATGGATGCTAACTGTCCTACGTGGAATGGTTAGTGTTGACATTAACATTTTTAAAATAATTTATTGAATGTTTTTATTTATTTTTCTTTTCTTTTTTTTGTATTATTTTTTGTTTTTTTCTTCTTCTTTTTTTCCTTTCATTGAGTGGGGGAGATCGCCTTGAAGGCTTTAAGCAAGGGCCTTCATGGCCTCGTTTGAGACCGGAGAGACCATGATTGCCCCACTGGCTGTGAGTGAGGTGGCCCTCATTGGCCAAAATGAAAGGAAGAAACAATTAAAAAAAATAAAATTGTTAAAATTTGTTCACGTCACCGACCATGTCAATTAAGACCAATATCCATATCAACGATTTTCGACCAAAATTAGTTGAATAGGCTCAATCAACACATATGCAAAGGTTTAGGATTTAATTTGCTCCATTGAGATATTTGTACCAATGTAATAGGTTTGAGACTAAATTGATAAAAATATAATAAGTTTATGGATTTTTTTGGTACTTTACCCAAATTTTGCATAATATTAGGTCAAATGAATTAACTTGAAATTGAGATCCATTTGATATATTTTATGAAAATAAAATTTTACCAAAGTGAAGCAAGAAATATCCAAGTCGTGTACTCGCACAATAATATTAAAAAAATGCTGCAACATAATTTTATGCATTTCCTTTTAGATTTTAGAAGTAAAAAGTACCTTTTTCTTTTACATCCAGATATTATGTGCAAATGCACGTGGGGACCTTTATATATTAATAAAAAAATTGAATATATCGCTTTTAAAAAAAGTTTAAATGAGCCAGCCATAAGACTTGACAAAAAGAAAAGGTAAAGAGATGAAAATCAATCCGACCACACGTGATAATAAACCCACGGCTATGTAGGAAATTAAGTTGAGAGTGCGTTTGTTTCACAATAAATAAATAATTTTAAAAATATTTTCTTAAAACTAATCAATTATATTATTTAAAAAATAAACGAATAAAAACTACTTTCATCATTCACAAAAAAATTTATACATGATTTTTTTTTGTTGATAATGAAATTTTTTCATTAACTAGTAATTTTAAGTGATATAATCAACTTTTTTAGAATTTTGTTTATATTATTTATTTTTCACAAAATATAAGGGCGTGAATTGATATTACATAATGGACCGACAAAAAGGAAAACAGTTCAACAAGCCAGCAAAAATTATGTCCTCAAGATCAAAACACACCATGCATGATTCGTCAAAAGTAATTTTTACTTTTAACTTCTACTCTTTTTTAAGTCTCAGGACTCTTTTAACATGCATAGATATTTGTATGTAAAATATGTAATTTTCCAAATTATATTTAAGAATTAATATACTTCAAAATTGTGAAAAAAAATGGAAAGAAAAAACACTCCCTACTTTTTTGGCTTAACATCCTAAAAAATTTACAATTTTAGCTCCAATCTCAATTTTGCACTAAACTTTTATTTATCTTATAAAAAACCTCCAACTTTAAGTATCAATTTTACGTCAAACTTTTTTTTTGTCTTACAAGAAGTCACTAATTTTTACTTGAGTCATATTAATGCCTTGTTAACCTTTTGTCCAAATTCACCCTTAGTAATCTTACGTGATATTTTCAAGTCAATCCAAACAACATATTCTTGGATATGAGATTTGGATTAAAAAAAAAAATCTCTATATATATATAGTTAGAATTGACTTTCTTTAATTGCTCTTCCATCTCGTTTGGAGACCTTCAATTTTGTGCTCATTCTTCAATCTCCCATGCTCAAGAGTTTTTCATCTCTCGGGGTCAAAAAACTCACACTCAGTACACTCGAACAATTTGCGTTCGAGAGTTTTTTTATCTCTCAGTTGTTAACAATAAATTTTGGATGTAGGGTTAACGGGAAAAACTGGTGATTCAAATAAAAATTGATGGTTTTTATGAGATAAAAAATATTTAAAGTAACCACCGGCCATAGTGGCTCTACTGGATAAGGGCTCCGTTGATCATTCCTCAAAGGTAAAGGGTTCAAAACTTAGTAGAGACGCTTAGTGTATTAAGTGTGACGTCGGGGTGGTGGGTCATTCGCTAACATCACCCTGTGTTTATTTCACACTTCTTGCGGGGTTCCCGAGTGGTGGGTCGCCCTTCTTGATCACCCTGGTTTATCTCACATTCGATTCCATTTGTATGGGGTTTCACATCATCAAAAAATAAAAATAAAAATTTAAAGTATAATTGAAATCGAACCTAATGTCAGGGATTTTTATAAGGATGAGCCTACCTTTTTTATCCCCTTTTCCCAGCATGCAAAAACAAATAGATTTTCCAATTTCACAAAGCACGAGAAAGGAAAAAAACAAAAAACTAAAATCGAACTGACAATGGGATGTGTACCGTGACGCATAGCGAAAGAGTCAACGGCGGTGGGGCCCCCGCGCGCGGGCCCCGCGTCGCCTGTCCAGTCACCGAATCTTAACCTACTCCGTTGGCGCATGATAGCGGACGGCAGCGCCTTCGCCCTCCGGGTGGCAGGTCAAAAGGAGCACGCCTCGGTCCACGTGTCCGGCCCCCCCCGCGGGGGATGGGACACGTGGCGGGACGCCGTTGGCCCCTCCGCAACGGCTATATGGGATCCATGCTCAGCCGTGTCTCGGGTGGCGTCCCCTTGTGGGGTCCGGCCTTGGGCGGACTTTCTAATAAAGCGGTGAACCAAAAAAAAGAGCTTAAAAATTTTTAAAAATAAAAATAAAAAAGGCTTCAAATTAACAAAGAAAATAAAAAGAAAAGAAAAACTCAAGAGTCCCCACTGACAAAAGTCTTTGCCCGAGTCCCACCCCCAGAAAAAACAAAAAAGTTTCTCGCACTATCCATTTATTTATGTGTCTTTTTAAAAAGATTTTATTTTTTGCATAAATTAAACGTAGGAATTAATTATCGTCAAAATTACATAAAGTAAAATTTCGAATGCATAGGGCTGAGCAGGGGCGTTCGCCCTTGTTATCGTCTCTCTTAGGCCGATTCGATCTCATATGACCATTTTAATTTTATAATTTTCAATTAAAGTCCTAATTCTATCTATATAATTTTTTGAGTGGATTTTAGTCCAATCATTGCGTCAAATATTCCATGAAAGAACGAGGGGAAGCTGAAGAGACATTTTACTCTTGTGTAGCATGACTTGTTGAGTATGATCAGCACTCGCTTAATCATTAACTAAGAGATAAGGAAGCAACTTTACTTGGAACTATTTCCAACTTTTGCATCAAGCAATATTAAAGCAGAATATTAGATTTTTTGCTCGAAAATAACCAAAACATGAAAACGATTATAAGAGAAAGGACTCTACACTTAATGTGTATAATTCAAACAAATTTAAATTTCATGCATTACATAAAAATCAAATTTCAATAATCACCATACTATTAAAAAATATTAATAGGCGTCATTTGAGTGCCTGTTAAATTGTGACATCGAGTTTTTTTTTTTCATTTTTTTTTTTATTCTGGGTAAAGAATTTTTTAGGGCATGAGATTTCATAATTTTTGGTTAATAAGTGCGCTTCCTTTTGTGTTCAAATCTGTTAGTACTCTTAAATAAGTACTTAACGAATCATTAAGAAGGTGCTCCAAAAGGAAAAATAGAGTTGTTGTAGTCTCAATAAATAGTCATTCTGAGGGTGCTCGAATTGATCTAGGACAGTCATACAAACCAAGCTCATAATAGTGATTGATTCATCATGACAAATCTCATTATCAACGAGTTTTGAGTGTAATTTTCTTTCTATGATTGAAGAAAACGGATGTAGAGATCTGATTATTGAGAGGTTCATATGACATCTTGCAAGTCTACGTCCAAACCTTTGATTTGTGCAGGTAATCTTGACCCACAATAGTTTTTGCACGGTTGATTTGTTATTCCTTTGTTTTTTTGGGAACTCGATGCTAGTTAAAATCTTTGACTAAGGATTTTCAGGGTTCGCACACAAGAATAGCGTGAGGAAATCAGTTATGTTAACGAAGGAGGTTACTTTTAGAACTAGTAGAAAATTATTTAATATTAGCATATTTGATTTTTAAAAAAATTGATCACACAAAAAATCAAATAGTTGCTATCTTGAAATTTGACATTTTTATTTATTTATTTAATTTCTCAACCAACAACATTAACGATACTCATGAGAGTACTTTTTATTAATTAAGTTGGGCGTCTCTTAAACATCTTGTGCAATTTCATCAATTACGATGATTAGTCTCACTTTCTCATAGCAATCAAGGATTATTAGTCGTGTTAAAGTGAGAGAATTTCTTACTTGGACATGATTTATGAACCATATATATGACGAGGGATGCCAATTTGGTGATACCCATATGATTAATAGCTATTAATGTTTTGGTCCACTAGACTATGATAATGGCAAAAATATTCCCCTAAATGGTCCGAGTCGCTTTGTTTGAAATTTGAATTTGTGATCATACTTCTCGAGATGTTGTCATGAATTGAGTAGTAACTGATGGGATTCTTCACAGTTCCTTGACCATTCCATTGTCTTAAAAAACGTTGTATCATTGTGCATTTTATAATGTTTCGCACACAAAATTTCATACCAAATAAAGACCAAATATATTTCAATAAAATGATGGACATTTGTTCTTTAGTGATTTAACTATCACCAATTCAGATTAATCCCTTCACTTCTTCAACAAATGCTCAAAGGGTGTCTCAAATCCTCAACATTATGGCTTCAAGTTCAGTTTTAAGCTTTGCTTAGTCAAAGAAAAAGGAAAATACCAAAAAAAACTCTAAATTATACTTACTATAACACAAATAATTGTACTTTTTTTTTTTTGGTGTCACAAAAAACACTACAATTTGCCCATTATAATATAAATACGCTCAACTTTTTTTGTGTCACGAAAAAGTCCAAACATATGTGATATATCGATTTGTCAATTCAATTTGGAGTATACTTATCACATTAGCATAAGCTGGGGATTTTTTATAATACAGAAAAAGTCTGGGATATCTTGGTCACAATGGTCAAGTTTGATGTTTCTAGTGCCAAAAAATTATAGAGCATTTGTGTAATAATGAACATAATTTTGGGTTTTTTGGATATTAATTTAGAAAGAAAAGGAGGCAAATTTGTTGCAGAGGTACAAAAGTAAAGATCCGTTACAAGGAGAGGAGCCATTGGTGCCAAAAGCAGCTTTGCGAGTAGTTCAACCACATATGAGAAGCACAGGAGTGGTCCAATCTCTAGTAGTAAAAGATCTAATTCAACAACCAAAATTTGCAGTTTTTAGGACCCAATAAATGGAAAAAAGATGAAAAGACCGTGAGCATTAATCACTGTCCACAACTACAACAGCAGTAGAACTCAAGCTTTCGGAAAATGGGCAGTCCCATTAATGCAGACAAGACAATAATTCCATTGGAAAAGCAAGTAAATTCAGGAGGGGGAGGAGAGGCAAAAAAGAGAAAAGAAAAGGCAGGAAAATAAGGAAAGAGAGACAGAGAGAGAGAAGAAGTGGAAAAGCAAAGGTCGTATGGTGGGCCTCGCCTTCAATTTCCTGTGACAGAGATGGCAGTTTCATCTCGCTCTCTCTGATATTCAGCTTATTTAAATGCCACCCTCCCTTTCGCTTCACTCATTTTGTTAAATCCTTCAATTTCCTTGCTCTCTCTAGAGAAAAAAAATGAGCTTTGTAAGAAAAATGTTGTAGGGACGAGAGGGAGATAGAGAGAGAGAGAGGGAGAGAAAGGGAGGAAAAGAAAAGCGAAGGGGGGAGGAGGAGGAACAGGAACAGGAGGGGGAGCTTTGTTTAATATTCTTGCGGGCGTGTGAATTTCTCAGGCGTAGGAAGCGAAAAAAAGTCTTCTCTTTCACACCCCCCCTCCCTCCCCCTTCTTCTTCTTGTTCCTTCTTGTTCTGCCTCTTGAGTGTGGATGAAGACTCTTAGGGTTTGATTTAAGAACAGGGTGCCCAACCCAGAAAAAAAAATGCCTCTTCTTGGGTGGTTTTCTTGCCTTAAAAAACTAGCAGGTTTGATCTGATGAGAGATGGGTGTGGTGATTCCGTGCCTGGATGAGGTCTGTTTCCTTTTCTCCAAGATAGCTATACCCAGCTCGATATGATCTACTGGGTCGTCTCTATTTCTGGGAAAAAGGGCCTTCTTTGTTTTCGGATTTTCGCAAGAAATTGTCTATCTGGGTCCTCAGCTCGCTGAAATTGGACTTTGACTTTGTGGGTCTCTGTCATTTTATGTTCAAGATCTTGGGTTGATTTTTCTTCTTTCCTTCAGAGCTGTGTGGAAATTATGCTGTGGCTTCCGGGTTGGTATAGCTTGTAATTTTGGTAAATTAGGGGTTTTTTTTGTGCGGCGGGTTTGAGATGGAGGAGGTTGAAGAAGCGAACAGAGCAGCTGTGGAGAGCTCCCACAGGGTTCTGAGCCTCTTGTCGCAGCCGCAAGATCAGGTTCAGTGTAGAAATCTGATGCTTGAGACTGGTGATGCTGTATTCAGGTTCAAGAGAGTGGTTTCTCTTCTCAATACTTGCTTGGGTCATGCTAGAGTTAGGAAGTTAAAGAAACTCCCAACCCCTTTGCCCCAAAAGGCCCTCTTGGACAACCCTATTGTTAGAACTGACCAATCTTCAAAGAGTCTCCAACTCCTCCCTCCTAATTACCCTGAAAATGCAATTCAGGAACTCAATACACATCACAAAGCCTCTCTTTCTTTATGTAACCCGAACTTGGAGTTGAGCTCCAATGGCAAAAGCCCTCTTCATTTAGCCCAGCAAGCGCCACCAGCACACTATCACTTTCTCCAGCAGCAGCAGAAGTTACAGTTCCAGCAACAAATGAAACACCAAGCTGAGATGATGTACCATAGGAGCAATAGTGGCATAAGCTTGAATTTCGATAGCTCTAGCTGCACGCCCACCATGTCGTCTACAAGGTCTTTCATTTCTTCACTGAGTATAGATGGGAGCGTGGCTAACTTGGACGCGAATGCTTTCCATTTGATCGGGGCGGCTCGCTCATCTGATCAGAACTCGCAGCATAAGAGGAAGTGCTCTGGCAGAGGAGAGGATGGGAGCATGAAATGCGGTAGCAGTAGTAGATGTCATTGCTCTAAGAAGAGGTCAGCTTTTGCTTGAATAATTCATAGTGCAATGTAATCACTTCCTTTGTTGTTTGTGGATCCATTGGCCACAGTCTCTTTGCTTATCCATTTATACCTTGTTGCAGGAAACATAGGGTGAAGAGGTCGATTAAGGTACCTGCTATAAGCAACAAGCTTGCGGATATTCCTCCCGATGATTATTCATGGAGGAAGTACGGGCAGAAGCCAATCAAGGGTTCTCCTCATCCTAGGTATGATTGCCTCTGCTTTATCATAAGCGAGCTACTTGCAAGTTGACTTATATTTCCTTAATTTGCTTTCAACTGTGGTTATCTGATTCTTTGATTGACATTCCGTTTATCTTGGCTAATGAATGGTGGAAGAACTTTGGCCAATTGGAGTAGGGTTTGGTTGTGGTGTTGTAACCTATTGCAATTTCATTGGTCTGCTTTTAGGACTCCCAGAATTCCCTAGAACAAAATAGTAGACGGTTTTCATTTGGAGATATGGTGCTCTAGTAGAGTTGTCATTCGTAAAAGGAACAAGATTAACATCTCATTATTCAGCTGCTAAATTTGCATCTAGGACTTTGAAGGTGCTCTGAGTTTCTCTTCTAAGTTAGCAACTGTGATTAATTTGATAATTGAGGCTCTCTGCTTTGGCTTCTGAAGTAGGGAGGTCGTGTTAAGAGCTCCTTCTAATCTTCCATTTCATATTGCAGAGGATACTACAAATGTAGCAGCATGAGAGGTTGCCCTGCAAGGAAGCATGTGGAAAGGTGCTTGGAGGACCCGTCTATGCTCATTGTCACCTACGAAGGTGACCATAACCACCCCAGGGTGCCATCACAATCTGCCAATACATGAAAATCGTGGAATGCTTCTTGTAGATCGCTTTTTCGAGCCCTGAGTCTTCAGCGTCTTAGGTTTATTAATTGGCTTGAACTGCTCCTGTACATATTTTTCATGGCCTGAAGCATGGGGTATAGATGGAGCAGTTATTGGCTGAAAAAAGGAAAAGTTAATGCCTTTTGGTTACTGTCAGGTGGGATTTAATCTTAGCCTTGAGCAAGAAAAAGTCGGGAAATGGGGATCTTTTTGTTGCTTGTAAGAACTTTTTCTGGTAATTAAAGTAACAGTTTCATGTTCTCCAAGGGTAAGTGAAAATCGCTATGCTCTGTTGGCTCTGGGTTGGATGCTTCATACCAATTCATAGATGCAGTTTGTATTGAGATGGAATATGTGGCTTCTTGGGAGGGTCCGATTGTGCAGTGCATCCTTTTCGTCTATGGCTTTAGATGATGCAAGTAATACTTGCTTAGTTTTAGTTTTCTATCGTTTTGTGAAGTCTCCTCGGGTGATTATTTTCTTTGCCGATCGACACAAGATAAAGAACATTGAGGTAGGAAGGAAAACTAGGAGAGAGGGAATTCAAATTCTTAGTTCATACCATTGGAAAAGTAAAACTGGAAATTTTGCCACCTCTTTGCTGCAGCTTCGCTCGAATTCATGGGAAAAAAGAAGAATAATTTTAATTATGCTTGTCTAAACTTTATGGATCAGTCCATGCTTGTGTAAATTTCTGTTGCTGCCCTTTCTAGGCGGAACAGGGTTTCTTGTTCTCTCGGTTTCCCTCTGTTATGGTCATTGAACAAGTAATGCCTACCTATGTACGTCATATCAAGATTCTGGTTCCTCTAGATGCCTCAGTCTTCAAGTTTGGGAGGACAAAGTGATGGAATGGTAAGAGAATGTGCCCATCAAGTGCTCAATGAATGTCAGCCGGGTTTGAATAAGGTTAAGACTCATCTTTCCAAAGGATCATCATGAGTTGCTGGTTACCACATTTCATTCTGGTATTGGTAGCAAGTAATTGGTGTCTTTGACCAACTAACAAATTTTGGGTCAGTTGTTGACTTTTTGTGTACCCAATTGGAGAAAAATTGATGTTTGAATCAAGTAACCTCTCTTTTATCTTTTGGGTGGAAACACTGCTTCCGCACAGACGTTGATGTCTATATATGGTTGAAAGACTATTCAGTCCTACTTATCTTCCTAGATTTTTCTTTAGATTATCCACTAGGCATGAGCCATCATTAGGCAGGAAAAAGGAAAAATAAAGAATACCAAAGAAAAAAAAATTATAAAATGGGGAGGAAAAGGGCGGTGCAATCAGATTCGGTTATATTGCACAAGAAAAAAGGTGGCGAAGACTAACGTTGGACAACGCACAAGGCTATGGATGTTGGACACGACGGACGAATTGGGTGGAAAAGGAGTTTGCCAATTTGACTTTAACGTCATCTCACCTTTCCATCCCCCATTTGAAATTCTTTGAATTTTTGAAGTCGGGGTGGGAGGGCAAAGTCCTAAAGATAATTGCTGCAATCTTAGACTTTTGTGGGGGTGGTGACGTCATCGTTTTCCCCTTTTTTCTTTTTTGACCAGCTCATTATGATTATCCGCGGGGTTTGCTTGAGGGCCTTTGTGGGCCTAAAACGATGGGTGGAGGGATGATTGCTTGAAGCATACGGCCGTGCCGGCACGGCCCGTTGCGTACCGAGCCATGCTGCCTAGCAATCCCTGCTCGCCTCATCAGGCAGCCCATGAATTCTTAAATAATCAAATACCTAATTCCGTCGTCGTTAATACCATACCCGACCATCGTGAGCGCATGGTCCTAATTGGTTCTACAGTCTCCGGTGAAGACACCGCTCGAGTAAAAGTTGAAAGGGGGCTCGCCCGCATCGATGGCGACGGAGACTGGTTGGAGGAGCCACCACCTGCGTAAGGGCAGACTCGCTGTTGGGAGGGACATCTTCGTATCTGCTGATTGTCGCGGCACGAGAGGCCCCATTAGGCGCATTGCAAGTGCTGCCGGCTGCTTGGTAAGCACAGCTAAATTCGGTCGCGTGGCCGTGCTCAGACAAAGAGATAAGATTTCCTGTTGTGAGTTGGGTAATGCCTTCCCTAGCTGCCACAGCAGAAAAAGCGCAGCAACACCCTAGATTCCCAATGAGAGTTGTGTAAAAATGTGGATTATCTTTGGTATACAAATGACTACGAAATAAAATGAGAGATGTTTCATTGGAAATATTAATTAGTATTGGACAAGTTTCTGGGTATGACCTGTTAGGGTTAGTATGGTTGGTCACGGGTCAAGTGATTTCCAACTAAGGAACTAGAGTTCCCTTGTTCGAATTTTACTCGAGGTGTCAAAATGAGTTGAAGACCCATTTATTAACACATATATGATGGGTTGGGTTATATATGGGTTAGCTAAATATTAGTAAATGGATTGTTATGGTTTTGAGTAATAAAATCCAACAAATGTAGGTTTTTGATGGGTCTAAAGCCCAACCCACTTGTGGTATCTCTTCTCGGGTTCAAGTTGGGAGTTTTGGGATGGGGACAACTTATTTTCTAGTTTTAGCTTCTATTTATGGTCTTCTTCTTTCTATGAATTTTGAAAAGTAGTAAAAAAATTATGATTATTCACCTTTTATAATCATGAAAATTAGTATATGATTTTACGTGTCGATATTTCTTGACTCATATATGTTAAGAGACATTAGATACCTCATTGTGAAACTCAAAAAATTTCCAATAAAGAAAGTTCACAAACAAGTCAAAATTCTTATTTGGAACCTTATAAAGCTACTATATATATATATATGTACACTACACACATAGCATAAAAGTTCTTGATTTTAAACATCTATGTGTTTTAGTAATGTGGATTGGGTCGAGTATGACTTAGGCATGAGTTGGATCGGGTATGGGTCATTGAATTTCTACTGCATATAAATGAATCAATTTGTGTTAAACCACTTTCGATCCGACTCAAACCTGATTCGGCCAACCTATTTGACAACTCTTGATCCTACTAACTATGTACAAACTGTTCCAAGATAGGGTCATCGGCATAGGTTAAAAATCTGGACTTAGTTGATTTGTGAGGTTTCCAGGATGCTTCATAAATCATTAGGTAACAATTCCCTCCACGTCGATGCCCTTTAATAATAAAGAAAAGAGAAAAAAACATGGTCCTAACATATGAGTGCCTTACCACATCGGCTGGGGGACTTTTAACGGGTGTAACGGCCTTGTTAAAATCGCATTTTAGATTAAAATGGTTGAGGGGCGTAATCAAATTGCAAGATTGGATTATAAGTGGATAAAATCGCACGAATCATAAATCATAAGCTAGAAATATGTCGCTCTATGATTATAAATGGTACATGCATCATGTATAACACAATAAGCACTGTACATAGCAAATAAGTATACTGACCAGGTAAGTGATTATATTACGCAAATAAACTATTTTAAAGTTCTGTTGGCCATACATTTATGTGAAAAATAGCATACTATAAAGACAAACTAATAAAAATTAAATGTGCAAAATAAATTATATACAACATACAAATCAAAGTATATAGCCTATGTTTGGGACACATTTCATCATCTCCACATCAGCATCAAGCTCCTTGTTCATAATAGGCTTCTTCAAATGGATTTGATGATTGTTGTTCACTGCTAGATCATTAAGATCATATCTAAGACCTAATCTTACAAAAATCAACAAGTTATCCTTTTTTATTGTACACATCGCCTTTTTTTTTCTCGTCAGTTATGGTTTTCTCATTTGATTTGGCTCAAGTATCCTTTTTTTGGACTAAACATAACATAGGATCAGAAAATGGTAACATTGCATGGATTTTCATGCAATTCGATGGATTTAATACCTGACGCCATGAAAAACCATTCCATTGAGTTTTGAATTGTATAACCGTGAGATTCCAAATTATTTTTCATTTCACTTTAAAGCTTACTAAGATTTTACCAATTTAAGATGGGCCACCCTTTTTCCCTTCCTAATTTGGCTAAAATGCTTCAAATATTGTGACCATTTTCCCCACTGTGGATCCCACCTTCCCACTTTCCTTCATTTTCAACCTTCTCTTTCTCTCTCCTTTTACTTTCTTCTCTTCCATGTTTGAAATAATTTTCGTGTTGTTTTTCATGGTAGGTGCTGTATAAATCGATTAAATTTGAAGTGTTGGTTAGTGTTAAGTAATGACGTAACTTTCCCTGTGATGGGTTCGGGTCGATGAAGTCTGAAGGTCTTTTTTCTACTTTTTCTTCTTACATCTCTCTCTCAAATTTTTGGGAAAAGTGAGTATTGATTCATTGCTTGTTTACTGTTGAAATGTTGTGGAAAGAAGGAAAAGGGGTATTGTTCAATACTAAAGGGAGAAAAAACAGCATAAGTGTCAAAACTTGACACGGGGTATTTAAGTGCCAAAAATTATGAAAAGTACACTTAAGTATCATTTTTTTTCGAAAATTGGGATACTTGAGTGCCAAGTTTGGCGACCCTAGCTAGAAATCTTACGTGGTAATTTTTTAATAATATAACTCGCCTATGAGACTCGTCGGAGAGTTGAATCAACAAAGAAGAGCTAAAACGACATCGTTTTACCTCTAAATATTACTTAAATTAAAATATTTATAATAAAAAAAGGATGAGGCAGAAGGCGAGGGCTCATCCCTCACTGCCGTAGGGAAGGGCCAACGACGGTGGCGAGGTGGCGGTGAGGGCTTGTGCAGCCCTCGCTGTTCTATTATCTTCTTTTTTTTTTTAAAATATATATTATAAATATAAATAGGTTTTGCCTCTTATTTGAATTTTAATATAATTATTAATTAAACAAAATTCAAAACTATCGTTACCCGGCCTCTCGTTGGGAAAGAGGTTGGGTTTAGGGATACTTGACCATGAGAGTTTCCTCACAGTTTGCGTTCCAAAAGACGTCATCACCTTGTCTTTCAGGACAAACCATTGTGAGTTCGCTCGTTCATGTTCGCAAGTTTTCCCAAGCTCATGCCTCACATGATAGTAGAAGATATTGTGATTTGCACCCACATGGACGACACCTTGAAGGAGGAAGTCGAGTGTGGGTGACGAATTTTGGGGTGCCTTTACCATAGTAGCCCTCCCAATAATACTCACTCCCATGGATGGCATTATTTCATCCATTATAAGCTTTCCAAAGTGGGTATGCTAAGCCATGGTGAGTCTCATCAAGACCCATATCCTTGCAACGGATTTATTTTATTATTTAGTTATTTAGAACAACCTAATAAAGACAGGAGTCATCACTAGCCTTATTTTTAGGGGTTGGCTAGGAAACCCAATCGAGAATCGGGAGTAGTCCCTCGATTTCTATGCAACTAGAGATTCTAGATTCGAGAACTTAGGTTATGCTAATATTTTTATTAGCGCCATTTTGGTATCTAACAGTATGTCATGTTTCTTAAGGTGTCCATACATTTCTTTTCTACTTTTTCGAGTCAATAACACTAACTAAATGATCATGCATGAATGGTTGTTTTCATGTAATTCTATTTCTAAGAAAGAGAAAAGAAAATACACAATTGAAATTTAAAGATAAGGTAGTAAATAAACAATTAAGTGAACAGTTTAGGAAAACGGTAAATTTAACATGTAACCCTAAATGATGAACAAAAATAAAACGAAAGAATAAAACCTGCACTTCGTCGAGTGTTTATACATTATGAAATAACCCGAAACATATAACGGGGAAAAATGATAAAAAAAAAATGTGGTTAGGTAGGACATTGACCTTCCATCGTCTTCAAGTCTTGAAGGATTTCCATCTCCAAGGACCTAATCTAATCCTAATCTAAAACTAGGGTTAGGCACATGCAATAGGAAAGAAATAATAATTTATGGCAAAAATAGTCATAAGTACAAGATAATAAAAAACAATCAAACAATTGAAATCATGTGCAAAAGTGAACAAATCGGGCCTTGGGATTGGCCTTTGCTATTCATGCATTGATCCCTCTAGACACCTATCCCAATTCATTTTTTATGGCTTATAGCCATTAGCCACCATTTGTATTCTCACATGGCAACTAACACTTATAAAGGACACGTTCTAAGTAAATCCCAAGGTCTACCCATGGAATCATACATCGTACTTAGGCATTCATCCAAAAAGCACATGCATTGCGAGAAATAAACATGCAGGCAAGCCCTTGAGTCTTATTTCTCAAACAATCAAACAATGCTAGTGAGCCAACATTGGATCACTTATTCAGTTGATAAGCACTAAACACAATCACAAACGTTTCTAATTAATGAAATGATGTTATGCATGTATGGTTCATGTGATGCTTCAAAAAGTTGGGATGTGTTTAAAACATTGAGAAAGGAATGGGACATTTTGACATAGGTATGTCTTGGCTATGGAATGCATTTAATTGCTAAAGTTTATCCGGGGCACATATCATGCACTATTAATGGATGTTGCAGGCATTTTAAATATGGTCCAAACCTAGACAAATCCAATGTCAAATCAAAATGAAGGTATTGTAAGTGAGATATGATTCTATCAAGACTATGGAGCGCATTTAATTGCTAAGGCTAATCTGGGGCGCATATCATACACTACTAACAGATGTCGTAGGTATTTTAAACACGACCCAAGCTTAAACGAGATCAACCTCAAATTAGAAGTCTAAAAGATGCTAAACAATTAATGTCGGAAGCATCACATGTACCCAAGCCACTTTGTTATGCAAAACTAAAGTTTCACCTTGAATCTAGAAAAAGTGTCACTAAAAGACCTTTTTAATTTTAAAAAATTTTCAAAAATGAAGAATGAAGAATTTGGAATAGATTTCATGAAAATGATGAATCCTAATTCAGCACGTAAGTTGTCCTAAAAAATCTAAAAGAAAAACACAGCAAATAATTGCAACAAAATATCACAGAACATGGCAAAAAAGATCAACACAATTGGAAGGGAACCCATGAACAAATTGTCACACCCCGATCCTCGGGCACGCACACATTCTTCTACTTGGTTGATTTTAGAATGCGATATCCCAGGACTATGTATCGCGGACCCTTTCTTTTATTAAGCACATGCGGAAGCAGTTATAAATCCCCAGACAATAAAACGATGGGATAGAAAAGCGGGCCATATTTTTCATATTGAAATTCACAACCATACTTTTATACATACGCACCTCATAGTATAATTACAATACTATTCACAGCATACTAGTCTCACATCTATCTACACTAAGACAGGGTTCACAAAAGCGATGGGATCTCAATCCATATCCGAGTTGTACTCAAGATCCCTCTCTGGATCATCTTCTTCTTCAAAAATCTTTCTCCTCCTCAGGTTTCTCCTCCTCGGCTTCTCCTCAGGGTCCTGAAATGGTTATTCAATAACCAATGAGACCACATCTCAGTGAGTTCTACCCCCTAAGACCCAATTAGTAAACCAATACGCTAAACGGTTGCTTAAGCACAACACGAGTCAGAGGACTTACCTTGACCTCATTTCCAACCTGCAATTCAAGGTTAAACATAGATATTCAAACAATTCACAACATCCGATCAAAACAATGATCAAATCGACCTAGTCGATTTCATGCCAATCGGACCAACTCTAGGTCATTCCCACTCATCAATCACATGTACTCTCTTGGGCGTCTTTTTCGCCAATTGCCATACTATCATCAATCACGTGCATTCTTTAAGGCGTCGTTTTTGCCAGTGATATCCCAATCACCGAATCATGTATCATTTCTAGGGCGTCGTTTTTGCCAATGACATACTGATCACCGACACCGTGCGTTCTTTAAGGCGCCGTTTTCACCAGTGATGCCCTCGATCACCGAACCACGTGTCCTTTCTAGGGCGCCGTTTTCACCAAGGTGACATTGGCAATAAACAACATCGTAGTTCTTTAAGGCGTCGTTTTCACCAGCGATATTTCCTTAATCACCGAACCACGTTTTGTCTATAAGTCATTCATGTGCATCCTTTAAGGCGCCGTTTTCGCTAGTGATACTTTCAATCACCGGACCATGTATATCCAATAACATCGTACCTAATTGGTCTCAGCCAAAAACATTCTCAGTTAACTCTCACCATTCTTTCTACTATATAGCCCATCAACATACTGGTGCTATATACCCATACTCGGTTATCTACCAATCAAATATTTAATAACAAACAATTTAGGACAAATCGTCAAATTTCACAATTTAAATCAATTCTATATAAATTAAAGCTCAATTAAATAAACGGACTGCACTACGACAATCAGCATGAAATTCCGGTCATCGACCATCCCGGTTGAATTTCCGGAAAAATAATTAATTAAATAATTAATTTCGAAAAATAAATAAATAAATATTAAAAATCCAATTTATGCCCATAAGGCCTAATTGGAGGCCAAGATGGACCCAGAAAATTACCGAGACCCGTTCAATAAATAATATAACATGTCTACTTGCTAATGTCTATTTCTAACCACCTAACATGCATCAATAAGTCTCTAATTTAATTTATCTAAATTAATCTAACCACCTAATTGCATTTAATTAAATCTAACCAATCTTAGGCATAATTAGCAGACGAAGAAAGCATTAATGAGTAAAACTCACTTGGTAAAAGCGAAGACCGAATCACCGCAACGGTGACGCGACGGCGGCCGAAATCGGACTTTCGATGACACCGGCGGGCTTGGACTGGGCCTTAGACTTGGCCCGACAAATCTCAGCCCAACTGAGATTTGTTCTTGCTTTTGGGCCAGACCCAAGTTGGATTGGGCCTGCTGCGAAGATGGGCTTAAAAAAACTGGGCTTGAAGACTGCAATTTGGGCCGAGGTTTCTGACTTTGTTGGGTTGCAGATTTGGGTCGAGTACTGCTGGGCTTCAAAGCTGATTTTGCTGGAGATGGGCCCAACAAAAGCAGCAAAGAGCTGCTGCTGACTTCTTGGGCTTGTGGGCTGAGCTACTGCCGAATTGGGCTCAATGGAGCTGCACAAATTCGTGGGACGTCGCGGCAGCTGGCAGGAGATCGGTGGAGGTGTCAACAAAGTGGCGCCGCTTGAAGACTTCGGCTGGAGATCTTGCTAATTGACCGAAGCAAATGGAGAAGTAGCAACGCAAGGTTGGGCCGAGCTTGTTGGTCTCCACGCGTTGAGAGGAAACGGACGAGGGCAGCTTCTTCGGTGGCTTCGGTGGATGAGTTCCGCTGGCGATGGATCCCTGTACAGCCGTAGCTTGTTGCGGTCAACCAAGGACCTTCGATGGCTTGTTGTTGACCGAAGATGACGCGTGGAGAGGTTGGCCGAAATGGTGGAGGTGAGGGCCGAAGGACGCGTGGCAGATGGAGATGCAGCTGGTGTCGTTGCTTGCGGAGAAGACTGCTCGGTTCGTTGACTCAGCTGGCTGGACAGAAGACACGGAGGGAGGAGCAGCTTTGGTCTTCGAGATTCACGGGTGCTGCTTAGTCAACAAACGGCCATCGAGGAAGACTCTGACCGAAGGGAACCAACGGTAGTGGGGACTGGCGTGTAGCTGGCAAGAACGGTGGGGCAAAGAGACGTGAACTTCAGCTTTCAAAGGGAAGAGCTGCAGGTTCTCAACCGAAGAAAATGAAAGTGGAACCGGCAGAGAATGAAGAAGTCGAGAGGAAAGGGATGGGGATGAACGGTGGGGTAGGGATGAGGGGGAGATTAGAGATAAGTGAGAGATGGAGGGCTCCACCAAGGGTTGATATTTTGCAAAATATTTCCCTTAAATCAATCTAGGCCATGTATAATTACTTGGCCTCCAATAGGCCATAAAAAATGTCCCATATAACCTCCCAAGTAGTCCATTCTTGCTAGGGTGTGGGGATGTTACGAATTTCTTAGCAAGGTCTTCAATTGCACAACCGATCTCTCTTGATTTAATCTCGCCTAGCCTCCAAAAATCAATCGATGTCTCGATGCTTCAATTACTATTTTTCCTCATTCAAGAATCCACCATGCATCTCAATTTTGTAATCAAAAACCATCTTCAGCATTTTCTGTACCAAACGCGACCCGGCGACGACTTTTTCCCAAAAAGTGTCGTTTGTCAGAAAAATCTTCTGAGACTGAGTCGACACTCCTAGAATTTATTGTGACACGATAGAAACTTCAATTTCTGAAATCGGACTCGAATTGACGGTTAATTTCTATTCGATGAGTTTTTAGTGTAACCTAGCCTACCGGGTAACTTTCGGATATTTTTTAAGTGCAATTGACTCGTAGTCGATTTTCTTCGAGCCACTATGAACCCACTCGACTCATTGGCGATTCTCGATTGTCGTGAAAATTCTGAGGATCCAAATACAGACATAGGGTACCAAAACAATAAGAAAATCAGTCTAGTGCTGATCGACATGAATTTTCTAATTTAATGGTGTCACCCATGATTAGCCACACATTGCTGTCGATCTAGTCTATCTCTGATTTCAAATTGATTTTTAACTGTGCTGTAATGGCCTCTAAAGATGGACACGGTCGAGAAGCCGATTCCTGGTCGAATTCTCAAGTCTATTTGCCTTAATAATTTCTCCAGATAGTCTAGTTATCTCAAGAATGATCAGTTCTGAGAATAGCCCTATAGACACGTCAATGAAACGCTTGATTCATTTAGAAGAAAACAGAATTAAAAATTTGGGATGTCACACAAATTGTCCCAAGAAAATTACACAGCATAGAGAACACCATAAGGAATAACTTTGCTGAAGAAATTTTCCTAAAAAGAGCAACATAGGAATTTATGAAAATTCAATAATGTGCAACATTGCATCAGAAAATTAGCGAAACAACATAATAACATGACATAACAATAGAGATTTGACCTAGTAAACAATGTCTAAAAAATATGAAATTTGACCACAACGTAGACAAAAAAGTGACGAACAAAGTTGCTGAGGGTTAGACCTAAGAATCTCAAACAAAAAAGTTACACAAAAATAACAAAAGTCAAACTTTACAGGGGTAAAACAGGGGTTTGAAATTTTACATAAGTCAGATTTCTAACCTAACAAAAATGGAAAATGGGACAAACGACATGCAAATCACACAAAATCATTGGTGGAAAGATCAAGACGAGTCCTAAGACTTTTTAAGAGGGTTTGAGTCCAATTGAGGTAAAATTGATGGTCAAAAAATGATGTTCATGAAGACATGCAAATTAGCCATGCACAAACCAGAACGTGATGCATGTTTAGTAGTCTATAAGATCACAAAGACAATATATAAAAAGCATGAAACTCGCACACAACAATAGATTGAATGTGTCAAGAGTTGTGGATAAAACATTTAACCCTAAGTCGAAGTGCAAATAAGTCACACAAGTGATTAACATTGTAAAGTGACTTAGAACTAAGAGTGACATGCTTGAGAAATTTCAATTACAAATGGCTAAATTGATGCACAATGTTCACATATCAGACAAGGTTCAAATGTAACGTGTCATATATCGATGCGAAGCTATAACACGTGCTTCAAATATCAAGAGAGATATCAAGGTATGATTTAGCCCTTAAGGGGCCCAAACAAATGAGTTTTGGTAGGCTTGTGATAAGTCCCTAACTCAACATGACCATCAAGGAACATGGTTAATTATAGATGATCTAATGATGTGCAAAAATCTTAAGAAAAATTGTATATGTAGAATGCGATGTGACAAGCATTTTTATGAAGATTTCTAGTCTTAATCTGCTCACATGAGCCTACATGAAAATGTCAACACAGAGTCATGTTATGGAATGCACTAATCACAGCAGTACCTAAACACATTTGCACATGTGATTAACGTGGAAAACGATGCTCAATTCACACAAATCATAACTCGTTAGAACACTTGTAATACGAATCTTATGAGGATGCCAAGTTAAATGGACTCATCTAAAACCTTAATTTCAAGTAAACACAAGTCGGACCTAGTGTAGGGCACACTGACCTTGGGACGGTTTTACCTAACCAAAAAAACTTCAAAAAATCTTTTAAAAAAAGCTATGTTATAAATAACAAAATTTAGTGCAAATCTTGTGAAGAAAGTTTTTCTAAGATCCAAATAAAATATCAATGCAAAAATAACAAAATAGAAAATCGCAGCAAGTGAGAACCACAAATCAACCTAAAAACTGTTGTAGAATCAACATATTTCGGAGGTGGTTTTCGATGACCAGACGACGTTCGCTTGGGGCGTGCAACCTATTAAATTGAAGCATGAGAAGTCCATTTTTCATGCCTAGAAGTGTTTGAGGCCAGAAAACCTTATCTATCACCTTGTTTCAGCCATAATAGAAAGTCACATCTCAAGTATACAAAATTGCGGATCAAGGCATATCAATCTCAATCAACTTTAAGTTCATCATCAATGATCATCAACTGATTGCAAATCATCTCATAACATCATAAGTCTTAGATCTAAGCATAATATGAAAACCTATAATTGAATCATAGCCTCGATCAATTAATCCGATTTCGCTTCATTGGATTTGAGATTAGGAGGATCACCTTTCTAATTTTTGTTGCATTTTTGACACAATGGGACGAAATGCAAGTTGCCGGAGCACGATTGGAACCTCAAGGGACACCGGAGGGTTGAATTGGATCATGAAAGGGTCAGATCGGGGCGGTTGGATTGCCGGTTAAGCAACTAAACAGAGTTGGTCCAAAATGGACCGGCCTTGAATGATGGTTGAAAGAGAGGCCGTCGGAGATTCTCCGGTGACCGATCCACCTATCCCCAACCACAGCAAGGTCGATGACTTTCTTGATGACCGATTGGCGGTGATCGAAGGCTCCAAAAACCACCAGTGATTGCCGGTTCAGCTACTGTACAAGATTGGCCCAAACCGGATCGATTCTTGGACGCTGATTGAAGATCGGCCTAATTAGAGAGCTTCTGATGACTAATTGGCCGATACCAGTCACCAGTACTATGAGGATTCCATGATGAAGCTAACTGAAATGGTCAGAGGATCAAATGAGGCCGCCGGCTGCTGAATAGAGCCAGAAAAGACGTTGGAGGAAGTACGGCGTATACGCCGGTCTTTAAGACTGACGAGGAAGAGCGCCGATCGGGACCGTCAGCCAACCTTTTGGTCGTTGAGTGACAATGACTTGATAGGAAGGAGGTCGATAGAGGACTTAGATAGCAAGGCAGCACCAATGAGGGCTTAAGTGACGGGCGGCTGGAGTGACAAAGGAGAGAGGCACTGAGGGCGTTGGGCGCACGAGAGAGAGAAGAGAGAGAGTGGCAGGAGAAGGAGAGAAAAAAATGAAGAGAGAGGAGATCTTGATTTTTGACTAAAATGAGGCCCCCTTTGATTTTGGAGGGAAAATCCTTTTATTCCTTTGCCTAATCGCCAAATCTTGACTTGCGATTCAATCTGACAGTCAAAATTTTGATCTAATGACCAAATTAAGCTCATTATAGACTAATCCCACCTAGAATGTGTCCTATGATTGATCAGATGACTTTGATTCGCAAAAATTGGGAGTTAAAACAAAAATCGCAATTGGGGCCTAATTAGGGGCAAAATAAAAAATTTACGAAATTCATGGGTTATTTTGCAAAATTTTAGAAATATGAGGATGTGAGGATGAAATACACGTGACGAGGATCCAGTGGGTGGTCATTGGTGATCTGGAATTAGCCGGCAAGGCCGCAAGGGGCTGAACTAACTTGCCTCGTAGGTGATAAATCGGATCGGTCGGGCCAGTTCGACCAATTCTGTCATGCCCCGACCCACTTTGAATGCACGACATCCTTCATTTCACTTAGGTCATTCAATTATGACGTCTCAGGAGGCGTTGCCGACTCATTTGTATCATCGATTATATAAACAAGTGGAAGTATAAACAAATCACCCAACCAACAAACATGGATAGTTTAAACCAGACTCATATATACATATGCATAATCAAAGTCATCACACCATACAAATCATTTACTTCTAAAGCAAGCATACAAGCTTCAACATCACAGGCTACGCTACTTCATATACAACCAAAAAGTATGGTTAGACCTTTTTCAAAAGGGTCCCAGGGTAAGCCTAGAACTTTTAGTACCATGAGAGCGACTTCCAAAAAGTGTTGTACTCCTACTACCACCTAATTCTCTATGGGCTCCATAAACTAGGGCTTCGGCTCGACGATCATGTTAGGGTCGTTCTCTGGGTCAGACATAGCCCTATCAGGCATGTCAAAGTCCATAGCATCCCAGCTAGTACCCTCGGATCCTGCACTCGGAGATCCATCAAAACTGTGAATGGGACCATGGATGTTGTCCCTAACCTAAAAATACCACACCGTAAAGTGGTGAGCCACCAAGTTCAGAAGCTCCTCATCTACCCATAACATAGTAACGCAGCACTCGTATCGGGCATTGGTTCCCTCAATTGGATATTTGGTGATCTCCTGGATATGCTTAATGGGGAGCCTGCACCTGACTTAACAGAAGGGTTCTGACATTCTTAGGGCCTGTAAATATTTAAACAAACGACAATGAGATAAAACTCAATGAGTGAACTTTTTAACCTTTGCGCAGGGAGGTGGTTCACCTCGAAATCGGTCTAAACATGCAAGTTATCTATCGATGGTAGATCAATAGCAAAGCCCTTGCTTTGCCTTAGCTACTAACATGAATGGTTTTCTCATTTCTTCAAAGCCGTCAATATAAACATGTAAGCAAATCTTATAGCAAATCATGTACTCATAAACTGGAAATTAGGACGTGCATTATCTTAAGTCATGCATCAATGCTATGCAGCAATCTATACATAATCACATAACATTCTCATGCACGATTCACACATTTATGTCTAGATTATTACGACCCCTAGGGCCACGGCCAACTCGAAGGTCGGCGGTCTTCCAGCATAATTAGGTATCGTCCCGCCTTATCGGGCACGGCATCGTCCCGCGTATGCATACTCCTTAAGACGGCATTCCAATTAAGGAGCTTCGTTTTGAATTTCATCCATGAACGGTATCTCGTTGATGTGGGGGCATCTGAACTTAATCGGGCATCGTCTCGCATAATCATATATATATATGATTGTTTCATCACTTTGCATAATCATACGCATCAGGGTATTTGGGTGATCACACGGGCATACTAGAACTCAAGCCCATTTCTTATCTTTCATATTAATCAACACAAGAGTGTGTATGTTCATACATTATGCCATAACGTGTGTCACATACAACCATGTCATACTTGTACCTCATATCATATCACACCAATGCATCATTTAAACGTGTCCACGTTTTATTGTTTCACATAACCTTGAATGCATAATTAATAATTAAACTCCTTGAGTACCATAAACACTTACCATTTCCCATTCTAAGTGTCTCATAAGCATGCACTACAATCAAATTGAGTAACTAACGGTGCATCTTATCATTGGAACTCAAAACATAGAATACTTATTAAAGATAGGTTATTGCATTAAGTTTAAGTTATTACACTTGCCTATCCGACAACTTCTTTCTCTAATATAACATACTTATATCATTACTATAACGTGTCACAACAACATATCACATGCCTCTTATCACCACATAATAACTTATCACATTAATATAACATGTCACAACAACTTATCACACAACACTTATCACATATCATATATTAATAACATATCGAATACTATAAAGGTTTATTGCGATAACATATCATAACCTACGATACCCTATCACAATAACTTATCGAGAACCAACAATAACCTATTGCGATAACTTATCGAGAACCTATGATAACTTATTGGAACTAATCACAACTTATCGTAATCACTTATCGGGAACCTACAATAACTTGTTGCTTAAAGCCACTTGTCACATCATCAAGGTACCATTTAATCTTAATCTAGTCCTAATTTAGGTCTTAAGTGTAACAACAACCTTAATCAAGGGCTAAAAAGCCACTCACACCCGAATCTAAGCTTAACAAGCGACGGGGGAGGAACGACAAGTTGGTCAATGAGCTGCGGCTGCTGGTCATTCCTCAACAGCCCATGGTGAGGGCGTGGTGTCATTCCGGAGGAGGTGTGGTGGCAACAAGGTGGTCGGATGGTCCTCCATAAGGCTGGCGATGCCCAAACCGTAAGCAAGGAGAAGGAGAGAGCTATGGTGAGTGCTGGACAGCTCCTTTCTTGGCTCCACAATTCGGCACGGCAATGGAAACAGTGGTGTGGAGATGGCGGTTCAATGGGGACGTGGGTGGTGGACAGTGGATAGTGGATCTAGAGTAGGAAAAGTGAGGAAATGGCTTGCAATGAGATGGAAATGGAGAAGGGGTGGTTTGGCCAAGCTTAAAAGGGAGTGGAAAGATGAGAGTGAGAGCCAAAGTGAGAAAATGAGAGAGAGAAAGAAGAGAGAGGAAGTGCCATCGGCTTCAATGGGGGAAGGAAAGGGAGAATGAGTGAAAGATCTTTCCAATTGATGGCATTGTACTAGCAATCCCTCAAAGTTCTCTCAATCAAGAGTACTTACTTAGAGGCAAAAGTCGTCATAATGAGAGAAATCCAAACCATTAATGAGGAGATATGCACATAGGAATTAGGGAGAGTAGGCTATGCTTTAGACTAAGCTAGGTTGTCCTCTCCAATCTTCCTTCAAGCTTGGGGCCGCCCCCTTCCCTTGGCCATTTTCACTTTTGCCCATTTATCCTTAACTTGAAGAGAGGGCAATTGGGACTTTGCAAGAAGATTTGCACACTATTCATGCACATGGGTGCATTTAGTGCCTAGATCTTGCAAGAGGATTTAAAGGGCTTGGAGGGCCCATGGCCCCTTGGCCCGTCCATCCCTTGGGCCGCCCCTCATGGGTGTGGTCTTGGGCCAAAGTGGGTCCCTGTCAGCGGTCCATTTCTACATTTTCGAATTTCCGTGTTTCGTCGATGAAAAATCGCGTTTCCACCCTAAAGTAGCATTTTTGGCATTTTTGTGGTCTATCAATTCTCATTGTAATCCTACTTTGAAGATTTGATGCCGTTGAAATCCTATTCTAAAAATCGGGATCGGATCGAGGGTGTCACAGATTCTTGATTGATTTTGGCCAGGTAGTCCTTAGTGGTTTAAAATTTGTGCAATTTGGTCCCTCTTGAAGAGAAAATGTAACATCCTCGATTCCGACTCCGTAAGGATCGGCCATAAGGTCCAAAAAGGATCGATCATGGGCCATTGGTCATGGATCGATCAGTTCGATCAGCAAGGAATCATGGATCGGTCACGGTTCGATCGACTAACCGACCGATCGACCGGTCACGAATTGGTCAAGGTGTCGGTTGTGAATTTCTACTGACCATACCAATGGGATATGATCACTAGCTCAAAAGATGACATTTTGATCATGAGAATTGGTCACAAGATGATTTTAGATTGGTGGATGGTCATGGATCGATCCGACCAATCGCAGTTTCTGGTTGTGGATGATTTCGCCTGGTTATGCACCGATACATGGACGATCCAAATTGATCAAATGTGACCATTCTCCGACAAAAAATGCATCATTCCCTATTTAATTTTTAGTGATTGGAACGGAATCTTGAATTGGCGATGTCCAATCACGGATTGGTAATGCACCGACCATGAACCTTATCGGTGGATTGGGTGCCAACCGGAATGAGCCTAGGGATAAACCTGGCTATTCCGTCACTAATTCTAAGGTCCATGGGTAGCCTTAGGATTGGGCTCAAATCGATCTAAGGACAATTGACTCTATTGGCCGACCGACCGACCGTCCAAAGGAACGGTTTAGGCGAATATGGGACGTATTGGCCAAATCTTGGGTGTACGTGATTCGATTTTTCGAGGTGTACCTAATAATCCCTTCTCGGCTTCGGAACCAACTTGGATGATAGAATTCTCTAGACTGCCTTATTAATGAAGAAAAAGGCAAAATAAGGAAATTTCTAGAAACCCCTCATTAAATGAATGGGTGAGTTGTTCTTTGAATAGTCAAAAGTCATAATGGTGGCCAAAATATCGTTGAAGATTCTAGAAAAAGGTGGCACACAAGTGGACTAATTAGAAAGCATACACAAGCCCTCATTAATGACCGAATGTTCTAGAATTGCCGAGTTGGCAACTATAGTACCATTATCGTCAAACTTCATTAAATGCTCACTAATGCGGGGTATAGGTGGATCAATGGGAGAGCGAAAAGTAGGCCGTCATTGATGATGCCTAAGGACCAGGTTGCCAAGTGAAACCTTTAGCCATGCCAACTCACTTTTTAGATGTAATTAAGAGGCAAAGTAGGCTTGCCAACTAAGGACTTTAGGAGACACACTTGGAAAAATTAGAGTGGACCATTTGGCTTGGTAATGATGGCTTGAGATTAGCCTTGGAAAGAAGTTAATAATTCATGCTTAGGTGTCCTCCATAATCTTGGGTTATGATGAGCCTAAAGGATAGCTTTGGGAACAAGGTAAATGCCAACCAATCAAGAGAGGACATTAGGCATCAAAGGGGCTTATGTGTCCCTTAGGACCATAGGCACATCATGAGCCTAAGTCGAGCCTTGGAAAGCAAGCGAATAGGGGGTCCAATAAAAGATGGCAAGTGTTCTCTTAGGATCCTAGGCATGACATCTTGCAACTTAGGCTTCTTACCTAAGTATTCTAGGCAGGTCACTTGGAGAATTTGGAATGGACCACTCAGCTCGATCCATTTTCTCCTCCTCCTCCTCCTTTCTCTCGGCCTTGCATCCTCAATCCATCAAGATATATAAGTTGGTCTTTAAGGTTTGCCAAGGTAAGTAAGATTCCTATGTCTCCTCTAGGGCGGTAGTCTCCATTGTCAAGTCTAGTTAGGTTTTCATCTGTCAAGCCATGGGTAGGATGTTGGATTTTTTGTATGGTTTTGCTCATGTTTATGCTTGAACATGTGCTCAAGTTGTTCACGTCCGGAATGGAGTCAAGGTTCGTTCGGATTGAGTTCAGCACAAGACAAAGTCCCCCAAGCCATAAAGCATTGGTTTCGGCATAAATAGGACGTCGGGTCCAAGCCTCGATTGGTGCGAGAATCGCTTAAGGCCGCAAGGTCCTAAGTTGACATTGAGGCGTGTTGATCTTATGCCTTGATCGATAAGGGGATCACCCAAATCCACGAGGTCTTGGTGTGGCACGAAGCATGCCGATTTCCATAGTCCATATGGGTGTGGGGACTTTGTGCTTGGCGTTGAATGAAACCGTGAGCCAAGGGTTATTCTCGATGCATGTGTATTCACATTGGGTCGGAGCTGAGGTCCGTCAAGCTTGGAATTGTTACTAAAGCGAGGTGTACCTAAGCCTCGAGGTCTTGGATCGGTATTGTGGTGTACCGTTTCCGAGCCTTGTCTGGTGCGGGGATCGGCGCTAAGTGATTGATTCAAGTTACGGATCAAAGATCGTTCCTGACATATTTGCTAGTGAAATATAAGAAACTCATGACACACATGAATGAATGAGCATGCCTTCAGGCCATACAACTGTTGGCTAAGAGAAAAGATAAGAACCAGCTTGTGTGATGCATTTATGTATGTACTTAAAGAGGAAAAAGCTCCCGTCGCCATATCGTTGGCGATGATACCTCGTTCATTGAACGGGATGCCCTGGTTGAGCTAGGATGCATGGGTTTGAGCTCAGATGCCTTGGGTAAGCTAGCCCTGGGATGTTCTGGTTGAGCCAGGATGCTTGGGTTGAGTCAGAATGCCTTGGTGAGCTAGCACCGAGATGCCTCGGTTGAGTCAGGATGCCTTGGTTGAGCCAGGATGCCTAGCCTGAAGCTAGATGCTTCGGTTGAGCCGGGAGGGCCTGGTTGAGCCAGGACGATGGTAAATGAATTTGCATGAGTGCCGGTATATGCATAAGTATGATATGTTGATATATTTATTGATAAGCCAAAGGTAAGTATGCATTGAAGCATGTTGCGATGGACATTTGCATGTAGTTAAGGATAGCAACAAGTTTGCTATTGATCTGCCATTGACATTGTTTGCGAGTGTTGTACTTGCTAGGTTTCGATGATAAGATGCATTCCTAGTAGAGAACTAGGAATTTTAGGGCGCGTTTGTTTAAATGTGTTTTTGTTCCCCGTAACATAAATTTTTGTTCTTTAGTTCCGGGGAACAAAAAAAGAATAGAAATGCGTTTGTTTACACTTTTGTTCTTGGGAACAAAATATCTATTTTTTTGTTCTCGGGAACAAATTTGGAACAGAAATAAGAAATATAAAAAACTTGTTTCTTGTTCCCGAGAACGTTTCCGAGAAAAACTTTTTTTTTTCTTCTCATTTTTCTTATTCTTTTTTCTCTTTCTTTTCTCTTTCTTCCTTTTGTCGATCATCGGCCTTGGCCGTGGCCGGCGCCGATGACCGGCCAGATGAGGGTCGGCGAACTCGCCGGAGTGTTGTCGGCCCCTGGAGAGGCCGAGCCACGGCGAGGCTCGGCCTCGCCGGTGGCTCGGCCTCGCCCCGGATCTGGGCGAGGCCGACCTCGCCCAACCCGGGCAAGGCCGAGCCTCGCCGGGGCCAAGTTGGCGTCCGGTGAGCTTGTCGGAGCCTCACCAGGCTAGGGCGAGGCCTTAGCGAGCTCATCGGGCCTCGCCCTGGCCTAGCAAGGCTTCGGTGAGCTCGCCGGGCGTCGCCCAGCCGGTCACCGGCCAAAGAGAAAAGGAAAAAAAAAGAAAAAAAAGGAAAAATATAATAAAAATATTAAAAAATTAAAAGAAACAAAAAAATTATACAATTTTATCAAATGTGTTTCTATTCTTTTTCTATTTCAAGAACATAAATTTTGTGCAGTTACCAAACGCGTTCTTCTGTTAAAAAATTGTTCCCCGGAACAGAAATAGTTTTTTCTATTTCTGTTTCTAGGAAAAATTTTTGAACAGAAATGTTACCAAACACGCCCTTACTTACCGAGTTTCCCCAAAACTCACCCCTTCATCTTTCAGTCTTGTAGATATAAAAATCTAATGTCAATTTTGGGAGCTGCAGTCACGCTAGAGGAGATAGGATTTCCTTCGGTCTATGTGGAAAATTTGGACTGTGATGTAAAAAGAAAAGAGGGCGCATAGAGAAAGGGCTTGTAAAAGTACCATTATGATGTAAATTAGTGTGTTCTATGTGATATGTGTCCTAGTCTTCCAGCTATTGTTTGTCCGAGAGGTTATTTGTTCATGTTTTCGCATGTGCATGATAACATGATTAAAAGAATCGGGATGGTGATGAGCCTGGGATGTCGCAAAAATAACCCTTGCTGCTTGTGACCTTGGGGATGGAGTTAGGGTCATGATAGAAAACTTACCCAATTTGAGGAGAAACGGTCCAATTCCAATTGAATCAGGCCAATTAGACAATGTAAATGTAATTTATTGGCTTTTTGTCGTCCTAATTGATCGATTATTATAAATAGCGAACCTAGATCATGGGTGTATATAATTGAACATCATAGGTCAAAACGGGCAATTTTGACATTCCTTGCTTAAAACTAGATTAATTGAAATTGAATTCATTTAATGTTGTGAGATGCCTATTTATCTAATTGTCCATGTTTAGGATAGTTTATTGCATCCAAATTGACCTTGAATTGACACTTAGATAAAAAAATGAATCGAGGTCTAATATCGAAATTGGACCTTGATTCATAAAACTAAACTTTAGTCTCAAATGGGTCAACTTAAATTTATTCAATTGAAGCTCAATAACTCAATTTTCTTATATTCAAGAGAGCAAAATTCCTTAAATTGGGAGGTTCTTGAGTGAATTTCTCAAAATGGACCATGGATTTGGACTTATCTCAAGAAAATGAGTGAGATACAAATGTCTATTTGCAACTCATGATGATTGATTTGGATCCCCTAATTAGGGCTCAAAATGGTAATTCATCTTTCGACAAAGATTTTCGAAACTGAATGAATCAGTGGATGATAATTAGTCCTTAGACCAAATGTCATAAAGGGAACCAAATCTAATTATGACTAAAACGAAAGTAATTTTATTTTTCGTCGATTTTGAACCTAAGACCGAAAAATTCGGAAAACAAGGTTCTTAATCGATTTTTGTAAAATTTTCAACACCAAAGTCAAATTGACACTGAAATGAAGTGTTTTGTGGATTTTTGATTTTTTTTACCCGATATTTTTTTTTTTTGGTCAGTCCTATTCTATTCCTATTCTACACTCACTCTCGGACTTTTGCCCCCGCTGCCTCTTGCGGGCGTGGGAGTCGAAACCCACTCTTGAAACTTACGCGTCCCCACCCCATCCCCCCCTGAGAAGGTGGGGATTTGAACCCCTCACCTCCCCCTTCCATGTTGGAAGGGTGGCCACTAGGGCGAATCCCAGTGGTTGACCCGATATTTCACATGCTGTTAACGTGGTAAGTAGATATTTATCATGCCCAAGAAAAGTTCATTGGCAAGCTGTGAAATGGATTTTAAAATATTTGAAAGGTACTTCTGATTTTGGTTCAAAGTATGGGAAAACTAGTGACGTTCTGACAGGATATGTTGATTTTGATTATGCTAGTGACCTTGATAAGAGGAGGTCTTTGACTGGGTACATCTTTACTATTGGAGGTTGTGCAGTTAGTTGATAGCCACTTTACAATAAACAATAGCTTTGTCTATTATGGAAGTAGAGTGTATGGCTATTACATAAGCAGTTAAAGAGGCCATATGGTTAAGGTGCTTATTTAAAGAGTTTAGTATGGATCATGGTGTGACTATTGTCCATTACGACAGTCTGAGTGCTATACATCTTACTAAAGATCAGATGTATCATGAGAGGACAAAGTACATTGATATGTGACATCATTTTATTCGAGACGTTATTGCTAATAGCTATATTAAGGTCTTGAAGATTGATACAAAAAACAATTCAACCGATATATTAACGAAGCCTTTGCCTATCGCCAAATTCAAGCATTGCTTGGATTTGGTTAATATTTGCTGCAACCGAGTTTTACTCTAATGGGAAGAAAAGATTGTTTGTTGCTTATGTAGAATTCAAGCCAAGCGATTGTAAATTGATTCAAACGTCGAGCCAAGGTGGAGATTGTCAAATATATTTCAAGTTTGAGCTCGAAAAGGAAAGTTTCCTAATTCAAGTAGGTTTCCTAATTGAATGGTTTTCCTAGTTGAAGGAGATTTCCTAAAAAGAGGTTTCCTACTTTGGATTTGATTCGTGCCTATTTATAAGAAGTTGAGACAGAAAGAATGTAAGTTTCTTAGAGCCACCTTTTATAATCCTTGATTTCTATAGTAGATTTTGCTTCTCATTTCCCCATGTTGCGACCCAATCCCATCGCCATCCAATGAGAGAAGGGGAAATGTCGGGTTTAGGGATACTTGACCACGAAAGTTTCCTCACGGTTCTCAACCACAAGGATGTCATCACCTCACCCTCCGAATGAACCTCTTGTGAGTTCACTCAATAGTGATCGTGAGCTCTTCCAAGCTCGTATTCCATGTGACAGCAAAAGGTGTCGTGACCATGCCTTGACGTCGCAGTACATCTTAATTGACAGTTTTAAAGTCAAAAGGAATTCGGACGTAAATGTGAGTTTAAGGGTATTTTTAACAACCATGATAGTCCTCTTGAGATGTACATCCACCAAAGATGATATCACTTCATCTTTATTGGCTTCACCATGTTGAGTATGTTAAATCATGATTGTGAACATTTTCTTGAGCTTCATACCCCTTGCAATGAATTCATTTATACGGTCTAGTTGTTTAAGATAACCTAAAATAAGACGAAAGTCACCACTAGCATTGTTTTTGGAGGTCGACTAGAAAATCCAATTGAGGGTTAGGAGTATTTCCTCGATTTCTACGCAACTAGATATCTAGGTTCGGGACCTAGGTTGCCCTAACATTTTTATTACTGCCCTTTCGGTACCTAACATTATGTTGTGTTTACCTAATGTGTTCATGCGTTTCTCTTTACTTTTTCAAGATCATTTACCCTAAATTAGGTGATCATGCGTGGTTGGTCATTCTCTTGCTATTATATTTCTAAGAAAAATGAAGAGAAAGCAATTAATTGAATTACAAGTGCGAGACAGTAATTAAACAACCCAGGAAAGCAGTAAACCTATCATGCAATCCTAAGGAATACGAAAATTCAAAAGGTAATTTAAAAGCAAAAAGGGAAAAAACTACTAACTCATCGGGTATTTATACAAACAAGAGGAACCCAAGACATATGTTCAGGATAAATAATACAAAAGTACGGTTGAACCTTTCGCTATCTTCACGTTGTCTTCATCTTGGGGATTCTAATCTTAACCTTGTCTAAAAATTATAACTAGATGCATGCAATGGAAAGAAACAAACATACATGAAAAAATAATCAAAAGCACAACATAAAGTCAAGATTGATGAATCAAAGGAAGCAAGGTTCAAAATCAATCAAATTTGGGCCTCGGGGTTGGCCTTTGCAATTCAAGCGTAGGTCCCTCTAGACACCTACCGGATTTATATTTATGCTTACATCCATTATTGACCAATTGTACTCTTGCATGCCCAATAACACCTGTAAGTCTCTAATAAGGCGTTTTATGTGATTCCCAAGATTTTCCCTTGGTATCATGCATCGGTCCTAGCATACATTTAGAAGTCACATGTATAAGCGTGAATTAAACACACAGGTAGGTCTTTTGGACCTAATTTCTCAAACAATCAGACAAGAAAATTAATCATCGATGGGTCACTTATTACAAAGCGCCAATCAAGAGCACAAACATTTCTAATGAATGATGTGGTTCTATGCATGAGATATACATATGACATTTCAAGAATGGATTCGAAATCATTGAAAAGGTTCTTTTGAGATAAGGTGATGTCTCGGTTATGGAATACATTAAATTGCCAAGGCTAGCTCGCTGCTCACATAAATGCACTCACAAGTGTCGCAAGCGTTTTAAATACTAGCCAAACCATGACTTTCACAATATGAAATCAAGCTTTGGAAATGATTTATGAATGGTTGTTTTTTGGAAACATCACATGTACCAAAGCGATTTTAAAATAGAATTTCAGAAAATTCATTCATCGGAAATCTCATGAAAGTGATATGCCCTAATACCATACACAAACTAACATAAGAGATTTAACTAAGCAATCACAACAACAGGTTCATATTAAGAAATTTCAGACCATGCATGACATGTCAGCAAAATTGGGTACTATCCATCGATGATCTATCTATGATAAAATTTTCTAACATACATGGCATGATATAGAAAAACTTTCTTGAAGAAAGTTTCCCTAAAAGAGCTAAGCATGATTTTATAAAAATAAAAAAATAAGTAAAAATGTATCAGGAAATTGTCAAAACAACAGTACACACAACCGTTACTACCAAGATTTAACCTAGCAAATGAAGTCTAAGAATCATGAAATTTTCACACAACATAACCAACACATAACAAAAAAATTCTATTGAGGGACCCAGTCAAGAATCCTTACGGTAAAATGGTATATAAATGGTAAATATCTATCCAATTTGGGGTAAAAACAGGGGTCCGAATTTGACCCTAGGTCCATATTCTAATCTAGTTTTGGAAAAATAGAAAATAGACCTAACGAGGAGCAACTCACATGAAATTATTGGCATTTGAAAGCTCTAAGTATGATTTACAACTTCCTAAAAAGGTTTGAATTTAATCGAAGTTATTTTGGTGCTCGAAAATTGAGGTTTATGAAGGTGTGCGCATCGGTCATTAACAAACCATAACACAAATATACATTAATAAGTCTAAAAATCATTTATGCAATGCACAAACGGCATGAAATTCACAAATGACAAATGATTTGATACGACAAAAGATTTATTTAAATATCTAACCCTTAAGTTGATATGCAAGAAGATCACATAAGTCAATGTCATTGCCAAATGACTTAAGACCTAAATGACATATTTGATGATTTGGAATGCCACTAGCCTAATTGAGGCATAGTGTTCATATAGTAAATGATGCTTGATTATGACAATTCACATATGCACACAAATCTTGTTATGTGTACTTTAAAAGTCAAGAAGATATTAATATAAGATTTAGTTTCTAATAGACTCAAACTAGCATGGTAAAATGCACATATGATGAGGTCTCATCCTAACCTTAACACTACGGAACAAACATGATTTTGGTTGTCTAGGGATATGCAAAAATCTAACAAAAAATCTCATATATCGAACAACACAATGATGAATATTTTTCGTTAAGAACTCGAAACCTAATTGAGACCATGTGAGTCGTGACAAAAATGGCAAAACAGATATGTAACATGCAAGGTTTTAGATACAGCGGCTAATGCGTTTACACATATAAATGATATTCCGAATGATGAGTAAATCCAACAAATCATGCACGGCTGAGATACACATCATGTATATTCCATGTCCAATGAAGATTATATAACCAATTACACTCATTTTCAAGCGCAATTTTGCAAAAGTGTAATTCAAATTAGTGTAGGGCAGATTGACCTTAACTCAGATGTAAGATGTTTTCACCAAGCTAAACATGTCCAAAAATTCCAAAAAAATTACAGGATATTTTCAACGCAATGAAAAATAACTTTCATAATGATAAGTTCTTTCAGAAATCATCACAGAGATTAGCACAAAAATAGGAAAGTCAAAAGTCGAAATTAAAACAGAACCTAAACTGAACTTAATATACTGCAGAATCGATCAACTTCGGAGTGGTTTTTCGAGGGTCAAATGTCACTCAATCGGATGTGTGACCTATTGATTTGAATCTTATGACGAATATTTTTAGAGTCTACAAGGACTTGAGTCAAAATAAGGTTGTTTAGGACCTCGTTTAATCCAAAATAGCAAGTCGATTTTAGAAGCCTGAAAATCACAGATTTGAAGCAAATCAAGTTCATCGTTGATGAACAATCAATCACAGCAGATCAATGTTCTCATCTATGAATCAAATATCCAAGCATTTTACCAAATACTAGGTTTGAATCCTAGCCCCGACCGGCTAATCTAGTCTCGCTTCATGGAATTCGAGACTAAAGTGTTACCTTTTTGCGATTCTCATTGATTTTGATCCGCGATAAGATGAATTGGACTACGCCCGGGACATGATCGGAGCTTCGAAAATCACGATCGGACACCTCGGGCTGCCTATAAGGCTGGATCATATCGTTAGGTCGCTAGAAAGAAATAGGTCTGATTGGGACCAGTCTAGGACTGTTGGAGGGAAAGTGAGGTTGCTAGAGCTGTTCGGTGACCGATCCTTCAAGTCTCGACCACCTGCTGGTTAGGGATAAGGCTGGGAGCAAATCGGAAGAAGGCTGGCTGTCACGACCCCAACTCCATCCCCAAGGTCACGAGCAGCAAGGGTTATTTTCACGACATCCCAGGCACGTTGCCATCCCGTTTCTTTTTATTTTTTCATTAAGCACATGTGGAAGCGTATATATAACACCCGGACAACAATAAGTAGTCAAGAAAACAACCATTTAAAAACATATAATCACATCAGTTACATTTACAGGCCTCTTTGTCACAGGCCACTACATTTTCTACACTTTAAAGGCCGGGTAAACCTTAGCTCCTCTAGCAAGACTGCAACTTTAGCACTAGTGGGAGACCTCAATGCCTATAATTCTGAAAAACAACGGAGGGAGTCATAGACTTAGCAAGTAAAATTCACTAATTTCCGGGTAGGAGGATGCCTCGCCTATCAATAAGCATATAACTCATCCAAAACATTAGTCGATGACAGATCAATAGCAAAACAAAAGCTTTGTCTTGGATGAAACATGAGGAATTCTCAATCAATAGTATGCAAGTATAAACTAATATTCACCCACAACATGAGAAACTCATGCCTCACTCAATATTATACAAGCATAAACAAAATCCATCCCATAGTATGAGGAACTCACGCCTCACTCATATGCAAGTATAATCGAAATCTATTTCATAATGTGAGGAACTCATGCACACGAGGTTCATTTATTAACAGCCAAAATCCATCGACTTTTCCGAAATCCACTGGGCATTCGAAATTAATCGGGTAACGTCTCCTAATCCAAAGGTGACGGTGGTCTTTCGACTATGCATCCGTTGGGCATCCGAACTTAATCGGGCAATGTCCCCTAATCCAATGGTGACGGCAGTCCTCCGACAATGAGTCCGTTGGGCAACGTCACCGAAATCCATCAGTTGACGGTTGGAAATTAGTCCATCGTGTGACCATGCATCAAGCATCACAATCCGGTTTTTAATCTTCACTTTTAGTTTAAGGGCCCGAAGGCGTGCCATGCATAAGTGTGTGAAATGACTTATTGAAACCAAGACGTTAAGCATGCCGAGCACGAATCAAGGATCGCGACTTGATCCGATACGTTTGAGCACCGATCTAATACCCAACTTGGCTCGAGAATGATATACCTCGATATTGCACCGACACCATGATAGGACCGGCTCGTCGTGACATGTTCACTAACCTAGTGCCAAACTTGGCTTGGGAGCGATACGCCTCAATACCGCGCCGAGACCATGAAAGGACTGGCCCGTCGTGACATGTTCACCGACTTAGTACCAAAGTTGGCTTGGGAACAACAGGCCTTGATATCGCACCAAGACTAAGAAAGGACCAATCCGTCGTGATCCCACATACGTCAAGGCTGACAAAACCCTTTTTCAAAGCTCAGGATGTGAACTAGAACATGCGCTTGTGAAAACAGTTGGAAATAGTTTTGTGAGGAAATAACAAGCTTTCACAAAACGCTTTTATAGTAGGTTTGTATCAAAGCAAAAAACCAAAACATATCAAATAAACACACAAACTGTGCTTCTTCCAGGCAACTCAAGCCAAAGCACTAGCCAAAGGTCATTAAACAAGGATCGAACTCAATCAAGGAACAAGATCTAAACTGATCCAAGTAAATACAATCGAACTTCAAGCAATAACAAGTCAATCAACTTCAGTCAAGGACTCGTCACATGCTCGGAATAGCGTAACACAACGTCCTAGCCAAATATTAGTAAGTTCTACTTACCACACTTCAAGGAACGGCCTAGGTGATCGAGCAATGTGCAGGCGAACAAACGGGCAAGATGGCGCGGCCACAAGAAAGAGAGAGAGGGCGATGGTGAGGGTGAGGTTGAGAGAGTGAAGGAGGAAGATGAGGTGGTGTGGAAATGAGGGGAGGGAATGCCTCTATTTATAGGCAAACCCCTTATGATGATCTTTCCAAATGGACCAATCATCTTAATGTAGGTGGACAATCTAGGTTGAGGAGGTGGCAAGCTAAAGAGATGGGTGGCAAGTCTAGTTTCTAGGGGTGACACTTGCTCATCTTTCCATTGGTCCATCTAAGGGGTTGAGTCATCATGGAATAATTACATGTAATTATTATGGGCACACCTAAGCCAATGATTAAGCCTCTCCCATTTAATGTTGGGATCTTGAGTAATCATTAGGCTAGATATCTTCATATTACAAACTTACTCTCCAAGTTTTTTAGGTTAGGAGACATTATGGCCTATTCATTTGAGGGACACCTCAAGTTGGCATTGAAGAACTAGAGTCCAAAGATATTTAATACATCCTTATCCTAAATTAAGAAGACTCTAGATTAGCCTTGCTCCTTAAGTTGCGCGTGCAGCTCCCTCCCCTTCCAAGTTGGGCGTGTGGCCCTCTTATCCTGGGGTGAAAACAGTTTCGAGCAATTTTTGAAAATCAGCGTCAATACCTTATCAAATGGGCTCGAAAAATTATAAAATTTTAATATGTTGTAGATAAGATCATAAATGACATTTTTTATGAGGAAAGCCAAGTCCAATTCGTGTTGTGCAAAGAGCAGCAAATCATTGAACACAGTCCAAAAATTCGTCCGTCGAGCAGATTCAATGGTCGGAGAGAGAGACTTATTTTGAAATCCAAATCTTCACAAAACTCTTTGAAATTTCTATATATTGTAGAAATAGATGTTATTTAAAACTCTTGTGAAGAAAGCAAGTTCAAATTTGAAAGGGAAAATTTTATAAAAAATCAAGAAGGCAATGTGGTCGCTGTTTTTACTACATCGGGCAAGTTCTATACGGTAATTGATTGGGCCTTCGTCCCAACCATTTCACCTCAGAAAAATCTGAAATTTAAGTATGTTATAGATCAAGATATTTTTTTTTTGTTCTTTGATGGAGAGAGGAGGAGAAGAGAGAGAACCTCTTCAAAACGTTATTTCTTTCATCAATAAAAAATTGCAATTATTTTTCTAAAAGTTATTTATATAACTTCGCTAAAGAAATAACTTCTCTCACACCCCTTCAAAATGTGTTTATTTATTATATCATATCAAGACGAACCAAGGAAATATAATAGTCTTCGTGCACATGCAAATCTGCATAATACAAGCATACACAAGAAATAAGAAAATTCACGAACCTAGACATATAGGCACGCATACACACTCACGTACACGTTTACCATGACGAAATCTCTGTTTTAACATGACAGTGCTTTGTTGTCCCAAGCAATTATGCAATTGGAAATGAAGCCATCATGGCGATGCCACAAAGACCTTCCTTAGCATTGATGTCCCTCTTCATCCTAATGTATCCCTTCTCGCCCCATTCGGTGCCCCACGAATTTTTGACCAGCCAGTACTTGGTTCCGTCCTTACTCGTCCCATACCCGACTGCGGTGACCTCGTGGTCCAGATTGGTCCCGCATTCCCCTGTGAAAATGCCGCCGCCGTAATTCATGAAAGCCGATCCTCCCGCTTCGATGGCCACTGAAACTGGCTGGTGGGCTACAGCCTTCAGAAGGGCAGACTCGTTGTTGGCAGGCACGTCTGCGTATCTAGTGATTTTTACAGCACTAGAGTTTGCTTTGCGGGCATTGCAGGTTCCGCCAACACCTTTGTAAGGGTAATTAGTCTCGGTTGTGAGGCCGTGGTTCCCGATGATGAACTCAAAAGCGTTGTCCTTGGTGCCGCCGTCGCAACCCTGGTCTTCACCACTCGTGTCACAATCCACTAGTTCTTGCTCGGACAAAGTGATCAGTTTTCCCGTCGTGAGTTGGTTAATCCCTTCCATGGCCCCTACAGCAGAGAAAGCCCAGCAACTTCCTATATTCCAAGGGAGATTCGTGTAAGAAGAAAATTGAATGATTGAATGTTGTAATTAAACTACAGAAGATCCCGATTACATATATGATTAGATGCCTTACCGCATTGGCCTTGGTCCTTAATAGGCGTGACGGCTCCTTTCTTTCTCCAATCCATGCTCGATGGTACTGCGGTCACGTGCTCGTATCTGAATGGCTTAGTGCTCGCCTGCCCCGGGGAGGAAGAGCGCTTGTATCCGGTCCTTGAGGCCTTAAACTCCTCGATCGTTAGGTCAGCGAACGCATTAATGGCTAGCGTGTACGGTTTGTTCCCATCCTTGTTGAAGGACTCAATGAAGTCGACGTTGTTCTTGAAGATTGAGAAGCGTCGCTCCTTCTCGGCGTCGTCCTGGTATACCCGCCCATGGCGAGCTATCCACTGCTCGTGCCTCTCCCGCATGGTTGCTTTGTGCAGCTCGCGCGAGCGGGCTTGGGAGGCCCAAAGTCCTAGGATGGCCACCATCACGAGAACAAGTTTGCCCACAAGTGTGGAGGCCATGGTCTCGCTTTTGTACTCGTGGGTTTGGGGTGCGCGCGCGTGTTTTGGAGAGTGAATGAATGGCCAAAGAGAGAAGGTTTTGCATGTATTTATAGATTTACATTTAGGGAAATACTTATCTAACAGTACTGTTATTTTTTTAAAGCAACGGTGCATTCTCAGCCGCAAATTGCTGACAGACTTATGAGGAGACTTTTAAAGCCAATTTAATCATTCTTTTCACCCCTTCTTAAATATTATGGAAAGTCAACCTGTAAGATTAGGCCAATGCGATTAATATCCTTTTTGTTTGTTAGTTCAATTGTTAAACATTGGTCGAGCCAGTTTGATCTAGATTTGGACCAATTCGAGTCTTAGCGATCATCGAATATGACTAATGGCAGGTTCTTGATCGAACTAGCCGGACCAAATTTTAAAACATTGGTTTTAATCAAGTGTAAAACTTCACAAAGCAATCTCTTAAATTTTATGACGTTAAGACACTTTGTATTCCCAAGTGCAAGATATTTTAAGATGCAATTCTTTCTAATTTTACGAATTCTAACTTTTTTAGTCTAACTAAAGGAGGAATATTCTAAAATGTGACTTCCATCTTACGATTGCGAGACGTCATGATAAAATTTTCATGAAATAACATGTGTCATATTTCTACCAAAATCATAACAAATTGAATTTATTAATTTTATGCATATGTCTATAACCAGTAACATTGTAAGAAGGCCACATTTTTCATCCTTCTCAAAAGAAAATATTAGAAGAAATTAGAAAAACGATGAGACTAGCTTGAAAAATCTCCTTGTAATACATAGAGCAATTTGTGGCCGAGAATGCACCGTTATATTGAAAGAATAACAGTACTGTTACATAAGCATTGCCCTTTGTAAATACTCTTACTCAAGAAGAGCTTGAAATTAGGTTCCTAATTACTATGGATGTGAATCATTGAAAGTGAAGTCCCTAAGTGCCTGGTGAATCTGGCAAGTCCTTTGGGATGTGATGAGCCAAACAGGCTCCGTACACGGTGCTTCGTTTTGAGTTGCTCTTTCATAGCATAAAATATTGGGGTTTCTATGGAATAGAGAGACCGATTTGAGGTTTTCAATGCAAATGTTGCCTGCTCGATTGGAGTCATTCTTCACGGTCCATAATATATACCATTCCTTTTGCCCCAAGCAAAAGAATGGCTTCTTTCAAAGGGAAAAATATAAGCTACCCATGTTGGGTTGCATACACTAAATCTTGGTAAATCTTCTCATTTCAAAGTAATGCACGATAATTATTTGAAACTGATTCTTGTTAACAGAACTAAGGATCCGCTTGTATTTAATTTCGGAGTAAGCCTTATATGCTTTCGATACATGTGAGTGGATTTGGGCGGGTCACATCATTGGATGCATCTCATCCAATGATACGCTCATACTCAATGAACAAAAGACATAATTATATTTTTAAAGAGTTTTTTCTTATTTATTGTCTGTGGATTCACATTTAAAATTATGTTTGCTAGATATAATTTAAGATGTGATTAAAGAGTAAAGCTCATATAGGATGCATCCCTATATGCAATAATAAAAAAAAATCGTTGGTTCGATAATCAATTAAAAATCGATATTAAGACAGTTGGAAATGTGTAACTCCAAAATAACCTTCATGGTCATTGCGCATGAGAGGGGTCCACCATCGTCGGTGGGGTCGAAGAAAAAGCTAACGATTAGTAAACAAGAATGCCATGTGTACCACCAACGAATCTTTACTAAAACCCTTGCCAAATTTATTACAAACCATACACCTTAAAAAAAAGGGAAAATTATCAAAACAGTTCTAAACCTATTGTAATTTTTCTAATTCAGTTCTAAACATTTTTTTTTCCAAGTTAATCCTAAACTTTTTTGCAATTGTACCAACTTAGTCCATTCGGCCAAATTTGGCCGGCCAACATTGACGTGGATACCAATAGGCGCCTGGTCAAGTCCAGCACCTTAAATAACTGAAAACATTCACTTGCATTCATGAAAAGGGTTACACGAGCGCGATAAGATAAATCTTCACCGCTTAAGGATATCTAGCCTGGGAAATTATTTGCATAGAGAGATAATTTTCAGATGATAAGATGGATAGATGATTACTATGAATAGCACCTGGGACTTATTTGAATACCATCTGATATCCTCGGTAAAAAGGGTAAAAAGATTGCGAAGATGGCCTGTTAACCAGTGCAAAAGATCCCCGAAACCGGACGGAGAGATCAAATGCTGAGTTTGTCCATTGCAACTTAGACTATGCAACAACGCTTGTTAGTTTTCAAGGATGTCACGAGAGAGTGGAGGAGAGACAAGATCGAGTGCAAGTCAACCCTTTTGTTATGCTTCATTGAGGGTAAGTACACTAAAAAGTATGAAAAATTGTGTATGGCACTTATTTTAGTACTAAAAGTTTTTTTTTTCATATCACTTAAATATCAACTTCGAGCTGGGTCGCCGGAAATTTGACGTGGCTATATTTTATTAATTTCTCAACCCTAAACGACGTTGTCAAAAAGTTATAAATATTAATCGTTTGAGTGCACTTCAATGCCAGTCATTAAGAAAAGATCACTTCATTGTCAAGTATGCCATGTGGAAATGCCATGTAGAAATGCCACGTGGACTAGAGTTTTAAAAAAAATTGCCAAGTCATATTATAAATTTTATTATAAATGCGACGTAATTAATTTAGATGGAATTTCTTATCCTTAGTACTTAAGTGATTTTTTTTACTCCGATTTGGCATTTAAGAGAACTCACAAAAACTTTTGACATTAAAGTGAAGTACAAATCAAGCGTGCGACGTTAGGTTTCTTTTAACGCCGGTCATTTTATTCTTGCGTGGTGACTTACCTATACCATTGAAATTACAATATGAGTAATTGTCGTGTTAAAAGAGCAAATAACAAAATCTCATGACCATTTTTATAAAGTCGAAGTGACGTGGGGGCACTCGATCACGCCTGCTATTTGAAATCGCTTTCTTGCGTATATCCAGAGCAATGCACGAGCGACGCGAAAATTTCAGTCTTTTCTTTTTGTTCCCCCTTTTTTTGTACCTTACTTTCTTCTGCATGATATTGATCCCAAAAGGGTTGCGAAGGGTCGGCAATTCGATAAGTGTCAACCACTTAAGGATATCCATCTTAAGATGTGGTACATGTAACTCACCATTAAATTGAATCCATCAAAGAGATAAAATATTTTTTGGTGATACTCTAATTCAAGCGCTGAACTCCAAAAAGTCGTTAAAACACACTTGCCCTCAAAACCTTAGAGAGATTTATATAAACTCAACTTGGAGCAACCCTCCAATTATAAACAAATCACAGGACTTCTGACCTTTTATTTCCCAAGACAAGGCTAAATGATCTGCACACAAAACATAAATAATAGTTTGACTTTAGAAATGAAATACATTGCGGTGGACCAACAAGAACATAGAAAAACTAAAGGACTCACTATCAGATTCCCCTATCGCAGTTTTTGTACTTTGAACATAACTTCCTCTATAAGACTCCAAATTGCTCGGAACTTGATTCGGAAGATAACACGAGCGCGATAAGATAAATCTTCACTGCTTAAGGCTTAGAGAGATAATATTCAGATGATAAGATAAATGGATAGATATTACTGTGAATGTCAGCTCGACTTATTTGAATGCCACCTAATATCCACGGTAAAAAGGGTAAAAAGATTGCGAAGATGGCCTGTTAACCCGTCCAAAAGATCCACGAAATCGGACGGACAGATTAGATGCTGAGTTTGTCCTTTGCAACTTAGATTATTTAATAATACTCATTAATTTTCAAGGATGTTTGGAGAACTCCATGTTTGACCGATTCCCAAGAGAGTGGAGGAGATACAAGATCGAGCGCAAGTCAAACCTTCTGTTTTGGTTCCTTGTCCATAGGCATGCTATATAATAATGATTGAGTCAGGCGGAAATTTTTCAGGTATTAACACGAAAGGGGTCCATGCACATTCAACGCATGCTAGTCATTGTACGGTCCTATGATAGATACAGACTATACATATCGTTGTTTTAGTCGGAAAAGGAGAGAGGTGGGTAGAATGAATTGGCCAATCGATCAAAAATTTTCCAACTTAGGCCTGTTTAATTAATTTCAATTGTATGGCATTTTGCATTCTGGACAAATCCCCTCCTGTTGCCGACGTAGGTGCGAAGTCTTTGAATTGCGAAGTCATCTCGAGGCCGAGGACTTATAATTTCTGATCCATCAGATGTCTCAATCACCTTCCATCGCTCTCTCCAGGTAAGAGATCTCATCTTCTTATGAGCTTTAAGTCATACTTGAGCTTAACTTTCACACATCGACAACGTCTATTTCATCGATAACGTTGGAGACAATATCATTCACAAAAAGGAAGAATTACCAAACAAGTCCTAAACCTATTGCAATTGTGCTAATTCAATCATAAACTTTTTTTTTAGGCCAATTTAGTCCTAAACCTTTTACAATTGTGCCAATTCAGTTCATCTGGCCAAAATTGACCGGCCGGTGACCAGCCGACGCTGACGTGGACGTTGGTCGTCCAGCGAACACCGACGTGGCATTTTTAAATAATTTTATTTATTTATTTATTTTTTCGAATTTTTTAATTTTTTAATTTTTTTTTTCAATCATCTTCTTCGCCTCTTGGCCGGCTGGAGGCGAGGGCTGGTGAGGTCAGCCTTGCCGGCCAATGGTGAGGCTCGCCCCCGCCGGTCGGAGGTGAGGGGTCGGCAAGGGTGAGGCCTCGCTAGATCTGGCGAGGTCAGCCTTGCCGGCCATTGGTGAGGGCGAGGCCTTGCTAGATTCGGTAGGGCCTTGCCCAGCCAAGGTGAGGGTTGACCTTACTAGTGGCTGGCGAGGCTCCTCGCCCACCGTCCACAATGCAACGACGATCGGAAGTCGCGAGCTCGCTTGCACATCGGAGGCGCAATCGCAAGGTACGGATTGAGGCGGAGAGAGAACGGTTCCGAGCGAGCGCCGCAACTTCAAACAAGAGAGAGAGAGAGAGGGATAGCCACTTGTAGATCCTCCGGTTGAGGAGGTCGCCTTGCTGGCCATTGGCGAGGTCGACCCTCGCCTTGGCTGGGCGAGGCCCTTCTCGATCTGGCGAGGGCCGAGCTCGCCAGAGCGGGGCCTCGCCCTCGCCTGCCCTCACCTTTGGCGGGCGGGGGCGAGCCTCGCCATTGGCCGGCGAGGCTGACCTCGCCAGCCCTCACCTCCGGCCGGCCAAGAGGCGAAGAAGATGATGGAAAAAAAATAAAAATAAAAAGAATTATTAAAAAATGCCACGTTAGTGTCGGCCGGTCAATTTTGGCCGGATGGACTAAATTGGCACAATTATAAAAGGTTTAGGACTAAATTGGCCTAAAAAAAGTTGAGGACTGAATTGGCACAATTGCAATAGGTTTAGGACTTTTTTTGGTAATTCTCCCTCCACAAAAATACAAGCGGCTCTTGAGAAAATTACATATGAACACAATTAATCGATATCTTAATCACCCTCTTCAAGAAAGAGATCTCATCTTGTTACTTGATTTCAGGCCGTGCTCGAACCAGCTTTCACGCATCATAGCATCGATTTCATTGATCATATCGGAGTCATATCATTCACATAATAGACAAGTGAGATTCTCGAGATAATTATATATAATGGCTCCAAGAGAAATTATATAAAAGATGAAAGCTCACACTGGTTGGCTCCTTGGAAACCCTAATTTTAGAAGTATATGACATGGACAAGCTTTGATGCTAGAGATTTCGTGCTTGCTAATTACTACTTATGATTTCTCCCTGAAGTTCTCAAGACAGTTTAAATTAATAAAGTTTATCAAGGTAGGCCATCTTCTCCCACTAAAAAATCCAGGATAATTATTGGATTAGTCAACTGAATCCGATGAAAGGGACTCGCGAGATTTGTGGAAAGGCACACCAATCAAAACTATATGACCAACCCCATATTTTTTTTTTAATTTTTTTTTTTCTGAAAGAAAGATATCATTCATATATCAGCATAATAGTTGAGAGGTACATAAAAGGCTTTCAAGCCTAGCAAATCCTAAATAATTATAGAATAGAGCAAAAGGTGGAAAACAAATAACAAAGCACAATCTAGAGCTGGAAGTAGATTCTCATCCCTAAAGAAGAAATCTAACGCTGTAAATGATCGGCAGCAATCACTAGATTTAGTGATAAGCACACATCAAGATCTCCCACTCCATTTGCAACAACTTGCATTACGGCTCTAACTTCAATGTCCTCATCACCATCGTCATGCAAAGACACCAACATCAGAATATTGGAAGAACATAGATCAAATTTCTATCAGGAGGACCCAGGTCTATATCTGGATCCAGTTCAAGAAAATAAAACTTCCAAAACTGGACTTAAATCTAAATCAGGAGTGGAGAGTGGCCTAATCTCAAAGAGGTTGTGGAGCCATGTTTTGAACATCCTCCTCGATGGCTGTCAACTGAATGAATGGCCAAACTAGTTTCTACGTTCATCCATGATTAGTTGTAGAAATTTATTCACACACAACTCCCAGAACAGATTGGAAGAGGAAAAAACAGACCGAAAGCTTCAAAAGAGGGAAGAGGGACACACAGAGGGAATGAGGGTAGGGGGAGGGAGACTCTTGCTCAGGGACGGACATTGAGAGTTCATTAGATGAAGGTGAAGCCACCTTGCGAAATTAATGGGGCGGGTGGTGACAAAAGCGGTTCCTCCGGCACCGAAAAAAAAAAAAAAAAAAAAAAAAAAAAAAAAAAAAAAAAAAAAACTATAGTGGCAAAGTCAAAGCATGGGAGCCTTGTATCTTTTGCATCATGATCGCCAGGCTAATTATCTAATTAGTCATAAATTTATTATATAAATGTCAATTTAATTCTAAATTTTCGATTTTACCAATTTAATCTTAAATCTTTGCACAAAATTCCGATGTAGTCTTTATGATTAATTTTTGCTGAAAGTTACCACATGGCGGTGCGTCACGTAGGACCTCCCTTTGTCACCGACTTTGGTTTTGAGGCCTATCCCGATGAGCTACAGACCAAGCTCGGCCACCACAACGCTGCCTTCTTGCCCTCCTTCGAGAACAGAAACTTGTTACTTGCCAGCCCACACACAATCACCATCTGCTTGCCCAGCAGCAAGGTCTTGAAGACGCGGGAGCCGTACCCGGTGATCCGCTCTCGGATGAACTTGCCCTGGTTCCCGCCCTGGTTGGCCCAGAAGAACTCAAGGCTCTCCCGGCCGAGCTTGGTCTGGAAGCTTATCGGGACGAGGCTCACAACCAAGCCGGCGACGAAGGGAGGGCCTGCGAGGAGATGCTCACGAGCTTCTTCAATCCTGAGGCATTGGTGACGTTCGCGAGCACCATGGATGAGGTGACTCAGCACCATCTCAGGACTCGATGGCAAGGTACGTAAACGTCGATATCGTAGTTACGTTTCTTGCCGTGGTACATGTCCATTCATCAGGAGAAAAATCATGTGATAAATATAATCGTGGTATGATGATTCGGAAAACGATGTAAAGTTCATGGATAATATATTCTTGTCTGGTCTGTTGCACATTATCAGTAGTTAACTAATAGATTTGCGGAAAATACCTACCTATGCATTTGCATGACCATATATATATAATACGTACCTATGCATATGCATGACCATATATATATTGTTATTAAGAAATGTTTATACTTTAGGCACGGTTAATTGATCATTCAATGTATAAGACCATGGCACTAATAATTTTTTCCTTTTGATTTTGCCTTTCTAGTATCACGCATGTACATTTCGAGTTTCCACGTGTTCGATCCAATCAAAGGCTAGTCATTCAGAGTTTCTGAAAGAGTCAATAATCTCGTGACCTAACTTTTAAAGCTCAAATCTGAGAGTACAAATCAAGCGTGCAACCTTAGGTTTCTTTTAGGCTGGTTATTTTATTGTCGCATGGCAGCTTACCTATATCATTGACCTTACAATACGAGTAATTGTCGCATTAAAAGAGCAAATGACAGATCTCATGAACATTTTATAAAGTTGAAGTTGATGTGGGGGCACTTGATCACGCGTACCGTTTGAAATCGCTTTCTTGCATAATATATCAATAACAATGCGGGAGTGACGTGAAGTTATATGCTTGTGTTGCCTCCGCCATTTGGGTCCCGACAAATTCTTATTGAAACATCCCAGACAAAATTCCAAATTTCAATCTTTTCATTTTGTTCCCTTTTGTTGTACTTTAGTTTCTTTTGCATAATATCGACCCCAAAAGGGTCGGCGATTTGATAAATGTTCACCACTTAAGGATATCAACCTTAAGATATGGTGCATATAACTCACCATTCAATTGAATCCATCAAAGAGATATAGTGTTTTTTGGTGATACTCTAATTCAAGTGCTCAACTCCAAACCTTAGAGATATTTACAGACTCAACTTGGAGGGGGTTCAAATCCCCACATTCTCGGGGGGATTGGGGTGGGGACGATTTCATTTCAGGAGTGAGTTTCGACTCCTACGCCCTGTAAGGAGACAGGGCAAAAGTCTGAGAGTGAGTGTTAGAGTAGGATTAGCGTAGGATTGACCAAAAAAAAAAAAAAACTTGGAGCAGCCCTCCAATTATAAACAAATCCCGAGACTTCTGAGCTTTTTATTTCCCAAGACGAGGCTAAATGATCTGCACACAAAACATAAATAATGGTTTGACTTCAGCAATAAAATACATTGCATCGGACCCAACGAGAAAATAGAAAAACTAAAGGACTCACTATCAGATTTCCCTGTCGTAATTTTTGTACTTTGAACATAACTTCCTCTACAGGACTCCAAATTGCTCGAAACTTGATTTGGAAGATAACACGAGCGCGGTAAGATAAATCTTCACTGCTTAAGGATATCTAGCCTGGGAAATTATTTGCATATAGAGATAATTTTCAGATGATAAGATAGATGGATAGTTGATTACTGTGAATGGCAACTGGACTTATTTGAATACCATCTAGTATCCACGGTAAAAAGGGTAAAAAGATTGCGAAGATGGCCTGTTAACCAGTCCAAAAGATCCACGAATCGGACGGAGAGACTAGATGCTAAGTTTGTCCGTTGCAACTTAGATTATTCAACAATGCTCATTAATTTTCAAGGATGTTTGGAGGACTCCATGTTTGACCGATTCAAGTGGAGGAGAGACAAGATCGAGCGCAAGTCAAGCCGTTTGTTTTGCCTCCTTATCCATAGGCGTGGTATATAATGATTGACCCGGCGGCAATTTTGCAGGCCGGAAGGCCGCGCAATTGCAATAATCCCGAGATTATACACCAAATGACAAGTATTTGGCGACAAAATTTCACATCAACGCCGCGAAGAATAAAAGGAAAAAAATGATCATGTGAAAAGAAGAGGACAACAAACTTTTTGGCAAGAATAATTAGACTTGAACGACAATTAAAAAAAAAAGAAAAAAGACTAGGATAATAGAAGTTATTTGGATGCTATAGTGATCATGTACTTTGTATTGGTTTTTTGAAACTTGAGGAGTAATTATAACATACATGGCTAGTATAATATATCTTTGCACAAGCAGCTTTATCCCTCGTTGGTTTGATAGTTTGTGAGAAATGAGATAGTTAAATTTATCAAATCATTATCAAATCAAGGGTGGATTAGACTGCTTATTTAAAATTTTCTTTACATTCACGGTGTATCATTTAATTTTCCAAACTTGACATCATTACTGAAACGGAGAAAAGAAACCAAAATCCTTGGAATAATTGTGCATGGTGTTATGAAGAATTTGTCACTTCAGTTATGGAGCTTATTGATCAGTCATATGCATTTCATGGTATAGTTATATACTACCAATCTATTTATAATGTGAAGTTTTGTAGAACTCTCTAAAAGTTAAAGTCAGTAAATGAATGTGTGACTTAATATTTAACTAGTGTGACATTTTCCCTCTTGCATAGGCTGGACTTCTTGCAAAAATTGAAGTTTGGAAATATAAATAATTGGGTTGCAAATAATGAGAGATCTAGAAATATTTGAAATAAGAATCTCTCTTGCTTTGTTACTACTTACTTGGGAAATGCAATAACTCTTCATGGGAGATCATCAAGAGAGAGCTTAAGATTGAGCATGTATAGATATTTATTTGGATTTATCTTCACTTAAAAACTTAAGACAATGACTTATGAGTCAATTAGCATAACTTAATTGTTTGAAATCATATAATTCTCTAATGTAAGTGTTAGATATATATATATATATATATATATATATATATATATATATATATATATATATATAAGAGATTCTATAGATCTCTCTTGATTAAGTATATCTCCTTTAATTCTGCAGATCTCTCAAGATTGTGTATTATTTTCATTTGCTTATGCACATCCTAGATTAATATGGATTAATTATAATTCATATCATAACATATTACTTTAGATATCCATCCTGTAGATAAGTTCATTTAGGGCTTGTTTGGTAACACTCTAACCAGTGCCTAATTCTACTCTCTTGTTCCCCAAAACAGAAAAAAGAACAAAAATTTATTTGGTAAATTTTTTGTTCTTGAGAATAAAAATATGTTTTTTTCCAAGATAGATTTAGAACAGAATCAAGAAGTAGAAAGAATTTTTTTTTTTTTTTGGAAACAATTCTTAAATTAAGTCTAATCTTTCTTAAGTTTGCTTCTCTTTCCTCTTCTTCTTCTTGTTCCTCTTGGCTGGTCGTCGGTCTTGGTTGGCTAGACGAGGGCCGGTGACCTTGCCGAAGCGTTGCCGGCCCCCGGCGACGCCAAGCCACAATGAGGCTCATCGGCTTGAGCCTCGCCCAACCATGGCGAGGCTCGACCTCTTCTGTCGGCATGAGGTTGGGCCTCGCTAGGCCATGGCGAGGCTTGACCTTGCGACCTCGCCAGACCATAGCGAGGCTCCACCTCACCCAAATCTGTGAGGTCGAGGCTTGCGGTGGCCAGGCGAGCCTTTGGGGTATCCCACACATTTATGAGTAGTGATGAGATCTAGATTATTGCATGGCATGAGCGCATAACTTAGATCATAATGCATATTCCTATGTTTGGCTCGAGAACATGAAGTCTATGTTGTGAAATTGCCTATGCATCTACTTTGATGGCTTGGTATGGTAGACAAGTCATTATGAGATCGATGAGAGTAAAGCGAGAAATGTATTGCTATGTTTCACCATTGATAGACAATTGCACATTTAGGGCGCTTCCGAGATGAACGACTTCCCTACGCAAAGTCTAGGAAGTTCACTCATTGGGTTTATCTCATATTTGTTTGTTGAAATGTTTTTAGGCCCTAAGAATGACTGAACCATTTAGTCAGATTTGTTTTGGTCTCCCTGTCAAGTGTAGTCAGGAGGTGATGGAGTACCCGGTAGTGGGAACAGCCGACGCGCACTACACACGATATGTCATGACTCGGGTCGAGGAGGGTTTGCCTAACCTTGTGCCACACCGATTCGTGGCTTGATACTTTTGGGTGGGCGGCGAGAGCCACAGTCCTATTTGTGGTTTCGATGGTCTGCTAGGTGGTGAAGGATCTGGGGGCGGCATCAGTTGGGATGCCAAAGATAGGGACGTTCCCGATGGGGAGGTGTTTGACCCCGAGATCGACCTCGTGCTGGTTGTAGTGTGGGAGGCCTAGACCCCAGAGGCTATGGGGGTTTAGGTAAACAAAGGGTGTTAGTACTTTTTGGACCACCCTCGTAGTATTAGAGGTGTAAGTTTACCCTCGGACTCTTTTGGAGGAGGGCATGGCGAAGTGGTTAGGCGTGTTGAATGTGTGAAGCTGGTTGTTTAATTTTGAACCCACTATGTATAAGATTATGACTCATGAAGCTTTTCTATATATATGACTATGTTTTAAGTATTCTTGCTATTCGACAATTGGAGATTTGCTCCCGTTTTCACTTGTGTGTTTTACGTTATTACATTTTGGGTCGACGACGCCTCTTGGGATGTCGTAATCGAATGACCAAAGGATAAGTAACGGTTTGATGTGCGTTGGTTGTCGCGTGGCCATAAAGGTTTGGGGCATGACAACATCTCCAAGGTTTAAGAAAACTTAAATTGGGTTTTCTACTTGTCTATAACTCGTATGGAGTAGAAGTAACTAATTTAGAAAACACTCAATTAAATATATATGTAGCAGTTAACAAAGCATAACCCCAAAAAGTGATAAGTAAGTTAGCTTGCACCATCATGGACTTAACCATTTCTAATAGGGTTCTGTTTCTCCTTTCCGCAACACCATTTTATTTAGAGTATATGGAATCAATAGTCATTCTATTCTTTTTTTATCACATAAATTTCTAAACTCATCAGATAAATATTATTGACCTCGATTGGATCTTCACGCTTTTGTTTTCTTATTTAATTGATTTTCTACTAAGCTCATAAATTTCTTAAGACAACTTAATACCTTAGATTTATCTGAATTGAGTATAATCATCTATGAATGTGATGAAATATACAGCCCCATGCTTTGCTCTTATATTCATTGAACCACAGATGTCCAAATGGATTAATTACAAAGGAAATTTAGCTCTTGATCCTTTTCAAAATGATAACCTTGTTGTTTTTCTGACTAGGCAATGCTCATAAAAATACATAATAAACCCTCTTTGACTAATCTATTCATGCATTGTTGGTCAATATGACCAAGTCTATCATGCCATACATCATATCATTATCATAAGAATTAGAAAATGTAAAGAGGGAAAAATAAACATTGATATTATTATAATCAACATCCAGCACAATAAAACTATCTAGAAAGTTCCATAATCATAGTAACTCGTACCTAAATATAAGCCCACACCACTATTACAGAAGTTCAAATAACAACCAAGGTAAATCAACACTAATACAGACATTAAATTCTGACGAATTTTCGAAACATATAATACATCATGTAGGAACAAAGTGCATCCACCATGCATAATTAATTGAGAAATGCCAATCCCTTTGATTTTAGCTTAGGAGTTGTTCTCTACATAGATCTATTTTGTTCCAGTCGGTATTTCATAAAGATATCTCTATCATTCGCTACATGGTTTGTTGCTCTTAAATTTACACTCCACAAAGGATTAGATTATGTTAGAAAAATTGAACTTGATACAAAAATAGTACTCATAAGAACATAAAGGATGTCTACCTTTTTTGGCTCACCATAGTTACTAGCGAAGTGACTCATTTTACTACAATTGTAACATTTCACCCTTAACATTTTCTTTGCACAAGAATATTTTTCTCTCTCATGTTAATCGAGTATCGATTTCTTACTTGAAGAGTTCGCTCCCTTGCTTTTCCACCTTTTGAACCAATCTAGACGCTTGCGCTTGGAGCTTGAAGCCCACGTGAGCTAGAACTGGCATAATAAATATTTGTTTCTAGCTTAACTGCTAGAAGGCAGTCCTCTTTCAACTCTAATTAGTGCACAGCATCCTTGAAGGTCTTAATATTCTCATTGTGGGTTAAGTGCACCTTCATATGCTCTCAACTTTGAGATAGCAAACGGATCATTGCTTGCATTTGCTGCTCATTAGTCAGAGTGTGACCAACATCCTATAACTCATTAATCATGTTTGACATTTGCCTTAGGTGTTGTTTCATGATCTATTCATGAGGCTTCTTCTATGAGTCAAACTTGATAGTGAGCTGTCTTAGTTTGATCATAGAAGTTTGATCAAATCTAGCCGCCAACACTACCCACATATCTATGGCACTTTCAAAAAGCCTAAACTCTCGCATAACATCATTGTCTATGCTACTTAGCAATATGGTGCGAGCAATTGAGTTCTTTTTCATCCAAAAAGCAAATGCATCCTTAATTCTCTTATGTTAAGTAGTATATCCATTTTCAAGTTCTTCCATAACTTGGTGAAGAGCTTCTAGTGCTTTTTGCTCTTCTAGCACATATTGGATTTTCACATTTCAAATTTCATAATTCTCGCTATTCAACTTCTCTCCTTTGTTTAGTTTAGCCAGTATATTCTTAGACGCTAAAGCCATTGTATCTGAACATTCTAGACATACATTTAGGATTATTAATACCCAATATTTATGGATCCATTTTGCGAAACTAATCATATTATTGAATAGTTTCAAATAAGATTTCAGAATTGAAAGGTTACATTATTTTTAATCATCATCCAAATTCCTAATTTGAAATTATCATTAATATAATCATCTATATAAGAAGTGAGTTCTTTAAAATTACAATTTTTTTTTGAACTTCCCACAAGTATATAGTCTATGTTTGGAACACATTTCATCATCTCCACATCAGCATCAAGCTCATTGTTCATTGTAGGCTTCTTCAAATGGATTTGATAGTTGTTATTCACTGCTAGATCATTATGATTATATCTAAGCCCTAATCTTACAAAAATCAACAAGTTTTTTTTTAATTGTACACATAGCCTTTTTTTTCCCTCTTAATTATGGTTTTCTTATTTGAATTGTCTCAAGTATCCTTTTTTTGGACTAACCCTAATATAGGATTGGAAAATGGTAAAATCACATGGATTTTCATGCAATTTAACGAATTTAATATCTAACTCTATGAAAAACCATTCCATTGAGTTTTGAATTGTATAATTGTAAGATTCAAAATTATTTTTCATTTCACTCTAGAGTTTACTAAGATTTTACCAATTTAAGATGGGCCACCCTTTTTCCCTTCCTAATTTGGCTAAAATGCTCCCAATAAATTGTTGTGACCATTTTACCCATTGTGGATTCCACCTTCCCACTTTCCTTCATCTTCAACCTTCTCTTTCTCTCTCCTTTTACTTTCTTCTCTTCCATGCTTGAGATGATTTTCGTGTCGTTTTTCATGGTAGGTGCTGTATAAATTGATTAAATTTGAAGTGTTGGTTAATGTTGAGTAATGCCGTAACTTTCATTGTAATGGGTCCGGGTCAATGAAGTCTAAAGGCCTTTTTTCTACTTTTTCTTTTTACATGTCTCTCTCTCTCTTTCTCAAATTTCTAGGAAGAGTGGGTATTGATTCATTGCCTGTTTAATATAGAAATGTTGTGAAAACAAGAAAAAAGGGATATTGTTCGATGCTAGAGTTTTGCTTTCACCAAGTGAAAAGAGACTTGCTTTCCCATTAACTTCTAACCATTGAATCTTTGACCTTGTTGGGATAACAAATGCAATTTATTTTTTAAGTGGATTTTGAGTATTCTTTTTGTCACGCCCCAAACCCCGGGTACGTGCACATCCCACGGCAGTCGATTAAAAATGCGACGTTCCAGAACGCGTCACCAACCCATTCATTTTATCTTTCAATTAAGCACATGCAGAAGCGAATTAAATACAACACCCAGTCAACAAATAAATATAGGGATAGTAAAAACGCACCATTCTTTTTCTTTTCTACAATTTATACATTAACCAAGTCAACCTTACGAGTTCATATTTACAAGACTGCTAAAAGTGAGCTCCTGTACCACTTGCTAACAAAAAGGGTCGAGGTCGGGCTAACATTCAATTGTACAACCACTATGGGCTCCTACAGCCTCCGTCCTAATATCCAAACCCAGCTCTAAGCAAGATGTCGGGTAAGTCACCAGGTGAACACGGCTCCCTGGGCCCTACCGGCTCGGTATCTGGATCTACCACGACACCTTTCGGGACGTCTATATCCATGGGGTCGGTGTCCTGCTCAACCCTAGCTCCTACGCGCGGCCCATCAAGACCATGCATGGGACCCTCTCGATCACTGTTCGAATTCGTAATATACCAAACCTAGAAACGGTGGGCCACGTCGTAGCCCAAACCCTCGTCGACCCAGACCGTAGTCACAACCCGCTCACGGAACCGGTCGGTCCCAGGGATTGGGTAGAAAGTATTATCTACCTCCATATCCCATGGAACCCCAAATTGTACCAGACGCGTCTCCATACTAAGGACCTGAAAAAGGGTTAACCACGATTGGGTGAGATAAATCTCAGTGAGTTAACAACCTAAACCCTGATTAGGACGCAAATTCGCCTTGAAGGCGTGTCCTTGCATATTAGTGCATCACATATGCCATTATAAATATCACAAGCACAATTAATAACCAGAACACATGATTTTCATCATTCAACATTCACATAGGTTATGATTATAAGGTAAAACTGTTGTAACACGTCCCATATCATGCCAAACAATTTTGCCCCATAATCAGGCACAAAGCATCACAACCATTCAGGTGTGTTCCGGTTATTACAACCCATCGGCCACGGCCAACTCAAAAGTCGACGGTCATCCGGTGTAACTGGGCATCGTCCCGCCCCGTCGGGCACAGCAACGTCTAGAACCCCGGCCTAGACGACATTCCATAAAGGAGCATTGGTCCGGCCTCAACTGTGACTCAGTTTCCGGACCCCCGCCGAGCATTCGATAAAAATCAGGCATCGTCCCCAAACTCCCGTTGGATGATGGGTTCAATTACGTGACCATACGAGCACGTCATCAATCAACCCATTTCTTATCTTCCGCCAATTAGCCCAAATCACCAAAATTCCTTTTTAAACACTAAACCTTGCAACTCCCTTTTTTTTTGTTCAAAACTTTCCAAAATAAATTCGTAAGTGTTCACATACTCAAAATTAATCTGTCATACTTTGCACGCACCTAGTTTAAAATCTCATTGTTTTATTGAGCAAATAATTTTTGGTGTCCAAACTCGATACCTCATTGTTTTTCTAATTAATTGCCCATGAGGCCATCTTTTGCAATAATAATAGATAATTACCATAGAACAACCATTCACATAATATTTGTATGTGCAGCACTCAAAATCACGCATAAGTTCTCAGCATGCCAAAAATCAACCAAATCACAAAATGTACATTTTCTAGCAAGCAAGACACCAAGAACAACCACAAGACCACAATCGGCCCTCACCCGCATAAACCGGGTCCACTCGCGCGTCTCCAAGATTAATTTCAGAACATAACCAAAGAAGTTCAGAAAATTCTCAAATTTAAATATGTTATAAAGGGCACTTAAATGAACACTTTTATGAAGACATCTTGACCCAGATCTTCCTAAAATAAGAGCAGTAAATCGCTCAAATCGTTGCCAAATTTGTGTCCGTGTCTAGAAATTTTGTTTTCCAAAACCAGCTTGGTTCGAGATTCAAAACTTGTCCATTTTCTCTGAAATTGGACTATGTTAAACTTCAAGATGTGATGAAAAATTTTTGTGAATAAACTCTTACGAAAATCGAATCCTAAGAGTTGATAAAAATCCTTTAAACACTAAAAGGTCATGGGTTCCAGCACAAATCGAGATTTTGCTTTGCGTGCAACAGAGCCGAAATATTATTCTTTTAAATTCATAAAATCTTGAGTAAAAATATGTCATAAATGAAAATGTTTAGAACATTTTCCAAGAATGAAATAATCTCAAAATCATAGCACATTTTAACCCACAAAAATAGCAAACCGCAAGTGTCCAGTAAACCGATTTGAAGTTAAGCTAATCCAACTTAATTAACCTAACCATGATTAACCAACCTAACCATGGTTACTTAAACTAACCATGGTTAACTAACCTAACCAAGCTTAGTTAACACTAATCTAGGATTAACTAAACTAATCCTCATTAGCACTAATCTAACCATGATTAGTACTAATCTAAACACCCTTTAAGTGCAATTAACGGCTTAATTGAAGATTATGGAGTTAAGTCACTGGATTAAGACGGCGGCGGGTTTATGGCGACGGCAACGCAATGGCAGTGAGAACTTGAGACTACCGTGTCTTGAACAGAGCTTAATCGGCGGCTGTGATGGCTCTACAAACCTTCGGCCAAGGCTGTTCGGAGGGCTGAGGGCCGAGTTGGTCTCGGCTGGACAGCGCTGGTGGCGAGTGGCGGAGCTGAGGTGGCAAAGGAGGTGGCGCAGCTGGGTGGCGGTGCGGTGCGGTGCTGGACGCGGGGGCTGGTTGGACGATGGTGACTTGGCTGTTGAATGAGTGGGCTAGTGGTTCAGTGAGGCTGTGGACGTGAGGAGCAGGTGGTTGGATGGTTGGATCAAGTTGGCGGGGCTGATGGTGAAGGTGGGAAGCTGGCATGAAGTGAAGATGGGATAAAGTGGTGGTTGTGTGGTGCAGCAGCAGCAAATTAAAAAGGAAGGGAAGGAAACAGCTGCAGGTGGTCAGGCGGTGAAGACTTGAACAAGAAAAGGGCGTGAGGTAGAAAAGAAGAAGAAGAAGAAGAAGAAGAAGAAGAAAGGGGGGGGGGGGAGGGTTTGGTCGGCTGAGTCAAAAAGGGATGAACATGCATAGGGAGAGGGAGTGAGAGAAAGAAGGAAAAGAAAGTCAAGGGAAGGGCCAATGGGAAACCTAGAGAAATATCCAACCCATCATCACATTTTACCCCAAAGTCTTCATCCTTCAAAGTCAATTGGTCAACCAATCCCATATTTGTGACATCCTGAAATTTGAGCCCTCTAAGGGATAATGAATGTGAATTTTGTCAATGCATTGTTGGTTGATCTCACTCGAAATTGATCACTCCTAAGATACTGACCTTGAGGGGAAAGGCTAATGAGCACATCACTCGTACAACTAAAGAACTTGACCTGGGAAAACGACTTGACCGTGAGACTTGCGTGAGGACAATCTTGTAGATAGGTAGGCCGATTTCAAGATCGACTAGAAGTCGATTCGCGGACATGACATAATGGAACGACGGGTGATTCTGTTTATTGTTATCGAGCCCGCAAACGACCCTAGATCGATCCTCGGTAATCATGTACTTTGAAATAAGAATCTATCATCCACAATTTAATGTAGTCAAGGACGTCCATGTGTCGAGATGTCTTGGATGTGATTTGGCACAAGTCAGTTATGCGTGAATCCTCAAAGCCGCCTGTTAGTCTGAGTTGTACCCAAAATGGCATTAGGGCGAAATTGACAAGACATGAGAACCCAAGATTGGAATTCAAATTATCGGGAACATTCGAGACGGACTTCGGATGTTGCTACTTCGACAATCGGCAGTGCCAGTCAAGCTGAGTGTTGGGAAAAAGGACTTACGGACCGAGGAAGCAAGCCTGTGAGGATGTGGGCCGAGCAAAACCAATGTGGGCCTTAAGCCCAAGGTGGGACAACCACCATGGTAAGCCCAAGGCAAGCAAGTGAGCCCATTGAGCCAAACCCACCATTTTATCTTCCAAACCCATTATCTAGCCTTAAACCATTTTGAGCCCAATGAATTCTCAAGCTCATTCCTATTCATTTCCTAGCCCATTTCTTAGGCTCATTATTCATTTTTAGCCTAAGGGCAGATTGGGAAATGGTGTAAGGTGGAAATGACCATTTTGCCCCTAGTAGCTATGTGGATAAGTCAAAGGAAGAAAGAGAAGATGAGGTCATCTTGCATGGGGACTTGGGGCAAGCTATTAGGGCCTTAATGAGAGTGCAGCGGCCCTCACATCACCCTCTCTCTCCCCTCCTTCAGCCCTCTCTCGACCGACCTCTCTCTCCCCTGTTTTCTCCTTCTTCCTCCTGCTTCTTCGGCAGACCTTCTTGTGAAAAGCTGAGTTGATTGTTGCATTCCCGTGCGAATCAGCGCCTATGCCACCCACCACTGTGCTCAGGAGACCCAGATCTTACTCCTTGAGGTGGTTGTTCGCCGATCAGAGCCACCGACTGACTTGCCCGCCGGCCGGCCAAAAGCTGCCGTTCGCAGGACCGCCTAAACCTGCCTTGTTTCGCTCAGTTCAATGTTTTCCTCCTGTTTCTTCCCATTTCGACCCAAGCTCCACCCAGCCCAGCCACCAATAGGTCCCCCTTGACCCCCAGGTGCCGCTGGTCACCGGCCAACCCCTCGCTAGAGCTCCAGCCAACCCGTTCAGCCTCTCTCCTCCTCTGGCAGTTCAGTTTCTAGGAGTTGCAAAAGGGAGTCCAAGTTTGTGGTTGTTGTTTTAGCCCCGGACTGCCTTGGATCGCTATGGTTGAGGTCCCCATGCGTAGCCTCCGTCGTCACCGCCACGTCTGTGTCTTCGGCTTGCTTTACGGGTGAGTTTAGCTCCTATCCATTGATTAGCACCAAAACTTGCTTAGGGTTGGTTTAATTAGGGTTAATTCTAGTTTAAGAGATTTAATTAAGTTATATTAGCCCTAAGATAGGTGGTTAGATGGATGATTAAGATTAGTTTAGTTTAATCTTGCTTATTGTTAATTAATTTTGGTCTATGATTAATTAAGCAATAATTGATTGATTTCCTTAATTGAATTATTGTTTTATTGAATTCTGAATTTACTTTATTAGTTAGGAAATTCTGGAATTTCACTATTCATGATGTACCATTCACGCGCACTGTTCATCCGATAGTGAAAAGTTGTCTAATTTCATGTGTGTTAATCCTATGAAGTGAATGGATGTGTAAATGCATGGGCATCCGCATGAATCAAGTGATATTTACAAAAAAAAGGGAAAACGGTTTGTCCGGGGGACATCGAAATGGACTGCCTTTAGGAGAAGATGATTTGAAATTGTATTTGCAAACATTGTGCATTGGCTAAATGCTCAAAGATAAAAATGGAGTCTTAGTGGTGTGCTTGCATAATCAAAAGTTGAACTATCACCCAACAGAAGTTTGGGGGCGATACCCAACGGGACTCGAAAGCCGGTCGCAGTAGATTTTGGACTGATGTCCCTTTTAGGATACCGTCTAGGCGAAAGTGCTAGACGTTACTGTGCCCGACGGGGCGGGACAAAGCCTGATTTTTATCGGTAGCCCGACGGGAGTTGGATGATCGCTAACTGAAAAGTTGGCCATGGTTGGGAGGTCATGAATAAGTGGAACATGCATGAATGTTGAGATGGTTAGGCCTTATTATAAGGTAAAATTGTGTGGCACGGTATGGGACGTGTCATAATAATTTTACCTTATAATCGAGACTCGTGTGATTGATCGATATGTGTTATATGGCGCACCAATGTGCAAGAGCGTATGAGAATCATGGCATCATTGGTTTTGACTATACATGAGTTGAGCACATTGTTTATGGCACGCATGCATGAACTGATAATGTGCAAGGTGTGGCAATGGCCATGTGAGATTGCTTGTGACGCGACTCGTATGTGATTGATGAACTGCATCATCTAATAATCATGTGCATTGCGTGTATTGTGCTGAGATTTAACGTGTAGGGTATGGCATACCGAGTAAGGTTGCTTGCGAATCGATTTGTTGATTGTTGGTTGTTAGTCGTGGTTTGTTTGTGGGGTGGTTCTGGAGAGATACCTCGAGTTGAGTTAATATTCTAACCGGGGGCTTAGGAGAGGACTCATTGAGATTTTATCTCACTGGTTATTGTATAACCACTTTCAGGTCCTTAGGATGGCGCTTCCACCAATGAGGTTCGGTATCCTCTAAGGATTGGGATACTGTCGTGACGCACCACCGTTTCCCGAGTCGGGCGCATCTATAAGAGAAGTATCTCTCCACCGTCTGGGTGGATGAGGGACCGGGGAGTGGATACCCTATAGGTTCCTTGCGTGGTTCATCCGGGATGGTGATTTGCTGATTGGTCCCTCGAGAGGTTTTGACGAGTTGCCCGATAGGGGCCTTGAGGATGTTGACTGGGATCCCATGGAGTTGGACCCTCTTGACGATGCCGTAGAGAATCCTAGCCTCGCTTCACTAGTGATTGACCCGTACGCCTCCGACTATGACTCGTCGGGGTCTGAGTTCGCTGGATCCGAATGACTATAGTGCCGAGCCCGAGGATTCTTTTTGTGTATAGTTGGGTTAGCCTAGCCTAGTTGCTTTTTGGTCTGGCTTAGAGGATAGATTGGCCCTCTATTGGGCTTGTAGATTGGAAGCGATCCTCCGTAGGTTAATCTAATATAAAAATGTATATATGAGTAGATGTTGTAGTAATTGTTGTGATTTCTACTGTTCATCTCTCTATCCCTGTTTGGTTGCTTGATTGTCTGTTTGATTGTGAGAGGGTTCGTTTTTTGCTTGCGCATAATGAAAGATTAAAAATGAATGGTCGTTGACGAGTCTTGGGACGTCGCTTTCTATCGACCAAGAAAGGGATTGTTATGTGCCCGGGGTTCAGGGCGTGACAAAATTTCTTCTAATTTCTCACAAACCAAGCCATTTTGGAGGTAGAAAAATTCCATTCTTCAGCCCATTCGAATTTCTTTTCTAATTTCTTTTTGTCTGAAATCGTTTTTCCGCAAAATTTCGGACTCAACGAAAATTCGCTGAAAGATGAGACAACGTCCTATAAATGAATCGTGACACGCTCGAACGTCCGATTCCCGAAACTGAATTTAATTTCGTGGTTAAAATCGACCGAATGCGATTTTAGTACGACCTAACCTATCGGGTAGCTTTTAGGGATTTTAGCGCGTCTGACCTGTGGTCGATAATTTTCGATTTACGTTTGTGTATCTCCGAATCGTAGATGACTCTCGGTTATCGTAAAAATCGCAAGGTTTCAATTACGTGTCCCGAGTATAATATCGATAGAAAATCGGGTCATTGCCGTTCGACGCGAATATCGCAATCGTGCGGAACCACCCGCAATTCGACTACGTAATTTCATCGAATCGACTTATATCTGATCGCAATTCGATTATAACGGTGTTGTATTAACCCTTACTGATTATTATGGTCGAGTGGTTGATTTCTAATCGAATTCTCTAGTCTGTCGCGTTTATATCCCTTAACAGCCTCATTTAATAGATTAGTTAACTCGTGAGAGGTCAGCTCGAGTAAAATGACCATAGGCGCGTCGACGAAACAACCATTTCATATATCCGAATCAGGGACCAAATTTCGGGATGTCACACTTTTCATTGAAAATTTCCCTAGACTGGTTTCTATTGATCTCTTCTTTTTCTGCAATCTGTTTGGCAGAATGATCTCAAGATGCACATTTTGATATCTTCCCTTAATATCGGTCTAATTATGGTTGGAACTCAATATAGGATGAAGGGTTCTTTTCAAAAAAACATTTCAGTTTTCTTCTCATTTTAGTGGGTTAATTGAAACTTTTTACCCCTTTGTTTTCGGTTATTTAGAAAATGAAAAACAAGTGGGCATGCCAAATACATTTTTACATATTAACTGATAAAGTCAATTGGTGGCAATGCAAATCATGGTTGGATCCATTCTCTATGTTATATTGGGTTGGTTTTGAATAGCGAATGGCTTCTATATGTTACACAGCCACCAATTAGACCTAGAAAACATCATTCGACTGAGTTCTAAGCTTTTACGGATGTGATTATGGTGACATTTTCTCTACAAAAATGAATTGCTAGGAAATCTATGCAGTTTCATATCTATACATTTTGTTCTTTTAATTTTCAAACGGCCTATTTTATTGTTTTCTATGCAGGGCCATTGCATATAGCAATTCAGACCAACACCATACATGCTTTTAACCTTAAATCCCATATATACGTATCAAATCATCAAAACTGAGCAGCTTATCTTTTGTCTTAGCTTCTTTGGAGATCGAATTGGTTGCGATTCTCTTACTCGCAGGTTTGTGTTTTATAATAGGCATCTTTCACCCACATACTTGATTCCTACACCTACAATTCGGCTGTCGTCTCGGAGTTAAATCTCAGGTGCGACAATAACTACCTCGGCCAGAAATCGTCGCTTGGAGGTTGCCTCACAACTCTGACTCTCTCCAACTCTCGCGCTTTGCATCCTCCTCAACTCTACCGGAGGATGTCACGTTTTACCAAAAGGCGTGAAAGCGCGAGCTGCAAGAGAAAGAAAGAAAATTGTCGGCAATAGGGATAAAGAGAAGGATGAAGAACAAGGGAAGTGGGGCCCACAAAAAAAGAAAACCATAAAAAAAATGACATGAAGGGAATGCTTAAGATGCTGAAAGGTGGGAGCCACAATGAGTAAACGGTCATAACACTTTATTGGAGGAGTGTTTTAACTAGCCTAGAAGTTAAAAAAGCGTGTTCTTTTAAGATTTTAACATAGAATTAGATCATGACAAGGGTTTAGGATCATGAAATCACAATACTTTCATCTAGATATTAACAACCATGAAACATTAGATTCGAATTGTCCATAAAAGCATGCTTTTATCATGTTTCATATTCTTGAAAATCAAGACATTGTTGAGGAGCTAACTTGGTTCGATTTGAGAAGCAAGATACTAAATATGTCATTAAACATTATAAAGTCCAATAAATCAACGAACACAAGATCTTAACTATGAATGTATATCTTGCTATTAAGCTTTTCTAAAACCATGCTTTCAACTGGTTGAGGAGCTAATTTGATTTAGTTTGGGAAGCAAATGGATCATCTATCATTAAACATGATAAAGTTCAAACAATCAACAAACATAAGATTTTACCTATAACGGAATTCTTGCTGGTAAACTTTTCTATAAATAGTCTTTTAAACTAGATCATCCCCCAAAGAGTTACTGTTCTAAATCAAATCAACACAATTTTTCAATATATGAAAAGCTCATTAAATTACATTTTTTTGAGAATCATATCATTTGGCCGAGGAGCTAACTTGCTTTGGTATGAGAAGCATGATACAAATTTATAACATTGAACATTATAAAGTTTTAGAAATCAAAGAAGATAAGATTATACTTATACGCTTTTGAACTTTTTAATAAGCATACTTCTCAACTAGATCATCCCCTAAAGAGTTACAACATTTTTAACGTCCAAGAAAAGCTCATTAAATTACATTAATGAAAATCAAATCACTGGCTTAGGAGCTAACTTGATTTGGTCCAAAAATTAGGATACAAAATATGTCATTAAATATTACAAAGTTCGAGAAGTCAAAAGAGTTTCAGTTTGAAATCAAACCAACTTGATTTTAAAAAAGGCTCATTAAATTACATTGCTAAAAATTAAGACAATGGCTGAGGAGCTAACTTGGTTTGATTTGAGAAGCAAGATATAAAAGATGTCATTAATTATTACAAAGTTCAAGAAATCAACTAACGTAAGATTTTATCTATGAATGAAAATAATGCCATTGAACTATTCAATAAGCATGTTTTTAGTTCAACAACATGCTTTTCAACTGGATGATCCTCAAGAGAGCTACATTCTAAATCCAATGGACTCTATTTTTTAAACTTATAAAAAGATCACTATATTACACTTATAAATATCAAACCATTTGCTAAGGAGCTAACTTGGTTTGGTTCGGATAGCAAGATTGAAAATATGCTGTCAAACATTACAAAGTTTAAGAGATCTAAGAATATAAGATTTTAGGTCAAGCTATTGAACTTTTTTGTAAACATACTTTTCCACTGGATATTTGGATAGCTACGATTGTAGATCAAGCTAACTTGATTGTTGCACCTACGGAAAGCTCATTAAATTTTATTTCTAAAGATAAAATCATTTCTTAAGGAGCTAGCTTGGTTTGGTTAGGAAGCCAGATAATCCGATCATGATTGAATGAAAGATTCAAGAAAACGTCAAATATAAAGTTTTACCTACAAATAAAGATTATAATGTCAATCTTTTCTAGCCATATTCTCAAACCGGGTTGCATTGAAAGTCTACCATATCTAGAATGTCATTTATCTATTTATGTTGTGAAGTTAAGCCCGAGACTTAATGATAACTTTGACTTGCCACTGCGCCTTTCAATTTATTTTTTCAAGTCATTTCATAAGAGAAGAGAGCTCAGATCTTGCTAAGAGTGAGTGCTCTCGGGCTTCCTTTAATTAGAGAGGCATGTATGATTACATTTGAGAATTGTTTTTCTTGTGCTTTTTGATTTCCTTGGCTGATGATGTTGGTTTCCCACATCTCCACTGGCTTTGTCGGATGCCTGGAGTAAAAGAATCTTCTACATTGTTGGGGAGTTACGGTTAAGCAAATCAACTAGAGTTCTATACTTATGGAAAACTCATTAAATTACATTGTTAAAAATCAAATCATTGGCCGAGGAGCTAACTTCGTTTGATAAGGCATGCTAGATCGAAAATGTCACTAAATATTCAAACTATTATGAAGTATAATTTATCTATGAATGAAAATCATGTTATTGGACTTCTTTATAGGTATGCTTTTCAATTGGATTAGCCCTTGGATAGTTACAATTTTATTCCAACAAACTCGATTTTTACGCCTACCGAAAGCTCATTGAATTATATTTCTAAAAATCAAACTATTGACTGAGAAACTAACTTGGTTTGGTTTGGAAAGTAGGGTTGAAAATATGCCATAAAACAAAATAATGTTCAAGAAATCAACAGACATAAAGACTTTAGCTATGAATAAAAATTATGCCGTTGAACCTTTCTATATGCATGCTTTTCAACCATATCATCCCCTATAGAGTTACAATTTTAAATTCAACTAACTTGGTTATTACACTTATGCAAAGCTCATTAAATTACATTTCCAGAAATCAAGCCATTATTGGTTAATGAGCTAACTTGGTTTGTTCTACAAAGCAAAATCATCGTAACAATTGGAAGAAAAGATGTCATTGATATTATGAGGTTCAATAAATCAATGAACATGAGGTTTTTATCATTGTTTGAAGATCTTGTTTGTTGAACTTTTCTATAAGCATGCTTGTTCAACTTGATTCTTCCCTATAGGGCTACATTTCTACATCGAACCAACTTGATTTTTGGAGGAAAGCTCATTTAATCAAGTGGTTAAAAGTCAATCTGTTGGCTAAAGAGCTAACTTGTTTTGGTTGGGAAGTAAGATGTAGAATATGTCATTTAACATTATAAAATTCAATCATGGAACATAAGATTTTATTTATGAATAAAAATCATGTTGTTGAACTTTTCTATAAGCATGTTTTTTAATGGATAATTGCTAGAGAGCTATGGTTCTCTATCCAACCAACTCAATTTTAACACCTATGGAGAGCTCATTAAATTGTATTGCTAAAAATCAAACCATGGGTGAAGAGCTAATTTGTTTGGAGATTTGTCATTAAGCATTATAAAATTCAAGAAATCAACTAACATAATTTTTTATTTTTTATTTATTTATAGATACAAATTATGTTGTTGACCTTTTCATTAGCATTCCTTTCAACTGAATCATCAAAAGAGAACAATGGTTCTAAATCCAACCAACTCATTGGCTCAGGAGCCAACTTGGTTTGGAGAAGTAGTATTGAAAATATCTAATTAATAAATTATAAAGTTCAGAGATCAGATTAAATAAATTAAAAATTCAAGGATGACATTATATATTGGGCCAAAGTTCATAACCTATTTGTGTAATTATCCATTTTTTATCAAATAAATTGAAAATCATAAAATTATTTTTAGGCAAATGCGATGATTTCTCAAAAATCTTAATCTTCAGGTAAAACTAAATATCGCTTTCACTTTTAGAGGATAAATAGGGCAGATACCATAAAAAAAAAAAAAAAAAAAAAAAATCTCAAACTTCACACTCATATCACATTTGCTTAATACTAACTTTTGTATCATAAAAAAATCAAATCAATACACCCGTGCCATATTTACTCCTAGACTAATTTTGGTTTCATAAAATTGTTGGCAAGGGTACACCTATGCTGTATTCACTGCCAAACTAATTTCAATATCGTAAAATTGTACAAAGGCTACAACGATATTGGACGGAAGCAAAAGAAACACGATTTTGTAATTTTATATAAAACAATAATTAGGCACATATACACTTTTTAAACCCCTTTTTTTCAACTGCAATATTTGGTTGTAAACATTATGTAGATATATGATCACACATGGGGCAAAATCGAGTCAAAAGACTCGTAAGTAGCTTGTGCCCAACTCTATGGTTAGCCGAGGCGGACTTGGGATTACCCGATTATCTAGTCAAGTCAAGCTCGAGCTTACTTGAACATCTAGTCAAGTCAAGCTCGAACTCATTGATTAAGCCTTTATTACTTGTTAAAAAGAATTTAATAAGTACTAACCAAATACACTAACACATCTTTAAAATTACATGGCATTGAATTCATTTATACTTGACTATAGTTTGGCCAAACCGAATCCAGCAATATTTTTTTATTAAACTATTCCAAATCAACATTTTATGTGAACTTTTTTATGTGGCAATGCTAAATTCATGCTCTATTTTTAATGGTTTTTTTTTGGTAAAGGCTCTATTTTTAATGTTTGTTCTACTTAATGTCTACTTTTCCATAGTTAATTAGCTTCATTTAATTTCTTGTGAACTATTGAACGTGATACTGCTAATCTTTAGTTTTATCGTTGATAAATGTTCGAATGTGTTATTTTGCAAATGATACGATGCAATCGTACAAAGATAATGTAACACTCCTGCATTAGATAAGTAAATGAAATGCATTAAAAACTTATGAAAAAGGGTGTAAATTTCTGGAATAATTAATGATTTGGTCCTGGAACTTAGTTGTTTGTGCGATTCGGACCTCTCGATATAAGCTAAGCAACCTGATCGACGTGATCGAGAGGATCTAGTCAAATACAACCTCGTCTCGGCTTCTATATACACTAAACTTGAACTACAAAACTAAAACTCGACGAAAAAATTATCTTCTTAACCTTTCTATGGAACCCTAAACATTTTGAATGATACAATTAGGTTCCAGAACACGTTCCTCGTTGAAACACATTTCCACTGATGTCCGAAACTTCACTTGGATGATATATTTTATTCAAGATCGATTGGTCTATGAAGTTTACCATCTTGAAGAAAGTTATGCATGAACGTAGATCCTTTATCTTGCGGAGTTGCTACTATTCCTAACCATCGACACATCTCATTTTTTAATCGATGTTGAGAATTTGTTGAGACATCAAACGGAAGCATTGTGAGGGGTAGAGAATCTTTCGTTCTATATGCGCACATGTAACCTTGAGCAGATCTGTGTATTGTCCCAATTACTTAATGTTGGAATTCAAGTCGGCGGAAGACGACTTACCTTTATTCGATGCTCAAACAACAATTAACCCTGGAACGAACGTTGAATTGCAGATGAATTACGAACAAAAACACTTCACGTCGGTCTGAATGCAATCACGAGGAAAGCATCCGATTTCCACAATGTAAATGCCAATTGTTCTTGTGAAGATGAAATGGAACGTCTTCTCTCTTTTTATGGAAATAAGACAAACAAATGAGAGGAATTTCTGAGCATATGTTCTTCCAACCGTGCCAACGGTTGTCTTCAGGAGTCTTTTATATAACTCCCTCACACCTTTTCAAAGGTGTCTTTCCATCATAGCGTATCAAGACGAAACGGTGCGTTCCAATCGCACCCCATCATGAACGTACTAATTTAGTACAACACTTAAGCAGTTGGATAGGAAGCTTCCATGGTGATGCCACAAAGACCTTCCTCGGCATCCATATTCCTTTGTAGATCTGGAAAGCTGAATCACCTGCGTTAATGGTGATGGAGACCAGCTGGTGAGCCACGGCCTTCAGAAGGGCAGACTCGCTTTGGAAGGCACATCTTCGTATCTGGGGATCTTCGCGGCATGAGAGGCTTCTTTACGCGCATTGCAAGTGCCATCGACTCCTTCATAAGGGTAATTAGTTTCGGTGGTGAGGCCGTGGTTTTCAACGATGAACTTGAAGGCATTGTCCACTAGACCACCCTCGCAGCCTTGGTCTTCACATGTGTCGCAATCCACTAATTCTTGCTCAGATAAAGAGATGAGCTTTCCTATTGTGAGTTGGTTGATTCCCTCCATAGCTGCCACAGCAGAAAAGGCCCAACAACACCCTGTGTTTCGAACAAGAGACTTGTAAAATCTGATCTGATAATTTTTTTTCGATTGTTGATTTTTCATGAAGCAAATGGAGTTGGAAATTTCTAGTTAGATTGAAGAATATTATTAACGCTGCCTTACCACATTGGCCTCGGTCTTTAACGGGCGTGACGGCTCCCTTCTTCCTCCAAACCATGCTTGATGGAACTGCGCTGAAGTTTTCATATCTAAATCGCTTAGCGCTCGACGAAGGCTTCGGGGGTGGATGGGCGCTTGTCTCCATTCCCGAAGGCCCAAAACTCCTCGTTCGTTAGGTTAGTGAACGCATTGATGCCTAGCTTCTACGGTTTATCCCCGGCCTCGTTGAAGGACTCTATGAATTTAGCATTGTTCTTGATGATAACTAAACACCGCTCTTTCTCAGCGGCATCCTTGTACACCCGCCCATGATGAGCCATCTATTGTTCATATCTCTCCTGCATGGTTGCCTCGTGCAGCTCGCGCTAGAAGGCTTCGGAGGCCCAAAGCCCTAGAATGGCCGCCATCACAAGAACAAGTTTGCCCTCAAGTGTTAAACCCATGGTTTACCTTTAGCACTCGTCCTAGGTCCTTTGTGTGTATGTGTGTATTTTGGAGAGCAAATGAGTGGCCAAAGAGAGAATTTTTTGCATGATTTTATAGGTGGGTTGGGAATACTCTTACTCAAGAAGAGCTTGAAATTGAGTTCCCAACGGTTATCGACGTGAATCGATGGGAATCAATGTGAATGAAGTCCCTAAGTGCCCGGTGAATCCGGCAAGTCGTTTGTGATGTGATGAGCCACACCAGGTGCGTACACGCTGCTTCGTTTTAAGTTGCTTTTTCGGAGCATAAAATATCGAGGTTTCTAAGGGGGAGAGAGAGAGAGAGAGAGAGAGAGAGAGAGTTATTTGAGGTTTTAAATGCAAATTTTCCCTGCCTGACTGGGTTATTCTTCATAGTATATAATATGTTTCATTCCGTTTGTAAGCATCTCAAGCATAAATTCGTCGTTTGGTTTGTCTCCGCCGTTCTCATTGACCTTGATCACTTGCAGTTTTCCAATGCATCTGTCGCTTTTACATTCTTTCAAATGTCCAAAAATGTGGTCTAGAAAAATGTTAGATAGCCATTGACCATGTGAGCCCCTATAACAGGAGCCACATGCATAATGATTACGATCATGTTGGTTCACATAAACAAAGTCTACTTAAGAACTTGTCTGAAATGAAGGTACAAGAATTGCTTAGGGTTGATTGGTGTTAACTGACCTAATGATTAGCCTGTAATTAACTTGAAAGCAAGCCTTCCATGTTCTCGGCGCATGTGAGCCGATCACGTGGGTCTCACGTGAGGTGCATCTCAATCAATGATGCTCACATGCATCGAATTATAGCCCAAAATTTTTCTTAATCTAGTTGATCTTTCAAAGAACTTTCTTTTTGTCTGCCACTCGTGTACTCATGGTTAAAAGGTTTTTTTTTTCCCCAGATAGAATGTAAAACATAATTAAAGAGTTAAGATAATATAGAATACACACAAGGATTCCATATGCATTGATAGTAAATTTGTTGGTCCTTGTTTATTCCATTAGAAATTTATACTAAAACAGGGGAAATGTGTGACACCAAAACAACCTTGATGGTTCTTGCACTCGAAAGTTGTCTACCATCATCAGTGGGATCAAAAGATAAGCAAAGGGTTGGTAAACAAGTATGCTATGTGCACTCCCAATGGATGTTACTTATTACGAAACTAAATGCCCTTGTCATGGATTATACCTCCCTCATCCGTGTAAATCTTGTTATTAACCTCAGTTGACTTCGACCAAGAAAAAAAAAAGCCTCAGCTGACGATGACTAATGTTTACCTTAGATATTTTCCATAATTATATTTTGATTTATAGTAAACTTTCCGAATGTGTAATTTTTTCAGGATAATTCAGGAGATTTGGTCCTCTAACTGGATTGTTTTGTGTGATATGGCCCTCCGGATAAACGGTAAGATGATCCTTATCGATGCGACCAAGGTCCAAGCAAAACCCTAGTCCATTGTATATGGTTAAACAGGAGATGAGAAAGTATTCGCTTCTATGCTCACCATGCCGTACTCTACTTTGACTATATAATTGTCACGTGGCCCAAATTCAACCAAAAGAAAATATCTTTTTAGTTTGTCATCCCGAAACTTCTGCCTCTTATTGTGTTTAAATTTCAAAAAGTGAATGAAAAGATAGAATCTTGATAAAAATCGTTAAATGATAGAATTTATTTAATTTTTTAAGATGGATATAGAGAAAATTTATTTTGAATATAGTTTCTCAAATATGCTCTTTAATGATAATGTTATTTAATTCAGTATATTTTTTTCTAACTTAAAACATAACTGCATTACTGATAAACTGAAATATAACTTATTACAATCATTTAGTGGAATAACATATTGCACTTAATAAAGAAATTTATTCGATTTAAAGAATGAGTCACGAAAAGTAAAACAAAATAATTGTAACTGCTTAAAATAAAGCGTATCTATTTCATGTTATGTTAAGATAATATAAAATTTAAAATACATATCATGTTGGTTATCTTCAAAAGAAATTATAATTGCTTTTATCGTTGAATTTCATTTTTCTCCAACTTGCAATTCATATTAAATAACGGACGAAGAGAGAGATTTAAAAGGAAAATTACATTTGAAGAATATGACACTGAATAAGAGTGACCATGTACTCTTAAATAGCATAAACTAAATATAAAATTAAGTTTACAAATATATTATTTGATCGAACTTCTACTTCATTAAATTTTATTTGAACTCTCAAGCAGCCTCTTTGTGTCCGATTATTTTCTTTGCCATACTTATTCACTCAATTGACGACAACACAAATAACATACACAAATACTCTATGCCCGATATAGATAGAATCATGTTCGGCAACATATATCAGCGCAAAACCCGTGCCACCTAAATAGTATATACTAATTAACTTGGATGGTAAATGTAAAACTCAATAAGATGAGATGTAATATATAATCTTTTAGTAGCATTCCATTGTGAATATATTTAAGTGTCTTTTTGGGTTTCAAATTGAACTCCTTGTTGTAATACAATTCTATTGAGGTTCTTAACTTCAGTGGCACGATATATTCAATTCAGTATCGATTTTGTTCAATAGGTCTAGCGTCTCAAATAACTGAAAACATGTACCTGCATTTATGCTTATGGTTTATATACAACAGGAGACCAATGTCTTCATGCGCATGCTTGTCTACGTAGTACAAGCATACACATGAAATAAGAAAGTTCACAAACCTAGACATATATGCACACATACACACTCACAGATACGTTTACCATGACCAAATCTATGTTTTAAACTGACAGTGCTTTGTTGTCCCAAGCAATTATGCAGTTGGATATGAAGCCTCCATGGCGATGCCACAAAGACCTTCCTCAGCATCGATGTCCCTCTTCATCCTAATGTATCCCTCCTCGCCCCATCCGGTGCCCCACGAATTTTTGACCAACCAGTACTTGGTTCCGTCCTCACTCGTCCCATACCCGACTGCGGTGACCCCGTGGTCCAGATTGGTCCCACATTCCCCTGTGAAAATGCCGCTTGAGTAGAACTGAAAAGCCGATTCGCCCGCATCAATGGCCATGGAAACTGGCTGGTGAGCTACAGCCTTCAGAAGGGCAGACTCGCTGTTGGCTGGCACATCTTCGTATGAAGTGATTTTTGCAGCGCTAGAGGCTTCTTTGCGGGCATTGCAGGTTCCGTCAACAGCTTGGTAAGGGTAATTAGTCTCGGTCGTGAGGCCGTGGTTGCTGATGATGAACTCAAAAGCGTTGTCCATGAAGCCGCCCCCGCAACCCTGGTCTTCACCACTCGTGTCACAATCCACTAGTTCTTGCTCGGACAAAGAGATCAGTTTTCCCGTCGTGAGTTGGTTAATCCCTTCCATGGCCCCTACAGCAGAGAAAGCCCAGCAACTTCCTATATTCCAAGGGAGATTCGTGTAAGAAGAAAATTGAATGATTGAATGTTGTAATTAAACTACAGAAGATCCCGATTACATATATGATTAGATGCCTTACCGCATTGGCCTTGGTCCTTAATAGGCGTGACGGCTCCTTTCTTTCTCCAATCCATGCTCGATGGTACCGCGGTCACGTGCTCGTATCTGAATGGCTTAGTGCTCGCCTGCCCCGGGGAGGAAGAGCGCTTGTATCCGTTCCTTGAGGCCTTAAACTCCTCGATCGTTAGGTCAGCGAACGCATTAATGGCTAGCGTGTACGGTTTGTTCCCATCCTTGTTGAAGGACTCAATGAAGTCGACGTTGTTCTTGAAGATTGAGAAGCGTCGCTCCTTCTCGGCGTCGTCCTGGTACACCCGCCCATGGCGAGCCATCCACTGCTCGTGCCTCTCCCGCACGGTTGCTTTGTGCAGCTCGCGCGAGCAGGCTTGGGAGGCCCAAAGTCCTTGGATGGCCACCATCACGAGAACAAGTTTGCCCACAAGTGTGGAAGCCATGGTCTCGCTATTGCACTCGTGGGTTTGGGGTGCGCGCGTGTTTTGGAGAGTGAATGAATGGCCAAAGAGAGAAGGTTTTGCATGTATTTATAGATGGGTTGTAAATACTCTTACTCAAGAAGAGCTTGAAATTAGGTTCCTAATTACTATGGATGCGAATCATTAAATTGAATTCCCTAAGTGCCTGGTGAATCCGGCAAGTCGTTTGGGATGTAATGAGCCAAACAGGCTCCGTACACGGTGCTTCGTTTTGAGTTGCTCTTTCATAGCTTAAAATATTATGGAATAGAGAGAGACGGATTTGAGGTTTTGAATGCAAATGTTGCCTGCTTGATTGGAGTCATTCTTCACGGTCCATAATATATACCATTCCGTTTGCCCCAAGCAATAGAATGGCTTCTTTCAAAAAGGGAAAAATATTAGCTACGTGGGCCCCATGAAAGGAGCACATGCTTAATGACTACGATGATGTTGAGATGCATACAATAAATCTAGGTAAGATCTTCCCATTTCAAAGGAATGCATAAGATTTATTTGGAACTGATTGGTTTTAACAGAGCTAGGGATCCATCTGTACTTAATTTTGAAGCAAGCCTTATATGCTTTCAATATATGTGAGTAGATTTAGGCGGGTCACATTATTGGATATGTTTTATCCAATAATGCACTTACACGCATCAAACAAGAGATATAATTGTTTTTTTAAAGAGTTTTCTTTATTTACTATATGTAAATTCACAGTTAAAATTATTTTTGCTAGATAGAATTTAAGATGTGATTAAAGAGTTAAGTTCATATAGGATGCATCCATGTATGCATTAATAGAAAATTCGTGAGTTCGATAATCAATTAAAAATCGATAGTAAGACAGTTGGAAATGTGTATCTCCAAAATAACCTTCATGGTCATTGCGCATGAGAGGGGTCCACCATCGTCGCTTGAGGGGGAACCACCATCGTCGGTGGGATCGAAGAAAAAGTTACGGATTAGTAAACAAGAATGCCACGTGTACCACCAACGAATCTTTACTAAAACCCTTGCCAAATTTATTACAAACCATACACCTTCGAAGAAATAGTCTTAAACCTAATATAGAATTTTCAATTTTAACAATACAATTGTAAACCTTTATGGTGCACCTGGTGGTGGCCAAGTAAAATAGCCGGTGAGGATTGGACTGATTTTTTATTTAAATTGACCTGAGAGAGTATATTGGAATTTTGTGTAAAGATTTACGATTAAATTTATCAAATTGAAATTTTTAAGAATGAATTGTTATCCATACAATATATTTACGATTGATCGAATAATTCTCCCTCACAACTTCTAATATGACCACTTATAATATCCTTAATTTAACCTGATCACAAAGACGATTGCCCCACAAGTTTTACGATATTCGGACGGAGAGATTCTTGATACCTTAAGTGTAAAAATCATAATATCCTTAATTTAACTTGATCACAAAGCCTGAGTGCCCCACGAGCTTTATGATATTCGGGCGGAGAGATTCTTGATACCTTAAGTGTTAAAATCTTGTTATATTTACCTCTGTTGGCGATGACTAATGTTTATATTATTTTTATTAAAAGTAAACTTTCAAAATCGCCCTTAAGGATAATTCAGGAGATTTGGTCCTCTTAATTAATTATTTGTGTTATTACGTCCTCCAGATAAAGGGTAAGACGACCCTCATCCAGGTGCTTGAGGTGCAACCAACACCCCCGCCTCGATGAATATCAATAATATTTAGATATAGTTGAAGTAGGAGAATATTCGCTTCCATGCTCATCACAAGGTTCTTCACCTTATGTAATTATCACGTGGCAAGCCACTCAACATAATTTTATCCCATAAAGCCAATATTTAACTAGAAAACATTATCTTTTCGATTTGTCATCCCTAAACTTTTACATTGTGTTTAAATATCAAAAGTTAATTAATTATACTTGCTTTTGTTGTTGAAATTCATCTATTTAATTTTGAAATGAAAATTACCTTCAAAGAATATGCACTGGATGTGGGTCACCATGTACTCTAAAAACATATAAAATTAAACATAAAATTAAGTTTACAAATACATTATCCGATCAAACTTCCATGTCATTTAATTTTGGGTGTGTTTGTTTGAGTGAAACAATTTTTTTCGGAAATTAGTTTTCTAGACTTTTACTCCTTTGGTTTGTTATAAATGATTAGTCCACCATAAATACTTTTCAATCAACGAAAATATTCACAAATAAAATTAGAAAAATGAATTCCCAAATCTAAAGAGGTGAAAACACTTTTTGAAATTGTTCCTCTTGAATTTTTTTAGCATTTTAATATTTTTTTTCTTTTCCATTTTGCTTCTCCTTTTGCTAGTCGCTGAGCGTCAGCAATAGGTGGTGACCAATGACCGGTCACAAGTGCTAGTCAAAAGGCTTGACTTTGCCTCCACCTCACCAAATCTTAGCGAGGTCAAGCTTGCCAAACCCCTACAAGCTCGAGCCTCACTCGAGGTCGACAAAATTGTGCCTCACTGGGATTTGGCGAGCTTGAGCCTTGCCAACCTCAGACGAGGCTCCACCTCGCTAGATTTGGTGAGGTCGAGCTTGCTTGAGAGTGGTAAGCTCAAGCCTCACCTAGGGTCAATGAGCTCGAGCTTGTCATATCCCAGTGAGGTTGGTGAGCTCAAGCCTCACTTGTGGCCTATTGCTAGCTATCATTGAGGCTCAGTGATAGATGGAGGAAAAAGGAAAAAGAAAAAATAGAACAAAAAAATGAAAAGGAAAAAAAAATTTTTTTTTTTTTTTTTGGCCTAAGATAAAATCATGAAATTGAAATCTATTTCCATATGAGATCCAAACACGAGAAGACATCTTTGGTTACATATCACCAAACAAAAGGAAACTATCCATTTTCCTAAAAAATGATTTACCGAAAGGTATTTTCTATAAGGGCTAATATTATGAAAAACTAAAAACTAATACACTAAATTTGTCTTCTATTAGTTTCCATCAAATTCCACCGCTAAATTACTTAGTTGGATAACATGTGACATTTCATGGGTGTACTAATTTTGGGTTTTACTATCCATTTGTCAAAAGTGTAGTCATTTGTGATTTTTCGTAGTAATAATCCAATTTAACGGAAACTAACAACAAGTAAATTGTTACAAATATAGTAATTTAGAGTTTTTTGTGCTGAAAAAATTAGTTTTGGATAAATTTATCACAAGTGCATAACTTTGGGGTTTTTATGGTCAAAAATTGATCTGACGTAAATTTGTTATAAGTGTACTAATTTTGAGTTCATCTTGATATTAACTATTTTTTTTTTTTTTAATTTATCATAAAGTTTTCTTTCACACCCCCTTCATTTGAGCTTTCATGCAGCTTTGGTATGTTCGGCTTCAGGAAATTATTTTCTTACACACATATACTCAATATAGATAGAATTACGTTTGAGGACATATGCCCGCGCAAAACCCGTGCCACCTAATTCGTATACACTAGTTAACTTACATGGTAAATGTAAAACACGATAAGATGCAACATATTATCTGTCAGCAAGCTTTTGTCCAGCCATTGTAGACATATTTGTCCTTTTGGATTGCAAATTGAACTCTTTGTTGTATTTCAATTGAGATTGTCGACTTCAGTTGCAGGATATATTTGATTCGGTATTGTTTGGGCTGGTCAAGTCCAGCACCTTAAATAACTGAAAACATTCACTTGCATTCATACATAGGGTCATACGACAGGAGACCAATATCTCCATGCACATGCAAGTCTACACGGAACGAGAATAAGTAGAAACGAGAAAATTCACAAACCAGACATATATCCACAAACCCACAGAGACAAGCTTACCATGGCCCAATCTCTGTATTAACATGACAATGCTGTATAATCCCAGGCAATTATGCAGTTGGACATGAAGCCTCCATGGCAATGCCGCAAAGACCTTCTGCAGCATCAATGTCCCTTTGCATCCTGATATATCCCTCCTCGCCCCATCCGGTGCCCCACGAATTCTTGACCAACCAGTACTTGGTTCCGTCCTCACTTGTCCCGTACCCGACCGCGGTGACCCCGTGGTCCAGATCAGTCCCACATTCCCCGGTGAAAATGCCAGTGGAATAGAACTGGAAATCTGATTCACCTGCGTCGATGGCCACGGAAACTGGCTGGTGGGCCACGGCCTTTAGAAGGGCGGACTCGCTGTTGGAAGGCACATCTTCATACCCGCTGATTTTCGCAGCAGTAGAGGCTGCTTTCCGGGCATTGCAGGTGTTGTCGACAGCTTGGTAAGGGTAACTGGCCTCAGTCGTGAGGCCGTGGTTGCTGATAATGAACTGGAAAGCGTCGTCCATGAGGCCACCCCCACAACCCTGGTCTTCGACACTCCTGTCACAATCCACTAGTTCTTGCTCGGACAAAGAGATCAGTTTTCCCGCCGTGAGTTGGGTAATCCCTTCCATGGCCGCCACAGCAGAGAAAGCCCAACAGCATCCTATATTCCAGGGAAGATTCACGTCAGAAAAAGAAAAATGAAAAATGAATGATTGAATGTTATAGTTAAACCAAAGAAGATCCCGAATACATATTCGATTCGATGCCTTACCGCATTGGCCTTGGTCCTTAACAGGCGTGACGGCTCCTTTCTTTGTCCAATCCATGCTTGATGGAATCGCGGTCACACTTTCATATCGGAACGGCTTCATGCTTGCCGCCCTCGGGGAGGATGAGCGCTTGTATCCGGTCCTTGAGGCCTTGAACTCCTCGCTCGTTAGGTCGGCAAACGCATTGATGGCTAGCTTGTACGGTTTGTTTCCATCCTGGTTGAAGGACTCGATGTACTCGACGTTGGTCTTGAAGATCGAGAAGCGTCGCTCCTTCTCGGCAGCGTCCTCATACACCCGCCCATGGCGAGCCATCCACTGCTCGTGCCTCTCCCGCATGGTAGCGTCGTGGAGCTCGCGTGACCACGCTTGGGAGACCCAGAGTCCTAGGATGGTCACCATGACAAGAACAAGTTTGCCAACAATCGTGGAACCCATGTTTCACTCTTGCTCTGGATGCTCTAGGACATAATGTTTTTGGTGTTGTGAAGAAGTGGGAAAATGCAGGGGTTTTATATAGATCGTGGAGGATCCTCTTCCTCAAGAAGAGGCTGAAATTGGATTCCATAGTGAGTGTGAATCTGAAGAGAATAAGACCCCGATTTGCCTGGTGAATCCGGCACGTCGTTTGAGATGGGGAGAACCGAATTAGTGCCGTGGACGCCGTTTCATTAGGGTTGCTTTCATTACACTAAAGTAAATAAGCACCTGCATTTCAAGAAGCTGCATTTAATCATATTTCATATTTCTTGATAAGCATTCTTTTTCGTTGTCTTTCAACGAACTTAGCAATGTTCAGAATCTGATTATTGAGTGTGGCTTTTGTTTTTTTCTTTTGTTGCGTCTTTTCTTCTTCTATAACAGATGGCTTTGATAGATAAGTAGAACTAAATGGCCTTGTTGAATTGTCATTTGGTTCTTTGCAATCATTCTCAAATCTCATTTCCATACCCCATCATATTATTATTGCATCAATGAGGTCTCCATCTACGGCTATTTGCTTTAAATGTCTAAATCACATTGAGATATCAGCTGTTACTAGAAACGATTCTTCGAATCGAAGATATGAAATCATGATATATTTGATCTTGGTTTTTGTTGCAACGCGAACTGGATTAATAGTGGTATCACATTCGGTAGGTCTTATTGTCAGTTTGGTTTTGTGATGCTTCTGCTGCTACTGTATTGCGTTATAGCTGTGCTGGGAAACTTTGTGTGGCGATCGCATATTATAAAACTGTAATACCTAAAAAATGTGTGATGAAGGTTCTAAAAAATTGTTTTGACTATCGCAGTACCTCAAAATTGGGTAATGTTGCAAAGAAGGTTGGCAAACTCCTTATAAAAGCTACAACACCCAATTTTACAGCTCTAAATGTTGCAACCAAACATGTTAATTTAGAATAATTGTCAAGATTCCAAAACACAGTATGGAAATCTATGCAAGAAATGAATGCCACTTCACACACAGTATAACCATATCTACAGAAAAATGGATTATTCTTAGCAACATTGCCCGTGGATAAAAAATCTCTTTTCAGGTGGCCTCCGTCTACGGTGATCAAAGCCACATGTGGAAAAGATTTTTTTTCCACTAGAGTGCTAATAATGCAAGACGAAATTTTTTTTTTATTTTATGTAAAAGCAAAATAGCTTAATTTCCATTTTTTAGGAATTTGATTTGAATGGTCGCATGATAAAAGGAAAAAACATTCAAATGCAATTTGGTGGTACTTAAAGCAATTTACAGAATCGCAGGACAGTTATATTGAGAATTTCAAACCACAATTTGTCCATTTGAAAAATACGTTGCCACACTATCATTTAACATCATCATGAGCTTTCATGAAATTTTGGAGCAAAACTACAGGTTGAAATTCTCCACCAGGTTTATTGCATAGAGGTACCAAAACTGAAGTTTGAAGATCTGCACTAAAAATAGACATGTAGAGGGTTGGTCCAAGGACTTCAAAGCCAGAAAAGATGAACAAGAGAAGAACACTTCTAGCTGACGAAGAGGATCACAGCAGAGAAAGGCAAATGGCATTTCTTTCTTCCGTCTCTGTACAATTGACCAAATAAATAATCTAGCATAGTTCCTGTAAAAGAATCCTCTATATCTCCACGCAATCATAGTCGTCGTCGTCGTCCTTGTCCCAGTCCACATCAAAAGAGCTTGCGGATTTCATAAGATCCGTTAGGCCGGTGAGATCCTCCAGATAAGTCGGATGATTAATCGCCTGAAGTACGAACTCCATTCCCCTATCCTGATATTCGGAAACCACCTGCACAAATGTTCAGTACTATGAGAAAAACTACATGGAAACAATCAAAAGAGAACCCCATCACAGATGAAACAGAGAAGTAATAAATGATGCAATCACTTCACGAATTCACATGGACGTCCGTAAGAGATTGATCTGTTCTGTTGGCAAGTTTCCAGCTGCACAGTCTCAATTAATCACTTTCCACTTCTAGTTCCTGATTTCTAGGCTAAAGGTATTTACAGTGACAGGTTTAGTGACTATCAACAACACAAGCATATTCCATTTACTAAATTCCAGATTCTTAGAAGGGCTAAACAGGATTGATTGAAGGCTCTAGCCCTAGATCTGGTCACTGAGCCCATGCCTGCCCCTTCCTTTCAATTCACTTTTTGGTTATACATGCTTGCTCGCCACATCAAGTGAGTCATTCATATTCAACTTCACTATGTGAGGCAGAGGAATGGTAACCACCAAAGATTGGAGAAATGGAAAAGGGTTCTTGAACTTGCAGGATACAAAAAATTTGGGGCTTGCAATTCTTACAGTTTCAGAACATGCGGTACAACTTCTCGAGCTGTGACCCACGAGAGTGATCTGAGAGAACTGCGGAAGGGAACCTCGAATCTGATGTGGCAAAATTCCAAGTGGTTGTTCATTGTTTGCACTTATATTTGCATTGGTATGCTCACCTTCGGCATGGATCCTGCTCAAAGAGAGTGGAAATAGGAACATCTCCTGGAATGGGGGGAGAAAAAAAAAAGAGAAAAAAAAGTAGATTCTCCCAACTACAAAATTTCTGCTGATTTATTTACCCATGAGGATGATGCAGAATCCCAACCAACAGTTCGACCGCAAGAGCTGAAGCAATAGGTGCTAAGCCTGGACGTGTGACAGTGCATTGCTGGTCAAGAGTGCGATTTGCAGTTGACTGCATCGAGAAAAAGGTATTAAAAGCCGAGCATCAAACAGAAAACCACGCCCAAGTATCGATTGCATTATATTCTAGAATATTACGTCAATTGGTGCAACAACGTCATTGCAGAAGTAACAGCCCAGCCTCTGCAGCTTATTATTATCAGAAAGTGATGCGGTGTCCACACTATCAGCTGTACCACTCAGAGTTTGAGTTTTCAAGTTGTTTGAAGAGCTAAAAGGACCCGCTCCATGCCTCATAACCAAGAAGCTATCAAATCCTAAAGCAGCAGTTATGGTGATCTGTAGGAATCAGGAACAAATAAATCAGGGTCATCAGCAGGCGCTAAAATATTTAACTGAAACTATGGAATACAGAATTCAATCTGAAGAGTATGTCCATCACTATGAGTAAGTATGCTATGGGGACAATAAGACAAACAGAAATCCAGTCTGCACAGAACATGAACAAAAAAAATGGAAAACAAAGAATAAGGAGAGAGAACCTTGCTAGAAGCAGCCGAAAAGAGCGTGGGTAGCCACCGACTTTCCCTGGTGTCGGTCAAAAGGAAAACTACATCATGAGAACTAATCAAGTCATGTAGGCGTCTACAATCATTCAGGACACTTTCTTCTTCTTGGCTAGAAACAGGATGCCCAGGCATAGGTATAGCCATTACGACACCTTCTGCTTCCTGAAAAGATTCAGAGCGACTAAGGTTCAACTCTTATATTAACCAGTTCATGGAAAGCAAACCATTAAGGAGGCATTTTCACAGAGGGTATTCATGTAAACGGATGTAAATATTACATACCACAGCTGGGAATATCTGCTTGAGATTTTTGACAGCTGAAATGGCTTTAAACTCACCACCATTCAAGCAGTCATTCAGTGTATATAATGACTGCCTCAGGGGATTTGACATTGCCACTTTCCCGCTATCAACTAGGGTAATTTTCCTGACACCCCAAGCCTACAAGTGATCACCGTCATTCAAGACAAGTATGAAGAGTGGCAATGGCAAATGAAAAATAATTTCTCCAGGACTCACCATAAGCATGCGTGCAACCTGGCATCCAAGGGTGCCGGCCCCCAACAGAAGGCACTTAGTAGCAGATAAGACATTTAAGTCCAGTGAGGGCAAAGCACGCCATCTCATCAATTTCAAGTTCAAATCCGCAGCAGATATGGCTAACCTGTAATTTAAATTTTCACAAAACTAAGTACACAGATGTTGGCACAAACTTAAACAAGAGATTATGGAAACATTATACCTTGTCGGATCCATCGCTTTGGCAAGGTTGACACACTTTGATCCTTTTTTACCCATGTTGTACTCCCACCCAACAGCATTAGGCACAGAGTTACGATCCTTCCAAACTAACAAAAATGGGACACCACATATTACAGAGATGATAAAGAGAAAAACCCTAATCCTCTACAAAGCTTTTACTAAGCTTCTGTGCATCTACCTTCTGGAACTGATATTAGGGCTTCGCCAACAAGGGACATTCTCATATCTGCAAAACCACGATTCTCCCGAAAACAGAGAAAGTGAATCCTTCTGATGTTCCATTTGGTGAAGATAAGTGCAAGGTAGTTGCGAAGAGGCCAACCAGGATTGTGGGGCAGATGGCATGGGTCATAAAAACCAAATAACAACTGCATATAGAATGTGGAGAAATCTTAACAAAGATATCCACTTGTCATAATCAATCCCTTCTTCAGAACTTCAATTGAACTGACCTTGTGACCATTGCCTTTGCTGTCTTCCCAGTCCTTCAGATGTCTAATTGTCACAGATGAATCCGAAGCAATACTTACCAAGAAGAATGGCACATCTGCAGAAGACTTTATGGCTTATTTTACCATAAGGATAATAAGGAACACTCAAGTAGCAATCAAAAGGAACATAACAAATAGAAGAAGGCGCACCGGCAGTTAAATTTGAATTTCTCCATTCCTTACAAGCAGCTGACAAGGACTCTGTCTACACGATTAAAGAAGAATTTTAATATCAAGGAGGAACTCTCTGAAAAAAAGAATTTTTTGTCTAGCCAAAAGAATTCACCTCCTCTGGGCTAAGCCACTGTGAAGCTGGCTTGATACCAACCAAAGTTGCTGCAGGTTCAAGGACAAGAGCAGGAAAAGCAACCCAATAATAAAAGTTCCACTTTTTGAGGTCTGCAAATGAGATGATGAGAAACCTTGAAAGCACTGCACTATCCTCTAAAGCTTTTCCTGAATGAATATCGTCCCAAATCTACTAAAAAATCAAAAGAAGCTATTAAAAAAGACATCAAATAATATCATTTCCTGCTATTGATGCAACAGAGGAAGCAAAGTCATTCAGCATTCTGCAAATGTACTTTTTCCAAAAGACTAGAATCAATCACAAGTTTTAGCATGCTACAAATGCCCATACAGGCTATATGCATAAAACACAAGTGGATCAGATCAGTAAATTGGACTACTACTTTTTTTTCTTCTTTAAATGTCACAAAAGTGCATAGGACATCTGACCAAGACACAGCGGAAACTAGCAGATACTACTAAATGGAGCTTCAGGGCCATATGAGAAGATACCTTTTTGGCTTCAGCCTTTAACAAGCTCTGTTTGTCAAGAGACTGGTAGCCCTCAAAAGTATTTGTGTTGTAAATCGTGCCTGGCACAGAACACTTGTTCCTATTCCCAAGACTAACCAACGATGTGCATGCTTGTTCACTCGCTTCCATTGGCAAAGACTCAGTGAGCAGAGAAAGATGATTAGATACCTGAGCATGTGAACAAGGTGCATAGAAACCTGCAATGTTAAGTTGAGACTTCAATTATCACATTAGATAGTGGGCAAACCTTCTACTCTATTCCAGGTAATCCAAAAAGTATGTGAAAAACAGGGGACAAAATGTCATTGACGAACAGAAATTGAGGAAAGCAAACATAAAATAAAGACAGTTCTCAGATCTCAGCATGAGCTCAAAATATAAAAGAAGGATACTAATTTAACAAATTGCTTCATAAGAGGTAAAGATGAAAATTTAAATAAAGTCATCACCAAGTAACCCTGCCAAGTCATTTCTTGTCGAAGAAATATATATGATAAGAATTTTTTGCCAAGTTCGTAGCAGATATTCCAGCTTGCACACAATCAAAAGAATGTATTCCCTCGGTTCACCTGCTCAGCAATATATAATCAACATCCAAGAAACAAAATAGGGAAGAGAAAATGCAATACCAGAAATGGGAATAGGAGAGTCATCAATGCCTAATTTGTTGAGCTTGAGAGAAGACAACCGATGCCAAAAACCCTCATCCACAACACTCTGAAACGGTGCAAACTGGAGTATAGGCTTCTTCTCTGAAGCATCAGCCATTTTGTGCTTCCTCTCTTTATCTAAATCTTGACAGCACAACTGTAGATTGTAATATTACAATTCTTGTCCTCCAATCGAGTAAAACTCAAGTGTATTTTTCTTGATTCAAGGGGGAACGGTGGTTTACTCATAGAGGTATCTCTGTAATGCTATCCAAGACACAACCAATTTCAAGCCAAAGACACCTGATCATGGACAAACCGTGTCAGAACAAAGAATCACTGAACTGCCCAAGGCACTAAATATGATTATTCAACATGAAATAATTCAGTTTTCAAGGTGTTGATTACACAGAATACCATGGGAACAGTGGATTAGGAAAAACGTTTCCTCAATTGGCTATTTAACAAGTGCCTGGGGGCACACCCTAACAAATATCAAAAGCAAAACTTTTGATTCAACACACAATTCTCAACTCAACGAAAAGGGTAACACTCAGACAAGATTAGCACTCTCTTCACAAGACGAATCTCGACGAAGTTTCCCAGATTAGATCCCAATGAAACTGAACTTTCGCCTACACTCAAATCCTCCAAACTCTCTTTGCAAGCCAACCCAGAAACACGTTGGAGATCAACAACCGTGAAATTAAGCTAAAACCCATCTCCATGTGATCAAAAGACGCAGGTTCACTACTTCACATGCATCCAATTCCACGGAACCCACAATCTGCAGCACCAACAGCAAGAAAGTCCAACATGCGGGAAACATAAAATAACTGATTTTGACGACGAACAGCACTAATAGAGTGCGTGACGATGAAGCTTCTCAGATTTAAATCAGCAAAACCCATGTGGTAGATGGAACAAAAAGCGTAAAAAGATTGCGTCGACGAACAAGAACCACGAGAATCGACAACCTCTGCCGGGCCAATCTCTCCGACGACTCGGAGGAGGCTAGTTCCCGTTCGCCGGTGGGCGGTGCCGGCGGCGGCGGGCGATGTCGGCGGTGGCGGGTGGTGGGTGTAGAGCGTTCCGGTCCTTGCGTGGGGCCGAGACGAGGCGTGGAAGCTGGAACTCCGTTTCAATCTTTCGTGTTAGCTTTAGAGGCCATGTGGGACAAAGCTTGGAGGACAAGAACACTTGCAGGCCGCAGGTATAAAGAAACACGAAGTAGGAGGAGACTTTCAAGTCATGTTTGAGTAATTTGTCTCCAAAAGGATATATGATTTAAATTAGAATTTTTTTTTTTGGGTTGATCCTACGCTACTCCTAGTCTAACTCTTACTCTCAGACTTTTGCCTTACCTCCTTACAGACGTGAGAGTCGAAACCCACTCCTAAAACTAATTCGTCCCCACCCCAACCCTGAGAAGTAATAGAATGTAAATGTAGAAAAAATCTTGTTATATATATTTTAGAATATTTCCTACAAGTATATATACATAATTGAAAAGAACATCTTGATGCAAGTTGAGTTACGGAAAAAGTCATAAACTTATTGCAGATAATTCTATTATAAATATTTTTTTTCCAATTTCATCATAAACCTTGTGTATTTGTGCGAATTCAATTAATAAAATATTATTAAAAAAAGCCTATGTTAAAGCTAGCCGATTAAAATTGATCGGATGGATTAAATTAACATAAATGCAAAATGTTTATAACTAACTTGACAAAAAAATGAATTTATGACAGACTTGTCATATGGGCTGGATTTGTATTCATTATCTTTTACATTTTAGGATGTGAATTAATAGCTCGTATGACCTATATTTTGATTAAAAAGAGGTGTTAATTTATGAATAAAGGAAAGAGGGGACATTCAGTCGATGACGTCACGGTGAGCTCTAGAAATTAAATTAATACATATTTTTTGCTTCTTTGTCATGCTCAGTTTAATGTAAAAAATGCTTTGATGAAACAAGTTTCGAGCAAATGGAAAGAAAAATAAAAGCGACGAACAGGATATGGGCTGGGCCTTCGTAAGCACGCGTGTATACCTATCATATTTATCAACTACCTAACATAACACCCATAATCTTACGTTGAACTCTTAGGTATTATAAAAATTAGAAAATACCCAAGATTTTGACCTTGATTAAATTTGATCATTTGATAATTCACATTGTCAATACATATGAATCATCAATTAAGAATACTAATTATGGTAAAATGTAGATTTTTTTTTTTCCGATCAACCAAGTGTATTCTTGTACTTTAGAGGAACTTGGCAGGCCCTAGTGAGTTCAGAGAAACCCCATATACCTATAAAACCCCCTATTTGGAGTATGAGAATTTCAAACTCACCACCTTCCCACTCTCACGTGTGAATGGTGACCACTGGAACAAGCCTCTAGCGGTGTAACATGTAGAATTTTAAGACATACTTATTAAATTTTATGGTATTATCGAAGAACCGTCACAATGGCAGAGTGCAGTTCGCCAAATTGGAAAGGGAAACCTTGGTATTAACATGAAAAATATGCTGTTCCCGACATCCACAACAGAAGCTAACAACAGTAATTGCAAAACTTCATGCTGATTGATCCTCCTCGGTCATGTTGACTATGCACCAACACTGACTATTCACAAGTATAACCAACTCTCCCTTTCAGTTAGCTTATATTATGCCAAGTATCTCATCAAGGTTGGATTATCCTTGTCCCTCTCTAGGTATTCTCGGAAGATCAAACCTTCGATCTGCTTCTTGATCGCTCTCACTTCCGGCTGCAAAACCAAATTTTAGAAGTTAGAGGACAGGGTGATTTTAGAGCAGCAACACGAAGTTAACATGAGAAAGCACTGTTTAAACCACCGACACTTCTCACGAAAACCTCATGTAAGAGAAGCATTCATCATTCATGCCCATTGAATAACACAAGTGCTAACCGCAAAATCGCTCAGTTTACCAATCTTGACAATAAAAGGTGTCAAGAGATGCACATGCAGAAAAGAGAAAATATAAAATATTAGAGATACTTCAATAGCAATTTCCACTGCTCATACTAAAGAAAGAAAATGCTAGAAAGGAATGATCTCAAAGATTTGCAATTTGTTTTCTATATTAAGGCCATTGGTCACCATCTTAGAGTCCAGGTCTGACTGAATTAGCTTATATTCCAGACACGTCTACTGAGAACAGACCAAAAACAAAGAGAAGAACCAGTTGCACCTTGAAGAGGCGAGACAGCTGCTCAATACACTCTGCAACTAACTGCTGATGACTTAAAACCTTGCGCATCTTCATTATCCGCACAATTGAAGCGTCAATAGCAAATCGCCTATCTCGGTCAACATCTTCAATTGTCTTCCTCCTATCTTCTGCAGGTGGAAGGGAAATCTACAGCACAGGAAAGATTTAGCCATGAAACGAAGAGAGAAGGAAATACAAAAAGGCACACTTGATGAACTTAGGTCAATCCCACAATCCAAATGCAGACCTTGATTCGCCTCATTCTATCAGTGAACATTGCATTGAACTCAAACTCATCAGTGGCCAAGATTGTTTTTGTACTAGGGTACTTCTTTAAAATCTTGTACTTTGCACAAGAGAGGGAATGCAGCACTCTCATTAAGTCATTCTCTGCCATGTTTGACTGTGCCTTGATATCTTCATACCCAAATCGATCTGATCCATTAAATAGCAGCAGAATGGCAGCCTGGACAATCGCACACACCAAACATTGGTTCTGAGAGACATTCCATCCAAAACATGCTAGCTTTCCATGATACAGAACTTTAGTCATACCTGATATGTTGACATGATTAGTTCAATAGGTTTCGGCTCAAAATTGCCATTAAGAGTGCAATTTCCTAATGAGTAAATCCATGTGAGTTTCTGGTTTTTCCTCCTCCTTTGAAAGAAATCTGTGAAAGCTTCCATGCTCTTTACCTGAAAGCAAAATAATTTGAAAAGTTCAAAGTCCTGGGGAAAAGTGTCTGATGTGATACTAAATCAAGCAGGGTCTACGTTTCAATAATTACCATCTCAGAGGGAAGGTTGAGATCAGTGGTTTTGGTACTTGGCCAGAATCCACTAGTGAGGACTCTCACTGTCAGATCTACACCAGGGTTTGCAATTTTGTCACTCGAAAGATACTGCTCAAACTCGGTCTTGACATCCTTAGTCAATTCCAAATCCTTGACCTGCCAAAATCATGAGAAGCTCAGTGACAGGAAATATCATTACTGAGTCAAAATTTAGCCACAAAATACACTCACCATGGTCTCCATCTTTGAAGTGAAGTATCGCCCATATTGCTGCTTAAACTTAGTCAAGATCCACTTTTCATGATCTTCATCAACACTCTGATCAACAAGTAACCGCCGAAAAAGTTTTCTCCTACAAACCATTGACGGAGTTTAGAAGATGTCGATGTTTCAATAAAGAAGGATTTGTATTGACTGATATACATTCTGAGCGGAGCCAAATAAAAACAGAAAGAAATAGGGTCAGATATACCTGTAGAATTCAGCAAATAAGTCTCTGTCGCCAACGTAAGCAACCAATTGTACAACCTGAGGATATACTATGTAAGGATATCTAACACTCCCAATTGATAGAAAATTCTTGAGAATTCGTGGACTCTCTACCTTTCCGAGCGCTTTCTCGACCGCTTCATCAGTTAGTTTCCCATTTCCACCTGCCTTGAGGATATTGTCACAGTAAATTGCTAGCATTTCCCCACTTGAGAGACCAGAAGGACCCCAGTTGAAGAAAGTCCTGAAACTTTCATTAAGGGCCTGTAAAAGGATCGTAATGGATTAATTATTGATAACAAGAGATACTTGACATGAAGTGCTAAAAACATGTTTAACCAACCAACACAGTGCCAAACAAACCTTGTGAAACAGAAAGTGGTTTGAGAAACAATTAGTAACATATGCCAGATACTTGTGATGAAGCTCAATTATCTGCACCACAAGAACCTGAAAGATGCATTGCTAAAGTAATTAAACTCTCAACATAAACCCTGTTAAAAGCTTTTGGCCAGATATTTACCTGCTGCCGTGCTGAGATCTCATCTGAAGCCTGTATACATAGCAGGCAAATGTTCAAATTTAAATCAGAGGAAAATCACTCCACATGGTTTCAAAAGTTTTGGCCCAAAATCAGATGCTGAATAAATGTCATTGGCAAAAACAAGCATGTATGATACGTGTAAGTTTAATATAGGGACTTCTTCCCACGACTTGATTTCATTTCTCCCGTTTTATTTTCTCCTGTACACTGCATGCTACACTGTTCAAGGGAAGGGGCAATCACTGCAGAAAGAGCAGGTGCAAGGCAAGGATTTAATTGGCTTCACAGGAGAAGAAGAGGTGCATCAACAGAAAATTTGCCAAATGTTCTTCAACTTTCACAGTATAAGGCAGAACCTGGTTTTGACAAGAGCTTGGGTGAAAAAAAAAAAGTCTGTCTGGACGCATGCTGTCAACAAATTTATCCTGAAGATCCTATCCTCCCAAAAACATAAACATGAGAAACAGAGTTTTGGATTTCATGCATTGCAGTGTAATCAAATTTTTCTTTCGAAATCCTTCCTACAATATGTCCCTTATTTACTAGCTTCATTTTGTAATGGGACAAGATATCCGAGGTTGTCTGAAATAATTCATCAATTAGTAAGCTAGGAAACGAATAAGAAAGTTGATGACTGCAGGGTCTCTATGAAGCCGCATTCTCATCATGAAAGGACTACTCTCCTAAAAATTTAGCTTAATAAAGTTGAGAGCAAGGAGTATTTCTGTACTAAGGCAGTCCTCTGCCAGCCATGTGCGCGTCCTGGTACCATCTTAACAGTGCCAAAAGTATAGAAAAGAGAGGGGAACAAGATCCGATTTCAGAAGCAGGGTTCCCACTGATGCCTCACAAGATATGAATACAACAATACAGAAGCAGCAATGACAACCGTAAAGGTTTTCCAACTAATTGGGATGGTCAAATGAATCATCTCAATCCATTATGCTCAATTCATCACCATTCGTTCAATAAAAATCTATGAAAGAAACAACAGGAACAATATGCTTGGCTCTTCAGAGAGAAAAATAGTTATCTTACAAACTCAGAAAAGATGACAAAGGCAGTTTGTGTTTCTTAAGTCTTTGTTTCAATGGTTCAGTGGGTTAACGAGCGAAGTTTAAAAGAACAACAACCGTTAGTGGACATCACTTAGTACAAACAGATTTAGCATCATTTTTTCAGAGGGCAATGGTTATTCTTTCTTTTCCCCATTGACTCAGTACTTGTTCCCGCAACACAGTTTCAGCTCATTACTGAGCAGGACCAAAGGAAAAAGGACAAACTTTGTTTTCTGATTGACAGAAACTTCCATTAGACGAATGTAATGAAAAATATCGGCAGCAGTGTACTTTGAGCTACTTTAGCAAAATGCATTTGACAAACCTTGTTGCTTGCAGCATCTTCACCCTGCGAGACTAAGGCTGTGCCTTCAGCAATAACGTGCTGCCAAAAGAAAATGGAATAAAATTGCTGCAGACCATGATCATATAAAAGCAATTACAAAACTAAGACGAGATACAAACCTCTTTAAACATATTGGCTACAGGCTCCAAGAACTGAGATATTTTATGATTACAGTACATCCTCGTAAGATCCTCCATCTAGAATTCAAACTAAATAGTTAGAAATTATTAAACGATACACATTCCTCAACTGGTTGGTAGATTATTCATGTATCCCAACGCTAGGACGCACCTTATTATCTTTAACTAATGCAAGCGAGTAAGACAGCTCCATTTCAAGTAGCTGTTTTGAGTAGACTGTGAAGAGCTCATGATGGACTATCTACAAAGTACAGAAAGATCCTTTAGTTTGCACAGCAAATGAAGAGCTCAAAAGGTGAGCTCTCTATGAAGTACAGAAAGATCATTTAATAAGATCATAGAAAAGATGTCTAATAGTATCCTGCATATAGAAATCTAAGAAACCTTCAACTGACAAGTAGCAAGGGAAAGGCTTATATCATTTTGTTGTGTTTGTTTCACTGACAAAGGTTCCCTGAAATGATTTTCTAGACTTTCATGTTTTAGGTTCGATACAATAGATAGTCAACACAAAAGAATTCACAGACAAAGATAACATCCATACTTAGGATTATAAGAATGGAATTCCATCTTCAAAAAGAGGGAAGTGTTTCCAAGATATAACAGTCTTCCACGGATGCTCGCAGAGAGCTTCAATCTGAGCTCTCTCTCCTCTCCCTCCCTCCCTCCTGTTCTACACTTCTCTTGAGTATTTTTTGTAGCTTTAGTTCACCTCATTGCAAACTCAAACCTATTTTATCTTCTTCAAATTGATTTCAAAATCAACTTTAAGTCTTCACATATGAGAAAACTCGATATGCCATAGGCCTGCTGGATTAAATCATCATCTGTCATATGATTTTTCCCTTAGTCATGTGATTCATATTGTCAGAGGATGGCAAGAAGGTGTTTGTTAGACACCAAGCTAGGATGTATATATATTTAATTCTTTTTTCTGGTGTAGTAATTGGGAAATCGTAACATCATACTCTATACAAGCAATTTAATATTATTGCGATAATTCATTTTAGGAACTCAATATTATTATAACAAAGAGAATTACTTTTGAAAGCAATCAAGCACTGAAAAACCTTTTCTGTCTCACTTTCAAATACAAAAACTAGACAATGAAAAACTAGTCGTGTTCCCTGAAAATGATTATGGTGAAAAAGTTTTCCTCCATCATTAAGTTTTCCGCAGAACAAGCTCACTCTAATTTACAGGCATATCAACAGTTTCCTTAAACATCAAGCATATAATTAAGTTCCTAGCATTTCAGTTCAAGGCAAAAGTTTTTGCTATTAATTTTGCTCTTTTTCAAAAGGTTCATTTTATCAATTGAAAATATAAATGCACACGAGTAATAGGAAAACCTAAGCAAAAACTAACTTCTGCCAAGTGCCAATTATATTCTAACCTCCATCAACTTCCGCTCACTCCTTGATAATAGAACCTGTGAGATTATTTCTTTCTCCTTTTTCAAGCATTCTTCGACCTGTAAAAAATTAAATTAGGTGTTATAAAGTGCAGATAAATATTGATATTCCCAGTTCCATATATAGAATGCACTTCTACCAGTTACCTTTGACCAGTAACTGTGACATATATCCTCCACGTGACTGTATTCCTGCCCGATCCAACTTGATGCCTTACGAGAATAATAGATCCTAGTTTCCTCAAGCAAATATACTTCAAAGTCTTTTTCATAAAAGTCACTTTGTATTTCTTCGAATCCACATTCAATATAGACATCTAAGACATTCTTCAGCAAGGATTTGTCAACTTGATTGCCATCACGGTCCTGATTAATCTGCTCCAAAAGCATGAGATACTAAAAGTGATCTACTATGCTCTGTGAACTAAATAGGTGAACTGTCATAAACGATGCTTACCAGTGCAATTACTGCATCTCTAATTTCAGATTTTATTACTAGGAAGACCTGAAATGATAAACAATGTGAAAGTTTCAAACTACATAAATTAGAAAAAGGAAGGCTCCGATGAAATTCTAGGCTCAAGTTAGGGATTGTCATTCCATGCAATAATTTATAAAGCTGACCGAACTGGCCCAGTAACAGGTTCACAGTTGGTTTGGTCTGGTTAATAACCTTAAACAAGAGTTGGTCAAAACTGATCAAAGCAGGGTTTGAGTTTTGACATGGGTGAAGCAGCAAGCCACAATTCAATCAGGCCCATTGGAGAAAATCAGTCTCACCAAAAAAAAACCGGAAATTTCACACGGTTGAGTTGGGAACCAAAGGCAGCCAGCCACTCAGCTGTGGCTTTGTTTCCTACTCTTAATAATTTTTGTTTCTTCATTCTTTCATTGGAAACAAACTTGGGGGCAAAATTGGAGAGAAAAAAGTATGAGCGTCAGATCTATAGATTGGAAGATTATGTGAATGCGTGCCCCTCCACCATATTCATTTTGTATTACATATGCAATGAACATATTTATACTGTTCATGGGTAGAAACGAGGAACTAGAGGCCTAACAGGTTTTTACGCTGGTATGGTCATGGGAACGTACAACTTAGAGGTAATTTGTGCTACATTGAGGTGGCTTACCTTACTTTTGAAGCGACTAATTCCGATGTCCCTGAGTGAAGGCAAACTTCTCCGGGAAATAAAATAGCGGTCCAGGTAATGAAAAACTCGCGCAAGCCATCTAACCATCACTTTATGATTCTCCCATCTTTGCACAAACTCCTTCAGCAGAAACTCATTGTGTTTACATCTTAAAGATGGCAACACCTTCAGCAAAAAACAGAACAACAAAGGCTTTGTCGTGAGAAAGTAAAATAAAATAAAAAAAAAGGATCTAAACTATTAGCACGACCGTCAACCGATTGAGCATCATCTTTTAATTTGAAGAACAGACTTCTTACTTCACCAAAAAGGGCCAAATGTTGATGAAACTGTCTTTCACTTGAAACTTGGTAATTAAAAATTAAATCTCTTGTTTGTAATTGACATGATAGATAGTCAGGCAATGACAAGATCGATCTAAGGGCATGCTTTTCACAAACCCACAGGAGACGATGTCATCACTGAAGTAGCCCTGCAACAATGATCCAGGTACGAGTGTCCCTTTATCTAAGTTGGAGGGAAAAATAGTATAATGCAAGGAATGCATGAGCAGTAAATAGCCAGAACTTAATAATTTTAGTCAGTATACCCTGTATACAGTATACTGCACAAAGACACAATGATCATGTCATAGTGTTACTTCCTCTGTTCCTTTTTTAATATGCACCTTGACACATGCACGGGAGAGAAAAAGAGAGAGAGAACAAATTCTAAGATTAAAACTTCCATTGCCCTAAAAGAGTACAAATGAAGCAGTTGCTAAATAACTGTTCAAAACGTCATCGAATCTAATAAGAGAATATTAACGGTCAGCTTACTGAATACTAAATTTGCTGCAATTACAGACAAATCTTATCATCAAGGGTTCAGAATCCACAAATGTGCCTGCTTGCTCAGGAATAATGAAAGCCGACATTTAAATCTCTCAGGCAAATAATCAGAAGTTTGCACCACTTACATGTTTTTGATATTTATCATTCGACGAATAGCTCTGAATAACATATGGATACAGCATAAACCAAGATCATATCATAGACAAAATGACAAGAACAAAGTGCAGGATTCTCACCGTCTGGAGCAGATACTCTCCAATCTCCTGCCCATATCTGTCGTAAAGCTGCTGAGAATAATCATGGGGCGGCTTTTGAGTGCACATGTTGTAAACACTCCTGCAGTTTCAATTCCATTAGGGAAAACAATGGAAAAAAGAATCCCATCAGCCGACATTGAACAAAGACAGTAATTCGCAGCTAATCGAGGGGCAACAAAGGCTGAGTAATTACGCATAAGTCATCATGAAATCGTCTGCGCTCATCGGCGTGTCGTCGCGCCCCTCAATAATGTTCTTCAGCTTCACTAGCCCCTGTTCCACATGCCCCCACCCCACATCGAGGTCCAGAGGAGGAGTACTCATTGCCGCAGGAATAATACACCCGCCACGACCAACACACACACCTACGACAAGCTTGATCAAAGAAACCACCAGACATCAATCAACAGTTCGCCCGCGCGGCATTTCTTGTTTCTTGCAAGAAACAACTCAGCAATTTGCCCAGGGAGCAAGCAATAACTTTATCAACTACGACGTTAACTCGGTGAAAGAGAGACTCAATTACACATGTGCCCATCCGGGGAAGTCGCAGAAACTCTCCAAGAGAGACCCGCGAAGAGAATTTCCCGGACGGCATGAACGGAGGCGAGTCAGGGTAATCTGTACTTACTTTCCAGAAGAAGAGTGTGGGAATCGCTCAGCTTGATCGGCGGCCCGCGGAGAAAGAGGGGCTCCCCTCGTGGGGCGGCTGCTCTCCGAGGTGGGTTCGGGCCGGAGAAGCTTCCCGCGGCCGGAGCTGACGCCGGCAACGAAGCGGACGGCGAGTGCCTCTTCGGTTCTTGCTTCCGCGAAGCAGTGCAGGCTGACGATGGAGGTGCCCTTCCGCATGTTGACTCGAAATTGCAATTATGTAAGAATGTAACGGCGAAAGACCCCAAAGAACGAGACAAAAACCATTTAATTTGATACGAGATACGAGACTTAATTACCTGAGGTGTCATCCATGCCCAAAAAATTGAAACTCGAATCGTTAAAAAAAATGTGAGGTGTTAGTGAATTTCATGTGAATCCCGTCAGTTTCGACGGTCCGATTCAATTTAGCATCTATATCATGTTTATGGACTGATTCATTAGATATCAAGTATCGCTGACCACCGTTTTGTTTCTCGAGAGTATTTGGAAAGAAAAAATTGACATGATCACAATTAGATCGAAAGAATAATTATGTGTGGCGTGTTAGGGAAAGTATGTCTTAATCGAGAAAAATACACTAATCAACGAGACTTATATAAAGTAGATTATTAATAGAAAATTTCGATACTCACTAATCAAGTAAATTATTTATTATTAATTTTTCTTTTCTTTTTTTCCTTTTTGGCGAGGGCCGGTAGCTATTGGTAAGGGCTTAGCAACTCTCATCAATCGTTGATAAGGGCTATTTCACCTAGGTAACATCATCCCCCACCAGTGGCTGGTGAGGCAACCCTAGCACAAATTTAGCGAGGGTCAATCTTGCCGATGGCCATGATGGTGGACTCCTCTAGAGTGAGGGTTGCCTCCCCTAAGCGAGGTGATGTTGCTCAAATTTGGCAAGGTCATCCCTTGCCTATGGAGGTTGAGTACAACCGGCGAGGGTGGTCCTCACTAGATTGGGTGAGGATGACCTTGCCCAACACTCTATGAGAATTGGCCATTGTGAAGAAAAAAGAAAAATCAGAAAAAAAAAGAAAAAAGAAAAAATAATTTTATAAAAGAGGTAAATAATAAAAATACTATTCACTTTTAACTTTTGATATAACTACTTTAAATTCTTTATTTGAAAAAATAGTAATACTTTAAACCTTTATTTCCGGAATTTTATCATCAAATTTTTACTGAACTGAAAAACCGTCGCGCATCGAAGGATGCCTAACGCATCGGCCGCGATGACGTCACGCCCCGGGGCCGGAGGTACATATTCACCAGCAGCCTATCCCGGACGCGGTGGTTCCTCTTGAGTTCCCAGCTTCAGCGCTCTCGAAGGAGCTCTCCAGCTTCCCTCCAAAGGTCCGTCCCTCTCTCTCTCTCTCTCTCTCTCTCTCTCTCTCTCGATCTGAGCACGCTCCTCTGTAGCCCTAGCGCTCGCGCCGCCGTCGATCCGATCGGATCCGCAGGCGGATCGTCCTTACCTCTTCCCGCGCCGCCGGCGTCTCCGTGCTCGTTCCGGCCTTCCCTGCGCCGGAATCGGAGCGCGATTTGATCGTCCCTCCGGCATTCGCGTGCCGACGATCGCGGTGCTCTCTGCTCTGAACTCGGTTCTTGTTTGAGTTTGGGAATTGAGAAAGATACGGGCGGATTTCTTTCAGGGACCGGGAATCGTAAGGTTTGGACCGCGGTGATAAGCAGTCTCCAAGTGGGGGCGGCGGCGGCGGCGGCGGCGGCGGCGGCGGCTGTTTTCTTGGAAGCAATGAATACCAGAAGGTTGGTGTTTGCTACTTTGATTCGCTTATCTACTTCTGATCATGCTTCTCCGTCCAATCGCTATCGCAGTCTTTAATATCTCGAATGGACCAGTTTTGATTGGTTTTCTGCGTGTTGAATTGGAACTCATGGATTCACTGGCTTGTTGGGGTTTGAGATGGTGGTTGAAATGAACTGCTGTTGCTTGCTTTGTCTGATGCTACCATTAGTTGTTAGGGGAAATGTTCAGACGGGTTTTACTTGATGTCAATGCTTGTCTTTTATCTGACTGATCTATGGTAAAACTGAAAATTTCAAGTGTTTCGTGAGACATTGGTTTCTTAGGCATAATGAGTGGTTCATTTTTCTGAAGCTGCTAGAGTAATGGCATGCAATCTATAGCTTTGTCAGTGTAGCGAATAGATTTAAAACTCGTATTCCCCCGAGCAGGATCATCCAAAAAATTTGATGACTTGAATCCTAATGGTAGCCAACCAAATAATACTCTGGTCGACAATATGGAGAACTAAGCCTGGACAATAATAGTTGGTATAAGAGTGTAAATAAATTTCACTGTTTGTAAGATCGGAACTCACATTGATTGGAATTTTGGGTGAGTTCAGTTCAAGCAGTTGGAGTGAGTTGAGTGTAAGCTTGAAATACCTGTTGTTGGTCTTGCAAATATGATAGTCCTTTGACATGACAATATTCTTTTTTGTTGGTGACTGCTTTCCACCAAATCCTCATGGGAGCCACCTTTCATGGAGCACATATCCTCCCAAGCAGGGCTGTTCAAATTGCTTTCTGTTTTTTAAGTGAGGTCAGGGTATGGCTGGTAAAATTGGATGGTGATATCAGAGCTCAAAATCATTATATTGTGCCAACTACTAAAGAAATAGCTTGAAACATGCCATCCTTATCATTGTGAAATAACTTGTGCGAAATTGTGACAAGCACTAAAAACCAAAACATTAGTATAATCCAAGTAAATGTAATAGGCAAAAGAAATGATAGAAATGCAATTTTCTCATTCAACTTCATGTATAAAACAAACTCATTGGAGAGACAAGTCAAGGAAGATTAATATTCCATACTAATGATACTAAAAATTAATAGCAAAGGGCACTATTTCATCATCACTGCTGCTCGTCCTTGTTACCCTCGTTATAAAGGACACTCATGGAGCAGACTTTTGTTGGATGCATTGAAATGTTCGTATACGAAAGCCAAAACCTGGATTTATCTACTATAGTTAGGATAAATATAACACAATTCAATTGCTTTAGTCTTTTGAATTTCTTTTTGAAACATTTCAATTGGTTAACTTAACCTTATTTAGCTTAATATTTTACTCTTTTTGGGACAAACTTATAAAGTTGACAGAGATGAAAGCTAGTACAACTTAATAATTTTGTTCTATTTATACCATTTTACGGTTTTGAATGCAGTCCAGCCATGATCTTGTTTGAACGTAACTTTGGAAAAAGTTGAGATCATAAAGCTGATTTAGGATCATAAGTTCGTACCGTGACAGTCAAAATCGTGATTCCAACAAAAATACTTCATAAACTTCTCTTTTACAGTCTACCTAAAATTTTGCTATAATTTCCAGTTGTTAATTCTTGTTTTAGACCGTAGGAGACCTAGCAAATGGAAAAGTATTGGTAAATAAACAATGTGTAACAAGAAGAGTAAATATTTCTTGGTATACACTTTTGTAGGTGATATAATGTTGGTGGATGAACTACAAGCAAGAGTAAATTTGTCAAAGCTAGAATACTAGGAGTGTAGGTTCAGCAAGAGTAGAAGTTCGGCAACACTTGATGGGAATTAGTGATCAGAATTTCCAAAGACTGACCATGCTAAATGACTAGGATGCATTTGGCAAGAGATGGATATCTTGGCCATAGAGTACATATAGGATGGATGAAGTGGGGAAAAGTGTTTGGTGTTTTGTGCGACCGTTGAATACTGCTTGAAAAATTCTATAGGAATGCAACAAGGCCAACAATGCTTCATTGCATTGGATACTAATTAAACATCAACATGTTCACAAAACTAGTCTAGCAGATATGAGAATGCCTCGGTGGATGTTTAGGCAGATGAAAAGAAACAAAATTAGAAATGAATTGAACACACCAGATTTCGCAAGATGTTAGAAGGATGGTTGCCGACAAGATGAAGTAAACTGGGGAGGTATTGAGGAAAAGTAATAGTAACTCTACTGAGGAACAGACAAGACAAGCTTGTTTGATATGATTTGGTCATTTAGAACGTAGACCTCCTGTGCTCCAATAAGGAGATGTGTGATTGATGGATGGAGACTTCGGTTGAAAGGGCGGGTGAAGCCCTAAAAATACCTGAAAGCAGACTATAAGAAAAGTATGAGGCGCTTAGAGCTTATAAAAGACTATATTGAACAGTGGGCATGGCGACAAAAGATTCATATTATGGGGCCACCCAGTGGGCTGATAGTTTTTGTTGTTGTCATTGTTGCTGCTGCTGCTGCTGCTGCTGCTGCTGCTATGCGAACAGGGCGGATGATTTGTAATGTATTAAAATTAGGTTGCTAACGTGAAAATTAATTTCTGTTCAAATAGGTATTTTCAACTCTATAATTTTTCTGTTGGATTACATTCCTCTGGCATTTGAATAGAAAGAATCCAGCTGAATGGTGAAATTCTCGATTGCATTCCTGATATGAACAGAGAAAAGAACGAATCCTTGTCCTGATTGGAGTGTATGAATAATTGGTGCTGGTTATTCAAATGGTCTCAACTCTTGATTCACTGTCCATGCACTGCGAACCTAATTCCAGGGGATATACACTGTTGATTGATAAGAGGCTGGTCAAGGCTCAATATACTTTTTTGTTTGGTCACTGTCCTTGTCTTGTGTTTGCATAAAAGTGCTGCTGACGCTGTTTCTGCGATAAATTTGCTATTTCTAATATCTATGAGGAAGTTATGATGTTTACAATTTCTCAAAATCATGTCTGCTTGCTTTGACACCTTATCAGAGTGATGTTTCCATCTGTATGATGCTTTCAGTGTAATTCTTTGTTCATTAGTGTACAAACTGACTCAGTAATTTATGGATTAAGTTGACTTATATGAAATCAAGCCTCACTGTTTATTGTTCATGGGCTTGTGTTGACTTGCTAAACTTGATATGTTGAATAATACATTTGTCTGTAGGGACGTCCGTGGCAATAGAGCAGCTCTCTTTGATGGCATTGAAGAAGGTGGCATTAGGGCATCATCTTCTTACTCTTCTCATGAGATTGATGAGCATGAGAATGAAAGAGCAATGGATGGGTTGCAGGATAGAGTCAATCTTCTAAAGAGAGTGAGTGTTTTGAAGTGATATTCTATTGTTATGTGATCTTTTAATATGCATTAAACTGCTCAATGCCATATGAAGCTTCTTCTATAGTCATGCAGTTTTCACTTCTTTACCGGTGAAGTGAGGCACAACAAAGAAAATATGGATTTCACTAGCAATATATGGATGGAATTCGTATAGTGTATCCTTTTTGTCACATTGTCTGAGATGCAGCACTGTCCTTTATATCATCTGAAGCATGTTTTATTGTGAATTTTATCTTCCAATTCAGAGAGGAGATGAAAATATTTATTGGATGCTCTTCCATTTCTAATTTTCAACAAGAGTTATTGATGCATGTCATGTCAACAGTTGTCTGGTGATATAAACGAAGAAGTGGAGACACATAACCGCATGTTGGATGGAATGGTATGAATCAGCACCCCAAGTCCTTTCTATAGGTTATTTAATTCACTTAATGCAGGATTTTCAATATCACACCAACAAACAAGTTCTCTCTATAGTTTAGTTGACAGGGATTATATTTGTTCAGGGCAATGAGATGGATGCTTCGAGGGGAGTTCTGTCGGGAACGATGGATCGTTTTAAAATGGTAACTTATTGTCAGTCTCCCTCTCAATGGATTTGATGCTGCATCTCCCCTCTGTAAAGGGGTTAATATTTTCTTTTTGGTTGGCTTTGCATCAGGTGTTTGAGACGAAATCAAGCCGGAGAATGTTTTCTCTTGTTGCATCATTCGTGGTGATTTTCCTAGTTGTCTACTATCTCACTAGGTAATGGATCACAGTAGATTTGAAAGCTGCTAGAGATTAAAACCCGCCCCGGGGGGGTGGTGGAGGGGCTTTTACTGTGAACTCCTTACTGTAAGTAATACTGTTTCTGGCTTGTAAGTTCGTGTTCCTCTGTTTAAAGATCTCTGGATGTGTTTGAACTGTTGTCAAAGGCTTCGATGTTGTGTGGTAATAATAGTAGTAATAAAACCTGCCTAACTAATCCACGCCGTCTTTTCCTTCACAATCTATATATAAATATGTAAATGACTGTCTTTACATTGGTAAGGATGACTTGGGGTTTGCCATTTCCTCCAAGTGTGTGGCATCAGATTTATCTTAAGTGTTTCAAGTGCTTATCCTCATTCTGACTGTAAATCAAGTTATGGAAATAAGCGACAACAAATGATTTCAGGAAAGGATTTAGTACCTCTGCCATGAATCATGAAGATGCAGGGCACATTGGGAAGTTCGAACGGCATCGGTAGCCACTCATAAAGCCCATCGGGCGTCTTGAATGATATATTCCATCTATCATGAATTTTGAGCCTGCTTTGATGATGTTCGCTTTCCAAATCAATTTTTGAAAATTCCTTCGAACCAGCTAATTGTTCAAGCACGTCTTTAAATCATGGCATGGGAAGTATGTACTTGAGAGTGATTTTGTTTATAGCACAACTATCCACACATCCTCCAAGAATCATCCTTCTTCGGAGCAAGTAAAGCGGGACAAGCACAAGGATTTTTTGGCTCTCTCGCGCTGATCCCTTAGCCAGTAGCTCCTCTATCTGCCTTTGCATGATCCTGGTAGGTTCGATAAAGGCCCTCCTGGGATCAATTGATAAGCATCATGTCGAATGCTCCTCAAAGGTGGAAAGCCCCGTGGCGCATCGCCATCGACTATCTCTGCGAAATCCTCCAAAATCTGTTAAATTCAAGGGGAAATTGGCAAAATTCTGGGGGCTGGTCCTTACTCGCTACCTTGTCGATAAATGTATGTACGATTCTCATTTCTCTACTTTCGGCCTCAAAGCTTTTCCGCCGATATTAACCTTGTTGCACATTACCAAATTAGTCGCTCACCGGTACCCTCTTCTTTTAAGAGAATGAAAAGACTATTTTGGTTTGTAATGATGATCCATATTATGATCGTATAATGAAGTTTGGTCTAAACGAATGTGATTATCATCCATAGGCACCACATTGCGTCAAGCCTCATCGTTCGAACGAGGGGTGTCCAAAAACCCGACCCGACCCGATTCAATCTGAACACCACCCAAACATGAACCAAACCCAAAACAAGTTAAGTATATGTTTGGATAATATGCCATTAAAGTTGCCAACTTGGCATCTAGATTCTTTGGTCATTAATGAGGGGTTCGTGTATCGTTTTCCGATGTGTCCACGTGCCACAATTTCTAGAACTTCCAAGATATTTTTGACCTCCATCATGACCTTTGAAAAGTCCAGGGACGACCTTATCCTCCTTCATTTAATGAAGAGATTCTAGAATTCTCTTTTACTTTATCATTTTCTTCCTCAAAAGGGCGGTTTAGAGAATTCTATTGTCCAAGTTGATTCCGAGGCCGAGAAAGGGATCATTAGGTACACCTTGAAGAACCGAATCACATACACCTGAGATTCAGCCATCATGCCCCCACGCTTGCTCGATCTGTTCCTTTGGACGATCAGTCGGCCAAAGAGGTCAGTTTTTCTTTGGTTGGTTTGAGGTCAATCCTAAGTCTACCCATAGACTAGCATTAAGCCAAGGCACACATGGACCTTAGAATTTATGACGGAATAGCCGGGTCTATCCCTCAGCTCATTCCGGTCGGCACCTGATCTACCGGTAGGGTTTGTGGTCGGTGTATTATCGATCCACGATTGGACATCACCAATTTGAGATTCCTTTCCGATCACTAAGAATTAAATAGGGAATGATGAATTTTTCATCAGAAGACGATCACATTTGATCAAGTTAGATCGTCTGTGTATTGATGCATAGCTGGACAGAATCATCCGCAGCCAGGCACTATGACCGATCGGATTGACCTATGATCATCCGCCGATCCAAAATCATCTCGTGATCAATTCTTGTGATCGAAAAGTTATCTTATGAGCTGGTGATCCTATCCCATCAGTATGGTTAGTAGATAATTCACAGCCGACACCTCGACCAATTTGTGATCGGTTGGTTGATTGGTTGGTTAGTCGATCGGTCAAACCATGACCAATCCATGATTTCTTGCTGATCGAATTGGTCAATCCATGGCCAATGGCCCATAATCGATCCTTTTTGGACCTTATGGCCAATCCTTACGAGCTCAGAATCAAGGATGTTACACCACTAGTCATTCAAAAAGGCCTCAATTCATCTTGAAGGCTGTCTTCTATTCATCACCTTTCATGGTAGGATCTTCGATAGAGCTTTCATTCCGTTGCTTGCTCTCACGATTGCTAGTTCAACATCTACGGCCACCGCTACACTCCCTCTTTCCTCCACTCGTGCCGTTGGCGCCCAATCATGGCCGCCCATCTTGTTTGGCGATGGGCGACTTGGTCTTGCAACTCTTGAGGTCGCATTCATCGCGAGAGCAGCCGATTCCACTCAGCCCATGTCCGTTGGCAAGGTGATTATCCTCAATGATGAGTTCTCTCTAGCCAAGGTCTCGCTTTTCCTCTTCCTCTTTGTGTTTTCCATTTCGGGCTTCGATTTTGACTAATTTTCATGAGCTCTGCATTCTTGCATGTGGAGTGAGCTCGGGTTTCTTGTTTGTCTGAGGTCAGAGTTTGATTGTTTTCACGGTTGCTAATTTTCTTACACGCTAGATTTGGAAAGTGATCAAAAGAGCTCTGGTGGGTAGTTGCTCCTCCGACGATCTAAGGTCAATCCGAATAGGACTAGTTCTTTCTTGTGGTTGGATCGGTGGTCCAACCATTCCGCCCTAGTCCCTGGCAATCTAATCCATCCCTCAAAGTCTTGTTTGTGTTCCAGCAACGTCCATTTTGTCCGATTGTGTCTAAACTCGAAGATAGATGCAAAAAGTAAACGTTTTAACCTATTCGATGAGGCGAGATCGGCTTAACCGATCGGGGCTTGGATTTCAGTTTAGATTTACATAGTATGCTTAGATCTAAGATTGATGATGTTATTGGATGATTCACTGTGGTTTGATGTTCATTGATGATGAACTTGTGGTTGACTGAACTTGATCTTCATTAATATGCAATTTTGTACCTCTGTGATGGACTTATTGTTTTGGCTGAAATGAGGTAGTAGATGAGGGTTTTTTTTACCTCAAGTCCTTCTAGATATAGAAAATAGACTTCTAAAACTTCAACTTGATAGGTTGCACACCCCAAATGGACATTGTTTGGTCATTGAAAAACACCTCTGAAATCTATCGATTCTGCAGTAGTTTTAGTTTGATCTGTGGTTCTAACTTGTAATGATTTTCACTTTTGTTATTTTCATACTGATTTTTATGCATGGATTCTGGAAAAAAATTCTTAGAAATTTACAAAATTATTTTGTTTACAATATGTATTTTTTGCAAAATTTTTGAAATTTTTTTGATTAGACAAAATCATCAAAAATTGTCCATATGTTGATTTGCCTTGCACTAGGTTTGAATTGTACTTGTGTGGAATTGGGGTTGTAGATGAGTCCATTTGGCTTCATGTCCTTCATGAGATTTGTAATACATATTGTGTGTGTTCTAAAGAGGTATGATACGCATGATTTGAGTATTACTTGGTATGGTAATTGCATGCATGAATATGTTTAGGTACTATTGTAATTGGTGCATCTCTTAATATACCTCTGTTTTGTTATTTTCATATAGGATTTTGTGATCTAAATTGTGTTTAGATGTTTGCATGAAATTTTTTTTTCATGCGCATTCTACATGTAGAATTTTTTGTAAAATTTTTACATGTCATTAGATCATCGAGATTAAGCATGTTCTATGATGGTTATGTTGGATTAGGGGCTTATCACAAGCCTAATAAAATACATTTGTTTAGGTCTCTAAAAGACCAAATTATGCATCGATGTCTTCTTGACATTTGAAGTATGTGTCTCAAGCTTCACATCCACATATGGCATGTCATATTTGAACCTCATTTAGTACATGAAAATCATGCATCAATTAGGCTAATTGCAATTGAAATTCGTTGAACATGTCATTCTTAGTTCTAAGTTATTTTGCAATATTGATAGATCTTGTGATTTCTTTGCATCCCGACTTAAGATTGAATGTTTATCCAAATCATTGTCGCATTCAATCTTTCATTTTATGCGAGCTTCATACCATTCATGCATTGTTTTAAGTGGTCTTTTGAACTATTAAGCATACACCATGTTCTGTTTTGTTAATGGCTAACATGCTTGGTTTCACAAATATTGATTTTCAAACATCAATTTGACCTCAATTGAATTTGAACCCTTTTAGGAAGTTGTAGGACTCGTCTAGATCTTTCCAGTGCCACTGATTTTGTGTGATTGCTTATCATTTGTCCCTTTTTCCATTTTTTTTCCAATTTAGGTTAAAAATCTGACTTAGGCAAAATTCGAAACCCCCATTTTACCCTTGTTTAGTCAAACTTTTGTTATTTTTGTGTGATTTTCTAGCTAGGAATTCTCAAGTTAGACCTTAGCAAACTTTGATTGTCTCCTTTTGTCTACATTGTGGTGAAATTTTGCATTTTTTATACTCCGTTTACTAGGTTTAATCTCTATTGCTATGTCTTGATATCTTGTTGTTTTGCTGAATTTCTTATGCAATGTTGAACTTCATTGAATTTTTTAAAATGCCTACGTGGCTTGTTTAAAAAAATTTCTTAACGAAATTTGTTCTACATGATGTCATGCACGTTGTACAATTTTCTTAGGACAAATTATCAATGAGTCAATTATCAATTATCAATTATCAATGTCTTTTGATGTTGTGTTACGAATTTATGCTGTGTTGTTCTTTTAGAAATTTTTCATTCAATTTGCATGCTGAACTAGGGTTAATCATCTTCATGAAGTCTATTCCAAATTCTTCAATCTTCATTGTTGAAAATTCTTTGGAAAATAAAAAGGTCTTTTGGTGAATTTTTCTCCAAAATTGAGTTGAAATGTTGATTTTGCATATCAAAGTAACTTTGGTACGTGTGGTGCTTCCAATGTTAATTGTTTAGTATCTTTTAAACTTACGATTTGACATTGGATTTGTCTAGATTTGAACCGTATTTAAAATGCCTACGATATCCATTAGTAGTGCATGATGTGCACCCCGGATTAACCTTGAAAATCAAATGCATTTCATAGCCAAGATGTACCAATGTCAAAATATCTCATTTCCTTCTTGATATTTTTAAACACGTCCCAATTTTTTGAAGCATCACATGAACCATACATTCATAATATCATTTTATTGACTAGAATTGTCTGTGATTGTGTTTGGCGCCTATTGAATGAATAAGTGATCCGTTGTCAGCTCATTGAAATTGTTAAATTGTTTGGGAAATAAGACTCAAGGACCTGCCTACATGTTTATTTCCCGCTTTTGTATGTGGATTTTAGATATATGTTTAGGTATGATGCTTATTCCATAGGGTAACCTTGGGACTCACTTAGCATGTCCTAAGGACTTATAAGCATTAGTGGTTGTGTGAGAATACAAATGGTCACTAATGTCTATAAGTCATGAAAATGAATTGGGATAGGCATCTAGAGGGACTGACACATGAATTGCAAAGCCGACTTCGAGGCCCAAGTTGAATCTTGTTTCAATTGCTCGATTGTTTTTTTATTGTCCTATGATTGTGTTTGTTTTATCGTGAATGATTGTTTCTTTCTTTCCTATTGTATGTACATAGTCTTAGTTTTAGGTTAGGATTAGATTAAGTCATTGAAGGCGGAGATCCCTCAAGACTTGAAGACATGAAAGATTGATGTCCTATCTGATGGTGATGTTGTACCATTCATCCACGATATACGTTTCAAGTCATTTAGTGTTGTATAACACTTGATGAGTTGCTGGTTCTTCCATTTTACTTTTCTTGAATTTTAAGGTTGCATGTTAAATTTATTGCTTTCCCAAAACTATTCTTTTGATTGTTTATTTACTATTTTATCTTTAAATTTAATTGCGTGCTTTCTTTTCCTTTTCACACAAATAGAATAGCACGAAAATAACCACCCATGCGTGATCATTTAGTTAGTATAATTGCCCTGAAAAAGTAAAAAGAAATGCATGGACACCTTATTGAACATGACAATTCGTTAGGTACTGAAAATGGTGCTAATGGAAATATTAGTGTAACCTAAATCCCCAAACCTAGAATCTTTAGTTGCATAGAAATCGAGGGACTACTCCCGACTCTCAATTGGGTTTTCTAACCAACCCCTAAAAACGAGGCTAGTGGCGACTCCTGTCTTCTTTAGGTTGTTCTAAACAACTTGATAATATAGTACACTCGTCGTGAGGGCTATGATTTAGCATACCCATTATGGAAAGTTCCTAATGGATGAGTGTCCACTTAAGTACTTGACTCATTCTTGAAGAACAAGTTACTTTGAATAGGTGGCACCCTAAAGATGGTTATGTGGCACCTAGGCCTTAGGATGGTAATAATTGACCATCGTGTCTCCTTTTTATTTGTACATTCGTCCATGAGTTCCTTACTTAATCCCCAAGGTAGATCTTGGATAATGATTACCAAATCCTCAAGTGGACACCTAGGATGATGAATCATCCCTTTTTATTAAATGACCAAGGGGTTTTATAATGTTTACTTATATTCATTTCCAAAGAATATGACAAACATGGGAAATAAACCATTGAAAGTGCAATGAAGCCGGGCAAGGGCTTTTTGTGTGCATCCCTTATCGACCATTCCGACATACCCGAGGTTCATGGCAAAGCCACCTTTGGTGTGGTTGTCGGAGGCAAAATTGCCTACTTTGGCTAAGTCAATGGCCGAGGGCATGGGCTTAATGGCTAACCTTCGATTCTGGCCAAGCGGATCGGCTCCCAGACCCGTCACAGGCCTGGTCTAAGTTGACTCCTGATTGTTGTGTGGCCATTTGAGATCGGTCAAATTTATAACTGACACATGGTCATATCAAGTCGAATCATAGTCATCCATAGTTGGTACAAGACCAAGCAAAATCACCTGTGACTAGAACATGACTGTTCGGGATCGATCCATGATCGTCCATCGATTCATGGTAGAACATGACCATCCTTTGATCAACCCTTATGGTCGGGCAATCGTTCATCAACTGAACTACTCAGGTCCACTTGCATGGTCATTAGATTGGTTCATGGCCGATCTCTTGATCAATCCACAACCGATCATTTCCACTGCATACCAGACTCAACCATTTTCATAGGTCGAAAATCAGGATGTTACAGAATAGGTAGAAATGTTAAGAGAAATTCCCAAATTAGCTCCCAAAACCTTCATGCACTAAGTGTGTATGCATGGAAATTGCATGCGAAAAACTACCTCAAGCCACTTGGTCTTCTCTTGGCTTCTCCACTTACCCTTTTGATCATTGTGACATGGGGATTGAAAAAAAGTTCAATCATGAGCTACCTGAGAACTCATGAAAATCTAGGGAACCTTCTCAAGAAAGCTCATCATTTCCTCTTTCCCCTTACTCTTCCCCCTTACTCTTCCCCCTCCGACTCATATTTCTCTCTCTCTCTCTCTCTCTCTCTCTCTCTCTCTCTCTCTCTCTCTCTCTCTTTTTTATCCTTTATTCTTCCTTCAGCTCAGTAGAAACCCTTTATTTTCCTTTGCATTTTTCTGCGGTTTCGAACTCTAGATGCTCGAGTTTTTTAAGAGCTAGCAAGCGAAGGAAGGCAAGGATCAACTGGGTAAGGCAACGATGGGGTACTAAGTTAGGATAATTTGTGGATCACTAAGTGAGGTGCGGATCATGCAGGTTTGGGGAGAAAACAACTCTCAATGGCTCTGTTTTGGGTTATCTTGTTGGTTGTGGGACAAGATAAGGATTTTATGGCTTGCATATGGGTTTCACAATAGTACAAGGAGTATAGGCATAGGAGTTGTGGTTCATCGTTGGCTTGGTAGAAGGTCAGGTGTGTTGCAAAAAGGTCTTGCATGTCAATCTATGTAGGATGGTAGCTTGCTCGTGTTAAGGAAATCCCTTATGATGTTTTGAAGATGAAAAAATAAATCAAAGGCTACTAACATGTTTAATAGTTGAGTAATAGACTATGCAGATGATAGAATATGTAAAGGATACTGTCAAAGTTTATTCTGAAGATTTCCAAACTTCTACATCAAAGTCTGAAAACTTCCAAACTGAAGTGTCAAAGTCTGAAGACCGCCAGACTTTAGGTTTAAAGTTTGCTCACACTGACAGTTTCTAGACTGAAGAATGAAGACTTATCCAGATGCGAGATTATCTTTATTTCTTCAAGGATTCGGTTCGTATGGATTATATATGGACTTCTGGTTGGAAATATCACCTACAAGATTGGATATCTTTATTAGAATCAATTTGGATTATACATCAAGATTGATTTGATTGACTCAATCTAATTGATTGACAATTGGATATTGAAGACAAGAACTTTCTATACGAAGAAGCTCTACTTATGGGAACCAAGATTTTATTTGTATGGGCGATCAGAATCAATTTGGGATTTTACTTCTATCACTCAATGGCTACTAAATCTTCTAGATACAAATCTGTCCAATGGGTAGGTTGGAAGACGATCCTCTAGATGCCGTCCAATAGCTAGTTTGGAAGTGGAGGAGTATTTAAGGAGATCAAGAACCGATAAGCAAGTAAGAGACAGAGCGTAGAATTTATAATTCCAAAAGTCCGAGCGAACTTCAATCATACACTTGTCTCTTGTGAGCTTAAACGTTTGTGATCGTGAGAGAAATACCAAAAGAGTGACTTAGTGAGATAGTGTGATCTACTACTAAGTGTTTGCACTCAAAATTGTAATATCTCGTTGATTGCATAGTGGAATCCAGCAGAAGGCTGTTAGCGTGGGAGAGTGGACGTAGGCTTGATCTAAGCTGAACCACTATATACCTTGTGTTCTTATTCTCTTCCTTGAACTCTTTTTATTATGTTCATAGTTTATCTAACTGCTATAATCTGAATTCGTTCATAGCCTGCCCTTTTCTAAAAAGCGAACATCCACACCTATTCACCCCCTCTAGGTGTTGGTACTAGCATTTTCAATTGGTATTAGAGCCTGGTGCTCGTTTTATTAAAGTGTTTCTACTTTTGAGCTAAAGATCTTCTACGGCTAGTATCTTGGCACCGAGATTTATGGAAGGGCAAAGCAATAGCAAGCCACCATATTTTGATGGAAAATAATACAACGTGTGGAAGAACAAAATGAAAGCATTCCTAAGATCCAGAGACCCCTTGCAATGGGATGTTGTGGAAAAGGGAATCAATCCCACTGCTGCGTCTACTTCAAATAAGAATAGCAAAGACAAAGAAACCAAACCCCCTGTTCCTATGTCTCGGACGGAGATGTCTAAAAGAGAAGCTCTTGAAGCAAAAGCCATTTATTCTTTATATTGCGCCTTGTCTCTTGTTGAATATAATAGAATTTCTTCATGTGAAATAGCTAAAGAAGTTTGTGATAGACTTCATGTTACTTATGAAGGGAATGATCGCGTAAAAGAGACAAAAGTAAACTTATTACTTGGCCAATATGAATCCTTCAAGATGAAGCCAGGAGAAGCAATTGGAGATATGTTCAGCCGTTTTACAGAAATTGTAAATGGTTTGACATATCAAGGTCATCCAATTTCTTCCCCAATGAAGGTCAACAAACTTTTGCGAGGTCTCTCAAAAGATTGGAAGCATGTCAAGACCTCAATCCGGGAAACTCAGAGGATTATGCCACTCTCCGTTGATGAATTGATTGGCACTCTTCAATCCTACGAAGTGGAACAAATCGTTGATGAAGATCCCGAAGGTAAGAAGTCCATCACTTTAAAAGCTAATGCTAATTTTGATGATACAAACTCAGAAAATGATATGGACGACAAAGAAATTGCTTTTTATGATCAAGAAATTCAAAAAGCTAAGTAGAAAAGGAAGTAAATTCAGTGAAAGAAGACATTACAAGCAGAATGGCCAGAAAAGAACAATGAAAGAAGATGACGAGCAAGGAAATATATGCTTGATGGCACATTCAGACTCAGATTCGGAATTAGAATCAGACTCAGAATCAAAGTCTGACTCAGACACAGACTCAGAATCTGATGAGGAAATTGAGGTAAGCCATTCAAAAATTCCTATCAAAGTTTCAAAGTTTATAAATGAGCTTTGCTTAAATTTCAAATCTTCTCTTAAAATGATCTTCGAACTAAAAAAGGAGAATTCACAGCTTAGGCAACATGATCTTTCTCGAAAAGAAAAGTTTGAAATTTTGCAAAAAGATTTTCTACAAACAAAAGAATGTCGAGATTTACTTGTCAAAGAAAATGATTCTTTAAAGAAAGAATTTTCAAATATTTCGACAAAATTTTCAAAGGGTTCAAAAACATTAGAGCATATCCTTTCCATACAAGTTCCTTACTATAATAAGTTGGGTCTTGGCTTCAATAAGGAAAGTGATTCTTTAATTGATTTTCCTAAAGTAAAAGAGAGACTTAGACAAAAACCTTCAAAGGCATTTTTCAAAAATCATTTTTAAAAAGTGTTTATAAAACTTGTTGGTTGAAATGCCTTCAAGTGTTCAAATTGTGGAGATTCAGAAGACTTTGAGAAAGAATGTCCTAAAGTGTGGAGACCTATTAAGAAAGATTATGTAAGAACAACATACTCTACTAACTCTCATGGACCCAAGAAAAAATGGGTACCAAAGAAAAGATGAGTTGTTTTTGCAGGAAATAAAGGAGAAGAAGAAAGAGGATTTGGCAAGGAATTTTTTTCTCAATTTGTTTAGAGTACATAATTTAAAATTTCTCATTATGCTTGATATTCAAAATATCATTGATTGATTCAGATTTTATAATGATCATATTTTTGAAGAAAGAATCGTATGATTTGTTTTTGTGATTCGTGAGTTGAGATTTGATACGTGTGATTATTTTTGATATCCTACTAAGAGACAATTGAATTTATTTGGTTTGATTTTATGCTCTTAGATTTTATTATATTTTGCATAGTAGAAATCAGTTTTACGTGATATTAATTTATTATGCAAAATATTCTTTCTTAAATATTCAAGAATTTTATTCTCTCTGATTTTATTTGCTTTGACTAAGTGAGAATTTCTTTTTCAAGATATTATTGCGCATAATGTTCTTTCCTTAAATACTTCGTTATGATGAGTTTAGAAAGAATATTTGATTATTCTTGAAGATTTTCTATTTTGCTCTAATGAAATGGAAGGATTTAAATTGATGGATACCAAAAAGGAAATGAGTGCATTGCAAGAAATTCTATAAGGAAAGAATGATTGCGAGTTTACGTAGGTGCAATCAAAAAGGTATCTCATGCGAAGATTGGTAATGATTTTTTTTTTTAATCAATGGTATATTGCAAACATATACCTTGGGTAAGAGAATATTTTTTTTATCCTGCCTTGCAAATCTCTACATACATTTATCTTGATTTTAGATGATTGCCTATGAATTATATATTATTTATATTGCAAATATCTTTTGTCATAAATATAAGGCATTGCAAGTTTTTACTTGATTTGGCGCATGATAGAAATATCAGCTTTGTTTTTGCGAAATGCATCAATAATATATTTTTGAGATTTATGCTCAAGGAAATCCCTTTGATCTTGAAAAATATTATTGCATATTTATGGATACTCTTGCTATATTCTTAGAAGATGTCTTATATCTAGCAAGTTTGATCAGTAAATCAGATGAAGGTATTACGTGATATTTTTGCAAAGATTGTTATCTATTATACAAGAATTTGCAGGTGGAAAAAGAATCTTCCATATGGATTTTGGAAAGCTCGATTAAAAAATTGTGGAGATTCTATAAAATTTTCTGGAGGCTCAAAGATTCTCTTCCTTGTGCAAAATTTTTGCAAATTGTTGAGGAAATCCCTAATATGTCGTACGAAAGGTTGAGTAGTTCTAAATTTTAATAAATGATAATTTTATATATGCTATTCAATTTATTTATTCCTTGTGCAAAGTTTTTGCATTATTTATTTGAAGAAAGTGCATTATATATGCTATTCAATTTAATAAATGATAATTCTAAATTTTAATAAATGATAATTTTATATATGCTATTCAATTTATAGCTTATTTGTGCAAAAAGTTCGTTAAGTTTATGTAGGTTAAATTTAAGAAGAGCTTGATTGAAGAAAATAAATTTTGCCTCGAATTTCATAAGTTGGGTTTTGGGTGTTGTAACGCGCAACATTTTGTCCAATCGTTAACAAATCATCTCATCTCTACTAAATTGATTGCTAGATCACAAGTAAACATCTCTCCTTAGTCTCATTCAGGCCAACCCTGATAGAAAACTTGTTAAACTCCGATTCTTACTCCTCCAACAACATAGAATTTTGCAATAGTGAGTGGATTTTTTTTTTTTTTTGGGTTGAATAGTGAGCGGATTTATTCACACAACTCTAATGGCATGATCAGCAGGCAAAATTTGCTTTTGCAATTTCACTCTCATATGCTACCAATATTTTTGCTTTGCCTCGTCGTACGCGTTGCTCCCCATCTCTTCCACCATAGAAATGCAATGCCTTTCAATTTAAGCTTCACAAAGAGCACCTTCCACAGTTTTGCCAACATGTTTAATTCAAAGTAATTCTCCACATTAACTTCCCATTTTAAATAACATTTGGCATGCATCTTTCCATGGGGACCTGCAACTTCCACTTTCATTCCACCACCATTTAAAACTAGGGTGAAAATTAGTGTTAGGCTGATCCTTATTTCAGCCACAATATAGCTGAGTTGTAGGAAGTAAGTAGTGTGAAGGGTTTGCCTTGCAGATTGCATGATGGTTACCTATTTAGAGGTAATCAGTTATCTATCCATAATGTTCTTTACGTGAACAGATTATACGAGAGCTTCATGGTAGTGGCTTGGTAGGTATACAACCATGGAAAAAATGTACAGTGATGTTAGGAAATTGGTATTGTAGGCCCGTGTTAGGTTTCTCTCCATGTCAATTTGGGATTAGAGCGAAAAAGGTCCTAACATGTGACTAGGGTTTTTGTTTTGACACAATGGTTGGACGTAGAAGAGGTCTTGGAAGAGGCAATCAAGCCCAGCAAATGGAAATGGCTGAGATGTAATGTATGATTAAAGATTTGTCATGGGCTGCTCAAGCGTTGCAGTGACAAGAACCTGTGGAAGCCCATATGGAGAATTCGAAAAGTGATCGCGATCCCTTGGACATGTTGAAAGTCGATCTTAAGGATGATAGTGACCATGAATACGATGGAAATCTTTTCATGATTCTAGACCTTGAATAATGCAATAGGAGGTGGATTGGAGAGCAATTGCATTAGGCCTTAGATCTTATTGAAGAGATCTATCTTTTTCGTGAAGACTTTGCAGATGAAGAAACAAGAATTAAGTGGGATTATAAGAAAGTCATGCAAACAGTTGTTTGGGATGACTGTAATGATCAAGAATAGAGCCGTCAAATGGGTTGGTTGAGTATGGGTTGAGTTGGATGGAAAATGATTCAACCTGAATTGATCAATTTACATATAATATAAATTTAGTAACTCATACTCGACTTGACTCGTATCTAACCTATACTTGACCTAACCCATATTACTAAAATATTTCCATATTTAATAGAATCTATGGAAATTTGTATTCATATAATTAATTCACTTTAAGCTCTTTATGTTATTTGGATAAAATCGTTATTTTGACTAGAAGATGCTAAAGAATTGGCTTTCACTAATGAATAGAATTTCTAATTTTTGTATTGATTCACAACGAAGAAAAAGAGAAAAACAATGCTTGGCAGTGAATTTATAAAATCACATAAACAAATAATGTGGAGGGATTGAAATTTTAATTAAATGGAAGTAAAATTTTGAATAAGATGACTTATGTTGATCGTGGATTGAAATGACAAGAACTAAGATTAGTATATCACATAAAAATAACAACGCCAAATGCAGTCAAGGAAAGATATACTCCAATAACTAATAGATGAAACTTACAAGGGTTAATACATAAATAAAAAATAATGGAGGAAAAAAGAAGCTGTTTTGATATTTTAATAAGGGTGAAGTTGAGCCCATCTTGCAAGCCCACCAAAACTTCTTTGAACTTGGAACAGTCCAAAGAGTGTTATTTTCTCATAGAGGGTAAAGAAGGAGTAACAAAGGTGGGTTATATTTAAGTAAACTATGAACCCATTTAATTGAACCCATTTAATTCCCAATTTTTTTTAAAGGTTTTATCATTCCAAACCCATTTATAATCCATTACTGAAAATAACTAAACCATATAATGACTCAACCCATTATATATGGGTTAAGAAATGGGTTTATGACCCATTTTGACAAGTTTAATCAAGAATAAGAATTTGAAATATTTTCGTTTGGAGGTTATGATAAAAAATGCAATTCATTGAAGATGCAAGTGAAAATAAAAGGATACTCTAGATTAGTTTCTTCGCCAGACATCAACAAGCGTCTAGCGGAGGAGATGCTAGCCAATTTAAAGTTGAAGAGAGTACTCTTCATGTTGAAAATAGATTGTGTTATTAAGAATAATTGGAGGTTTCGATTGAAAGCTTCTTTAGCAAGCTTTCGTGAAGTAAAAAATCTTCTATTGATTGAAAGAAGTTCGCTATACCTCATTATTCAACGCTTCAAAATTCTAGATTAAATTTTCTCAAATAAAAGTGAAATGGTTGGATAAATCGTTTATAAAAGTTACATGGTTTTGTTGGAGTGGAGATGAAGAAGATCGATTCAAAGATATTTCCTAAAGAAATTGAAGTCTCCACATTGGCCTAGTGTCGCGTGACCTCAAGCAAGCCTACCGGCACTAGATCTGGCCTCTCCGGTGGCTTGAGTCCTTCATTGACGATGTTGTGGGAAGTGAGGATATTTTCAAAATTAGCAAAGAAAAAGATATCTATTGCTAGCGTGATATCTATTGTTATTCCAGAAATGCTCAAAACCCAAAATATCTCTGAACCAACCTTGGCTGAATCGTTAGAAGGGATTTTTGGTATTTTCCCCAACTAAAATGTCAATTGAGTTTATCGATTGGGGATGCGATACAGCTTGCGTTGAATTAGTTTCGCCCTTTTTTTTTTTTTTTTTTCTCGGTACCAATATTGCGTCGCTGTTTTAAACACGCTTCCAAATTTCAATCTTCGTAAAGGTGATTTCCACCCCCCCGGTTGACGAAGCCAACTATTTTTGCCTGGCAACTTAGCGTATTCGTAAAGGCGAATGAGCTCAGCAGGACCCGTTTGCACGAAATGTAGTTAAGTGCGTCTCGGACGTGCTTGGTTGGGTTTCCAGTATAAATGGATCGATCAAGTTCGCACAATAGAATTAAATGCGTTTTTTGCAAGTAACCATTTTTACATTATCACACGCTTTTTACTCATTATTACACGCTCAGACATGTTTATTAATAAGTTCAACATATTAACGTTGTCAGCATTACATGTTATCCATATCCGGATACGTTAATATATGTCCTGTTTTTACTCGTTTTTATGTTAGTTATATAATGCATATGTGAAATATGTGATGTAACCCCTTTAATAAACGGTTTGGATTTGAAGAATATGACACTGTTAATAAGTCTGTTGTATTCAAATTAGAACTAGATTTAATAGGAGCTACTCAATGGCTCATGTGTTATGTGAGTGACGTCACATGCTTTAGGTTTGTCATGTAAGAAGGCCAAAAAACGAGGATCATGTTCAAAATTGAGATAAAAGACCAGTCTATTTTGTCCTATAAGCTGCTTATGATTAATTTGGCACAAAATACGTTAGGTTAGACTTTGAACTATTAGGTTTGGGCCATGATGTCCTAGCTTAAATAGCCAAAGTCTTGAATCTAGCCCTCGAGATCTTTGATCCAAACATCGGGGTTCCAAATCCAAATGGCATGGTTCATCATGGCGGTGATCTAGGTTATATTGGACTCCAAAAAATGAATTTATTTTCTATAAAAATTGTAAATTATATTTTCAAAATTTAAGCATACGATTTCACTGGATTACGAGAATATTTTTCCTTCCCTTGTTATCTCAAGTGATGCCAAGAATGATTGGACGTAAAGCTTCTACAAGTGGCCCTTTTAAGTCCACTATCAAATCCCAAGGCTCAACCCTGAATAAGCGGTGAAAATTGCCAAGTTGGAGTATGCTAGGGGCAGACGAAATTGCCACGAGGAAAGCTGTTCTCAACATAGATGGTTTTCTGCTAAATATACTGCTGACTTTGAGGAGTTAAATTGAGACAAACCAAATTCTAGAAAGTTGACTGAGATAACCCCTAAAAAACCAGGGTGCCAAATGTAATTATCACACTTATGAATGAGACAGGGACAGTGGAGCGGAGGGTTGACTATTGACCAGGCTGGTCCAATCTAGAGAGAGACAGAGACAGAGGCTTAGCAGGCAGTGACATCGTTGTCATCTTTTGGTGGTCTCAGAAAATATTTTCTCCCTCTTTTGCTTTTGGCCTTCCATCCCAAATCGCGTCCATCTGTCGAGCTGTCAGCAAAGCAGTCCCAACAAATCCGCAAAGATTATTGCCTTGATTTGTTCCCATCATTCGTTAAATCCCCGCTTAATTAATTCTTGACATTAACTTGGCTTACGTTGCGGATGAATCTAATACACTACGAATGTGACACAAGAAACAAAGGCGATGTCAGCATATTTAATTAAACACTATTATTATTTATATCGATCATGTCAGCATCTGTGTGACTCTACGTGCAAATCAAGGCAATGACTTTATTAGTTCCACAAATAATCGATTAATTTCTAAACCCATGTTTGACTTTCCTCAATTTCAGACCGGAAAATAGAGTGTTCGTGCAAAGTTTAATTAGCTAGAATAGTTTTGCATCATTTTTGTATATATTACGTTTTAACAAGCTTTATATAGGCTTGCAGGTTTTTTTCTTATTTTTTTTAGATTTATTTGCTTCGCCAGCTTTGTGGACTTTGGAGTGAGGGTTCTCTAGCAGAAGGTTGTACTTCATCATGAAAACTCACTCTTCCTCTTGAAATTTAAAGTATACGCCGGCTTGGTCATGATGTCCTTATGTATGAGTTTTGATTAAATTCAATTCGACAAATTAAATTGTTTAGGAGCATAATCACATCAAGAACGCATTTTGTTTTCCTAGGTTCCTCGACCATTATTATATCTATATAAAAAGCACTATTTTAGAAATTACTACTATATTGAGACAGTGTCAATCGATGCCATTTTTGTGCTTTTTCGGCACAAGATTGTAAACGGATCTCTCGTTGACATTAGTAAATATCTTTTGTGTTTAGAATGACATAATTAATAGTCTCATTCAGAAGATAATTACAAAAAAAAAAAGTATATGTTAGTTTTCTCACTTTATTTGCTTGTTGAATAGCCACTCATAATAATTACCTGGACAGTTATGTGAAGCTGATCAATAAGGAAATATCTAGATCACTTCTTATTTGTCTCCCAATTTGTAATCAAACTCCTCGCCTTGATTTCTCTGAATAGATTTAGGACTATGTATCAGTGGGAATTTGTTAGAACTCATTTTCTTCGATAAATAGAAATGTTAAAACCTTTTAAATAATAAATTTGTTTCCATCTAATGGTTTTAAGGGTAAAAGTCCACTTTTGATCTCCAAACTTACACACTTTTTTCTTTTGTATTTTCATTTGCATAATATTTTAATCAAATTCCTCAAATTTCAGATGTGATCAATCCGAGATGACACTCTATTAAAGCCGGCAAGAATCCAACACCGGAAAGCTTTTTGTCATTTTGCCTGGGATTACAGCTCTCCAAGGATGAAGATCACAATAATATGCACGATGAGATTTCTCAACATAAACCTTGCACTAGAACTCTCCACATTGTACTATTGTCGGCTTGACAAACACGTAGGCTCTAAGAGACTGAATTTGAAGTCAAGGAGACTTGATTAGAATGGTTAAGCAACACTTCAAGGACTTGATCAGACAAGTTAAAAGTTTGAGAACTTGATTGGATGCATTTCGTAAGTTTAGGGTCCCGAAGTGGAGTTTTACTTGTTTTAACCTTTCACGTAAGTAGCCAATTATGTAGAGTTGCCACATCATTAACTCCATGAAATTCTTCCTGAGAAAAGCAGTTACGTTCTAGTGAATTTATATAACATCAATAAGATGCTGCTGAGGACTAAGGTGCATAATGGTGGAGTGGTTAGAAGTTGGTCTCCACAAAAGATAGATCAAAAGAATTGGTGCATTTAACACCGGGAGAGGTAACAATTCAATTGCAAATACTATGCAAACTAAAATCAGCTAATCTTATGGTGATTGGCATACTTATGACTTATGTAGACTGACATTTTGATAAATTTCCCATACTTATAAGTTGAATTGTAGCATGTATGACAAAGAGTTGCGGTGTGATATATGATGGCGATAGTAGTGGATATGATCTAAGTTAAACATTCATGATCAATCTTGGATTTCTTGAACATCATATCTACAAACTGGAATTGGGAAAGAGCCAAACTTATGAAACCTTCAGTTAAGCTGGATGGGAAGTAAAGATAGATTATGAATCCTCTTGAGTACATGGCTTTATATAAGTGAAAGTATATGGAGGAAAGAAAACAGTGTTTATTATAGCTGAAATTAATTCAAAATAAATACATTTCGCTTGTGATCGCTAAACTAGTGGAATTTGCAATCAGGAAACTGAACTTTGATCTCAATCACCCTAAAACCCAAAGCACTAAGCTATTACTTATTTTAGGTGATGCACTTTGGATGAAATTCGGTGAACTACTAAGGTGGCGATGATGTGACAACTTTAAAATTGGCGACATGTGCACAAGATTAACAGCTCATCGAAATATTGGTTGGAATCCAGCCAAGGTGCATAAATTGCAGAATAGCCAAAGTCAGTGCATTGGCTTGATTGAAATTAAAGTTCAGTGGTGTCATTATAGATTCTACTAAAGTATATTGGCCACATATTTGATATGGCAAAATTGTAAAATGCTCTTCATGGAGGTTAATTTGACCTTGTTTCACTAATCATGGAACAATTTGATATGATCATGTCAAAACATAGATGGCTTGAAAGAATCGATATTTTGCTAAACCATTCAATTGACATTACATAAGGATAGATGCATTATCCTCAAGCTAGATAGTTTGTCCTTCTCTTTACTTTGGATGGAAAGATAAAGTGTTTCAACATGCATTGGGAGAGATGACACTTCCAAGACAACAACAGCTGCCATCTTCAAATTAAACTTACAATAACCGCTACTTTCTTTGGAAAAATTCGATTCACATACTAATCTCTACATATAGTGAAACTTTACAAAAGCACATCTCATTCTTCTGTGGCTCATCAAGCAAAATAACATTGAAATCGAAGGGCCTTGCCCAAAAATAAAGATAAGATCAAAGAGATTGAAATCAAATGAGAGCAAACAAATAGACAAATCAGTAACATTATCATGGTTTAAAACCGAGACTTCCCATATACGCTAAGCAGATGTTTATCGAGATACAAGTCTAGAAAATATAGACATTAGTTCAGTATTAAGGATTCGGCAAATTGGACAGTGAACAATATGTTTGAGCTATAGGATTCACAGCATTCACAGCCATGATAAGAGTACTGCGTAGTTTCTTCCCTATGATCAGCACAACTTACCACTCACTGATATATAAAGAGAGTGAACATAATTCTTGCGTACCTAAAACTACATGTCCTCGGAGTTTTCAAGCTCCAACCACTCAGTTTTGGTCTTGAAAATCCAGACAGTGTACACAGACACGGCACCAGGACACAAACAAAGCATCAAAAGCAGGTCTAGGATTCAATAAGCAGTCACCTAAACTTTGTAATAATTTATAACACCAATTCAATCCTTATAAATTTGTTTTTGCCCAAAGTAGGAAATGAAATCATGGAATAACCTAACACAACCAATTCATTTATCATGCATGCTTATGTTGATCTCTCTCTCTCTCACTCTCTCTTTCTCTCTGTGCGCGTGTGGAGATAATGGTACTTTCGTTAATAGCCACCCAAGGTTCAAGGAAAGGCTGTCATGTAAAGAAGTCATCTCTTATCAACTTTATGTCTTGTTTTACTCACTATCTTCAAATTACGTTAAACCTGTACGCGATTTTCTTTTCCCTAACATATTTCCTGAACTACAAGCTCTAGCTAAACAACCAAATCCCAGGCTTCTATTCGCCACATCCGTGCTGCATTTTTTTATAACTTTTCTACTTAAGCTAGCTTCACATAGCAAGATAAAAGGTACACGTTAGATAAAATCCAAATTCGTTGTATTCAAGAAGTATAGTGTTCTAAAAGACAAAAAACAACAACCAATGTGTGAGGTAAATTAGTGAAAAGCTAATTCCTTGTGGATGAACCTAACCCTCCATTAGATTTTATCCCCACATACATATCATCTTGGAGACAAACAAATGGGGGCAGAAAAGAAACAAAAACAATTCAAATTCCTTTTGGTGTCCTAACAAGGGAAAAATCAGCATCTCTTTACGAAATTGTATGCATAAACACAGCAAATTTCATGTGGAATGTTGATAAATCGATGATCATTGATGCTTGTTAAGTTTACTTGTTTCGTTTGTCAATTATAACCAAAACCCAATTCCCCAACTAAAAGGCCAAAAAAAAAAAAAAAAAAAAACACACAAACCATTATGATTTAGTACATGAGTTTGTTTACTTTCTACCTAGCCAGTATGTATCTGATTATTCCATCAAGCAAATCATGGTTTTCTGTAAACTGAATGATACGTGATAGAAGGATCAACCTTACAGAAAGAAGAAGAAGAAGATATCAATTCAATTAGGAACATCAATCTTGGAAATCATATGCAATAGAAGGACAAAAAGTACTAGCAGGAAATTCTCTAGGGTAGTGTGTAAGCTGGCAGACAAAACAATCATACCTCTCTCAAGTAATTTCCCTGTGTCTGATAACACAGTTTTAACGCCTCTCTGAAGCTTCTTCATCACAAGAAAGTTTATCTCCCACAAACACGTATGATCATCAAACACTTGCTGATTGATCTGGCGAAAGCGAAATGCCTCTTATTAATAACTTCATTCCAACTCCTCCTCTTACATAAGAAACACCGAAAAGTTTTCGGGACAAATCCTAAAGCTGTACAGAGTGAGGCAGTGAAATCATCGGAAAAGTTAGTATTTATAAATACGTCTAATGTACTTAATTTTCTTTAGGGGTGGTGACCAAGGCGAAGCTCCAAGTCCAAACCATCATCTTCGACTCCGCCCTGTGATCTCTTCCCTTTGCTGTCATCTACCACATGTGAAGGGCCAACTTGCAAGCTCCGCCCCCACTGCCACTCTTCTCCATCATAAGTACTCTCTTCGGATGGATTCCTTGGCACATAGAAGTGATTATTATCATTGCAATTTCGCCCATGTAGATCGGGCCTCGCACCCCACACCAACGCCGGCAAGTACATGGGGTTGTGGACGGTGGATGGTTCTGGCAACCCACAATAGTATGGAGGATAACTCGATGTAGGGAGGAACGATCCGAGGGGCACATAGCTCTCGTCAGGGTTTATGCTCAAGAGCGGAGAGAAGCCTGAGTTGTTTGACGGCCTTGACTTGTTGACTCTATCTTTCCTGTGGATGTTCATGTGCCCTCCCAGGGCCTGAGCGGTGGTGAAGCCTCGCTTGCAGAAGACACAGCCATAGGACCTCGCCGCGCTCCCTGTCTCATCGTTGGTTGGGTCTAACCGGTCGGTGTCGTCGCTGGAGCTTTTCGAGTCGTCAAAGTGGCTGAATTCCATGGTGGGGTTTGAGATGAGAGATGATTGAGAGTTGTTGGGCTTGAGTTGAGATCAGTCTAAAAGAGTTTGCTTAGAAGGGTCTTCTTATAATGAGAAAGGAGACAAGTAAAAGACATGGGAGGAGTGCTTGTGTGAAGGAAGTGAAGGCTTTTTGTGTGTCGTTTGATTTGAAGAAGAAAAGTCAGAAAGAAGAGAGAGAGAGAGAGAGAGAGAGATTAAAATTCTAGATTTAGTTCGCCGGCTGTAGTTGATGCCTTTTTTTTTTCCCTAGCAGACAGTTATTTCATATATCTAATTATTATTATCAACATTTTCAAGCGCAGAGTTTATCTGTCCATGTATGCTGTTGTAGCAATCAACCAGGGGTTTTTCCTTAACGCGGTCTTCTTTTTGTCCTCTCTCTCTCTCTCTCTCTCTCTCTCTCTATATATATATATATATATATATATATATATATATATATATATATATATATATCTACAATCTACACACACATGTAAATGACTTTCCTAAATTTGGATATGTTCTGACAGTTGAACGTGTTGGGAACGTATTCATATTGTGGTGCATGCATCTTCTGCTATACTTTGCCTTTCTGCCAATGAGGAGAAGTTCGCTGTTCTTCAGCAAAGTTGAAAACAAATCCCTTTTCTTTTCTGAGCATTGTATTCTTAACAGCAAACTCATTCAATAAGACTTTATTATATCATTTAGTCCCTAGGCTTCAATTTGACCACAAGCATTATTTTTCCTCGCTCCTGTTTCCCATTTCCACTAGCATCTTGAAAATATTTAGGAAGTATGTTCAATTTTTTATGAATTCATGCACAATTTATGCTCTGATTATTTTGACATGGTTATTTGTTAGGCTCTGAAGACTCCATCTTTCTCATCTCCATTTTATATCAACTTCAACCCAGCCTCTCCTTTTTATTTAAATATTGCCGGCCTAAGTATATATATTATTGGCCTTAAACTAGATATTCAATGATTAGTACTAGGGACACCACAATAATTAACTATATACTACTTACTAAATTAATGATGTGGAAAGGTAACACTTTCCGGGATACCTGACTAGTCTTTCTTATTTTGTGCTAATGTAAGATATCTGACCACATACTCGAAGTTGAGTTAGAGAATACTCATTTATATTATCACTAGTACAAACCATAACCTTTAAGTATTAAAATTCTTATACATGTAGCATTATCATTTCATACTATTAAGAAATGCATACAACCAAAAGAAAAAGAAATAGTATCCTTAATTACAAGTAATTCTCTCTTTCTCTAAGGACTTTCCAATTTTTTTCATTTGGCTTTTATTGGGTCCATTCCTAATATAAATAATAACTTACACACACTATCGAATTATTTACATGTAGAATTTTGATCCACAACTAAGTTCAAACAAAGATGTCATTCATCCAACGGTAAACGTGTAAGTGTTTATTTCACCAACAATAAATCTAATAGTAACCCTTACTTAAAAGAGGGCTGCACCTAGTCATTATTTTAATGGTTCAAGTATTTAGATCCAAATATTTATGGACTCAAACTCAATATGGATTAAAATCCTTTATCGCCTCAAGGTAAACCTTATGGTGCCCAAATCATCTCAACCTTTTGACATAGTTATTCATAATTTTTTTTTTTATTCAGCAGCACGAACATAGAGGTAGCCCTGATTAAAGAGTTCATAGACCCTAATGAACTCAAAAGGGGGCCTCCTTAATATTTTAAGCATGGAATACCTTGCAAACCCATAAACTAGTTAAGTTCAACGTTTGGCATATGTAGGTAGCCTTAATTCAAAGAGTTTGCACACAATTGGTAGGATTCGAACAAATATTCTCTAGTTATTGCGTTAGTAATCCCTTGACATCCTAATCAAAATAGTTAATCCTAAAGGGTTTCAATCACAAATTTCTAAAGAAAACATAGCCATCTGAATGGACAGTCGAGATGATTGGAACATCATATGAGGATCCTATAGAGGTAGAGGGTTCCCAGCCCTTCATTGAGATGTCATCTTTGGACATCTCAAGTTCGATTCTTTCTACTTTTGGTCTAACCTCATTTTTGTGTTTTGTTCTATAAACATGGTGTATATCTCTATGTTTTAACTTCAACCATGTCAGATTAGTTAAATGCTTCATCCTTTCTTTATTCTATCAATATTTAAGCTCAGTTTTAACTTACCTATATGGAACAGACCGAAATGAGTCTCCTCCAAGTCATCAAAATGTTTTAAAAAGAATCATTTTTCACCTAGTAGGGTCGTGGTTGTCTTTTCTGTCGGCTAGGTTCGTATTAAAAAATGATTAGTGCTTTTACTACATCTAACTCCAACCTCGAATACCGGGTTAAAATGCTTCATGCTTTCATTTTAACTTTTTCCTTTTAACTCAGGTGGCTTATTGCTGTCTTTTCCAACGGCATGCTCCTATTGATGTACGATCAAATTTAGTGACCCAAGGCGCTAATCATGATTACCATATGGAGCTCCTAAAAGTGCTTTAAATCCCATTCACTTGAATTAAACAATGGATTTGATTGAAATGCTGTACGAGGATCAAATAGGGTAGAGAACCCTCAAGTAGTTTGGCGCTTCCTTCCATAGGCATCGTGACAACTCGTTTCTACCGCCATATTGGATTAAAATGCTTCCCGCTTTTGTTTCTCCAATCGATATTTAGGATGAATGATCACGCGCTTAATCTTTATTTAACCTAGATCCACCGGTCTGGGTATCCTCCGGGTTGGCGGTCTTTACAATGGGCAAGTTCGTGTTGAAAATGCGGTCAAATACGGCAAGCCACAAGGCGTTAGTTTCGGCTACCGTTTGGAAGCTCCCAAAGTGCTTCGTTGATAAAGTGTGATGAAAAAAAAACAAAACTAAATAGCTGGTCGTCTCATCATGATGGCTAAAGGACTTGGGTGATGAAGAGCTCCCGATTGAATTAGCTGGAGAGCTTTCTTATAAAATAAATATATAATTTGATTTGAGGAAAGGTGGAGGAACCTTCCTTGACGTTACAAAACGAAGAGGAACAGTGCGCTTGTGTTTGGAGTTTGCACTTGTCCTCACGTACAGAGATCCCTTTCGCATGATGCATGCGCGTCTATCTCCAATCGACACATACACACATATCACGAGTGGCAAAGGTTATGAGGTGCTTTCTGGTGATGAATATATTGACATGATGTGACGATAGCTCCCACGCCCCCTTGTTCTTTGTTTTAATGTCCTTTTTACTCATAGTTGTACAAAATCATTCCACGCTCTCTCTCTCTCTCTCTCTCTCTCTCTCTCTCTCTCTTTTAAGGAATTTTTTTCCGCAAATTCATACGTTATTTAAATTTTAAACCACTCAATCTTTAATAACTTAATCTTTGAAAATAATTGGTAATAGTCCTGCAAAATTTCTATGAAATCAGAGCATGACATTGTAAATTTAAATTATTTTGGGCCCCATGAAATCTACACTTACGAAGAGGTTATAAAAAACATTGGTGCATAGAAATGAACTAATGAAATATCTATCATATAAATAGTTTTTATATAAGTTTCTTTTTTCCTAAGAGAAACTCCTCGTTGCTTAAATTAGTAAAAAATAATTAACAAGAGGTAGTAATTAGTCTGCAGGTCTTGGCCCCCAATGAATATTTAATTTCTCCCATTTACACGACCAAATTTCAGGCTTTTCCCTATTTACAAGTCTCAACTATAGTTCGTAAATTTAACCCTTATTTTTTTTATAAGGGAGGATGACACAAATGGTAATTAAACTTTGCTTCATTGTGCAAGGTCATCCCTGAATTTATAATATATTTTATGTGATCCTTAAATTATTAGTGAATATTTAATCTAGTTCCTAGAATATATATAAAATATATTTAATGTAATCTTTCCATTAATTCAAGTTAGTGGAATCAACTGATACAACTTCCAATCCATTAAGTTTAAATAGAAAATACTACAAAAAAAAGTTGCATGTAGATTATCTAAATAAGTTATTCTCCTTAAATCAAGATATAATCATCCATGTTACTAGATAATGATAAACATGTTAACACTCTAATCTTTTTTTCTTTTTTCTTTTTCTAAAGTAGGTGGATATAAAGAGAAACATGTCGACCCATCATCATTAAAAATCCAACTCAACATCTAATGATCAACATCATAAAAAAAAGAAAAAAAGAAAATCTGATTTGTCTTTTGAGTAAACAGAGGACTGCATTGAACATTTATAATAGTTCAAGGATCAAATTGAACAAAGCAAAAGTCCAAGGACGCATTACACATTGGGATAAAATTTAAGAACCAATTATGTAATTCTCCCTTTCTATTAACCCGTTTTCACGTGCTTTTACTATTTTATGTAAGCAGAAGAATCTATTTATCACATGTCACCGATTTATATCATATTCATATTTTCCTACTTTAAAAAGAAATTTCCTTTAATCAGTCTCCTAGTTTGTAGGTTCTAGACATGGACATCATCTATATTTATACTTAGTCAAATTTGCAAATACGTGATTTTCGTAACCATAATTTGCAACCCACTAATTGATAGTATGGTTGGAGAACAATATAGTCCGCCCATTGTCTCCGCCAAAAAAAAATTCTTTGCATCAGCCGCGTGTATGGTAAATTAATTTGTTGCTCCAAGTTAATCACTCATAAGTGGCTTACGTGTTTACTTTATGATCATCTATCTTATTGTCAGTCATTTTTCATATGTAAAATTATTTTTAAATATGTTGATTGTACTTACAATTATACTGACGAATAAGAACTTTCTATTTTTGGCAATAATCGCAATCAGTCCTGTTCAGAAGATATGAGACCGCAAGGTGTGCACCGAGAGAGGAGCTGGCACGAGAGCGATTGTTTATATGCTTATGTGGGAGTAGGTTAATTTAAGTGTATTAGGAAGTTCGAACGTGGCTAAGAATCATAATCACTCCCTTAAATTTAGTTTATATTCTTTAATCATATACAGAAATGCTGATTCACCATCGACCTAATAACCAACACGTGCTACATGATTAAGATGGGAAAGAAGCAAAATAATTAATTTGATTTTAGACAAAATGGCATTATGTTGCATGTTCCCTATCTCCAAATGGTCCGAGAAGAAGAGAAGACATGACCCCTTTCGATTTAAATTTTTTTCATGATTTCATTTCTGAAGATTCTGTCTCGAGGGATGAAGTTTCATTTGTTGAATGCTTGGTGATGTGTGCAATTATGGGTTAGTTTTAGCGTCATTTAGCATTGATTTGACCGATTCAAAAGGGTTGTGCAGAAAAAAATGAATAAAAGAAAGGAAAAGACAATAGAACAAAAATGGCTTCCCATGATAAAGCATGGAAAAGAGGTGGAAGAGAGAGAGAGAGAGACAGAGAGCCGGATATGCACGACAACAACGTAAGTGCTTGCGGGCTACTTGCTCGTCTTTACCGAATCACTCGTCCTCTACTTGGATCTCTCCTTAAACTTATTCTTGGCGTGATTTCATCAACTTTGTTGTCTTACTAACTAATAAAGTTCTGCTGTCCAGTCGAGACGGATCTTCCCATGAGGCACAAGCAATGTGATGTAAGTTGATGATGATTGTCGCTAATTAAAATCCTCCAGCGATGCCGGCTTCTGAATAAGAAAATCTTCAAATCTGGAAAAGCATTCGTATAATAAGTTTCGGACTTTGGATTATTGCGGCAATGCAGAAATGCCTAGCTAAGCTAATACTATTGTTGGCTGATAGCAAGGGAAATGAAAGAAGAGAAAATGATCATTTTAGTTGACGTAGATTGTGAATGTCGATGAATTCTTCTCATGTGACTACATGAAAGGAGAAAGATATGGTTGATTCTCATGGTTGATGATGAAGAGAGTGACAAGACCAATGATTTCTCCGTGGTCAATTAACTTTAATATTTAGAGGCATTAAACTTGGAAGTCCAAGATTTATTGGACTTTTAAAGATGTAGCTGAGAATTGCGATGAAAAGGAGAGAAATGTAATATTTTATAAATTACTAAATGAAGAACACAAGACCTCATTATTTCGTTCAAGAGATGTCCCTTATATGAAATGGAATGACTATAATGAAATGGATGAGAGTGTTTTCACAGATGATTACATGATTACAATGTCACGTGCAAAAATCCTTGAGCTCTTTTAATGGAATTCTCTTATCTTGAACTTTTCATGAAATTAAAGAGACGTTCATAAGAAAATCATAAGTATATTGGTTCTTCGTGATTTGGTGGCTTTGTTGTATCCTATCATTGACTTTGCCTTAATATGGAAGCGATGTAGCAGGGGCAAATGCCACTTTGAGGAAAGTAATTCAACATCTCAAAGTTATCGATTATCATTCACTTTCACTTTTTCGTTATGATTGCCTAATAGTGTTTGGAAAGGATTACAAGAAGAAAAAGGAGAGAAAATTAACTAGTATCCATCTAAATCAAAAAAAAAAAAAAATCCATCTAAATCGTCCAATTTTCGAAGGGTTTCAATCTGATTAGCAATTAACTGCGAGGAATATGGAGAAATTCAGAAGAAAACTTCTAATTGTTTCCATTCCCCAATGTGATCTTCGGGCAGGCGAAAGGGGCCCAAAAGAGATGAAATTGGAAGAAAAGGGCTGAGAAAGGCCGAATGGGTACTGAAATGGGCCTGAAGTGGGCTGCACAGCTGCATTGTGAAGCTCATCCGGCAAGCCGGACCGACCCAGTGCCTGGCTAGTGCGGCCGTATACTTGGCTACGGCCAGGTTGACCCTGGACCTGACACATGGTCTGCCCTAAGTAGGTAGGCTGCCACCTGGCACAGATTTTTTTTTTTTGTGACTATGATGCCGTGCTCAAACTAGTAGCATATTGGGTCTTTCTTGAAAGAAGAAAGCATATAGAAGTCGATTACATTTCACTTGAGATAAAATTCAAGAAGGGCTAGTCACAACATGATGAATTGGAATTGTAGAATAGCCTGCCAACATTTTTACCTAACCATCGTGCCAAAGACAACATGTGTACTTGCTAAGCAACTCAGGCGTCTTTGACATATACAAGCTATTAGTTTGAGGGGGAATGTTGGAAAAAGGATTTGATTTCATCCAATTTAATCATTGATTTTGATTCTAACCACATATTACAGATTAATTGATTAAATCAATCCACAAGACTGGATATTGATAGAATAGGAAAACATTGTCACTTATATTCTTTCCTATTTTTTCCTTCTTGTATTATAAATACACCTATGTACATGTACCTTTAATTATCGAGAAATGCCATCACAATTTCCCCCTCATATCTTCCTAATTTTCTGTCACTTATTACTGTAGTCCCAATAAGAAGTTAATAATGTTGCCAAAATATAATAACAAAGCACTATAATTTTGGAATAACACCCCATAATTTAAATAATGATGGAGGTTCGTACATATATGCATTAATGAGTTTTTCTAGCTTTTTTCTCGTCGAACTAGAGTGGTACAATCTACACAAATGGAATCTCAGGGAAAAGCAATATAAAAGAATCTAACTCTCTCTACTTAACCTAGCTACTTAAAATCGACAATTTGTATCTCGAAAAAACAAACGAAAATGACTATCACACTCATCATCCACCCTCATTGGTTCTCGTCAAAAGAAATCATCAAATGCACGTTCCTTTTCAGTCTCTGACTTTTCAAGTCCTGCACATATTCAAAAATCGAGTTATAATCTAAGAGATTCTAATCACAGTAGCTCTCTTGACTTAGAGTTTGATAGATTAAGATGTTGAAACTAACCCAGATCTTCGCCAGTCGATATATCTTGAACCATCAATTGGAGTCCATCAAGGTATTGGAAGGAATCGGAAGTCGAGATAGGAGCTGGAAAAGTGAAGTCCGAATCAGTCGATGAAGTCTCCATAAGATCAATAGCATCATCATCGTGATGATCTCTAGTTACAGAAGTGTGAGTCGAACTTGATGAGCACAAGAAGGATTTCAACTCCGAGACTTGGTCTGAGACACTTGACATCATCCTGAGGCAAACTAAATCAGATATAGCATGAGCAGATCACACGAGGGTCCATAACATGGGACAAAATCATCGAAACACCATGGTTTACAATATCCAACCCATTCTAAGATATACGGAGAAAAGAAATCTTGATTTTTCTCTTCAATAGCATTTAAGTTTGAATTCAAAATCAATGTCTTTTTAAATTATTATGTACATGTGTTACGTACCTATTCAAGTATTCTTGTAATTGATCAACTCTTCCTTGAGTTTCTAACAACTTCTTATTCTGTTCCTCACTTGATTCTTGAGCCTTCATATATAACCTTTCAAAATCATCAGCTCTCTCTCTTTCTCTCCGCAGCAAGACCTGAACATAACAAAGGTTACAACATAATAATTTAAGAACTCTAACAGCCTGTCTGTATGTGATAGCTTGAATTAAGTTTACCAGTAACAATTGCACTCACGTAGATTAACATGATAATAAGTTTGATACGCTTATAAATGTAGGGACTTCATGAATAATAGAAGTTAAATAATTGATATAAGAGATATAAGTACCTTAAGATTTTCCACTTCAGAGTTGAGAGACTGAATTTTTTCAGCATCTTGAACAGAATCTCTGACGGGAGTCATCAGTTGGCGAGCATCTTGAATTATAGTTTGAGCAATTTCTCGTTCATTATACAATAAAGCAGTTGCTTCATCAACTTTTGCTCTCATAGAGTTTAAAGAATGGTGCAATCTTTCCATGTCTTGGGCCTTTTCTTCTTCCAATTTAGTCTGCATATATCAATAGCAAAAACATACATTAGAATCAATCATGTCATGCAAATTTAATAATCTTGCATATCTTTATTAGAGCTACATCGAAGTTATATTTCTGCATATATGAAATATAGAGTAAAAAGTGATTATTTTCATATTTACCCGAGCCATTTTCTCCTTTTGCAAAGATAATGCGAGTTCCTCCACTTGCTTCTCGAGCTTTTTTTTTTCATTTTCTTCTTCTTCTTCATTTGTTTCTCTTCTCATCTGATATCTCAGCTAACACATAAAACATACACGAATGAAGAAGATGCACGCTATACTTTGAGATATATGGGAACTCAGAACATTGATAGCTTAGAGAAATATTAAATGAGCAATACGAAAATACTGGTAGAGTATATATATTTTAATAGCAAAAATAGTAGAAGAGCATTACCATCTCTCTTTTCTCATGCTCTGTTATGTTTACTTTTTTCCTTCGTTTGCCTTGTAGAAGAATTGATGCTTTTTTCAGTTGCCTATAATGCGATTGATCTCTATGACGCCGCCAGTTGCACTGAAGAAAGAAACTAATGATATAATTCATTAACATTTAAGAGTATAGCATATGGTATTTGAAATATTAACCTGAATTGTCGTTGCTGCTTTGGTGTGTTTTCTATGTTTGAATTCATTACATGCAACCGTTGCTCGTATAGCAGCTTGCACGGTAATTGCCATGACTCTCATCTTGATATATGCATTTCTAGTTGAGTGTCCACGATATACAGTTTGTACTTTGGTAGCTGCATTTTCCCTTTCCATATGTTTATACAATTTGCCAGCCAATTTTCCTGCAAGAAATATGATAATACTTTACCAAAATATTTCATTTGTCACTCACATAGAATAATACAGAGGTAGGTTAATGAAATTTTCTTTAAACTTGAGTAATGAATTATGCGGAATTAGCAACCTTTATTTGCATAACGAGAACAAACAATGAATATCCCTAAAATACCAACCTCTCCAAAAGGACTGTATGTGGATCGAGTGCTTTCGTAAAGAGAGGTATTGTCTGCGAGCAATGTTAGTTTTCATCTGTCGTTGAATAATCTTGGCAGAGCTACTAAGCGCTTGTAATCGCAATGAATCAAGCTCAGCCATTTGCCCAGCTCTTAAAAAAACTTGTGTCTTCCCAATCTGCCCAATGCATTAATAATATTATGCCAATATTGAACCTTCAAAAGCAATGCTAATTAACTTTGAATCAACAATTATGTCGAAAGTTTGAATAACAGTTGTACCTTGAAACCTTGAAGAGCTAATTTTTCAAGCATCATTATACAAACATCTCTATCTCTATCATCATACCTAAATTGAAGGAACTTGTAAGAAAATGGAATTTATATTCTTAAGATGTGAACTTTTCAGGATGACAATTAACATATTGATTGTCATGCGAATTTAACTTACTCTTGCTTTAATACGTCTGGTGCAAGTATACCGAAGCGCTTTATAAATTCTGCAAAGGTCTTATGCGTTGGGTATCCAGCGCATTTGATTCTGATTGCTTCGAGAACACCCTATAACATTCTACTTATTATATCACTCTATAATAATGGAGAATAATAAAAATTAAATATGCAGCTCTATATTACACTTACACCAGAACGTAATTGCTGCATCACACTCATATTCTCAAAAACGAAAGGCCTTAGCTTGCTGTTTGGCTTCACGCATCTGATGTAATGAGGTTCTGTAGAATTTAGGGTATCCATCAGTCGTTGGAGTTGTAGCTGCAATCAGTATGTCCGAGGTATCATACCACCATTCGCAAACATGTTGTTGAACCACATATAACTATGACGTTAAGTTGGAAAATAGCAACTATAATTGATGCAATTTATCTACTATCTAATTCTTAGGTCAACAAAATTGACATACAAGGCTTTAGTTTAGCTGTTGACAAGTTAGCTGCGAAATACTAGGATCTGGGCACATTCAAGGCTCGGGTATTTCCATTTATGCAAATTTTGATAGAACTTGATTATTTGGTAAGGTAGCTTGGATAATCCCATAAAACTTAAAAGATTGAATTGAAGGGAGGGCAGAAAAATGAAGAAATGAATGGAATAGACAAGGGAAAATTTTTCATTCAGTCCTAAATTTTTCAATTTTGTTAATTTAGTCCTACCCTTTGTGCAAAATACCACTATAATACTCTTAGTCAATTTTCACTGGAAATTGCTAATGTAGCATTCTAGTTGTTGTCGATCATTCAACATCAACAATTTCTAGCGAAAATTGGCTAAAATGACCACAAAGGAATTTTACATGAAGGTTTATGACTTAATTAATAAAATTAAAAAATTTAGAATTGAATTGGTATCCATATAATAAGTTTTAGACTGATTTGAAAATTTCCCAAAAAGATGATATTGAGGTTGGTTTTGAAAAGGTTTATCATATAATCAAAATGAAGTTTTTTTGCTGCACTTTGCATCTTTCGATTTTTTTTTGTTCGAACATCTTTCGATTTCAAATCATGCACTTTGGGTCCTCTAAATTCATAACTGTACACTTGGAGTCCAAAAGTTTCAAAACATTGTCATTTACAATTCATAATCAGTAACTTTCCCAAAATATATCTAGTTGTGTTAGAAACCTATGCATAAAGTTCTTTTTCAAAAGAAAAATAGAAGATGTAAAGTCAATGATGGACTTTATCTTATTTCTTTATAAATTTTAATTTGAAATTGAACTTTCCTTTTTTAAAGTAGCTAGGTTACACATCTATCCTCACACATTTACTATGTATATAGTTCAGTGTAGAGCATACTTTAGAGAGAGAGGGAGAGAGGGAGAAGACCCGCGGGGGTGGGGGTGGGGAGGAGCGCTAATCACTTAAAAAATATTCTGTGTAATTTACTAAATAAATTTTAGAGCCATTTTTTTCAACAAATATTATAGACATAAGTCTTAAAAGAAAATGATAGGCATCAATTTAATACTTTTATTGCAACGTAAGATGTGAAACAATTTCCACGATTGCCACAAATTCTACCGAACAAAATTGATTGTATGTTGTTTTCAATAGTTCTCACGAAAGAATGAAAGATTTTGATGAACTTATGTTTACTTGGTAATAGATTCTTTACTAAAAAATGATAGTCTTAATACTTTGTTGAGTTAAGTAGGAGAATTTTTTTTATGGGATCAGTCGACTGGACATATTCTAAAGTGGATAATAGAGAGAAAAGGATAACATTCACATAATTCCAAAAAATTAGAACCAATAAATAATAGTAAGCTCTAGTTTTGAGAATACTTGTGATCTTTAGACCTTTTAATTATTTTTCATTTAATTGAAGGTTTCTTGGTCTAATTTTTTTTATTATTTATTTTTGAATAAAAAAAATACTTGGTCCTTTATTTTATAAAGGGCAACCATTTCTTCCCTATAATCTAGTGTGATAAATTTGTGTTAGAGCATAACCATAGCCCAAAGTGCGGGAATGTTCTACTTGCCTAGTTTGATTGCGGGCTTCATGCATCGGCACTGGTGTTTTAAGTGGAGAAGGATAAATGAATTCATAATTCTTCGTAATTATTCTCTTAAAGAAATAGGAAATCAAATCATATATTCCTTTTTTTATTATTAAATTTGGTTAAAAAAAAAAGAAAAAGAAAAGGAATAATCATACCTTGAACCTAGACCCAAGAGATGAAAATTTTGCTGACTTTGCCAAGTCCTCTGAAAGCGGAGGAAAAAGGCTCGCTATAAAAGAGCATCTGGAGGTGCTCAGTAAGTCTTGATGTTCTGGAACAACATAGTCTTTATTCTTATCTAAAAACTGATCAGATTGGTATTGAACCTGGAAAAAAGCTCATCAAATTCAATTCAACCGAGTTTAGCAGTCATTGATATAGCAACAATAACAATGGCGATAGTATCTTCAAGCTTACCTCTCCAGCGTAATGGATAATCGTGAAGTCCGTACGCGTTAACTTTGGCTTGACGAAATGCTTGTGGAACTTGAATGACTGGTAAAGCTTTTCAGAGAACGTTTCGCTAGTTGATCTGGGAAACATGCTGAAAATTCAAACCTATATCAGTAGAATGATCAAGTGAAGCACACAACCAACATACAAAGCAGGAAGTCAGATGTACCAAGCTTCGTCGAGCAAAGCGATGATTCCGCCGGGTTTCTACATTATCAAATAGATTGGAAGGTGTGAATTCAATGAAAAGTGCGGAAACCCTAATGTTGAAAGAGAAATAGATAAACCCACATATGAGATATTAATGTGGTGTTTTTCATATGTGTAGTATCAATTTGGCACCCGGGAGTTCTCTTGCTCTACAGGTTCTTATCAAGTTATCTACAATTTCAAAAAACATAGACTTAATTAGGGTATTTTTAAGATTTCGCAACTGCAGTTATTATGTTGTACTATGCATCTAAATTTGTTTTAAAATCAGACTTAACTGATAGATATTCTTATACATTTATTGAGAAAAGAATTACAAAAGAACATGTCCAAACTTCTTGATTAGGACATACAAATAACACTATTAACTCGCAAATGAGGTAATAAGCTGTATCTATTAATACTTCCGGAAGCATACCTTCTCAATTAGATCCAAGATGTCTTGATTATCAACAAAATCCACATAGTTCCATTCTATGTCTTCCTTCTCGTACTCTTCTTGCTCCATTTTGAAAACATGCTGAATGATAATCACTGTAGTTAAGTCATAAGTGGGAAAGTTATGATGACTAAAAATTAGGATAAATTATCTGAGAAACCCCTATAATTTGAGATTTACACTGGATGACCCTTCAAGAATGGATAATTTTTTAAAATTTGGAAAAAGACTGGGTCGATGGATGAAAATCTCAAAGTGTAGGGTTTTTACAGAGAAGTTACCCTTGAGATTATGTAAAGTATGGTTGACTTGATACCTGATTGAAATGTTGTTGTAACTTTTCATTTGTATAATTTATGCAAAATTGCTCAAAGCTGCACATAATAAGACATAAATTAGAAAACCTACGAAATAACAATAATTGAATGATGGGTAAAACTTTAAAAGATTATGACAATTTTAAATTATCTCATTATACAAGAAAATAATCATATTGCTATTCACTTTATGTACTTAGTTAATTATGATGGATTTCTCGTCTCTACTTCAAATTAAATTTTCTTTTTTACTTTGTTCTCCCCCTGAAAACTTAAACATGGATCAAATGTCAAATTCTGGGAGTCGTGTGGCATGACAAAAACGGATAATATTTTTACCAAAATTTAACGGATATTTCCTTTTTTCTACATGTCACAACACTCAATATATTTTAAATCATTAATTTACCCTTGCTTTTCCAGGAATACATTCTTGTAGAAAGCAGAGTAAATAATTAGTGATCATCATTTCACAAACACAGAGATAAAGCCCCGAATCATTACCTATTAGATTGGAAGCTTTCAAACCCATAAATGTCGAGAACTCCTATGTGGTATTTCGAATCAGGGTCTTGTCCGATGGCGATATTTATCTTGTCAACCAACCTAAAAATTCTCACACGAGTATATATTATATATAACGAGCGTAATCAAACAATAATTAAAAAATAGTAATATCTTAATACACTAATAATAAGTGCTAGAATCTCACCAATCAAATAGGCGTGAGTATATCGTTTTGGCTAAGCCATCTCTGCTAATTGCTGCACCAAGGGGATCCAGGCTTCTCTGGATTATTTCTTCAGGGGTGACCATTAAACGCTTGCACAAAGCATCTTCTAATTCATGAATATCGCACCTAATAATTATAATTTATAATGAACTATAAGAACTTGCAAATGGAGTCTCACAAAAAGAAAGGCAGAAAAAAAAAACGAAGAACAACATAATTTATTATTACTCTAGAAGTTGGGCAGTCATCTCGAGATGAAATTTGGACTTTTCGTCCATCACGACCGAGGAGTCCGTCTCTTCACCCTTCGAAAAGTTGATATTTCCGAGGTGGAGAATTGCGGCCACGACGCGGAATATCGAATCCTATGAAAAAGCACAACTATCATTTTATTTTCCTAGTGAGAACTAAGTATTATGATCGATTATCATGAAGTTACATAGAAAAAAAGATATGTTAAACCTGTTCATCCTCACTTATTCCCACTACATTCATAGCTCTCCTGATGGCAAGGTACTCCTCTGCATCATTCACGCCATCCAAGTGATAGCAATCGGATTGGTTGAGATAGTGAAACGACTCGGGATTTCCCAGCTTGTACTTCTCTATTTCCTACATTAGTGTAATACCAGATAAATTACTAAGAATACAGAAAAAAAAACCATTTTCGAATTATCTAATTTACTTATAATCATGTTCATACTCCATTTAGAAGAGTGAGAAGAGGGAGAACCTCTTGTGGAGCTGCGCAAAGATGATAAAAACTATGGTAGTTACGTTCTGGATCCGAAATTTGACAAACACGAGATCTCTCTAGGAGGTATGTCCGTATTGCTGCCCCGGATATCCTTCCACGATTGTCGAATTGGATTTTGACAAATTTCCCGAATCGACTGCAAAATTATTTCCAAAACAAAACATTACATAAAGATATAAGTAGCATCTAATCAATATTGTCAATTTTATGTTGTCAGGCATATATATTTCCAGATCAAACTTGTCAATAGTCTTTGGTGTATCTTAGACGAATTTACAATACTTTGATCACAATCACCCGATGCATACAACTTCATCTCTTTATACTTGATATACTTTGGTCAAAATATAAGTAGTTTTTTCCATTTTATTGGTCTAACTTGCCTTATGGTACTAAGTTGATAAAATCTTAAAACAGTGGCAAAAGTCGACAAAAGAAAAAAAAAAAACATCTAGAAAAAGATTTCTAGAATTTTTTATTTTCTACTCTCTTTTGTTTAGAAATTTAGCTGGGCTAAGATGGAAGACATGTAATTAACTTCTTACAGCGCCTTATAGTAGGTCATTTTAGGGCATTTGATGATTGAAACAAAGTTTAGTGATGTCAATACCGAGCATACTAAAGTTTAGTTATCACTGAATTTACTCGTTATTAATAAATAGGCTATCAAATCTATCATAGAATGAACATGGATAGACATTTTATGGCACAATTATAAAGTGTATTGACAAGATAGCTTATAAAGTAATTGACTAGAGAGTCTCGTATATATATATATATTTTTTTTTTGGTCAAAAGAGTCTCTCATATATTGAATTTACCTGGAATTATTGTTTCTGACGGTCTTTGCATTGCCAAAAGCTTCGAGCACGGGGTTAGACTGCAAGAAATAACAAACTTTGCGTGAGCATAAGAGTTTCTCTAGATGATTAAACAATTGCTCGACTTAAATAGGAAAGGAATAAAGATTTGACAATTTTTCCGACCCGCATAAACTTTTATGTTGAATACTCATGTCATTTTCTTTTCCACTTTTCTGTAAACATTTTTACTGTCGAATTTATATATAATTCTCTTAAGAACTCCATCACATTAGTGAAGAGAGAAAATTTTTATATCTTATTATGATCACCTATAATTTACACAAGTAAGAAGAAAACCTTTGAATTAGTTGCTTTTTAGTTTCACTGAAACAATTGTATAGTAATTGAATTTTGGTGTCTTTAACAGGTCTGAATAATAAACGGCTAAAGTTATTTCAATTCTACTCTTTGCTATTTTTATTTCAGTCCAAGACAAAAACTATTTTTCGTACTCACTCTTTTCTACTGGTTTATCACGTGGTGGTCTTTCTAACATGCAATAATAACAAAATTTAACTAAATACTAAGGCAGGTAAATTAAACATTTCGCCCCCTTCCCTCTAGAATTCTACTCTAAATACGTGAGTGTATTGTGGAGAATATATATATATATATATATATATATGTATATGAATGTATGTATATATATGTATGTATTATAAGTCCCTTTTTCAAGAAAGAAACCATCACTAAAATTGCGATTGTTTCACGGAAAACTAAAATTCAAAAAATATTTTTAGGAAAAATGACCGCTTATATCTATACAAAAATGAATGAATGCAAAATAATTTTTTTTCACTCACAAAAATAATTAGGCATAAATTGTTGTCAATAATGAAAACATTTTTTGTTGACTAATTTTTCTAAGAGATATAACCAATCATTTTTCTAAAATATTTTCCAAATCTTGGGTTTTTCATGAAATAAATGCACTCCATATCCTCAAACATCATCCCTATCACTAAGAAAAGCAAGAATAAGTACCTAACTTACTTCTAGTATTTGCTGTTCGACTGTTCGTCGTCTTTCAACGAAAGTATGTCCTCCCAAAAACGCAAGATAACGCATGATCATCTTGGTAGTTTCAGTCTTGCCAGCCCCGCTTTCGCCACTCACAAGTATTGATATGTTCTTTCTCTCATCGATCATCGCCCTGTTCCATTCAATCTCAATAGCTCAATATGCGAAAAAGGGCCTCGGATGTACTCGAAAAGATAGAGGTAACTTAGCCGAGTCGAAGAATACCAACCTATACGAAGTATCGGCAATGGCAAACACGTGCGGGCTCATGTCTCCTAGCAGCACGCCTTTGTACTTCTCCATGACACCGGTGTTGTATAATCCCTCGAGGCTTTGAAAAGGATTGATGGCGATGAGGATGTTTCCGGTGTAAGTCTGCCATGATTTTTGTCACTAAATTATAATAGAGTCCTTCCACAGCTGCATTTAATTAGTTTAACTCCTTTCACTAAAATTGAAATTTATTGAATATGCGGGAGACATAAGTTTTCAAGTTAGACACTTTACGTAGACTTTGTTTAAGGCGAATCGAGTGGCTAAATTATGCAGCACTCCCGGTTCGTGGAAGTAAGACAGCTTGGTCATGTCGTCGACTCCATCTTCAGGGACGTCCATGTCCTTTGCATGCAGCTTCGACAAGTTGGCGACGACCTGGCCAATGTCAGAAGCGGTGAAGTGAATTTGTAAGAAAGAGAAGATGGTATCAATTGAAAGATTTGTTTGTCCTTATAAAGGTTGTATTTCAGTAGAAAGAGCTATTTACCATATTCCCTGCTGATGTTTGAATTTCAGCATCTTCTCCCCTGATATCCAAGACCTCACCATCTATCCAAGCGAGAGCCGGATCTTCAACCCAAACATGCGAACCTACAATGATATTCATGGTTGTGCCCTGCAACAATTGCAAACTACATAGATTATATACTAAGAAACATGTTTACACTTTTAATTTGTTATTGAATGAGAGAGAAAGAAAATATGTAACGTTAAAATGAACTAGAAATTTAAAATAACAGATATTAAGTGATGTTATGTTGCATCTCATGTTGCAATTCTTAAAGTCTGTTTTGGAAAGATTGATGTGCAACAGTTATCTAACTTTTGGAGGTCTTTTTTCATTCGTATCTAAGTGGATTTAGATGAACCATATGTACCATAAAGTGTGTTCACCTTGAATCTGGTCATATATCGGCACCGATGAAATTGGTATTATAAGTAAGCAAAAACACCTACAAGTTCTATCGAATGTCCCACTCTTCCACCTAATAATTCTGTGACCATGCCGAATGATGGGACAACTCTGGAATCTGCGTAAAAAGGCCGGTTGGCTAACTCGGTTCCCAATTCCTAAAACAGGAAACTGACTCTAACAAGGTAAATTAGAGGCTATTATTATGGAACCTTCCCATCCTCAAACTGATTATAAGCACGTTTTGAAAGTACACAATATCAACATGAGACACTATAGATGTTCAGATTAAAACCCCATTTTTGTTGTCTTGTTCCAATGACTGTTTTGTCATTCCCCTGTCCAATTATTACAGCAGGTTGCAATGCCAGAAATTGCGATGGCCACAATGCCACAGAAAGGACGATTTTCAACTTCATTTTATCGTTATTGAATCTTATATAAAATGTGTTTCAACGCCACGAATTACATAAATCATATCTATAGATAATTGACAGCATCTGATACAATCCAAGAGGGAAAAAAACAGGGAAATGATCATCGAGAATGGAAAACAGAAAAACAAGTGAAACCATATACGAGTATTGAAGAATGAATTGCCTGTATGAAATTTACGTACCAATACCATCTATAAGAATAAAAAGATGTGCAATCTGTTCTTCATTCAATGAACCAGAGAAACTGCCAACGATTGATAATCCCATTTCCGGCCATTGCTAAGGAGAAGAATGATCTCCGAAAGGGAAAGAAAAAATATGCTCTTCAAGGTGATTAGGATCTGAAACTTGATTTTACATGGTCATGGTTAAGTGTTTCCAGGATCAACCGATGGCAGCTTATGTATAACCAACGATGTCGCCGTTTTTTTTGATGTTCTTGTGGCTCTCTCTCTCTCTCCCTCCCTCCCTCTCTCTCTCTCTCTCTCTCTCTCTCTCTCTCTCCACATGGCGGTTAGGTTACGAGAGTTGTTTCTCTCTGACACCACTTACGCTGACTAAAGCTATCATAGTAATTGTGTCTTTTTTTTTCATGGGCCTATCATTAGGAATCTTCTATTAACGAAACTCTCTAAACATGATAAATTGAGTCTAACCAGGCCAACCTTAACATCACTAATAAAGTATATTATTATAGTAAATGTTGTTTGAGCAAGTTATACAAGAAATTCAACGATTAATGTCATGAGTAATCTCAAAATCAGAAAAAAAATTCGAAATTCTTTTGTGATCTTTTAAATAGAAAATACATGATCTTGAAACAAGTCTTTGATATGATTGATGCTAGTATTCCATTTTCTCATTCTAATCTTCGTGGGAAACTCATGGAGCAACATAAGGCAATCAATGAATGAATGTTCAGAAATAAAATGCATAAATTTGTCGTACCGCTGAAACTTGCCTTTTACTAACACCAACTCAGAACAGATTTTGTACTTCTAATCAATTCGGTCCTGTTGGCATATGATGTGACACATCAGAAGCCACGTGAGAGAGAGAGAGAGAGAGAGAGAGAGAGAGAGAGAGAGGAAACCAAATTGACTGATTAAAAGACTTAATTGGTTCTACTAGTACGACCAATAAATCGAACAAGAGTTAATGAACTCCAACGAGCACTAAGCGGGAGTAAAAGTACTGATTTCGCCACTCCTCGATTATTACATTCAAACGGTAACTAGCAATGAAAACTTCCTTGCAATGTTGGAAGCTTTCCAAGGAAACATCAATAAGACCGTAGACATGATTAATTTCTCATTGATTAGCTGTGACTCTCATGTTTTTGTGCTGGTCAACATGTCACCCAGTACGATCAACTTTAAGGAAATTCAAACCCAGATTTTCTTTAAATCCAGTGATGGAAGCGAAGAGATAGGACACGGTGGGTTTAGGTTCTATCCAAACCCAACCCACCCGCAAGTTTGAGACTCTTTTGCTCTCCCTCTTGGCCTCACTCCATATGGCTCGTTCATTCCATACTCTCATGCCTTAGAAAGAAATGTAACATTTCTTTTCCCCCTTTCCTATTTCAAACATCGTCTCACCACATCTCACTGGAGATTCTCACGTGTATATCGACATATAGAAGAGCTCGGCCCCTCTTTGCGACTTAATTTCCCCATGCCCACTTCATGCTTGTTAATGCGTGATGGGTTTTTTTTTTTATATTTTTTGGGCCAAGCCAGCCCATCCGCCCATGATGGGTCAAGACCCGACTCATAAAAGGACCCATAAAGAGAAAGAACGGTTATTTTTTAGTAAAATTTAACTGATATATATTAAAAAAAAAAAAAAAGGAAAAGGGGAATGTTAGGATTGAACGGCAGAAAATAGAACAGTACGTTTTTTCTCCTTTTTTGATAAATGGTGAACTCTCTCGAAGAAAGAAATTATAAGGGTTTCAATTAATGCCTCTTAGATTGCAACAAGTACTCAATCGGTGGCAAATAAGGTATATACATCTTCGTGATATGCCTTGTGATCGGTATTACATGTTTCTTGGGCCTGTTTCTGTGTTTGTTTTTAGTATTCAATCGTTCGAGAATCAGTTTGTCTTTTTTAGGAATTTGTTTCCTACAGTAGTATCAGAGCAATGTTGTTTATGTTTCTTGATCATGTTGTCATAGTTTATAATTGGTTTTTTGGCTCGAATTTGAGAAACATCGCCAACGAACATTCGGGGGCGGAAATCCCAACACCCGCGTACTATTCAACCTATTTTTTGATTTTATGTGAGTCAAAATTCATTTTTTGATAGCGCAAGATCGTAGTTCCCATCAAGGCGAGAAATACGAGTGGTGGCACACCGTTGCTGGTGGTCGGATGCGACATCACATGTGACTGGAAGGAAGAAGGGTCATTGACTCAAGTGTGGCATGCACTAAGGCAGTTTCCCTTAAATGTCATGCCCCAATCCATGAGTGTGCGCACATCCCTCTTTGATCGATAAAAAATTTGCGACTTCTCAAGACGAGTCGCCGACCTTTTCTTTTATTTGCACATGCAGAAGCGAATAATAATTCCCCTGACAGTAATCATCTCAGGATAAAAAAATCAGGACGATAGATTTTCAAACAAACATGCTTTTAAATACACACTGAGTCAAATACAAAAGTATACAGCCACCAGACTTCAAATGATTGACTGTTAAAAAGAAACTGTCCCATTTGACATACACTTCAGATCCCCTCAACTCGGCTTCAGGTCTTCCACCCTACGGTCCTGAAAAATGAAGCCTACGACGGGGTGAGATATAAATTTTAGTGAGTTCACGCTCTAAACCCCAATTAGGAGGGTAATACGCCTAAGACGTCTTAATTGCACAATCATACAATCACATGGCTTACCTTGGCCTCAGTTCCTTCATGTAGGTCACACAATTCATATCACAATCATGTGTATATAGCAAATTCACACACTAATTTGGAACATCCAAACCAACCATTACTCACACGAGCAAGAATCACAATTTAATCACTGCTCACACGAGCAAGAACTACCAATACACATCAAAGCAAGAATTACAATTAAATCACTGCTCACACGAGCAAGAACTACCCATACACATCAAAGCAATAATTATAATTAAATCACTGCTCACACGAGCAAGAACTACCAATACACATCAAAGAAAAATTATAATCAAATCATTGCTCACACGAGCAAGAATTATCAATACACATCAAAGCAAGAATTACCGACACACGTCGATCCATCAATTCAACTCAACATGTGTTCCAATTAATTAACTATTACTACCCACACGAGCAGTTTTATCCGACACATGCCGGGGAAAAATAATAATTACCGACACACACTGAGAAAGACTAATAACTACTGACACATGTTGGGAAAGAATAATAATTACCGACACATGCCAGGGAAGACTAATAACTAGCGACACACGCCGGGGAAGACTAATAACTACCGACACATGTTGGGAAAGGGTAAAATCCACCGACACACGTCGGGGAAGAGTAATAGCTACTAACGTCCACCAACACACATTGGGGATGGGTTCTCTTAACTATTAACGTCCACCAACACACGCTAGGGACGGATTCTTTTAACTATTAACGTGTACCAACATATGCTGGGGACGGATTCTCTTAACTTTCACACGATCATCAAGCATAAACTCTAGGCATATCACAAACCAACCATATATCATCAAATGTGCAATTTCCAGCAATCAAAGCCTCAAGAACCATTACAAACTCATAACCGGCCGTAACCGGTAGAATAGGCCCACTCACACGTCTCCAAGTTTAAATTCAGAAACCAAATCAAACGAGTTCAGCAAATTCCCAACTTTGAATATGTTGTAAAAGACACATAAACAAACATTTTTCATGGAGACACCATAACCAAGATTCTTCTAGATTCGGCCCTGTAAATCGTTCAATCTAGTACAAAAACTGTGTCCGTTTTCCAAAAAGTCTATTTTCCGAAATCAATTTGGTTCGAGATCCAAAACATGTCCATTTGATCTAAAATTTGAGTAAGTTAAACTAGAAGATGTGACAAACAACTTTTGTGGAGACACCGTTTTGAAATTCGAACTCTAAGAGTTGATAAAAGCCCCTAGAATCCTAAAAGGTCACCAATTCCAGCAAAAATTGAAGTTTTGTTTGAAAATGACGGAGGTCATATCTCCTTCTTTTAAGTCCCTAAAAATCTTCAGAAAAATATATATCGTAGATGAGGATGTCTAAAACATTTCTCAAGAAGACATAAACCACAAATTCATAACCTATTTCGATCCACAAAATTGGAAAATGGCTAGAGTCTAGAAACCAGAACTGCAGGAATTCCACTGGATTTGACTAATCCATCATCAACGGTACTAATCTTACTAATTAAACTATCACTAATCCATTCTAAGACTAATCTAACCATTATAGATTATCACTAATCCATACTTAAGCTAATCTAAATAACCCTTAAGCATAATTAACCAACTAAGTAAAGTTTAGTGAGAAACTCACTTGTTTGGCAATCCGGTCGGTTCAAATCGATGGGGACGCGATGGTGAGCGAAAGACAAGCCAATGGCGACACCAAGGGAAGTCCGGACGGGCGTTAAAGTGGGCCTAGAAATCTTAACTCTTTCTAGAACTCCTGCTTCTGTTCTTGGGCTGCAAAGGCTTAATTGAAGGGGCTTCATGGTTGAAACAGGTTGGAAACGGCGAGACAGTTTGGTGGGCTACTATTGCAGGTGATGGCGGGACTTCTGGCAGCTTGACCAGCAATGGAGGAGCTCGAGACAGTGAGCTAGGCTTGCTGGAATAGCGACCAGGCGCGGGACGCACGAGCAACGACATGGCTTGCGGGCGGCTCGACAGTGCACGAATGGGTGGCAAGGAGCTCCGGTGATTATTATTATTGTTGGCTCTTGGCTGGTCTCCTCTGGTTTTCTAAGCTCTCAAAAGCTCCAACAATGGATAAAGCATGCTCAAAGAAGAAGAAGAAGCCAGCTGAAGATTGAAGGGGGCCCAATTCTCAAAAGTCAAGTTAAATATCCCAAAACACTTAAGCCCTTGCCCCCACTTGTTGCTACCTTATCCTCAGCCATTTCCCCCTCCTTGGCTTCCTCAAGAAACTTGCCAAAGGGTCCAAAAGGTTGCTTCCCCCCTTGGCTACGAATTTGTGACATCTCCCCTTCAATTCCATTCAATTCTTACTCAAATCAATCCAATTGAAGTCCAAACAAATCAGCCAAGGTGTTCACACTTAATCCATGATTTTTTCTCATCAATTGAATTAACTTGAATCCCAAAAATCCACCCAAAAATGGTCCCCGACAGTTTCTAGACAAAAAGAACCCTACCTCGACTTTTTCCCAAAAAGTCTCGGTTTGCATAAAAAATTTCGGAAATTGAGCCGACATTTATAAAATGACTTGTGATATGACAGAACTTTAAATTTCTGAAATCGAATTCAAGTTCGCGGTTAATTTCAATCTGGCACGATTTTAGTGAGACTTAGGCTACCTAGTAGCTTTTAGAAATTTTTTTGTGCAAATGACCCGTGGTCAATTTTCTTCGAATCACAATGTATCATTTCGACACATCGGCAACTCTCGGTGATCGTGAAAATCTAAAAGTTTCAATTACGAGCACAAGGTACCCAAAACGATAGAAAATCGATCTAGTGCCGATCGACAAGAATTTTGCAATTAGGTAGAATCACCCACACTTTGATCACACATCTCAGTCGAATCGACCTATCCCCGATCTCTGATCGATTTTGACAATGCCGTAATGACCCTTGTAGACTAGCACGGTCGAGCAGTCGATTTCTGGTCGAATTCTCAAGTCTATTGTATTAAAATCTCTTAATGACTTCCCCAGATAGCTTAGTTATCTCACGAGTGATTGGTTTTGAGAATAGCACTATAGGTGCGTTGATGAGAGGCCCGATTTATTTAATTGAAAACAGGACTGAAAATCTAGGATGTCACATCAAACATGTGCGCCACACATGCGTGCGGCAATCATAGGCGCATGCGCCGCACCTGCACATAAGCGGTTGCCTGCGCGTGCGCGACTAATGTCATTATAATGTCAGCTAGCCATTGCCCGTACACATGCGAGGCACATGCGGCTAACGTCACAATGACGTCATACTAAGCGATAGGTCGGTTGGTCCAACCCAACCCGGTTGGACCGACCCATTGACCCTTGACCCAATCCAATCATCCATTGATAGTTGGTTTGCGTCGACTGGCCATTGATCATTGAAAAAAAAAACAGAGAATGCATTTTATGAGTAATCCTTTTTGTTTTGCATTTATTGCTAGAACAATATGTCCCCATTGTATGCGTACACCTATTCGCACATGGTCAGAAGGACAAAAGGCGAGACTTGTAAGGATGCTAATTGAGTTGGCTAATTATCGATGAGAAAGTGGTAATATAATTGAATATGTTCTCAAGGTCAATAAGATAATATAAAGAGTCATCTAGAAAAGTTATCTCATGCCAGCTTTTGAGATCGTGTGGTCCTTAATTAACACTCTTCCATTTGAATAGCAAGGAGTGTTGAATCGCTTATGGGAGGTTGATAGGGTTTTGATTATAAGAAAATTGTGAAAGTGCTAGTATGAACACTTAGAGGGGGTGAATAGGTGCAAAACAAATTTTCTGAGAGAAGTGTGCAACATTAATCAACAATAGATTATTAAAAGGAAATTAGACTCTTGTAGACAAAATGAATTACGATCAAAGTAAAAGAGCGTAGGGAAGAGAATAAAAACACAGGGTTTATAGTGGTTCGGCTTAATCCAAACCTACGTCTACTCTTCCGCACTGATAGCTTACTGGCTGGATTTCACTATGAATCAAAAGAGTTGTTACAGTAAAGTTCTTCCTTGATTCCATAGTGTAGAGACTCTGCTACACTTCCTCAAGGTCATAAAAATATGGACTCTCTTTTGAGTACAAGATTTCGCTCAATAATTTAATTGACTAAGAACAAGGAGCTTCCGACTTTAGAATTCTTCTATCACACACACACTCGAACAACCGGAACGTCTTCTTTATATACTCCTTCATGCCATCACACCCGTAGGCACTTACCAAAGGAGTTCTTCCAATCTACCCGTTGGACAGAATCAATTAGGAAGATTTCGAGTTATTTAAGGAATATGATGATAGCCGACCAATCCTGCTTGCCCAAACAATCAGGATCTAGGTTTCCATAAGTAGAACCTTCCAAGTATACTTTGCCAATCAATTGGATCCAAAATCCCTGAATCAATATCAATTTGAATAATGGATTCCGACATGCTGTATCCAGCCAAGAGATCTTTTCCAGTCGATAGAATCAAATCCTTAACGAAACATTCAGTTCTGGATAAGCCTTCTTCGATGGTTTGGAAACTATCAATGAGGATAGACTTTGAGTCTTGAGTCTGGCAGTCCGGAGGTCTTCAAAATTTGATGGAAGAGTCTGTAAGTTTTTAGAGTAGACTGATGAAAACATTTTGTCAACTTCAAAACACTCAAGGAAGTTTTCTTCAACAAATTGTAGTGGCTTTTCTAAAGGATACTGTAGGATGAAGCCAGAAAAACCTCAACCCTAGGAATGAGTTCAACCTGACGAGGAATGAATGTGCGAGGGAGAAACCCTAAGAGATTTCTGTATGTTTTTTCGTAATTGCCAAATATGCCTTTAAAATTCTCAGATGAAATTACTGAGAAATTAGATAAATCTTTTCCTGTTCATAGGTGTGATATTCGGATTTTGCTGAACCTCGAATACATAATGGTTCATGATGGGTCGACGAGTTGTCGTTGAACTACATCGTCAGTACCACTTACGGCTGCCGTTTCATCATCACTCTCGTCGGACCGAGACGTCATATATTGTCATGATTTCACGATAACGCCTCATCTCGGAATTTCTTCATGAATCGCTACACTTGAGATCAAAGTCCGCCCTCATTTGTACATTGCCGAGTTAAACTCCACACAAGGTCCAGTCCATGTACATGCCATTGTAGTTAACAAAATGAGGAATGCTGGCCCGAGTTGTCTCACCAACTAACTGAGTTGAAGACCCTGATTTCGTGCACCCTATCACCACCGTCCCTCTTCTTAGACAGCCATGCAAGCGGCTATATTTTTAGCTATGCACACGTCCATCAAGGAGTCAATAAACTGGGGAAGATTGATTCCACATTTTGCAGCTACGTTGAACCATGCATCCACATTAAACGGCCCCTCTCCCATGCAGCAAATGAAGATTGTTGATTCTCGAGTGCTGCAGCCACGCCTCCCTCTCTTGGACGACTCAAGCAACAACCATGTCTTCCTCTCCTCTCAACCGATCAACTAAGGGAAAACGTTTGACCAATGCAGCCATGTAATCCCATCTTCGGTGGCCAGCGAGGAGGGAGTTTGGGACAGTTGCATTAACCATGTCTTCAAGTGGCAAAGAGGGCCACCAAGAGTAGCCACATTTCCCCCACCTTTCTCATCCTCTTGCCACCACCAGACCCGTATTTGTTGACTTAGATAGTCAACTAACGAGCTAACTAAAGAACAATGAGTGGGAGAGAGAGAGACAACTTTCTTCTCCTTCATCATCGTAGCTTCATTGAGTCCATCTATGACATCTTGATTTTCAGGTTCTGTTTTTGATTGGATAAGTTGGGCTTTTCATTGACATGCTTATAGTTCTTTTCTCTGAGTTGGCCACTCACAAGATAACTAGCTTATCAGGTAAATCCGTTAAGGGATTTTAATGCAATATACTTGAGAATTCGATCAGGAATCGACTGCTCGACCGTGCTACTCTATAAGGGTCATTACGACGTTGTCGAAATCGATCAGAGACCGGAGATAGGTCGATTCGATAGAGATAGGTGATAGAGTGTGAGTAATTCCGCCAGATTGCAAAATTCTTGTCAATCGGCACTAGACCGATTTTTCTATCGTTTTGGTATCTTATACCCGTATTTGAAATCTCGAGATTTTTACAATAATCGAGAGCCACCAATGTGTTGAAGAGGTACTTTGTGGCTCGAAATAAATTGACCATGAGTAAATTGCACTAAAAATTTATAAAAGTTACCCAGTAGGCTAGGTCACGATAAAATCATGCCAGAGTGAAATTAACCGGGAATTCAAATTCGATTTCAGAAATTGAAAGTTCTGTCATGTCACGATTCATTTTAAGACCGTTGACTCATCCTCTGAAGATTTTTCTACAATGCGAAAATTAAAAATAGGGCTGTTTTTGTTTGGAAAATTCAAGGGACTATTTTTGATCACGTTTTTAGGATGCAATTGGTTCTAATGGGGAGGAAAAATGTGAATTGAAGTGTGGGAATCTCGGTTAAATTTATGGGGACCGAATTGAGTTCAATTGGAGGATAATTTAAGAGGAAGTGAATCAATTTGTGTGGCCAATGTACAAAATTCATAAGCCTTGTTGGTGTGCAACATTTGGACCCTTGGGAGGCTTGCCAAGGAAGCTTTGGCAGCTGCAAATGGCTGAGGAAGACAACCAAGCTGGTGGGGACATGTTCTTTAGTGTGTAGGATATTTTGGTGGTCCCTTCCTTGACCAACAGCCTTCTTCTTCCTTGTTTAGCCACTTTCCCCATTGTTGAAGCTCTAGGAAGTTTAGAAAATTGGAGAGAAACCAGCTCTCCCTTCTCCCTTGCCGTTCGACTGTCGTTGTGCCTCGTTCGAGCAGCCGAAGCCATTGAACCACCCATCGCTTGCCCTCTCACCCACGCACGTCGTCCGCCATCTAGCTGCATTCCGAGCCCCTGTTCGTTGCCATCTCTAGCCGTCCAGCCATCGCACGTGGCCGTCCAAGCCATCGGAGGTCCCGCCGTCACCCCGCTCGTTCATTACAGCCACCGGTCCACCTCAGCCCGCCATTCCAGCCCCAAGTAGTCCTCCTTCGGCCTCAAGCAGAACCAAAGACCAGCAAGGGTCTTTGGGTTTCAAGGCCCATTTTAGGACACTTCCAGGCCTCGAAAGGTGTCGCCGCTTCGAAGTTTGTCGCCCATCTCTGCGTTGCTGTTGTCGTGGACTCACTGGATCGCTAAACCAGTGGGTTTACTCACTAAACTCTGCTTAGGGAGTTAATTATGCTTAAGGGTTGATTATTTTAGGCTAAGTATGGTTTAGGTGGTTAGTTACAATGGATTAATGATTTAATTACTTGTTATTGCATGTTAGGTGGTTAGACTGGCTTAATTAGCAACTAGATAGACTGTATTAGTTATCTAGATAGGTTCATAATTTTTTTGGACCCGTTTCAGTATTTAATTAGGCTTTTCCGGCCTAAGTTTCTATTTATGGCATTTAAATGCATTTATTTAATTAATTTTGGTATTTATTTATTTATTATTTTCTGAAAATTATACCAGGATAGCTAGTGACTGGAATTTCGTGCTGATTGCAATGGTATGCTTGGTTTATTTAATTGAGTGTTTATTTGTGAAAATTGAGTGGAATTTGTAATTTTGGGTATTTATCTCAAAATTGAGTAATTTCGCTATTTAATTGGAAAATACCGGGCGTTGGTTTACAATGCCAAAAATGTGTTTATAGACTATTATAATTAGTGAGATTTTCTAAAAGAAAGATATTGTGTTTTCGGCTCAGGCCGACCGTGTACCCACACACGACTATTTTTATTGAGTATTTTTAACACGATGAATTATCAGCTTGTGAGAACATATTTTATCAGCTTGTGCGAGCAATTTATTGTCAACTTTTGGGACCCTTTGCACGTCAGCTTGTGTGAGCTTAGATCGTTTTATCAGCTTGAGCGAGCACGATATATATATATATATATATATATATATATATATATCAACTATGATTGTTTTATCAGCTTGAGTGAGCAAAGATCGTTTTATCAACTTGAGTGAGCATGATATATATATTTATCAGCTTGAGTGAGCTATCTATCTATATATATTGGCTTGAGCGAGCTATGACCATATATTGTAACTGGTGTGAGTAGTGGTGGTATCTGAGGATTGATATATGGTATCGAATTGAGCTGATTAACTGAGTTGATTAATGGGTTGGTTGAATTGAATTAAATTGATTGGTTGAGATCATGAACTGTATTGACTTGCAGGAAGGAACTGAGGCGAGGTAGGTAGCTTTCAGGCGTATTTCCTTCCTAGTAAGAGTTTAGGGGGTGAACTTGCTGAGATATCGTCTCACCCCATTGGGGCTAATATTTTTAGGTCCTTAGATGGCGAATCGTCCTGAGCATTTTGGCCGTCCCATTAGGGTTACTGAGCAGGTTTCTAGTTACCTTAATCCTGGAAGTCACTAGGTCTATGAACTTCTAGTGACTATTATCTGGGTCGAAGAGAATCCACCTCATAGGATACCTCATCGATTTAGAGTGTGGTTCCGCTACGAGACCCAATGGTTTCAGAGTGGGTCCCCTTAGGACTTTTGATATCCCCGCTGCGGTAGTTGATGCCACTCTAGATAAGGATCCAGCCAACCCTCCTGATGGCGTGGTGGAGGACCTGATGTCCCGTCTGGACTCGGTGGAGGCAGAAGGATCGGTGAATGAGTCTGACTAGCTGGTCATAGGACAACTTTGTTTTGAGGATTGATCTTTTGTAGACTTGTACATATAGACTAGTATTGGAAATGACCTAGTCTGCTGTGTATAAAAGTGTGTTGTGGTTTTCAAAATTTTGGCCCTACTTTTCTATCCCATCTTTATGTTGTCTAGGGATTTATTTATTTGCTTCCGCATGCGCATTAAAATGAAAGGGTTGGCGACGCATCCTGGGATGTCGCAATTTATTTGACCACCGAGGGATGGGCGCGCGCTCGAGGACCAGGGCGTGACATTCCTGCCCGGAGTGGTATCAGAGCTGGTTGATAGTTGGAGTGATAAGGTGCGATGAGTTTATAGGATAGTTAGTAAGAATGGCCTTTATTTCATGTTGGTGTATGTCAGTGATAGTTGTTCTATAGATTGTTTGTTGGGATCGCTCAACTTCTAATTCTGTGTGGAATTGGAAAGCAGGTTTCTTTAAAGAATTTGCGAAATGAGCGATCAGGAGTAGAGGACTCCTAGAAAAAGAACCTTTGGACCAGTTACTCAGGATAGAATGCTAACAAGGATCGATGCCCGAGGTGGTCGAGGTAGAGTGCCAGCTTAGGCCAGCGCAAGCATAAGAGTATCACCGCAGGCCGGTACTGAGAGTGTAGTAGCACTGAGCGATCCTAGTTCGATGGGATCGTTCAAGCGCTAGTGACCCTTGGGAACTTATTAGGTCAACAAGCTTAGGATTAAGCCGCCACTATTGCCGCTATCACTACCGCTGTCAGTGCCATAGTCGTTGTTGTTGTCGCACCTGCTGAGGCCCAACCTAGATTTGTGATCGGGGAGCGAGTCGTTGCGTTTGAGTCAAGGTTAGGATCCAGTAGAGATAGCAATGGTTGGGGAAGAGGCCGATGTCAGAAGAAAGGTATTCCATCCCTCTCAACTGGAAGAGTGGGATTGGAAAGACAACGCCCAACTTGAGTGATGTGTGTTGTGTCTGTAGGAAGACATGGATCTGCCTTGTGTTGTAAAAAGGAAAGGACTTGTTACAAGTGTCGCCTGTACGACCACTTGATCAAAGATTGTCCCGGAAGACCAATGGGATCGCAGGTGCCACCGCCGCCAATAGAACAAAACAAAGAGAATGCGCCGTAGGACATTTAGTGGGGTATTTGGAACAAGCCTCCAGTGCAAGAAAGGGTGCATGCAATCACCCAACATAAGGCAGAAGACTCACTAGACAGGTGTCGAGTTTGTAGAAGGAAGCATGGACCAACCCAATGTCCTGGTATAACGAGACTGTGCTGTAGATGTGGCCAGCATGACCATCCGGTGAGGGACTGTTCACATAGGTTCAAGGGAGCACAAGCACTACTATTGCAGATAGGACGCCACTAGGATGGTGAAGGGACAAGGGATGAATCGAGTTGTGCACCAGACAGGAAGGGCAGTGTTTCCAGAACAATTTTATCAGAGTAACGCAACAGAATTTTGGTTAAGCTTGTAGAACTTCAATTGTTGTAATGAAGTCCTAGAAAGGAGAATTGTTGACTAGAGTTGTACTTGATTGCATATGTATAATTTTTATATCATATATGAAAAGGGTTGGCTCGAGGAGCTTTTTGTTGTAATGAATTGTTGTCGTGAAATAATCTAGTTTAATCCACTAGCATGTGGAAGTTTTGAGTTATTGGGAGTCAAGGAGGACCATCGATTACCTAATCTTGTCACTTGAGGCAACTTGTTTGTTAGATAGGGGTTGCCAAGGTTACCTAGCGACTATAGTGGATGTGACAATTGAGGAACCCGAATATGGAGAACCTAGCCGGGCTATGAAAGTTTTCTGAGGTGTTTCCTGGAGAATTGCTAGTTCCATCGCCATAGAGAGAAATAGAGTTCATGATCGAGTTAGCACCAGGGACAGAGCCGATCTCTAAGGCTCCTTATCGGATGTCATTGTTTGAGTTGAAAAAACTGAAGGTGCAGATGCAGGAATTGTTGGATAAAGGGATTTATACGTCCTAGTGCATCACCTTGGGGAACACCAGTTCTGTTCATGAAGAAGAAAGATGGTTCATTATGCTTGTGCATTGACTATTGTCAACTCAATCAGGTGACGATCAAGAATAAGTATCCACTCTTGAGGATCGACGACTTGTTTGATCAGTTACAAGGAGTGCTGATATTTTCAAAGATCGACTTGAGGACATGGTATTATCAACTGAGGATTAGAAAGGAGGATATATCGAAGTCAGCGTTTTGTACTCAATACGGCCATTATGAGTCACTGTAATGCCGTTTGTTTTGACGAACGCTCCAGCTGCTTTTATGGATTTGATGAACTGAGCATTTAAAGAATATCTGGATCAGTATGTGATCGTGTTCATCGATGATATTCTAGTATATTCGAGAAGTGCTGAGGAGTACGAGAGACATTTGAGAATGGTACTTCAAACCCCAAGGAATCATCAGTTGTATGCCAAGTTTAGCAAGTGCGAGTTTTGGTTGACTTGTCTTTGTGGACTCGTCCTAGATTGAAGGAGTTATCAGCTGACTAAGACCGACAACACTGTCAGAGATCATAAGCTTTTTGGGTTTGGCAGGTTACTATAGAAGGTTTGTGGAAGGATTTTCAGCTTTGGCTTCACCACTGACTTGACTCTTGAAGAAGGAAGAGAAGTTCGTGACAGACAAGTGTGAGCATAGTTTCCAAGAGCTTAAGCAGAAGCTGACTACCACACATGTGTTGACCATTTCGTATGGTCTTGGAGGATACGAGATCTATAGTGATGCGTCGTTTAGAGGACTGGGTTGCGTGTTAATGCAACATGGTAGGGTTGTTGCATACGCCTCCCGTCAGTGGAGACCTCATAAGCTGAATTACCTGATGTATTACTTAGAACTCGTAGCAATCATTTTCGCTTTGAAGATTTGGAGACATTATTTGTGTGGAGAAAGACTCCAGATCATCACTGACCATCAAAGTCTCAAGTATCTATTCTTTCAGAATGAGTTGAATATGAGACAGTGTCGCTGGATGGAACTTCTAAAGGATTAGAATTGCGATATTTTATATCATCTTGGAAAGGCAATTAAGGTCATAGGTGCGTTGAGTCGGAAGTCTTCAGTCGCACGGTAATGGTTAAGGAATGAACTTTACTTGAGAAAGCTCGAGATTTGGTTTTAAAATTTGAGGTAGGCCACCTTTCGAATCTTATGGCCACCCTCAGAATTGAGCTAGATGTTTAGAAGATTCTGCAAGAGGATACCGATAAGAGAAATTATGATTTTCAAATTTCTGAGGATGGAACACTGAGGTTCTGAGGACGATTGTGTGTACCTGACGATGTAGAGCTTAAAGAGGAGATCTTATCAGAAACTCATCGTAGTAGTTACAGCATTCATCCTGGTAGTACGAAGATGTATCAAAATCTGTGTCAACATTATTGGTGGACCGGTATGAAGGCGGATATCGCCAAGCATGTCGCCAAATGTCTGACGTGTCAGCAAGTGAAGGCATAGCACTGTAAGCCAGGAGAACTTCTGCAACCTCTTGAGATTCCTGAGTGGAAATGGGAGCACATCACGATGGATTTTGTGATTGGCGAATGAGTCCAACTAGCTAGTCATAGGACAGCTTTGTTTTGAGGACTGATCTTTTATAAGCTTGTGCATATAGACTAATATTATAAATGACCTAGTCTGCTGTGTATAAAAGTGTGTTGTGGTTTTCAAAATTTTGGCCTTGCTTTTGTATCCCATCTTTGTGTTGTTTGGGATTTATTTATTCGCTTCCGCATGCGCATTAAAATGAAAGGATTGGCGATGTGTCCTAGGATGTCGCAATTTATTCGACCATCGAGGGATGGGCACGTGCTTGAGGATTGGGGCATGACCCCATCCACTCAATGCTCCTTTGTAAACTTCAACAGAAAGTTTTTGCCATTTCACTCCCTCATCGCCGCTCACCGGTGACCTCCCACACTACACCGCCACACCACCATGCCACCGGCCTCCACACCGTCTCGTAGCTCACCACCAGCCATGTCTCCATCCGCCATTGCGTCATCTGGTTGTCAGCTGTGCTCATAGCCACTACTCATGTTTCACTCACTGCCGATGCCACCAAATCGAAGGCAAGTCGATATCTACGAACCCAAATCGTGTAATTTCGTCACTACTTGATGAAGTACGTCCCAAAAGTGTAGCTTGATGCTAGATTACTCGCTTTGAATTGGGAATTGGGAATTGGGAATCATGGGATCGGCGATGAGCTGTTTTGAGAAAGAAATTAGTGTTGGAATGATTATGTTTGGATTCGGGACTCATGAATGTACTAGTTCTGGGATTTCAAAGTTTTAGCTTCAAAATCTTCATGTCAGGACCAATATTATCAACCTGTTGAACTATGGTTTTCGATATTGCAAGATACATGCACTATTTTGATAAAAAAAAAAAAAAAAAAAAATAGCAAGTTTTCAAGGCATGAGCATGATCTGAGCCCATGCCTATGAAATTAGGATTTTGATAGGGTTGGAACAATAGAAAATCTCTTCAATTTATTTGGGTATTTGCACTTGAGACTTTATGTGAACTTGTTGCTGCTGATTTGGTATATCTCTAAAGTCTTTATCTTGCATTGCTTTATACCATGATTTGGGATTCTGAAATCAAAGTAGCTTCATATATTGGTGATATGAAATTGGCTTGGCATTAAATTGATTAGACTACTACACCATGGTTGAAACATTATTGATACCATTGGACCTCTGGAACGGCGATGCCCCAGGAGTCGGGTTGCCTGGAGGATCGTGATGGCGATACCTCTGGATGCTTAGGGGCCAGTGAGCCTCGAAGGTGCCTCGAGAGTCAAGATGCCCGAGAGTGTGACGTAACATGTATCGGATGCCTGGGGACATCATTGACGTGGTGAGCCCTGGAGGATCCTTGTGATGCCTGGGGGTGTAATGTAACATGCTCCAGATGTCCGGTGATTGAAATATGGAACTGGAGGTCCTTGTGATGCCAGGTAGGATGTGAGAGCTTGGAAGGGATGCAAACAATGGTCCTCTGGAAGATGGTGGTAGTGAATTGAGATATATTGAGTTTTCAAAATTCTCATTGTGTTCAGATATCCCGTCTTGTTATGATATCCTTCTGATTTGATGCATATTTGTTACTTTGGTTGCTTTGTTTTGGAATGCATGGGATTAAGTGGTGATAGACTTACATAATATAGTTTAGTAGAATTTTGACTACTGAGAAGTTGTACTCACCCCTCGTGGGGCTATCTTATTTCAAAGATATAGAAATGCCACTGCAGCTTGCGTCCTCGGGTACGTTCTATGGTATCCCCATCGACCTGAGATGGGAGTAGACAGAGCACCATGACCCCGACCTGGAGATCACATTCATCTGGATTCGGGTGATCCTTACCTTAGATGTCGGACTTACCTTGGGCCCTGTGCTCATGGGGTTTGTCGTCCTGTACGCTCGAGTTAACGGGCACACGGTGGGGCCACTGCCGCTGCCAGAGGATGACGATGACGGCTCCAGTGGGGTGGAGTAAGGGAGGACTTTGGATGGTAGCAGTATTTTTGGAAGCCAGGATGTGAAGCTCGAACGACAATGTGGATAGACAGCTAGATAGTTGGTTCAATTTTGGTTTAGCCAAATATAGAAACTTTAGGCCTGTGTGTACCGACTAACGTTGTCTGAAAGCTTTAAATAAATAAAGTGTCTAATTTATATATCATGTGCATCATTTTAAGTTAAGTGGAGATGGGGTTAGATACTCGCTTCCGCAATAATATAGTGCAAGGACCAGGATATGCAAGTGGCAGACCTTAAGGATCGAGGACCATCGTGGCCCGGGTTCGTCACAATAGGTTAACTTTGTGTTAGTTGTTTTTGTGTTATTTAGGATGTTTTATGGATATCTTGTATAGATAGTTCATTTCATGTTTATGTTGTTGTAGCTTCTGATGTATTGGTTACATTATGTAAAAATGTGTTTTTCGTTAATGGATATTCAATGTTGATTTCTTCTATTATTATTAATACTTGTGGGTAGTTCAAAGAAGTTTTAGTAGCTTCAAAAGGACTTATTTTGCATAAAAGATTGTATTAATGACAATTTCAATTTAGGATTTTAGATGATAATTGGAAACAATAGTGACCATTTGATTCTAAAACCTTATTTGAAATTGTCATTAATATGATTAGTTTATGCGAAATAGATATGTAAATGATAGGCATTAATAATTTGTGCATGTGTATTTGATATGTTCAAAATCAATGGCTTCAACAACTAAGAGCATAATTGCTTAGTTGAATAAAGGAGAAAAGCGGAGTGGTGATAATTATGAAATATAGCATATGAAAATCCAATATGTGCTAAACGAGCAAGAGGCACTAGAAGCTCTTAACTTAGTTATGGAAGAGTTTAAAGATGGGAACACTACACAATACAAAAGAGAAAATGAGGCATTTGCTAAATGGAAAAGAAAGAACTCATTCTTGGTTAGGTCAGTTAACCATGGTTAGGGTAATTAAGTTGGATTAGCTTAATTAATCGTGATTTACTTAATTAGTGATGGATTAGCCGTTTCATAAAATTTTATGCTCGTTTTCTTGGATGAAACTATGCGTGAATTTGAGTGTTGCATGTGCAATATTATGCGATTGGTTGTTTTATGATAATTATCCATTATTATTGCAAAATATGGTTTTATGGGCATTTAAATAGAAAGAAAATTTAGGTGTCGGGTTTGGACACCAAAACTTATTTGCTCAATAATATAATGAGGTTTTAAACTAGGTGCGTGCAAAGTTTGAGAGATTAATTTTGAGTACGTAAGCATCTACGAATTTATTTCGGAAAGTTTTGAACAAAAAAAAAAATGTTGCAAGGTTTATTATTTGAAGAGGAATTTTGGTGTTTTGGGCTAATTGACGGAAGATAAAAAATGGATGTGATTGATGACGTGCTCGTGTGGTCACGTAATTAAACCCGTCACCCAATGGGAGTTTGGGGACGGTGGCCGATTTTTATCGGATGCCCAGAGGGGGTTTGGAAGCCGAGTCGCGGTTGAGGCCGGACCGATGCTCCTTTATGGAATGCCGTTTAGGCGGGGGTTCTAGACGTTGTCGTGCCCGATGGGGCAGGATGATCCCTGGTTATGCCGGAAGACCATCGACACTTGTGTTGGCCGTGGCCCGAGGGGTCGTAATAATTGGAACACGCCTAAATGGTTGTGATACTTTGGGCTTGATTGTGGGGCAAAATTGTTAGGCATGGTATGGGACTTGCCAAAACGGTTTTACCTTATAATCGGAACCCATGTGAATGTTTGGAGGGTGAGAATTATGTGTTCCGGTTCTTAAATATGCTTGTTGTATTTATAATGGCATGTGATGCGCTAATATGCAGGGATGTGCCGAGGCGAGGTGAGTTTTGTATGGTGCACATTTAGGACTGCCTCCAGGACGAATTTGCGTCCTAATCGGGGTTTAGACTGTTGACTTACTGAGATTTATCTCACCCGTTGTGGTTAAACATTTTCAGGGTTATAGCGTGGAGATCTACTGAGTGCGGATGTGGTGGGCATGAGATGCAATACCTTTTGGTTGGCCCTGCCATTAGTGAAGTTTAGGTTGACCCTAGTCCCTAAAAGTTTTTAAGATGGTGTGACATCTCGAAATTTGACCCTGTTTCGAATATATGAACTGGTTGTTTCGTCGACGCACTTATGGTTATTTTACTTGAAGCTAGCCACTCTCGAGTTAACTAATTAGGTGAGGCCGTTAAGGGATATAAACGCGACACACTAGAGAATTTGATGGAAAATCGACCGCTCGACCATAATAATCGGCAATGGTCAATACGACACCATTATAAATCGATTAGCAAACGGATATAAGTGATTTGATGGAATCACGTAGTTGAATTGTGGGTGGTTCCGCATGATTGCAATATTCACGTCAAACGGCAATAACCCGATTTTCTATCGATATTATACTCGGGACACGTAATTGAACCCTCACGATTATATGACAATCGAGAGTCGTCTACGATTTGGATATGCACAAATGTGGATTGAAAATTATCGACCACGAGTCACATGCGCTAAAATCCCTAAAAGCTAACTGATAGGTTAGGTCATACTAAAATCGAGTTCAGTCGATTTTAACCACGAAATTGAATTCGGTTTCGAGAATTGGATGTTCGAGTGTGTCACGATTCATTTATAGGACGCCATATCATCTTTCGGCGAATTTTCGTCGAGTCCAAATATTTTATGGAAAATCGATTTTCGGACAAAAAAAGAAAAGAATAAGGAAATTCGGATGGGCTAAATAATTGGGGTTTTCTACCATATTTTGGCTTATTTTGGGTGAAATTAGAGCAAATTTCTAATTGGATCAGCCATGGACTTTATAGGCATGAAGACTTTGGGGGTAAATGTGATGGATTGGATATTTCTCTAGGTTTCTCATTGGTCACTCACTTGACTTCTTTCTCCTCTCTTTCTCCCATTTCCCTCCCCTCCATGCGCATGTTTAGCCCTCCAGCCGCCCATCTTCCCTTCTACTTCTTCTTCTTACTTCTTCCTTCTATTTCATTTCACTCTTTCCCATTTCCTTTTCACTCTTTGCCGCACCACTCCAGCATCATCAATCCACCGCCACTTCATTTCACTCCATCACTTCCCCCATCCACCTCACGCCGTCATCCACCACCTCCACCGAGCTGCTATCCACCATAGCCAATAACCACCACGCCCGAGACTCCAGCAACTCGTCTAGCCCTTACCACCCGTCCACTTCCATCAACGCCTCTAGCCCACCATTCCAACTCCAGCAACCGCCTGCCCCACCAACCGCAACTCCAATAGCCGCAGCTCTCCACCCGTCCCATCTCCTCATGCCTCAACACCATCACCTTCACGCTAGCTCACTCGCCCAGCATCCTGCGCCACTGGAACTCCTTCATTGCACCACCACAGCCACATCTAGCCACCGTCCCGACCGACAGTAGCCCCACACACTCGTCCAGCACCACCACTAGCCACCGAGACCACTAAACCGAGTCGAACCTCCCTCCTCGGCCGAGCCCTTTTAGAACCAATCCAGCCTCCGCCAAGCCTCCATTCGAGACACGATTGTCTCGAGTTCTCGTCACCATCACGTTGTCGTCGCCGTGAGCTTGTCGCTGTATTAATCCAGTGAGTTAACTCCATAATCCTTGATTAGGCTATTAATTGCGCTTAGGGGGTTAGATTAGGATTAATGAGGATTAGTTTAGCTAATCCTAGACTAGTGTTAACTAACCTTGGTTAGGTTAGTTAGCCTTGGTTAGGTCAGTTAACCATGGTTAGGTTAATTAAGTTGGATTAGCTTAATTAATCGCGATTTACTTAATTAATCATAATTAGCATAATTAGTGACGGATTAGCCGTTTCGTAAAATTTTACGCTTGTTTTCTTGGATGAAACTATGCGTGAATTTGAGTGCTACATGTGCAATATTATGTGATTGGTTATTTTATGATAATTATCCATTATTATTTCAAAAGATGGTTTTATGGGCATTTAAATAGAAAGAAAATTTAGGTGTCGGGTTTGGACACCAAAACTTATTTGCTCAATAAAACAATGAGGTTTTAAACTAGGTTCGTGCAAAGTTTGACGGATTAATTTTGAGTACGTGAGCACCTACGAATTTATTTCGGAAAATTTTGAACAAAAAAAAGAAGGTTGCAAGGTTTATTATTTGAAGAGGAATTTTGGTGTTTTGGGCTAATTGACGGAAGATAAGAAATGAGTTTGATTGATAACGTGCTTGCATGGTCACTAAGTGGAACTTGTCTGATGCGTTTACGCGGGACGATGCCCATTTGTGGAATGCCGTCTAGGTGGAGGATGCTAGACGTTGCCATTCCCAGATGGATTTCAGAATGAAGCTCCTTTGTGGAATGCCGCCTAGGCGGAGGATGCTAGACATTGTCGTGCCCGATGGGGCGGGACGATGCCCGGTTACGCTGGATGACCGCCGACTGTTAAGTTGGCTGTGGCCGATGGGTCATAATAATCAGAACACGCCTGAACGGTTGTGTTATTACGCCTGATTATGGGGCAAAATTGTTAGGCATGGTATATGACGTGTCATAATGGTTTTACCTTATAATTAGGACCCTTGTAATTATTTGGAGAGTGAGAATTTGGTGTTCCGGTTATTAACTATGCTTGTCGTATTTATAATGGCATATGTGATGCGCTAATATGCAAAGATGTGCCGAGGCGAGGTGAGTTTTGTATGATGCGTGTTTAGGACCGCCTTTGAGGCGAGTTTGCATCCTAATTGGGGTTTAGGGTTTTGACTCACTGAGATTTATCTCACCCTGTCGTGGTTAACCTTTTTCAAGTCCTTAGCATGGAGATACGTCCAGTTCGTTTTGGAGTTTTATGGGAGATGGAATCAGAGTCTACCTTATTTTTATCACTAGGACCACCTGGACTCGCGAGTTAGTGGTGACTACGATTTGGGTTGATGAGGGCCTCCTTCATGTGGTGCCTCATCGCTTCAAGTGTGGTTCATTAATGAGCGTAACGGTGCTCAGGAGGGTCCCCTGCAGTGTTTTGATGGGCCGCCTGTCGGAATCGAGGATGAGGAGGTAGGTCACCCCATGGACATCGATATACCGGACAGTGTCGTGGAGGATCCTACGCCCGAGTCGGAGGGATCCGAGGTGTAGGTTGCCTAGGGGTTTCCTTTTGAGACAGACTTGTAAATATGAACTCGTAGGGTTGACTTGATATATGTATAAAGCGTAGTTTGTGAAAATCACTAGCTTGTTTTTACTATCCCTATGTTTGTTTGTTGGCTGGGTGTTTATTTAATTTGCTTCTGCATGCGCTTAACTGAAAGATAAAAAGAATGGGTCGGCAACGCGTCCTGAGTTGTCGCATTTTTAATCGACCGCTGAGGGATGTGCGCGTGCCCAGGGTTCAGGGCATGATAGAGGGTCAATAGGAAGTGGCTGTGGAAAGGTTGTAAGTATTAAACTTCTTAGGATTAGTAGTTAATAAATGAATATGTTGTTTTCAGCAATGGTTGCCGTGTTTTACTATCCCTATGTTTGTTTGTTGGCCGGGAATTTATTTAATTCGCTTCCGCATGCGCTTAATTGAAAGATAAAAAGAATGGGTCGGTGACGTGTCCTGGGACGTCGCATTTTTAATCGACCACCGAGAGATATGCGCGTACCCGGGGTTCGAGGCGTGACACTCACGGTTGGGCACTATAACTGATCATAACTATCTACCGATCCAAAATTATTCCATGACCAATCCTCATGATCAAAAAGTCATTTTATGAGCTGGTGATCCTATCCCATTGGTATGGTCAGTCGAAAATTCACGGTCGACACCTCAACCGATTTGTGACTAGTTGATCGGTCGGTCGGACCATGATCAATTTATGATTTCTTGCCGATTGAATCAATCGATCCATGGCCAATGGCCCATGGTCGATCCGTTCAGGACCTTATGGCCAATCCTGACAAGGTTGGAATCGAGGATGTTACATTTTCCTAGCAATTTTAAAGAATTATTTCGGCAACAATGGAGTCGAAGTCAATTAAAGCCATCAATCAAGAGATGGTGAAACAATGTCTTCTTCACTAATGTCAAACCATTTTTCAAAATGAAAGATTTGGGTAAAATGGATACTATCGTTAGGTATTAAATTAAAAAAAAAAAAACATAGTGGGAGTCATCATGTTTGAAAAATGTAAATAAATTTTAACATTTTCGTTTCAAATAAATGAACACTCTATTTGATTCCAACTTGAATATGTAAGTGTTGTAGGATTTTTAATGCATTCAATGCATCATACTAGATCTAATATTGTTGTTTCTATGTATAAGTTGAGTAGATATACCAATGACCCAAATATAGAACATTAAAATGCTCTTGCTAGAATTTTGGTTATTTTAAGAGAATTAAAAGTGAGATCGTTTTCCCATGTCACCATATTTCTTTACTTTGGTAATGGAGATATTCACAAGTATTCTTAACTTGCAAACCAGCCAGCCTACTTTCAAGTTCTTTTGGAGGTGCAAGTCGACTCAGCTAACTCACCTCTTCTTTGCAGATGACGTCTTGTTGTTTGCGGAAGCGAATATGCCATCCTTATCTATCCTAAAAGATGGCATCGATAGGTTCTCTCGATGGAGTGGCCTAGTTCCAAACCTACACAAGAGTGAAATGTTGTTTTCTCGGGTCTCCCTTGATTCTCGAAATATCTTTGAGGAGTTCCTCAGCTTTTAGGAGGGCTCGCTACCTTTTCGATACTTGGGAGTGCCCATTATCGCTTCTAGGCTTCGTAAGGCTGATTGTTCTACATTGGTTAATAAAATAACGTCGAAGTTGCAGCTTTGGACTCAATGTTTTCTCTCTTTTGCGGGCCGGTTGCAACTCATTAGGTTAGTGCTCCATTCCATTTAGGTCTTTTGGGCAAATGTTTTTATCTTACCGAGGTCGGTACCTGATAAAATCGAACAGATCTTCCATTAATTTCTTTGGAAGGGCCTGGACCCTGGCATAGGAGGTGCCAAAGTTGCTTGTATTTGATGTGTGCCTCCCGAAATGTGAAGGAGGCTTGGGTATTAGAAGACTACGTGAGAGAAACAAAGCCGCCATGCTTAAGTACATTTGGCTCTTATTCACAAACAAAGAATCTTTGTGGTGTAGATGGATACACTCAACTTTCCTGAAAAACAAGAATTTTTGGCTAACTGCTAAACCCAGGTTTTGTTCCTGGTCTTGGAAGAAAATACTGGACCTACGACAAGATTTTCGTAGGTTGTTCTATTGGCGAGGTGAGGGATGGGCGTTCTATCTCATTTTGGTTTGACAATTGGCATCCGAGAGGCCCGCTCAATCTTCTATCCTCTGATGTAGACATATACTGCTCTGGTTTACCTAGACAAGCTACCATTGCTGACTACCTATCTTTCTCTGCTATGGCACCTAGTGTCCTGGACGTGATTGCCTCCTAGAATGAGCCCTTACTTGTTCTTATTCATGACCGGTTCTACTAGTTGGGCCACCCCTCTAGGGTCTTCACTACTACTTCCGCCTGGGAGGTCATTCGATAGAGAGGACGGCCCGTTCCATGGGCTCCATTTGTCTAGAATGGCTGGTTTATCCCCCAGTACCAAATCCTGTTATGGTTGATCACTATAAACAGATTACCCACTTAGGTTATGCTCCTTTCTTATGGCAGAATATCTAATGCTAATTGTGCCTTTTGCTCATATCGGCTTGACTCCATTGACCACCTATTCTTTAGGTGTCGTATTACTGGGGCTCTTTCTATTTTTTGGGCTGCTAGATGTAATATTGCCTTGCGAAATAGCTCATGGATGGATAATCTTCGGTGGGCTATGAAATATTTATCGGGAAAGTCCTTCCATAACACCCTCTCCCAATTCGCATTTGGAGCTTTATGTAATATCATTTGGAAGGAAAGGGATAACATCCTGTTCCGTGACCGGACTCCCCTCTTGCTGGTGATGAAGATACGCCTTGACAAGGTGGTTAGGGATTGGGCCTTGAAGCCCGTCTATTTTTGCAGATTGAGCCGTGTTTTGCTTCTGTTTCGGTTTCCTTCCCAAGGGTGTGCCTTTTGTTTATTCTCTTTTGAGGGCAACTACTTTGTAGTTTTCCCTATTTTCATTCTTTGTAACTCGGCACCCTTCCACTCTTTTGACTTGTTTCTCACGTTGAGTGCATGCTGGTGCCTTGTTACTTTTTTTTTGTATAGTGTGTTGGTTGAAAGTTAATAGAATCTTACCTTACCAAAAAAAAAAAAAAAAAAAAAAAAAAAGGTGGGATCGTTTTATAATAATTATCTGGCTATTTAAAAGATACCAATCCTAGTTGGATTACAAGCGTGTGAAATAAACAATCCACTTTTGGATGGATTGTCACATTTGTGGAATGTTCACTACCTTGAGTGAGTAAGAAACAAACATGTATAACTATCTTAATTATGGAATATGAATTCGATGTTTTAGCAACAAGTGGAAAATGTGTTGAATGGATTAGAAAGTAGTTGTTGGAGATCAAATTATGGTCTAGTCCGATGCCTTCTATTTTTATACATTGTGAGAATTAGGCTACTTTGGCCAAAGCTTGCAAAAGCATTTATAATGGCAAGTCTAGACATATTAGTCTAAGAAATAAGTATGTGAGGCAATTGATTTAGTATGGCACCATAATTGTCACGCCCCGGACCTTACCCTCAACACGGGAATGCACAATCACTTCTTGGGATTAATTTGTGACATCCTAGGAATTGCCGACCCAATGATTTTATCTTTCAATTAAGCACACATTGAAGCATGCAACTCAATCACCCAATCAACAATGTCAAATGGATAATAAGGAAAACAAACATATACTACACAACTTATATGCTTCATTATATAACTGGAATGATTCCTTTACAAGCTCATTTCTTAGGGCCATTCCGATTTTTCATCCCCAAAAAAAGAGATACATGGGAGGGGTTTACAGGTTCAGGGTAACCTCTCTCCTCTAGCGAGACATAACCAAAAGTGGCTCTCCTAGGAGGATGTGACATCCTGAAATTTCAATCTTAGAATTTCGTTTAAGCTAGTGCTTGTCGACGAAAGAAGAATCGGGATAAGTGGATCATCCGATGGGCTTTGTGTGTGGGCTAGGCATGTGAAGGCCTAGTGGGCCTAATTTTGGGTTGAGCATGGACTAGAGAGAGAACGATGGATCGTGAATAAGGTCCATGGGCTGGACGTGGGCAGAAGGCCCCATTGAGGTGGAAAAATGTTGAGATTTTGGTCAGTGTACATTTTACGCGAATTTGAATGATTTCGGATGTTCAATGGTAATTCCTTGTGGTTTAATTGCTGATGTTGTGGTGTATAAAATTAATGGTGGACGTAAAATCCTTGGACATTAGAAATTGTGACTTGAAGATGTGTGCAATTCCACTACATCTTTGGTCATGTTAATAATGGAGATCCTGGAATAAAGTTGCTTGATTGGTGCCTAGTATTGGAGGTGGCCGAATTCTTTGGGCTAAAAGAAGGATTAGTTTTGTTTTGTTTAGATTAAATTTTGTTTAGGGCATGTAAGCCAAGGGGAAAATGACAAAGTCTAGGGATTTCTTGCAATAGGTTTTGGTTTCCCATGCAAGTTTTGGTTCTCCCCCTTCCCACCAGTCGAAAGTTTAGCCCTCAAACCTCATGATGGCTCTAAAATTCCCCCTAGCCAATCTCAATCTCCTCCTTTGCATGGCTTTAGCAAGGGAAAAATTCCCAAGGAAAGCCATCATTTCCTCCCAACTTCCTCCTTTATTTTCCCTTCTCTTTTGTTCTTCTTCTTCCTTCTCCCCCCTCTCTCTCTCTCTCTCTCTCTCTCTCTCTCTCTCTCTCTCTCTCTCATTTTCTTCTTTTTTACTTGCTGTTCTTCGAAGGACTAGCGACTAGAGAAGTAGCCAGCCTTCAAGAGAGCTTGAGAAAGCAGTTTTTGCGTTAAACTAGGTAAGGGAATAAGTTAGGTATTAAACTTCGACATTCTCTCAACGCTTGAGGGTGGATTTGTTCAATTTAGTGAATTTTTGGATTATAGGAGTGAGATCTTTGGATGACTTTAGCTTGCATGTATGATGTGATGTGTGGAAGTCTTGCATGTGAGTTTCTCAAAGGTTTTTGGTTGCTAAGCGTGCATGAGATTTGTTCATAGGAGCTAAGGTTGGATTCTTCTCAAGATCTATTTTACCAGACCCTTGTGTTTGCTATTTTCATGGGTTGGAATGTGCTATGAAATTGAGGTTGCTTTCTTCTTGAATTTTTTTTTGTACATCTTCATTTACAACATATATTTTACTCAAGATTTTCTGGATTTAAAGGAACAAGTTTTCAGCTTCGTTGCATGCAAGTCAGTATCTTGTTTTATGCTGGAATCTGTGACCCTTTGATGTTCAACGATTTTTTATCAACTCTTTAGGTTCAATTTTCGAAAAGTTTTCTTCACAAAAGTTGTTCAGCATATCTTGAAGTTTAACATAGTCAAATTTTAGAGCAAATGATGGAGTTTTGGATTTCAAACCAAGCTAGTTTTGAAAACGTGATTTCTGGACGCGATAATAGTTTTGGTGATTGTTTGAGTGATTTAGTGCTCCTATTATTTTTTTTTTTGAACTTGTTTGGTTATGTTTCTAGATTTAATCCTAAAGCCGCGCGTGTGGACTTGGTTTCTACCGGGGAGGACCAGTTGTGGTCTTGTTGCTGTCCTTGATGTCTTCCTTGCTGGAAAATGCATATTTTGTGATTTTGGATGATTTTGGCATGCTGAGAACCTATGCTTGATGCTTGTGCATGAGTGGTGCTCATTGTGTGTGCAAAATGAAGTGGAATAGGCTTGGAGGTGATGAACAGCAATTCTGTTTAGTGCATGCTATTGCATTGCGATCTTGGCACATTGATCATGTTGTGTGGTGATATATGCATGTGTTGGTGGTGTTAAAAGTGTGCCCTAATGGAAGCTTGTGATATAGTGAAATGTGTGAATGAATCAAAGTAAGAGATATTCCATTGGCTGACATCCCGATGATGCCCCTAGGGAGTGGGGATGTCCCAAGCTATGTGGTTTGGGATGCCTCGGTTTAAGTCACAAGGCTAGCGACCGTTGGACACTATGTCACGCCTCGAACCTGGAGCGCGTGCCTATCCCTCGATGGTTGATAAAATTTGCGACGTCCCAGGACGCGTCGCCGACCCATTCATATTAATGTATATGCCGAAGAGAAACAATACACCTAACAACAATCAATATGGGATAGAAAAGCAGGAAACATATTCACAACCAAAACACTTTTATAAACACCCTGGTTTATATACAACACTAGTCTAGCCAAAAGCCTACAAAAAATAGGCTCTCAAAAGAAGTTGTTCTAAAACCTACTAATTGGACACATTTACCGATCCTTTGGTCTCCACAGGCTCTGGGGGCTTCGGGTCCTCCATAGCAACATCAGGAGGGTCAGATGTACTCTAACCTAGAGCGGCGTTGACTACCACCGCGGGGATCTCAAAACCCTAGAGGGGACCCACCCTGTATCCATTGAATTCGTGGCGAAACCATGCTCTGAATCGATGGGGTACCCTCTGAGGTAGGCCCTCGTCGACCTAGATAATGGTCACAACGAGTTCATAGACTCAGTGACCCTCGGGGACAGGGTACTCAAAACTCCGCTCGGTAACCCTCATAGGCCAACCAAAACGTTCTGGAGGAACCGTCATCTAAGGACCTGAAAAGATTGAGCCCATGACGGGGTGAGACAATGTCTCAGCAAGTTCACCCCCTAAACTTTGACTAAGAATGAAATATGCCTAAAGGCAGTCAATGCACACAAGACAAAGGACTTACCTTGCCTTAGTTCCCTCCTGCACGTTAGTACAATTCATATACTCAATCAATTCAATTCAATCCATTCAATCCATTCAATTCGAGTCTTGCTCGCACAAGCATGAATTATCGACACACATCGGTTCTTTGGCATAGCTAGGGATTATTGCTCACAAGCTAATATGAACTATTGCTCACACAAGCTGATAGATTGTTGCTCGCACAAGCTAAGATAGACTATTGCTGACACAAGCTGACACAGATTATTGCTGACACAAGCTAACATAGATCATTACTCACACAAGCTGACATGGATCATTACTCACACAAGCTGATAGTCCAACTCACATCGGGGATGGGTTCACTTAACCATCACACGATCAATTTGAACCAGCAAAATTGATATTCATATTTTAAAATCCCGCGATTCGATATAGTCCATGAAACCATTTTCGGTGTCAAAACCCGACACCCAGGATTTTTCTAATAAAAATATCAAAATTTCACAATTTTGGAATAAATAACCAAAATTACAATGATCACTCAATTTGCATAATTTAACATTCAATTGCATAAACTAAGCACACCATTGCAATCAACATGAAATTCCGGTCACCAATTATGCCGGTATAATTTTCGGAAAATAATAAATAATTAAATAAATACCAAGAATAATTAAATAAATGCAATTAAATACCAAAAATAACAACTTAGGCCGGAAATGCTAAATTAACCACCTAAACGGGCCTAGAAAATTTCCGAACCTATCTAGATAAATAGCACAACTTATCTAGTCCTTAATTAATCGAATCTAACCACCTAACATGCACAATTGAGTAATTAAATCACTAATCAGTGCTAACTAACCACATAAAGCTTAATTAGCTTAAACTAATCAACCCCTAAGCATCATTAACTATTAGTGCCAAAAGTTGCGCCAACCTCGGCGACAATGCAAGACGAAAGACTGTCTACAATTTGAACTGGTTTTTTTTCTACGTATGACCTCTGTGTCCACATCTAATTCTTCAAAATTTAGCACATGGGTCAGGTCAGGCTCATATTTCCTCAACATCAACACGTGAAAGACATCATGCACTTGTGCCAACCTCGGCGACAATGCAAGACGATATGCTAGAATCCTTATTCTTTCCAGAATCTCAAAGGGACCTACGTACCTCGGACTCAACTTCCCTTTCTTGCCTAAGCGCAAAGTACCCCTCATTGGTGACACCTTCAGAAAGACGTGCTCACCAACTTGGAATTCCAAAGGCCTTCGATGCTTATTAGTGTAGCTTTTTTGGTGGCTCTGAGCGGTCTTCAATCTATCTTTGATAATGGCAACTGTATCCACTAACTGCTGGACTAACTCTGGGCCTGTGATCTTTTGTTCTCCAATCTCATCCCAATACACTGGCGTTTTGCACGCTCTGCCATACAACACTTCGAAATGTGCCATTTGAATACTCTGCTGGTAGTTGTTGTTGTAGACGAACTCCATGAGATGAAGCTGTTCCTCCCAGCTTCCCTTGAAATCCAACACGCAAGCTCGCAGCATATCTTCGAGGGTTTGAATCGTCCTCTCGGACTGGCCATCCGTCCGAGGATGATAGGCCGTACTATATTGCAGCTTTGTTCCTAAGGAAGCTTGCAAACTCTTCTCGAAGGTAGCTGTGAACCTCGAGTCTCGATCTGATGTAATCGTCACCGGCACTCCATGTAGATGAACTACCTAACACACATATAATTATGCATGCTTGTCCAAATCAAGATCCTTTCGTACAGTAATAAAGTGAGCTGACTTTGTCAGTTTGTCAACTACTACTCAAAGGGAATCATTACCCCTCTGACTTCTTGGTAAGCTTGTCACAAAATCCATTGTGATATGTTCCTATTTCCACTAGGGAATCTCGAGAGGTTGCAAAAGTCCTCCCGGTTTACAATCTATGTAGCACGGACACGGCGACACAGACACGCGACACGACATGACATGGCACGCGATACGTCATTTCTCAAAAGGTAGATAATTTCGACATGTTCTAATGCGTCAAATATTAAATAAATATTTTTATTTTTAATTAATTTGATTCAAATTCACAAATAAATAAATAAATAAATAAAGAGTTTACAATGAATTTATACTAATAATATTAATAAATTTTATACTTTTTTTATTTCATTATCCCAAATTTACATTTATTTTTCGAAATCCCCCTCCCCCAAATTTACTTTTATTTTTCGAAACCAACCCCCCTCCCCCCACCCCCACTTGCGCCCAAACTTCCCTCCTCTCTTTTCCCCCAATTTTTTTCACTTTTTTTCCCTCCCCACATCGTCCATTTTCCCCCACTTTGTTCATTGACGACAAGCTGTCTGTCACTCTCCCCCCCCAACAAAAACCTTAGCTTTACTTTACCTCATTCTCCTTTACCGCTCGCCGCACGACCCTTCCTCTTCTCCTCCTCTAGATCTGTCTCCTTCCTCACCGCTTGCCGCTCGCCACTCGCCGCACCACCCACTTCTTCTTCTTGATCTCCACGTTCTCCCAGTACACGCCCTTTTTCACGTAGATCATGAACTGGCGTGTCCCGTGATCGGGCACGATCGCGATCGCGTCCTCCACCTTGGTGAAATTGCTGTTCCGCCGTTGTTGAAGTTGGAGCCGAAAGATGGGTGGACCATGGTAAGGAGTCATGTGACTAGTGAAGTGATTTGGTTGAGACTTCTGGAGACGACGCTCTTGATAATGTCACTAGTGCCCTCAAACCCATCTTTGCATGTCTCCTGGTTTGGTTTACAAGTGCAACACTTAGGCATGTCCTCGCCGCTCACTGCACACGACCCCTTTCCTCTCCGCTTTTTCTTTGGCCATCTCTCGCCGTCACGGGCTCGCCGTCGATCCGTCTCTGCTCCCTCACTGTCACTTCCACCCTCCATCGTCTGCCGGACATGCATGTCCAAATGTGTCGGGCAAAGGTTGACCACATGTCGGATTTCCGACATGCGTTGACCGCGTGTCCGAGCGTGTCTGACGCATGTCGACGTGTCTGACATGCTTCGACATGTGTTTGATAGGACACGAAAGCACGGACAACGTGTCCTTACAGTGATGTGCCTTCACTTGTTGACACGTCAAACATTTGGTGACATGCTTGGTGATATCCGCCTTCATACCAAACCACCAATAGTGTTGACACAGATTCTGATACATCTTCGTACTACCAAGATGAATGTTGTAACTACTACGATGAGCTTCTGATAAGATCTCTTCCTTAAGCCGTGCATCGTCAGGTACACATAATCGTCCTCGGAACCTTAGTGTTCTGTCTTTAGAAATTTGAAAATCAGCCTTTCTCTTATCGGTATCCTCTTGTAGGATCTTCTGAACATTCGGGTCTGTCAATTGAAGCATCTTAATTCTGACCTGGACTTCCGGCTCAATTCTGAGGGTGACCATAAGACTTGAAAGGTGGCCTACCTCAAACTTGAAAACTAAATCTTGAGCCCTCTCGAGTAAAATCCATTCCTTAACGATGTGCGCAGCTGAAGACTTCCGACTCAACGCATTTGTGACCTTGTTCGCCTTTCCAGGATGATATAAAATATCATAATCATAGTCCTTAAGAAGTTCCATCCAGCAACGTTGTCTCACATTCAACTCCTTCTGAGAGAATAAGTACTTGAGACTTTGATAGTATCTTTCTCCACACAAATAATGTCTCCAAATCTTTAGAGCGAAAATGATCGCTATGAGTTCTAAGTCATGCGTCGGATAATTCAGATCATGAGGTCTCAACTGATGGGACGCGTATGCAACAACCCTTCCATGTTGCATTAACACACAACTAAGTCCTATAAACGACGCATCACTATAGATCTTGTATCATTCAGGACTAGATGGTATGGTTAACACAGGTGCGGTAGTCAACTTCTGCTTAAGCTCTTGGAAACTACACTTGTACTTGTTCGCCACACAAACTTCTCTTCCTTCTTCAATAGTCGAGTTAATGGCGACGTTAACGTTGAAAATCCTTCCACGAACCTTCTATAGTAACCTACCAAACCCAACAACCTTCTGATCTCTATCACGGTCGTCAGCCATGGCTAGTTGATAACTACTTCAATCTTGGTTGGGTCCACGGAGATTCCTTCGCCTGAAATCATGTGACCTAGGAACACAACACAAGTCAACCAAAACTCGCACTTGCTAAACTTGGCGTACAATTCACGATTCCTCAATGTCTGAAGTACCATCCTTAAATGCCTTTCGTGCTCCTCTGAACTTCTCGAATACACTAGGATATCATCGATGAAAACGATCACAAAATAATCCAGATACTCTTTGAAAACTCGGTTCATCAAATCCATGAAAGCAGCTGGGGCGTTTGTCAAACCAAATGGCATTATAGTGAACTCATAATGGCCGTATTGACTATGAAATGCTGACCTTGGCATGTCCTCCTTTTTTTTATCCTCAGCTGATGATATCTCGTCCTCAATTCGATCTTTGAAAATATCGACGCTCCTTGTAGTTGGCCAAACAAGTCATCGATCCTCGGGAGTGGATACTTGTTCTTTATTGTCACATAATTGAGTTGGCGATAGTCGATACACAGACGCAACGAACCATCTTTCTTCTTCACAAACAGAACTGGTGCTTCCCAAGGTGATGCACTAGGACAGATGAATCTCTTATCCAACAACTCCTGCATCCACACCTTCAGTTCTTTTAAGTTAGGCAACGCCATCCGGTAAGGAGCCTTAGAGATTGGCTCTATCCTAGGTGCTAACTCGATCATGAACTCTATCTCTCTCTCTTTGGTGGTAGGCTTGGCAATTTCTTCCAAAACACGTCTGGAAATTCTTGTACCACTGCGATATCTTCAATCTTCAGCTCCTCAACTATCGTATCCACGACAGTTGCCAAATAACCTTGACACCCCCGTCTAACAAATGGGTTGCCTCAAGCGACGAGATTAAGGAAACCGAAGGTTCTCCTCAACTCCTAATAAAGTCGAAACTTTCACCCGCTAACGAGTTAAACTGAATCGCTTTACGATAACAGTCCATCTTAGCTCGTTGCTTGGTGAGCTAGTCCATGCCAATTATTACGTCGAAATCATACATGGCTAGGAATATCAAATCTATCCTCCCCTCTTGCTCACCAATCACTAACTTGCAACTAGGACAACTTCCTGTAGCTAGCACCTTATCCTTTAACGGTGTAAATATGCTAACCACCGACTCCAACAACTTAGGAATCAATCTTACCATCTTAACAAACTATTTAGTTATAACGAATGGGTCGCACCAAGATCAAATAAAGTATAAGCAACATGGTCATTCAGTGAAACCGTACTTGTAATCACATCAAGCGAGTCCTCAACTTGTCCTCTCATGATAGCATACGTCCTTCCTTGAGCTGGAAGTCTATTCAGTCCACCTTGTGGTGTAATCTACAGTGTGAACCTTCTATTCTGACCCATCGGTGGCGACGACGGTAACTATTGTAATCCCCTTGGCCTTCTTGGACAATCTCTGGCTTGGTGACCTTGTTGGCCACACTAGAAGCAAGCACCCATCCTAAAATGGCACGGGACTAATCCGTGTCACCTTCCACACAAGCAACACGTGCCATTCTGACTCGATGTTGACTTCCTAACTCCACCCTTTCTGCTAGGCGGGACATGATACCTTCCTCCGGCAATGGGCTTCTTCCCAAATTCAGTTCCTATCTCTATACAAACTGAACCTTGAACCAGACGCAAAAGTCTATTCACTCAAGTTCCTCTCTATCAGCTGGGCTCGACCTTAAAGCTCACTATAATCCTTTAGGTCGAATAGCACCAGTGGATTCCTCAGCTCTGGTTGGAGGCCATTCCTGAACCTCCAAGCTTTATCTTCAGGAACCTCTACCAGTCTTGGAGTATACTAAGACAGCTCAGCAAACTTAGCTTCATACTGAACTAGGGTCAGCATCCCTTGATGGAGGCGCTGGAATTCCTCCATCTTCTACTCTTGAGCGCTACCTGAAAAAGACATTCCACACCGGAATTACGCATTCGTGAAAAAACATGCCTCTAGTGGCTCTCCACCACGTACTAGTGTTACCCTGTAGCTGGTATACTACTAGGACAACCTTCTCCTTTTCAGTGCACATCAGCAGTGCAAAGGCTTTCTCCAGGTCTTGGATCCAGAGCGATGCAGCTTCGGGATCTCTTGCGCCTGTGAACCTCGACGGGTTCAACTTCAGGAACTGCTCGACAAGCCTATGCATAGGCCTATCTCTCTCAACAACCACGTAACCAGCTAGAACTTTAGCAAGTGCGTTAGCGGCGGCAATGGTAGTAGTAGCGACAATTGTAGCAATGACAGTAGTGGCGGTGGCTTGATTCTGGGCCTGCTATTCTATCAAATCTCTAAGCATCTCAAGTGCCTGCATGATCCCTTCGATCTTAGGATCACTAGGGGCTACTACCCCAGCACCAACTAGAGGCGGTGCTACTCCACTAGCGCTAGCCTGAGCCAGCACTCTACCACGACCCTCTCGGGTACTGACCCTTGTCAGCATCCTACCTCGAGTCACAGGTCCAATGGTTCTCTTCAACTATCGACCAGCTTTGATACCACTTTAGGCGGGGATGTCACGCCTCGAACCTCAAGCGTGTGCCCATCCCTCAGTGGTTGATAAAATTTGTGACGTCCTAGGACGCGTTGCTGACCCATTCATTTTAATGCATATGCGGAAGCGAAACAATACCCCTGACAACGATCAACACGGGATAGAAAAGCAGGAAACATATTCACAACCAAAAACACTTTTATAAACACCTCGGTTTATATACAACACTAGTCTAGCCAAAAGCCTAAAAAAGACCAGCTCTCAAAAGAAGCTGTCCTAAGACCTACTAATCGAACACATTCATTGATCCTTTAGCCTCCATAGGCTCCGGGGACTTCGGGTCCTCCACAGCACTGTCAGAAGGGTCAGCTGCACTTTCACCTAGAGCGGCGTCGACTACCACCGTGGGGATCACAAAACCCTGGAGGGGACCCACCCTGTATCCATTGAATCCGTGGCGAAACCATGCTCTGAATCGATGGGGTACCCTCTGAGGTAGGCCCTTGTCGACCCAGACGGTGGTCACCATAGTTCATAGACCTAGTGACCCCCGGGGACAAGGTAGTCAAAACTTCACTCGGTAACCCTCATAGGCTGACCAAAACGTTCCGGAGGAACCACCATCTAAGGACTTGAAAAGATTGAGCCCATGACGGGGTGAGACGATGTCTCAGCAAGTTCACCCCCCAAACTCCGACTAGGAAGGAAATACGCCTAAAGGCAGTCTATGCACATAAGACAGAGGACTTACCTTGCCTCAGTTCCCTCTTGCACGTCAGTACAATTCATATACTTAATCAATTCAATTCGATCCATTCAATAGATTCAATTCGATCCTTGCTCGCACAAACATGAACTACCAACACACATCGGTCCTCTGGCGTAGCTAGGGATTACTGCTCACACAAGCTGACATGAACTGTTGCTCGTACAAGCTGATAGATTATTGCTCACACAAGCTGACATAGATCATTGCTCACACAAGCTGACGCAGATCATTGCTCATACAAACTGACACAAATCATTGCTCACATAAGCTGATAGATCAACTCATATCGGGGATGGGTTCACTTAACCATCACACGATCAATTTGAACCAGAAAAATTGATATTCATACTTTTAAAATCCCGCGATTCGATATAGTCCATAAAACTATTTTCGGTGTCAAAACCCGACACCTGGGATTTTTCTAATTAAATATCAAAATTTCACAATTTTGGAATAAATAACCAAAATCACAATTATCACTCAATTTGCACAATTTAACATTCAATTGCATAAACTAAGCACATCATTGCAATCAACACGAAATTCCAGTCACCGGCTATCCTGATATAATTTTAGAAAAATAATAAAAAATTAAATAAATACCAAGAATAATTAAATAAATGCAATTAAATACCAAAAATACCAACTTAGGCCGGAAATGCTAAATTAATTGACATCCCAAATTTCACTGGCATTCATTAGTATATTTGGATCGTTAGGAGTTCGGATTATTTTAGATTGGGCCAGGAAGTGAACCTGATGGACCGTAAGGATCGAATGGGCTTGAGGAGCAAGCGGGCCATATGATTATTTCGAGTTAGACTTGTAAACTCGAGTGAGAGATTATGGGCTTGGTTTGAGTGGGCCAAGGTTCGGGATTATTAGGTTCGTAAATTTAGATTAGTGGGCCGGGTTGTTATAGATTAAGCCCGTTGGGCCAGAGATAAATAATTAGGCCCAAGTGATTTTATTTTTGGTTAAGATTTATGGATTATAAATAAGATAATTTGATTAATGATTGTAACGCTAATATAAATTTCTGACTTTAGCGTTTTGTGATAGATTCTTTTTAGACTAACACTAACTAGTCGATATGTTATATATGTTATGATTGAAATCAAGTAGAAACAAAAGAAAATTGATTGAAAAACGTTAAAACTAATGAACCGACTAATGACATGGATTAGAAACTAATTAAATTCGAGTGACAATTGGCGAAAGAGATCAAAGCTTGGAGGCCACGACATCTCACTCTTTTGTTTCTTCTTGCATGCGACACCCACGGAATTCCCCATCCACAGAAGCTGAAAACAAGCAAAGAAAATACAATCATTAGCAAATATAATCATTAGCCTAGCCTAGGGATTAGCTTGTAGATCTATTTTCCCTCATAAATTTTGAAATTCCCTCTCTCTCTCCTCAAGAACCGAGAAACCCACCTTCATCTTCTTCTTCTCTTCTCTCTCGGTCGAGCAGTGAAGAACCAGCAACAAAACCAGCGATTTCTTCCTTTACATGCGAGATTTCGGTGTTGATCTTGAAGTATCTTTGTGATTGTTTGATAGCTGAACAAATGTAAGGAAATATATAACTCTAAGTTGAAGTTTATCCACCATTTCATCAAGAAAACTTGTGGATCTAACCAAACCGTGAAGGATATGAGTTGTAGTTGTTGTTTTGTGAGTAATCTAAGCTTGGTAAGTGTTAGATTAAAGGTAGGAACCATTGCATGTTGTTTTTGAGCATTGCATGCTTCGAAATCCAAGTGTGAGTGTGCTGTTTTGTTAAGTGAAGTGATGAGAAGTGGTAGTTTTGTGTTGTTTTGAGCTTGATGAACACAAGAGTGAAGCTAGAAGTCATTGCATGTTGTTTTTAAGTCTTGCATGTCTCGAAAACTTGATGAAAGTCGGCTGTTTGATTGAGCGAAGTGAAGAGGTGATTGCTGAGAAAAGTAATGAGGTGAATAATATGATGTGTGAGTAGATGTGTGGATATATGTTTGAGCTAAGCTGTGAAAGGATTCTTTGTGGAGAAAAATTCGCTAAGGTTACTCTTAGATGCTGTGATGAAGTATTGAAATGTTGAAGAAGAGATTTGTGGAATAATAAGTGGTTTAATTGGGCTAGAAGTGGAGGAATCGTGCGTATACATTCTGTTCTAGAAAAATATGGTTAAGGAATATTCTGTTTTGTGTTATTTTCTTAATGCATGTTAATGGAAATAAGAATGAAACCATTCTTTGTTATAGAACACCTATAAGATCAAGTGATATACGTAGCTATAACCATTTGAATATAAAAACATAGAGGATGGAAGTGAATTTAGTAAAATCAGTAAACTGTTTTTGTGAGAAACGGTTTGACCTTTACTGATTATACAAATTTTCTGTATTTACCTAGTTAGATTTGGACTTTGATTCCTTAATGAAAATTGTAGAACACATCTTAAGGAATAACTTGTCGAGATTTGAGATTAAACGGATAATAATTGGCTAGTAAAACAATTTTCTTAGTTGATAAAGAATCTGGACGTTGGTACAGGGTATTAGTAAAGATTATAGCAATTGTTTCTCTTAATACAATGCAATTCAGACTTAAGTTTCTTCACAAAAAATGTCGATCTATGTCTCTAATATAACATACTAAAATTTGGTAATGTTTCGACAAGAATCGATATACCTTCTATGTCCAAAACAGAAACTGTGCATTTAACCAGTAAACTGTTCTAACCCGAGAACATATAATATATATTGTGTTTTATATATTTAACTTACAGGATATACATAGAGTATAATAAGCTCATAATAGATGTTAGTCATGTAAGAATAAGTCTCATACATCATTTGAGATATAAGTGCATATAGTATCATGCGAGTGCAATGTGTGCGGTGCATAGTGCTTGATTATGGGATAAATATTTGTTCGGCATGGTATGGGACATGTCGTAATGGATTTTATCTTATAATTTGGATACACATGTGTGCTAGGATCATGAGAATTAGATACATAGTTAGATACTTTGGAGTCTTTTCTTTTGCATACGATAAATGCATTAATTAAAGGTGTGGTAGTGTGAAATGTGTGCTTAAGAGAGTGAATGAACCCATTGGTACAGGGATACCGGTGATGCCCCTAGAAGTTTGGGATGCCCTTGCTGAGTGGTCTTGGATGCCTCGGTAGAGAGATACTGAGATGCCTCGGAGTGAGATGCCCTTGCTGAGTGGTCTTGGGAGAATCTCGGTTGTGTGATGCAGGGATGCCTTGGAGTGAGATGCCCACAATTAGAGATGTTGTGGAAGTCTGGATAACGTACTTTCCGAAAGTGACTCGATCAGGCCGGTAGAGTTCCGGTTATGACTAATTCGAGGGTGGATCATATGCACACTAAATATAATTCTATTTGGTGAGTGAGTCCATGCATTATTGTTGCATTGTATCTTGATATGAAATTGATTTTGAAAAGGTAAGTATGGAGATGGATGCATATAAGGTGATTACTTATGTGATGTATTAATATCCAATTGTCTATGCTTGTGACGACTATATTATTGTATCCTGAATTGCTTGGATTATGATTCCCTTGTAATATTGATGGTTGTGGATTATTTAAGTTAGAGTTCTATCATTCTTTACTGGGCATAGTTTTACTCATACCTTACATTTTTCAGATTGATAGTATGGATGTGCCGCCATTAGCTCGTTATGGTGTGATATCGAACATTGAGGTTACCTTCACTGATGTGTATGACTCTGATGTTGAGCTGACCTTCTCCAAATATGAGGCCACATTATGGATGGATGATGGTAGAGCTGAGATGATCCCTATGAAGTTTGTTGCATGGTTTGTCAAGCATGATGGAGAGATGTTTGGCCCTATTCCTTTTAGTGATGGTGGAGCAGGAGTTGGGACGGATGGCGCCTAGATGCCTTTGATCGCGTAGAAGCTGACTATCTTTTGTTTTCTTTTGAACGTGGGCTTGTGTGGGAACTCGTGGAGTAGACACCCTCACCCTTTATCCCTGACTTTCGTTACGCCTTACTTTTGTTATGTATATGTTGTATATAAAGGCAATGAACATGGAAAGTGTTCAAGTTGATAAAATTTTGCAGGCCCTGATGATGGTAAAAGAAATGAAGCTTCTTGTGATCTTATCTATATGCATCAAAATATGGTCTATATAAATTATTGGTAGAGTAATTGTAGGATAAACTCATAATATAAACTATAGATTTTAAATAATCCATGTTATACATGCTAACCTTCAGTAGCGATCACTATAAATGGAACTCACAATTTTTAAAGATTGCAATAATAAATAAATTCCGTTTGCGCTTAGTATGTGACGCCCTGGGACGTCACATTAATCACCTAAATGGGCCTAGAAAATTTCTGAACCTATCTTGATAAATAGCACAACTTATCTAGTCCTTAATTAATCGAATCTAACCACCTAACATGCACAATTGAGTAATTAAATCACTAATCCGTGCTAACTAACCACCTAAACCTTAATTAGCTTAAACTAATCAATCCCTAAGCATAATTAACTCCCTAAGTAGAGTTTAGCAAGTAAACTCACCAGTTTAGCGTTCCAATGAGTTCATGACAACGGCGACACAAAGGTGGGCAACAACCAAGCTTACGGCAACACCAACGGAGGACCAAACGAGCTTGAAAATGGGCCACGAAGACCTAAGGCCATTGCTGGCTTTGGCTACCGACCTTAGGTCGAAGGAGTTGGCGCGAGGCTGCTGGCTGGCTGAAACAACATAGAGGTGGTGCAACGGGGCTAGACGATGCTTGACGGTGGCTTCAACGACTTAGACGACGACGAATGGCGGCTTGGTGGCCTACGATGGCCTGGACAGAGGTTCGGGAAGCGGCGAGGAGTTGCGGAACAGCAGGGAGGCCTCGCTGGGCTTACGGCTGGCACGATGGGCGAGCGAGCGACGTGCGGCGACTCTGGTGGCTTCGGTGGCTCCAAGTGGTGGTCGACAGGCTAGGGGGCTTGCTCTATTTTCCTTGGGTTTTCTAAGCTCAAAATGGACAACAATGGAGAAATGTGGGCTGGATGAAGGAGAAGAAGACTACTGAAGATAGTGGGAGGTCCCATTGCCTCAAAGGTCTTCACTTCTATCCATTTCACCCTTGGCAAGGCCCCACCATGCATGGCTGTCTTCCAAGGCCAAATTGCAGCCCTCAATCTTCCTTAACACACTTCCCAAATGGTCCAAAATGTTGTCTCCCCCTTGGCCTACGAATTTTGGGCACCTTCCCTTCCAATTCCATAAATTCCCCTTCAATTCTTCTCCAATTAGACTCAATTGAAGTCCCAAAAGTTCAGCCAAGACGCCATCATCCATCTCATGATTTCTCCTCATCAATTTGTCCAACTTGAATCCCAAAAACGCGACCAAAAACGGCCCTATGATTTTCCCAGTCCAAAATAACCTTACTTTGAGCTTTCGCCGAAAATCCTAGTTTGCAAAAAAATCTTTGGAGGATGAATTGACGTTTCTAAAATGAATCGTGACATGACAGAACTTTCAATTTCTGAAATCGGGTTTAAATTCGCGGTTAATTTCAACCTGGCGTGATTTTAGCGTGATCTAGCCTACTGGGTTGGTTTTAGGAATGTGCGCGTGCCCAGGGTTCGGGTTATGACAGGTTGGGTATTCACGAGCCATGTGCGTACCGTTTTATAAGCAACACTTGAAGTCTAGGCATTCCTTCTTATGTCCTTCACCGTTCAACTCCACCTTCATCTTAGTAGGGTGTAACGACCCCAACTCCATCTCTAGAGTCTTCGGTAGTAGGGGTTATTTTTGCGATATCCGAGGTGTGTCACTGTCCCATTTCTTTTTACCTTATTAATGAACACATGCGAAAACATGAACAAATAAACTCCCTAGATGAACAACAACTGGAAGACTAGGACATATATCAAACAGAACACGTTAATTTATATTAGAACAGTTCATTTACAAGCCCTTTTTTCTATGAGCTCTTTTCCTTCTTTTTTTTTGGCATCATACTACAAGTTTCCACATAGGCCAGGGGAAACTCCTATCTCCTCTAATGTGACTGTAGCTTCCAAAACTGACAAGACGCTTTCCTGCCTACAAGTCTGAAAAGAAAGGAGTGAGTTCAAAATTTAGTAAATAAAAACCCATAATCCTCTACTAGGATGACAAGTTGTCATCAAATCTAGCATGAATGGTACTCATATTAATATATCGATGGCAGATTGATAGCAATAGTACTGCTTCACCTTGACTACACATATATATCCCTTCGGTATAACTTCCTTGCATGCTTACCTTTGGGTTATTTGTCACGACCCCAACCCCATCTCCAAGGTCGCAAGCGACAAGGATTATTTATGCGATGTCCCAGGCTCGTCGACATCTCGATTCCTTTTATCTTGTTATCATGCACATATGGAAATGTGAATAAACGGCTCCTTGGACAAACAATAGCTGGAAGACTGGGACATACATCACACATAACACACTGATTTATATTATGATAAGATTTTTACAATCCCTTTCTCTACGGGCCCTCTTTTCTTTTTACATCACAATACAAGTTTTCCACATAGGCTAATGGAAATCTATCTCCTCTAGCATGACTACAGCTCTCAAACTGACGTAAGACTTTCATGCCTACAAGGTTGAAAGATGAAGAGTGAGTTTTGGGGAAACCCAGTAAGTAAAATTCCTAGTTTTCTACTAAGAAAGCATCTCATCATCAAAACCTAGCAAGTACAACACTCATAAATAGTGTCGATGGCAGAATCGCAAGTCTATTGCCACCTCTCTACTATTTGTATGTAATCTACTTTCAACCTACCAAATAAGCTATTTCACCAAACAAGCTTATCAACATCACGTAGTAACATGTTCAATAAGTTCATTAACCGTATCAACGGTTCTTCCCATACTTTCAGGGGCTTTCAGCTATAGGCTAGGCATCCGACCCCAAGCTAGGCATCTCATACTCTCAAGGGCTTCCCATACTTTAGGGGCTTACTAGCTCAACTAGGGTATCCGGCCATCAAGCCAGGCATCCAATACTTTCAAGGGCTTCCTAGCTCAACCAGGGCATCTCATTTAATGAATGAGGCATCGTTGCCAACGCCATGTGACGATGGATGTTTTTTCCTCTTTAAGTGCACACACACAAGTGCATCACACAAGTCGATTCTCATCTTTTCTCTTAGTCGACACATGCATGGCCCAAAGGTGTGCTCATTCATTCATGTGTGTCAAGAGTTTCTTACACTTCAATAGCAAATATGTTGAGAATGATTTTTGGTTGGTAACTTAAATCAATCACTTAGCGGCAATCCCTACACTAGACAAGGCTCGGAAACAGTACGCCTCAATACTGATCCAAGACCTCAAGGCTTGGGTACACCTCACTTTAGTGACGATCCCAAGCTTGATGGACATCAGCTCCAACTTGATGTGAATACACATGTATAAAGAATGACCCTCGGCTCGTGGTTTCATTCAACGCCAAGCACAAAGTCCCCCTATCCATTTAAACTATGGAAATCGGCATGCTTGATGCCTCACCAAGACCTTGTGGATTTGGGCGATCCCCGTATCGATTGAGGCCTAAGGTTGACATGCCTTAATATCGACTTAGGACCTTGCGGCCTTGGGTGATTCCTCACGAAGCAAGACTTGGACCTGGCGTCCTATTTATGCCGAAACCAATACTTTATGGCTTGAGCGACTTTGTCTTGCGATGAACTCAACTCAAACGAACCTTGATTTTATTCCAAACATAAATGACTCAAGTACACCGCTATGTCCCATAGCAAGCAAGATCAAACGAAAGACATTGCACACTATCCACAGCTTGACGGGTGAGCACTTAACTAGCCTCAACGACGGGATCTACTTTCTTAGAGGAAATGAGGAATCTTACTTACCTCGGCAAACCTCAAGAACTAGCTTGGATAACTTGATGGGGCGATGGTGTAAGGCCTAGAGAAAGGAGAGAAAGGGGAGAATGGTGTGTGAATGGCAAAGGGGTTCCCATGATGGAAATGAATGAGGCCTCCATCTATTTATAGGCACCAACCTTGTCATTACTCATCCAAGAGGTTCAATCACGTTTCTTAGAGTGGCATGGCTATGGCATTGAGGTGGCAAGCCTAAGTTGCAAGGTGTCATGCCTATTTTAAAAGGTGGCACACCTAATGGCCTAATGTAATGATTGGAGGCTTACTTGTTTCATTCCTATTGGACCATTTATACAATGCCATCATAACTTGGCCTACTTGTTCTCTAAGGAAAGTTTTATGGTAATAATGACAATATCTTTCGTGGACACCTAAGCCAATGACTCACCATTCTCATTAAATACCTAGATTTAGTTAATCATGGGGTTTGGATATTTAGCACATGCCTAAAGTCAAGAACTCACTTTCTAAGTTTTGGCCTTTTAGAATATTTCACCAAGTTCTATTCTTATTGGTCCAACTATAACCCGCATTTAATGAGCATTTAATGAAGTGTAATGATGATGTCATCTAGGTTGCCAACTTAGCATCTAGATTCGTAGGGCATTACTTGAGGCGTTTGGGTTTCGCTCTCCAATTGGTCCATGTGTACGCCACCCTTTTCTTGCTCATCAAGAATATCTACATTTTCATCATTACTTTTGAAAGGTCAAAAGACACATCACCCCCTTCATTAATGCGGGTGTTCTAGAGTTTTCTTCTCTTTTGTCCTTTTCTTCATCAATAAAGTGGTCTAGAGAATTCCATCGTCTAAGTTGGTTTTGGGGCTAGAAAAGGGATCATTAAGTACACCTCAAAAAATCAAATTACGTGCATCCAAGGTTCGGCCGTCACACTCCATGTTCGCCCAAACCGTCCCCTTGGACAGTTGGTCGTCCCAAAAGGGTCGATTGTCATTGGATTAGTTCAAGGTTAATCCTAAGGCTAAGCACTATGACTGATTATGACCATCCACCGATCCAAAATCATCCCATAACCAATCCTCGTGATCAAAAAGTCATCTTATGAGATGGTGATCCTATCCCATTGATATGGTTGGTAGAAATTCATGGCCGACACCTCGACCAATTCGTGATTGGTCAATCGGTCGGTCGATCGGTCGATTGGACCATGACCGATCCATGATTCTTTGACGATTGATTCATGGCCTATGGCCCATGGTCGATCCTTTTGGACCTTATGGCCAATCCTTACAGGCTCGGAATCGAGGGTGTTACACTATCCATGAACACATCAAGTCAAGTAATAATAAACACACTAGCATGCATGAAAGGTTCATTAACATACATCCTAGCTCAACCAAGGCATCCTGGCTTAACTGAGGCATCCAGCTTCAAGCTAGGCATCCTGGCTCAACCAAGGTATCCTGACTTAATCGAGGCATCCCGGGGGCTAGCTCACTAGAGGTATCCAGGCTCAATTAGGGCATCCTGTTCTTACGAATGAGGTATCGCCGCCAACATTATATGATGACGATTTTCTTTTTCTCATTAAATGATGACATATCATGTTTCACACAAGCTACTTTATTATCTTCCATCTCAACCCATACATGAGCAAACATACAAAATGGACTCGCAACATAAAAACGACTCCTCATGAGTAAGCACGTGGCTAAAACTCGATGATGTAGCATATCGCGCGCTAGCTAATGGTTAGGAATTCTACTTACCTTTGACGAACCTCAATAAATTATAGGTGGCTTTACCAAGAGAGGGCCGTCCTATGAAGCGGTGGATGAGCAAGGCCGAAAGTGAGAGAGAGAGAGAGAGAGAGAGAGAGAGAGAGAGAGAGAGAGAGAGAGAGAGAGAGAGAGAGAGAGAGAGAGAGAGGCTTAAGGAGGAGATGGTGTCCAAGAGGAAGGGGAAAAGGGAAAGTGGATGGCAATGGTGAAAATGAGGAGTGGTCCTCCTATTTATACTACTCGGGGCCATAATTACCAAGCCAAATGGTCCATTCTAAATTTTCAAAGTGTCCCGCCTAAGATCCTTAGTTGGCAAGCCTATTTGTCCAATGATTACACCTAAAGAATGAGTTGGATGGCTAAAAGATCTTGCTTGGCAATCTAGCTTATTGGCATCATCCATGATGGCCCGCTTTTTGCCTTTTCATTGGACCACTTATATCCTTCATTTAATGAACATTTAATGAAGTTTAAGGATAAGGCTATCAAGATTGCCAACTTGGCACCTAAACTTCTAAGGTCATTAATGAGGGATTTAGGTATCGCTCTCCAATTAGTCCATAGTGTGCCATCCTTATCTTGACCATCAATGATATTTTTAACATCATCATTACTTTTGAAAAGTCAAATCACACATCACCCCCTTCAATTAATGAGAGTTTTTTAGAGTTTTCTCTTATTTGTCATTTTCTTCCTCAAGAAGGTGGTCTAGAGAATTTCATTATCTAAGTTGGTTCCAAGGCCGGAAAAGGAATCATTAGGTACACTTCTAAAAATCAAATCACATACACTTGAGGTTCGGCCATCATACCCCATGCTCAGCCAAACCGTTCCCTTAGACAGTTGATCCACCTAAATGGCACTCCATTGGTCCTTAAGTCGATCAAGGCCAATCTTAAGGCTATCCATGGCCCAGCACTAAGTTAAGGCACTCATGGACTTTAGAATTAGTGACGGCATAGCCGGGTCTATCCCAAGACTCATTTCGATCAGCACCCGATCCATCCGTATGGTTTATGGCCGATGCATTGCCAATCCACGATCGCACATCACCAATTTAAGATTCATTTCGATCACTAAGAATTAAATAGGAACGATGCATTTTTTTATTAGAAGATGATCACATTTGATCAAATTGGATTGTTCGTGCATTGATGCATAGCTGGGCAGAATCACCTGCGGCCGAGCATTATGACCGATTGGATCAACCCATGACCATCCACCGATCCAAAATCATCTCATGACCAATCCTCATGATCAAAAAGTCATCTTATGAGCTGGTGATCCTATCCCATTGGTATGGTTGGTAGAAAATTCACGGCCGATACCTCGACCAGTTCATGGCCGATTAGTCGGACCATGACCAATCATTGATTTCTAACCAATCGAACTGATCAATCCATGGCCAATGGCCCATCAGGACCTTATGGCCGATCCTCACGAGGTTAGAATCAAGGGCGTTACAATTCTCCTCCCTTTTAAAAATTTAGTCCCCAAAATTTTAATAACGTACTTGGGCACTTAAAATAAATGTGGGTACTTGCGCCTCATGATTTCTTCACTTTCTCGGTTAGCCTCTTCTATTCTATGGTGCTTCCATAGAACCTTGACTGAGGGAATGACCCTATTTCTGATTACTTGCTCACGTTTGTCCACAATCTGCAATGGCTCCTCAATATAAGACCATTGGTCGTCTACCTCGATCTCATTGAAGTTGAGCACATGTGTTGGATCTAACTCATACTTTCTTAACATAGACACGTGAATTACATTGTGTACTTGAGTAAGTTTAAGTGGCAATGCCAACTAATAAGCCATATTCCCTATTCTTTCTAGGATTTCAAAGGTACCTATTACCGTGGACTTAACTTACCTTTCTCACCAAAATGAGACATACCTTTCAATGGAGACACCTTAAGGAACACATAGTCTCCTACTTGGAATTCTAGAGGCTTTTGTCTCTTGTCTGCATAACTCTTTTGCCTACTTTGGGCAGCTCTAAGTCTCTTTCTAATTACTTGCACTACCTCGGTAGTAAGTTACACCAACTCAGGACCAGTAAGCTTCTTTTCCCCGGCCTCGTTCTAGTAGACTAAATTTCTACAAGCTCAACCATACAATGCCTAAAATGGAGCCATGCCAATGCTCCGTTGAAAACTAGGCGAACTTTACAAGATGTGGGTGCTCATCCCCACTTCTCTTAAAGTTGATAACACAAGCTCATAACATGTCTTCCGATGTTTGGATGGTTCTCTCGACTTGACCATATGTTGGTTGTAGAGCCTTGATTCTCAATAATATTTCTAGCTCGATCACGCTTTTGCTACGCACTCTAATAAAATAAGGCGTTCCTTAAAGATAGTCTATTCTTGTAATGATGTTAGTGTCGTACATGGCTTACACAACCAGATCCATTGTTTTCTCTTATTTATTTATAACAGGCCTACACTCTTTGCATTCTACAGTGAATAGTACTTCATTTTGTAATAACAGTCTTGGAGTTTTCCACTTCCTCCTGAGTGACCGCATAAACATATCCCTAAGCTAGTGGACATTGGAAATTGTCATATTGCAAGGCTTCACTTTGCAGCATTGTTTGCGGTTACTGCTGCGGCATCGTTTTTCGCCATTGTGGGCAATCTCTGATAATGTGGCCTTGCTAACCACAATCGAAACAAACTCTTGTTCGAGTCAAGTATGGAGCATTACCATGTCATTTTCTGCAATTATGGCATACATCCCTTGGAGTGAAGGTTGGCCTCGGGGTCTTGTTCTTCTTGTTGGAAGCAAATGAACATTTTTCTTCCTATCTCGATCTCTTGTCACGATGCTGATTGACTTGAAAAGTTGGATGATAAGGTCCTCCTTGATAAGTTGTTATAGCAGCATGTTTTTGGAAATCTCTTTCTATTAGCTAGGCTTACTCATATAGCTCGTTGTAGTTCTTAAGGTTCAGTAGCACCAATAAACTCCGGATTTTAGGTTTTAAGCCATCTCAAAATCTCTTCGCTTTATCCATTAGATCCTCAATCAACTTGGGGGCGTATCTTGATAGCTCTGCAAATTTTGCCTTGTACTGATCAACGGTCATGTTGTTTTGTTGGAGTCGTAGAAACTCCACCATCTTCTTGTCACGAGCACATTTAGAAAAATATTTTTCATTGAACGCCTCAATAGACACATTCCAAGTTATAGCAGTATTAGTAGGAATGTCATTCCTTGCGTTGCCTTCCACTAGTGACTAGTGTTACCATCTAGCTGGTACATTGCCAAGGTCACCTTATCTTCATCAGAACATCTTAAAAGTGCGAATATCTTTTCTAACTTGTTGACCCATGATTCGATTTCTTCAAGATCTCCTGTCCCAGCAAACCTCGTGGGTTGCAGCTTTAGGAACTTCTCCACCAGTTCCTGCATAGGATGTTCGCCATTTCTGCTTCCATTTCTAGCCACAGAGGCATTCCTAGAAGCAGAAGTCACTTGCTACTATGCTTGCTGCCCCATTATACTTCAAATGGTTTTAAGAACGCGTAGAATTCTATTTAGTCGGGAGTCCTCTTTTGACTTTCCTTTGGAACTCGCTTGGCCCTGAGTCAACTTTCCTTTTGTGGCCACCTGGTCCAAAGCACTCATGTTGCAGCTACAAGAATTCTAGAGAAGTTTGTCTTCGATACAATAAGGGGTTAGTGATCACGAACTACCGTTGGAAAAATCAATCAAACAACAAATCACATGTGAAAGTGTTTTCCTAGCTAACTATCCCATGACTCCTAGTGCACCTTATCACTCTAGGTACTAACCTCACTTTGATACCAAAACCATAACAACCCCAACTCCATCTCTAGGGTCTTCGGCAACAAGGGTTATTTTCGCGATGTTCCAAGTGCGTCGCCGTCTCGTTTCTTTTTATCTTGTCAATAAACACACGCGGAAACGTGAATAAATAAACTCCCTAGACGAACAATAGTTGGAAGACGGGGACATACATCAAACAGAACACGTTACTTTATATTACAAAAGTTCATTTACAAGCCCCTTTTTCTATGAGCCCTTTTCCTCTTTTTTTTTTTTTTTTTTGCATCATACTACAAGTTTCCACATAGGCCATGGGAAACTCCCATCTCCTCTGGCGTGACTACAGCTTCCAAAACTGACATGACACTTTCTTGCCTACAAGTCTTAAAAAAAGGAGTGAGTTCAAGACTCAGTAAGTAAAAACCCATAATCCTCTACTAGATGACAAGTAGTCATCAAATCTTGCATGAATAGTACTCGTATTAAAATATCGATGGCAGATTGATAGCATTATTATTGCTTTACCTCGACTACACATATGTATCCCTTCAGTATAACTCCCATGCATGCTTACCTTCGGGTTTTCCATGAACACATCAAGTCAAGTAATAATAAACATAATGGCATGCATAAAATGTTGATTAAAATACATCTTAGCTTAACTAAGGCATCCCGGCTCAACCAAGGCATCCGACTTCAAGCTTGGCATCTTGGCTCAACTAGGGCATCCTGGCTCAATTGAGGCATCCCGAGGGCTAGCTCACCCAAGGCATCCAAGCTCAACCCAAGCATCCTAGCTCAACCAGGGCATCCCATTCTCATGGACGAGGCATTGTCGCTAACATTATGTGACGGCGGTCTTCTTTTTTTCATTTAATGATCACATATCATGTGTCGCACAAGCCAGTTTATTATCTTCCATCTTAACCCACACATGAGCAAACCATACAAAATGGATATGCAACATAAAAAAGACTACTCATGAGTAAACACATGGCTAAAACTCAACGACGTAGCATATCGCCCTAGCCAAGGGTTAGACATTTTACTTACCTCCAACGAACCTCAATAAATTATAGGTGGCTTTACCAAGAGAGGGCTGCCCTATGAGGCGGCGCGTGAGCAAGGCCAAAAGTGTGTGTGTGTGTGTGTGTGTGTGTGTGTGAGAGAGAGAGAGAGAGAGAGAGAGAGAGAGAGAGAGAGAGAGAGAGAGGAGAGAGAGGAGGAGATGGCGTCCAAGAGGAGGGGGGAAAGGGGAAAATGGATGGCAATGGTGAAAATGAGGAGAGGTCCTCCTATTTATACTATTCGGCGTCATCATTACCGAGCCAAATGGTCCATTCTAAATTTTCCAAGTGTCCCGCCTAAGATCCTTAGTTGGCAAACCTATTTGTCCAATGATTGCACCTAAAGAATGAGTTGGACGGCTAAAAGATCTTGCTTGGCAACCTAGCTTATAGGCGTCATTGATGATGGCCCGCTTTTCGCCCTTTCATTGGACCACTTGTATCCCTCATTTAATGAGCATTTATTGAAGTTTGAGGATAACGCTATCAAGATTTCCAACTCGGTGCCTAAACTTCTTAGGTCATTAATGAGAGCTTTAGGTATCGCTCTCCGATTGGTCCATGTGTGTGACATCCTTATCTTGACCATCAAGGATAGTTTTAACTTCATCATTACTTTTGAAAAGTCAAATGACACATCACCCCCTTCATTTAATGAGGGTGCTCTAGAGTTTTCTCTAATTTGTGCTTTTCTTCCTCAAGAATGTGGTCTGAAGAATTCCATCATCTAAGTTGGTTTTGGGGCTGGAAAATAGATCATTAAGTACACCTCCAAAAACCAAATCACATACACCCGAGGTTCGGCCATCGTACCCCATACTCGGCTAAATTGTTCCCTTGGACAGTCGATTGACCTAAATAGTAGTCCATTGATCCTTCGATCGATCAAGGCCAATCCTAAAGCTATCCATGGTCTAGCGCTAAGTTAAGGCACTCATGGACCATAGAATTAGTGACGGAATAGCTGGGTCTATCCCGAGACTCATTCCGATCGGCACCTGATCCATCTATATGGTTCATGGCCGGTGCATTCCCGATCCATGATCGGACATCACTAATTCAAGATTCCTTTCTGATCACTAAGAATTGAATAGAGAATGATGCATTTTTGGTCAGAAGACGATCGCATTTGATCAAATCAAATCATTTGTGCATCGGTTTATAGCCGGGTGGAATCACTCGCGGTTGGGCACTATGATTGGTCGAATCAACTCATGACCATCTGCCGATCCAAAATCATCCCATGACCAATCCTTGTGATAAAAAAGTCATCTTATAAGCTGGTGATCCTATCCCATCAATATGGTTGGTAGAAAATTCATAACCAACACCTTGACCAGTTATGGCCAGTCGGTCGATCGGACCATAACCGATCCTTGATTCTTTACCGATTGAACCGATTGATCCATGGCCAATGGCCCATGATCGATCCATTATGGACCTTATTGTCGATCCTCACAGGGTCAGAATCGAGGGTGTTACACAATGACCACAAAATGGTTTACTTTTACTTGAGCTGTAGAACTTGTTACGATCTTCCCCAAGAGTGGCTTTGTCCCTCAATCGAAAGTCCATATAGGTTTCAAAAGGTGCCTTATACTCCACAAGAGTCTAGGTCACGAACATGGTCATTGAGAGATCTCTCACGTTGTGTTGCTTCAATTCTTACTTACCCACAACTTGAGGCCACCCATGAATTGGTAGTAGGCCTTCGTATTATTCATAAATGGGATTTAAAGCAGCAACTCCAAGAACTTCTTGACGTACTCCTAGACTCCTCCTTTTTGCTCCAAGCGACAAAGTTCGTCTCGAGCTTCCTTTTCCACATAAGTGGGATAGCATTATCATCAAAATTCCTCGACGAACATTTCCTCTGTAGTGATCAATTCACCACTTCAATCATCATTCCTAAGATGCCACCACAACAAAGCATTATAGGTCAAATACATAGCCATAGTACTGACTTGTAATGCGTCGTCAGTAACCCTTATAGCTTGGAAAAATTGTTTCATGTACCATAGGAAGTTGTCCACATCCTTGACCACTTGCAAGCCCTTCAACTCTTTTGGCCTATGGGCATCCACTTGTGGAACGATTACATAGTGACCACCCCGTTCACATGTGCCATTTTTGTTGAAGAAACATCTACAAGTGATTTTGATGATGTCCAAACCATCCATAGTATAGTATTTACTATGACGTATGTAGATGTTTGGATAAAAGGACCGCACAATATCCATGGTGTGATCCATTGAAAAGAAGTTCGCAAAATGTCCTGATAAGGTTTTTCTGTAAATAGTACTAGTGGACCTAAAAGATCAACAGTTGATGATATTTATGTTGAAGCTGTAAAGATTGGGTCGATGGTGTGTGATAATCCCGTACATTTGATGATGTTTGTTGGGTCAACAAACTAGTTGTTGTGGGATTCGCACAATATCATAATCTAAATGAAACATGTAGTCGAGTGCTAGGTCATCTGACACGACTATCAGAGACTGCAGCTATTGTTTCTAGGTAGTCTGCAAAGGTTCAAGGATAAGAGCTATATGGGCATTTCTATCTACGAAGAACAACTCAATAGTAATTCCAACGACTATCTACTTCCCCAATCCACCTTCAATGGATAGATTGAAGATGGCTAAAAAAGAGAAGACCTCATAAGCCATGTGTTAGAGTGCACAATTTAAAAAGATCAAGAAGCTTACTTCCTATTATTTTTCTTAGCTATGTGCTCTTTGTCATACTATTTCAATATTTGTGTTGTTTAGTAATTATGCTAAGGATTAAGTATACAAGAGTTAGAGCTACAATTGAGTCCTGATAGTAATAACTATTTTATAAAGGATAAGTGCTACCTATTTGTAACTTTCCAAATAAATTACTAATGGAATCCAGCTTGTCCTACGGCTGTTAGTCCAAAGAGTGGACCTAGGCTAGTTGATAAAGCCGAACCACTATAATTCTCTGTGTGTTGTTGTTTTCATCTGTTTACTCTTATTCGCACACAATAGCTTCACGGCTTTTCAAAACATTATGTTGACATGATCTTTATTTAGTGATAAGCTAATTTCCCCAAAAGATCATCAATTTTCCGAAACAACCCATTCACCCCCCACCAAAAATCCAATACTGCACTCAAAGGGAAAATACATTGAGGTAAGACGTCATTTTCTCAGAGATCATGTTAGCGATTGTGATGTTTGCATACGATTTGTAAAATCAAAACATCAACTAGCGGATATATTCACCAAGTCGCTAGACAAACTAGCCTTTGAATATATTCATAATGAACTGGGGATCTGCAATGCATTTGAATGGCATCTCCCAAGTAATGTTTCATTTACTTAATGGTGAATAAAAGATTAGATATATTGAAAAATACATTTCCATGCTCCGCCATTCCTCCCAAATTGCTATTATGCTTAAATAAACTTTTATCCTAAAAAAAATCAATTTATTCATGGGGTATGGGACAATGATATAATTTGATAAAAACTAAACTAAAGATATGTGGGCATCAATGAAAGATTGGATAAAAAAAGTAAGGCTCAACAAGGTGACTATGGCAAATAAATAGATTTGACTTAAAAAGCTCAATTGATCCAAAAATGGCCTATATCATTTTCTCGGCTAGATGTAGCTTAGGATTTCACTTTAAGAGAAAATCAAACAGATTCTAAGATTTGGATGAGGAGAGAGAGAATGACCATTGGTGTCATCGTGTTAGCATTGGATGGAGGAGCGGTTGTCGATGATGTTGGTACAAAGGCTCACAAGCCACTTCATGACGTCGAGCGAGGGCACCATAAGTGGCTCAACATAGGTGTGTAGCGAAGAAGAAAAAGAGAGAAAAGGGAAAAAAGGGAAAGATTAGCAAGAAAACAAAAAAGAATTGCCCTTAAGAAGATTTGGTTGAATGAAAGTGGCCTCGGCCATGGCTTGGAGAGTGGTGTGAGATACATATGCTCACCAACTAGAGAAGATTTGGTTGAATAGTTAGTTTGGATATGTTTTGAGATTAAGTTCACTTTAGGGTTTTATTTGAGATCAAATTTGCTATAAAACCTTTTTTGAGAAAACGCCTTACTACAAAAACTCTATTTGAAAGTTTTTCCTAAAAATTATTAATAACTTGTCTTTTTATTTTATTGCTTCATGTTTGGGAGTTTGTGGGCCCTTGGGCAAACATCGCATGCCTTGTATAATAACACTAGTCAATAATTTCCAAAAAAAAAAGTTAGTGAATAAACAATTTGGATTGAATATGAGTGAGTACAAATCGGATTGGAAATGAATTGCTATAAATACATTATATAAAAATAAATCGATATGAATTAATTTGAGTCGGATTCAAATTCGATCCAATCCATGTGTTCGACTGTTTACGGACAAGGTTGATCGAAGAAAAGTTGCAATTTAGGACTCTTTTTTTGAGATGGTGTAATATAGGACCTTATGCACCCAAAAAACGCATAGAAATCGTACTCGGTCTTATCGAAAATTAGGGGCGGATCCTACTGCGACGCCACGTGTGGGTTGACTTGACTCTGGAAACTGGCTTTCCCTTCGCTCTCTATCCGTGATCATATCTGGAAGTAACTGCGAAGGAAAAACCGCGGCTTGCTCTTCAAGACGACAACGTAACGCTTGAACCAGTCGCCCCTCTTCTTCGTCACCTTCGCCGCCCCCCTCCGTCGCTGTTAAGCATCGGGCGTCGAAGGAAAAAGGGGAAGAATCGGGAGCTTCTGCCGTACGTCGTCCGACGATCGGAGCTTCGTTCCGTCGAGAATCGTGGGCAGTGCGTCGTGGGTATGCAAGGATCTTTGATGGAGCGAGATTGATCGGAGCGTTGTGGCCGCAGAGTGCTGAGGTACGACCGTTTCGAGATTCGAAATGGTGCGGTCTTCGTCCCCGAGAGCACCCGCGACGCCGGAAGCCGCGACCCTTTTGCCGGGCCTCCCCAATGACATCGGAGCCCTGGTGCTCTCGTTCGTTCCTTATCCGCATCAGGGTCGGCTCAAGGCAACCTGCAAGTCCTGGCGTGTCTTTTTCTCCTCCAAGAACTTGATTTCGCTTCGCCACCGTAACCCTAAGGCCCTCTCGCACCTCCTCTGCATCTTCCCTCAGGACCCTTCGATCGCCCCTCCTTACCTCTTCGACCCTCACTCCCTGGCCTGGTGCCCTCTGCCTCCTCTCCCTCCCAACCCTCATATCTACGGCCTGTGCAATTTTACTTCCGTTTCTATTGGCCCCAACTTGTACGTGCTCGGCGGGTCGCATTTTGATGCCCGGTCCTTCCCTCTCGATCGCCCTTTGCCTTCTTCCTCGATGTTCCGGTTTAATTTCTTCACCAACAGGTGGGACCGGCTTGCCCCAATGATTTCCCCGCGTGGGAGCTTCGCTTGCGCGGCTGTTCCCAACTCAGACCAGATTCTGGTTGCCGGTGGTGGGTCTCGGCACAACATGTTCGGGGCGGCTGGGAGTAGAATGAGTTCGGTGGAGAGGTACGATACTGAGAAGGATGAGTGGGTTGCATTGGATGGGCTTCCTAGATTCAGGGCGGGGTGTGTGGGTTTTCTGGTGAGGAGCGGTGAACGTAGGGAGTTCTGGGTGATGGGTGGGTATGGCCGATCCAGGACTATCTCGGGTGTGTTTCCAGTTGATGAGTATTATAGGGATGCTGTGGTGCTTGAGTTGAATGATGGGGGTTATGATTGTGGGAAGTGGAGGGAGGTGGGGGATATGTGGGAAGAAGGTGAGAGAAGGAGATTGGGAAAGATTGTTGTTCTTGATGATGATGAACGGGGCAAGCCTGGCATATTTATGCTTGATGAGAATGATATCTTCAGGTACCTCAATTTACTTGAACAATCTAGCTGATCCTTTTCATTTGTATTCTATTTCTTTTGTGTATTCTGTCTGTGAGCTTCCACTTTTCAAACTAGCGTTGCATGTTTTTATATATGTACATTTATAGTTATCTTTATGATTTCATATGATGGTACACGTGTTCGATGACATTAGAATGTGTAATGCTACACTTGAGTTTACGAGGAATCTGGAAAAATGGCATTAAAGCTGAATTTGCTAGTTATAGAAGGGTTGAGTAATGATACTTGTGTTTTGGGTTAGTTATTATTGCCAATGCTCTCACTGTATTTGTAAACCTGAGGTCTTAACAAGTGAGCTAGATCCAGCAGGTAATTAAGTTGTTTAGATATTTTGTTCAATGATTGATTATGAGTGGAGAATATGTTCCAATTGGATTCATAATGATGAGTCCTCATCTCTTAACACCGTGGCTTATGTGGTGCCTGAATAGACTGCCTGAGAAAGAGCAATTTACACTTCACCATTTTGAAAACGGGTGCAACTATCTGAACTGATGGTAATGTTTTTTCATCTTTTCTTTATCAAGCATTCATAACAAAATCTTTGATGAGGGAGATGTGATGTATCCTTTTCTTTTCCTGTCTTTTTTTGAATGAAAATACTTAGCCTGTTTGTTTATACTTTTTAAATAGCAAAACGCAACTTTTTGGTTCCCTGCCATGATTTATAATATCCAAATTTCAAGAAATTATGAAAAAATTTGATGTAAATGTATGTGCTAACATTTATATAATGTGAAAGGTCCAGGGTTTTGTGTTATGAATTAGTCAAGTGCGTCAGTTGCAAGATTTAGAATAAGAAAAAAGCATAAGTAAAAGTCTACCTGGACACACATTGACTTGCTTGCTAAGCTCTGTTGCTTACTGGTTTTAAATGGCAAGTAGCTCTCGAGTATGTATTTTCTGCATCTTCTTGTATATTTTTGCCAATTGTGGTGTGTCCTCAGATTGCTTTTTTGTCCCTAACTTTTGGATATTAGGCACTACTCTATTTAATGTACTTGCTGATGGACGTTAGTTGGGTACCATCTGATAGATTGGATGCTTATAAAGGAAAACAAACAGGTATGCAAAATTAAAGTACGATCATGCCAAATTGATTATCATAATAGGTCTGCGTCATTGAAATGGTAATTGGATTAAATTCAGGTCCGTATTTTTTTCCAGCTCATTTTGGTTGAGGATTAAATTTGACCAGGTTCAACAGGTATAACAGTCAACTTGGTTTTGACCCTGTTGTTTAGATTAACACAAAAGTAACATGTGCTGTGAGGGAAACTCAAAGAACTTGCTTCTGGAGCTAAGCTTGGTGCTCTGCCCATCTGTTGCACTCATCTTTGTATGAAGAGTGACAGGATCAGTCCCAGTCAAATGGCAAACCCTAGCTGTAGTTAAGAACATCAATAGGATGTGAGAATGATTGGAACCCTGGTCTAAAAGGATAAATGCATGGTTCCACCATCTTGATTTGGCATTGCCTTTGCATGACAGTCTCATTATTAGTCATGACCATGACTTGTCAATTTTATCCTGTGTATCCCATCATGTCCTAGCAGTACAAAACTCCATAGTATATTTTGAAATCACTTGTTATATCCCATCATTTCCAAACAAAACATATTGTATAAAACGGGTTTGTTTCTTTGAATTTTCATATATTATTAGTTGGAGTGACTATCGAATGCCACTCAGGTTGCAGAAAATACTATGGGATGGCAATGAGGTCAGTCATGCTTTATTGTACAGAATACTGGGCAATTGAACATCGACATGTTTGCAAAATGAGTATGGCTGATGAGAATGCCTTGTGGGATATGTGGACATGCAAGGAAAATGACTTAAATCCAGGAAAAATAAAATAAAATTGGGCATTGCCCCAATTGAGATTACATAGGAGAAGGTTGTTGGAGGTGGTTTGGTCATATTGATGACATGTGAGCGATGGATGGTAAGATTGGTTATAAGGAGCAAGAAAAACCTAAATGGACATGGAGGGAGACGATAAGGAAAAAAGTATGGACTTACAGAGGATCTAAAACAGGATTAAGCTCAATGGTGTAATAACTCCACCTACTATGAGTAGGCTTGGTTTATATTGTCGTTGGTGTATACAGTTGGGATTAAATCCTCCTGTCGCACCATAAATACAGGTTTATTCAGATTTATCTCCTCCATAGTGTGTCGTCAAACCCTGGATATCATTTTCTATAAATTATCTTGGGTTATATACAAGTTATTAAGTGTCCCTGAGCTTATTCAGATTTATCTCCTCCATAGTGATGCCTAAAGTTTACTCAATTTAAGTTATCGTTCACTTGAGCTTTTTCTTCAAGTTCTATATCTGGATTTATTACTTTGGACTCGTCTTACATTGCTTACTTTTTAATACTTATGCATGAAAGATTACTTCAAAATAGTTAGGCCTGATACGATAGAGAATTTAAAGAGAAATATGAGTATATTCATCAGGCATCATGGTCAAAGCTTTTTAAGTATCAGGCTTGGGACTTTTTGAGCATCACACATGAAAAAAACGGCATCACATAATTCGAAGAAAAACATGTTAAAATTAAATAATCTCCCTTAACTATTAAATGGAAAGAAGTAAAAGGGTATATAAGAGCTCTTCTGAAATTCTACTTCAATTTGAGGTAGGGCAAGTATTCAAAAAGACAGATTTTCCAACAAACAATGGGGAAGCACGATATATTGTATTCCAAATGCATAAGGAAGTCTATTCAATTTGATAGATGAGACTACTAATTCGACGAGAATCGTAATCCAGTTAAAGCTCTTTTAGTTGTGAAAGGATGCAATCTTCATCTACACCAAAGTTAGGTGAAAACGTTCCTATGCTAAGAATTATAAATTTGTTTGAACATCAAATGATGTTGTGATAAAAAATTTCTTGATGGCAGGAAATGAAAATTCGTCTCGGTGTACTGCTGCTAAATTTGAAGAAGCTCTCAATCTTTTGCTGATATTCTGCTTTTTTGAGCCTGTCAATCAATTGGATTCTATTCATTTGCCTTCTACCATTGCATTAAATCCTCATTTGGCCCAGGATGTGTTGTTTAGTTCAGAAGATTTTGAGGCTGATTAGTGTGATTTGCTGTGAACTTTTTGGGAAGGCATTGAATGCAGTTGATTGGGTTGTTGCTGTTTGCCTATATGTGACTCAATCTACTATGCATAAATCAAACGACAAGAAGTTTGACTGTTGTAATTGATTGTGAGTGAGATTCCTATTTGCTCTAAGATAGAGTATTTGTGCAAACAAGCTTTTTAGGGGAACTCCTCTGAATTATTGAAGCTCTCTTACTACAAGCCTGAGATGCTTGATGGCAAATTGGTTTTAAAGCCTCTGAGAGAGGTACTTGATGAGGGGTTAAAACATGGAGTTATGGTCTTGTTGGTCAAGTTGTTGGCATGCAATTGGATCTGACATTAATTTATAACGTTGTTGTGAATTGATTGTGGAAATGTAATGGTGAGACTGAGGTATTTGAGAATCATTTTGTACTGCATGTTTTTCAGTGCCCAAATTCTAGGGTTTTTGACTGGATTGGAATTCATGGTCCTTGGGCATATTTTGATCTGCCATTATTGCTGCGTGAATGAGAACCAAATTTATCTGTTCTGGAGATTGATGAAGCTAAGAAGCCTGTTTCATTAGAATTGAGGAAAGTGCCTAAGACTGATGACTCCTAAAGGTTGTACCTGCAAAATGTTTAGATAGAGAATCGGAGAAAAAATAGTCTGAATTCTGCTAAAATTTGTGTGAAAATTAATGTGAGTATTCCCCGTGAGACTTTTATACCTGTTCATGTTATCTGATGCTGAGATGGTGGTTATGTTTTAATGCTGAAGTTGGAAATTCCTGGAAAGTAGTGGAAGGAAAGAAGAAATGGGTATCTAACAAACAGATTCAATTTAAGGAAGAGGTTCATGCTGTTTGTACTGATTCTAGACCTTGTCTTGTTGCCATGGAGAAGGGATCAGTGGTACACAATTCCTATGAGTACTAAAACCTTTGGAAGAAGATTCTGTGGCTGAATCTTCTGTCGGTCATGAGATTGCTTAAGAGGTGTTGGGAGATTAATTCTGCCCAGAGATGATTGAAGATATTACCATTAATGCTAATTCTAGGAAGAAGCCTAGGGCAGCTGCACTTGTTGCTAGTAATAATCTTAAGGCTGTAGTTTCTCAAGCTAGAAAATATGGGGAGTTCATGGGGATTTCTTGTCCTGGAGCTTTGGCTACTTATCCCAGTAGTTTTTTCATGATCAATATCCTAATATGGAATGTTAGAGATCTAAATTGGTCTCAAAATTGAAATTAAACAGGTAGTCTTGGGAAATGAAGTGTGCTCTGTTTAGAAGTGAAAGTTGGTGGTTCTAATGTGGGAGATTTTGTTGCTGAAATCTATGCTTATAGATTGAATAGTTGTCATTTATCAATTTGATACTGTAGTTATTGCTTGATTCTTTGCATTTGCTCTTTACAGATATGATATTAGAGTTGGTAATTGGTCTCTGTAGACGCAAATTTGTTGCTTGCTAAGTTCATTCCAAGAGTTCTGTTGCAATTAAGAATGGTTGAGGACTTCATTATTACTGGAAGATACTAACTTATCCTATGTCATAGGTGGTTCTTTTATTGCTTTGGAGGTCCTATTCTCATTTGTCTTGCTTTGACATTTTAAACATTACTATTTCTGGGAGAATAGGGGGAAGACGCAAGAGACTTGGAAATTAATGCCTGTGGGCTCTAATACTTTTATATGCTTGAATTTATGTTTTCGGATGATTTCATGGGTGGCACACGAACCTCTGCTGGCTTATGAAACTTGGGTGGGCGTTGCTGTTGTGATATGTAGATAAACTTGGCTATGCATGTTAGAATTTTAAGTATATCTTGTGGTTTTCATGTGACAAGAGGAGCTGCATCTCTGCTAATGTCTCTATTGGTTTTCTTTGAACTTGCACGCATGTACAGATATTGCATGACAGCAAATCGTTGGCGAAAGGAGTCCAGTGTCCCAACAAAGGCTCCAGGCAACTCCTCATTTGGATTTGTCGCGCTGGATGGGGAATTGTATGTTATGACTCTTCTGAATGGAAATGATTTAGCAGAAACCCGACGGTCACGATCATTCAAGAGGGGAGGAACTCTCTTTGTTCAGGTTTATTGTCCAAGGAAGAAGACATGGCGATCTCTTGTCAGGAAGTCGCCATTGCATTGCCCTTTGGATTTTAGGACTGCCGTTATGTGCACCATTCATCTGTAGAGTGAAAGTATAGTCTGTATTGTTTTCAAAGTCATTCGTCATACATTTGCTGCCATGGGTAGCTCACTGTATATGCTCATGTATATGTTAATGTACAGATTTTGTGTCTGGAGAGGACTAGAGACTTCAAATAATTCCCTTTGGAAATAATTACCGTGGATGTACAGATTATTAGTCTTTCAAACGACCGAAAGCTCCAACGATGCTCAATGAAGCATCATTAGGTTCACGGAAGTGCATTTTCCAAAGTTCTTTCCGTGATGTTAGAGCTGACGTTATTCAACGAGCTTCGGCTCGACTTCATTTTTACCTGTTGCCAAGAACTAGACGTGGGAAGCTGAGTTCAAATTGGCAATGCCCTTGGAATCGATCTGTGGTAGGAGATGACATAACTCGTGAGAGATCAGTGCAGCCAATCCTGTTGATTAGAAGCAAGAGAGTAGAGGCGTTGGGAACATTGTCAAAACACAGCTAAGCATATCTGTCATATCAACTGGGGGTCATTTTCTCTACTTGCTGATCGATGGTGCTTCCTTCCATTAGTGGAGTTTTGGGTCGTGCCGGCTTAGGTTAGGCAAGGACAAGAAGCGATAAATGAACTTGGACTTTCGGGTTACAACGTATGAACCATTTTAGACCCTTTTTTGGGAGCATGGGTCTGCTGCTTTCGTTTCTTTCTTCTTTTTTCCCCTTTTTTTCTATAATTGTATTGGCTTGTCCACCATAGAAAGAAAAGCGCCAACGTTGAATATGTTTTAATTAACTTTGATCGGTTTTTTATTTGATGGGCTAAATTAAACCCGTCCGCCCATGTTGGGTATGGGTCAAAATCCGGCCCATAAGTGAATGGCTCATAAAAGAGTGCAATTACTGCAATATATAAATAAATAAATAAATATGGGAATTAATCTGAATAGTAACGTTTCAGAGAAAAAACACACTTCTTCATTTTCTTACCCTTGAAGCAGTTTACTCCCTCTTGAAGAACGGAACTTCGAACGATTACTCAGAGATTGCAATGGTACTTAATCTGTGGCAATCAAGGTATGTCCGTCTCTGTGATATGCCTTTGATCGATGTTATAAGTTTTCCCGAGCACGTTTCCGCCTTTGTTTTCGGTATTTGATCGTTCGAGTATTAGTTTGATTTTTCAAGAATTTGATTCATATATTGGTATCAGAGCGATGTTGTTCATGTTTCCCAATCATTGTTGATGTTTGGCCCAAATTTTCAAGGAATGTCGTCATCGGGGGCTTGGGGACGAAAATCCCAACACTCGCTCTTGTTCGCCCTTCTTTTTTCATTTTTAGTAAGTCAAAAATTATTTTTGATAGTGTAGGGTCATAATTCTCGTCGAGACAAGAAAAACGACGGGTGGATTGCCACCGGGGACTTCTAGACGCACCACTACACGCATGTGTAGTTACCGTGTGTGTGCACGAAAAATGGTGGTTGGATCATCCCTAGGGACTGCCGGACGTGCTGCCATGCGCGCGCGCTATAAACCGCAGGTGCATGCACTGCACGCACGCGGCAACCATTGGCGCATGCACGGCACACGCCAGAGCGATTTTACGGATTTATCCATATTTTCTTTTAAATATTACGTTTTTGTCATTGAAAATTGTTTTTACGATTATGCCCTTATTATTTGATGTAATTACTATTTTGCCCCTAGCTGACCCGTTGACCCAACCCATTGACCTATTGACCCAACCCGATCATCCATTGACCATTGACTAGAGTTGACAATTGTTGACCAGAGTTGACCATCGGTGACCCCTATTTTCTTTAAAATATTACGTTTGTCATTGACAATTGCTTTTACAATTATGCCCTTATTATTCGATGTTATTACTATTTTGCCCCTAATTGACCCGTTGACCTAACCCGATCATCCATTGAACGTTGACTAGAGTTGACCATTGTTGGCTAGAGTTGACCATCGTTAACCTGCGTTGACCACCATTGACCCGTGTTGACAGGTAGAAAAAAAAAGAAAATATGTTTTTCCGATTTTGTTCGTTGTGGATTATATGTAATCCCTTTTGTTAAGCATTTGTTGCAGGAACAATGATGTGTTTTGTACGCATGCCTATATTTCCGAGAATGAACAAACAAAAGGTGGGACTTAAAGGGCTAAAAATATAATTAGCTAATTTTCAGTGGAATGACGGCGATGTAGTATCACACATAGTTAGGGTCAATCAAATACAACAAATCATTTGTAATTGTTATTTTATGTCGGATTTTCAAAAGGTGTCAACCCTAATGAACACTCTTTCACTAGAATGGCAAGTAGTGTTAGATCGCTTATTGGAAGTCAACGTGGTTTCGGATTATAGAAGGCTTCCAATAGCTTTTGTAAGAGAATACTATAAATTTAAAGCAACTAAGACTTCAATCCTCGAGTTGAGTGTCACATGGTGCAAAATGAATGCGCCTTGGAGGAGTCATAAAAGCTCTTCGAAGGTCTTTCCATGATTGACCAATGTGCCTTCAGAATTCTCAAAGGATTTTACTAGGAGATTATAAAGACTTTCCCAATTTATGAAATAAATGAGTATGTTTGAGTTTATTTATTTATTTTTCTTAAATTAGTTTGAGATGTTTTTGGTGTAAATATATATATATATATTATATATTTATGTTGACATATTTCCTTTGAATATATTACTTAGTGTAAATGAGAAGTTTACTTATTGAAAGTTCAATGTTATCTATCGTTGTAAATTAGTATGTTAATTTACAATTACTTGTGGGAAGTTCAAGAAAATTTTAGTGACTTTGGTGAGCTTATTTTTGCATAAAAGATTATATTAATGATATTTTAAGTTAGGATTTTTGGATGATGATTGAAAACATAGTGACATTTTGATTCTAAAACCTCATTTGAAATTATTTATTAATATGATGAGTTTATACAAAATGGATGCATAAATGATAGGCATTAATAATTCGTGCATATGTGTTTGATATGTTCATATTCAATGGCTTCAGCAACTAAGAGCATAGTTGCTTAGTTAAACAAAGAAGAGAAATTGAATGGTGAGAATTGTGAGATATTGAATATGAAAATTCAATATGTCCTTGAAAAATAAGAAGCACTAAAAGCTCTTAACCAAGTTATAGAAGAACTTGAGGATGTTGTGTACCACCTTGAGCTAGTAGAGGACCAGTCACATCCTGAATCTCGAGCGCGCGCAAATCCCTCGATGGTTGATGAAATTGTGACGTCTTAGGACGCGTCGCCGACCCATTCATTTTATTAAACAAATCCCTTGATAGCAAATAGCATGGGATAGAAAAGCAAGATAACAAATTCACAACCAAAACACGCTTTTATACACAAACTAGGTTTATATACAAAACAAGTCTGTTTACCAAAAAGATCAGCCCTCAAAAAGGAAACTGTCCTACGACCCCCTAGTTGGACATGTTCACCGATCCTTCGGACCCCACAGGCTCCGGGAGCGCCGGGTCCACCACAGCACCATCAGGAGGGTCAGTTGCGCCCTCGCCAAAAGCGGCATCGACAATCATAACGGGGATCTCAAAACCCTAGAGGAGACCAACTCTATATCCATTGAACCCATGACGAAACCACGCCTTAAATCGATGAGATACCCTTTGAGGTAGGCCCTCATTGACCCAGATGGTGGTCACAACGAGCTCATAAACCTAGTGGCCTCCGGGACTAGGGTAGTTAGTAATAAGCTCAGTAACCCTCCGAGGCTGACCATAATGTACCGGAAGGGCTGCCATCTAAGGACTTGAAAAGAATTGAGCCCATGACGGGGTGAGACAACATCTCAGCAAATCCACCCCTTAAACTCTGACTAGGAAGAAAATACGCCTAGCCACACAATCACACAACCACAGAGACTCACATTGTCTCAGATCCTCCATGCAGGTCAACACAGTTCAAATACACAACCATATGCAGTAATCAAACTCAAATAATTGGAATACCACCACTTTCATCTCAATAAACACAAGGGTCGCGATTATAAGGCGAAATCGTTATGATATGTTTCATACCGTGCCACACAAATTTGTCCTATAATATGGCATGTCTATTTCACTCAACATGCGTTCTAATTTTTAATCACGGCCCAATGGGCACAACCTACTCGACATTCAACGGTCTTCTGGCGTAACCAGGTATTGTCTCACTCCACTGAGCACAACAACGCCTACACAAGACGTCATTCCACAAAGGAGTATCAGTCCAGAATTTACTGCGATCGGCATCCGTTGACGAGGGGCATCCCATATAGGGGCACGTCCACCTGACTCATTTTGAGGACGGGTTCTCTTAACCAACACACAATCATTCAACCTCAGCCAAGGACACTGTGCATTGCACTCAAATGCCTCGATTAAAATAGTGAACTTGGCCTATTTTCTTCATATTAAAAATACACGGTAAAATAATCGTGTGTGGGTACACGGTTAATTTGAACTAGAAAAATTGATACACTTCCTTTTAAAATTCCACTGTTTGATATAGTCTTTAAAATTATTTTCGGTGTTAAAACTCGACACCCGGGATTTTCTAATCAAATATCAAAATTTCACAATTTTGGAACAAATAACCAAAATTTCAATCACCACTCAATTTGCACAAATTAACACTCAATTGCATAAAGTAAGAACACCACTACAATCAGCACGAAACTTCGGCCACCGGCTATCTCTATATAATTTTTGGAAAATGATAAATAATTAAATAAATAGCAAAATTAATTAAATAATGCAAATTAAATACCATAAATACTAACTTAGGCTGGAAATGCTAATCTAATCGCCTAAACGGGCCTAGAAAATTTCTGAACCTACCTAGACAAATAGCATAACCTCTTTAACCCTTAATTAGTCTATTCTAACCACCTAACATGCATAATTGAACAATTAAATCACTAATCAAAAACTAACCACCTAATCCCTAATTAGCCTGAACTAATTATCCACTAAGCGTCATTAACTCCATAAGTAGAGTTTCGCAAGTAAACTAACCGGTTTAGGGGGCCGGTGAGTCCACAACGACAACGGTGACGCGGAGGCGAGCGACACTCGAGCCTATGGCGACACCAATGGAGGTCCGAATGAGCCTAAAAATGGGCCTAGAAGCTCTAGGGCCCTTGCTGGCCTTTAGTCTCTATCCAAGGGCTGAAGGGGCTGATCGACGTGGCTAGCTAAGCTGGAGTGGGCCAGGCAGGCGGCGAAGACGACTCAGGCGACTGGACGGCGGCCAAGGCGAGCTTAACGGTGGCCAAGACATGCGAGGGATGGTGACTGGGCGCGAGGACGAGCAGATGGATGCGCGGGGCTTGGGTGGCGTGACGGTGCGTGACAGCGGCATGGGAGACAGTTGACGGCAGGGGGTCTTCTCTGGTTCTCTTTGTAATTTTTTAGCTCAAAACTTTCACAACAATGGATAAAGTGGGCTCAAGGAAGAAGAAGAAGCCAGCTGAAGCTTGGAGGGTCCAAATTGCCCCAAAAGTCCACACAAATATCTCCTTGTGCTCAATTGCCCCAAAAGTCCATACAAATATCTCCTTGTACTCACTACATGCCCCAACCAGCCAAGGCTGTCATCCTCAGCCAATTTGCAGCATCCAAGCTTTCTTAGCAAGCCATCCAAGAGGTCCAAAAGTGGCTGCCCCATGGTCCTACGAATTTTGGACCATTTCCATCAAATTTGATGTAATTTCAACTCCAATTAAGCACAAATTGGGCTCCACAAAATCAACCAAGGTGCCATCGTCCCTCTAATGATTTTTCCTTGTCAATTGAACTAACTTGATTACAAAAAATGCAACAAAAATTGGCCCTCTAATTTTCTCGATCTAAAAATGCCTAAATTTGATTTTTCCCTGAAACCTTGGGTTTGCAGAAAAATCTTTGGAGGATGAGTTGACGTTCCTAAAATGAATTGTGACATGACAGAACTTTTAATTTATGAAATCGGGTTTAAATTCGCGGTTAATTTCAACTGGGCGCGATTTTAGTGTGACCTAACCTACCGGATAGCTTTTAGGAATTTTCAATGCAATTGACCTGTGGTCGATTATTTTCAAGCCACATTGTGCTTCTTCGACACATTGGCGACCCTCAGTTGTCATGAAAATCTCGAGATTTCAAATACGGGCATAGGGTATAGAAATGACAAAAAAATCGGTCTATTGCCGTTCGATGAGAATTTTGTAATCAGGTGGAATCACCCATACAGTAATCACATACCTCTATCGAATCGACCTATCTCTAGTCTTTAATTGATTTTGACGGTGCCGTAATGACCCTTGCAGATTAATACGGTCGAGTAGTTGATTTCTGATCGAATTCGCAAGTCTATTGTGTTAAAATCCCCTAACGGCTTTAGCATATAGACTAGTTATCCTGTGAGTGATCAGCTTAGGGAAAATAACTATAGGCGCGTTGCTGAAAAACTCAACTTATTCAAGCGAAAACAGAACTTGAAAATTAGAATGTCACAACTCTTCTTCTCTTATAAAAATTTCGTCCTCGAAATTTTATACCTATTACAAATCTTAAACAAAAAGGTGAGAGTATTGTCGTTTCATTGAATCTTCACTTTCCCAAGTCGCTCCCTATGTGCCATGGTGTTGCTAGACCACTTTAACGGACGAGATTGTCTTGGTGCGCAGAACCTACTCCTTCTGATCTATAATCTGAACCGGTCTCTCCACGTACGACACCCTGTCGTCCATGTCTAATTCTTTGAAAATTCAGCATGTGGGTCGGGTCAGGCTCATACTTCCTTAACATTTACATGTGGAAGATGTCATGCACTTGCTCCAACCTCGGCAACAATACAAGACGATATGCTAGAGTCCTTATCATTTTCAGAATCTCAAAGGAACTTACGTATCTCGGACTCAACTTCCTTTTCCTGCTGAAGCGCGAAGTCGCCCTCATTGGTGACACCTTCAGAAAGACGTGCTCCCCAACCTTCAGAAAGACGTGCTCACCAACTTGGAATTCCAAAGGTCTTCGATGCTTATCTAATTAGCTATTCTGGTGGGTTTGAGCAGTCTTTAATCTGTCCCTGATAACGGCAACTGCATCTACTGACTGCTGAACCAACTCTGGGCCTGTGATTTTCCGTTCTCCGACCTCATCCCAACAAAATGGAGTTCTGCATGCTCTACTATACAACGCTTCAAAAGGTGCCATCTGAATACTCTGCTGGTAGTTGTTGTTGTAGGCGAACTCGACGAGATGAAACTGTTCCTCCTAGCTTCCCTTGAAATCCAACACAAACATTCTCAACATGTCCTCGAGAGTTTGATTCGTCCTTTCAAATTGGACATCTGTCTGCTGATGGTAAGCTGTACTGAATTGCAACTTCATTCCTAAAGTGATTTGCAAGCTCTTCCAAAAGGCAGCTGTAAATCTCGGGTCTCTATCAGATTGATCGTCACCGGCACTCCATGTAGATGAACAATTTGACACACGTACAATTTGGCATATCTATCTAATGCAAGGTCCTTTCGTACGGCAATAAAGTGAGCCGACTCTGTCAGTCTGTCGACCACAACCCAAATGGAGTCATTACCCCTCTAACTCCTCGGTAAGCCCATCACAAAGTCCATTGTGATGCGTTCCCACTTCCACTTGGGAATCTTGAGAGGTTGTAAAATTTCTCCCAGCTTACAATGCTGTGCCTTCACTTATTGATATGTCAGACATTTGGCGACATGCTTAGTGATATTCGCCTTCATACCGAACCACCAATAGTGTTGACGCAGATTCCGATACATCTTCGTACTACTTGGATGAATGCTGTAATTGCTACGATGAGCTTCTGATAAGATCTCATTCTTAAGCTCTGCATCGTTAGGTACACACAATCGTCCACGAAACCTTAATGTTTCGTCTTCAGAAATCTGAAAGTCAGTCTTTCTCTTATTAGTATCCTCTTGTAAGATTTTCTAAATCTTTGGGTCTGTCAGCTAAAGCGTCTTAATTCTTATATGGATTTCCAGCTCAATTTTGAGGGTGGCCATAAGATTTGAAAGGTGGCTTACCTTAAATTTGAAAACCGAATCTCGAGCTCTCCTGAGTAAAATCCACTCCTTAACCATCATCTGTGCGACTGAAGATTTCCGACTTAATGCATCTGCGACCTTATTCACCTTTCTAGGGTGATAGAGGATGTCGCAATCATAGTCCTTAAGAAGTTCCATCTAGCGATGCTATCTCATGTTCAACTCATTTTGAGAGAATAGATACTTGAGACTCTGATGATCTGTAAAGATTTGGAACCTTTCTCCACACAAATAATGTCTCCAAATCTTCAGAGCAAAAATAATCGTTGCGAGTTCTAAGTCATGTGTCAGCTTGTTCAGCTCATGAGGTCTCAATTGACGGGACGCGTGTGCAATAACTTTGCCATGCTGCATTAACACGCAACCCAATCTCCTAAATGACGCATCACTGTAGATCTCGTACCCTCCAGGACCATATGGTATTGTTAACACTGGTGCGGTAGTAAGCTTCTGCTTAAGCTCTTGGAAACTACGCTTGTACTTATCTGTCCACACGAACTTCTCTTATTTCTTCAACAGTCAAGTCAACAGCGAAGCTAAAGTTGAAAACCCTTCCACGAATCTTCTATAGTACCCCGCTAAACCTAAAAAAGCTTATGATCTCTGTCACTGTCGTCGGTCTTAGTCAGTTGATAATTGCTTCAATCTTGGTTGGGTCCACGGAGATTCCTTCACCTGAAACCACGTGACCTAGGAAAGCAACACGAGTCAACCAAAACTCACACTTGCTAAACTTAGCGTACAATCCATGAATCCTCAGTGTCTGAAGCACCATCCTCAAATGTTTTTCGTGCTCCTCAGGACTTCTCGAGTACACTAGGATATCGTCAATGAACACGATCACAAACTGATCTAGATACTCTTTAAACACTCGATTCATCAGATCCATGAAAGTAGCTAGGGCGTTCATCAAACCAAACTGCATTACAGTGAAGTCATAATGGCCGTATCGAGTACGAAACACTGACTTTGGAACATCTTCCTTTTTGATCCTCAGCTGATGATATCCTGTTCTCAGGTCGATTTTAGAAAATATTGACACTCCTTGCAAGTGGTCAAACAAGTTGTCAATCCTCAGTAGTGGATACTTGTTCTTGATAGTCACCTAATTGAGTTGACGATAATCAATGCATAGGCGTAACAAACAATCTTTCTTCTTCACGAACATAATTGGTGCTCCCCAAGGTGATGCACTAGGATGTATGAATCCCTTATTCGAAAACTCTTGCATATGCACTTTCAGTTCTTTCAACTTAGACAACGCCATCTGGTAAGGAGCCTTAGAGATTGGTTCTGTCTCGGGGACTAACTCAATCATGAACTCAATCTTTTTTTCTGCCGGCAAACCTAGCAATTCCTTCGGAAATACGTTTGGAAACTCCTAAAACACTGCGATATCTTCAACCTTCAGCTCCTCAACTGTTGTATCCATGACAGTTGCTAAGTAACCTTGACAACCCTCGTCTAACAAACGGGTTGCCTCAAGCGATGCGATTAAGGTGATTGAGGGTCCTCCTCAACTCCTAATAAACTCGAAACTTTCACCCGCTATTAAACTAAATCGCTTTATGATAGCAGTCCATCTTAGCTTGTTGCTTGGTGAGCTAGTCCATGCCAACTATTATGTCAAAATCATACATGGTTAGGACTATCAAATCTATCCTCTCCTCTCGCTCACCAATCACTAACTTGCAACCAGGACAGTACATTATAGATAACACCTTATCATTTAACGGTGTAGATATACTAACAACTGATTCCAACATTTCAAGACTCAATCCTACTAGCTTAACAAATTTCTCAGCTATAAATGAATGAGTTGCACTAAGATTAAATAAAGCATAAGCATCATGGTCGTTTAGGGAAACAGTACCTATAACCACATCAAGCGAGTCCTCTGCCTGTCTCCTCGTGACGACATACACCCTTCCTCGTGCTGGAGGTCTATTCAGTCCACCTTGTGGTGTGTTTTGAGGTGGAAACCCCCTATTATGTCCTATTGGTGGCGGCGGCGGCAACTTTTTCGGTCCCATCGGTCTTCTGGGACAATTCCTAGAATGGCACAAGATCCATGTCGCCTTCTGCAGAAGCGACACACGCTCATCTGGTTCAGTGCAGACTTACCTACCCCATCTTTCCTGTTTGGTGGGATAGGGTACCTTCCTCTTGTCATAGGTTTCTTCCCAAACCTATTTCCATCCCTATTCGAACCAAACCACGACCTAGATGCAGCGGCTTGTTCGTTCAAATTCCTCTCTATTAACTGGACCCAACTGTATAGTTTGTTGTAATCCTTCAGGTCGAAAGGCACTAGTAGATTTTTCAGCTCTAGTCGGAGACTGTTTCTAAACCTCCAACCTCTATCTTCAAGATCCTCCACCAGCCTAGGAGCGTATTGCAATAGCTCCACAAACTTAGCTTCAAACTGATCCACTGTCAGCATCCCTTGATGAAGGCGTTGGAATTCCTCCATCTTCTGCTCTCAGGTGTTGTCATAAAAATGCTTACCATTAAAGGCCCCAAGAAAGGCGTTGCACACCAGAACCTCACCTTCAGGTACAATTCTACCTCTGGTGGCCCTCCACCAAGTACTCGCGTTACCCTGCAGTTGATATACTGCCAGGACAACATTCTCCTCTTCCAAAGGGTTGCAGCCTCGGGATCTCTAGCACTGGTGAACCTTGGCAGGTTCAGCTTCAAGAATTATTCCACCAACTTGTGCATCGGCCTCTCTCTCTACAACCATGCTCTACCATGACCACCTTAGGTACCAACCCCTATCGGCGTCCTACCCCGAGTTACTGGTCCCATGGTTCTCTTCTGAGGAGTCCTCTGCTCCTGATCACTCATTATGCAAGTTCTTTATAGAAACTTGCTTTCCAATTCCACATAGAATTAGAAGCTCAGCAATCACACCAAACAAGCTACCAAACAACTATCATTGACATGCATCAGCATAAAATAAAGGTCATTCATACTAACTATCCCATAAACCATCTTACCTTATCACTCAAACTACCGACTAGCTCTGATACCACTCCGGGCGGGGATGTCATGACCCAAACCGTGAGCGCACACACTGTGACATCCCAGATTTTTAGTCCTGTTTTCTACTGAATAAATCGAGCATTTCATTGACGCGCCTATAGGGCTGTTCTCAGAGTTGATTACTCTTGAGATAACTAGACTACTTGGGAAACCATTAAGGATTTTAAGGCAAATAAACTTGAGAATTCGACTAGAAATCGGTTTTTCGACCGTGCTCGTCTTTAGACGCCATTATGGCATAGTTAAAAATCGATTTGAAATCAGAGATAGGTTGGTTCGACTAAGATGTGTGGCTAATCGTTGGTGACACCACTAAATTGGAAAATTCTTGTCAACTGGCACTAGATTGATTTTCTTATTGTTTTGGTACCTTATGTCCATATTTGAATCCTTGAGATTTTCACGACAATCGAGAATCGCCAAAGAGTTGAGTGGGTTCATTGTGGTTCGAAGAAAATTGACCACAGGTCTTTTGTACTAAATTTTTTTGAAAGTTACCCGGTAGCCTAGGTCATGCTAAAAACGCGCCAAATAGAAATTAACTGCGAATTTGAGTCCGATTTCAAAAATTGAAAATTCTATTATATCACAAGAAATTCTTTGAGTGTCAACTTAGTCTCAGAAGATTTTTCTAAAAATCAAGAATTTTTGGGAAAAAGTCGTCGTAGGGTCGTTTTTGTGCAGAGAAAAGGCAGGGATCCTTTTGATCACACAATTGGGATGCAAGATGGTTCAAGTGGTGAGGGAAAATACTAATTTGAGTATTGACTTGATAATGGAATTTATTGAGGCCAAATGAGACTGAATCGAGCAAGAATCGATGTCCAATTGAGAGAAATTTGTGCCAATTTCGTATTCCCCCTTCCCCTAGCCATTTTTTACCATTCCAATGTTGCAAAGAGAATATGGGTGGCTCATTGAGAGCTAAGGATGATATGCATGGCCAAGAATGGTCAAGGGAGACAATGGTGTGGAAAATTTGGCTTGGTGGAGCCCTTGTTCCCTAGATCTTTCCTCTCTCCCTCTCTTCCTCCTTGCTTGGCCAACCACCCTCACTTCCCTTCTTGTTTTGTGCCATGCGAAGAACAAGAAGAGTAGAGGAGAAGCTGGAGCCAGCCTGTCGCCGCCAGACCCCACCGCATGCTATCGCCATCGCCGGATCGCCGCTCGTTGCTCCGCCTACGTCGTACGTGCCTCGCACCATTCGACCACTGCTCGCACCTCACCGTCACCCAACTGTGTGTCTAGGAGCTTCTCTAGTCAGCTCAGACCATCATATGCCATCATGAGACATCGCACAGCCCCGCCTAGCCATGTTTCTCCATCGTCATCGGTCCCTACCTCAACCAGCACCGAGTAGCCCCTTCTCTCAGCCTTGTTCAACAGCAACCAGAAGCTAGAGAAGTGGGTCTCAAGGCGGCTGTTCGGCCTGTTTTGAGGTGGTTCCGGGCCTCGAAACCTAGGCCCGCTTCAAGAGAAGTGACCCCCACGACGTTCCCGTCAGTTTGATCTGAACAGCTCATTAAACAAGTGAGTTTAACTCACTAATCCTCGCTTAGTTTGCTAATGATGCTTAGGGGTTGATTAGATTTAATTAAGTTCAATTAGATGGATAAATTATATTGGAATAATTAAATTAGGGATTTACCTATGCATGTTAGACATATGGTTAGTGCAATTAGCTAGTAGACACGTTATATTATTTATTGAATGAACCTTGGAATTTTTCCAAGTCCGTTTCGGAGTCCAATTAGGCATTACGGGCCTAAGTTAGAGTTATTGCTATTTAATAATTAATATTTGTAATTATTTAATTATTTAATTAGACTGGGATGGTCGATGACCGGAATTTTATGCACGTGGTTCGGTGACTAGATACTATCTTTGAAATTGCATAGTATGGATTAAAATGACCAGGGAATGGTCTGATTGACATGTAATCGATTTGGTCGATTGATCGATGTTTCGATCTATTGTGGTTGATAGGGTGCCTATTAGAACTGTGTTAATTTGCAGGTGGAATATGAGGTCGAGGTAAGTCCTCTGAACCGTGTTGTGCATAGGTAGCCCTTATGGCATATTAGTTTCCTAATCGGGTCTTAGTGGGGCAGAACTTGCTGAGACGTAGTCTCACCCCGTTGTGGAACAACATTTCAGGCCCTTAGATGGCAGCACCTCCACCTCCTCATCCTCCCATGCATTATGGCATTCCTGAAGAAGTCACCGAGATAGTGTATAACTTCCTGATACACCCCCACCCCGAGGGACTAGAGTACGTACTAGTCAAGTCCACCATTTGGGTTGACGTGGGTAACGACAGCTTGAGGCTCCACGAGTATCGATCGTGGTATCATGAGTATCACGATGGGCAAAGAGAGGGTCCCATGTCGGAAAGTGATGTGCTTATGTTTTTTTTTTTTTTTTTAGGCAACCTTTGGGAAGGGGACAGCAGATCCTAAGGATGGAACGGTAGTGGATGCAAAGAACCCGAATCTTGAGAATGATGCTGGTACTCCTATGTACTCAACCGGGGGCACTAATTGGAGCGAAGAGGAAGGGGAAATCATCAAACATGTAGAGCCATGGGAAGAAGAAGAGAAGAAGAAGAAGAAGAAGAAGAAGAAGAAGAAGAAGGAGAAGAAAAGAAGAAGAAGAAGGAGAAGAAGAAGAAGAAGAAGGAGAAGAAGAAGAAGGAGAAGAAGAAGGAGCAGAAGGAGCAGAAGGAGAAGAAGGAGAAGAAGGAGAAGGAGAAGCAGAAGGAGAAGCAGAAGGAGAAGGAGAAGGAGAAGGAGAAGAAGAAGAACTTGAGGAGGGGTTAGAAGAGGATCCCGAGGATGATCCAAAGTATGACCTAGATGAGGATTGAGACCTTATCCTATTTTGCAAACCCTGAAGTTGTGGACTAATGTATGATAGATCAGACTTCTGTGAATAGTATTGTATTATATACTATATGGTTTGTATTGTATAAAAGTGTGGTTGTGATATTTCAATTGTGACAAATATGGCGCTACTTTTCTATCCCATTGTTTTATTATTTGAGGATTTTATATCTGCTTCTACTTGCATATTAAAAGAAAGGGTTGGCAATGCATTCTAGGACGTCGCTATTAATCGACCAGGTGAGAGATGGGCATGCGTTCGAGGATCGGGGTGTGACATCCCGTTTAAGTGGTATCAGAACGAAGTTTAAGATTGGAGTGATAAGGAGCGATGGTTCATAGGATAGTAGTAGGAAAGGCCTTTAAATTCATGCTAGTGCATGTCTGTGTTAGCTGAGTGCTAGAATTGCTTGTGTTTTAGATCGCTCTGTTTCTAATTCATTGTGGAATTGGAAACAGGTGTCAGTGGATAAAGCTGAACGATTTGCGATCAGGAGCAAAGAACTCCTACAAAGAGGACCGTTCGTGCCGTGACTTGGGGAAGAACGCCGACCAAGGTCGGTACTCAAGGAGGGTGAGGTCGAGCGCCAGCTTAGGCTAGCGCGAGTGGAGCGGCACCACTTGCGGTGAATGCTGGGGTAGCAACCCCCGGTGATCCTAGAATAGAAGGGATTATGCAGGCGCTAGAGGTCATGAGAGATGTCATGGCATAGCAAACCTTGAATCAAGCCGCCGTTGCTGCTGCACTTGCCGCTACACCTGTTGTCGCACCTGCTAAAGCTCAACCTGAGAATATTTTGGCACAGAGAGAAAGGCTGATCCACAAGCTAGTGGAACAATTCTTGAGGTTGAATCCGCCTCAGTTCACTGAGACAGGAGACCCCAAAGCTGCTACCTTGTGGGTTCAAAAATTAGAGAAGGCTTTTGCACTACTGATATGCAACGAAACTGAGAAAGTGGTTCTTGCAACTTACCAACTGGAGGGAGTTGCAAATACTTGGTGGAGAACCACTCGAAGAGCGATGTTCCCAGAAGGTGTCGCCCCTGAGTGGAATGCCTTCGTTGGGGTTTTCAATGACAAATATTTTTCTGAAACTGCCACGGAGATGAAGATGATAGAGTTTCAGCATCTTTGCCAAGGCTCCATGACTGTGGATCAATATGAGGCGAAGTTTATTGAACTTTCGCAATAGCTCCTGAACTGAATGAAAATCCAACGAACCAAGTGAGAAGGTTTAGGGACGGATTCAAGCCATACTTGAGGAGTGTATTGATTTCACTACATCTAAAGAATTACAATGAACTATACTAGAGAGCTCAGATGACCGAGAGAGATTAGAATGAGAGAGCTGCTACCTCTAGGTCAAGATTTAATGCAAACAGAGAGGCAATCTGCCAGGGAAAGAGACCAATGCCTAGAGGTAGATTCCAAGTCTTGCCCAACAAGAAGGGTGGATTTGGTAGATCAGTGCTCGGTAGGAGTGAAGCATGTCGCTTTTGTGGAAGGCGACACAGCTCAGCCCCGTGCCCATCTAGGTTGGGTGCGTGTTTTGAATGTGGCCAATAGGGCCACCTGATAGAGACCCGAGGTTTACTGCTGCTTTTTGGAAGAGCTTACTGAGTGCCTTAGGTACCAAGCTTTAGTACAGTACAGCATATCATCCTTAGACAGATGGCCAGTCTGAGAGGATAATTCAAACTCTCGAGGACATGCCGAGAGCTTGTGTACTAGACTTCTAAGGAAGTTGAGAAGATCAGTTACACCTGGTGGAATTTGCCTACAACAACAGTTATCAACAGAGCATCCAAATGGCTCCATTTGAAGCATTGTATAGCAGAGTGTGTAGGACACCAGTGTGTTGGGATGAAGTGGTTGAAAGAAAGATCACAAGCCCAGAGTTGGTCCAGCAATCAGTGGATGTAGTAATCAGAGGCAGATTAAAGATCGCACAGAACATATAGAAAAGTTATGTAGATAAGCATTGGAGATTATTGAAATTTCAAGTTGGTGATCACATTTTTCTAAAGGTGTCACCAATGAGGGGAACTTCGCGCTTTGGGTAGAAAGGAAAACTGAGTCCGAGGTACGTAGGTTCGTTTGAAATTCTTGAGAGAATCGGGACTTTAGCGTATCGTCTTGCGTTGCCGCCAAGATTGGCACAAGTGCACGACGTCTTTTACGTGTCGATGTTAAGGAAGTATGAGCCTGACTCGACCCACGTACTCAATTTTGAGGAATTGGACGTGGATGACCGTGTGTCATACGTTGAAAGCCCGGTTCGGATTGTGGATCGAAAAGAACAAGTGCTACATACAAACACCATCCCATTGGTCAAAGTGGTCTAGCAACACCACAATATTGAAGGAGCGACATGGGAGACTAAAAAGTTGATGAGACAATTGTACCCCCACCTTTTTGCTTAAGTATTGTAAGGTTTAAATTTCGAGGACGGAATTTTTATAAGAGAGGAAGAGTCGTGACATCCCAGATTTTCAGTCCTGTTTTCTACTGAATAAATCGGGCATTTCATTGACGCACCTATATAGGGCTTTTCTTAAAGTTGATCACTCTCAAGATAACTAGACTACCCGGGAAATCATTAAGGATTTTAAGGTAAATAGACTTGAGAATTTGACTAGGAATTGGCTTCTTGACTGTGCTCGGCTTTAAAGGCCATTACGGCACAGTTAAAAATCGATTTGAAATCAGAGATAGGTTGGTTTGACTGAGATGTGTGGCTAATCGTGAGTGACACCATTAAATTGGGAAATTCTCGTCGACCGGCATTAGACTGATTTTCTTATTGTTTTGGTACCTTGTGTCCGAAATGGATTCCTTAAAATAGATTTAACTTGAGGAAGAGGTTCATGCTGTTAGTATTGATTCTAAACCTCGTCTTGTTGCTGTGCAGAAGGGATCGGTAAGTACACAATCCCTTTGAGGCACTAAACTCTTATGAAGAAGTGTATGTTGTTGAATCTTTTGTTGGTCATGAAATTGCTTAAGAGGTGTTGGGAGATAAATCCTACCTAGAGGCGATTCAAGAGGTTACGTTCAGTGCTAATCAAAGTCTAGGAAGAAGCCTAGTGCAGTTGCACTTGTTTGAACTAAAAATCTGTAATTTCTCAAGCTAGAAAGCATGAGAAGTCCATGGTGAGATCTAGTCCTGGAGCTTTGGTTCCTTCTCTTGGTAACTTATGACCCATATTCTAACATGGAGTGTTAGAGGCCTAAATTGGTCCCACAAGCAGATTGAACTAAAACAAATAGTCTTGGGAAACAAAAGTGTTGGGTTTGGTGGAAGTGGAAGTTGGGGGTTCCAGAGTGGGAGATTTTGTTGTGAAGTTGCCATTACATTGCCCTTTGGATTTTAGGACTGCAGTTATGTGCATCAATCATATGTAGAGTCAAAAGTATAGTTTGTATTTTTTGCAAAGCCATTCGTTGTGCATAAGCTGCCATGGGTAGCTCGCTGTGTATGCTTTATGCATATACCAATGTACAGATTTTGTGTCTGGATAGGACCATAGGCTCTGAATAATTCCCTTTGGAAATAATTATTACTGACATGTAGATTAGTAGTTTTTCAAAAGACCAAAAGCTCCAACCGCCCTCCATAAAGCATCATTGGGTTCATGAAAATGTAAGAGTTTTCCTCATATGGACTACATTAATTGATATTGTAATATATTGTTTTGCGGGATTGATCTAAGGCGAGATAGAGAGTTTCTTAATTAGTCTAAAATGGAACTGACTTGTGTAGGCCGAGTTGAGCCCGGCTCATAATGAGAGAGCCTAGTTAAAAAATCTATAAATAGTGCTTAGGTCCTCTCCTATAATCCTAACACTCACAATTATCCTCACAAAGGAGCATTTCCTAAGTGCTAAGGGTGAAGGGTTATCTCATTGAGCTAGTGATACAGTAATAAAGGAGAAGCATTTGCGCTTGGATTGTCATGCTTCCACATCAAGAACGTGCTTTCGCATTAAGAGCAATGGATTTCAAAATAGGTGCGTTAACCTTCCTACGCGATTATATTGTTCTAGCTATGTAGATCGCGAGATTGCGTTTTTTCACGACTAACATGTGGTATTAGAGCCTCCATAAATTAGAATATGGATGTATAGTTTTTTTTTGTTTTCATGATTTTTTGTGTAGCAAAAATCGATTTTTATTATATAAATGGAAAGAACTTGATGAGATGAGCTAAACTGTTGGTGGTGCGTTGCTAGGAGAGGTCGTATGCACCCCCACGTGTGGCCATCTGTTGCCAAGGTGTTGAGCACGCGCCCCATGCGCCTTCACGTGCCTTCACGTGCTTTCACGCACTAGGAAGCTGTCGTGTGCGTTACACACGCCAGGGCTAACGTTATTGTGATGTTGGCAGCGTAGTGACCTTGTCGACCCAACCCGATCCAGTAACCCAACCCTGTTGAACCGATGACCAGATCCAACCCATTGATCGCCTGAACTGGTTTACTATCTACCAAACCGGTCAATTGGTTGGACCGTACGATCGAATCCGGAATTGGTCGAATCACCACCGGTCAGATCGAAAAGCATGCTTTTTCAGGCCACTCACACATGTGATCCATGCGTTGCGTGATCAGGTGGCACATGTAGGTGGATGGAGCTTCTGATGGGTGTGTGGTTAGTGGCTATGTGCTCCTATGGTGATTCTCTACCTTGTGGTGTATTTATTTTATCTTTGATGATTTTATGGATGTGAAAATACATACATAATCCTAAATATGTGTATTTTTAGTGTATTTTCACTTTTTTTTTTTTTTTGTATTTTTCTATGATTTTGGAAATATATGTGCTGATTTATAGATATGTCATAACATAGATATTGTGTAGAGTGTGATTCATTAATAATATATAAAAAATTTAACTTGTATCAATGAATAAAGCAATGTACTTGGCATAGTATGTGATTTTAGTGATAAATTGCCCCAATCACTTAAGTTGAAATCACATGTATATAGTATATTTGAAAAGTAAAGTTTATATCCCCAGTATGAGAGAGTTTCGAGAATTCAATTGAGTTGTTACCGCCAAAGTAGCACACTTGATTGGGTTTGAGAAATATCAATTTTGTATAATGATGAGATGTCTCTTGTTCTAATACATGGTCATACTCTCAAAGGAGGCAATTGTGTATTGGTTCATAAAGAGATACATGACAATATAGTGGAGGAGCGATTGATCTTAACGGTTCATATACTCAAAGGTGATGAATTCACGAAAATTGGAATGTATTCTCATGGCCGCTATCATGTGGGGAGTGTACAACTACATGTCATTTATTCTGCCCAAGTGTAATTATATGATGATGCACATAAATCTCTGGATGTGTACTTGTACATCAAGTTACACAATATTCACATGATGCTAATTATATAAATTGCTTATTTTTACGGTCACCTATTTTGTAAAACGGTAACCCCATTACTAATGAGGTTTTTGTTGGTTTAAACTTTAAGAGATGGACAAAAGATTTTTGTGTTTAGTATGGAGATGACAGATGTTCATATGGCTCTTACTACCGATAAACCATCAAGTCATACTGTCGAAAGTATGGAAGCTTAGAAAGCACAATTTGCTACTTGGGAGAAGAACAATCAAATTTGCTTGTTGTCCATAAAGCGTTCCACTTGGGAACACTTAAAAGTAGTTTGTCTATCGACTGCATTGTTAGACAGATGATAGAAGCCTTGGTAACTAGAAATTATGTTTTGTCTAATGTTGAGATAGGAATACACGTGCAAACACTCTTTAATATTAAGTATGATGGTTTTGGTGGAGTTAAGGATTATGTTTTGAGGATGGTAGATTTGCAAACAAAACTTTAGGTTTTGAATGTTGCTATTCCTATTGCTTCCATTGTGCTTCAAGTTTTAAATATTCTCCCTCCTAATTATGAGAATATTAAGACTAATTATGATTCCCAAGATGCGACCTGGTCAATTAATGACTTGATTGCAAGTGTGGTGGCAAAGGAAGAGAAATTGAAGAAAAATAAAGGGCAATGTGCCCTTTATGCTTCTAGTTCTATTGACAATGGAAAGAGACTAAAAAATTATACTTATAGGGGAAATTCTAAAGCCATTGGTCTTTTCAACAGTAAAGGAAATTCCGAAACTATTGATCCTTCTAATAGTCTGGGTCATAAGATAGCACCTTTCAAGAGGGATGGCGTTCTTTGCTACTTTTGTGGGGAGAGAGGATACTTAAAGAAATGCTACAATAAATATAAAGTTTGATTGTCCAAAAGAACTAAGAGTGAGCCTAAAGGTAAAGACTTTTTGGCATTTGAAGTCTCGTCTAATTCTTAGTGGCTAGATAGTAATGCAACTAATCATATTGTGTTTACCATATATGGGTTCATAAACCGAAGGATGCCAAATTAGGATGAATCAAAGCTTAGTGTGGAAAACAACATTAAAGTTGACGTTAAGTTTGTGTGAGATGTTATTTTGATTATAGATTCTGGTTTTAGGATTATGTTAAGAAACACTCTTTACGTACCTCCTTTAGATGTAACTTTATTTTTGTGTCTTATTTGGACATATGTGGATACTCTTTCGAAATAAAGAGTAATAGTATCTTTATATTTTTTAATTTAAATAAGTTTGAGTGCTGCAATTTGTCTAATGGATTGTATTAATTATGTTTATCTCCTGGTGATATATACGTCAATTATTCAATTGAGAATGTTGTTTCCCAAAAGCCTTTATTGAAGGAACAATCTTATGCATTGTGATATAAATGTTTTGGCCACATCTCTAGAGAAAGAGTAGAGAGGTTGATAAAGGCCGACATCCTACCTACTTTTAAAAGTGATCTAAAGACTTGCATAGACTATTGAAGAGGTAAGATGACGAAAATAAAGAAGAAAACTGCTGCTCGAAGTTCTTATTTGTTGGACGTCATTCACACTAATATTAGTGGACCATACACGATAACTTTGAATAGAAATTTTTAGTTTATCACATTTATTGATGACTATTCCCAATATGGATATTTATACTTGATTAAAGAAAAGTCCGAGTCTTCACAAATTCAAGATTTTTCATATTAAAGTAGATAAATAGTTGGGAAAAGTCATAAAGATTGTTAGATCTGATTGTGGTGGTGAGTATTTTGGCAAGCATGTTAATGCTAGACAACTTAAAGTGCCGTTTGCCAAATATGTACTAAACAAAATGGTGTAACTAAAAGGTGTAATCGCACTGTTATAGATATGATGAGAAATATTGTTAGTAGAACAAATTTACCTAGTTTTCTATGGGGTGAAACTTTGAAAACAACACTTTACATTCTAAATTGTGTTCCTACTAAAACGGTTCCATCAATTCCTTTTGAGTTATGAACTGGACGTAAAGCTAGCTTAAAACATCTTAAAGTTTGGGGGTGTTCTGCAAAAATAAAGTTATATAATTCAACATTGAGTAAGTTAAATTCCAAAACTACTCGGTGTTACTTCGTGTTGTACCTAGATCATTCAAAAGAGTATCGATTTTATAACCCCAATGCAAGTACAAGAATTGTGGAATCGTAGATAGCAAAATTTCTAGAGTTTGATATAGCCGAAAATGGTAGCTACTCACAAACTATTGAAGATGAAAGTATGATAAGGATTACTTGATCTCGGTCTATTCCTATGCAGATGATTATGGAACCTCCTATGCCAAACTAAGCCTATTGTGGTCTAAGATCCTGTTAGTGAGGTAGTTCCTAATGAAATTCTTTAAGTCCCTTAGGTTCAGAATGAGGTTGTAGTAGCTCTACTCAGGAGATCAACTAGGGAAAGACATTCAGTTATACCACTGTCACGACCCGATCTCACCGCCCTCGGGTCAAAGGGGAGGAGGTCGGGTTTAGGGATACTTGATCATAAGATCGCGAGCTCTCCCAAGCTCGTACCCCGCGTGACACCGAATTTATTTATACAATCTAGGTATTTAACAACCTAAGAATATACAGGAGTCGCCACTAGCCTTATATATATATATATATATATATTATTTTGGGGGTCGGCTAGAAAACCCAATTGAGGGTTGGGAGAGTTTCCTTGATTCCTACGCAACCAGATATCTAGATTCGGGGACCTGGGTTACGCTAATATAGCTATTAGCGCCCTTTCGGTACCTAACAGTATGTTGTGTTTTTTTCTAACATGTCCATGCATCTCTTTTTATATTTTCGAGATTACCAATTCTAAACTAAGCGATCACGCGTGGTAGATTACTTTTATGCTATTCTATTTCTAAAAGAAAAACAATAAAAGAAATCAATCAGAGAAATTGAAAGTGCAAGACATGAAGTAAACAATCAAGAAAAATCAGTAAATCTAATCATGCAATCCTAAAGAATATGAAAGAGAAAACAATCGAGAAAGAAAAGAAACCCGCAACTCGTCGGGTTTTATACAATACATGGAACCCGAGACATATGTCGGGAAAACAAATAGTACAGGATAATAGTCGAAATGGACATCGACTTCCATCGTCTTCACACCAAAGTCCATCTTTGGAATCCTAATCTAGACCCAATCTAAGAAAAAAGGATTCCTTGCCTCATCTTATATGACTAAGACAACGCATTGAAATCGTTATTATAACGAATAGACATAGGCATCAGACATGAACATGAATCCAGCAAATTCAAGTCATGAACAGGACAAAATATAATGCATGTTTAATGATTCGTAAGACCACCTAGACAATGCACAAAAATGTGAAACTTGCACATGACATAAGGTTGAATGCGAAAAAGGTTTGGGTAAACATTCAACCCTAAATCAAAATGCAAAGAAGTCACACAAGTCATTAACATTGCCAAGTGACTTAGAATTAGGAATGTCATGCTTGGCAAATTTCAATTGCAATTAGCCAAATGGATGCATAATATTCACATCAAACGAGATTCAAAAATGATATGCCATGCATTGATGCGAAACTTGTAACATGTGTTTCAAATGTCAAGAAAACAATGAGGCATGATTTGGCCCTTAACACAAAGAGCCAGCAAGATCATTACACAAAAACAGCAAAAAAGATCTAAAATTGCTGCAGAATTGACAGATTTTATAGGTGTTTTTCGATGACCGAATGACATCCGTTCAGGGCATGCAATATATCAAATCGAAGCTTGAGAAGTCTATTTTCTATGTCTAGTCTAGAAGACATTAAGTCGTAATAACATCATCTACCAGCTCGTTCCAGTTAAAATAGAAAATTGCAGATTAATACAAATCAAGCTCAATCAACCTCAAGTTCATGATCATTGATCATCAATCCACAGAAAATCATCCAATAACATCATCAATCACAAGATCTAAGCATATTATGTAAATCTAAAGTCGAATCCTAAGCCCGATCAGTTAAGCCATTCTCATCTTATCGAATTCAAGATCAAAGGGCAAAGGACTAAAAAACAAGGAGAGAGACGGCTTAAATTGGAGTTATCTTGCTCCGTAATTCAAAAGGTTCAATCGAATATTTCTTTTGTGAAGAGCATATTGAAATTTTCTACAACGATGTGGAGAAGACAGCCATACAAGCACATATAAAACTTTTAGCATTGACTTTAACGTCCATAACAGTGTAAACAACCACTCCTATTACCACAACCAGAACAGCCATTTCTACTTCCCTCAAGTAATACTTACTGTGCAGGATCCACTTCATCATGCAAACAATAGGAATCATGCTCAGTTTCAAAATTTGGTAAAATCCGACAGAGTTAAGCATCAAATTTAAGTTCATCCTCGTGATGGACATATTGGCAATAATAGAGAACCACATAATCTCCCACATGGGAATGTATTTGAATGCAAAATAACTAGCAGCATTTGACACTAGACCAACCAAGGCAGAACAGCCAGTTTGTTTGATTAACCATGGTATGATAAGACAAACATCAAATGTAGTCACCATAATCCGAAAAGCACAATGTTTAATCTTTGACAACATGTTGTGGTAAAAAAAAAAAAAAACCAAAATCTCTGTTTATATTGAACACGAATTGAGTGCAGAGACATACTTATGAAGTCTCAATGCAATGAACACGAATGAACGCTACCTAAAACCACAGGGGATTTACCCTAAAAAATATCAAAGAGTGCGTGTAGATCGTAAAGTAGGATATCTAATAATCCCGCCAAGCACACACACATGCAGAAAAAGGATAAATCGTTGACCAACATATGCCAATAATCCACCCACACTAACGAGATTGCACTAGTTATTAATCGTTTATCCCACATAATGGTTGTTACTATGAAAGTGAGGCCAGATAAGCATGAACCAAGAGAAAATCATCAGGAAAACTCTCCTTTTCAATCACAAGGCTGCGGTACCTACCGGCAATGAAAGGGCTGAAGCTCAGCTTGAATGAATAGGTGAAGGACCGGAAGCCGTCGCCGTCACCGTCGCCGTAGCTATCGCCTCCGCTGCCGTCAACGCTGTCACCGCCGCCGCCGCGTCGTCGCCGGTCGACTCCGGATCTGAGCTCGCACCTCAAACTCTTTGACCGGCTGTTCCAGCGAGTGAGATCCAGAGAGAGATAGATTGAGATCCAGAGAACTATCGATCAAGCGAGCGAGCACGAGATCTCCAAAGAGCGTCCGATCGGGAGAATCACCGATTCAGCAAACTCCAATCCCTGAACGAACGTCAGATTTCCAAGAAAGAGCCGGAGAGCGTCTGATCGAAAGCCTCTGGAGTCAGATCTGGCGAGAGAAAACCCGATCGAGAGACCTCGAGTCAAGAGAAAAACTCCAGATCGCCTGAACCGAGAGAGATCGAGCTCTAACCGAGAGAAAGCACTGATTTCCGACCGCCGATCTAAGATCTCCGATCCCCGCCAATGGCGGAAAACCCTAGCCTTTGATCCGAGCTCGACGGAGAAGGAGCGAGCGACCCCGAGCCTCCGGAGTTAGATCCCGTGAAAGAAAACCCTTGCGGCGAGATTAACTCCGGCGATAATAGCGTCGCCGATCAAAAACCACGCTTCGTCGCGGATGAATTCACTCCCGTAGGACGCGGGAAGATGGAAGTCGGATCTAGAGAGAGAGAGAGAGAGTTCGTTTGAGAAAATTGTTCAGAGAAAGAATTCGAGAGCCCCCTGTGTGTGAGAGAATCCCCAGAGAGCGCGCGGGAGCGAGAGCCCCCTTTTCATTTTTGGTTTATTTTTCTTTCCTTTTCATTTCATTTGTTTTCTTTTCTTTTTATCTTTTTTTTTGCTTTCTTTTTTTTCCTTTTTTTTTATTGTTTTCTTGACATTTTTTTCTTTCTTGTTTTCTTTTCATTTTCTTTTCATTTTTTTTATGTTTTCATTTATTCATTTTTTTAATCTTTTTGGCTATTTTTTTTTATATTTTTGCAAAAAGAATGTTTAAAATGTCGACAAAAAATCGAGTGTCAACAACCACCAGACTATGCAGTCTACCTAAGAGAGCATGATTATTATATCAACTGCATTATTGATCTAGTGACTTATATAGATGCTATTTCTTGTCCTCAATCAAATTTATAGCTAGATGCGATGAAAGATGATATGCAATCCAAGAAGCACAATGGTGTTTGGGAGCTTGTTGAATTGCTTGAAAGTTACAAGCCCATCAGCTGTTAATAGATATATAAGACTAAAAGGAATTCCAAAGGAATGCTTGAAAACTTTAACACCAAATTAATAGCTAAATGTTTCACGTAAGGAGAATGAATAAATTATGAAGCAACCTTTTTTCCAATCTCTTCTAAATATTCTTTTGGAGTGATTTTGGCATTAGTAGCACATTTTGATATGGAGTTACACTAGATTGATGTAAAACTACTTTTCTAAATGGAGACATTAATGAGGAGGTTATATGATACAACCTGAAGGTTTTGCAACAGACTATTTAGATAAGCTTGTATGTAAATTGAAAAAAAATCTATTTATGCCCTTAAGCAAGCTTTTAGACGATGGTACTTAAAGTTTCATAGTTTGTCACTTCGTTTGGATTTGTTGGAAACAAAGTAGCTTAATGTATATATTGCAAGGTCAGTAGGAGGAAATATATTTTTCCCATACTTTATGTAGATGATATCTTACTCACGAGTAGCGAAATTGGATTACTGCATGAGACAAAGCAGATGTTATCGAAAATTTTTGACATGAAAGACCTTAGCGAGAAGTCTTTTGTTCTTGGCGTTGAGGTCTATAAAGATCGTTCTCACAATTTATTAGTTTTATCTCAAAGGGCATATATTGATTGTATTTTAGAAAGATTCAATATGTAGCTGTGACATCCTGATTTTCAACCCTATTTTCGACGAAATGAAATGGGCCTTTCATCGACGCACCTATTGTCTTTTTCTTTGAGCTAATCACCCATCAGCCATCCCCCAAGCCACCTGATCACCGTCATAGCTCAACCGGAGCTCCTTCGTTGCCGTCCAGCCGCCATTTGCCACCGCTCGACCCCACAGTAGCCCCGCCTACTCGTCCTCGCCGTTTCGGTCCAAGTCAGCCACTCATTGCAGCTTGCTCAGCCCAAAACAAAAGCCGAAGCTAGCAGCCCACCGTGGGCTTTAAGGCCCATTTCCAAGCCTTTCCCGACCTCGCTTGGTGCCCCCACTTTGGAGTTTGTCGCCCGTCTCCACCTTGCCATCGTATTGGACTCATCGGATTTCAAAACCGGTGAGTTTACTCCCTAAACTCTGCTTATGGAGTTAATTATGCTTAAGGATTGCTTAGTTTAGGTTAAGTATGATTTAGGTGGTTAGTTAGAATGGAATAATAATTTAATTACTCATTTATGCATGTTATGTGGTTAGAATGGCTCAATTAGCAACTACATAGGTGGTATTATTTATCTAGATAGGTTCGGAAATTTTCCAGGCTTGTTTTAGTATTTAATCAGGCTTTTCCGGCCTAAGTAGCATTTATTGGTATTTATTTAATTATTTATTATTTTCCGAAAATTATACCGGGATAGCCGCTGATTGGAATTGCGTGCTGATCGCAATGGTATGCTTGGTTTATTTAATTGAGTGTTGATTTGTGGATATTGAGTGAGATTTATAAATTTGGTTATTTATTTCAAAATTGAGTAATTTCGGTATTTAATTGGAAAATACTGGGCATCGGTCTACAGTGCCAAAAATGTGTTTATGGACTATTATGATTAGTGGGAATTTCTAAAAGAAAGATATTGAAGTTTTGGCTCAGGCCAACCGTGTCATGTCCCGATCCTCGGGCACGCATCCATCCCTTACCTGGTTGATATGACAGCAACGTCTTAGAATGCATCGCTGACCCATTCATTTTAATACACATGCAAAAGCATATAGAAAATCCCTAGACAATAAAACAATGGGATAGAAAAGTGGGGCCATGTTTTTCCCAAATGAAAAACCACAACCACACTTTTATATAGAGCAAACCTCATAGTATATTACAAAACTACTAACAAAGTTAGATCTACCACACATAGATACACAACTCAGGGTTTGCAAAATAGGGTGAGGGTCTCAATCCTCATCGAGGTCATACTCTGGATCCTCCTCTAGATGATCCTTTGGATCCTCCTCTAGATGATCCTTTGGATCCTCTTCAGATTCTTCTTCGGGTTCCTCTTCTTCAGGCTCCTCCTCTTCAGGTTCCTCCTCCTCTTCCTCGATTACTCCTTCCTCAATGCTCCAATTGGAACTCATGTCAAAGTATATAGGAGTGTCAGGATCGCCTTCCAACTTGGGATCCTTGGCATCTACCACTGCTCCATCCTTGGGATTTGCTGTCCCCTTCCCGAACGCTTCTTCTAGAATGTACAGAGGTACATCACCTTCCAGCATGGGACCCTCCCTTTGCCCATCGTGATATTCTCGATACCACGACCAGTACTCATGGGGTACATTATTCGGTCCACCCACATCAACCCCGATCGTGAATTTCACCAATACATACTACAAGCCTTCAGGGTGTGGGTGTATCGGGAAGTGATATTCCATCTTAGAGATCTCTTTAGGTATACCAAAATGCATAGGAGTACGAGGAGGTGGAGGGGCTGCCATCTAAGGGCCTAAAATGTTGTCCCACAACGGGGTGAGATTACGTCTCAGTAAGTTCTACCCCCTAAGATTCGATTAGGAAACCAATATGCCATAAGGGCTGCCTATGCACAACACGAAGCAGGGGACTTACCTTGGCCTCAGATTCCACCTGCAATTCAACACAGTTCAAATAGGCACCCAATCAAACACCACAGATCGAAACATCAATCAATCAACCTAGTCGATTACATGTCACCACGACCATTTCTTGGTCGGCTCATCTCATACTATCTATTAAGTTCGCTTATATAAGGACTACTCACTACTAAGCTGATAAATAGATAGTATAGCTCGCTTCTGAGATGATCGGGTATACTGCTCTAACCTAAGTTGCCATATCGCCCTTAGGCTGATATAGAATACCGACAACGCTCAATCTAAGCTGATAAGGTATACTCCTCTCTGCTATACTGCCATATCAGAGCCCGTAGATGATATAATATATCGACATATTCAATTTAAACCGATAAGGTATACTACTCTCTGCTAAGCTGCCATATCAGAGCTCGTAGGCTGATACAGTATACCGGTATACAGCTCTTTGCTAAGCTGACATATCGTCCGTGGGCTGATATAGTATATCCTTCCAAAGATACATCCAAATCAATATTTTTATCATTCCCAATAAAAATAGCCGTGTCTAGATACACGGTTGGCCTTAGCCAAAATACAATAATTTTGCTTTAAAACATTCTACCAGTTTTAATAGCCCATAAACATATTTTTGGTGTTGTAAACCGACGCCCAGCTATTTTCCAATTAATTACCAAAATTAATTAATTTTGGGATAAAATACCCCCAACCACAATCACCGTCAATTCTCACAAACCATCGGTCAATTAAATAAACAGGATACACCACTGCAATCAGCACAAAATTCCAGTCACCGGCCATCCCGGTTTAATTTTCGGAAAATAATTAATTAATTAAATAATTACGGAAAATATTAAATAAATACCAATAAATCCAACTTAGGCCCATAATGCCTAATTGGATGCCGAAACGGACTTGGAAAAATTCCGAGGTTCGTTTGATAAATACTAAAACCTATCTACTTGCTAATTGCACTAACCATTTGTCTAACATGCATCGACAAGGCACTAAATTAATTCACCTAATCTAATCTATCCACCTAAGTACACTTAATTAAATCTAATCAACCCCTAAGCATCATTAGTCTACTAAGCTAGGATTAATGAGTTAAACTCACTTGTTTTATGGACGGGTTAGATCAAATCGATAGGAACGTCGTGGGGGTCACTTCTCTCCAAAGCAGGCCTAACTTTTGAGACCCGAAACCACCTCAAAACGAGTTGAACAATGACCTTGAGACCCATTGTTTTATATTCTGATCTTGGCTGGTTGAGGGCTGAACAACAGCTAGATGGGCGAGCAAGGACCAGCAACAACTAGGCGGGACTCCGGCGGGGCTGAACGGCGAGGGAACGATGGCCTATGATGGTCCAACGGCCACAGGGGAGCCCTGAAACTCTGCTGGCGCACAGACGACGGCGGACCAGGGATGTAGCTGAGCGACGTGGAGGCGGAGGCACACGCAGCTTGGCACAGTTTGCGAGCGATGTGGCAAGGTGGGGAAGCGGCAGTCCGGCGACGTGCGGCGTGTGGCGAGGACAGAAGGGCTTCGGCGACTTCTCTCCTTGGCTGCTGGTTCCACAAAGCACAATGAAGGCAGCAATGGGGGTGAACGGCAGTTTGGAGGGAGAGAGAGGCAAGAGATGAGGTTGGAGGGGGCCTACCAAGTCTTGTTTTCCACATGCTTGTCCCCTTGACCTCATCCTCAGCCACCAGCTGGTTCCTTGGCCATCATGCATGCTTCTAGATGTCGAAGACGGTCCAAATGTCGGAGGTGGTGGGGCCACACGAATTTGGTTCGGTTTCTCTTCAATTGGACTTGATCTTCCTCTCAATTCAATCTTATTTGGCCTCAATAAATTCCGTTATTGAGTTAATAATCAAATTGATATTTTTTCTCACCAATTGACCATATTGTATCCTAATTGCGCGATAAAAAACGGTCCTAGCCTTTTTCTGGACAAAAACGGCCCTAGGACGACTTTTTCCCAAAAAGTCTCGAGTTTCATAAAAATCTTCTAAGACTGAGTCGACGCTCCTAGAATTTATTGTGACATGACATAATCTTCAATTTCTGAAATCGGAATCGAATTTGTGATTAATTTCCATTTGGCGCGTTTTTAGCGTAACCTAGGCTACAGGGTAACTTTTCATAAATTTTTAGTGCAAATGACCCGTGGTGGATTTTCTTCATACCACAATGAACCCAATCAACTCATTAGCAACTCTCAATTGTCGTGAAAATCTCGAGGATTCAAATATGGACACAGGGTACCAAAACGATAGAGAAATCAGTCTAATGCCGGCCGACGAGAATTTTTCAATTTAGTGGTATCACTCACGATTAGCCACACATCTTAGTCGAACCAACCTATCTTTGATCTCAAATCGATTTTTAACTGTGCTGTACTAGCCTCTAAAGATGAGCACTGTCGAGAAGCCGATTCCTGGTTGAATTCTCAAGTCGATTGCCTTAATATTCCTTAATGGTTTCCCCAGATAATCTAGTTATCTCGAGAGTGATCGGTTCTGAGAACAACCCTATAGACGCGTCAATGAAATGCCCAATTTCATTCAATAGAAAATAGGGTTGAAAATCTAGGATGTCACAACTTTTCCCATCTTATAAAAATTTCGTCCTCGAAATTTCAACAATTACAATACTTAAGCAAAAAGATTGGGGTACAACTGTCTCATCGACTCTTCAATCTCCCACGTTGCTCCTTCTGTACCGTGGTGTTGCCAAATCACTTTGACCAACGGGATGGTCTTTGTACGCAAAATTTGCTCTTTTTTGTCCACTATCTGAACCGGGCTTTCAACGTATGACACTTGGTCATCCACGTCCAATTCTTTAAAATTGAGCACGTGGGTCGAGTCAGGCTCATACTTCCTTAACATCAACATGTGAAAAACGTCGTGCACTTGCGCCAGCCTCGACGGTCATGCAAGACGATACGTTAAGGTCCCGACTCTCTCAAGAATCTCAAATTTATATCTGCCTGGGTCTTCAAAACCTAGAGGTTGCACAACAAAAACCTTTTCTTTGATATACTTATTTATAAATGCACTTTTCACATCCATATAATAATTTGACATCATAGAAACAAGCATAAGCGAGTAACTGTCATATAGCTTCTAGTCTAGCAATATGAGCATATATTTCATCAAAATCGATACCTTCATCTTATCCCTTCACAACTAATCTTGATTTGTTGCGGAGCACATTACCTTTGTCATCAAGTTTGTTTTGAATTATCCATTTAGTGCTTATAACAAAATGATATGCGGGTCTTGAAAATAATTCCCAAACATTCCTTACTTTGACTTGATGCAACTCGTCTTGCATTGCATGGCTTCAATCCAATTTTCATCTAAGATGGCTTTCTCAAATCCTTTGGGTTCCAATTGATAAATTAAAGCCAAGGAGTTCATCATATTTTTTAGAGATGATATGGTCTTAAGCCTTTGTCTACTTTCCCAATAATTGGTTCCTTGAAATGTTCCGTTTTGAATCTCCAATCCCTGAGGATTTGCTTTTATTTGTAACGATCAGGAATTTGCTGTTGTTGCTGCTATTTTTCATAGTAGGTGCATATATGTCATATCCGGATTTCGCCGGACCTCAAGTACGTAACGGTCCGTGACGGGTCAACGAGTTTGTTGTCGGACTACATCATTGGCACCATTTGTGGACACCGTTTCGTTACTATCACCACCAGACTGAGACATCACATATCGTCACGTTTCACAATGGCATATTTCCTAAAATTTCTCGCTTAATGTGATCGGCTATGAAGACAAACGTAGGCCCCGAGCGACCTCGCCAGTCAATTGAACGGAAGACCTAGATTACGTACTCCCCGCCACCGCTGTCCCTCTCCTCAAATAGCCATGTGAATGGCCTCATCAACGGCCACATCTTCCCGCCATGCAGCCACGTTAAGCTGCCTTCCCCATGAAGACTTTGACCACTCCTTTTGTGGCCACGTGACTCTTTCCTTGATGGACAGCAAAGGGTGAACGGGGGAGCTGCTGCCGGCCACGTTCTTCTTTAGTCGGTGACGCGCATGCCCTCTTACTGCCAACTCCACTTGTTGACTATAAGAGTCAACAAAAAGGGGAAAATCGATTGGAGTCCACAAGGCCAGAGGAAGAATCAGCTCTTCTGCTCTCTCTCGGCGCCTGCACTCCCCTCATTCCCATGGCATTCTAGCTGACCCCGCGCCATATCTAGCCACCAACGACCCAGCTCGAGCCCCGCTGCTGCCCCTCCGCCGCAGCTGAACCCGAAAGACCTCAGCTCACGCCTCGCCGCTGTTCCTCAGCTACCGCTGGATTGGGAGACCAGCAGCTCATGCCTCACCGCATGCTGCCATCGCTGTTGCTTTGCCACAACCATGCCCGCAGCTCACACTTTTAGAACCCGAGGCAAGTGGTAGTTTTGTCACTCTATATTAGGCGAGAATACCCTGCTCGTGTGTCCAGATTAGGATGGATGAACGTCGAAGTCCGAATGTGAAGGAATTCGAGTCGGCGGAAGACGACTTACCTAATTCCGATGCGCAAACAGCAAACAAACCCGGATCGAATGTTGAATTGCGATTCAATCACGAACAACACTGCCTCACGTTGGTCTGGATGCAATCACAAGGAAAACACCCAATTTCCATAGCGTAAATGCCGATCGTTCTTGCAGAATTGAAGATGGAACGCCTTCTTCCTTGATGATGGAAATTGAGAGAGATTTTGGTGCAAAATAATCTGACAACTATTCCAATGGTTGTGTTCGGGAGGCTTATATACGTCTCCCTTCGTACCCCTCCATTAGTACATTTTCTATCGTATCGTTTCAACTTGAAACGGTGCGTCCAATTGCACCCTATCATGGACGTATCAGCTAAAGTACAACATCTCCCACTCGGACATGATGGGCTTGATAGCGCTCTATCAAGAATATAAGGCAAGGCGTTCAACATTCATCAACTTTATAGAACAATTCATACTGGTAAGTAAGCCGTGCGACCAGTGAGTACACCTGCACTTGGGAGCTCAAATTATGCACCTGTTAGGGATGACATAATGGCTACAACCCCGAAAAAAAATAAAAAATAAACAACTGATGTCTCACAGTGCCCCAGACATATTTTGTTACATCAATTCAAGTATACCTATCCCTTAAAGGCTATACTTGGTTATACTCAAAACACCATGTATTTACAATTATATCCGCAACCACATAAGGCGATATAATTGGTCGACTAGTAAATACATGTGATAGATGTAAAACAACAATAGTCTTCCTTCACACTCATGTCTTTCTCAATTTTAGAACAACTGCTTTCCTAGACACGTCCCATAGGCCATATCTATTCATGACCGCCCGTAACATGCTAAAGTAGCAACATTGATCTTTCATTTCGAGAACATAGTCAGAAGTAACATAGGGCACGAATTGAGGTAAATTATAAATTACCTCAAGGGCTCACGCAATGAGTAAATAGGGATAATTTTGCTCACCTTCCCTTGTCAGTCGAACAATGCACATGTAGTATGAATTACATGCTATAGTGGATTTCTCTTTCTATAAGAGTGTATGTCATTTCTTAAATATATCCACTATACGGATCTTAGCCTAAACATAGTCACGTGCTTCTCACGTACTCATGTTTAACTCAAGTGCTATATTAGCTCACTTTCTATAGCGCCCAATTCAGTACTCGCATCCGGCATCTTACAGGCATACATGATTATGGGACTATCATGTTCGGTCTTATTATAAACAAATCACAGACCTCATCTTGACTCCAATCAAGGCGACATATTTTATATACCAGACTTGCTCTTCAGCATTTATTTGTACATAATGTCTCATCTCAACGTGCTCATTATAGCACTTGAGGCGATTGCTCATGTGAGTGAGCCAATCATTACCTGCTGACATACTTTCCAATAATATATGTGTGCTTGTGCTAGTCTCATAATGGATTTGTACTTTTTGATAAAACATCAAGTCATTAATAAACAAACAAGTACAATACATATGTCCATAAATACATGAAACAATGATTCTCTACAATAACACATATCACATTCTATGCAAACCTAGTGACATCCTGTGGGTCAAGAATATGTCTCTAGGAATAGCCTTCGTAAATGGATTAGCAACCATTCTATTGGTTGAAATGTATTGTAGAATCACTTCTTTCTGCGCTATAATATCTCTGATGAAGTTATTCTTTATGTCAATGTGCTTCGTCCTTCCATGATACTTGGGATCTTTCACATAGACAATGGCTACTTGATTATCGCAATAAACTGTCACCGGTCTTGGAATCTCAGTGACAGTGGCTAAATTTTCGAAGAAACGTTTTAGCCATACCGCTTCTTGCACTACAGCAGAACACGCAATAAATTCAGCCTCCATAGTTGACAAGGCTGTGCATGTCTGTTTCTTGCTATTCCAAGAAATTGCACCTCCATTGAGCAATAACGCATATCCAAAAGTCGATTTATGCTCATCCAGGTCTCCACCCCAATCAGCATTTGAATAACCTAATAGGCGTAAATCATTCCCTTGGTAACAAAGTCGATAGTCCATGGTACCCTTCAAGTATCTCAGGATCCTCTTCACTACTTTCTAGTGTGCTTGACCGGGATTTGATTGATATCGGCTCACCAATCCCACGGCATAACATATGTCGGGTCGAGTACACATCATAGCATACATCAAACTTTCAATCGCACTAGCGTAAGGAACAGTTTCCATCACTTTGATTTCTTCTAGAGTCTTAGGACACATCTCAGTACTTAGGCCTTCACCTTGCATGATAGGGGTATCAATGGGATTACAATGCTGCATATTGAAACGCTAAAAAATCTTCATAATATAAGATTCTTGTGATAAAGTAAGGAGTTTCCTTGATCGATCTCTTTCGATCTTAACTCCTAATATATAAGCAACTTCTCCCATGTCCTTCATTTCAAAATTGGAGGACAACCATTCTTTTATGGTGATTACCATAACCTTGTCATTTCCAGCCAACAGAATATCGTCCACATAAAGTGATAAAATCACAAATTTATCTTCGGACTGCTTGACATATACACAGTGATCTTCTTCGATCATCATGAAACCAAAAGTTGTTATGGCTCGATGAAAACGAAGATACCACTGTCTAGATGATTGCTTAAGGCCATATATTGAGTGATGAAATTTGCAAACTTTATGCTCTTGACCTTTAGCTATGAAACTATTGGTTGTTTCATATAAATTTCCTCATCTAGTTCTCCATTGAGAAATGCCGTCTTTACATCCATTTGATGTAATTCAAGGTCCAAATGTGCAACGATGGCTAGAATAAGGCGTATTGAGGCAAACCTTACAACTGGTGAAAATGTTTCCTCATAGTCTATACCCTCTTGTTGAGTATAACCTTTCGCCACAAGGCGAGCCTTATACTTTTCAATGGATCCATCCGCCCTTTGCTTAATCTTAAAGACCCATTTGTTTCCAATGGCCTTACGATTGGGTGGTAGATCAACCAAGTCCCAGACATGATTTGTCTTCATTGACTCCATCTCGTCTTGCAAAGCTTTTCTCCATTCTTCCTTATTAGAGGATGAGAGAGCCTCTTAAACAGTCTTAGGCTCGGCATCGTCCTTTTGAGCAATCATAAATGCTTCCCCTTCAATCTCAAAACGACGACGGGGAATACTTTTACGATTACTTTTACGCAATTGAATTTCTCTTGAATTCAATTCATCGAGCGATGCAACACTCCCACTAGGTCTTTCATATTGAGGTAAATCTTCATTTCCCTCCATAACATTAGTGGGTGTATTATTAGGATATTCCATCTCATATAATTGGAAATCCTTATCAATCTCACCTCTACAAGGAAAATCGTTCTCCAAGAACGTGACATCTCGTGACTCATTTTTGGTCACACTCCCATCAGCTTGTTCACCTATGAACACATACCCTTTGGAGTGTTCAGAATATCTTATAAAGATACATTTCTTCCCTCTAGGGCCTAATTTGTCATATTTATGGGAAGATTCATGAACATAAGCTGCACATCCCCATGGACATAGATTACTTAAGTCTGGTTTTCTATCAGTCCATAATTCATAAGGGGTGGAAGTGACCGATTTTGAGGGCACTCGGTTAAGTACATAGGCAGCAGTCAATAATGCATCTCCCCAAAAGGAGATAGGTAAATTTGCTTGCGCCATCATAGACCTAACCATTTCCAATATGGTTCTATTCCTTCTCTCAGCTACCCCGTTTCGTTGTGGAGTATTAGGAATAGTCAATTGTCGTACGATTCCCTTTTCATCACAAAGAGCCTTGAATTGCTCCGATAGATACTCACATCCGCGATCGGTTTTCAATGCCTTTATTGTTTTGTTCAACTGATTCTCTACCATCGTTATATATCGTCTAAAGCATTCTAATGCTTCGGACTTATGGGAGATCAGAAAGACATAACCGAAATGTGTGAAGTCATCTATGAAAGTAATGAAATATGAGGCTCCATGCCTCGCCCTCACATTCAAAGGACCACAAATGTCAGAATGTATGAGTTGCAATGGAAATTCAGCTCTAGTCCCTTTACCGAATGGTTTTCCAGTTGCTTTTCCCGCTAGACAATGTTCACATATGGATAGATCAACATTAGTGAGTGACCCTAAAAGGCCTTCTCTAGCTAATCTTTGCATTCTCTACAACCCAATGTGACCTAATCTAGCATGCCAAGTACTTGCATCAATCTCAACATTACTAGAATATGCAATTAAAGAAAAACAACCATTAACATTAACATTGTACTGATCATAGTCAATGTCTAACACCATAAAACCATTTAATACATGACCTGAACCATAATAGACTGTTCCATACAAAATGTCAACATAATCACCATGGAAATTCAATACATAGCCTAAGCTAAGAAGAACAACTATAGAAACCAAGTTTCGTCGAATATCTGGAGCATAAAGGACATCATGCAGGAATAGGTTTCGACCACCACGTAAGATTAATTTACATGTGCCGATACCATTCACTTCAACTCTTGAGTTATTCCCAACATATATCCATCTTCTTCCAGGCGGTATCCGACGATACTCCACAAATGCTTCTCGGTCTCTAGCTACATGGTCTATTGCTATTGAGTCTACAATCAACATTGGATGAGATTCAACAAGCATTACAGTACTAGAAACAAAAGCATTACTCAAAGTAATGGAGTAATAGGGTACTTTTTTCGGCTCAGTGCATTCACGAGCAAAATGACCCAGCTTGCCACAATTGTGGCACTCCATCTTGGCCTTGTCCTTCTTCTCACCATGCTTCTTGCGTCGGAAGGTCTTAGCCCTCTTGGGTCCCCGATCAGTCATCTTCCCTTTGTTGTTGAACTGAAGATTCCTCTTGTGCTTGAAGCCCGAAGCTTTGCGTGAACTCGATTCAGCAACATAAGCATGGGTAGAGGATCTCGTAGCCTCTAGGCGCTCATCCTCTAATTCCAAATGATGCGCAATATCATCAAAAGTGACGATGTTCTCATTATGCGTCATATTGATCTTCATATGTTCCCAATTATCAGGAAGAGACCTTATAACAGCCTGAACTTGTTGTTCATCAGTAAGGGAGTGACCTGCCGACTTCAGCTCACGGATCATGTTTGACATCTCCCGAAGATGTTGCCTCATCGTTACATTTGGGCGCTTTCGGAATGTGTCAAACTTGATGGTGAGTCTCCTCAGCTTAGTGGTAGATGTACCCTAAAACTTATCCTTCAAGGCAACCCACATAGCTTGAGCTTTATCATAACTTTCAAACTCACACATGAGATCATCTTGCATACAGCTTAGTAACGTGATGCGAGCAATGCTATTCTTCTTTTTCCAAGCTTGATAAGCTTCCAGATCTCTCCTGTGTTGAGTTGAAGTTCCATGCTCAGGTTCATCCATGGTATGGTTGAGGGTTTCCAAAACCTCTTGCTCCTCAAGGATGTACTAAACCTTTCGGTGCCAAATATCATAATTGTCACTGTTCAGCTTCTCACCCTTATTGAGGTCAGCCACAATGGTCTTGGAAGCTGATGCCATAATCAATTGCTATAACACATTAACATAATAGACACAGAATCAATACTGGCACATTTTTCTTCAGAGTAACACACATATTTAATTTGCAGCAAAAACAAACTAAAATAATGATAATTCAACAAAAGTTCACTATGTTCCCAATCAACTTCTATGTACAATTGTTCTATTATCATTAATTAGTTTAATTTGCACAAATTTTGAGTTCTAGGTGAGTACTTTTTTGAATTCTACCAACCTACGAACTCCCACTAGGAAAAAATAATTACATGACCTCATGTAATGTCTACATTTTTCCATTAACACAAAACATAGCATGATGTAAAACAATATTCAAATAACAATCATGCAACAATTCTAGTCAAAACCACAATTCAACATGTAATGGATTTCCTACCATTGTTCGAATTTTCTAGCAACTTGAAAATTGCAAGTATATTAAACTATATACAAGGTATTATCGAACCAAGTTCTACACAGTATATATGACATCATTTGCACAAAAGTTAGTTACTGTATTTCCTAAACCACAAGAAAATACAAGCTACAAATGAATAAACTATGCATTAAACCCCAAAAAATATGCGTACATAGGGTTCCCTACACATTTTCATACATTTATAAAATCTAAAAATGAAAAATAATTATTCCACAGTGTAGAAGACATCCATACGAACCCAACGCCACCAACCACGCTCCAATCGGAGTTTCCACGTGCCCCCACGCGCCGCTTGAGTGCGCGGCGCGTGTGGCGCACGCGCCAGCGAGCCAATAGGGATCCTGGCCGGTCTGACCGGTCCGACCGGTGACCGATCCGACCGGCTGACCGGTCAACGGTCAACGGATCGGGTCGGGTCGCCGGCCGTGACGTCATCGATGACGTCATCCCAATGGTTACCAACCGTTGGATGATGTCATCACGCGTCGGTTCGCCAACCGGCACGTGACCGCACCCACCGGTTCGTTGCCGGCGCGTGTGGCGCACGCGCTGGCCAAGCCAGTGCTTCAGGCGCGTGGAGCCCATGCGCAGTGGCTTCTGGCCGTGCGTGTGGGCGCGTGCGGCGTCGTACGCCGGAGCTTGACCCACCGTTGGACTCATCTCGACGAGATCTTTCACCATGTATATTCAAAAAATAATTTTGGCCAAAAAAATATATCGAAAAATGACCAAAACCGTATGGGTGTACGCGACCCCGAGTCCGTTCTTCGCTTCGGTTGAATTTCGAGTTTTTCAGATGGCAATTCCGACCATTAGACATCCAAACAATGTAGATTGGATACTCTTGATCTCAATATCAAAAGTTAAATGAGAAAATTCAATGAAAAACAAGGCAGAAATCACAACCGGACTCTGATACCAATGAAGGAATTCGAGTCGGCGGAAGACGACTTACCTAATTCTGATGCGCAAACAGCAAACAACCCCGGATCGAACGTGGAATTGCGATTCAATCACGAACAACACTGCCTCACGTTGGTCTGGATGCAATCACAAGGAAAACACCCAATTTCCACAACGTAAATGCCGATCATTCTTGCAGAATTGAAGATGGAACGCTTTCTTCCTTGATGATGGAAATTGAGAGAGATTTTGGTGCAAAATAATCTGACAACTATTCCAATGGTTGTGTTCGGGAGGCTTATATACGTCTCCCTTCGTACCCCTCCATTAGTACATTTTCCATCGTATCGTTTCAAGTTGAAACGGTGCGTCCAATTGCACCCCATCATGGACGTATCAGCTAAAGTACAACAGAATGCGATAGGAAAATCAAAGTTTAGGTCCGTTAAGCAATTGGAAATTCGGTGCATTGAACGACCAGGAGTTGGATGGATGATCGGACGGTCGCGTATCGTCGGGGGTGTGGTGGATGATGTTGCATGCATGTAGTTTAAGTAGTGTGCTGGCTGTCGGATGGATGGTACGGAATTGGCGTTAATCATTCTTGTAGGTAGTCCGGTCAAAATTATTGATGTTGGAGGCTTTAAAGGTACAACGTCTAGACGGCATGGATATGTCCTCGGCGAGATGAGCCGAGTTTAGCGTTGAGTGATCCCATTTTGCGCGTGACAACCATTAGTAGGATCGACACGGGTTCGGATATGAGGCTATGAGCTCCTATAGTCATAGGGTTGTTATACCGACTTTTAGTGGAATCGGTCTTGTTTATTGTGGTCCGGTGCAGGCTTATAGTAAGCTAGATATATATATGTCGTTTAGGGTCAAGTACTAGAAGACCTTAGGCGAGTTGTCAGAATTAAGTTAGATGGAATTATTAAAAAAAAAAAAAGAGGTACGAACCTCGAGTTAATGTGTGTGATGATTCTAATAAAACCTGTTAGGTGCTACGTCATGGTTGAAATGTTATTGATGCCGTCGGACCCCTGGGATGATGATGCCCTAGGTGTCGGGTTGCCTAGAGGATCATGATGGCAATGCCTTTGGAAGTCTAGGGATTGGTGGGCCCTGGAGGTTCCCCAGAAGGCGGGATGACTAGAAGTGTAACGTAACACGTTTCGGATGCCTGGGGACATCATTGACATGGTGAGCCCCAGAGGTTCCTCGTGATGCCAGGTGGGGTGCGGATGCTTGGAGGTGTGACGTAACATGCTTCGGATGACCGGTGACTGAAATATGGAACCGGAGGACTTCGTGATGCTAGGTAGGGTGCGATATACTTGGAGGGATGCAAACACCGATTCCTCTGGAAGATGACGGTAGTTATAGTTAAAGTTGACTTAATTATGAATTGTTATGACTGTTTATTTGTTTTCCTAACACTTCGCATGAATTACCCTCGTAGGTATACAGTGCTCTGAGTTTTTTTGTCATACGCATTGCATGCTAGAATGTCGTAGGTAAAGTTGTGATAGACTTGTATAATATGGTTTGATAGGTTTCCATATGCTGAGTAGTCGTACTCACCCTTCATGGGGCTAACATATTATAGAGATATAAAGATGCCGTTGTTGCCCGCATCCTCTGGTACATTTTATGGCATCCCCATCGACCTGCGATGGGAGCAGATGGAGCACCCTGACCCCGACCTGCCAGGACTCATCTTCATCAGGATATGGGTGATTCTGACTATGGACACCGAACTCCCCTTGGGTCCAATGCACTTGGAGTTCGTGGTCCTGTACGCTTAAATGGACAGGCGCACCATGGGGCCCTTACCACCGCTGTCGGAGGATGACGAAGGTGGCTCGAGCGGGGTAGGGTAGTGGAGGACAAGGGATGACGGCAGAAATTTTTGGTATACCAACGCATGAAGACAGACGACGTTGTGAATAGTTAACAGAAGAGTCAGTCTAATTTTGGTAAAGCCAAATATAGAAAATATTAGCTTTTATGTACCGACAAACGTGGTCTAACAAAAATATATGTAAATAAAAGTGGATGGTTGATATGTATATATCGTGTGCATCATTTCAAGAAGTAGAGAAGGAGTTGACGTGTCTGCTTCCGCACCAATGGGCAGTGTGACAAGCCCTAAGATTGTGGGTCGTCAAAATTCATTAGTATTAGAGTAAAGGATAGCCAGGATGGTGAAACGCCGTGGCAACCCCAACGGGTTAGGGGTCACCGCGATATATTTATATGATATCTTCGCAATCATCTGCTTGTACACAGTAAGCTTTGAACTACATGTTTATGGATTCCTCTACAACTTATGAATCTTTATTGACTACACAGTAAGCTTTACTAGTACTTGAGTATCCGAAGAAAATACTTTCACTTGCTCTATCATCAAACTTCTCAATGTTGTCATTTGCATTTTTGAGAACGAACATTAGTATCCGTATCTATGAAAGTATGATACATTGGCCTTTCTTCCCTTGAAGATTTCATATGGAATCTTTTCCACTAGAGATCTCAGTAGTACCCTATTTAGTGTGTGATAGGCAATAGCAATTGCTTCCACCTAGAAGTAAGTGGGAGCACGACTATCAATCATCATGTTCTTGCTATTCCTATAGTGAATGATTTCTTCTTTCAGGGACACCATTTTTTTGGGGAGCATATGCCATTAAGAAATTATGTTTCACTCCATTTCCATCATAATATTTGAAAAAAAATTTGATTGTCAAATTCTCCTTCATGGTCAATCTTAATTGTTATAATACCATATCTAATTTTATTTTGGATCTTTTAGCAAATTTCTCAAATGAATGAAACGCTTCATTTTTGTGAGATAGGAACATTACCCGTGTGAATCATGAATAATCATCACCAATCACTAAGCAATATTTCCTTTCACCAAGACTATTGTCCTTGTTAGTCCAAATAAGTCCATGTGCAATAATTGCAAAGATTTGTTAGTAACAAAGGGTCTAGAAGATTCAGCCTCCATCAAAGGAAGGGTAGAGGCAACTCCTCTTTCATCCTTTTTTGCTCTCCCCTATTTCCGGTTCTAAAGAAGTTGAGAGAAGAGTCGACCTATAGTTATAGTAATTATAAGCCCAGCTTCAATTGTCAACGAGTAAGCAAAGTTCTCTAGGAAGAGAATTAATTGATTCAAAAGAACTTCTTACCTACTTTCCTAGAGTACTTCCATTGCATAAGTCACATTTGCTATAGTTTATTTTTTAGTTAACCCTGGACAAGATCTTTTAAGGAGATCTTGTGGATTTGCTTTGCATTGATGTGTCATAATGTCTTGCGCTAAAGACAACACTCATTTTTGTTAGAAATTAGGCAATAACCTTCTTTAAAGTTGATATCAAGCCAATAAACTTTATCGTACTTGTTTCCAATAAAGAATTGTGACTTGTCTTAGCTCGTTCCAATGTACTTACCTTCTCCAAAGCTAATCACGTATCCTTTGTCACATAGCTAGCTGGTACTTACAAGATTGTGTTTCAAGCCTTTGATAAGTGAAACATCTTCGGTGATCTTGTCTCCCTTTTGCCGATTATTACTCCTTTGTCTTTTCGTCCAAATGTGACAGCCCCTCCATTTATGTGATGAGATTTATGAACTTGGTACTATCTCCAATCGTGTCCGGAGCATTCACTGCCTACATACCACTTGTTCTTCTTCAATATCACCCACAATCAAAGAGATTCCCATATTTATTTAGTACACATTGTTGACACTTGATTTTTAGTTGACACATTAAAAAAGGTAAAAACATCGAGATTTGGGTTTCCGATAATGACGAAGCCCGTTTCTCGACCAAAAAGTGTCAATTTTCATTTCTTACTTTTGCATTATTGCTTTTAAGCAATTTCCAATTCATTTTTAAAGAAAGACTTCGTATAGTCAAATGGTTAATTTTGGGTTGACTTTTTGGTCAACTTTGACTAAAAGTCAATTTCGAGTCAAAAATTGGCTGTTTGCCCAAAAGATGCTAATGTACTATTTGGTAACCATCTAAACAATGCATGATTATGATTTTTTGTTCCTGGGATCAGTTTGGGAATATAATCGCGTTTGGTAAAAATTTTGTTCTCGGGAACAGATTTGAAGTAGAATCAAGAAGAATAAATAAAAAATTGATTCTTGTTCCGAGAACAAAAAAAAGAATAAAAAAAGTGGAACCCTTCTCTCCCCTCCTTTGTTGCCGTTCGCCACTATCCGCCGCCGTCCGCTGATTGCCGGCAACTAGTCCAACGAGCTTGCCGGGGCTGGGCGAGGCCTGCCTAGCCCTGGCGAGGCTCGGCCTCACAGCCTCGCCGGTGGCCAGGCACGCCTTGCCCAACTGAGGGCTAGTGACGCTCCGGTGAGGTCGTCAGCCCTCATCTAGCCGATCGCTTGTCCGACGACCCACTTGAAAAAGAAGAAGAATAGGAGAAAAAAGGAAAAAAAAAAAAAAAAAGAAACAAGTGAAAAAGTATAAAAATTATTTAAAAATTAAAAGAAATTGATTTGGAACAGAATCAATGAGCACGGTACCAAACATAATTCTATTCCAGAATCAGAAATTTTGGATAGTTACCAAACAACTTAAAATGCTTAGAATCTGTTCCCAAGAACAGAATAAAAAAGAATTATTTCTTATCAGAATCTACTCCTGGGAACATAATCATTACCAAACACGCCCTAATTAGCTTTAATTTCACTTTTCTCAAGCCAATTTTTCAAAAATTCCAAAATTTGATAATAAAAAATCAACCTTTTAGAAAAAAAGTCAACTAAATAGTTGACTTTTGATCAAACATTTGATCAAAAAACTGAAAATAAAAAAAATCCACAAAAACACTTCTTTGTAGTGTCAATTGGATTTGTGTGTCAAAAATTTCATAAAATTCGATTAAGAACCTCGTTTTCCGAATTTTTCTGTTTTAGGTTCTAAATGGACCAAAAAATAAAATTACTTTCATTTTAGTTATAATTAGGTGTAGTTCCTTTAACAATATTTGGTCTAAGGACTATTCTAAATCTATCCGTTCATTCAATCTCGTCAATTTCCATATCGAAAGACAAATTACCATTTTAAGCCTATATTAGGGGCTCAAAATCGATTCTCTTGATTTGCGAATTGACAATTGTTTTCCACTTTTTCTTAAGATAAGTCCAAATCTGGGGTCAATTTTGAGAAATTCACATGAGAAATTCTCAATTTGAGGGATTTTACTCTCTTAAAGATAAGAAAACCAAGCCATTGAGCTTTAATTGAAAAAATTTAGGTTGACCAACTTAAGGCTATAGTTTAATTTCATGAATCTAGGTCTAATTTTAATAGTAGATCTCGATTCATTTTTGTCCTAAGTTTTGGCACTTTAATCCAAGGTCAATTTAAATTCACTAGATGATCCTACACATGGGTAATTAGTTAAATAGGTCTATTGAAACATTAATTGAAAATTAATTTGCAATTTTAGCCATAAAATTGCAAAATTACTCATTTTAGCCCTTAAGGATTGATCTCAGATACCCATGGTTTTGTTCCATTGTTTTTTTACATTAATTACTCAATTAAGTCAATAGAGAGTCTATAAATTGCATTAATGGAGTTTAATTGGCTTAGTTGAATCAAAATTGGATAATTTCTCCTCAAATCGTGCATGTGTTCTCCTAAGGGATCAAATTGCATAAATTTTGAACCCACAAGGGCCACATAGGCGTGAACCAACAAGAATCGATCAAGAACCAGTCACACCAATGTTAACCGGTTTGACCGGCCATTGGCGAGGCTGGCCATTTCAATCCCTTGCTAACAATTTTTGACCTCTAGCAACCAATTACGAGATTCTCGCCATGTCAATTTTACTCCCATGCCCTCACTTTCTCTTGATTTTGCAGATTAATTCTTAAATTTCATGAATTTGTAATTTGACCCCTAATTAGGCCTTTAAGCGCTACTATTGTTTTGAACTCAAAGTTTTGCAAATTGAACTCATTCGATCGGTTGCCCAACACTTCTTAATGATGATTTTAATCCTTTTAAAATTTTGATTTGGCCATTAGATAAAGATTTTGGACAAATTGAACCGATGGCTGAGATCGGCTAATTTGAGGTTAGCATAAATAGGTTTTTCCCTCCAAATTTTGGGGGCTCATTTTTATAGATCTCTCTCTCTCTCTCTCTCTCTCTCTCTCTAGATCAATTATCTCTCTTTTCTTTAGTTTCTTGCCTCTCTCTCCTATCTCTCTAATTGAACTAGACCACGCTAGGTTAAGCCCGCTGGCCTCACACCGGTGGCCAATCCGACTGCTGATCAGCCCCCTTGGCAGTCGTCTCCTCTTGTCCGAGCTCCCCCAGGCAATTGGAGCTTTTCCAATCAAGTTAAGCCCCAACACCACCCGAACCAATCCTATTTGGACTAGTAGCTTTGGCCGCTTGGACCAGCAATCATTGGTGGCTCAACTGCCATTGAACCAAGTCCAATATGCTCCTAACTCCATCCCTGATCTTGCTATAGTCGAGGATCCTCGAAACAATTCTGATGGCTTGATTTGTTCCAGGTGGTGAAGGATCGATTCAGTTTTGGACTGGTTGTGTTCCTTAGCGAAACTGGTAACTAGTGACGATCCAACCACCACTAGACCAAGACAAATCTTCCCTTGAGGTTATCCCCGACTAGAAGGTGGTCAGAGATAAGGGGATCGGTCACCAGATCCTCTCTAATGACCTTATACCTCTCTAGCGGTCTCGAACCGGTCCAAACTCGGACCGATTTTGCTCAGCATCAAACCGGCGATCTCGCCGATCTCCTAGGTGTTCCGTGCAATCTAATCATGATCCTCACAGTCTGATCGAACTCCAACGAGAAATTTTTCATCTGATTGCGTTAAAATTGACGAAATTGTGCAAATGTTAGTCTTTAAAGTTTGAATCTGATGAAGCGAGTTTGAAATATCCAACTGAGGCTGGATTCAAAATTAGATTAATGAAATAGTTTTAGATCTAAATATTATGTGATTGTTCAATGATTTGTTGAGGTCAAAAGTGGATTGAAGATGATTTGTGATTGATTGAATAATATGGTGCTAATCTGTAATTTTTGTGCATCTGTCATGTGGTTGCTGTTTGGCTTGCAACGACGCATTAGATGACATTACTTGAATGTGAGACCTTCTAGACTTAAAAAGTATGTTTCGAGACCTTTGATTTGATAGGTCATACAGCCCAAACGAGTGAAGTTTGACTCATGGAAAACACCTTGCAATTTGTTCGATTCTACAATTTTTGTGGTTAATTTTCAATTCTGTTTTGGTTCCAATTTTTAATTTTACTATTTTTGTGCTTGCGTTTGATTTTTGACTTAGTTGATGAAATTTGTTCCAAATCATCTTAAGAATGTTTTGTATTTTTTCTGGATTTTTTGGATAAGTTTTGATAGGTCAAAACCACCTAGATCTAAGCATAGGTCAATTTGTCCTATACTAATCTGAGACATATTTTGGTGAAATTGAACATATAGATGAGTTCATTTGGTCTTAGGATCTTCATGAAGATTGAAATACATGTTATGTACTTCCCATTGGTGCATTATTTGCATGATTTCATCACCTATGTCAATTGCATATGTAAACACATGTAGGTCCTACTACAATTAGGATGTTTGATAACACGTATATGTTTTGCTATTTTCATCATGACTCGTGTGATCATAATTAGGCTTTCATGTCTTAACGAAGAATGCTTGCGATTATGCATTCTACATGCAAAATTTCTCATTGGATTTTTGCACTTTCCTTGGTGACCTAAATGAAACATTTTCTATTATGTTGAGATTAGGTTAAGACTTTGTTATGTGCATACTTTATCATGCATGTTTGGGTTAGATGTTTACTTTAATCACTTGTCGCATCCAATTCTTGGTTATGTGCTATTTTCATGTCGTTTGCGCATTGCATGAGTGATTTTAGAACTTAATAATGCATATTTGTATTCTAGTTTGTTAATTACTGATGGACACACTTTGACAAATCTCAACTTTAGAGCACTAAGTTGATCTCGATTGAACTCGGACCCTTCTAGTAAATTGTAAGGCATGCTTAGACCTTTCAAGTGTCACTAGTTTCATACAGTTTGCTTATCATTAGACCTATTTTCCATTTTTTCTAAGCTAGATTAGAATTATGATCTTGGATCAAATTCGGAACCTTGTTTTTACCCCTATCTAGGTAAAATTTTGCTATTTTTGTACCATTTTTTCCATACAGATTCTTGAGTCAAACCCTTAATAATTTGTTTTTTACCCTTTTATCTTAATTGTGGTGAAATTTCATGATTTTTAGAACTCAATTGGTAGGGTAAATATCAGTTGTAATGATTTGATGTCCTGCTGATTTGGCAATTTCCTGATGCAATGATGTGCATTGTTAGATTTTTATAAAATCATGCTTAGCTTTTTTAAGGTAGCTTTCTCATGAAATTGTTCCACATTATGTTGTGCTATGTAATTTTTTTAGAGGTAGATCATTAGTGGGTGCCATTCAATTTTGTTGATTTGATATGCTTTGTTTGAAACATTCTGTTATAGGCCTTTGTCATGATTGCTTATTTAGATCTTTTAGGCTACTTTGTGCATGGAATTAGGCCATTTCCTATTTATGAAATTTGCTTCAAATCCTTTTACCTTCATTGTCAAAAGGTTTTCAATAAAAAAATTGACCTTTCAATCACATTTTTCCAAATATCGATTAGAAATGCCCATTCAATGTGTTTGGTACATGTGATGTTTTCAATATCAATTGTTTAGAATCTTTTCAATACTTGATTTGACTTTGGAAGGGTCATGGTTTGGACCATATTTAAAATATCTGCAATGTCTATGAGTGCATTGATGTGAGCCCTAGACTAGACTTGGCAATTAAATGCATTACACAGCCTAGATATTTCTTTGTCCAAATGTTTTCAAATCTCTTTGAACTTTTGATTTGGTATTGTGATTGTCATGGTTTGGACTATATTTAAAATGTCCACAATATCTGTGAGTGCATATATATAAGTCCTAGACTAATCTTGGCAATTAAATGTATTCCATAACTAAGACGACCCTTTGTCTCAAAACATCATTTTTCATTATCATTGATTTCAAATTCATCTTCGAAGCATCACATGTACCTTCCATGCATGCAACATGTCATTCATTAGAAATATATGTGTTTGTAATTGGCGCATGCTTTTGGAATAAGTGACCCACTGACAGTTCACTTACTTGATTGATTAGTTGAGAAATAAGGCTTAAAAGGCCTGTCTGTGTGTTTAATTCATGTCGATGCATGTGAATCCTAGATGTGTGTTCGGTGCGGTACATGATACTAATGGAATATTCTAGAGAATCGCCTAGAACATCTTTTTTTTAGGGACTTATAAGCATTATTGGCCATATGAGAACACAAATGGTCGATAATGGCCATAAGAGAACACAAATGGTCAATAATGGCCATAAGTCATAAAATGAATTGGGTAGGCATTTAGAGGGACCTATGCAATGAATTGTAAAGGCCGACTCCGATGCCCAAATTTGGTTGATTTTGAACTTTGCTTCACTTGATTGATCATTTTTGACCCCATGTCATGATTTTGACTGTTTTAACATGTATGAGTGTTTCTTTCCATCATATGTACCTAGCTCTAGTTCTTAGATTAGAATTAGATTAGGATCTTGAAGATGAAGTTGACATGAAGATGGTGAAAGGTCAATGTCCATTTGCATCATAATTTTGTACCATTTGTCCTCAACATACGTCTCGAATTTCCTCATTTATATAAACATCCGACGAGTTGTGGGTTCTTTTCTTTTCTTTCATTTTATTTTATTTTTATTTTTTAGAGTTGCATGATAGATTTACCGTTTACCTTGGTTGTTTACTTACTGCTTCGTAATTTAAATTCAATTACGTGCTCTCTTTTATCTTCTTAGAAAAAGAATGGCATGAAAATGACTATTCAGGCATCATCACTTAGTTTAAAATAAATGACCCCCCCAAAAAAAAGGTAAAAGGAAATGCATTTGACACTTTAGATAACATGACATACTATTAGGTACCAAAAGGGGGCTAATAGAAATATTTGTGTAACCCAAATCCCCGAACCTAAATAACTAGTTGCGATCAAGGGATTACTCTCAACCCTTTATTGGGTTTTCTAGCCAAGCCCCCAAAAACGAGGCTAGTGGTGACTTTCGTCTTATTTTCTAGGTTATCTTAAATAATTAGATCGAATAATTGAACCTGTCATGAGGGAATGGGTCTTGATAAGGCTTTCCACGATTTAGCATGTCCAATGTGGCGATACCCCAAAGGATGAAGTGATGCCATCCTTATGGTCGAAGTGTACAATCGAGAAGGCTATTGTGGTAAAGGTACTCTAAAATACGATATCCACACCTAACCTCCTCTCTTGAGGCGTGTTGCCCGTGTAGGTATGGATTGTGACATCTTGAATTTCCAGTTCTGTTTTCAATTGAATGAGTCGGGCTTTTCATTGACGCGCCTATATTTCTATTCTTTGAGCTGGTCACTCACAAGATAACTAGTCTGTCTGGTTAAGCCGCTGAGAGATTTTAACGCAATAGATTTGAGAATTCGATCAGAAATTGACTACTCGATCGTGCTAGTCTACAATGGTCATTACAGCACAGTTAAAAATCAATTAAAGACTAGAGATAGGTCGATCCAACTGAGCCATGTGATTTAGTGTGGGTGATTTCACCTAATTGCAAAATTCTCATCGATCGGCACTAGATCAATTTTTCTATCGTTTTGGTACCTTGTGTCCATATTTGAAACCTCGAGATTTTCTCGACAACCGATAGTCGCCAATGGGTAAAAAATGTACAATGTGGTTCGAAAATAATCGACCACATGTCAATTGCACTAAAAATTCCTAAAAGCTACCTGGTAGGTTAGGTCACGCTAAAATTGCACAATATTGAAATTAACCGTGAATTTGAACTCGATTAAGTTCTGTCATGTCATGATTCATCTTAGGAACATCAACTCATCCTCCGAAGATTTTTCTGCAAACCGGGATTTTTGGTGAGATTTCAAAGTAGGGCCGTTTTTGACCAGGAAAAGCAGAGGACCATTTTTTATCACATTTTTGAGATTCAAGGCCATTGAAAAGATGAGAAAAAATGTGAATTCAAGTGTGGGCACCTTGGTTGATTTTATGGACATCAAATTGAACTCAATTGGAGAGGAATTGATTTAATTTAGGGGAATTTGGTCCAAAATTCGTAGGCCAAGGGGTGTGCAACATTTGAAGCATCAAATGAAGCTTCTAGGGGAAGTCTTGTGCTGCATTTTGGCCATGGATGACAACCCAAGTGATGGGGCCTTGCCAAGGGTGAGATAGATAGAATTTGAAGACTTTAGAGGCCAAATGGGACACCCCCCCCAATCTTCAGCTGTCTTCTTCTTCTTCGAGTGACTTACTTTCTCCATTGTTAAGCATTTTGGAAGCTCAAAATTGCATAGAAACTAGCCAGCCCCTCCCCCTAGCTGATTGACCACTGCCAAAGCCACCGGAGCCCCTTGTCGTACCGTCGCACCGCCTAAGCAGCTGCCCGAGCTCTGTGTGCTTGCCCTGCTCATTTCGCGCCCAGCTTTGTCCCTTGACCCCTGGTCGCCATAGCAACTCAACTGAAGTCTTGCAGCCGCCGTCCAACCGTTGTCCACCATTGCAGCCACCGCCGCCCATTCCTTGCCGTTTTCGCGCCAACCGACCACCGTTCCAGCTTGCTCGGCCCAAGGACAGAACCGAAAAGCCAGCAAGAGCTTTAAGGCTTCGTGGCCCATTTTTGGGGCCCGTTCGATCTTCGTTTGGTGTCGCCGTAGGGATGTTTGTTGCCCGTCTCCGCGTCGCCATCGTCGTGGACTCACCAGATCGCTAAATCGATGAGTTTACTTACTAAACTCTGCTTAGGGAGTTAATGATGCTTAATGGGTGATTAGCTTAAGTTAATTAAGGCTTAGGTGGTTAGTTATAATGAATTAGTGATTTAATTGTTCAATTGTGCATGTTAGGTGGTTAGAATAGCTTAATTAAGGACTAGATAAGTTGTACTATTTATCTAGATAGGTTTGGAAATTTTCCAGGCTCGTTCAGGTGGTTAATTAAGCATTTCCAGCCTAAGTTGGTATTTTAAGCAATTAATTGTACTTATTTAATTATTTTTGGTATTTATTTAATTATTTATTATTTTCCATAAATTATACCGAGATAGCCGGTGACCGGAATTTTGGGCTGATTACAATGGTGTGCTTAGTTTATGCAATTGAATGCTAAATTGTGCAAATTGAGTGATAATTGTGATTTTGGTTATTTATTCCAAAATTTGTGGAATTTTCATATTTGATTGGAAAAATCACGGGTGTCGGGTTTTGACACCGAAAATAGTTTCAAGGACCAAATCGAATCGTGGGATTTTAAAAGTGTGAATATCAATTTTTCTGGTTCAAAATGATTGTCAGCTTGTGAGAGCATTGAATCGTCAGCTTGTGCAAGCATTATTATACGTCAGCTTGTGCGAGCATTCAGTCCTATTTTCAATTTATTAAATCGGGCATTTCATCAACGCACCTATAATGCTATTCTCTGAGCTAATTACTCTTGAGATAACTAGACTATCTAGGGAAATCATTAAGGAATTTTAACACAATAGACTTGAGAATTCGACCAGGAATCGACTACTCAACCGTGCTCATCTGCAGAGATCATTACGACACAGTAAAGATCGATTAGAAACCGGAGATATGTCGGTTCGATTGAGATGTGTGGTTAAACGTGGGTGATTCCACCAAATTAAAAAATTCTCGTCAACCGGCACTAAACTGATTTTTCTGTCTCGTTTTGGTACCCTATGTCCGTATTTGAAACCTCGAGATTTTCACAACAACCAAGAGTCACCAATGTGTCGAATAGGTTCATTGTCGCTCGAAGAAAATCGACCATGGGTCATTTGCACTAAAAAATTTATGAAAGCTACCCGGTAGCCTTGGTCACACTAAAATCGCGTCAAATTGAAATTAACCGCGAATTTGAATCCAATTTCAGAAATTGAAAGTTTTGTCATGTCACAAGTCATGTTAGGAATGTTGACTCACCCTCCGAAGATTTTTCTGCAAATCGAGATTTTCGATGAAATTACAAAGTAAGGCCGTTTTTGTCCGGGAAATTCCGAGGATCGTTTTTTATCGTGCAATTGGGATGCAAGTAGGTTCTATGGGTGAGGAAAAATGCCAATTTGATCGAGGATATTTCGGTGGATTTTATAGGGGCAGAATTGACTTAGATCTGAGGAGGATTGATCCAATTTGGTGGGTAGATCTCCAAATTTCGTAGCTCCCCCATGGACACCACCTTTGGACCTTCTCATTTGCTTCTAGAGGAAGTCTTGTGGCTGCAAATGGGCTGAGGACACCAGCTAGCTTGGTGGACCTTACCAAGGGGACAAAGAGATGAGAGGAGACCAAGGTGGCCCCCTCCAAACCAGCCAGTTCCACCTTCTTCTCCCTTGCCTGTCGAGCCCCCTCCATTGTAGATCGAGAAGCTTCAAAAACTTGTAGAGAAACCGAGCAACCATCCCTCCCTCACCATCGATCGTCGCCTAGCCACCGTAGTCCCACCGCTTCGCTGTCGCGCCGTCCACAAGTCCCACGCAAGTTGTGCTTGTTCCGCCATCCAAGCTGTGTCGTTCCCTCTTGTTCGCCATTTAGTAGGTTGCCTGAGCCCGTATGGAGGTCACCGGAGCTCAGCTCGCTATCGTATAGCCACCGGAGTTGCTCGTCCAAGCTGCAGCAGCTTCGCCGATCCAACCTTGCCGTTTCAGCCGAGCCGAGCAACCCTTCGGTTCAAGGACAGAACCAAAAGAACCAGCAAGCCCGTGGAGCTTCGAGGCTCATTTCCGAGCCATTCTCGACCCTGTTTGGTGTCCCCGCATTGGAGGTTGTCGATCATCTCCGTGTCCCCGTCAAAGTGGGCCCGTTGGATCACTAATCAATTGAGTTTACTCACAAATCCTTGTTTAGGAAGTTAATTATACTTAAGGGTTGATCAGTTTAGAGTAAATATGGATTAGGTGGATAGTTAGAATGGATTGGTGAATTAATTGATCGTTGTTACATGTTAGGTGGTAAGAGTAATGTAATTAGAGCCTAGATAAGCTCTAGTATTTATCTAGAGTAGTTCGGAATTTTTCTGGGCCTGTCTCGGCTTTTAATTAGGCTTTTCCGACCTAAGTTGCATTTTTTAGTATTTAATAATTAATTTTTGAAATTATTTAATTAATTATTATTTTTCGAAAATTAGACCAGGATAGTTGATGATTGGAATTTTATGCTGATTGTAATGGTGTGATCTGTTTATTTAATCAAGTGTTGGATTGTGCAAATTGAGCGTGATTTGCAATTTTGGGTATTTATCCCAAAATTTATTAATTTCAGTATTTAATTAGAAAATTACCGGGCGTCGGTTTACAGCGGAAAAAATGTTTTTATCGACTATATAAATGGCGGGAGTTCTAGAAGTAAAGATATTATATTTTTTGTTGAGGCCAATCATGTACCCACACATGATTGTTTTTATCGAGTATGATAAAAGTGGTACAATGGTTGGTTGAGTAGAATGGTATACTATATTAGCCTGCGGGCTTGATACATCAGCTTAGAGTGAGCTGTATACCCTAAGTATCGCACAGCTTCAAAGAGCAATTAAGTATCGCACATCTTCGGTGAGCAATTAAGTACCGCACGGCTTTGGTGAGCATTAGCCATATACTAATCAGCCTGAGGGCTTGGATATATCAGCTTAGAGTGAGCAGTATACGTGGTTGTCAACTTCTGGCGAGCATTTCTATCTATCTTCAGCTTAGGGTGAGCAGTCCTTGATGTGATCGGACTGGATAAATAGCATTAACTGGATTGACCGAGAGATGGTCTTAATGACATGGAATCGACTGGTTCGATTGATCGATAGCTCGATTTGAATTGATGCTTTGGTGTGTTGAAGTGATTTGTTGAATTTATAAATTGTACTGATTTGCAGGAAGGAACTGAGGCAAGGTGAGTCCTCTAACCTATGCTTGTGCTTAAGCAGCCCTTGGGGCATATTTTCTTCCTAGTCGGGACTTAGGGGGTGAATTCGCTGATACGTTGTCTTACCCCGTTGTGGGATAACAATTTCAGGTCCCTAGATGGTAACTTCTCCCGAGCATTTTGGACAGCCAAAGAAGGTCACTAAGCAAAAATGTTTCATTCCGCTTCATGGTGACCCAAGGGGATGGGTGTATGAGTTGGTGAAGTCCGTGGTCTGGGTTGATGCGGGTCTACCCAAAAAGGTGCCCCATCAATATAGATCATGGTATCGCCAAGAGCGGAATGGATAGAGGGAGGGGCCCATACCAGAGTCCAAGGTTCCTTTTTATGTGCTGAAGGTTGCTTTTAGGAAAGGCACGATAGATCCTCCTGAAGGTTCAGTGGTGGACCTAGATCTGTTAGATCCAGGATCCCCGGTGTATTCAGCTAAAGGCTTTAATGTGGAAGAGGATCTGTAGTTTTATGAAACCCCCTTATTTTACAGACCTCATTTTTATAGACTAGTATTGTATATGACATGGCTTGATATATGTATATATAAGCGTGTTGTGATTTTCAGTTCAAAAAATTATGGCCTTACTTTTCTATCCCATCTTGTTGTTGTTTGAGGATTAATTATTTACTTCCACATGTGCATTAAAATGAATGGTTCGGCGATATGTCCTAGGACGTTGCTATTTAATCGACCAATGAGGGATGGGCACACGTTGGGAGGGTCAGGGCGTGACAGAAGGTACTATAGCAAGAGTTTGAGTCGGCATGGCTATGCCATTTTCAATCACATTCCACATATCAAGATTTGTAGCTTTAATGTAAGATTGTATCATTTGCTTCTAATAAACATAATTGCTTTTATCAAAGTAAGGTGGTTTGTTAGGAGTTTGAGCATCATTGGTAAAGAAACTACCAAAGTTAGCCATAAGAGAATATATTTATTCAGAAGAAATACATTTTAAATAACGAGTAATAAGGCTCTGTAACCAATTGTTGGGGGCTAACAATACAACCTAGATAGGGGTGACTAGGTTGTTTTAAAAACTTTGACAATCTTTCACAAAATTTAGCTATTACTAAGTAAAGATTAAGTCAAGCTGATGTTTCAAAACTTATGATCATATTGTGTGCTTCTAAAAGAAAGAAGAGAGAAAAATAGCAGCACGCGACGATGTATAGTGGTTCGACTTTGTCACCAAGCCTATGCCCACTCGTCAAACTGATAGCCACAAGTTGGACTAAATTGCACTAGTAATTTACTCAATAAGTTATAATTGGCAATCACTAATCTTTTTGTATGATAGATCATATTATTAGGACTTAGTTGCATCTCTTACTCTTGTACACTTAATATTTAGCACAATTACTAAGACAACAATAATACAATACTCAGAAAAAACAATTGAATGAGATTGTTTTGCTTGGAACACACAACTCCTAACAAATTTCTGGTCTTGGTATTTGCGCATGTCTAACATTTGGTTCCAAAGATCTTCTCTTTTATACCCATCTTCATCTTGCTGTTGAAGGTGGTTAGAGTTGTCATTGGTGCTATTGTCCAAAGATAGAACTGCCTATTCAATCATTTTTTGATAAACATTTGCAAGCTACCTGAAAATAGCTTCTACTGCTGTCCTAGTGCCACAATTTCTGATAAACTTCTCAAACAACCTAGCATCTCATTTTGTATTAATATTTGGATTCTGCTTTTTTGCAGAGCCACTCCACAATGACTATTTTACTAAACCTACAAACATTATCAAAATAATGTTGTTGCACCATTTCCAATGACTTGATATATTTAGCATTGACACAAACATTGACATCAGCTGATCTTTAGATTCGTTGATGTTGTTTGTGGAAAAATCATATCATCACATATTGCAATCTTTACCAACTAGATCACACAATGGTCATCATATAGTCTTTAACACTCGTCACGAACATCTGCAGTTATCATAGTAAATATTATATTAAGGATAGTTCGGAAATCATCAAAATTATTTGAAGATGTTTCTCCAACAAGTTGTTGTGGGTCGAGATCGAGGACAAGATCAAGGGTCGAGCGACCCAGATCTAGCCCTTTGGCCACAATCACGCAACCTCGGAGCCTCACCTAGCATTGTGCATGTTTGGTGGTCCTTGCGTGGGTCATGGACGGTTGAAGGGCGAGATCTAGGTTGCTCTTAGGTCGCATGCTCTTAGGTCGCATGACCTCGGCTTCTCTAATTTGGAACCATACTGGAAATTCCACTCCACCATATCAAAAAGATCCTGCGATACACTCCCACTTCACTAGATTGAACTTCACGTATCATCCACCTCCTCACACTAATTGGTAACATTTAATCTCCTGAATTGGGTCCTCACGCATCACTCACTGTGATCGTAAGGCTAAGGCAACAGCTCCATCGTAGAGCGGACCGCCTTTGTTGGAGCTTCCCACCATTAAAGTCCATTGAAAGCTAACTCTGGCAAGGATAAGAAAAACTCTAGAATGAACAAGCTAACTCTGAGGCTCGGCGAGGCCAACTCTCATTCAAGCAGTGGTGAGGCCATCGGCTTGCTGACACAGGCCATGGAAGAAAAAGAAATTAAAAAGAATAAAATTCTTACAAACTATTAAAAAATTTAATTATTGTACATGTTAATTCTAGCTGTCACGTAAGATGGTTGGCATTCACATCAGCAATTTCCAGCTTAATTTAGCCCGATGAACTCAATTGATGCAAATGTGAAAGGTTATAACTAAATTGGTCTAATTAAGAAATTTAGACCTAAATTGGTATCACTACCAAAAAGTGAATTTTTGGGTACTTTTTCCTATTTTTGTGGAGGAGTTCGACAAAAATTGGTGTAGACTTTGGGATAGTGCCTGCGCCACTGCTTAAAGTTCCCGCTGCTTCTAGTGACAAACGCCATACCGCAAGGAAAGAGATATCATAATATAGTGGACGAAAATGGAGGCGAAAAAGCCAACACATGTTGACATAATGCATGATAAAAGAGAATGCCAAATTCTCTGGTATTGCTCGGCTCCATGTGGGTGGTTTGAAGTATATTTTCCTTTTATTTATCTCTTCAATTCGATCCTTGTTGTGCTTCGTCTTTAGGAGATGGGTAAGAACACAGCATGTGAATTCATTTTCACTAAATGATAAAATCTGGGGTTAGAAAATTGATGGCACTTAATCAGTTGCCAGACAAGGTAATTAAGACGTTGATTATAAGGTTATCGTTGGAATAGTCATCACTAACCTACTTCAGATTTCTCGCAACTGATGTAATTAGAAAACTAGACCTCGTATTCTATTATGTGTAAATTGAAGTGAAAATCATATCAGGAACGCATATAAATCTAAATATAGAGAATGAGATGAGGGGGAATCCACCAGCGGGAAGTGGAATTTAAAAAGGGCATGATGTTACAATGTGCAGTGAAACTGTGTCAATATAATGCCATAATAAACTTCAAATGCAATATTAATGTGTATTCAAAGAATGTTCTCTAAACTTTCTGGGGTTGACAGAGTTGCTTGGGGTGTTAAGGGATTATTCATTCAAGAAGTGGAGATCACATGTTTGATACTCACCAACTGTTCAAAAAGTTTAAGTTCTTAGATAAATACGTGGTTTAATATTTAATTATTCTAACACTTCTCCTCACGCTTAATCTAGTTCTTTTTGTCCAGGACTATGCATGGACATATTTAATTGGTGAGGCAAATGGAGTCTAAAATGATTTGAACTCAAGACCTCTAGTTTTGATACTATATGAGGTTTTGTAGAATAATTACGAATTATTCTAAAAGCTTAAATTGTTAGGTAAATGTGTGGTTTAATATTCAATTATTCCCACACCCACCGACTACATCCAAATTGCCCTAGATCAAAGCCATCTATATAAATCAAAAGCCAGGATTCAACCATTTTATAGGGCTTACATTGTGTTTTATGAGCCTCTGCATAACACAATCTCCTTGTCCATGCGTCTGGATTACAATTGGTACTTTGTCAAGTAAATGCTAAAGTCATGAAGTACTTATCTTGACCGGAAGGTAACCGCCTATCTGATTTTACTTCCTCACTTTTGCTGCATTTGATGTATATTCTATCGGCAGCCAAGCAAACTCTTTATTAAAAAACAAAGTCATGCTAGAGAATTGCTTTAGGGGTACTTATTAAACATAATTAACAACAGAATGCTCGATTGTCTAGTAATTAAATACAAATAACATCAAAAAGCCAATGCATAGAAAATCGTAGCATTTCCTTTGGTGATTAAACTAAAATATAGACAGCGGGTGCAACAAATAAGTAGATACAACTTTTTTGAAGGATCAAAATGTAAGAATAATATTTGAGAAGAATAATGTTTGAGATGTGGTAACATTTGTTTGGTGCTTAATTATAGCTCACTCACTAAGATCTTGTGATGCGAGGGCTGCAAAGCCCTCACTAGCAACTAGGTGAGGCCCTCTCACACAGATCTGATAAGGGCCGTGATACTCTCTGCTTGTGGCTAGGGACGTTAACATTAACGTCGATTGTGCCATGTACGCAATGGGTGTTTATTGGCCCATCACATCAATGATTTCCTATCAAAATTGGTTGGAAGAATTAAATTGGAAAATCATTAAAAAAAATGTTGAGATTAAATTGGTCAAATCAAAGAGTTTAGGACTGAGTGACCGCTGCATAATAGGTTTAGGACTTCCTAGATAATTTTACCGAATGAGTACCGGGATTTAAATCTCTTTTTTTTTTTTTTTTTTTTTTTGCCAAATAATATTTGAGTCATTCACTGCGCTCTGATGCTAAGAGATGTGTTAACAGATGCATATAGCATAATTATTAAAAGAGTGATTTATTATCGATAGTATCTCCTTGTACTCAGGAGCTAATTCTGCTCTCATACAGTGAAAATATCAGCATTATCTTTTTGCCTTGACAACAACGGGTCACGTAAAACCTTACTTTTTGTTATCTACTTTCATTTTACCATCCAATTGATTTCGTTCATTCGATTATTGAGGTTAATGAGGGAAATATGCCATTTTATTCGTGATGTAATAATTAAACTTATATCCTAAAGTTAGGTCACAGCTCAGAAGGGTCGTCAAGATAACTTATGATTTGGTTTATCTAAGAAAGGTTGTTGTAGGAAAAAGAGGATTCAAATTTTAATACTGAATAATGTAAGAGGTAAACTAGAATTATTCACTTAAGCATTTGTCCCCATTGGTACAACACTTATAAAATAGGTATATGGAAATATATTAGAAAGAAAGAAAAGAATCGAAGACCCTAAAAAGTAGGTCTTTCTCTATATGAAAGTTCAGATAGTATAGGCTATTCCTAGCAATGAAAAGTCAGCCCTCCATCCTAAATCCAGGCAATGAAAAAACAATCTTTGTCAGAACTTGACATTAAAATATTAGGAAAAGAATAGCTTATGTTTTCGTTAATGATAAAAAAAAATCATTAATTGATCTTTGTAAGGAATACAATAAATCAATTTTAAAAAAAATTCAAGTTATTGATTTTCAGTCCTAAATAATTCTATAATCATTTCCAAGAAACAGAATGTTAGAAGTAAGTAAATTGAATTTCCAATATCTTTTCACCTATATTGTCCCATTGCTCTTGATTTACTTTTCATTATATTGACGAGACTAGAGCCAATTTGGATTTTACGAAATAAATAAAATAAATTTATTTTTTTCATGGAGTGAATAAAAAAAAGGCTCATGCTATTTTCACACCTCAATTAACTTTAGACATGCCCTAAAATTTAAATGGTCCAAAATAACTCTCACCAAGACCTCATTCATAGTAAGATTGATGACTAAGGAAATGCATACCTTTAATATACATAAATCTAAATAATTTTAGAAACCTTTCTTAAACTGTTATTTCTTCTCTTTTGTGTTCAAATTGGGATATTCACATATTCGTTTCTTTTTTACAAGAATCATCTAAGATTTGAGAATTTTAATAAACTTAATAATTGAGATTCTAATTTAAAAGAATATTGTTAAAGTACAATTATTTACAATGTTTCTCTAAAGTTCATCTAAGATTTGAGAATCTGAAATTTTTGGAAATGAAATATCCACATGTAATCTACAGAAAATGTTTTCTAGACCACATATCAGTAACCTCTGCTGTCACTAACTTGGCAATACATTTGGCACACGCATTTTTGTCACCGTAGATATGATTGAGCGAATAACATGCCCACCACCCACGGAAAGTTTGTGACTATGAACAATCAACAGAAATGATTAGAGTATTTAAATAATAAAGCACACATTCTTCTAATAGCTTTGATTTTTATAACAATTTATAGTAAACTTACAAAATTTACATGGTATTGGAATAAGAGATCTTAAGTTCAAATCTTTCCAAAATCCTTATTTGCCTCCTTTGATATACATTTCCGCACTTAGTATTAGGCCAAAGTTCAGCTTGCATGTGAGGAAGAGTATTAAAATATTCAAATATCCAAACACGCAATTATCTCACACTTGAAGTTAATAGAGCAGTTAGTTTTGATCTCACCAATTTTAGGTCATATGATGCATGAGGAAAAATAGTTGTTACAGATTGACATAAGTGTCAAGCTCCCATAAAGTGGAATCCCACTCATATATGCACATACATATCATTCGGGAACATTCAGCTGCTCAATAAGTACCACATATGTCGGGAACATGATTGTTTCAAGGAAAATGAGAAATTTCGTCTATCAAGTGCCCCACATGATCCTTTTAAGTGGAAAATTGATCCTCCAAGAGCATTTAGAAATATGTTGATGGCCACCTTTTGCTCTCTGGAAGACCGATCTTGCCCACACATCAAAGAAAGTACTTTATGCTTTGGTGGAAACCATAGTGCGTATTGATGACATCACAATCTGTACTCGTGGTTTTGTCAACATTTTTTTTTTTTTTTCATTTCAAACAATGTCTAGTTACAATTGAAATAACAGGAGCAGCAACAACAATAATAATAACAGTAAAATATATGGAGGGAAATATTAGACACGACATGACAAATGAACAATGCTTTTTTACCCAATTGGCAAACCCTAAAAACGTGGATATAATTTTGGAATCCAGTCTATAAAACTAAATATTTACAGGGATACAAGATATATTCAATCCATTTGTTACCTAAAGCTCGACTCACATCTATCGCTATTGATATGGATAGTTATAATTTAAGGAATTAATCAATTATCTAAATTAATGGTGATATAATTATAGATTGGGTACTAAATTGTTACGCAAGCCGTGTAATTGAAATAAATCCTAAAAATATTCAAGAGGTTGGAGATTCCCTTGGGATTTGTCATTACTCATTAGAGTAGTTAGACACCCCAATCTTTTTTTTAGGGGGCGAAACACCCTAACCTAATTAGACATGCTTCCTTAGATATTTTCTCTGCCCAAGAGCAAAAGTACATTTTGAAACAAGCTCATACAAATCGCACCTTCCATTATCATAACGCAACTATAACACGACAAGCCATGAAACGTCCATGCACGAATCACTTGGGTACATATCCTACAATAATCCATTCCTCTCTTGAATCCTCACTGGGAACCCGTCCTTCATCTTTGACGTCAAGTCGGCCGAGTACGCTGGCTCGGTACCCTTCTCCAATGCTGGCACCACCCTGAACCGCCCTAGCACGGCGGCGACCACCCTCTTCATCTGGAGGAATGCCATCTCTTTCCCCAAGCAAATCCTAGGCCCCGCTTGGAAGACCGGGTACTCGTATGGGTCCCGCCCGACGAAGCCCCATTTCCCTCCTCCGGCCCCCACTGCCAACCACCTCTCTGGCCTAAACTCCGGCCAGTCTGAGCCCCACAGCTCCGGCAGCCTGCCCATCGCGTATGGATGGTACACCACCCTCGTCCCCTTCTTCACGCTCGTCCCATCTGGCAAAACGTCATCGACAGTGGCTTCCTTCGTGTCCACGGGAACAGGAGGGTATAGCCTCATGCTCTCGCACAGCGAGGCGTGTGTGTACACCATGTCCTTCGTCTCCTCATAAACGGCCAACAGTGTTCCCGTCTTCTCTGCAATCTCATCGAGTATCTCTCTCTCCACTCGCGGGTTCTGCGAGACAAGCCAGAAGAACCATGTCAACGCGGCCGAAGTGGTGTCACGGCCAGCGTGGATGAAACTGATGACAATGTCGATCACAAAGTCTTCATCAGAGTGGCCTGACATCAAGAACCGCGACAGGATGTCGAGTTCAAGATCGACGTCTTGCGATCGACGCTCTCTTATCTTCTCTTTCTTCTCTCTTATGAGGTCTCTCGCGAAGCCTCTCACCTGAAACATATTATTAGCATCAGTCATACAGTCATTCCAACAATCTAAGAAGTAAGAAATTAGATTTCTTTATCATTTAAATGCAAAATTTGTTATAGAATTCGATCATATTGGTATAAGTTGGTCATGCGACTCGGTGATGTAACTGTTAGATAAAATAACTTCTCGGTACCGCACCTGAGAAACGGCCTTCTTGAGACGCTCCTCCGAACCAATGCTGAGAAACCTCTTGAGCTTCCATATGATGGGCAAGATCGAATTCAGCCTTCCACTGCTGATCATGACAGCTTCTTCGAATGCTTCAGCGAACTGGGCTGGCGGAAGTGAGGGAAGAAGATATGCTGGGTCGTACCCGAAAGCAATCTTGCATATGTTGTCAAACGTGAACCGCAGCAGGATGTCCTGCAGGTCGAGCACGGCGCCGGTCTTGGCAGCAGAGTCAAGAATGGGGATGAGGCGGCCTGAGAGCTCAGTGTCCACCACATGCTCGACAAACTTGCGCAGGGACTTGCGGTTGAACTCGTGACTTGAGACCTGCCTCTGGAACTTCCAGGCATCGCCGTTGATGTTGAAGATGCCGTCACCAAGGAAGTCATGGAGGCTGCAGCGGAGGAGCTTACCCTTCGGGTAGATGCTGAAGTGGGTCTTGAGGATATGCTGAATATTGGAGGGGTTGCCGGTGAAGACCTGGCGCTGGCCAAAGAAGCGGTCGAGGACGAAGGTGGCAGATGGGGAAAGCTTGATCATGTCAGAGAGCCACTCAACGCGCCGCTCACGGTTCGCGTAGATCGCAAAGTAGGAGCCGATGATCGGATACGATTTTGGGAGGAGATTGTTAGTGGGTGGCGATGGTATTGTTTTCTTGTGATGAGCGATGGAATTTTTGCTGGTGAAGAGGATTGAGAAGAGAGAGACGATGAGGAGGAAGAAGGAGAAGAGCAGCTCGGTGAACATGGTTGCTGCTTGTCTTGGTGTCTCAAGTCTCTCTCGTTAGTTCAATGTAGTAGGAAACTGAGACTTGAGAGCGAGCTATAAATACACGAAGATCTATGCAGCATGACATAAAAAGAAGAAAAGTACGAACTTATAGTCTAACACGAACGCTTATCACGTGATTTTCTCTTGGTAGTAAACAGGTAGACAATTACTTTGTACAACCAAAAAGCTTATGTCTTCCTCTATTTTGGGTCGGAAAATCCTCCAACTTTATGGGTGGATTGTAAATATGAACATCACTCACTTTTAAAATACCAATAAAAGACATGCAGATGAATAAAGGCCTTTTGAAATTGGGGAAAAGTTATAAAAAAAAAAATTCTAAACATATATAGCATTGATATCAATTCAATCATAAATATTTCAATCGGGCCAATTTGATCTTGAACCTTTTCGCACTAGTACCCATTCAATTCATTCGGCTAATCTAGGTCTGAAATTGCTGATGTGGATACCAACGGTCCAACGTGACAAGCTAGTGTTAATGTAGACTTTTTTTACAATTTTTTTCTTTTTTTTTTCTATGTTTTTCCCTTTCTTTTTGCCGGTAGTTGGCACAAGCCATGGATGACGAGGGTTAGCCTTGCCAAGCGTCACCTAGGGAGGGTTGGCCTCACCCTCATCCAAGCAAGGCTTAGTAAGGCTGCCCAAGTCTAGGTGAATGTCAACCCCGCTACCCTTACCTAGGCGAGGCTGACCCTCGCTCAAGCAAGGCCAACCCTCACCAACCGTGGCTTGTGCTGGCCACCAGCAAAATGAGGGGAAAGAAAAAGAGATGAAAGAAGAAGAAGAATAAAAAAGCGAAAGCAAAAAGAAGAAGAAAATTATTAAAAATTAAAAAAAAAAATTTTAAAAAAAAAAAACAAATGTTTCATGTCAACGCTAGCTATGTCACATAGGATTGTCCAACGTCCATGTCAGTAATTTCTAGCTTAAATTGGTGGTACCAATGTGAAAATATTTAGGATTAAGTTGATTCAATTAGAATATTTTTGATTGAATTGGTACTAATGCAAAATGTTTGAGACTTCTTTTCGTACTTTGCCTCAAAATTAAATCATGTTATCATCCCTAGTTGGAGGATTCCACCAAATTATTTTATTGATAGGTGGCTTTCAAATATGGACGTAGTTATATTTGTATTTAATTAAATTTTCGATATTTATAACTTATAACCTGTCAATTAACAGTATAGTTGAAGAAAATTTCCTGCAACAACAATAGAGGAAACTATAGCCGCTCAATTACATGTCCATCATCCTCATTGTGGATAGGAGTCTCTTAAAAAAATTCTTGCCTGGACCACATCACTACTACTGGGGAATTGGCGTGATCTTGTACAATACAATAGACTGATTTGTTAAATAATAAAGTTAGACTATAGTCGTTATTTCTAGTAAAAATTTGTCTGTAGAACTTTGAAAATTGTCCCTACATTAAATCAAGGCGGAAAAAAAAAGGACATGACTATAAATTAACACTCTAATTTATTGTTGCTCACTTCCACTTCACATTAGAGAACTTTCAGCATGACTTAATTTTATGGTATGCATAAACCTTCTTGTCCACGTTCATCTGGTAAAAATAAACCACCCATTGGCGATAGTAATGGGGCCAAAGTTAATATGAGTGGATGGCATTGTGATTTGAAGATGTAATATGACACATTCAAATCTAGCACTTAATCACTCAGTCTATCTCTTAGACATTAGCCATCACTTTTTTCATACATGCCGTTCACCCTCGCATGTAACACGCGGCCCAACACTGATCTTGTATTGGACAAGGCTTCAAAGCTTCAGCCTTATTGACGTTTTTCAATTGGCAAGGTAACAAATCATTCAGTCACCATTATAAATTGTCGTGTTTCGTATTTGGACCAGGCTTCATCCGTATTAACATAATTCAATTGGAAAGAGGTAATAAGTACATCAAAAGTTAATCGGGATATGCTAATGTACTTTGGCATTTTGCCATGCGTGGAATAACTTATTTATTACTTGGATGAGGTAATTTCGTAATTATTTTACAACCTTACAGAAATTCAGATTACTTTTACTAATGAGATACTGTGAAAGATGGTTATACGACTTCAAGTAATTGAATCATATTCAACATTTAACAAGTGCTTTCGCATGCTGGCAAAGATATCCATAATTGAAATCTTTGTATTTCTAGCCAAAAACAATATCCTTTGTATCTAGGAGGGTACGTTTACATATAGGCTAGTCAAACATGTGAGTTGGATCGGATTTTGGTCATGCTGAAAAGGGTCCAATCCAAATTGAACCATTAATATTAATCTATTTTTATGTAAAACAATTTTAGCATCCATACTTGACACAACCTGAGTTCATCCTTGTTATATTGTTGCTCTAAAGAATGAGCAACTCCATGCATCAGATTGCCGAGTCAGTAAGGGAGCTCAAAAGTTGGGTAAGGCATGGGGGCGTGAAGGTGGCAGTGAGATGAAAGGTACTGGAACTTGTCCGGGTGACTAATAATGCCCTTGTTCTCGTGAATAGGTTTGCTTTCATATATACCAGACTTGGTGGCCAGAGTATAAATTTTAGCTTTCCATTTGTACCTCCTCTCTTTTTCCCATCATATATATATATATGTTTTCAAACAGCAAATTATTTCCATTTGGTAGCATCGCAGCTTTGTTGGATGGCTGCGCCTCTTGGGATTCTGCTTGCCATCTGATGCTTAATGACAAAATTTTGCTATATGCATCGGTAAATTGCTAATTCACCAAATTGTGGACGATATAAATCATGTAACTGATCTCCATTTCTTTGTGTCTATTGTGATGTTAAGTAGAAGGCCGGTGAGGCAACATATGATGAAAATTATCAGCCAAATAGATATTTCTGTCAAGTAATGATTATTACTCGGAAAAACTAGATTGTCTTATGATGTGTGTCGTGTCTTGTGATTTAAAATGAAATCACAGGACTTGTAAAAATTCTGAAGAAGTGACACGAGGACAGGAGCTCTCGTTCGCTTTTGCTTTATCCAAGAGGTATTGCAAGAGCCATTCTTTACCACCGATCTGCTTTAAAAACTTGTAAAAGAGTCGACAGGGTTTTCTGGATCTGCATCCAAAAGGTCTCGTGACTTTTTTGGATGTGAAAGAGTTGACAATTGAAGCAAACTCAGGATCCTAAGGCTGTCAAAATTGATAATCTATTGAGAGACGTGGAGACTTACGAGTTCAGCTCTTGGAATGGCCATTGAAGATGAGCAGCGGCTACACCATATTTAAGCGGTTCGTTGGTGTATTTTTTCTTTTTCTTTTTCTTTTGGGGGGTGGTGTTGGGGGTTGGGATGATTGATCCCAACCAGGGGAGGAGCTCGAGTCACAATCCGTGAAGAAAGAAGAGAGGAGCCAACATTGAAGAGGGATTCAGACGTGCTTTCTTAACTTCAATATTTTCATTAAGTGGGTTGAAAGTGACTTTGTAATAAACCCACAAAAACTCATTAATTTGGGCTTTTCTCTTTAAAATCCATTATGACTTAGCTTTTTAATTTGGATGATCCATTTATACCCCCGCTTCGATAAATTTAAATGAAAATATAATTTTGTTACCCACTTTTACAGCCCAACTTACATCTTATTTTTCCTCCACTGAATAAAATTATTTCTCTTTGAAACAATAATGAGACACGTGAATCCACGAATCACATACATTAATTGATAAATTATAGACACGTGAATCCACGAATCACATACATTAACCCTGCGGACGAATCGAACCACGCCAGATGAAATGGACACGTCTATCTTTGGCAGAAAACCAATGGTTGCATGCCAGGTAGTATGAAACCCTCAAAAAGTTTCAAATTGCCTGAGGGTCCAGTCACTCGAGTTATTTCAATTGGACTCTCGATGATAAATCTAATCTGCCACCCCAAAATGCATGTGGTCCAAAAAATTAGGGTCAACTAGCAAAGGAGTGAATGTCCCGACCCCTCAATTTACTTTTCTATTTTTTTTTTCTGTTGAAATTGAAGACTTATGCATCATTCTCCTCATTTTGCAATTCGTCAACTCTCCATTGACACCAAATAAAGTGCAAAAAAGTCGAAGTAGTTCGTATTTATACCGTACCAATATAATTAGAAGTGCTATGATCACCAGTCTAATCAAACTATACGAGGGTGTAATAACCCAATATAGTGCCCTCTAACATTTGGAGTGGACAAGTTTAAGATGCTAGACTTCTTAAGTTGCTCATTTAAACTCCACTTGTTTTAGGAAAAATGAATCATTTAAAAAAATATTTACCTAAAAATGATCACTTGAAATAATTAGCTAATAAAAAAATCTCTTCATTCTCGACAACAATTTATGTTTGAACATTTGTGTGGACGATGAAAATATGTTTCGTTCATTTATTTTGTAAAAAATGCAAACAATTATATTTTTGAGAAAATATCTCCCATATCATTTATTTTTTTACAAAATAAGGGGAATCTTAATAAGGGCACATATCTAACCAGTCAGAAAACTGACATATTGCTTCTGCACGTGATTTCGAAAAAGACTCCTCAACATATTTTTCTCAATTTGCCCATCTAATGCTTTGCTCTTTCATGCCTAAATGAAATGGAATAGACTGCACATAAAGCGACCACCCACGTCCCACATGGGGATGATGATGGACACCCATTTATCACACTTTTTGACTAAGTTCAATATGTGGGTTTCCTTGTCGATAAGGGTGGGAGAAGATAAAACAATCTCTCATTCACTCCATTTTTTGCTTTAGGAGCAAATGGATCTTTATGCTAAGAAGAAGAAAGTATTTTTCGTACCAATAGTATTAAACGTATTGAAAAAGGTCTATTATGGCCTTGTTGACAATTCAATTCTTTTTATCTTAAGGTAAAAATTGTTAAGCTGGAAATTTACCCTTTTTAAGTGGATCGATTAACAAGGCTTTGACCATGTTTGGTAGAGTTGTTAGAATGCACATATGAGTTGTCTTAGAGAAGTCCCACATTAGAGAATTAGTATTGTGTAGAATAGTTAATGTATCCTAGTTGGGCCCTTGGCTCACTTTTAAGTAAAGGTGGGTCAAACTGGATTTGTTGACAAGCTCGAATTTGGGCTCCCTCTCAGCGATGTCCTTGGAAGAAGGTATCGAGCTTCTACCATATGCTCCCAATAAATGGTATTGGAGCCAATGATTGATTGGTGGGCCCCTAATCCACTCTAGTATTTGGTAAATATCTCAAAAAATAAATCTCATGATAGATGCTAGTTTCTTTTAGGCAGAAATTGCCATCACGATTGGTCTGACGAGAAAAGACATGGACAGTTGATCTGGTGACACGAGATAGAGACCATGGCCGAGCTAATCTCAAGTTAGCAGTTGATGATAGTTGTCATGTATTGTTGCGGGTGCATTCCAATAATATAGAGATTCAAGTTGAGATAAGTCAATGCAAAAGGATATTTGAATTAAGGAGGAGCAAATCTAAAATTGAGCTCACACATGAGGGAGAGATTGTTTTCAGAAATCTTACATCGGAGAATTTGTGTGGTGTAAAGTGGCTAATATGTTATAATTGGACCATGACTTATTGGTTTAAGTTTTTAAGTGACCGTGGATCCAATTAGATATGTCGATAGGCTTGGATTTGGGTTTCCTCTTGGTGATCTTTTTAGAAGGGGACTTTTATCACAGGCTTCCAAAAATTTTGTTGACACCTAAATTTTGGCGGCCCATTTAGTCATTAGGGGTTAATTTTATTTAAAAAAAAAAAAAAAATGTTACAATTCAATTGCATAGCATATAGTGTTAGGTGCATTTGTTTTTATTTTACATGTTTTGCATTTTTATTTTTAGGACTAGTGTTGGATGGGTTCGAATTAATATTTTCTAAGCTTTAGTTCGGCAAGTCGGGCTAGGCCCACGAAAGGAGATAATTAACCCAAGCCCGTTGTTATTTTTAATTAATTATCTATTGAAAAATTAAGATTTTGTGCGATATTATGATGATTCTTGAAAATTAAAGAAATCGCGTTATAATCTTATCTTATCAATAGATGAGGAAATTGGAGGAGAATATTTGATGAGATAGGGATTTTTGTGATTCGGAGGTTATGGGTAGTTTTCGAAATATTTTATTGAGATCGCGTTTTTGTTTTGCTATAAAAGGTGTTACATAGGGTTTTTATAGGGGGGCTTTTTGGTTTTTTTTTGGAATCAAAAGGAAAAGGAAAAAGAAAAACACAAAAGGGAGAGGAGATTGAAGCCGTGTGCATGGAGAAGGGGAAAGCAAAAAGAAGAAAGTCAAAAGGTGGAAAGGTGAAAAAGAAAAACAAAAGCAGGAATAGAGAGAGAAAGGAGGGGGTGCACTGTTCATCTTCCTCACGAAGCTCCTCCACTACGCAATGCCTGCGCCACCACTGCCTCAGCCCACCGTGCCTCCACCTGCAATCGCTCGCCTCCACCAGCAGCCGCGAACGCCGCGCCAAGTCTGAGCCACCCCCGACTCCACGCCCACCACTTGACGTCGCTTGGAGCCGATGCTCGAAGCTCGCTCCACCCCTACCTCGCCGCTCCGCCCTCTCTGCTCCACCGCCGTTCCTCTGGCCACTCCAGCCCAAAGCCGCGTCGACAACCGTCGTACCACTGCGACGTCAGAGCCGCCATGCCTCGCCGCCGCGCTAGAGATCTGCTCACGACCCAGCCCCGACGTGCCACGAACACCGCGCCTGCAGCTCGTCCCCCGCGTTGTTCAATCGCTGCTCCACCGACCCAATGCCTTCACCGCACACGACTGCCGCACCACCCCGAAGACCCGAAGCCAGCCGCGACCGCTCGCTACTCCCAATCGCGCCCCAGAGTCCTCCGCGAGCGAGACCCACACTGGTCCGCGCCACCACCACCCGAAGCCCGCCTCTCCTGAGATCCGACGCCCACGCCGGAGCCCTTCGTGAGCGACCCATGACCAGCTCCACCCGTGAAGCCGACGCTCACAGCATCGCCTCCATAGCTGTGACCAACGCCGGTCCGCCCTCTCCAGACCTCCTCACCATCGCCACACCACCCTCGTCAGAATTCTAAACGCCGGCGACTCCCTTGGCCGGACCAACGAGCGTGCTCCCCCTCCATTTTTCCTTAGGTTGTTTTTTTTTTTTCTTTTATTTTTTATTTTTTATATTATTTTATGTTATTTTATTTTACTTTTAGTTAGTTTTATTATTATTGTTTAGGTTGAATATTGTGAAGTTTTTTTTAGGTTATAATTCTTATAGGCATTATCCATAGGAATTGTTCCTAAAGTTATTGTAATTATTTAATTTGACTCGTAAGATGTCGGGTCATTTTTTTAATTATGATAATTTTTGGGTTTGTTCATGATATATTAATTGTTGAATTTATTTAATTATTAATTTGATCCGTAAGATTTCGGATTAGATTTTTAATTATTTTGATTTCTTGTCGTGATGTTCAGGGTTAAAAATAATCGTTAATTTGACCCGTGAGATAATGGGTTATTTTTCATTTATTTTAATCCTTTATTTGTTGACTTTCTTGTTTGTTTAGATTTAATGTTTGTTTTAGAAAATCCCTAAGAAAAATCAAAAAGATGTTTGAATTAGGATTTCAATTGGTTTTAGAATATTTCTTGTTATTTTGCATATCTAGAATATAGATTTTATTTTATATTTTAAAAACATATAAAACAAAAAAAATGCATTCATTTAGGATTTTAGTTTTTGTTTAATTTAAGTTGCATGTTTAATTACGTGGCAATTTTAAATTTCGAACATTGTTAAAAATAAAAAATAGCACGTATATGTCATGTAGAATTAGGGCATGCTCCACACGTCATTGCATATTAAATAGATTGCATGTTAGGTTAAGATAATGTCTTAATTTAAATTAGGATTTAATATGACCTAATCCTTATTTTAAATTAGATAGAATTTTAATCTAGTTAGATCATTTTTGCATTCGAATTTCATGAAAGAAAATACAAAATTTGTCTTTGCATAAGTTAAATTTCAATTTTTAGGATAGATTGCATTTTTAAAAATAGAAACATCAAATGCACGTCATTTAGTTTTCATTAAGTTCATTTAATTAGAACTTTCACGTCATTGACTAAGTCATTTAATAAACGTCGCGTGACATATAGCTTGCATTTTAAATTGCATGATGCATATCATTTTAGTTGAAATAATTTTGTATGCTATTGCATCACATTACCCGTCATTAGAATTAGGTCATTTGATTAACTTAGATTGCATAGTTAATTGTTGCATTTCTTTAATTTCTAATTTCATGAAAAATATAAAAGAATTAGAATGAATTCATTTCATGCTTTAGGATAAATTGCATGCTTATTTACGTCATACAATTTTGGTCATGTTATCATATCATTTCATGTTAGTATAGTGACATGCATTGCATAAGTCATGATTTTCATTAAATAAAGTGAAAGCAAAAATTGAAATTGTGTGTTAATTAGAAATCATATCTAGGATTGTTGATGTGAATTATGATTTAACATTGCAGATGCTTTCGTTGTTTTAAGGTATGTTTTTTGCATTATTTAATTGCTTTCTTGAGGTGTTAAATTGGTGGTATGCGCACATGTATGATCACCTCACACGTTAGGAAGCTCAATTAAAATCAATTCAATTGCCAAACATTTTTTAAAAATTAAAAAGAAATGGTACCGAGAGGGCACTAAGATAGTCTAGTGTAACCAAATCCTCGTACCCAAAATCTCTAGTTCGTAGGAGTAAAATAACACTCCCATTATTTTACTTAGGTGTCTAATCGACCTACCATAAACCGATTAGTGGCGACTCCTAGATAATTATCTTTTGCATGTTAAAATCCTAAGTTGCGATTTGGTATGGGCTTGGGAGAGCCCGAGCTAAGCTTAAAGACTTAGTAGTCCATCAACCTAGTTTTAGGTGGTAAACCCAAAAAAATTGGGTCGCGACAAATTTCAAAATGAATGATTTCTATTTTCAAAGGATCATAGTAGGCATGCACCTTATACAAAGAAGCAAGCACTTCACTCTAAGGACGAAGCATCAGACTCGAAGCGCAGGCAATGTCACCCTAGCCAGCACCAGACCCTAAGGAGCACGCTCTAGACCATAAGGTGCCACCTCCCCACCAAAGTTCTTTGAAGATCTCTAGATATGTTGTCATAATGCTCAAATTGCGTTGGGTTCTGATTTTTCTAATGTCGTGTCACAGAGGAATCTTTTTTGGAATTTTCTGAGTAAGAATATATCCTTATGTTGGTTGTTTGAATGTGCGAATTTTGAGTTTGATTAGTTGATTTGTGGAGTGGTCCAAGACTTCGCTTGTAAGCCAAACATTACACATTTGATTCCCAATCTATTCTTGGTTCTTGGAAACTTTGGTTAGTCTGTGTTGCCACCATAAAATAATCAAACGTTTGTTATTATCGACTAATAGTAAAGCTCAGTCGATAAGAACAAAATTTGGTCAAAACAGAACTTATCACAAGCTTGTAGATAGCAAAAGAAATTGATAACACATGGTGCATAACTTTTTGGTAAGAGCTTTCACCAAAACTTGAGGAAAATTGATCAATAAATTCATCAACAGTAAGCAATCTCATATTTTAATGAAATGTTGAGGCAGTGTAACTAATAGAGAAAAATGTCCAAAAAGTTGTAAACCTATTGTATAGTACCCGGTTCAGTTATAAACTTTTTAATTTAGTTAATTTAGTCTAACCCTTTTGACAATTTAAAATGTAATTATTTTGGTCAATTTTGGTTGAAAATCGTTAACGTGGACACTAACTGTCTTATATGATATGACCATAGACAATTGACGTTGACATAGACAAATTTTGTAATATTTTTAAAAAAAAATTTATTTTTTTCTTCTTTCTCTCCTTTTTATTTTTTCTTTTTCCCTATATCCCTATGTTGGTCACCGAGTCTCAAATAAAGACGGAGACAGTCGATCAAAATGAGTACAAAAACTACTGATTGGTTATGCCAACAAACTCGCTATTCGTAATTGTTTATGTATAATCATGACTAAATAAAAGATCAATTCAAGAATTCGGAGCTTCTTATTAATCACTAGAGATAGGCTTAAGAAGTTATTTATGCATCTAAAATTAACAACCATCTGTAAATAACTGTCAATTGTAGGATATCGATATTCAAAATGTAATCGGTGTAAGGGTCGCCCAATCAATCACAAAACATGTATTCCGTATAAATCCATTATTCTCTACTTACTTTCCTGCAAATTTACTTTCCCCCATTTCAATTTCCTGTACCATTTACACTCCTTGTCTCACGCCCCGATCCTCGGGGACACGCCCATCCTTCTACTTGGTCGATTTTAAAGTGCAATATCCCAGGACTATGTATCGCCGACCCTTTCATTTTTATTACGCATGCGAAAGCAGTTATAAATCCCCAGACAATAAAACGATGGGATAGAAAAGCAATACCATATTTTTCATATTAAAATCCACAACCATACTTTTATACAGAGCAAACTCAAAGTCTATTCACAAAACTATTCATAACATTCTAGTCTCATTCTATCCACACATAAACAGGGTTCACAAAAGAGGATGGGATCTCAGTCCACATCCAAATCGTACTCAAGATCAAACTGATCCACCTTCGATTCTTCTCCACTCAGCTCGTCCTTTCAAACTCTTCATCTTCTTCTTTAAGCTCATCCTCGGCTTCAGATGCCGGCTCATCCTTAGGTGATCTAAGGGCCTAAAATATTATCCCACAATCGGGATGAGACTACGTCTCAGCAAATTCTACCCCCTAAGACCCGATTAGTAAACTAATACGCCAAACGATTGCCTAAGCACAACACGAGTAAGAGGACTTACCTTGGCCTCATTTTCAACCTGCAATTCAAGGTTAAACACAGATATTCAAACAATTCACAACATCCGATCAAGTATTGATCAATTGACTTAGTCGATTACATGTCATTCGAACCACCTCTAGGTCATTCCCACTCATACCATAATTCCCTAATGGTATACTCCTTCACCAAATCACATGTGTTTCTCGGGTTCGCCAATGACATACCAATCACCAACACCGTGCATTCTTTAAGGCACCATTTTCACCAGTGATATCCTCGATCACTGAACCACGTGTCCTTTCTAGGGCACCGTTTTCGCCAAGGTGACATCAGCAATAGACAACATCGTGAGTTCTTTAAGGCGTTGTTTCACTAGTGATATTTCCTTAATCACCGAACCACGTTTGTCTATAAGTTATTCACGTGCGTTCTTTAAGGCGCTATTTTCGCCAGTGATATTTCCAATCACCGAACCACGTACGTCCAATAACATCGTACCTGATTGGTCTCAGCCAATAACATTCTCAATTAGCTCTCACCATTCTCTCTACTATGTAGCCCATCAACGTACTAGCGCTATATACCCATACTCGGCCATCTACCAATCAAATATTTAATAACAAACAATTTAGGACAAATCCTCAAATTTCAAAATTTAAATCAATTCTATATAAATTAAAGCTCAATTAATAAATGGACTGTACCATGACAATCAGCACAAAATTCCCGTCACCGGCCATCCCGGTTGAATTTCCGGAAAAATAATTAATTAAATAATTAATTTCGAAAATTAAATAAATAAATATTAAAAATCCAATTTAGGCCCATAATGCCTAATTGGAGGCCGATACGAGCCCATAAAATTACTGAGACTTGTTCAATAAATAATAAAACCCTTCTATTCATTAATGACTAAATATAACCACCTAACATGCGTCAATAAGTCACTAATTTAATTAATCTAAACTAATCTAACCACCTAAGTGCACTTAATTAAATCTAACCAACCCCTAAGCATAATTAGCAAACTAAGAAAGCATTAGTGAGCAAAACTCACTTGGTAAAAGCGGAGGCTGAATCACCGCAACGGCGACGCGACGGCGGCCGAAATCAGGCTTGGACTGGGCCTTGAACTTGGCCCAACAAATCTCAGCCCATTTGAGATTTGTTCTTGCTTTTGGGCTAGACCAAAGTTGAGTTGGGCATGCAGAAGATGGGCTTCAAAATATGGGATGGACTGGGTTGCAGTTGAAGAAATTTGACTAGGCTTGAAGACTGAAATTGAAGTTGGGCTGCTGGGCTGACTGAAGCTTGCAGATCTCGCTGGCTTCGCTGGGCCGTTGTTGCTAGATGGGCCTCGACAATTTCGTGAGGGCTGAGGGCACGCCGCTGGAGAAGACCGAAGATTGGTTACATGCGCGGGCTGGGCTGTTGCGACTGGCTCACGAACTGGAGAAGCAGCTATTGGTTGAAGGTGGAAGACATGTGGACGCTGGTCAACGATCTTGAAGATAAAAAAAATGCTGGAATTGACCAGCTTTGGGACCACAACAAAAATGGACGAAGACACGTGGAGCTTCCTTCTTCAGTGGATGGTGATGCTGGTGGTTTATCCATGCGTGGGCGTGGGCTTCGAATGGTGCTACTCGGTCAACATAAAGGCTTCGGTGCTTGCTGTTGTTGACTAAAGCAAGCCAAGAAGTTGACAGGTGGCAGCTAAGGGGAGGAGAGACTGATGAAGATGGGGGCATTGGTAGCTTCAGTTTCGGTGGAGGGAAGACGTGGGCTTTCCTTTGATGCAAGCTGACCGAAGATTGAAGAAGCTGGAATCTTTTCTCTCTATTGGTGCTAGCGTCGCACGAAGTAATCGGGAGAGAAGGGATGGTCGGTGGATGGGAGAAGGCAAGAAGAAAAAGATGAGGAGTGAGGTGGGGCCTTGGCTTGATATTTTGCAAAAAATATCATCCAAGAATCAATCTTGGCCATGTAAAAACACTTGGCTTTCATTAGGCCCTCAAAATGACCCTCATAACCTCCCAAGTGGTCCATTATTGCTAGGGTGAGGGGATGATACGAATTTCATAGCCAAGGCTTCAATTGCTCTTCAATTATCTCTTGATTCATTCTCAATTGGCCACCATAATTTTAATTGATATAACAATTATCAAATGGATAATTTTCCTCACCCAATCACCCATCTTGCATCTCAATTTTGTGACCAAAAACCATCTTCAACAATTTCTGCACTAAAACAACCCGGTGATGACTTTTTCCCAAAAAGTGTCGGGTGTCAGAAAAATCTTCTGAGACTGAGTCGAACACTCCTAGAATTTATGGTGACACGACAGAAACTTCAATTTCTGAAATCGGACTCGAATTGGTGGTTAATTTCTATTCAACCTGTTTTTAGCGTAACCTAGGCTACTGGATAACTTTCATATATTTTTAGTGCAATTGACCCGTGGTCGATTTTCTTCGAGCCACTATGAACCCACTCGACTCGTTGGCGACTCTCGGTTGTCGTGAAAATCCCGAGAATCCAAATACGAACACAAGGTACCAAAACAATAAGAAAATCAGTCTAGTGCTGGTCAACATGAATTTTCAAATTTAGTGGTGTCACTGTGGCACCCCCAAAACAACCTAGGTTGCCACATATACCTATTGCTCTACCTATTGAATATCAGTTACATGTCTTTGATTAAAGGTTAAAGAGGAACCGTAATTCATAGGCATTTTTTTTCTTGAAAAGAAATTGGCGCAGCTCATAGCGAAAATAAAGACGCGTCTCACCATCCCTCTACTCCCTTAACGATGATACAATGCACACCAACTACACATCGAAGGAAAACATAAAGCCGAGCCACTTTTATTTATATTTTTATGATGGACATCTCAGGTCGATACAACTAAAAAGCCAAGAATTTTAGCTAAACTTGGCTACAACTCAAAAGAGAGATCTCGACCCCCTATATTGATCACGTATAACCCTCCATCTACAAGTGTCGACTATCCCCCAAAAAGTGTCAACTCCCACTCCACACACGGGCCATCACACCCACCCTGGTGCATCGGGCGGTGGCGGCGGCAAAATCCCCAACATCACTCCATCCCAACGAACGTGGGCAGACAAGAACTCCTGGATGACTGGGCCCCCAGCCAGGCCCACGTCATACATCACTAGCACAGGAACCTGTATGAACACCAAACCAGGGATGGTAACGCATATATGCTCCATACACTCGACCTCCACGTCAGATGGAAGGCCGTAAAAGGTACCGCGCGTGACCAGTGGGAGAGGCATCTTTCTAATATGAAATGTTAGTCCCCAAAGGGGTGAGTACAACCACTCAACAGGTAAAAGATCCATTAAACTACTCAATGCATCAATTAGAACAATCATGACATCATGGTAGAGTACATATAGTTCACACATGTTAAACATGTCTTACCTTTCAACCATGCACATTTCATCAAACAGCCATGTATATAAGTCACCATGTCATGTGCATATACCACCATGCACTTGTACATGTAACATCATACTGCCATGCATACATATCACCATACTATATGCACATATCACCACGCGCTTATACATATTATATCATACAGCCATGCATACTTGTCACCATACTATGTGCACTTACCACCATGCACTTATACATATTACATCATATAGCCATGCATACATGTCACCATACCATGCATGATTCAATTTCAGCTTTTATCTTTCCATTGGATCACCACATTTTTTTTTCTTTCTTGGGATCAGTAATTGCATCCCACATTTTATCGCTCGCACCCAACCTGGCATCACGAGAAACCTCTGGCACACACCTCTGGGCATCCGGCACTCACCTCCGGGCATCCCGATACTCCCCGGGCATCGTCGGCTCACACCTTCGACGATATCCTCATTTATCATAATTCATGCTCACGATTGTGTCTCAACATCAACATGGCACATGATGTGATGGCAACAGGGTCAATTTCAGCTTTTGATTTCATATGTAATGCCAAATATCATCACATGTGCAGCAAGATTCAATCACTTAAAAACAATGTAATTCATGGGGCAAACTCATGGATTATTGCTATTATTTTAGAAACGGAATGCGTTGTTTTAATTTACACTTCTAGAAATTTAGTGATTGGCCCTAATAATTTCTAAGAATTTAATACATCATAGACAAGCTCTAGAGGCATTTATCTCATGAAGAACACAACACCACCAGAATTTCATACAAAACAAAATAGTCCATGCATTACGGTCTTTGAAATTCGCACAATCCAGCTTGCACAGTTTAAGAAAACATTTTAATTAAATACTCAAATGACCTTCAAAAATTATGAAATTCGAACATGTAATATTCAAGACATAAAGGCAGATATTTCATGAAGAACACTACACCAAAAGATCCCCATATAATTTGGTATAGACCATGCATCACAGCGCCACTATTCTGACAGTTCAACTTGCATAGTTTTTGAAAATTTTTTGGTTAAATAGGCAAATGAACTTCAAAAATTACGAAATTTGAATATTTTGTAGGCAAGACATAAAGAGAGATATTTCATGCAGAACACTTTTCCAAAATAACCTCATAAAAAACGATATAGTCCACGCATTGCAACTTACCAAGCCCGAATACATCAGATTGCACAGTTTTAAAAACATTTCCGATTAAATACCCAAATGACCTTTAAAAATTATGAAATTAGACTATGTGATAGCCAAGGCCATAAGGTAGATACTTCATGCAGACATCGAAGTCAGATTCGTCCTAGGTAATTAAATATGGATGGTTAAAACCCCAGTTCCTAGTACCGAAATTTCCAGATCTAACCATTTCCAAAGGACCACGATTTCACCTACCTATTCGTGTTTGTTTTCTCTAAATTTTTTATATGTTAAACCTCAGGATGTCCTTTACAACTTTTGTTAAAAAATCAAAGTGAAATTTCAACAAAAAGATTGCCTTACTGTCCATGAATTCATCAAGGGTTGGTACCAAAATGTCCAGATCTAGTCTTTCCAAAAAACAACGGTTTCACCCACTTATACTTGTTTGTTTTGTCCCAAATTTGAGTATGTTATCCTCCAAGAAGTCCTTTACAACTTTTATTTAGAGGTTGAAGCCAAACTTCAACTAGAACATCACATGCAAGTCACTAGAACATCTTAGGTCAAGCTGTTTTTCTCAAGAACAGCACACTAGACTAGAGCACCACTCTTATAACTTCAATTTTTCACATCCTATACCTCCGAAAATCATCACAAATCAATCACACACACTAAGCACAGCATGCAAGAGTAGATCAAGGGATCCCACTTGCCTCCAAACCGAGCAAACGGCGAGCACAACGGCGAGACACGGCGCGACGGACGGCGGTGAGCAAGGCGGACGATCGACGGACGGCCCTCCTCCTTCCTCTCTTCCTCTCTTCCTTTCCTCTCCTTCCTCTCTTTCTCTCCTCTCTCTCTACCATGCGACACACCTCTCTCTCTCTCTCGGTTCCTTTAGCTCCATCCGGTCACTTTTCTCCCCCTAACTTCCTTCCCTCCATCATTAGCCATCATTAAACTTGCATGGCTTGACACTTGGCCATCTTCTTAGGACAAATGGGGGAGGCATGCAAACCGGTCTCCCGCCCCTTTTTCGTACGGTCGATGGCCCCTCATGGGCCTATGGGCCGGCCATTTTGGCCCATCTTAGGCCCAACACTCTTGGGCCTAAGACCTAAGCTTAATTGACCCAAGATTACCCCTAAAAAAATAGCTTAATCCTTATTTATACAGAGTACTAAGTTACTAATTTAAAAAGGCTATAATACTTGTAACATAGATTAATAAAGTCCAACTTATAAAATTCATGGCTAAAACATAATTTCCTCATAAAATAAATCTTGATCTCACATGGACATGGAACATGTTTTCAGACAATATTCACCCATTAGGTGCTTGGCCATTAATCTATTACACTCTTTTTGGTCTAAAGACCACAACATAGGTCATTGATATGTCCATCGCTCTTCCATAGGTTGTAAGGCATCTAGAGGTTGCCATGGAGTTTTTAGGATGCCACAGTCACCTACGATTAGCCACACATTTCTGTCGATCCAGTCTATCTCTGATTTCAAATCAATTTTTAACTGTACCGTAATGGCCTCTAAAGATGGACACTGTCGAGAAGCCGATTCCTGGTCGAATTCTCAAGTCTATTGCCTTAAAATTTCTTAATAATTTCCCCATATAGTATAGTTATCTCAAGAGTGATCGATTCTGAGAATAACCCTATAGACACGTCAATAAAATGCCTGATTCATTCAGTAGAAGACAGGGTTGAAAATTTGGGATGTCACACCTTGCAACCTTTAATTTCCAGTACTAGCATTTTGAATTTCTTTACTTTTCATCGCTAATCCAAAGTACAAAACGTTGGGATGATTATTTTTCATGTACTTTGACCCTCATTTATTCATTTTATCATCTCCGAGCTTGTATTTGTTGAGGAAATTTTATTATTAAATAGTAATAGTTATATATCTTTGATATTTTGATACATGATGATGACTACTGTCCTTAAAGTATTCTTTGCTCCAAAAGCCATAGAGAAAAGAGTTTAACAATTACTTAATTTCTCTTTTGGCCCATTAATAACCTAAATATGATTTTTCATTATCAAGCAATTACTGTCAATTTTTTAGGATTTTCTCTTATTTAAATGGAAACTAAGTTGTACACGATGCATGTAATGCTGCTTAATCTAATTCGCAATGACATGTAAAATATTATCAACTCTAACATGTCATGGTATTCAACTACATGACCTAACTCTAATGACGGGAATTTATGCACCTAAATTTATATGACATGCACATGTTACATTATATTTTTCATTAACATTTTTAAATAGAAAATAATGAAAATAAATAATCTAGATTAAGAAATTATTTAGTTCAACTTAAGATTAAATCAGACCAAATCCTAATTTAAATTCAAAAATTATTTTATTTAGATAAGGATAGATTTTATATGCAATCTATCTAGAAAACCTATCCAAACTATATCCTAGTTGACTTTTTTTAGGTTCATTTAAACATGCAATCTAATTTAAACATGCAACATTACCTAAAAATCTATCCACCTCTTATTCACTGTTTATTCTGATTCTATCTTTTTCTTTTATATTTTCAAATAAGAAACAAATCAATTCAAATCAGACAAATCAAACAAAGATAAGAATCATCAAAGCACTTCCAATCTATTCGAATTTGGCAATAAGTTGTTGACACCTAAATTTTGGCGGCCAGTTTAATCATTTATTGCACTAAAAATTATGGGGTAATTTTATCCCTGAAAAAATATTAATTGCATAGCATATAGATTTAGGTGCATTTATTTTAATTTCCATTTTTTTGCATTTATTTACAATGGGCCGGTGACAAATGGGTTCAAATTGATGGTTCAGAACTTTAATTTGATGAGTTGGGCTAAGCCCATGAAGAGAGCAAATCGGCCCAAGCTCGTATCCTCAAGGAGATTTTACGAATTTATCATTGTGAGAATTCAAAAGCAAATATTGCATTTGGGAAAGAAATTTTGCTGGATATAGATTTGGAAAAAATTAAAACCCTAATTCATGGCCTATAAATAGGTTAAATGCATAGGCTTTTTGGGGGGCCACATAATAGAAATACACAGCTACATTGGGGATTTCTCTCAGTTTCGAGGTCAAGAAAAATTCAGTATGAAAAATAGAGAAGAAAAGCTTTGGGTTTCTCCGTTCGTTCCTTTGTAAAAAACAAAAGAGAAAAGCTTTTTGGGGAAAAGGAGAAAAGTCAAGCAAGCTTCTACAAAAAAGAGAAGTGTAGCAGAGAAAAATAGAAAAAAGATTAAGAAAAGAAGAGGAATAGTCTTCTTCTTTAGCGAGCTCGCTTCTGCCTACTGCTGGAGCCATCCCCTCCTACCTAAGCTGCCAAACCCCCTTGCCGATCGCTGCCCACCAGCCGAAGCCCGATTTCCTTCGCCGACACTTGCTGTAGCCACGCCTCACCTGAAGCCTATATAGACCCACGACCAAAATCAAGCTCGAGTCGATCGCCGCACCTCCAAAGACTGCAACTTGCAGATCCCTCGCTCGCCGTCTCCGAGCACCACCATTGCTGCTCCCACTTCATCTGACCCGCAGCCGAGCCTCTGGCACCGACACCAACAGCCGCTAGCCTGTCCGTTTGCATCCCCTATCCTTGCTGCGCTCCACCTACAATCAGTTTGTAGTTGCTGCTCTTATCCACCTTGTCTGTTACGACTGCTCGATGCCCGTCCACCTCGCCTGTGCCCCACCGTCGAGACCCACTACTACTAAGTTTTCCTACCACAATTGCCGACGCCAGCAGCTCAAGATCTTGCAACTTGCCTACTGCTCCGCCTCTGCTCCATCGCACCAGCAGATCTTCTCCGCCAACCTCCAAGCAACAACGTCACCTCTGCTTCACTTCTACTCCGCTTGCAACAAGCTATTGCTCTTGGTCCAAGCCACTGCTTCGCCTACCGCCCCCTCTCGCCGCCACCGGTCTCCTCGCCGGAGCTTCCCCTTGCCAGACCTCCAACCAGCTGCCCTTGGCTAAGCACCCACGAGTTGCCAAGCCCTAGAGAGAAAAACAAAAAGAAAAAAAAGGAAAATCAAATTAGGTAGTTTTTTATTTACTTTATTTTATTTTATTTTTATTTATTGTTTATTATTATTTATTTTTTTAGCAAAATTAATCTTTAATGTATGATTGAGATTCGACATGAAATAGCCTCTCGAATTGGGGATTGTTAGTTTGATTTTCGCGCCTGAAATCCGACTCGCAATCACTTGCAAAATCGTTAATCTGATCTCACGCTCGAGATTCGATTCGCGATTTAGTTTAAAATTGGTCAACCCGATCTCATGCACGAGATATGGTTCCTCAATTTTTGGATATCAATCTTATCTTATTGGATGTGTTGTGTCGTTTGAGTCGACTTTGTTTTCGTAAAAAATATTTGAATTAGGATTAAGTTCGTTTTAGAATATTCCTCGTCTTAGGGTTATCTTGCATATTTAGAATAAGAGTTTTATTTTGGATTTTTTTTTGAAAAAATGCATTCATTTAGGTTGTTAGTTTTTTTTTTAATTGCACGTTTAATTATTTGGCAATTTTAATTTGGAATTTCATAAAAAGAGAAAGAAAAATACTAGAATTAAGGCATTATGTGCACGCCATTGCATATTAGGATAAGATCGCATGTTTAATTTTTTTAATTAATTATAAGTTTAGATAATTTCTCCTAGATAGGTTGCATTTTAGGATTTCTTGGTTAAGATAATGTTCTAGTTTAAATTAGGATTTGGATTGACCTAATTCCTAATACAAATTTGATGATATCTCAACCTGCATAGATAATTTTCGCACTTTTCTAATTTCGAATTTCATGGAAAATACCAAAAAATTGTCTTAAAATAAATCAATTTCATTCTCTAGGATAAACTGCATTTTATTTATGTCATGTAGTTTAGGTCATATCACCATGTCATATCATTTCATGTTAGATTAGTAGCATACATTGCATAAAGCATGATTCTCATTAAATGAGTGAATAAAAAAAAAGAAATTATGTGTTAATTAGAAATCATATCTAGGACTGTCGATGTGAATTCTGATTTAATATTGCAAATGCTTTCGTTGCTATGAAGTAAGTCTTGCAATTTATTCACTGCTTTATCTAGGTGTTAAATTGGTGGTTTGTGCACTCGTATGATCACTTCACATGTTAGAGAAGTAGATTAAAATCAATTCAAGCTGTCTGCAAAATAATTTTTTTCAAAATAAAATAGAAAGGTATTGAAAGAGCGTTAGAGAAATCTAACGTAATTAAGTCCCTGAACTCACAATCTCTGGTTCACAAAAGTAAAGTATATCTCCCGTTACTTTACTTGGGTTTCTAATCGACCCACCAAAAATATATTAGTGCCGACTCCTAATTGAAAAATCATTTGCATGTTAAGAACTTGAACCTAAGTCACGAATTGGTATGGGCTTAGGAAAGCCTAAGTTAAGTCTAGGCTTAGCAATTCATTAGCCAAACCCTAGGTTGTGCACTCGAAAATTTGGTCGTGATAGCTTAGCAACTCCATTAGGGACTTGAGTTAAAACTCTTTGTGAACTTTGGCCAATTTTTCTTTTCTTTTGAAAATTTTTTTGTTTGGTAGCAAGGATTCTAGGTACGTCCCTAACATTTAAGGTGTTAAATATTCTTGTAGGATGGGAGGTATAAGGGGAAGTGTTTGCTAACCTTTGTTTTGTAGGGAGGTGTGGGAATGTAAGGTTTATTTTCATGTTGAAGTGTTGCTTGATATAAACTGTTGTGCATACCCTGCATTGAGCACTACACTATTGCACACACAATATGCTGCCGGACCTAGGCCTCATAGGATCATCTAGGATGGTATTGAGATGGATACCACTTCGACCGCATGCTCGTGGTATGAGTCGCCCATCTCAATCCCGAAATTTCTTTTTTGGTGTCAAGAGTACTCACCTCGGTCCTCATGCCCGCGACCCAGGTCGGCTCTTTGACCAAGCCGAAGTCATGAGGACCCAACCTAGTCCGCACGCCCGCAGCTAGTCCGATCATCCTTGTGGCATCACGTCTCATGTGCATGTTTATGTGGTTGCTATCGATTCTCCTTGGTGAAGTAAGTCTTCTATCCCTATACTATGCAATTTACTTACCTTGTCATACTTTTGGTTCGTCCATGACAATCTAGGTCAATCATTGATATAATTCCTTTGTCAATTAGAAATGAAATGAGGAAATTGCCATGCAATAAATCATTTAAAAAAAAAACTTCGGAGAATTTATTCTCTATTCATGTCTTTATTGTTCTTATTAGAGTTCAAGCTTTTGCTTTTCCTAGTTCATGTTTAGGAATTCGATATCCTCATTTTCCAGTCCATGCTAGGGTGTCCCATGTCTTTGTTTTCCTAGTCCATTTTTAGGAAATTCTCTTCATGTGTGGACTTTTCGTGACAATATATATATATATATATATATTTTCCCAAAGCTTGTAGTAGATTAAACCTATTTGTTTGTCTGACTCATTTACTTCTTGTCTTAAAGCATAATTCTATAACTTGTTATGACAAGAGACATTTGAAAATAGTGATCAACAGACTTAGAGCGCAATTGCAATGAAAAAAAACAAATCTATTTTCCTTGTGCATTGATGAGATAATTGGGGCAAGTAAAAGAGGACCATCATTCTCCAGTGAAAGATCCTGGGGGCAAGTTTGCTCCAAATTATAGTGGCCCATATGTGGTGCAGAAGGTACTTCCTGGAGGTGTCTTGATCTTAATAGAAATGGATGGTCGTGAGTTTTCTGCTCCAATTAATTTCGATGTTATCAAAAGTATTACCCATGAAAGAATTTGCCATGTCATGTGTGTGCGCCTGCTACCGCTGTCGACGCCGCCTAGCCTTGTCGTTGATTGTGCCGTGCCCGAAGTCCTCAAGTTACCGTGTTGCTTGCTGTGGTTGCTCGGACTTAAGGCAAGTGGAGTCCATTGATCTACATTATGCTTGATGTGGTTACATGTGAAGTGTGATAGATCTTGGAAATGCTTGAATCTTGATGCTGGATGTTGGAATTTCGAAAGGATAGAAGTAGTTCTTTAGGCTAGCAAACTGTTTCATGGAAAAACAGTTTGACCTTTCGCGACTCCGTGAATTTTATGCAATTATCTAGTTGAAATTTTACTTTGTGTCCTTGATGAAAGTTGTAGATGACATCTTGAGGAGTAACATACTAAAATTTGAGAAGAAACAGACAAGTATTAGTCGGTGAAATGATTTTTCTTTGAAGATATTAAATCTAGAAACTGTTACAAAGGGCTAAGGAGAATTATAGTGATTATAGCTCTTGATCTATAATGAATCCGACTTCGAGTTCTGCATGAAACTTTTACCTCTAGGTTTTATCTATAACATATCAAAATTTCAGAATTTTCTGAGTTTATTTAGGGGTTATATCGAATTTATTATTAAAACTGTGCAATAGTGATATTTGAAGTCTTATGGCTGTGATGCTTGGAACATTGCTATTTATACGAAAATTTTTTGTATCTTGGTGTTTTTTTTTTCTTTGTAAAACTCCTTCCCCTAGATCTTGTTTATAACATGTTAAACTCTTAGAATTTATTAAGATCATTTACTAATTTTTCCAGAATTTCAATTAGTGGAGTGTATTATGTTTTGTTTGGAAACTGTTTTATCTCAACAACAATTGAATTGCTCTATGAGTCGTGATGCCTTGGATCATCGTATATACAACAGATGCGGTGACATTTAGCATATCATATGACATCTAAAATGAAATTGATGAGGTTTTGTAAACTCATTGAAACTTATGATCGTATTGCATTAAATGTTATTTTCAAAGTAAGACATATATGTATATATTGTGATGTGGATGATACTATCGGATGGCTGAGTCAATGATGCCTCGAGAGTGTCGAGATGCCCGAAGGTGTGTGCCGGATGTCCTCGGGAGTTTCAAGATGCCCAGAGGTGTGTGCCGGGTTGGGTACGAGAGCCCGAAGGGACACAAATACTGGTCCCCAGGGAAAATGAGATCCTTTTGAATATCAAAGTGGAAAAAAATGAAACATTCGCACGTGTGTGCATATGGTAGGGTACATAAATTGCCTATGAAATTGAGTTGGTACTATTTGGCATTGAAAATGTGGTCACTAAGGCATTGAATGGATCTTATGGAAATATATGCATGATTTCATAGATTATGTGTGCATCTCGCATGGAATCTTGGTTGTCTTGCTTGTTGCATAGTGTAGTTTGATGGATCTTTTACTGCTGAGTGGTTGTACTCACCCTTTTTTGGGGACTAACATTTCAGACTAGGAGATATGTCTCTATCGTCAGTCACCCCCGATACTTTCTACGGTATACCGACCGATGTCAAATGCAAGTGTACGGAGCATCATCACCCCGGGATACGGGGGTTAGTTTTTGTTCGTGTGCAGGTTCTGGTCTTGTACGACGTCGGATCACCCGCCAGCCCTGTCATTCAGGAGTTTTTGTTCGTGCATATCCGACGCGGTGGGATTATGCTGGGGATGCTACCACCACCACTAGCTGACGAACCAGGCTGGGTGTGACTGAGTGCAATGGATGGAAGATGAAGTTTTTTTTTTTTTTTGGATAGCCGACACTGAATGATGGACCAAAGTATATGGCTGTTGTGGAGTTGGGTACTTTTGGTTATAGCCGAGCTTAGAAAGCCTTGGCCTTTTGTTGTACCAACTCATGATGTCCATCAAGTTATGTAAATAAAAGTGTTCGGCTCTAACTTATATATAAAATGTATAGTTGGTGTGTATTGCATTATTTTGTTGAGTATGGGATAGGGAGATTTGTATATGCTTCTGCTATATGGATTGCGCTGGGATCGATCTAAATGATGTAAACCCCCAAGACTTATGGACCCATTATAATCATATAGTTTCAGAGTGAAATATTATCAAGTCAAGTGAAAGATAAGTGAACTGTGGCAACCCTAACGGATCGGGGGCCGTTTCGGGTGTGCCACATTTGGGGTGCCACAGAATAGAAATACACTGCCACATTGGGGGTTTCTCTTGGTTTCGAGGTCAAGAAAAAATTCAATATGAAAAGTAGAGAAGAAAAGCTTTGGGTTTCTCCGTTCGTTCCTTTGAAAAAAACAAAAGAGAAAAGCTTTTTGGGGAAAAGGAGAAAAGTCAAGGAAGCTTCTATAGAAAAGACAAGTGCAGCAGAGAAAAATAGAAAAAATAAAAAGAAAAGAAGAGGAATAGTCTTCTTCTTCAGCGAACTCGCTTTCTGCCTACTGCCGGAGCCATCCCCTGCTGCCTAAGCCGCCGAACCGCCGCCCACCAACCGAAGCCCGATCTCCTTCGCTGATGCCTACTGTAGCCACGCTTCGCCTAAAGCCCGCACAAACCCACAACCAGAATCGAGCTCAAGCCAATCGCCGCACCTCCGAAGCCCATGACTTGCATATCCCTCGCTCGTCGTCTCTAAGAACCACCTCTACTGCTTTCACTTCGTCTGACCCGCAGCCGAGCCTCCGGCACCGACACCAGCAGCCACTAGCCCATCCATCCATGTCCCCTGTCCTCGCTGCGCTCCGCTTACAATCCATTTGTAGTCACTGTTCCTATCCACCTTGTCTGCTGCGACTGCTTAGCGCCCATCTGCTTTGCCTACTACGCCACCAGTGAGACCCTTTACTGCTGAGTTTTCCTGCCATAATTGCAAATGCCAACAGCTTGAGATCTCGCGACCTACTTGCTGCTCCGCCTCTGCTCCATCGCACTAGTAGATCTTCACCGCCGGCCTTCGAGCAGCAATGCCGCCTCTGCTTCGCTTCTGCTCTGCCTATAACAAGCTACTACTCTTGGTCTAAGCTGCTGCTTCGCTTACTGCCCCTTCTCGCTACCGCTGGTCTCCTCACCGAAGCTTCCCCTTGCCGGGCCTCCGACCAGCTGCCCTTGGCTAAGCACCCACGAGCTGCCAAGCCCTAGAGAGAAAAAAAAAAAAAAAAAAAGGAAAATCAAATTAGGTATTTTTTTTATTTACTTTATTTTATTTTATTTTATTTATTTATTTATTTTTTTAGCAAAATCATTCCTTAATGTATGATTGAGATTCTCGACATGAAATAGCCTTTCAAATTGGGGATTGTCAATCCAATTTTCGCGCCCGAAATCTGACTCGCAAGTGTTTGCAAAATCGTCAATCCAATCTTACGCCCAAGATTCAATTCTCGATTTAGTTTAAAATTGGCCAGCCCGATCTCATGCGCGAGATATGGTTCTTCAATTTTTGAATATCAATCTTATCTTGTTGGATGTGCCGTGTCATTTGAGTCGACTTTGTTTTCATAAAAAATATTTGAATTAGGATTAGGTTTGTTTTAGAATATTCCTCGTCTTAGGGTTATCTTGCATATTTAGAATAGGAGTTTTATTTTTTTTGAAAAAATGCATTCATTTAGGTTGTTAGTTTTTTTGAATTGCACGTTTAATTATTTGGCAATTTTAATTTGGAACTTCTTAAAAAGAAAAAGAAAAAGAAACTAGAATTAGAGCATTCTGTGCACATCATTGCATATTAGGATAAGATCGCATGTTTAATTTTTTAATTAATTATAGGTTTAGATAATTTCTCCTAGATAGGTTGCATTTTAGGATTTCTTGGTTAAGATAATGTTCTAGTTTAAATTAGGATTTGGATTGACCTAATTCCTAATACAAATTTGATGATATCTCAACCTGCATAGATAATTTTCGCATTTTTTAATTTCGAATTTCATGGAAAATACCAAAAAATTGTCATTGAATAAATCAATTTCATTCTCTAGGATAGAGTGCATTTTATTTATGTCATGTACTTTAGATCATATTGCCATGTCATATGATTTCATGTTAGATTAGTAGCATGCATTGCTTAAAGCATGATTCAAAAATATGCACACGTGGATTATGCAAATCATATCTTAAGCATGAGATCGGACTATTGACCATACACACGTGGATTATGAAATTTTCCCAATTTAAAGGACACCCCTAATTTTAAAAATATGCACATTAGATAATAATTATTCAAAAGAGGCGATGTAATATATTGAAATTGATTTCCGATCAGAAAATTACCTAATTTGAAAGATTGCTTCTAAATTTGAATTGACAAGGATGGCTCGTGGATGGTGACCGGCAATGGTGGTACCCGGATGATGGCGGGCCGCAGCAAAGGGTGGTATGGGCTTGGGGAGGTAAGGGGGCGACTCATAACGGGATGTTCCACGGTAAGGGTATGTCAATGATGGTGGTTGGTAGGGACTCAGAAAGGGCGGCTGCGATAGTGAGTTTGTCGCCGAGGATGGTGGTGCATGATAGGGGGTGCTCGGCCAAAGGACCTGCAAATAGGAAACCAACAGGGAGGTTGGTCAGTGCAAGGAAACAGAGCTGCATGTCATTTTCAATGTAGGGCTTGTCCGTGGATTAGAAGAGCAACACCGTTGTGGAACGATGTTGGTGTAGGCGTGGATTCCTGTTAAGGCTCGGCGGTGCAGATTAAGGCTGCGTTTGGTTCAACATTTGCAATGGGCTTTAAGTCCAATGCAAATGCTAAAAGCCCAAAGCTACTTGAGGAAATGCAATTGTGTTTGGTAAAAAAAAATTGTGGACTTTGAGTTGAATGTGCGTTTGGTAAAAAAAACTTTCGCAATGGGCTTTGATGGGTATACATACATACATATATATATTTCTTTTTTCTTTTTTGAAAATTGAACTAAAACCTTCGCCAGACTGACGAAGGGCTACGATCACCGATGAGCCAGATCTAGTGCCGGCGATCGTCGGCGAGCCGGATCTGGCACTAGCGGCCGTCGACTAAGGCCGCCCAAGGTCGGGCGACCTTCGACGAGGGTCGCGCGACCCATTAGAGGGCCGCTAGAGGTTGCCCAACCTCAAGCGGTCCTCGGCGAGGGTCGCGCGACCTAGCCGAGGGCCACCGGAGGTCGTTCGACCCAAGGGCCGCGCGACCCAAGCGATCGTCGCTTGGTCTCGCGGCCACAGGCGGCCCTTGCCTGGGTCTTGCAAGGGTCGCACAACTCCGGCCGCCGTCGCACAACCCAAGCGAGGGCTGCCTACAACCACAAGACCCAGTCGGTGGTCACCTGGGTTGAGCGACCCTCGCCGACGGTTGCCCGAGGTCGGGCGACTTCCGGCGGCCCTTGGCTGGGTCGCGCAACCATCATCAAGGGTCGCCCGAGGACGGGCGACCTCTGGCGGCCCTCGGTTGGTTGCCCAAGGTCGAGTGACCTCTGCCGACAGCGCCAGATCTGGCTTGCCAGTAGCCATAGCCCTTCGTCGGTCCGACAAAGGGTTGCCTCCTTTTTTAATTAAAAAAAAATAAACAGGGGCAAAATCAGAAATATGAAAAATTAGTGAGGGTAGTTTTGGAAGGGAAAAAATAATTTCAGCATTTTTAAGACAAGTTGAAAGCTGAAAGTAAGCTTCAAAGTTGAATGAAACGGTCTAGCATTTCCTAAAGGGGCTTTCACGCGTGAAAGCCCATTGGAAATGCTGAACCAAACATACCCTAAGACTGCAGGATCGTTATGGTGGCTCGAGAAGGGCAATGACGTCACATGGCAAGGCAAAATCTCAGCTGGAGCTCAAATTAGGCCAGACAAGGCCCCCTCTCCTTGTGATTTTCGGCTAGCATGCCCTTTAATGGGCTGGCTGAATTTTGTCCCCTTGTGGCCTTAATGATCATAGGCTTGATCCCTCTTGAGGCCTATTCTTATTAAACTTTAACTTTAACGAGCTAAACCAACTCAATTAAAGTTACAAAAATCTGATTGATGGGCAAAAATTTTGGCTGCCCCTTCCCGTACGCTAGCCGAATTTTACCTCCAGTGTGGGCCAAGTCCGCATGGTTAATTTAGGCTCGATCAGCACTGGTGGCTCAATGCAAATGCAGTTAGTGAATTAAACTACATGATGAATGCAACTAAAAATTATATGCTATGCAACTTAATATTATTACTTTTTTTATGGGCTGAAGATTAGTCCTTAGTTTTTTATACAATTATTCTAGATGGTAATTTAGGTGTCAAAAAGAATATCAGAGAAGTATATAGATATATTACATCTCAATTCAAAATACAAGTAAATGATACATTTTCGCAAATATAGAAACAACAATTACACGATTTTCTAGAGGGGGAAAAACTTTGTAAATATCTCATACAATTTTCCATTTACATAAGTCAATATGATTAACTGCATAATTAGAGATGATTCTTATAAGATAAATTTTTAAGATCTTTATATTTGAAAAATAGACGTCATCAGGTATGTAAAAGAAAATTAAGGACCCGTTACTTTAAATTTAAAATTATTCATCTATATGATTAAATGAATCATTAGAGATCATTTACATTATCTGTAATGCCTTGTGGGTCCTTACGATCTTCTCTAATCCTAGGTTAGTGGCAGCATATGAAAATTGATTTTTGAGTTTTTATAACAAAGGAGTAGCCTGCTGATTAGACCCAGAATTCTAGATAGTTTTACGAAAGATGTTCCTATCGAGGTGCGCGTATGAAGGTGACTGGTCCATTTGCGAAAAAAAACACAAATCTTGAGGGTTCGGTTATGTGTGGAGAAGGGTTAGCACTCCATGACGCTTTGAAATTTATTTCTCATTAATTTCCCGAAATAAGACCGTGAGTCTATTTTTGTTGAGACGTAATCAGGCAAATGGTTAGGATCACTTTATGTTTATGAATATGACGTGTCATGTGACCAATATGATGTCTCATGATGACGTCATGGAAAAATATGATATGTATGCATATGTCCTTATATGATTTGTATGCGTGTATAGATGGCTATATGCTTTGGTTGTCTATTTGATCAAACACATATGCATGTTTTGAAAATGAGGAAGCCATTCTATTACTAGGCTTGTTCGGGGGTGCCTAAACCATTCTTGAGGACCCACGTGATCCCTTTCAGCCTTATTTTTTATAATACAGGGCTAAAATATTTATTTAAAATATTTATGATCTGAAAGTAATTTTATTTGGTAATTTGAGCATAGATTGGTAGAGAGATAAGCAATCAGGGTTCTAGGCTCGTTCACAGGGGGATCGGGTAGGCTCTTGGAAAAAAAAAATTGGGGTGACCATTATCGGTTTGGATCCTTAGCTTTTTTTTTTTATACTTTTCTTTTTACTCATTTTTACCTTTTTAAATGAGAGAGAGATTTGTTGGAGATGTGTATCTAACCTGGAAAGTCTAGGAAATCATACTTTAATCATTATGCCATAAATTTTTATATGCAATATCTTCCTATATTATTCTATTGCATTAGTTGATTTGATTGTAATCTCACCTTTCATAAAATCTGCACGTCTATCTTTATTTGACTCAGATCACATTTTTTTTTTTATCTAATTGATTTATACCTTTTAAACATTAAATTATCTCATGTCATTTTTTTCTCTGAATCAATACATGTGATATGGCTAACACTCGTTTGACAAACTTGTGTGAATTTTTATTTTTATTTTGTCAAACTAATCACCTATTGTGACATCCTGAAATTCGACCCCATCTCGAATATATGAAATGGGCATTTTGTCGACGCACCTATGGTCTTTTTTCTCTAAGTTGGCCACTCATGAGTTAACTGATCTATCAGGTGAAGCCATTAAGGGATATAAACATGACAGACTTGAGAATTTGATCAAAAATTGATCGCTCGACCGTAATAATCGGCAAGGGTTAATACAACACCATTATAATCGATTAGTGGTCGGATATATGTCAGTTCGACGGAAACATGCAATTGAATTGTGGGTGATTTCCGCATGATTGCAAAATTCGCGTCGAACGACACTGACCCAGTTTTCTATTGATTTTGTACTCGGTACTCGTAATTGAAACTTTGAGATTTTTACGACAATCAAGAGTCGCCGACAAGTCAAAGATGCACAACGTGGATCGAAAATTATCGACCACGGGTCAAACACGCTTAAATCCCTAAAAGCTACCCAGTAGGTTAGGTTGTACTAAAATTGCGTTCAATCAATTTTAAACACGAAATTGAATTCGTTTCCAGGAATCGAATATTCGAGCGTGTCACGATTCTCATCTTTCAAAGAAATTCCGTTGAGTTCGGGATTTTTGCGAAAAATCAAATTCAGCACAAATGAAAAACAAGAAGAAATTCGTATGGGCTGCTCCCATGGATAATTTGGCTACCAAAATACCTTGTTTGTGAGGAATTTGGAAGAAAAATTGCCATTGGAGGATGCCTTGACAAAGATGGGCTGAAGACTTTATGGCAAAACACTCAAGTGCATGGGATATTTCCCTTGGCTTCCAATTGGCCCTCACCTTGACTTGCAATCTCCTTCCTTTCCCTCTCTCCTCCCTCCTTGAATGTGTGCATCCCCTTCTGCTCAGCCGAACTTCTGCTTCAGTTCCTTCTTCCTTATTTCTTCTTCTTCTTCCATTAATGTTGCTACCACTCACCTCACCAAACCCTTTCTCCAGCCAGTCGAGTCACCGCCCAACACCACCGTCCCACAGCCCCAACGCCACCTTGTCTAGCAACCCTCATGTACACAACACCGCCATCCAACTCGTCCCAGCTCCAGTTGCAACCCCCGTCCGTCCGAGCTACGCCGCTCATCCAATAGCCTCGGCTCAGCTGCCACCAGCTTCGCTTGGCAGTCCACCTAGCCACACCACCCCGAGCCTAGCAGCGCCACCTCAGCCAGCCCGCTCGACCACTTGCAACCCCTCAATCCAGCAGCTCACAAAATTGGTTTTCCCCCTTAGCCGTGAGCCTTGTGGGCTGTTTTCAGCCCCGGTCAGTCCTCCATTGGTGATCTGGTAGTTATGGGATCTCACCACTGTCGCGCCACCATCGCCGTGAACCCGTCGCCGTCTTAATCCGGTGAGTTAATGCCCTAATATCATATTATGAAGTTAATTACACTTAGTAGGTTAATTAGTGTTAATTAAGATTAGTGTAATCCTAGTTAGTGTAACTAGTAGTTAGAATGGTTAGTTACCTAGGCTAGTTTGGTTAGAGGTTAGTTTAGTTAGGTTACTACACTAGGTTAGTTAGTTAACTATGGTTGTTAGTTAACCATTGTTAGTTTAATTAAATTAAATTTATTTTATTTAATTGCAATTTATTTAATTAATTATAATTAGCGTAAATTGTGACAGGATAGCCATTTATCAGAATTTTACGTTGATTGTCGTGGTTGAATTTATATGTAAAATTGATTGCTTAATTGTGCAATTGAGTGATTGGTTGTCGATATGGATTATTATAGCAAAAATTGATTTTATGGTATTTAAATAGAAAAATACCGGGTGTTGGTTTTTTACGCCAAAAATATTTTATGTACTATATAAAATAGTGGAATTTTGAAATGAGAGCGTACCACGTTTATTGGCTCGATTTAAATATGTGACCACGCACAATTATTTTACCAGGATTTTTTAATATTAAGAAAATTGGCCAAGTCCATTATTTGAAATGGAAGTATTTGAGTGCAAAGCACGGGGTTCTTGGCCAAGTATGGATGTGCATGTGATCATTATCGGAACCCGTCACCCGATGAAAGTCGGGGAGGCGATGCCTGATTATGTTGATCGTCGTGGTTGAATTTATATGTGAAATTGATTGCTTAATTGTGCAATTGAGTGCTTGGTTATCGATATGGATTATTATAGCAAAAATTGATTTTATGGTATTTAAATAGAAAAATACCAGGTGTCAGTTTTATGCCAAAAATATTTTATGTACTATATAAAATAGTGGAATTTTGAAATGAGAGCATACCACATTTATTGACTCAATTTAAATGTGTGACCACGCACAATTATTTTACCGGGATTTTTTAATACGAAGAAAATTGGCCAAGTCCATTATTTGAAATAGAAGTATTTGAGTGCAAAGCACAGGGTTCTTGGCCAAGTATGGATGTGCATGTCATCATTATCGGAATCCATCACCCGATGAAAGTCAGGGAGGCGATGCCTAATTAAGTTCGGATGCCCCATGTCAACGGATGCCGGTCGCAGAGGAGGCTGAACCGATGCTCTTGTGTGGAATGCCATCTAGATGTAAACGTTGCCATACCTAATGGAGTAGGACGACGCCCAGTTATGCCGAATGACCGCCGATTGTGGAGTTGGCCGTGGCTGATGAGTTGTAAATAACTAGGACACACCTGAGTGATTGAGATAGCCGTGCGTAATTATGGGGCAAAATTGTGTGGCACGGAATGGGACATATCATAACGGTTTTACTTTATAATTGGGACTCATGTGATTGTTTGAAAGATAAATTGAGGTGTTCCAGTTATTAAACACATTTGCTGTATGCATAAGATATATGTGGGATAATAATGTGCAAGGAGGTGCTAAGGCGAGGTAAGTTTGTTTGTGACGCCTATTTAAGATCGCCTTTGAGTGAATTTGCGTCCTAACCGGGGTTTAGGGTTTTGACTCGCTAAGATTTTATCTCACCCCGTCGTGGTTAATCCTTTTTTAGGTCTTTAGATGGAGATTCATCATGTCCGTTTTGGGTAACCATGGGAGATGGAGTCCGAGTCTACCTTTTTCCCCATTCTTGGGACCACTTGGAACCGTGAGCTCGTGGTGACCACTATTTGGGTCAATGAGAGCCTATCTCACTTGGTACCTCATCACTTCAGAGCGTGGTTCCTTAACGAGCCTAACGGGGCTTGGGAGGGTCCCTTATAGGGTTTTGACGGACCACCTGTTGGGATAAAGGATGGGGAGGTAGGACACCCCATGGACATCAACATCCCGGATAGTGTCATGGAGGATCCGGAGCCAGAGTTGGTGGGATCTGGGGCTTAGGTTGCCTATGACTTTCTTTTTGAGTTAGACCTTTTGTATATAACTCTGTAGGGCTAACTTGGGGTGTATATAAAGTATGGTTTGTGATAATTGGCTATCCTGCTTTTACTATCCCATGTCTTTGTTTGTTAGTTGGGTAATTATTAGTCCGCTTCTGCATGTGCCTAAAACGAATGGATCGGCGATGTGTCCTGGGTACATCGCAATTTTAGTAAACCACCAAGGAATCTGTGCATGCCCGTGGTTCGAGGCGTGACATGCCCGCCTGAAGTGGTATCAAAGCTAGTCAGTGTTTGGAGTGATAAGGGGCGATGGGTCTTGGGATAGTTAGTAGGAAAGGTTTTTTCCTTATGCTGACGCCTGTGATTGATTGATTGATTGATTGTTTTATGTGGGTCGCTCAGTTTTCTAATTCTGTGTTAGAATTGGGGAAGCAGATTCTATAAAGATCCTGCAGTATGAGTGATCATGAGTAGTTGCGTTTATGTCTCGGGGTAGGACGCCGACTAGGGTCGGTGCCTAAGGTAGAGCACCGGCTCAGGCCAGCGCGAGAGAAAGAATACTGCCGCAGGCCGGTACTGGTGTAGCAGCACTCGGTGATCCTAGAATAGATGGGATCATCCAAGCGCTTGAGACCCTAGGAAACTTGGTGGGTTAACAGGCCTAGAATCAAGCTACCGCCGCCACCGCCACCACTACTGCCACCAATGCCGTTGCTGCTGTTGCAGCCGCACCTGTTGAAGTCCCACCTGGGAATGTGATTGGGGAGCAACTGATGCACAAGTTAGTAGAACAATTTCTAAAGCTAAATTCGTCAAGATTCTCCGGAGCAGGCGATCCTGAGGCTATAACCCTCTAAATTAGAGAGTTAGAAAATGTCTTCGCACTGCTAAGGTGTTCTGAGGAAGACAAGGTAGTCTTGCAGTCTACCAGTTGTAGGGGAATGCAAGCATGTGGTGGAAAGCCACCAGGGGGAGAGTGTTTCCCAAGGGCACGGTTTTGGTGTGGAATGCCTTCGTGGAAGTTTTCAATGGGAAGTATTTTTCTGATTGTGCTAGAGAGCAGAAGATGGCAAAATTTCAGCGTCTTTGTCAGGGTCTAATGTTAGTGGATTAGTACAAGGCGAAGTTCGCCGAGCTGTCGAAGTACGCACCTAGACCGATTGAGGATCCAGTGGACAAAGCAAGGAGATTCAGAGACAGATTGAGACCGGAGATCAAGGATCCTCTAGTGTTGTTGAATCTGAAGGATTACAACGATTTGTATGAGAGGGCACAGTTGATCGAGAGGAACTTGAATGAGCGAGCCACCGCATCTAGGTCACGGTTCGGGTCCAGCAGAGATGGTAATCAACCCGAAAAGAAGCCAATGTCAGGAGGAAGATATTCCATTCCACCCAACAGGAAGGGTGAGATTGGAAAGTCGACACCCAACCCGAACGACATGTGTCGTTTCTGTAGAAGATGACATGGATCAGCCCCTGTGTTTCACAAGGACGGGAGCTTGCTTTGGTTGTGGCCAGCATGGCCACCAGATCATTGATTGTCCACACAGACCTATGGGACTACAATTGCCGCTACCGCAGATGGGACAGAACAGAGGGAATGCACCATAGAACGCACCGCAAGGCGGATTAAATAGGCCTCCAGTGCAAGGAAGGGTGTATGTTGTCACCCAACAGGAGGCGGAGGACTCACCAGACGTGGTCACATGTACAGTCTCGCTGAACAACCATGCTGCTTATGCTTTTTTTGACCCTGGAGCTACGCATTCATTTATTGCTGAGTAGTACGTTAAGTTGGTAGGGTTGAGTCCAGAACCATTTGGGCCAATCATTAGCATATCTACCCCATTAAAGGATAAAGTGTTGTCTACAATAGGGTGTCCCGGTTTCAAGTTAGGTATTTGGTGAGTGAGAGAAAAAAATAGACTTGATTGTGCTGGCCATGTATGACTTTGATGTAAACATTGGCATGGATTGGCTCACCAAGCAACGAGCTACTGTAGACTATTATCGTAAATCGATTTAGTTTAACCCATTAGCAGGTGAAAGTTTCGAGTTTTTTGGAAGTCGAGGAAGACCCTCGATTACCTTAATCTCGTTGCATGAGGCAACGCGGTTACTAGATGTGGGTTGCCAAGGTTATTTGGCAACTGTTGTGGCGACAGTTAAGGAGCCGAAGATGGAGGACATCGCCATAGTGCGGGAGTTTTCTAATGTGTTTCCTAAAGAATTACCCCTAGAAAGGGTGATCAAGTTCGTGATTGAGTTGGCCCATGGGACGGAGCCAATCTCTAAGGATCCTTATCGACTGTCGTTGTCAGAGCTAAAGGAATTGAAGCTACAAATGCAGGAGTTGTTAGACAAAGGATTTATACGTCCTAGTGCATCACCTTGAGGAGCACCAATTCTGTTCGTAAGGAAGAAGGATGGTTTGTTGCGTCTTTGCATTGACTATCGGCAACTCAATCAAGTGATGATCAAGACCAAGTATCCATTACCGAGGATTAACGACTTGTTTGATCAGCTGCAAGGAGCGTCAATATTTTCCAAGATCGATCTGACAATAGGTTAACATCAACTGAGAATTAAGAAGGAAGACATACCGAAGACAGCTTTTTGTACGCGTTACGGTCATTATAAGTTCACTGTAATGCTGTTTGGTTTGACCAACGCCCCAGCTGCTTTCATGGATTTGATGAATCAAGTATTCAAGGAGTATCTGGATCAGTTTGTGATTGTGTTTATCGACAACATCTTGGTATACTCGAGAAGTCCAGAGGAGCACGCAAGACATTTAAGGGCAGTACTTCAGACTCTACGAGAACATGGACTGTACACCAAGTTTGGTAAGTGTGAGTTTTGGTTGACTCGTGTAGCTTTCTTAGCTCACATGATTTCTGGTGAACGGATTTTCGTGGACTTGACTAAGATTGAAGCCGTGATAAACTGGCCAAGACCAACGACAGTGACAAAGATCAGAAGTTTTTTGGGATTGGCAGGCTATTATAGATAGTTCATGGAGAGATTCTCTGCAATAGCCATGCCTCTTACTCGATTGCTAAAGAAGGAAGAAAAGTTTGAATGGACAAATAAGTGTGAGTGTAGTTTCCAAGAGCTTAAGCAGAAGTTGACTACCACACCCATGTTGACAATTTCGTCTAGTCCTAGAGGATATGAGATCTATAGTGATGTGCCGTTTAGAAGATTGGGTTGCATATTAATGCAACATGGAAGAGTTGTTGCATACGCGTCCCGTCAGTTGAGGCCTCACGAGTTGAATTACCAGACGCATGACTTAGAATTTAGCGATCATCTTTGCTCTGAAGATTTGGAGACATTATTTATGCGGAGAAAAGTTCTAGATCTTTACAGACCACCAGAGTCAAAAGTATTTATTCTCTCAGAATGAGTTGAACATGAGACAGCATCATTGGATGGGACTTCTAAAGGACTATGACTACGACATCATGTACCATCCCGGAAAAGCCAACAAGGTCGCGGATGCATTGAGTCGAAAGTCATCGATTACGTAGATGATGGTTTAAGAGTGGATCTTACTCGAAGGAGTTCGAGATTTGGGTTTCAAATTTGAGGTAGACCATATTTCAAATCTCATGGCCACCCTCAGAATTGAACCGAAAGTGCAGATAAGGATCAAGACGTTGTAGTTGACAGACCTAGAGATCTAGAAAATCCTGCAAGACGATGCAGAAAAGAGGAAGGCTAACTTTCAGGTTTCTGAGGACAGCACACTAAAGTTTCGTGGATGATTATGTGTAGCTGACAATGCAGAGCTTAAGGAGGAGATCTTATCAGAAGCCCATCGTAGCAGTTACAACATTCATCCAAGCAGTACAAAGATGTGTTAGAATCTGCGTCAACACTATTGGTGGACCGATATGAAGGTGGATATTAATAGACATGTTGCCAAATGTCTAACATGTCAGCAAGTGAAAGCACATCATTGCAAGCCGGATGACTTTTGCAACCTCTCAAGATTCTCCGAGTGGAAGTGGGAATCGCAAATGTGCAAGTGTATTTATCCTTGTTAATGTAGAAAATACCCATGATGGATGGATTGAGAGACATGGCAAAAAGGTGCTTATGATTCCATCCCCATGTGTTGATGGTGATTATGATGCCTCGTTAGTTGAGACAAGTCTTGGCTAGTGATGAGTAGGAAATAGATATTCACTTGTGTATATCGATGAGCTACCTGATATTTGCGCATCATGAGATTTATGTTCATATGTGTGCATTTGAATGTATACATCAACTCATGACACTTATTTTATTGCACACATGATAATAGTCATTTATATACAAAACATAACTTATGGAGTGCCAAACACCTAGACTACCAAAACTTGGCACGGGGGAATACTTAAATGTCAAAAGTTACAAAATGGCAGTTAAAGTGTCACTTAAGAAAAATGAGACAAAGGTCGCGAGAAATTTTATGTGACAATTTTTTAATTATATAACTCGCCTATGTGGTACGCTGGAGAGCTGAGTTATCAACTAAGAACCAAAATAACTTCGTTTTGTCTTTTTTTTTTAATTTTAATATAAATATTAATTAAATTAAAATGTTTTTTTTTTATATACCCAGGGAACCCCTTACAGCCGGTAGCCGGTGGGTAAATCCTAGAGTGAACCTAGCAGAGGACCCACCACCTCAGCTCCACATTTAAGACACCAAATGCCTCCACTGGGTTTCGAACCCCTCACCTTTGGGAAAGGATCAACGGAGCTCTTATCCAGCGGAGCCACCACAGCCAGTGGTATTAAATTAAAATGTTTATACTTATAAAAAATTTAAAATTTTAAAATTAAAGAGAGAGAGAGAGAGAGAGAGAGAGAGAGAGAGAGAGAGAGAGAGAGAGAGAGGAGGAGGAGGAGGGAGAAGGCGAGGCTTGAGCCCACGTCGCTGCCTCCCTACTGTAACTTGGAAGGGTCGGCAAGGCCTAGTTGTGGCATCCTAAAATTTCATGACAACTCCTGGATATACCATGAACCTTATAAGTTGGATTTTATTTATTATTGTTGCAATATTATGGCCAAGTGAATAAGTGTAATTAGGTATTTATATAAGTGGGAATTAAGGTGGATTATTAGGAATAATTGTGGGCTGGGTATTTGAGGACCAAATGAGCCCAAGACAGCCCACAATCACCCACCATTCGGCTGGCCAAGCCTAGCCCAAAGGAGCTTATGAAATCGTCTACTAAGAGGGCTGGCCCATGAATCCCAAAGGAGTTGCCGTCGACCAAGGGGGAGAAGGAGAGGCCCGGCCCATTTGAGCCCATCAAATTGCATGGGAAAATGCCAAGTGGCTAGGGAGATTAGCCAAGTGTCTAATGCCATGCAAATCAAATGATAGCTAATGATGAGGGGAAAGAAAATTAGAGAGGAGAGAGGGGGGCGGATTAAGCGAGGAGAAGGAGAGAAAGAGAGGGGTGTCGCATGAAGAGAAAAGAAGAAGGAGAGAAAGAGAGGAAGAGAGAGAGAGAAAAGGGGGGCGTGCGAGAGAGGAAGGAAGGAGGAAGACCGGTTGCCGTCGAGCCCGCCTTGCCCACACCGTTTGCTTGCTGCGTTTTGCATGGACTAAAGGCAAGTAGAGTCCATTTATCTACCCTCTTGCTAGCTGTGATGTGTGTATGGTGGATGGTAAACGTTGGATGTGGTAGAGGTGAGGAATTTTCGAAGCATTGGGGAAAGTGTCTTGGCATAGCATTCTGTTTCTGGAAAATCAGTCCGACCTTTGATGATTTCGTGAGCTGCATGTAACTTTTTAGTCGGAATCTCACTTCGACCTCTTGATGAAAGTAGTAGAGGACATCTTGAGGAGTAACATACTAAAATTTGAGATGAAACGGACAAGTATTGATTGGTGAAATGATTTTCCTTTGAAGAAACTAGATCTGGAATTTGTTATGCTAACCTTTAGTGATTTCGTGAACTATAAAGTAACTTTTTTGTTGGAATCTCACTTCGACTTCCGAATGAAAGCTGTAGATGACTTCTTCAAGTATAACATATGAAAAATTGAGAGGAAATGAACAATTATATGTCGGTGAAACCATTTTTCTTTGAAGAAACTGGATCTGGGAAACGTTACATTGACCTAGTATGATTCTTTGAATTTTTATAAAATCACCCAGTTGAAATTTGATCTCGTGTCCTTAATGAAAGTTGTAGAGTACATCTTGAGGAGTAACATACTGAAAATTGAGAAGAAACGGACATGTGTAGGTTGGTGAAACGAATTTTCTTTGAAAGGAGTTAATCTGGAAAAACAGTACCAAGAATAGGGGGAATTAAATCATCTATAGCTATTAATATAGAACGAATTGGATTTCGATTTCTTCATGAGATATTTACCTCTAGGTGCTTTCTATAACATATAAAAATTTCAGAATTTTTGGAGTTCGTTTGGATATTTAATCGAAATTATTTCCGAAACTGTACAAACTGTAGTTTTGAAAGCTGCGATGCATGGACCGTACTGAATTGTATGGAGTTCTTTTGGTATGGTGTTCTTCATGAGATATTTGCCTCTAGGTCTTTTTTATAATGTGTCAAATTTTCAGAATTTATTAAGATCGTTTACTAATTTTCCTAGAGTTTTAACTAAAAGAGTGCATTCTGTTTTATCAAAAAAAAAATGATGCATTTTCAAAAATAAAAAAGAATATGTGAATTGCTCTATGTGATGTATGTCTTGAGTGGTTGCTTTTGCTGCACATGTGGTGAAATTTGGCATGTCATATAACATCAAAAAGTTGGTTTAAACCTTTGACATTATTGCATCAAATGCCATGTTGAAAGTGAAGCACACGTGTGAATAAAAATTGTGAAAATGATGATACCGTCGGACCCTTGAGTTGAGGATGTCCTCGGGAGTTTCGAGATGCCCGGAGGTGTGTGCCGGATACCCGGAGGTGTGTGTCGGATGTACTCGGGAGTTTCAAGATGCCCGGAGGTGTGTGCCAGATGCCCGGAGGTGTGTGCCGGAGGCTCCTCGCGATGCCAGGTTGGGTGCGAGCAATAAATGAGGGATGCAAACATTGATCCCTAGGAAGAAAGATGAAATGAGATCCTCTTGAAATTTAAAAATCGAATCATGTGCATGGGAGTATGCATATGGCATGATGCATGATCTGCTTGTGAAAGTAAATAGATACTACATGATATTGAAATGTGATCATGAAGACTTAAATGAATCTCATGGGCATGTACACATGATTATGTATGTGCATATAGCATGAAATGAATCTCATGGAAACACAAGCATGGCTGCATGGTGGTATATGCATGATGGCATGGTGATGTATGCTCGATAGCATGGATGATATGTACTTTACTCATGATATCTTGATTGTTTATGCTTGCTGCATTGTGTAGTTTGATGGATCTTTACTGCTGAGTGGTTGTACTCACCCCTTTGGGGATTAACATTTCAAATTAAAAGATGCCTTTGCCACCGGTCACGGGTGATACCTTCTACGGCTTACCGTCTGATGTTGAGGTTGAGTACGCAGAGCACATCTGTGTCAGTGTTCCTTGTTTGGTGTTTGTTCGAGTCCGTGCGTTGGTCATGTATGATGTGGGCCTGATTGAGGGCCCTGTTGTCCAAGAGTTTATGTCTGTTCATGTTCGACACGATGGGGTGATGCTAGGGATGCTACCGCTGCCGCCGCCGCCTGATGCACCGGGTTGTGTGTGATGGCACGTATGACTGGTGGGAGCTGACACTTTTTGGGATAGCCGGCACTTGTTGATGGAGGGGTGTACATGTCTAATGTAGGGTCGAGTTCTCTTTTGAGTTATAGCCAAGTACAGTTAAAAATCTTGGCCTTTTGCTGTACCGACTCGAGATGTCCATCTTGAAAATGTAAATAAAAGTGACTCGGCTTTATCTTTTCATTTGGTGCGTAGTTGGTGTGCATTGCATTATTGTATTTGGAGTAAGGGATGGCGAGACTCGTTTATGCTTCCGTTAATGAGTTGCGCTGGGACCTTTTCAAAAAAAAATTCAATTGATCAACCCCCATGAACTATGGTTCCACTTTAAATAAAAAGGTATTAGATTGGTATGTAGTAGGATTAGTGATAGGTACCTGTGGCGACCCTAATGGATCGGGGGCCGTACCGAGGGGGTGCCACACTGCAACTCGAGCCAAACCTCCCCCTACCGTCACCGGCCCTTCCGATGATGGCGGGGAGGCGGCAGCGAGGGCTCAGCCCTAGCCACCTACAATCTTCATTTTCTTCATTTTTTAAATAAGTAATATATAAAATTTGATTAATTTTTATACTAATTATCTACCAATGTTAGCAATAAAACGACGTCATTTTTGCACTTGTCTAGTCATGTCAATGTGCAAAACAATATCATTATGCATTTGTCTTGCCGAAAAATCACCACGTTAGTAATTTTGTCGGATTTTCTCGCTGTTGGTATTTAACTGATCCATTTTGCTCCGATTTGGCACTTAAATATCACTTTCATAACTTTTTGCACTTAAGTGTCCTCCTATACCAAGTTTTGGCACTCCAAGTGTTCCTTTGCCACATTTTTTGTCTTAAATTATTTGAAACAATTCATTTAGAAAATGTAAGTGGATACTTGTGAATATCCTTGTCGCTCAAGTGGGAAAGTGATTAGAATTTGGATATGTGCTCATATAAGATGAAAGGAATAAGTGCACCAGAAGTCTTAAAATTTTGTCAAATTAGTTCAATCAAATCCTTTCTTCAATACTGCAATTTTACTAATGGAAAACACTGATGTGGCTTATTTTAATCATTTCTCTCTCCTACGTGACAATTAGTCTAAGAAAAAATGTCCACATCTACAAAACAATGTCATTTTGGACGTCTCTCTCTTCATAGTTGAAAATCGTCTCCTTCCTTCCCTAATTAAGAAAATGTCTCAACCCTAACCTCTAAATTTAGCCTTCGGAACATCTCTTCTTCTTCCCAAATCAAAGGGCTCTAAACCCTAAGTCCCAAACTCAATGCTGTCTCTGTAACATCCCCAAATTTGGCTCCTGATTCAGATATATGAAATGGTTGTTTCGTCGATGCACTTATGGTTAAATTACTCGGAACTGATCACTTACGAGTTAACTAATCTATTAAGTGAGGCCGTTAAGGCATATAAATGCGACAGACTAGAGAATTCGATCAGAAATCAACCGCTCGACCATAATAATCGACAAGAGTCAATACGACACTATTATAAATCGATTAGCGAATGGATATAGGTCGATTTGATGGAATCATGTAGACGAATTGCGGGTGATTCCGCACGACTACAATATTCACGTCGAACGACAATAACTTGATTTTCTATCGATATTATATTCGAAACACATAATTGAAACCTCACGATTATGTGACAACCGAGGGTCATCTACGATATGGAGATGCACAAAAGTGGATAAAAAATTATCGACCACAGATCAAACTCGTTAAAATCCCTAAAAGCTACCCAATATGTAAGATCGTATTAAAGTTGCGTTTGGTCGATTTTAACCACGAAATTGAATTCAGTTTTGGGAATCGGACATTCGAGTGTGTCACAATTCACTTATTGGATGTCGTCTCATCCTTCAGCGAATTTTCGTTGAGTCTGAAATTTTGTGGAAAAACAGTTTTTGGACAAAAAGGAAAATAAGAGGAAATTCGGATTAAGAAGAAAAATGACAATTTGTTGCCCAAAAAGGCTTTGTTTGTGAGAAATAAGGGTTAATTTCTAATTGGGTGAGCCAAAGACTTTGGTGGCATGGGGACTTTTGTGGCTTGGTGATGATGAGTAGATATTTGGCTAAGGTTTTTCATTGGTTGTGCAATGGACTTTCTTTTCCTTCCCATCTATCTCTCTCTCTCTCTCTCTCTCTCTCTCTCTCTCTCACGCAAACCAGCCGACCCTCCCCTTTTGCTCATTCTTCTCACTTCTTCCCACGTTCTTTCTTCCTCACCCACCAGCTCATCCCATCAACGTCATCCTCCTCTTCACCTCACACCCGCACACCTGTTGCTCCATCTTCCACCAACGCCAGCACCAACATCCCATCTTCTCCACCTCACCTCCAGCAACCACTTCAGTCTACTTCACACCAACTCCACGTTCACCAACCCCAACAGCCACACCAACTCTAACATCTCAACCCAGCACCACTTGCACCTTCAACAGCCAGCTACCTCCACCCGCCAGCTTTGTCACCCTCACGCCTCCACCACCATAACTGCACCATCTAGCAGCAGCCGCCTCACCGCCACACAATCCCACGCCCATTGTAGCTCCAGCAACCACCAATGGCACCACCCAACCTCAGCACCATCACTCACGACACCACCCTAGTGTCCAACAACCTCGCCTCACACCCGTAACCATCGAGACCAGCAACCGCTAGCAGCCATGTCCCCACCCTTGGCCGAGAGCTTGTAGGGCCATTTCCACCACTGTCAAGCCTCCGTGTGAATCACGGTTGTTTCGTGTTTTACTGCTAATCATGGTTAGATTAGTGCTAAGATGGATTAGTGTTAATCAACCTTGGTTAGGTTAGTTAATCATGGTTAGGTTAATTAATCGTGGTTATGTTAATTAAGTTGGATTAGCTTAACTTTAGATTTGTTTACGGGACGCTCAATGTTTACTATTTTCGTGGGTTAAAATGTGCTACAATTTTGAGGTTACTTCCTTCGTGAAAATGTTCTAAACATCTTCATTTATGACATATATTTTACTCAAGATTTTATGAATTTAAAAGAACAATATATCAGCTTTGTTGCATGCAAAATAGAATATTGTTTTGTGCTAGGACCCGTGACCTTTAGGTGTTTAAAGGATTTTTATCAATTCTTAAGGTTCAATTTTCGAAAGAGTTTCTTCACAAATGTTTTTCATCACATCTTGAAGTTTAACATAGTCAAATGTCATAGCAAAAGGATGAGTTTTGGACCTCGCACCAAGCTTGTTTTGGAAAATAAAATTTCTAGACATGGATACAATTTTGGTAACGGTTTGAGAGATTTACTAATCTTATTCTAGGAAGATCTGGGTCAAGGTGTCTTCATAAAAAGTGTTCTTTTAAGTGTCCTTTATAACATATTTTAATTTGAGGATTTTCTAAACTCGTTTGGTTATGTTTCTGGAATTAATCATGGGGACGTACAAGTGGACTCGATTTCTGCCGATGAGGGGGTGAGGGCCGGTTGTGGTCTTGTGGTTGTTCTTGGTGTCTTGCATGCTAGAAAATGTATATTTTGTGATTTGGTTGATTTTTGGCATGCTGAGAACTTATGCATGATTTTGATGGCTTGTACGTGTGTTATTGTGCAATTGATTGCTCTATGGTTGGTTTTGATTTTATGTCAAAAGATGGTTTTATAAGCTTTTAAATAGAAAAACAATGAGGTGTCGGATTTGGATACCAAATTTTTTGTGCCTAATAAAACAATGAGGTTTTAAACTAGGTGCGTGCAAAGTTTGACAGATTAATTTTAAGTACGAGAATACCTACGAATTTCTTTCCAAAAGTTTAAAGAAAAAAAAAAGAGTTGCAAGGTTTATTATTTGAAAAGGCATTTTGGTGTTCTTGGCTAATGAGAAAGAAAACAATGAACTTCAGTGATGGTATGCTCGTGTGATCACCTAAATACCCTGATGCGTATGATTATGCGGGGTAATGAACCCGTCTTGATGCATATGATTATGTGGGACGATGCCCAATTAAGTTTGGATGCCCCCATGTCAACGAGATGCTGAGTCGCGGTTGAAGCCAGATCGATGCTCCTTATTGGAATGTTGTCATTGATTAGGTTGTTAATTGCGCTTAGGGGGTGTTTAGATTAGTGCTAATAAGGATTAGTTTAGTTAATCCTAGATTAGTGTTAGCTAACCTTGGTTAGGTTAGTTAACCATGGTTAGGTCAAGTAACCATGGTTATGTTAGTTAATCGTGGTTGGGTTAATTAAGTTGGATTAGCTTAACTTCAGATGTGTTACGAGACACTCATTGTTTGCTATTTTTGGGGGTTAAATTATGCTACGATTTTGAGGTTGCTTCCTTATTAAACAATCTTCTAAACATCTTCATTTATGACATATATTTTTCTCAAGATTTTCTGGATTTAACAGAACTAGATTTCAGCTTCGTTGCATGCAAGGCAAAATCTCGTTTTGTGCTGGAACCCGTGACCTTTTGTTATTTAAGGGATTTTTATCAACTCTTAGGGTTCGATTTTCAAAAGAGTTTCTTCACAAAAGTTTTTCATCACATCTTGAAGTTTAATATAATCAAATTTTAGAGCAAACGGACGAGTTTTGGACCTCGAACCAAGCTGGTTTTGAAAAACATAATTTCTGGACACGGACACAGTGTTGGTAACGGTTTAAGCGATTTACTGCTCTTATTCTAGTAAGATATGGGTCAAGGTATCTTCATAAAAAGTGTTTTTTTAAGTGTCCTTTATAATATATTTAAATTTGAGGATTTTCCGAACTCGTGTGGTTATGTTTCTAGAATTAATCTTGGAGATGTGCGAGTGGACTCGATTTCTGCTGGTGAGGGCCGGTTTTGGTCTTGTGGTTGTTCTTGGTGTCTTGCTTGCTGGAAAATGCATATTTTGTTATTTGCTTGATCTTTGGCATGTTAAGGACTTATGCGTGAAATTATGAGATTGTTGATCTATATTGGTTTCGATTTTTATGTCAAAAGATGGTTTTATAAGCTTTTAAATAGAAAAACAATGAGGTGTCGGGTTTGGACAACCAAAATTATTTGCTCAATAAAACAATGAGGTTTTAAACTAAGTGCGTGCAAAGTTTGATGGATTAATTATGAGTACGAGAGCACCTACAAATTTCTTTCCAAAAGTTTTAAAGAAAAAAAAAGGTTAATAAAGATTGTCTCCAAATGGGTGGTTGGACAAAGAAATAGAAAAGAAATATGGTGTCGGGTTTGGACGCCAATTTTTATGTGCTCAATAAAACCATGAGGTTTCAAACTAGATGCGTGCAAAGTTTGGCAGGTTGATTTCAAATACGTGACCTCGTACGAATTTATTTCTAAAGTTTTGAACAAAAAAAGAAGGGATAAGTGCATTAGAAGTCCTAAAACTTATCATGAAAATGCAATTGAGTCCTAAAACTTTCAAAAAGTGCAATTAAGTCCTAAAACTTATCACAAAAGTTTAGTCAATTCCTAAAACTTTCAAAATGTTCAATAAAGTCCTAAAAATTGTGTCGAAAGTGCAACCGAGTCCTAAAACTTTCAAAAAGTGCAATCAATGGAAGGATTTAGATTGAACCATTTTGATAAGTTTTAGGACTTGATTGCACTTTTTGAAAGTTTTAGGACTTAATTGCACTTTGTGACAAGTTTTAGGACTTAATTGCACATTTTGAAAGTTTTAGGACTTAATTGCATTTTTATGACAAATTTTAGGATTTCCAATGCACTTATCCCAAAAAAGAAAGAGTTGCAAGGTTTATCATTTGAAAATAGATTTGTATTCTTGGCTAATGAGAAAGATAACAATGGACTTGAGTGATGGTATACTCGTGTGATCACCTAATTACCTTGATGCGTATGATTATGCAGGGTAATGAACTCGTCCTGATGCGTTTACGCGGGACGATGCTCTTTTGTGGAATGCCATCTAGGTGGAGGTAACTAGACATTGCCGTTCGCAGATGGATTTCGAAACAAAGCTCCTTTGTGGAATGCCGTCTAGGCGGAGGATACTAGACGTTGCCATGCTCGACGGGGTGGGACGATGCCCGGTTACGCCGGATGATCGTCGACTGTTGAGTTGGCCGTGGCCAATAGGTCGTAATAATCGGAACAAGCTTGAATGGTTGTGATGCTTTACGTGTGATTATGGGGCAAAATTGTTAGGCATGGTATGGGACATGTCATAACGATTTTACCTTATAGTCAGGACCCATGTGAATGTTTGGAGGATGAGAATCATGTGTTTTGGTTATTAATTATGCTTGTTGTATTTATAATGGCATATGTGATGCGCTAATATGCAGGGACGTGCTGAGGTGAGGTGAGTTTTGTATGGTGTGTGCTTAGGCTGCCTCTGAGGCGAATTTGTGTCCTAGTCACGGCTTAGGTTGTTGACTCGCTAATATTTATCTCACCCCATCTTGGTTAAACATTTTTCAGGGCCGTAGCATGGAGATCTGCTGAGTGCGAATGTGGAGGGCACGAGATGCGACACCTTTTGGCTGGCCTTGCCGCTAGTGAAGTTTAAGTTAACTCTAGTCCTGAAAGGTTTTTGAGAGGCTCAATAGGAAATGGCCGTGGAAAGGCTTGTAAGTATTAAACTTTCTAGAGTTAACAATTGATAAATGAATCTGTTGTTTTCGACAATGTTTGTCGTGTTTTACTATCCCTATGTTTGTTTGTTGGCCAAGGGTTTATTTAATTCCCTTTCGCATGTGCTTGATTGAAAGATAAAAAAAAAGGTCAACAACGCGTCTTGGGACGTCGCATTTTTAACCAACCGCCGAGGGATGTGCGCATACCCGGGGTTCGAGGCGTGACAACATGCTTGGATTAGTGTAACACAATGCCCTAAGCAAATATTAGCAAGTTCTCTCACTACTTTCTAGACTAGTGGCTTCAATCAACGGTGGAGGTGGAGAGAACAAGGGCAACTGCAAGGATGCCTATAAAGGATGTGGTCCAAATGAAGGAGAAGAGAGGGAAGGTGGTTCATTGAGGGAGAGGAGGAGAGGTGTAACATCCCGATCTTTGACCTATGAGAAATGGCTATGAAACTAGTGTGCCAGTGGCAAGGATAGGTCGTGAATTGTTCCAAGAATCGGCCATGTACCAATCATGGATTGATCAAGAGAATGGTCGTGGACCAATCTAGTAACATGTTAATTGACTCGAATAGTCTGATTGATGGAAGATTGCCCGACAATAAGGGTTGATCAAGGAATGGTCACGTCTACCACGGATCAATTGACAATCATGGATCAATCCCAAATGGTCTTGTTTCGGTCGCGGGTGATTCCGCTCAATCATGTACTAATCTTAGATGATCATGATTCAACTCGATATGACCATGTATCGAGTACGGATCTAATCGATCTCAAATGGCCACATGAGAATCAAGAGTCAGCCTAGATGAGGCCTAAGGCTAATCTAAGATCCGATCCATTTGGCTAGAGCTGATCTAAGGGCCGTTCATTGAGCTCATGCCCCAAGCCACAGATCTAGCCAAGAAGGCAAACTTGCCTATGATAACCACAACGAGGGTGGCTTTGCCATGAACCTCGAGTATGTCAGAATTGTCATTAGGGGATGTAATCAAAAAGTCCTTACCTGATTCCGATTGCACTTCTAATGGCCTATTTCCCATAGTTGCCATATTAGTTGGTAATGGACGAAAGAGAAGTCTCTAAAACACCCTAACTTCTCAATGAAGGAAGGTGACTCATCATTTTGGATATCTCCTTTTAGATTTGGCCATGATTAACAAGGATTCAATTTGGAGATTAAGTAAAGAATCTATGCCAAATGTCCTAATAAAAATGAGACACCTTGGAGCAAATTATGGCTATCCTATGGCATTGATGCTACTCTATCTTTTTAGGGTACCACCTATTTATGGTGACTTATTCCTCAATAATGAGTCAAGTACCTATGTGGCCCAACAAAAAAGAAGATAAAACAAGTCTTCAAATGATGGCTTGAGATTTGCCTTGAAGAAGAAGTTGGTGAGTCATAAGCGTAGGTGTCCATGAAAGATATGGTCATCATTACCATAAGAATCTCCTTGGAGAACAAGTAGGCCATGTCATGATGGTATTGTATCAGTGGTCCAATGGAAAGAAAACAAATAAGCCTCCAACCATTATATTAGACCATTAGGTGTACCACCTTTCGAAATAGGCATGACACCTTGCAACTTAGGCTTGCCATCTCAATGTCATAGCCGTGCCACTCCAAGAAATATGATTAGGCCATTTGGATGAGTAATGATGAGGTTGGTGCCTATAAATAGGAGGAGCCCCCATTCATTTCCTTCATTGGAACCCTTTTGCCATTCACACACCATTCTCTCATTTCTTTCCTTTCTCTCAACCTTGCACCACCGCCCCCCATCAAGCTGCTCTCTCTAGGATTCTTAAGGTTTATCCAGGTAAGTAAGATCCATATTTCTCCTTTAGGGTGGTAGTCTCCATTATTGAATCTAGTTAGGTGCTCATCCTTTAAGTCGTGGGTAGGATGTTAGATCTTTTATATGGTTTTGTTAATGATTGTGTTTGAACATGTGCTTGAGTTGTTCATGCCCAGAATGAAGCCGAGGTTCGTTTGAGTTGAGTTCAACATGAGGCAAGGTCACCCAAGGCCACAAGGCCTTGGATCGATGTTAAAGCGTGCCGATTCCAAGTCTTGTTCAATGCGGGGATCGCCTAAGGCCGCAAGGTCTAGGTGTGACAGCCTGATTTTTGAGTCTGTTTTTGATTGAATGAATCGACGTGTCTATAGTCTATCAAGTGAAGCCATTAAGAAATCTAAACGCGACCGACTTGAGAATTCAATTAAAAATCGACTGTTCGACCATGCTAATCTGCAAGGGTCAATACAACACAGTTAAAATCGACTAGAGACCGAAGATAGGTCGGTTTAATAGAGGCATGTAATTAAAGTGTGGGTCATTCCACCTAATTGCAAAATTCTCGTCGAACGGCACTAAACCGATTTTTTTGTCATTTCTATACCCTGTGCCTGTAATTGAAACCTCGAGATTTTCACGACAACCGAGAGTCACCAATGAGTCAAAGATGTACAATGTAGCTTGAAAATAATCAACCACTGGTCAAATGCGCTAAAAATTCCTAAAAGCTACCCGATAGGTTAGGTCACGCTAAAATCACGTCCAGTTTAAATTAACTACGAAATTGAACCTGATTTCAGAAATCGAAAGTTCTGGCATATCACAATTTATTTTAGGAACGTCAACTCATCCTTCAAAGAATTTTCAACAAGCCTGAGATTTTTACGGAAAATCAATTCCGGAGCATTCGAAAAAGAAAAGAAGTTCGAAGGGGCCAAATTGAGGGGATTTTTGGCCTCCAAAGTGAGCTAACTGGTGAAGGGAAATTGTGGAATTTTTGTGGGCTTCCTCCTCAACAAAATTGGTCATCAAATTGGAGAAATTGGTGAAGAAATTGAAGTCCAATTGGTGAAATTCTTAAGCTTGAGGGGTAGCTACATTTGGCCTTCAATTTAGCTCTAGTTGGAAGATGTGTGAGTATTTGGCCATGGGTGACCAATTGATATTGTTGGCTCCAACTTGGCTAAAGATAAGGGGGAAAAAGCACTCAAGTACTTTAGCTTTTTATCCTTGACTTCCCCTGCCCCTTGTCCCCTCTCTCCTTCATCCCTTCCCTCTCTTCTTCCTTTGTACACCAATTCCCCCGACCCCTCTTATTTCTACCTCTCTTTCATTTTCCCTTGGAAGCTCAGTTCCCCACTCCCATTTTGCAGCTCCACCATCACTTGTTCCCCCCACCACCAACCCCACGATCTCCCTCCACTTCTACCAAACCGTCACCAGCCCCACCGTCCTAACATCCACCCTCGTGTCTCCCTACTCCTCCATCGAGTCAACCCCCAAATAAACCCCCCGACGTTGACTCCAGCAGCTTCATCGACGCCCCCTGTGGCACCCCCAATCTGCTAAAGTCACCACAGATACCTATCGCTCTACCTATTGTAAACCATTCTAATATCTTTCATTCAGTTTAAAGAGGAAACATAGTTCATAGAATTTTTTTTTCTTTTTTGAAAAGGTACCAGCGCAGTTCATCAGCGGAAATATAAATGAGTCTCACCATCCCTTACTCCCATGATGATAATACAATACACACCGACTACGCACCAAAGGAAAAGATAAAGCCGAGTCACTTTTATTCACATTTTTACAATGGACATCTCGGGTCGGTACAATAAAAAGCCAAGATTTTTAGCTATACTTGGCTACAACTCAAAAGAGATCTCGACCCTACATCGAACATGCATACCCCTCCTTCTACAAGTGCCGGCTATCCCAAAAAGTGTCAGCTCCCACAAGTCAAACATGCCATCACACCCAACTCGGTGCATCGGGCGGTGGCGGCAACATCCCCAGCATCACCCCATCGCGACGGACGTGGACAGACAGAAACTCCTGGACGATTGGGCCCCCAGCCAAGCCCACATCATACATGACCAACACGCAGACTCAAATGAACACCAAATCAAGAATAGTGACACAGATGTGCTCCGCGCACTCGACCTCAATGTCAGACGGTAAGCCGAAGAAGGTACCGCGCGCAACCGGTAGTAAAGGCATCTTTTTAATCTAAAATGTTAGTCCCCAAAGGGGTGAGTACAACCACTCAGGAGTAAAGATCCATCAAACTACACAATGCGTCAAACAAAACAATCAAGATATCATGAATAAAGTACATATCATTCATATACTTGAGCATACCTCACTTTACAGCCATGCATATGTCACCGTACAACATGCATATACCACCATGCACTTGTATATATACCATCAAACAGCCATGCATATACCACCATGCATTTGTACATATATCATCAAACAGCCATGCATATATGCACACATCCATGCGCATGATTCAATTTCAAATTTTATCTTTCAATTGGATCACATCATTTTTCTTTCCCGGGACTAGTAATTGCATCCCTCATTTATCGCTCGCACCCAACCTGGCATTGCGAGGAGCCTTCAGCACACACCTCCGAGCATCTCGTACCCCATCTGGCATCACGAGGAATTTCCCTGGCACACACCTCCAAGGCCTCCGGCACACACCTCCGGGCATCCCGACACTCCCGGGGCATCGTCGGCTCACACCTCCGACAGCATCCTCATTACCATACTTTATCTTTATATATGTATCTCATTATCAACATGGCATATGATGTAATGGTAACAAGGTCAAATTCAGCTTCTGATATTATATGTCATGCCAATTGTCACCACATAGGCAGCAAAATTAATAACTTAAAACATTATATTTCATAGAGCAAATTCATTTAGTTATATATTTTTGTTTTAAGAATGCAATAAATTTTTGGATAAAACCGAAGGCACTTTTTTGGGTGAAACTCTTGAAAAATTTGTAAACTGCCTTAATAAACACTAAAAATTTGACATGTTGTATACAAGATCTAGAGGAAAACATTTCATGAAAAACACCACACCAAAAGAACATCATTCATTTCAGTATAGTCATTGCATCACAGTCTTTAAAATTTCCATATTTCAGTTTGCACAGTCTCAGAAATAATTTTGATTAAATATCCAAATGAACTCCAAAAATTCTGAAATTTTGATATGTCATAGATAAGACCTAAAGACAGATATCTCATGAAGAACACCATACCAAAAGATTCACACACAAATCAATACGGACCATACATCGCAGCATTCAAAATCCCAACATTTCAGTTTGCACAGTTTTAGAAATAATTTCGATTAAATACCCAAATGAACTCCAAAAATTCTGAAATTTTGATATGTCATAGATAAGACCTAAAGGCATATATCTCATGAAGAAACACCATACCAAACGATTCTCACACAAATCAATACGGACCATACATCACAGCATTCAAAATCCCCACATTTCAGTTTGCACAGTTTTAGAAATAATCGATTAAATATCCAAATGAACTCCAAAAATTCTGAAATTTTGATATGTTATAAACAACACTTAGAGGTAAATATCTCGTGCAGAAGTCGAAATCCAATTCATTCTGGATAAATAAATATAAATGATTAATACCTAATGTTCTCGGTGTCAATTTTCCAAATTAACTTCTTTCAAAGAAATTTCGTTTCACCGACCTACACATGTCCGTTTCTTCTAAATTTGCAGTATGTTATTCCTAAGAATGTTATCTACAACTTTCATTAACGACACAAGATCAGAGTTTAACTGGATGATTTTATAAAATCACAGAATCATACTAGGTTGGGGTAGCATTTTCCCAGATCTAGTTTCTTCAAAGGACAATGATTTCACCATCCTATACTTGTTCATCTCCTCTAAATTTTTAATATGTTATAGCTCAGGAAGTCCCCTACAACTTTCATTAAGGAATCGAAGTGAAATTCCAACAAAAAAACCAGTTTACAGTCCACGAAATCATGGAAGGTCAGCACAACAAATTCCAGATCTAGTTTTTCCAAAGGAAAATCATTTTACCAAGTAATACTTGTCCGTTTTGTCTCAAATTTTAGTATGTTACTCCTCAAGATGTCCCCTACAACTTTCATCAAGAGGTCGAGGTGAGATTTCAAACAAAAAGTCACATGCAGCTCACGAAATCATAGAAGGTCAGTCTGTCTTTTGAAAAAAAGAACACTAGGCCCACTCCTTACTCCCCAAAGCTTCGAATTTCATCACTCCCAACACCACCAAGGTTTTTCACCCTTCACAACACACATCATAGTAAGCAAAGGATAGATTTTTGGACTCTACTTGCCTCAATTTACAGCAAACAACCGGTGAGGGATGAGGTGGCTCGACGACAGAACACGGCGGATGCATGGTCTCCTCCTCCTTCTCTCTTGCACAAACGGACTGCCCTCTTCCTTTCTCCCTTTCTCTCTTCCTCTCTTTCTCTCATGCGAACCCTCTCCCTCTCTCGGTTAATCCGCTCCTCTTCCCCTCACTAATTTCCTCCTCCTTCATGATTAGCCATCATTAGGTTGCATGCATGGCCACTTACACTTGGCAACAAGGAGACAACAGTTGGCCAATCCATGCAAGAGAGGGGTCATTCGGCTTGGCTTGGGCCCCTTGGTCGACGGCCCATTGGGCCGGCTTTGGGCCGCCCTTGGTCGACCCAATAGATGGGAGTGGTGGGCTGGTTTGGTCCTTAAGAAATCAGCCCACCCTTCCTTTTAAAATCTACCCTAAATCCCTATTTACAACAAATACTTAATTGTAATTTATAAGGCCATTAAAATTTACAACATAAATTAATAAAATTCAACTTATAACACACACATGACCAAGAATAAAATTTTCCTATCAATAATTATCCAGTTAGGAGCCCAGCCTTAATCTAATGCAAAACATGGTTCAAAAAGGCTACAAAATACAATGACGGTGCTTCCATCACCTATCCAAGGCTCATAACACATTTAGGGATTATCATGAAATTCTAGGATGCCACACCCCCTCCCCTCGTGAAATCAGCCCACCGTTTTCCCTCGACTTCTCGCCTAAATCCCCGTTGCAACCCACACACATTCCAGCTCCGTTGTTCCTCCATCGAAGTAAGCCCAGCCGCGTCCCCGCCAAGACCCGCCCAAAGCAAGGCCGAAGCTCAACCTTAGCTGAGCCGTCTTGGGCCATTTTTAGCCTGGTTCGAGCTCCCTTTGGCGTCGCCGTAAGCCCAAGTTTCGATCGCCGTCGCCATGAACCAATTTTTGCACTAAACCGGTAAGTTTATGTCCTAAACTCAAATTAGGATGTTAATTATGATTATAGGTGGATTAGTGAGTTAATTAGTGACTTAGTTAAGTTAATTAGGATTAGTAAGGTTAGTTCTTGTAACTAGATCTATTATGACTATTTAATTAGGTGGTTAGTTACCTAGGTTAGTTAGCTTGCTAGGTTATGTAGCAAGTTAGTTAGGTTGATTTAATTAGTTAAAGTAGGATGGTTAGGTTAGTTTATGTACATTTAATTTAGTAGTTTAATTTAATTATTTGGTAATTTATTTAATTATTTATTATTTTCCGGAAATTACACCGGGATAGCCAGTCGTCATAATTTCATGCTGATGGTTGTGGTGTAATCAGTTTATGCAGTTGAGTGCTAATTTGTGCAATTGAGTGATGATTGTTGATTTTGAGTTATTATTTTAAAATTATGAATTTTTAGGTATTTAATCAGAAAATACCGGGTGTTGGTTTTTGACGCCAAAAATGATTTTAAGTACTATATCAAATAGTAGGATTATTAAAAGGAAATATATCATTTTTTACGGTTCGATATAACCGTGTACCCACACACGATTATTTTACTGAGTGTCTTTAATACGAAGAAAATAGGCCAAGTTCATTATCTTAATTGAGGCATTTGAGTGCAAAACACAATGTCCTTGGCCGGGATTGGATGGTCGTGTGATGGTTATGAAAACCCGTCCTTGATGTGCGTCGGGTGAATAATACTCCTATATGGAATGCCCCATATCAATGGATGCCGGATCGCGATAGAGGCCGAACCGAAGCTCCTTTGGGAATGCTGTCTAGAAGTAGATGTTGCCGTGCTTAAGGGATAAGACGATGCCCGATTACGTCGGAAGACCGCCGAACGTCGAGTAGGCCACGCCCGTAGGGCAATAATCAATTGGAACGCATGAATGAGTGTTTTAGCCACACCTAATTATGGGACAAAATTGTGTGGCACGGAATGGGATGTGTTATAACGATTTGGCCTTATAATTGGGACCCTTGTGATTGATTGGTTTGAAAGTGAGATGTTCCAATTGATGAGTGCATTTACTATATGCATCTATTATATGAACTATACTGACGTGCAGGAAGGTGCTGAGGTGAGGTGAGTCTTCTGTGATGTGTGATTAGACTACCACTAGGTGTATTACCTTCCTAATCGGGGTTTAAGGCGTGAACTCGTTGAGACATTGTCTCACCCCATCATGAGTTTCAATTTTTAGGTCCTTAGATGGAGGAGCGTTAAGTACGATACGGGGTTCCGCAGACGATGGATTTTGAACATACTTCCTTCCTTATTCCCAGTACCACCCTAACTTGAGAGCTAGTCAAGTCCGTGGTATGGGTCGATGAGGGCCTACCTCAGTTGGTACCTCACCAATACATAGCATGGTTCATTAGCTTTCGACAAGAGGGTCGAGAGGGTCCCCTTCTGGGTTTCGACAAGCCTCCCATTGGGATTGGGCAATGGAAAGCAGCTCACCCGATGGATCTCAATACTCCTGATGGTGTTGTGGTGGACTCGGAGCCCCCTGAGTCCATGGATGAGGAGTTTAATGCCTAGATGGCCCAGTAGCTCTTCTTTTTGAGTTAGACCCTAGTGTATATAAACTCAATTTGTTTATAAAAGTATGGCTTTTGTGATTTGACTATCCAGGCTTTTTTATCCCATGTTGATTGTTGTATAGGGATTGTTTATTTCGCTTCCGCATGTACATGAATCGATTTGGGTCAACAACACATCCTAGGAACGTCACAATTTTATCGACCACCAAGGGATGTGCACGCGCTCGAGGTTCGGGGCGTGACACTAGGAATGGCATTGAGGCATGTCGGTTCTAAGTCTTGATCGTCATGCGGATCGACCAAGCCCATGAGGTCTTGGTGAGGTATGAAAGCTTGACGATCCTAAGTCTCAATCAGTGCAGGGACTTTGTACTTGGCGATTGAATCAAGTCACGAACCAAAGGTCATTCACGGCATGAAGTATGTTCATGCCAGGTTGAGACCAAGGTCTATTGAGCTTAGGATCTTCACTAAAGCAAAGTGTATCCAAGCCTCGGAGTTCTAGATTGGCATTGAGGCGTGCCATTTCTAAGCCTTGTTCAGTGCATGGATCGACACTAAGTGATCAGTTCAAGTTACAAACCAAGGTTTGTTCCCGACATGTTTATCAGTGTAGTGCGTGAACTCATGGCACATACAAATGGATGAGCATGCCTTCAAGCCATATATGTGTCGGGTAAGAGAAAAGATAAGAACCAAGTTATATGATGTGTATATATATATATATATATATATATGTGTGTGTGCACTCAAAAAGGAAAAAGTGCCATCGCCACACAGCGTTGGCGGCAATGCCTCGTTCATTCAATGGGATGCCTTGATGAGCCAGGATGCCCTAGTTGAGTCAAGATACCTAGGTCTTGAACCTGGAAGCCTTAGGAAGCTAGCCACGAGAAGTCTTGATCGAGCCAAGATGTCTTCATCAAGCTAAGAAGTCCAGTAAGAAGCTGGAAGCCTTGGTCAAGCCGAGAGGGCTTGATCGAGCCAGGACGATAGTAAATGAATTTGTATGAGTGCCGGTTATGCATAAGCATGATATGTTGATGTGTTCATTGTTAAGTCAAAGATATCTTACATCGACATCATGTGTTGAGTCAAGGCATAACAAGTAATTTGCTATTGATCTGTCATTGACATTGTTTGCAAGTGTTGTACTTGTTAGGCTTTGATGATGTAGTCATGGAAGTAGGAATTTTACTCACTCCCTCATCTATCAATCTTGTAGTCATGGAAGTCTTAGGTGAGTTTTGGGAGCTCCAGTCATGTTAGAGGAGGTAGGAATTTCCCCTAGCTTATATGGAAACTTGTAGTGTGATGTAAAAGGGAAAAAAAGTCCATAGAGAAATGGCTTGTAAAAGTACTATTATAATATAAAGTAGTGTGTTCTGTGTGATGTATGTCCTAGTCTTCCAGTTGTTGTTTGTTCGAGGAGTTGTTTTTTTACGTTTCTACATGTGCATGATAATATGATAAAAAGAATCAGGATGGTGACAAGCTTGGGACGTTGCAAAAATAACCCCTACCGCTCAAGACCCTAGACATGGAGTTGGGATCGTTACAAGAGGATGATGGGTCTTAGGTGAGTATGCCTTGGGGGTGAAGGGTTCTACCCCTATTTATAGGACTTCCTTCAAGAATGGTTTTAATGAGTCATTAGATTCTATGGCTTAGGTGGAAAGTGCAAGGGCAAGGTGACAAACTTCTCATTGGTCCACCTAACATGTAATGATGACTGACAATTAATGAATGGCCATCCTTATCCTCCCCCTCCCAATTGGCGTCCAAGGCCTTTTAATGGGTCTCCATCATTGACCTATAGTATTCTAATTCAAGAAGCAGTTAAGGAGGGTGTTAAATGCAAGATGACTTGGTCAGCAAGTCTCCAATTAGGTGTTAAGTAGCTTGGATATCTCATCTTGGTCATTGAATAGCTAAACTTCAAAAGAAATTAATGCAAGCTTATCTTGAGTCCAAAAGTTTGACTTGGCTTGCTCGTGTCTTAAAGTTGGCATGCAACCCTCTTTCTTTCCAAGGTCCTCTTTTCGTACTAGTATTAGGTATGATGAGCCTAGGTCTATAGGAGTACATATACCCTAATAGCTCGCAACCTCATTTAGTGTGTTCGTTCTTTGTTTCTAATAGAATAGTCAAATGCCTAATCTTGAAACTTCCTAAATAGGCTTATGTCACCCCTCATTTATGAGCAAAGGTCTAAGTTTCATACTTATCTTCAAAGGCAAAGGCTTAATGTGCCAAGTTTCCCCCATTAGTCAACATGCATTTAATGACTACAGGCCAAATGCATTAAGGAAAATATTTAAGTTTTGAAGGCCTCATCATTGTGCAGGAATTAATCGACTTTGACTACTATCAACCACCTTATTTAGCTCTAGATTCATGCTTAAACCATGATCAAACAAAGCCCTACATGTCATGCCCTAAATCTCGAGCACGCGCACATCCCTCGGCAGTCAATTAGAAATGTGACGTCCCAGGTCGCATCATCGATCCATTCTTTTTATGTACTTTCAATTAAGCATATGCGGAAGTGAACTCATAAACCCCAGACAACAATCAACACAGGGATAGTCAAAACACATGCCAACACCTTTTTACAAAAACACACTTTATATACAGACCACATTAAACCTACAGGTTTATATACACTAGTCTATCTCCAAAAGAAACTACTAAGCTACCTACACTCCGAACCCTTTAGCCTCAGGCTCTGGTTCTCCACACTAGGGACCTAAAAATATTTAAACCACAACGGGATAAGATAAATCTCAGCGAGTCTACAGCCTAAACCCCAATTATGACGAGAATTCATTTAGAGGTAGCCTAAACATGCACCATATAGGACTTACCTCGCCTCAGCACCTCCCTGCACATTAGCACATCACATATATCATATGCACACAACAAATGTATTTAATAACTAGGACACTTCATTTCATTCTCAAACAATCACATGGGTCCAGATTATAAGGCCAAACCGTTATGACACGTCACATTCCGTACCACATAATTTTGTCCCATAATCAGGCGCGACTATCTCATATCGATGGTTCATTTCACACTCAATATCTAAACTCAAGGCTCTAGAGGTGGCTCCCACGAAATTACATTATTGTGTAGCACTTAGCCCTTGATCACGTATAGCAATAGTACAAGGCTCTAGAGGTGGCTCCCACGAAATTACATTATCGTGTAGCACTTAGCCTTTGACCACATATAGCAATAGTACAAGGCTCTAGAGGTGGGTCCCACGAAGTTACGTTATCATGTAGCACTTAGCCCTTGACCACATATAGCAATAGTACAAAACTCTATAGGTGGCTCCCACGAAATTACGTTATCGTGTAGCATTTAGCCCTTAACCACATATAGCAATAATACAAGGCTCTAGAGGTGACTCCCATGTGACTCAAGTCGCCATGTAGCACTTAGCTCTTGACTACAAGACCCAGAGGTAACTCACACGAACACATACTTGGCCAAGAACATCGTGCCTTGCACTCAAATACTTCAATTTCAAATAATGGAATTGGCCAATTTTCTTCATAGTATAAACATCCTAATAAAATAATTGTGCGTGGTCACACATTTAAATTTATCCACAAAACGTGATATTTTCCCATTTCAAAATTTCACAATTTTATATAGTACCTAAAATATTTTTGGTGTCAAAACCCGACACTCGATATTTTTCTAATTAAATGCCATAAAATCGTATTTTTGCAATAATAATCAAAAATCATCACCAAGCACTCAATTGCATAATTTAGCAATCAATTCCATAAATCAACGCATCCACGACGATCAGCGTAAAATTTCACTAATCAGCTATCCGAGTATAATTTATGCTAATTAAAATTAATTAAATACATCTCGATTAAATAAATAAATTTCGATTAATTAAACTGAACCACTTAATTAACCTAACAATGCAAGCACCTCACCAATCAGGTCAACCTTATCCTCCCTCATATAGTCATGAACACCAAAAATCCCCTTTCAAAATTCACTTGGCAACCCTTTTTTTTTGTTACAACTTTCCGAAATAAATTCATACGGAGTCCCGTATTTGAAATTAACCCGCCAAACTTTGCACGCATCACGTATAAAACGCATCTCGTATAAAACCTCCACGTTTTATTGAGCACATAAAAATTAGCGTCCAAATCTGACATTGTATTTATTTTCTAATTTCTTCTCTAACCACCCTCTTTTGAAAACAAACCTTAGTAATCCCCCTTTTTTGTTCAAAACAGTTAGAAATAAATTCATAGGTGCTCACGTACTCAAAATTAATCCCTCAAACTTTGCACGCACCTAGTTTAAAACCTCATTGTCATATTGGGAAAATAAGTTTTGGTGTCCAACCCGACACCTAATTGTTTTTCTAATTAAAAGCTTAAAAGGCCATCTTTTGTCGTAAAACTCGAAACCATCATAGAGTAACCAATCTCGTCCTATCACACATAAGTTCTAAGCATGCCAAATGTCAACCAAAACATCAAATCAACATTATCCAGCAAGCACTAGGCCAAGAACGACCACAAAACCACTACCGGTCCTAACCGGCAGAAACCGGGCCACTCACGCATCTCCAAGTTTAAATCCAAAAACATAATCAAACAAGCTCAGAAAATTCTCAAATTTGAATATGTTATAAAAGACACTTTGACCCAAATATTTCTAGAATGAGAGAAATAAATCGCTCAAACCGTTACAAAACTGTGACCATGTCCAGAAATTCTGCTTTCCAAAATCAGTTTAGTTTGAGATCCAAAACATGTCCGTTTACTCTGAAATTTTACTATGTTAAACTACAAGATGTGAGGAACAACTTTTGTGAAGAAACTATTTCGCAAAATAGAACCCTAAGAGTTGATAAAAATCCCTTAAACAGCAAAAGGTCATAAGTTCCAGCACAAACTGAGAGTTTGTTTTGCAAATGACGAGGCTGGAATCTTATTCTTTTAAATCCCTAAAATCTTGAGTAAAATATATGTTATAGATGAAGATGTCTAGAACATTTTTCAAGAAGAAAGAAACCTTAAAATCGCAGCACATTTCCATCCATGAAAATAGCAAACGGCGAGGGTCCAGTAACCAGATCCGAGGGAAATCCACTAAATTCAGCTAAACCACCCTCATTAGTGATAATCTAACCAATTAGATTAACACTAATCCATCTTAAGGCTAATCTAACCAAAATAGAGTAAGACTAATCCAACTTAAGGCTAATCAACTTAACACTAATCTAATCAAGCTAATTAACACTAATCTAACGTCCTAACCACAATTAACAACCTAATCAAGGATTAGGAAGTTAACTCACTAGATTAGGACAGCAGCGGGTTCACAGTGATGACGACGCAAAGGCAGTGAAGACCCGAGCCAACTATTTCTCCAATAGAGCTCAACCAGCGAACGAAAAAGGCCCAACAAGCCTTCAGCCAAGGCTAAGATGCGGTTCTGGTTCTGCAGGGGTGGTCTCGGCTTGGACGGTGGCTGAGTTGGTGGTAGCTCGGCGGGGACTGTGCAGCTGTTGGACGAAGCTAGTGGTGGGGACAAGTTGCTAGCCGTTGGCACAAGGAAATGGGGCTGCTAGGCTGAATGAGAGGCGCTGTTGGCATGGAGTTGTGAGCTGTTCGGTGGGCTGGTGAAGTGTGAGGTGGTGGGGTGTTGTGGTGGCAGTAAGAAGGGAAGTGGAGCTGCTGGCGTGAGGGAGAAGTTGATGGTGGATAAGTGCGGCAGCAAGGAAAAGAGATGAAAGAAGTGGAGGTCAGTGATGGTGAATAGAGGAGAGGGGGAGGGAAAGAACGTGGGAAGGAAATTGGGCAAAAGGGGATGGATCAGCTACAGGGGAAATGAAACGTGCATATGGGGGGAAGGAGAGAGGGAGGAGGGAAACCAACAAGTCAAAGCATTGGCCAATGAAAATCCTTGCAAAATATCAAGATGATGATGAAAATGCCCCCAAAGTCTTTGGCCACCAAAGTCCATGCTTCCTCCAATGGAAATTTAGTTCCAAACTCCTCAAATTAAACCATTTTGGTGTAGAAAAACATGCCCATCTTCAGCCATCCGAATTTCCTCTTATTTTCCTTCCATTTCTTCACAAAATAAGTCATTTTTGGGCAGCCAAATAAACCAACAAAGCAGCCCATACGAATTTCCAATTCTTTTCTGATTTGTCCGAAATTGATTTTTCCGCAAAATTCTGAACTCGTCGAAATTTTGCCGAAAGATGAGACGATATCCTATAAATGAATCGTGAAACGCTCGAACGTCCGATTCCCGAAACCGAATTTAATTTCGGGGTTAAAATCAACCGAACGCGATTTTAGTACAACCTAACCTATCAAGTAACTTTTAGGGATTTTAGCGCGTTTGACTCGTGGTCAATAATTCTTGATCCATGTTTGTGCATCTCCGACTCGTCGACAACTCTCAATTGTCATAAAAATCGCAAGGTTTCAATTATAGGTACCGAGTATAAAATCGACAAAAAATCGGGTTAGTGTCATTCGACTCGAATTTTGCAATCATGTGGAATTACCCGCAATTCAATTGCGTATTTCCATTGAATTGACCTATATCCGATCACTAATCAATTATAACGGTACCGTATTGACCCTTGCCGATTATTATGGTTGAGCAGTCAATTTCTGATCGAATTCTCAAGTCTATCGCATTTATATCCCTTAATGACTTCACCTAATAGGTTAGTTAACTTGTGAGTGGCCAACTCAGAGTAAAATGACCATAGGTGCATCGACAAAATGCTCATTTCATATTATCGAGATGGGGTCGAATTTCAGAATGTCACACTATGCAATGAGGCTTAACCAGTAAAATTGAGCTCGAGCTTCTCGTTTACCAAGTAAAGGAGCTTGCGACTAGGTCCAGGGGCCAAGCCTTAGGCTAGTCGGTCGGTCTTCTAGCTAGTCTGTGGGCCAATCCAGGGTCCCGCACCCTAACATTTGGCCAATCCAAAATTGAACCATGTTGAGTTTATTATATCCATGGTTGATTATTGATTATCATGTAATCGCGTGGAATCGATCAATCTGCCTTGACTCACAGTCACAATGGATCAACTAATGGTTTTCCATGACTGGTACAATGATTAGGTGGAATCACCCACAATCGGTACATTGATTAGGCGAAATTGAGCCATGATCATCCGCTGATCTGTGATAGTACGTGATCGTTCCACGACCAATCCTTATGGTTGAATAACCATCCCATAGTTGAACTTGGTCGCCAATTCTCGAACAGGCTAATTGGCTCATGACTGACCCTTGAGTCAGTTCATGGCCTAGTCCCACCATTGAAGTACTGATCCTTGGCCTACTAATCGAGGCCGAAATAAGGGTCAAAACCGAGGATGTTTCAATATATGTAAATATACAAGAAAGAAGATTGATGTCCTATGCGATCTAATCATGCATTGTATTGAAATTCTTGGTCGGGATTGTAACCAAGAATGAATGGTCCATGTCTCATAGAAATACATGTTAATTAGATTTGGATATATGATCGAATTGGTGGCTAGACAAACAATTATATGCTTTGTTCAATCGGGACATAGTGAGATAAAATGATTGAATTACTTGGTCACCAAAGTTGATAGGTTCATTATGTTCTTGAAATTATTCACACTTTTGGGTAACCATGACATATTGCTAAATGTCATTCATGGTTTGTAGGAAAGGAGATTGATCGGAACAATCAATTCTCTTAGTTGTGTTAATGTGTTAGGACAAGTCTTATTGTCAGCTCAGTAATGAACCTAGGGATGTCACACACTACAATCAGTTTAGAATGACATTTGAACATGAGAGACAATATTGCAAATGTATTTGCAATTGAGGCAATCGGAGTTAGTCGGATTGAAAATCTAAGTTCTAAAATGATTTCGGACTTTTTTTTTTTTTGGTCAGTCCTACACTAATCCTACTCTAACACTCACTCTCAGACTTTTGCCCTACCTCCTTGCAAGGCGTGGGAGTCAAAACCCACTCCTGAAATAAAATCTTCCCCACCCCCAATCCCCCCTTAGAAGGTGGGGATTTGAACCCCCAACCTCCCCCTTCCAAGAAAATGATTTCAGACTTTACTAGCCATATTAAAGATCAGAAAAGTTTTAGATTTTATGGCCTAACCAAAGATTTGAAGTGGGGTCAAATTCAATGGCTCAATCAAAGATCTAAAGTAGGTTCATAATTAATGGTTGCATTAATGATTCGAAATGAGTTCAGAATCAATGAAAACATTAATGATTAGAAGTGGATTTAGAATCAATAGTCGCATTAAAAATTTGGGAATGATATAAAGGTAATTGACAATTAGTGGGGAGCGAAATGGGAGGAGAAATTAATGATTATGGGTGGACTTAGGGTGGTAGCAATCTCTAATCCAAACAAAAATTGAAAGACACACCCAAATATATGCAACTGAAAGATCGAAAACTTCTCGAACAGGGAATTCCGAGCACTCTCCCTGAGAAATATGTAGGTCATTTATTTTCTTTGTGATCCTTCCCAACCGAGATTGAAGGGAGAGAAATTTAGAGAGATTTGCTTTCAAAGAATTCTCTCCACTATCAATCGCCTATCCTCTCCTCGAAGATGGCTAATTCTTGATGCGAGTACTCAGAATAATTTCTCATTGTCTTTGATTTGCTTCACAAACAAGGTTACATCCAAATAAGTTAATGTTTCTGTTTGAGCGAAATCTTATGTTATTTTGGTGATTCTTAGTATGTTAACATGTCTGGCGATAAATCTGGACTTTAACTATTCATCTGCTTTGAAAATAATTACCTTGATGAAATCGTTCACCACCTATTCAACAAATTGTCTCAGGACAACTTTAGCTGTTGAATTGGAAGATTGATTGGTGAAATCTCCATGTTATTGACTAATTCGTAGTCAACGACATATAGATATATGTCGGAAGCTAGAAATCATGTTGTCAGCTATTGGTCAAAGTAAATTGTGTTTATTGACTAACTTCATCGTTTTTTGTTGTTTCTATGTTCCTACAATGGTCTGCGACTGTGCTTGATGGAAAATGTGATGTGGAGTCATTCTCTTAAGTGAGACAATTTCTCATGTCAACATTACTCATCAGTACATCACCGAAGTTGAAATAACCTCCATAAGTATTAGTTATTCTTTATATCAACAAAATTTCTCCCTAAGTTAGTCAAGCCGCTTTGCTGCTTGACGTAGCATACACACTTAACATCAAAATCTTGAATTACTAAAACATGCAAAATTGATAGTTATGAATTACACTATAAGATACCAAAATACTATAATTATGTGGCTTCTCATTTGCAATAAAAAGTAACCTTAATACACTAGTCAAGCTCAAACTGAGATAACAATGCGTGTGTTGCTTGCAAGGAGGAGAGAGCAATACGGTCTTGTTGAACTCATAAGAAAAACACACAATCAGAATCATAGATTCCGAGTGCATTAAATAGTTCAAAAAGCTATGGTGGAATTGTTGGGTTTTATTTCGAAAAACATGAACACTTGCATAGGCAAAACAGAATCTAAAATGATTGTCAACAGAAGCAATAATGCCCATACACGTATTTCCTTAACATTGTTCATGCATTTTAATAAGAAGCACATAGAAGTGAAAAGGAGGCTAATCACATTACTCTTGTACCATACTCAATAAGTTTGGTTCCAACATTCTTCAAATTCTGACCACAGGCATCTAATGTTCTTCAAATTATGACTACGAATGTGTGGTGTTTACATAGTGTTTATCATAACATTCTTCATATCCAATTCAAATCTAGACTGCAAAGATTTGTCATCCTCGCAACATTGGTACACAAAGTCCATTGTCACATGTTCCCACTTCCATTCTAGGATTTCCAATGGCTTTAACATCCTTGCAGGCTTACAATGCTCTGCTTTCACTTGTTGGCATGTCAAGTACCTTGTGACATGCTTTGCGATATCTGCCTTCATTCCATTCCACCAGTAGTGTTGGCGAAGATTTCTGTACATCTCAGTACTTCCTGGGTGGATGCTGTCGTTGCTCCCGTGGGCTTCTGACAAAATCTCTCTCCTTAACTCATCATCCCTAGGCACACAAAGGCGTCCATAGAATCTCACAATTCTATCTTCTGAAATATGGAAATCAAGTCTCTTCCCTTTCATGATCTCATCTCGAAGTTCCAAAATCTCTAGGCCAGATTGTTGCAGAGCCTTTACTCATTGTATAATCTCCGGCTTGATTCTAAGGGTAGCAATTACGCTCGTGAGATCATCCATCTCTACCTTAAACTCTGAATTAGGGATATTCTCCAGTAAACTCCATTCCCTGACCATTAAGCTAGCTACTGCTATAGCTGACTTCTGACTGAGAGCATTCGCTACCTTATTTGCCTTTCTAGGATGGTATAAGATCTCGCAACCGTAGTCCTTCAATAATTCCATCAACCTCCTTTGCCTCATATTCAACTCTTTCTGAGAGAACCTGTACTTCAAGCTCTTATGATTCATGTAGATCTCAAACTTCTCTTCATACAAAAAATGTCTCCATATCTTCAATGCAAAAACAATAGCCGCGAGTTCCAGGTCGTGAGTAGGGTAATTCACCTCATACAACTCATACGCAATGACCTTTCCATGCTGCAACACAGCCCAGTCCCATGTGTGATGCGTTGCTATAAACTACAAATCCTCTAGGTCTTGAGGGTATTATCAAGATGGGTGCCATGGTTAGCCTCCTCCTGAGTTCTCAGAAACTTTGCTCACACTCCTCTGTCCAATCAAACTTCGAGTTTTTCCGAGTTAACTGAGTCAATGGCCCTGCAATCCATGAAAATATTTCCACAAATCTCCTATAGTACCCTGCCAAGCCCAAGGAGCTTTGAATTCTAGTCACCATCGTCGGTCTTGGCCAATTTAGAACAGCTTCGACCTTTTTCTAGGTCTATCAATATCACCTTTATAGTCACCACATGACCTAAGAATATAACTTTGTCCAGTCAAAATTCACACTTGCTGAATTTGGCGTACAACCGATGCTCTCTCAGGGTCTGCAGCACAATTCTCAAGTGATCTTCATGATCTTCTCACCCTTTTGAATACACCAGGATATCATCTATGAAAACTATTACAAATTGATCCAAGAACGGCTTAAATATTCTACTCATTATATCCATAAAAGCTGCTAGTTGCATTGGTCAATCCAAAATGGCATAACTAAGAACTCATAATGTTCATATTGAGTTCGAAATGCCATCTTAGGAACATCCTCCTTCTTGATCCTTAGTTGATGGTACCCCAATCTTAAATCAACTTTAGAAAACACCGACCCTCCTTGTAATTAATCGAATAGGTCATCGATCCTAGGATCACACCCCCTTTACTCGGAGGTCGAGCTACGGGTTATTTTTGTGATGTCTCAGGCTCATCGCCATCCCGATTCTTTTTAACTCGTTATCATGCACACGCGGAAACGTGAATAAACAATTCCTCAGACAAATGACAGCTAGAAGACTGGGACCTACACCAAGCAAAACACACTAATTTATATTATAACAGTACTTTTACAAGCCCTTTCTCTATGAGCCATCTTTTCTTTTTACATCACATTACAAGTTTTCCACATAGGTCAAGGGAAATCCTATCTCCTCTAATGTGACCACAGCTCCCAAAACTAACGTGAGATTTCCATACCTATAAGACTGAAAGATGAGGGACAAGTTTTAGGGAAACTCAATAAGTAAAATTCCTAGTTCTCTACTAAGAAAGCATCTTATCATCAAATTGAAAGCGAGGTATGGTAACTTGTATACTGAAAGTAATGTAGCTATCAGTGAAATCCATACGCATGCTGGTCCCGATGGCTTCCTCCAATATGTTGTATATATCGTCACATCTCTTGGATTTGTGCGCCAGTCATTTGATGTCATTGTGGATGGTATTGGGAAGAGCATCATAGAAGCTCATGAAAATCTCAGGCCGGGATCAATATTCGGGAAATGACACTTTTGGATGCGGGAGTAAATCGCAGTCCCAGTGCTCACCTCAATAACCCCGGGGCTGAACGCAGCAAATATAAGTATGACGTTGACAAAGAAATGACACTTTTGGAGTTTGTGGATAGCGAGTCTGGACCCGTGGGTAGCTAGAATTGGTTTGCTACACATGGAACTTCTATGAGTCGTACAAACACGTTGATTAGTGGGGATAACAAAGGCGCAGCTGCTTGTTTCACGGAAGATTGGTTTAACAAGAATGGTGTCCAATTGTCATATTCCGATGATCTTGAAGATGGTGGAGTTCCACGAAGAGTCTCAAACATTGTACCTGTAGTTCATGATAATCATCATGAATTATTGGAGCTTGCTACATCTTTCCAGTCTTCCCCTAGTAAACCAGCGACTAAGAGTGTGTTTGTTTGTGTTTCTGTTCTTTTTTTGTTCCAGGGAACAGAAATAGAAAAAACTATTTCTGTTCCGGGAATAGTTTTTGAACAAAAGAACATGTTTGGTAAACTTGTTCCTAGAATAAAAAAAGAACAGAAACATGTTTGGTAAATTTGTGTTCTTTTTTTTTTTTTTTTCTTTTAATTTTTTAATGTTTTTTTTTTCATTTTTTTTCTTTTTCTTTTTCTTTTTTCCTTTTTTCTTGCTTTGGCCGGTTGCCAGCCTCGGCCATGGCTGGCAACCAGCTGACGAGGGGCGGCGGCCTTGCCTAGCCACGGCAAGGCTCGCCGCCCCCGCCGATCGGCCGACGAGGGGCGGTGGCCTCGCCAAATCCGGGCAAGCCCGAGCTCGCCCGGCCAAGGTGAGGTCGAGCCTCGCGGCGGTGCGAGCAAGGCCTTACCCAACCACTAAGCCTCGCCGGGCCACCACCAGGTCGACGTTGCCTAGCGGTGGCTCGGCGAGGCTCGGCCTCGGCGGTGGCCCGGCGAGCTCGGCCTCGGCGGTGGCCCGGCGAGCTCGGCCTCGCCGGGGGGCGACGAGCCTCGCCGTGGCTGGGCAAGGCCGCCGGCAACCGGCCAAAGAAAGAAGAAAAAAAAAAGAAAAGAAAAGAGAGGAAAGAGAAAAGTTGTTCTTTGTTTTTGTTCCAGAAATAAGAAACAACTTTTTTTGTTTATTGTTTATGTTATTTTTTTGTTCCCTGAACAAAAAAATAGTTTTGGAACAAAAAACGCAAACAAACGCGTTTAGCTTCTTTTTTTGTTCTCAGGAACAAAAAAACAGAAAATCTGTTCATAAACAGAAACAAAGAACACAAACAAACAGGCCCTAAGACTCTTGACTGTTGCTAGACGTGTCAGGAGTGCTCTAAGGCAAACTGAGAAACCTGGATTTGTAGTTGCGTTTTGTCAAACGAACTGTGGCTATGTTAGCCCAAATGTGCTTGGAGCATTCTGCATAGACACTGGCCTATCTTGTGACTTCAATCATAGTGCCTGCGGTGGGAAGAACGAGTTGTGCTATGGCCAATGTTGCCCTAGCCTTGATTTGCGAAATTCCGAATTTTATCTCGGGATTTATAAAATTCTTGCACAACCTCGGGCGACCCAAGCGGTGTTGCGGCCTCATGCAGCCCTCGCCTAGGTCCTACAAGGGTCGCACAACAAACGGCCACCGTCACGATAAAGGGCTATGGCTGCTCGCGAGCTAGATCTTGGCGCCAATGGCCATCGGTCAACTTGTTGGAGGTCGCTCGACCTCGGGCTACCTTGACCGATGGCCATTGGTGCCAAGATCTAGCTCGCGAGCAACCATAGCCCTTTATCGAACTGGCAAAAAATTGGTCTTTTTTAAAAATGTATATTATCTATTTTTAATTTTTTTATCGTTTATATTTATTTATTTATTTATCTTTTTTTAGTATTTAAAAAAATAATAACGAGGGAAAATTTGGAAATTTGAAGAAGCATAAGGGTAATTTTGAAAAAAAAAAAATGAGTTTTAGTATTTGGCCAAAATCTAAAAGTTCAAAAATTAATCCCCGCTAGAATTGAGCTTTCAACAGTTACTTCAAAATAATTATCAAAGGATTTATCATTTTTTTAAGGGACTTAGAAGGCGGAAAGTGCCTTGATAATGCTAAACCAAACGCTCAAACATTTCTCAAGGCTTTGGAGGCTGAAAACGTTGAGAACCTTTCTAGTGGCTCAATCCGGGGTGGCCAGAGCTTCGTCACGGTGTCAGACGCTAAATTAAAGCCTCGGAGGGCATGCCCGGCCTCGCCGCCTACCTTTTCTTCTTAATAGAACAGCTGGTTGAGGTCGGGGTTGAAGAGGGCCTCAGCGTCAGCGTCAGCGTCAGCGTCACTCCTCGATCCCTGATGCTTCACGAACGCAGCGAAACATCTGGTTCTTGGTGAAGAACGTACCCTCTCCCTCTCTCTCTCTCCCTCTCTCCCCAATGAGAAATCTTTTCGTGTTACGGAATCTCGTATCTCCTTGCCAATGAAGGGTCTGTTGCGATCTCTTTCTGTGAGTTCTCTCCACCATCATATTCTCCCTCTGGCTCCGTTGTTCAAATTCAAGCGGTTGTTGTGTTTGCTGCTATTGGGTACCGTCCAATTTCGTTGCCATTGGTGCAGGGGTGTGGAGGCTTTCGGGCTTTTTCGAGTAGAGGCGAGCTCAGGCTTGATGGGGTCAAGGACATCGTCGCCGTGGCCTCTGGCAAAGGTGGTGTCGGCAAGTCCACCACCGCAGGTACTTGCCGGATGCTTTTGTTTCTTGATATAAGTCGGGATTTTGTCATGCATTTTTGCTTTGGACAAGTGTGATTGGTAGTGCCCTTTTTCTCTGGATTGATGGCACTATGGACATTTTAGATTAGTGAAATGCGGTTGATTAGATATGGACAGTCAATGAGATTTTGATCCTCATGTGCAGTACTATAAGAAGGGAGGAAGTGGTGAAGTGATTTTAGTTTTTTAAGTGAATGTGGAAAAAGATGGGAATTGTTGAGAAGTCAGGAGTCAGTAGTCACCAGGAGTCCCCACCAGTGCTTGAAGGCAATGAATGGATTGCTGTACAAACTGATTGGATAGTGAGGGATTAATAGGAGATTTGTGTTATCTGCACATTTATTTGCATAGCTTGAAGAGTAATCTCACAGTGAAGAGCTTGCATACTGGAAGCACTAAGCTGAGTAATAACATAGTTATCCCACAACACCCAAATGCTCCCAAGAGGAAGATATTCATGATTGCAGAGAACAGACCAAGAGCAATTGTGCAACTTTTGTACGAAGTGGATTTCATTGGAACTTCTGCTGTCTCTAAGACTTCTCTTCAGAGTGCTCTATGCAGTTTTTCTGATTGTGTAAATACTGAAGTTGGGGGTGGTAGTAGAACACTTTAATACTATCACTGATAAAAGGGAGGCTAGTAGTCCTTCAGTCCTTTTTTTTGCTTATATACAAAGGGTTTGGATGGGGTTGGGACCTACCACACCCATTGTTGGAATGTTTGGTGTAAGGTGCCGATAAAGTACCAACTGCCCACCGGGAGAGCCTATCACTGCAGCTTCACCAGTTGCGAGTGGGGAAGGCCAAGACCGGCGATACACCAAAGCTCAAGCCCATTCCTTCACAGACTAACCAAGGTTTCTTGAGACCAATGATAGATTAAAGATCAAACTGTGACCTTTGGCTTGCAAACCAAGTCTTGGACTCCTAGACCAACCACCTGGTTGGTTTGCAATCCTTCATCTTCTTGTTGCTGATATGATAGCTTTTAACAATGTGCTAAAGGATGCCGGTCTCTTTGTTCATAAATTTTGGTAATAATTTCATTACTTGGAGCAATAGAGGATTTTAGCTCGTAGAGAGAGGAGACTTGATCGTGTTCTTATTAAATTTGGTCCCAAAGTTTTCCCAGCTCCGTGGTTGAGTTCTGCACTCAACTGGAAAGGTTGAAACAAGTTATAAACGAGTTTGACAGGAATTATTGTAGTAATATCTCAGAGGCTTGTGAAGCAGAAATCTCAAGAACCTGTGATGGTTCAAAAACCAATATCAGGTTCTTCTGGGTAATTACAGCTTAAAAAGCAACTTTCTGCAGAGTCCCCTATTCTAAAATCTGCAGAGAAAGCTTTCTATAGGAAGATTTCAAGAATTTCTTAGCTCGCCTTGGGAAATCAAAATACTTGTTACTTTCATAATGTGGTTAAGCTAGATAACCAAGGAGTACCCTTCTATAATATATTCTGATGATTGTCTGAGACTTCCTGCTTTTTGACATTAAACCTGAAGTAATCAATTATTATCAGCATTTTTTTTATTCTGTTGATATAACATGATATTGGTGATGCTGCAAAACTCAAGTTGTTAAGCCTTGTCATTGAAACTAACAAATAAATCTGTTTTTTTGGTAAATAAATGGGAATAAGCACCTGGCCTGATGGTTATACTGGTCCTTTTTTTTCCAGTGAACAATAGTGGGCATGGATTTTGTGTTGAAGCCAAAAGTGATTTTTACAAGCATTTGATTTTGCCTGGTCAAGTGAATGCAACTGTGATTGCCCTTGTGCCTAAAACAGTTAAAACTTTCCAGAATGACTGATTTAAGGCCGATCTCTTGTTGCAATATTTTATAAGATACACCAGTAGAATTCTTGCTAACAGATTGGAAAAGAGCATGTCTGATTTTACCAGTTTATATAAGGGAGGAAAATTGGGGACAATGTGCTTTTAGCTCAAGTGATTGTTGAGAGCTATCATAGAAGGAACCATTCTCCCAGGGCCCCATGTACAACAAGGGTGATCTCACGAAAGCCTTCTGTTCCATATGTTGGGATTTCTTCAGCAATATTTCTTCAACTTATTCATGTTCCTGCTAAATTTATCTAGTGGACTAAAAGTTACATCAGATCTTCTAAACTCTCTGGTATGCTTAATGGTGAGGGGAGAAAAGTTTGAGGCTAGGGGTTACTCTTTTTCCTTACCTCTTTGTTCCAGCAATGAAGATACTGCTTTGAATGTAAGAATGCAGCCACTGAAGGGAAAATCACATTGCATCCTCTTTGTAGCACAATCAGAATGACTCACTTATGCTTTGCTGACAATTTGATGGTAATACTGTATGGAGACTCTTCTTTTGCTGAAATTTTAGCGTCTTCAATGAGCTCTATATAATGTCTAGCTTGAATTTGAACCCTTGTAAAGCTGAAGCTTTAGTAGCAGGCATTTGTCACGGGCCAATCAATTGGGATCGTGACTGCGCGGCAACTCAGGCTATTTTGGATCACCTAAGCCAAGCCTTGCTCGATCAATCGCACACTCGCTCGCTCACCCAGATCGTAGAGAGAGAAAGTCTCTAGAGAGAGAAGCTCTAGAAAGAAAGAAGCTTTATATTGCTGAAAGGATTGGATGGATACAAATGAGGGGGAGGGCACCCCTTCTTATACTCGAGGCCCTCTGATTACATCCGTTAATCTAGATTTCATTTGGCGGACGAGATCGCACTGCCTCAACTACCGACACTAATGGCGGCTACTAACCACCGACACTTATGATAGAAGACTACCAACTACCAACATAAATAGCTAGAGACTAATTACGGTATTGCCCGCCCTTGGAAGATTCTAGAAGGAGACTTGTTGGGAAGCCAAGCGAGCACAAGAAGTCTTCCACGGATGAGTCATGGCCGTCCCTCGGGAACCTCCTGGGTTGGACTTCTTTCCGGCCGTGCACATTCCTAATGCTTGTTACAGTGATTTCTTAGTATTAGTGCACTTCAACTTGGCTCTTTACCTGTGAGATACTTTTGTGTTCCCTTGACCTCTTGTAGATTAAATGAAGAGCAATGTGATCCTCAGAAATATGAACAATTTAAAAGATTTGTGGTTGGGCCTGTAAAAAATTGTGTTACGCTGGAAAACTATAACTTATATTGGCTGTTATTCAAAGTACTTCAGCTTGTTGTTTAATAGTTTCATTATACCTAAGAAAATGCTCAAGAAAATCAAGAAAGCTTTTGCTTCTATATTATGGAGAGGACATGCTGAAAATGCCAGAAGGGCAAGAGTCAATTGGAGTCAGATTTGTCTACTGAAACACAAGGGAGGAGCTGGTCGGAAGAGGCTCTTTCATTGGAGTGAAACATGCATTCTGAAGTGTATTAGGCTGCTTTTTATGCAAGGGGGTTCTCTTTGGATAGCAGAGATGACAATAAAAGCTCAGAGATTGAAGTCTCTGGTCATTAAAACATACAGTGTCTTCTTCTTATGCTTGGAGGATAATTCTAAATCTTCATGATGCAGCTTGGCAGTGTATATCATTGCATCAGAGATGGCAATGTTAAGTATCTCTGGATCAATAATTGGCACCAGTTTGGTCCTCTTCTATATAACTTTGGAAGTAGAATCCTTTTTCATTTTGCCATATATCGAATGACCAGAGTTGAAGTCTCTGGTCATTAAAACATACAGTGTCTTCCTCTTATGCTTGGAGGATAATTTTTCATCTTCCTGATGTAGCTTGGTAGTTCTTTAATCACTGTATCAGAGATGGCAATGTTAATTATCTCTGGATCAATAATTGGCTCCGGTTTGGTCCTCTCCCATCTAACTTTGGAAGTAGAATCATTTATTATTATGCCATTTATCGAATGACAAGGTGTCTGCAGTCCTTAAGGATTTTCACTCCTCCAGCAACGTTTTCCTCTTTATTGGATATTCAAGTTGCTTTATGTGGGTTCTATATCCCTTTAACTCCTCTGTGAAATCATTTGGAGTTCTTCAGATGGTGATCTACAGTCAATAATGCTTGGCAACTTCTCAGAGATAGAGCTGCAAAAGTACCTTGGCATCTACTTGTTTGGTTTTGTCTGAATATCCCAAGCATTCTTTTAAAACTTGGTTGACAATTATTAATAGATTGCCAATTGAGCACAGATTGTTTACTTGGTTTGATAGTATCAATTATAACTCTCTTGTGTGGGGTTCGTAATGAATCCAGTGATCATATGTGTGGTGCTTGCTTAATCTCTATTGCTGTTCAAAAAGAAGTTTGATGTTGTTGGGATTCAGTAGGGAAGTCCATCACTGGCAGGATGAGTTGGATTAGGCTATTAAAACATTCAATGGAAGAACATATAAAACTATTATTGGAAAGTTGGCCTGGAATGCTTACTGCTATCACATTCAGTTTGCAAGGAATAGATTATTACACAATAGTCAGCTTACATAGCATTTTTAATGTCATATACAGTATAATATTTTATCGTCCATTAGAGGATATGTCCTGTTCCAATGCTTTCAAGTGAGTTGCTACTTCGAGACAGAGGACTCTGTGTACAAATTGGGTTATAAATTTTCTGTAGATTGGGTTCACTCAACATTTTAAATGAGCTTCTAGTGGGGAGGCCTCTCCTACATACAATATCTGGAAATGAAATGATAAACTTACTGACGAAGAATATGCTAAGTGTCTTTGTTTCTTTCACAATTAAAGATAATTTCATAGATAATAAGAAGTAAGGTGCACACTCTGTGGCACGGGGACTATAAAATGTTCATTCAGAGATAGAAGAAGGGCCTAAATTGGAGAGCAGTAAGGAATTGTGGGTCATGTCCTAATTTTTTAATACTAAGCTAAATGAAGTTTGAAATATTGTATTGTTTATAATGCGTATAGATAACTAATGCCAATATATCTGCAGTTAATTTGGCTGTTGCACTTGCTAACGTGTGTCAACTCAAGGTGGGCTTGCTAGATGCTGATATTTATGGACCATCTGTTCCCACTATGATGCAAATACATGAGAAGCCAGATGTGACTGAAGGTAAGCAATTAAAATTTTTGAATTTTCTGCATAGCAGTGTGCAATTTGAAGATCATAAAATTATCTCAAGTTGAAATTCTAAAGCTTACCTATATAATGTTGATCTTATCAGGAGCTCTTTATCATTTTTCTTCCATATAACTGTGGGTAAAATGGACTTTAACTTCAATAATCGGGTATGGTTGCAACAAAAATAGCTTTTCTAGGTAAGTTAAGGTTGAGAACTAGAAAAATGAACAATGCTTCTCTATCCTATTGTCCTGCAAGTTTTTGACATAGATGATGATTTGTCACAGTTCCAGACTTAGATTTTCTTTGTCATCTGCTCAAAAAATACTTATTATCTTAACATAACATAGGTGTTGAGAATACCTTTTCGTGCATTTAATCCCCTCTTATTATTTGGCAGATAAGAAGATGATTCCTGTTGAGATGTATGCAGTCAAGTGTATGTCAATGGGTTTGCTTGTTGAAAAGGATGCACCGATCATATGGAGAGGTCCTATGGTACGACATACTGTCCAATCTATCCTTTCACAAATCTTTTAAAAGAAGATGTTGTGATTGGATTATCTGTAAGCCATCTAAATGATATCTTATTACTATGAGGCCCATATTAGCTGCTGGATGAAAGGATGGCAGTGAAAGAAACAGATTGGTGATTAAAAGAGCACCTGCTCGAGCCCCCTTTTGGCTTTTCTTTTGCAGCATGGATTCGAAGGCTTTAGGTTGACGGCAGAAGTTTGAAAACTCATAGGTTGTAGTATACAAAATACGGAGAAAATGTTTGATAAGTCATTTTCTTTGTACTCAGCTCTCTGAGGACAACTGTTGCAGAGTGCAAGTAACAGATTCCAAAGGACAATTTTTTTCAGCATTATGCGTAGAAAAGGAACATGATCACCAGTTCTTGCATATCTTCTGCATCTTTAGCCAAATATAGGCTTTCAACATATTGCATGAGATGTCTGGCTCCAAGATTCAGTAGTAATCTTTTTGGGACTTCCTGTCCAACTTCATAGCAGAAATGTTGACATGTTCTGATGATCTCACACAGAAAAAGTGACTGAAATCTGACTAGGACTAATCGGTTCCTGGTCCAGTCTGGGTCTGAGATGGAATTGGGAGCCAGACCAACCGGTCCGATCCGGTTCGGTGGAACCGGTAAATTTGCTATTTTAGGCCAAAAATAAAATGAAAAATAGGAGAAATTGGGAGGAATTAAGGTTTGTTTCTTAAGAAATTTAAAATTATATTATATTATATTATATTATATTATATTATATTATATTATATATATATATTTATATATATATAATTTTTGCCATCTTTAATGGCAAAAATTAACCGGTCTGGTCGGTCCGGTTCCCACCTTGGAACCGGGAACCAGACAGGAACCGGACTGACCGCTAACGGTTCCAAAAGTGGGAACCGGGAACCGGACCGCCCTCTTTGCGAACCACTCAAAACCGGCCGGTCCACTTCAGTCCAAGCGATTCCCGTTGCACACCCCTAAATCTGACCATGAATCTTTGCCAAATGATGTGCCAATTTTTGCTATTAAAGATGGCTTCTCTTGTAGCCTCCATATATGACTTTGACATACAGCACAACCTACATGTCATACTCTGGACAGGCACCTTAGTGTCCATATTCCAGTCTTTGTTCCTTAACACGTTCAGGCGACAATTCAGTCATCTTTCCCCAAATGTGGATCCCCAGACAATAAGGCAACCTACAACACATGGACTTCGGTAGAACAGATTGGTAGCTCCCAAAGCTTCATCTTTTGCATGCATCAGGAGTTACTAGAGCAGGGGTTAAGTATTGACATTTTGCAAAGGAAAGAGAAAATCTTAGTTGACAGGCATTTCCACTCTAGAATTGCAGTTGATACAGAGGAATATCTGCTCTTGCTTTGTCATTGGATGAATCTGATCTGGCTATGATTCTTAAACTATTGTATATAGGCTGATTGTAAGTATCTCTGCGTGTTAGGGGCAGTTTGAGTGGTCACATTGATCCTCTTTTTAGCCACAGTAATTGGATGTATTGAAGATTCTTGGTTTAGAAAGTATACCCTTGGTGGAGTTTTCAAAATTTAGGATAGTTGATCTTGGGGAACTTGCATTGTTTCAGTGGACCTTTATGCCAATTACTCCATTTATAATCCTTCATGGTCAGTGACTGCAACTTTTTGTACAATCTAAATTTTTCCACAGCTTTAGCTTGTAAAAGATACTGAATCTTTCTTGTTGCAGGTAATGAATGCTCTTGAAAAATTGACAAGGGGAGTCCAATGGGGAAATCTTGATATTCTTGTAGTGGATATGCCACCAGGCACGGGTGATACACAAATAAGTATGACGCAGAGGCTACAGTTATCAGGTAATCTAATAAATATCTAATTTAATTTAGTTAATCAGAAAAAATTTGGTAATTGATGTTGAGGATTGGATCAGTGGTAGTGCCAGGCCTTCCTTGGTATATAGCATGAGGTCTAGCTGCACCAATCCCCCTCCCTTTATATTGGATGGGAGAAAAGGGAAATTGAAAAGACAGTTGTTTATTTTTTGGCCTCATCCTTTCTAGAGGTACAACTAATGGTACTTCAATGCCAAGGCTAAATGTACTCAATTTGAAAAGAATCATTCAAAAGTGTATTTAAGGTGGCTGAGTAATGTTGAAGAGTAATTGAGCCAAAAAGGAGAATCTATCGGCCCCCACCAAAGTTTTGCATTCCCATTTGATTGTGTCTATTCATGCCTAAGCTAGTGCTTTCTTTTCGGCCCATTTTTTAAAATATAATTATATGTCAAGTTCCATTCTGTTGTGTTGGAGTCAACTAATTGTTCAGAGCTTGATACAGAGGATTTTCACTTCAACCAGAATTTACATCCACGTGTTTCTTGGGTAATTGAAATCGCACATATATCTGAATAGATACATGCCTGCACACCCAATAAATAGACAGGCATTCCTACATTCATGCTCAAATATTTGAATTATATATATGCATATGCGTATATGTATGTGTAAGACTATTTAAATGTGAATGCTAAAGTGAAAAAAGAATTTCTTTCATGCTTGAGGTAAATATGATAAATGGAGAAGAAATTCGGTTCTAATTCTTCCACTAAGGGACTGATCCAAAAAATCGAAATCTTCCATTCAGAATTTCAGCTTGTACTTGATTTACTCGTATTCTGCTCCATTAAGGTCTTGAAATGGTTTTATTCTACTATGAAACGGTTCTGCATCATTACATATCGCGGACTTGAAAGCTAATTCTTTGTTACAACAGATTTTAATAAAAACATTTTGCTTCATTTCCACAATTTTGATGCACGTCATGTGTCTGGTATTTCTGATGTCTATGCTGGAAGTTACACCAATAGTTTCTATTATTTCTTTGTTCATTTATAAGCTTAAGTTATATGCTGGCAGGTGCATTGATTGTTTCAACTCCCCAAGATGTTGCCTTGATCGATGCTCGAAGAGGAGCTAGGATGTTTGCTAAAGTTCAAGTTCCTGTATGATCATTTTCTGGACCTTTTTTATGTAGTGTGCTTGAAGTAAATTTGCAAATTTGCTAACAGCATGAGTAACTTACAGAGATTGCTACCTTGGAAACAACGTTCTAATCGTGTAGCTTGCATTGTCTTGCATATCTTCTTGCATATATCTTTGTTCAAATAGTTTTTGAGATATGGGAAAGCTCTCTTTAGAGTTTGTGCATTCAGCTTTCGAAAAGTTTTCCACTTCTCATATTTCAACTTTTCAATAAGAACTTCCAAATGGCTGCAATTGGACATTGTATTTCATATGGCACGTTTTATGTTATTTTACTTTTTCTGATTAAACCAGTGTTGTGTAATGCTCTTAATAATATTCAGGTTTCATCGTTTCCCTATTTGAAACATTCAAAGCATTATTGGCTCTAAAGACATCAACTTTTTTCTTTTCTGTAGAAATGAAAACATGAAGCTGGAAAGATACTTGCAACCATACGCCCATGCCTGTGTGCATTTATTGCCTAACTGTAGCTATCTTTTTCTGGTGATTTGACTGGGATATAAAACTCAAATCTAGAGAAAAAAAATTTGGGCATTATGAAAAGCTTCCTGCATGTTTCAAGTTCGTATTCTGCATATTATATCTTCTGGATATCTTACCTTCCCTTACACAAATAATTGAACATCTTCCAATCCTTCATCAATTATCTTGTATCTTATTCTTCAGCTTGCTGGCAATGGCTTCCTGTCAACATCATGTACAAACTCAGATGGGAGGACCAATAGGTTAATATTTAGCCATAGGAATTGTGGTTGAGTTGAAATTGGACTGGTTTTTGAACAAATATATTTGCAGGGAGTGCAGAATTTTATGAAAACAATATCTTTTACTCTACAATAAATTCATCAATTTTAAATGTCATGTCTGGTTGGTTGGATAACATGCAATATTCATGATCTGTGTATTTCATTAAGGGGTCACTTTACAATCACAAGGAAGCTAAGGAATTTGGCTGATGAAAAGCGGTGTCTTATCGATTTGAGTTTGCAAACTGGCAAAGTATAAAATGATGAAAAAAGGAAGCAGTCTTCCATTTGTTTAAAGTATTAAAAGGTCGTTGGAATATCTGCCTTTATTTGAGTGGTGGAACTTCGTGTAATGGAGAGAAGTGTCTTCTCCTCCAAGAGTTTGATTAGTTTGGGGAGTTGTGATTTTTGCATAATCTTTTCCTACTCAATTTTTGAAGACCATTTGATGAAATTCTCCATTGAATGGAGAAGAAATATACTGGCTTTGGTAGTAACTGATCATGTCATGCATATGATGCTAGAATATGGCGTGTGTTTGTTTTTGAAATGGAAACTCACGTTGTGCAGTTGTTCTAGGGGTGATTACACCTTTTCATCTCGTATTTGCAAAAGAATTACAGTTTACATCTTGCACTTCTGAAAGTAACTTGTATTCTCTATTTTCAAAGCTACATTTTGCATTACTTGTGAATGCCATATTTCCAAGAAAATTTCACGTGTCATCTATGTGTGTATGTGTGTGTGTTCAATATTGCATGACTGCATTTTTCATTAAATCATTGTAACATTGTTCCAATGGTCTTAATGGTATAAAAATAATGGACATAAAGTACTAGTTGAGAAGTCTATTTTGGAAACATGGGCTTTATATGATGCTAAATGTAATGTGATTTGCTGGAAGTGTAAGTAGTTATTCGGAGTATTTAATGTAGTTGAACATTAGTGGGTAGGTTGATACAGAGGCATTATGTCATTCCCTCGATTTGGTTTATGCTGTTTTGTCTTGACCTTTCTGATTTAGCAATTTTCGATGTATCAAACTGGTATGCTTCTTGCAACACTGTCATGTGAACATCATGATTGAATCTGGGTAATTTGATATAGACGTGTCTATCTCTTCCAGTCAGTTTTATTATACAGTGTATTTTTCATTATTATTATTATTTTTCTTTATATCTTTGACTTGAATTGGATGCCATAATTCTAGCAGTAGTTTGACCTGTGAAGGTAGTGATAGATTTTCTCCCTGCAGATATTGGGGTTTATAGAGAACATGAGCTATTTTAAATGCCCACATTGTGGTGAACCTTCATTCATTTTTGGAAAAGGAGGAACTCAAAAGACAGCCGATGAGATGGGTTTTGAGTGTATTGCTGAGGTATGTTAAATAGTGTGATGTCTCCTATGTGCTGCCACACCAGAGACTGAAATTACATTTTAAGAATGCCTTAATTTTGTTAAGACTTAAAATTACATGAAATCTTTTGTAGGATCTCTTTCTCCTTTTTGCTTTTGAATTTGCCATTTGATTCTATGTGAATACACGTTGGCTTATTTAACTGACAAAAGTCCTAGCTGGTCTCTTTGTGTTGAACATGGGAGATGTTCTTATCATCTTGGATCCTTTCAATCTTGCGAAGTCAAGCAAACACGATCTACATTGTAATAATAAGTTTCTTGGCATGTGTGGTCTGCACATATCTTGGAGAGTTCCTATTCACATATCAGCATCGCCAGTTAACAAGCTTAAGCTTACCTCACTTTTCCACTTTTCTGAAGTCTAGAGCAGTATACATATGTACTTAAAAAATATGCAGTTGATAGGCTTGCATTCGCTACATGACCAAATCTCAAGCAGATGAATTCTGTGGATAATGATCAGAGCATACTCAAGATAGTGGATTCTGCATCTTGTACTTGTATGGTAGCTTAAATTTTGTTTTGGCTGTAAGCTGGTCAAAACCTTGTCTTAGGTCCATTCGTGGAAGACTTTAAAATTTCAAAAGTCGAATACTAGGCAAATGCATTCAGAAACGCGAGTTATTGTGGGTGCAGCAGAGTTTGAAGTCAAACCACTCTGATGTTAACAATAATCATGTTTTGTTCAGTGTTAACATACTCCTTTTTCCCTCCGCCCTCAGATACCATTGGAAGGAGACATCAGAGAGAGTAGTGATGAAGGTTTTCCTATTGTATTGTCGGCTCCCAAGTCGACTGTTTCCAGAGCTTATAGTGATCTCGCTCATAAAGTCGTGGACAAGCTGAAGGGATTGGCAGAGCAGCAATCGCCCCACGTGGAATTCCACCCATGATACCGTGAAATACATGTAGTACGCCAAATTTCCTCCTCTTCTTTGATTTGTAGACCTAGAAGCATCGCAATTTAGGTAAGCTTTTGAAATTTTGCGGGCGTGTTCTCGGATATTTAACTTACAGTTAGTTGAGTGCTCCAAAAAAAATAGAACAAACTTGGGGGATGAAGTGGCTTTGTCATTGAAAGCATCCAGGTACTTTTTTTTTTTTTTTAGGGGGTTTGGGGGGTTGGCAAGAAAGCGTCATGTATTTACTGTGATCAATATTGAAGAGATTTAGACGCTTGGCTTTACTTTATTTTAACGTATATCGATAAATCCAATCTTTACTTTCTACTTAACGTTGGGAAAACAATGATTCTTAACAGTAAAAGTTATCCTTTGTCTTTGTTAGTCAATGATGGATCATCGCTGGATCTGAACAATGTGGAGCGCCCTTACCTTTTTATTGTCATTTCCTCGTAGTTGTCCAAGAGCCATGCTGAAATGAACGCCGACTCGAGTTTCGCTCAATGCAAGATGCATAAACGAACTTACTCTAGATAGTTTAACGAACGGAAAATTTAAGGATGATCTGAATAGCTCGTGATAAATCACGCTACGATCTCCAGTGGCCATTTATTTTTTAACCTATTTATTTATTTGCTGAGGTAACAAAATCAGAACTAACTTGATCTCCAGGCAAATGCGTTGACTGATTCCGACAGGAAGGTTGTGTCGTGGTAATGCAGGTAGGACTTCATGTTTTCTTTATACCTCGTGTCTGCAGAAAGGAACTGATCTGTCTATATGCCCAAATTCAAGACCAAAAGAGAGAGTCTCTGTTAGGTTTAAGTCAAAGATGCTGTTCCCAACCTCGCTTTGGCATCTCATTCAACCCCTTTTGTGTTTAGTTGACCATTGACATAGAAATCCCCCCTTTCTTCACCCGTTCTAAAAGTTCCATTCTTCTTCTGTTCTCACCCAGCATTTCCAAAGAGCATAGGGGCCCAAAAAAGCTAACCTTCATTGGGATGGCCCCATTTCCAAACCGACAGTTTGGCAGTATTACTGAGCTGTTGCCGAGAAACGCTTGTTTGTTTCCTTGTTCAGTCCTGTGAAATGATGAAGATAAAACTGCTTCCTGTATACTGGTTCTCAGCTGATGAATCAACGGGGAATTTGATGGTTGGCAAGGGCGTGTCATTTAGCTGGGTTTTCATTATTGTTCCAGATGACTTCTCTCTCCCGCACACCTTATCTAGTGCGTCCCCCCTTCTCCATCTTGGACTTGCTTGCTTTGTTTTTTGTTTTTTTCTTATTATGTTTGGGATCAATTTTTTGGTAAAGCAAATTTGCCTATCTTGGACTTGTGTTGCTTACTAAGCTCTCCGGGAGCTTTCGTATCGTCTCAGACACTTCGACACGTGTCTGATACTTTCCAACACTCGGTTAACACGTGTTGAAGAATTCGACACCTGATCAATTTTTTTGACACTTGAGTCGGAATTTCGACATACGAGTTTCCGACACACAATTCTGACATACAAAGTCAATTTTAAAAATTTTCGATAAATGAATGGTCAAAATATATATATATATATATATATATGTGTGTGTGTGTGTGTGTGTGTGTGAAAAAATAAAATCAATAATAAACATATTAGGAAAGAATAAAAACTTAATATTTTATTCTCTTCTCTTTTGACTCGTATTTTCCGTGATACACAATTTATCATCAAGTTTTTTTCTTTTTTCTTTTGACATGTTTGGCACACAAGTCTAGAATGTGAATTATTTGTTCTTTTTTTTTTTTCTAGTTTTATGGATTTATTGAAATGGAGTTGAATTTGTCAAATTGAAACAACAAAGGATATTAATAAATGGTGGATTAATATTTTTAGTGTAAGATTAATTTGATTGAAATAATCATAAAAATTTATATACAAAATATACATTTAATATACAACATGTCTCGACACGTCGGAATTCTCTATTTTTTAAAACGACGTGTCGGCATATCGTATTGTGTTGTGTCGTCTGTCGCATGTTGGTGTCGGTGCTACTTAGGTTGCCTACAACACTTTGGTCTTTGAGGATAATCCATTTATCTCTCTAATTAAATTTTTTGTGAAATTATTTAACTTAGCTGGAAATAGCGTGAGTCAAAGCAATACTGTTAACCGTGACTTCTACACCGAGTTATATTTTCTTTTTTCGCGCCACGATACTGCTGAATTCAGTAAAAGTGGGCTAAAATCACATCACGTTTTTGTCCTATCAAAGATGATTTTTTTTTTTTACAAGTGCTTATAAATTCAACTTATAAAGATCCAGAATTTGTAAGAGACGATAGTATATTTAGTCAAAGATCTACAAATTTTTAGGTTTTATAAGTTCATACACGAGCAATAAAAAGCAGCATTGGAACGAAGAATCCGCATACTAGTGAAGCGCTAAAATCACACCTTTTCATACTCGTGTTGGTTATGGGGTAATTATGAAAGTTTTTGATGATTCTCATTAGAATAATACAAAAAATTTGACTAAAGTACAAGATCTACATAATTGGAGAAAATCAAGGTAACTGAAGCTTTGCTGGTTGGACTTGTCGGTACCTAGTAATCTCGCCACATGACGATCTTCTGTAATGATTTGTCGTTAGAAATGTCAATTCAACCTTTAAATTAAATAAATAATAATAATCCCTATTCTATATATTCATAATATGTATACATGTCAGACTAACAAAATAAAACCTTGCCGATAAACTCAAACCCACGATCCTTGTAGGTTCCACAAAATCTTGTATTTATTCCTCTCAAGATCTTATCAAAGATTTAAACAAAATTTTTGGGTATCGATAGACTTGATTCAATTGCAAATGATAGAAAATCATGTGACAGTTGTCCGCAAGGAATGAAAGTACAAAATATATAAGTACTTCAACAATGTATCTATACTATTATTTAAAACAAAGAGGATATCCTAAAGGGGAAAAGTACAAAAAAAGTCCTAAATATATTACATTAGTATCAATTCAATCTTAAACATTTTAATTGAATCAATTCAATCCTAAACATTTTAAATAAACCAATTCAATCATAAATTTTTTCACATTGATATCAATTCAGTCCATCCGATCAATATTAGTTAGCCTAGCTAACGTGAATGTTAGTTGGTGGCTGGATGCTGACGTGACTTTTTTTAATAATTTTTTTTGAATTTTTTAATCTTTTTTTTCCTTTTATTCTTTTCTTTTTCCTTTTCTTTTCTCTCTTCTTCCTCCTTGGACTTTCCTCATAGTGGCTGGCGAGCCTTGCCGAAAATTCCAAAGAGGAAGAAGAGAGAAAAGAAAAGGAAAAAGAAAAAAAATAATAAAAAATTCAGAAAACTTCAAAAAAAATTAAAAAAAAATTACTACGTCAACGTCTAGCCACCATTCAGCATCCACATTAGTGCTGGCTACCAAAATTGATTGAATAGACTGAATTGATATCAATGTAAAAAGATTTATGGCTAAATTGGTCCAATTAAAAATTTTATGACTAAATTAGTATCAATGTAATAGGTTTAGAACTTTTTTGATACTTTTCCCCATCCTAAAACATTGCAAATCTATTTTATTCAGTTTATAGATATACTACCTAGGGACAAGTGTATAAAAGATAATTCTATTTCACCGCTCACGTATTCAATTTGAAAATTAGATTCTTTTCATCTTGCAACAAACGTTACCAAACAAAATTCAAATCTTGGAATACTCTTCCCACATTTGTGTGTATAATTTCTTCACATTGTGTTGGTAATTTCCTTCTTATCAATTAATAATTCAAATGCTTCATTACAAGGCAATTTTGCGAAAATCCTTTAATTGTCAATTGACCCAATTGTTCGCGTACAATTATGCATGTGTACTTTTACTAGTAAAAGTAAAAATATGGCAACGAGAACATTATTTTACAAACTTATCTAAAAATCCATTAGTAAAATACTTGTACTTACATATTATACAAATAAATTTGTGATTTTTAGTAGGACTTACGTCCATCTTGAATTTACGGAAAAATACTTATTCTTTTGGAGTAAACCCACTTATACATGTATAAAGTACACACTCTATTGTGCTAGGGTAAATATACATCTCTTATTTAAGGTCTTTTCAATAGTCGATCAATGATATAAGACATCATAAATGGTTTATGTGCCAAAGCTATGATTATTTTTTATCTCATATTTTAAAAAATAAATATAATATTCCTGTGACTTCTCATTTTTTTTTTTTTTTTTTTTGGTGACTTCTCATTAGATAGCACGGAATACTAACTATTAAGTTAGTAACTACAAAATTCTTAGAAGATCTTGTAATTTAGATAGTTCTATATATTATATATGTAAAACTTTTCTTATTTAGAATACAGTTGATTGTGAAATCATGATGGCATCATTTGAAGTTTCTGTTATAGTGACTTTGGCGTCCTTATAGTTGATTTTGTAATCTCGACGGATTTACGCCCCGTTCATTACCAACAGAGATCTAGGAAATACAAAGCAAACCTGCATGGATGCTCCGAAAAACCATTCAACTTTTTAGGCTGTATATGCAAATAGAGAAACAAGAGATATAGTAAAACTACAAATAGAACACTTCGAGGTGCTTTAAAAACGACAAGATCCTCCAAGATCAAGCTTCTATTATTGGCCACACTATAATTGAAGCTACCATGCATTTGCATTCGAAAATACCTCCAAAGGCGCACACCTTCAACTGTGTAAGCAAAGGAGTTAGTCATTTAAAAAAAGGAAGAAGGAATAATTCCACCAAAAATCCTAAAATATTCTTTAAGGGACACTAACATTCAACTTTTTTTTTAGTCTCACTAGAATCCCAAACTTGTATCAATGACCTGAAAAAACCTTCTCTTAGAATTCCGTCCATGATGGCCATAAAACATCGGACACGATGGTGTTCAGGCGTGCTAGGACTTTTGACGGCCACTATGGGTGGAACCGTGAAGGTGTTTTTTGGTCACTGGTATAAATTTAAGGCGCTGGTTAGTCGAAAAAGTGTGAGGTATTTTTTCTCATGAGGAAAAAATTAGGATTCTGTTTTTCGGAAATTTTCCTAAAAATGTGTATGGAAACAAAAATTTCATGTGATTCAAACGGTGGTAGACGAGAGAACAAAACACAATGATACAAATTTTCTTTTATGGCCGTACAATGTCAAGAATCTGAGAAATGCTCCATTCGATTCTTATCAACATTCACTTTTCACTTCTAAATTAAATGCTTTTGTCAAAAAGAGAAGAAAGTGCAAAACTACTCAAAATGCTTTATTCACTTTCTTGCCGTCTTATGATTGTAGATTTGATTGTATTATGGTCTTGAATGTGAAAAAATTGAAGCGTAGACACTGTGGCCATGTGAAAATCTTCCCTCCTTCCTCTTCTTTGAGGAATCATGACTTTGCTTGAAATTCGTTATTTTGGTCTGCCTACACCACGACGCACTTCTTTAGCCACTTTCCACAAAGAGACCCTAATTATCAATCGCAAATTTTGGGAGTCTATAAAAAAAAATAATACCCATATTCAAGGGTTGAATAACACGTTAAGAGCCTATTTTGACTTTCTCTATCCGTCCCTTTTGTCTCTTTTTCAAAATTCTCATTTTATAAAGGTGGTCCAATTTCAGATTTAATAGGAAAAGAAATGGACTCATTAACTTAAATTTCGGATATGGGCGTCGCATCAGGACACCGAATAACCTTAGGAATCAAAGTATCCAATCATTAATGGACGTTGGGCTTACCTTTACCCTAGTGGGAAGCAAAGGACATATCCTTTGCGTGAGAGGAGAGGAAAATCGTATTGGCGATCTGATGAAATAGATTGGTTAAAGATATCCTGGATATATACTTACCCAATTGGAGGATTAATGTGATTTTTCTGGTTCACATGAAATTCTGCATACAATGAAAGTCCATATTTAAAATTAAAAAAAAAATTGTTTAAAGGTTTTCAATTTATGATCCACATTTGAAGTTTAGAAGCAAATCATCAATATTGATCTTCAGGGTTAATTCTAAGGGAAAACTGTCCAAAAAAGTATTAAACCCATTACGCTTTTGCTAAATTTCAATTTTGCCAATTGAGTCATAAATCTTTTCAAGTTTTGCCAATTAATATATCATGACAATTTTGGTTAAAAACTACCGACATAAATACCACCGTCTTACATGGCATAACTATCACTAACGTAGATATTTTTAATAATATTTTAATGATATTTTAAAAGTTTTATAATTTTGTTCATTTTCTTTACTTTCTTTTTTCGTATTTTGGATTGAGGCCAGCATTGGGCAAGCACATCGCGGCTCTTGTTAGCTTTGGTGAGGGTTGTGACACCCTCACCAGCCACTAGGTGAGGGCACACAAGCCTTTGCCTAGACCTAGTGAGGGTCACAATGCCCTCGTTGACCCTTAATCTAGAAAACAAAAAGAAAAAGAAAGAAAAAAATAGAAAAGTTCAAAATATTTATTTAAAAATTTTCATGTTAGCGCCTACTAATGGTCGGCATTCATGTAAGTAGTGGATTCAATTGGCAAATTGTCATAACATTTAGAACTTAATTAATAAAATTGAGAGATTTATAATTAAATTAACAAAAGTATTATATAATTTTTCCTTAATTCAAGTTGGTCGATACCTGACACCAAATCAAAGGTCGTGATATCCAATCATGTGTTTGAGTTGCAGCATAGCCAACTTACAGGGGCCATTCCTAGGGCCTTTTTGCCTCATAGATATCGGGTCCGTGTGACATGTCCAATTGCTTGGGTAACCCTAAAAGACTCAAGACTTATATACTCAACATCATTATGCCAGTAATCCCACGTATATTGATGTTGTAGTATATTCATGAATTTCTCGGCTCAACTTCGTGTTCAAGGATGCATTAGAATAGCCCTAGAGTCCACTAGCATTGAGAAGGAAAGCTCCACCGACAAAGTAACAAGTAAAGCTCTATTCTCAAGATGGCAAGTAATACTCAAAGTGAAATACGCCGACATCTGTCAGTATCCAAATCAAACGCTTTTAAAGTTACATCTTTTGTCGATTTTATCCTCTCTCTCTCTCTCTCTCTCTCTCTCTCTCTCTCTCGATTTTTACATGAGACGGTGAAGTGCAATGTTTTTCTCCTCCAACAGCGCTCGGAAGTTTCAAAGTTCCAACCTTGGACTCTCTTCTTTCCTTAAAGCAAAAGAGACTGGCGACGCGGGACGTTTCGCGACAACGCGATTAGCTCTAGAGGGTTGACTTTTGGGCAGCCGTCTTAATTAAGGTCCCAAGAAAGCCGTGTTTGGCTGCCGAAAAGCTCAAGCATACAAATTAGTTAAAAACGAGGTTTTCGTTTCCGCAGTGAGGTGAGGCATCGCCGGGACAGATCTAACTAAACGTCTTTGACCCTACGTGTGAAGAAAAGTAAAACTAGGACGGTGTAGAAAGTGGACTTCCATGTCGTTTTACACTTTTAACGTATATATTCATGGACCCCTCCTCCACGAAAAGATCCAAAACGAATGCATGGCCATATCAATCCTCTCTCTCTCTCTCTCTCTCTCTCTCTCTCTCTCTCTGCTCTGAAGATGATGAGTTAGGTTGAGGGGAATGTTGTCTGGTTCGAGATCATTTCTCTTGCTCTTGCTTCCATGGGGTTGCTGATCGACCTTTGATCGCATGCGTTCATGCGAAACTGGATTGGTGATTTCGGACCAGGCTTCATTCCCCTCAACAGTTTTCCAGAAAGCTTTGCTATTCAAGTTGCATCAGTCGAGCCTCTTTCTGGGTACGTATCGATTGACTCTTCCTCTCTTCTTCATCTTTGATCTTGAGCTAATCCCAAGTGGGTTTTCCCAAGAGACATCTAGATCGCTTTCTGAGCAAATAGTTCGCCATGTTGCCTTCTTTCCTTTAGCCCTCTTGTCCCTTGTCCCATATGTTGGCTGTACGATTCATTTCACCAAAATTGATCATCTCTATTCGTATACATAATACATGATGCGTTGATGTTTCGACCTCGCCGAGTCTCTTCTTCATGCAGGCGCGGTTTGTGGATACATGCTTGTATGCGTGCTAGAGAAAGATTATTAGGGTTCTGTTAGGTTTTGAGATGATGGAAATTGATTTCCTTTTGCTCAGGGCTCTTGATACATACCGGACCTGTGTTGATATGTCGTGTTTACTGATTCCAGTTTTGAGTTTGCTCGTCTTTTATGTGTTTTTGTGCGCACGCGAGAGAGAAAGAATCGTTGGGATTCCAAATCATGCTTTTTCTCTAGAAAACACTACTTAAAGGTTGGATGAAAAAGCATAAACTAAACGAATCATAAAATGGGCCATAATCAACTGATAGTTTTGGCAATATCATCGGTCATGTTAAAAGGTTCGGCTCAAAAGGTCAAGTCATCAAGCATGAAGGGAGATTTATATATTCTAGTATAATACATACGGTGTGGGATACTTGAAAAAGAAAATTTACGTACGATAATAACTTTACCTGTTACATGGTATATGAGGCACCCCATGCCGTGCATAGATGATATATGAGAAGATGCGTGTCTTTTCATACGAGGTTCAATATAAATCTCACTGTTACTTGACGTGTAATATATGTCGAATCTAGAGATGCAATAATTTATATTTAGCTCATCATTGCATCTCTTTTGTCCATGCAAGAAATATCAGTATGAGGTGGGTCATGTATTAATTCATTTGGGTGTAAATGTCTGACTGCAAGGACCTAAACAGATGCCAACCATATGGAAGGATTCGAATGACATGTGAAAGCTCAGAATATCATTTGTGCCCTTCTTGGCTGTCGTGCCTCTTCCTGTTTTTTGTGTCGGGAATTGAAGTAATTCCAAATGAAAGGGTCAAAGAAAAAAAAACAATGAGCAACCGAAAACACTGCACTAGACATCAATTGTTATTTCCAATCTTGATGATATATTATCAATAGCCAAGCAGCATCCTCCTTATATATTGATAATCGCCAAGAACGATGTGAGTGTTTTTGGAATGTTGCTTTTAAAGTTTGCTAGATATGTGATTACTCTTCTTTTGGAATCTAGTATTGTCTATGCTATAAATTTAAATGTTAAATCACCAATTTATCTCACGATTTAAATAGTTAAAGCGGCTAACAGGGGTTCTTTAGAGCTCCAAATCCCATTTCAAATTCTTTTTGGCCTTTTGCTTTCCTCATAATTTGCAAATGATTTCACAAAAGTTTTATGCATTTGCTTTATGGGGTCCATGTTCATGTTGTTGTCCATGTTCAGCTAGTTAAATTGTCATTGTTTTTAAGATGCTTAATTGCCACAAGCAACTTTCTGAGCTCTTGGAGACTTGGTTGTTAATAAATTTTATATTCATCATTGCACAAGACCATGGACCGCATCATCATTGTACAAGACCATGGAACGCACAAAGGTGTAATTGAAGAGGATGATTGTCAACAATCTGCAATTGACAGTGGAATTCTTTATCTTAAAAAGTTAATAGAGTAGCTAATTATATTAGTTTAATGAGCGATAACGTAATTGGGTTATCTCTTGATCAATATATAAGATAGATAGGATTTTGGAATTTGGCTCTACACTTTGATCTCTAAGAACTAGTTGAAACATCCAATTTGCTTAGGTCCTTCCTACTAATGATAAGGGATTTAAGATACATAAAATATATATTAGTGAACCCTTCTATTACTCACATTAAAGTAGGCCTAATTCCCTAAAAAGATCCCAACTATAGGTTTAATCCCTACCTCACCCCCAACTTTTTCCTGTAAAAAAAAAAAAATCACAAACTTTCACTATGATCTCAAATTTGCTCCACATATAAAAATTGTCACTAGTTTCTTCAAAATTACCTACTTCCATACCCAAAAAAGATTGTTGATGATGACAGAAGTTCTAATAATGAATTTCTAATTAACTTTGATATTGATCAAGAAACTAATGATGACTTTTGAAATCGAGACAGATTTGCAACTATAGTGGAAGTTTGTGATTCTTTTGAATGAAAAAGAGTTCAAGGCAAAATTGAGATTAAACCTAAAGTTGAGGTTTTTTAAGGAAATTAAGCCTATTATAATACCAATTAGTTGAGTCAATTTAACAACTTCTCTCTAATCCAGATGATTGCTTCCATTTAGTGCACAGTATTGATGGCAACAAATTACTTGAGCATTTCACTCCAATAAAATTAATCGAGTAGTTACAATAATTCTGTTTATGTGAATCTACTATTAATAAACTCTCAAATTTAAGAACCAAGCAGTCAGCACTCCTTGACCATACAATAATCCTAAGACTTATACCTATATGCATGAATGCATGTATAGAGGTTCATCTGACCATACAATTATTCTAAAACTGATGTTTCCCATAAATATGTATTTGTACATACAATCATTGATATAGATTGCCAAATCAGCAAAATAGACAGAACTTGCAAGAAAAAGCATGTCTTATAATTTTTTAGCCTATTTATTTGCTTAGGTTCTTTGGTTGCATTAGACTATTGTTGTACCCTTCGTCACTTGTCATTTCTGACCATTCTCACGGATGGATCTCTGACTCTTGCACGTAGATTTTTCTTTTTTCTTTTTTTTTAATTATTATTATTAAATAAGGTATATTCAATTCTTTTGGCTCGAGTAAACCCATGGTCAAACTGATAAGCTACCAAGCTTTAGCTTAACCCATACACTTGATGCTCGAAACTTGACTTGTATACTGATGCTCAATAATCGACTCGAGATCATGCTCGAGTTTAATAAGCTAGAATACCATTACTTGGGATCATGTTAGCTATACACTACTGGTGAGCAGGCCAAAGTACGTCATTTCAACGATTTAAGTGTTTAATTTACAACTACTAAATTTTTCTAAAGAAACATTAGAAGCTTGATCAAGTTTGATTAGACTCATTACTTGAATATTAACGAGCTTGAGCTTGACTCGACCAGTTAACTAACTAACTCAAGGCCGAGTTGAAATTAGGCAAGTCAACCTTGAGCAATCATCGAGTCAGGACCCAGGCACTTGCGAGTTACTGGACTCCATTACACCTCTCATGTCCTACAAGCTTTTCCATTAAAGGAACATGCAAAAAGTGTCACCGACCATTTGCCTTAAAAACTGAATGTTCAGCTTTCTTAGAGCACTTGAATAACCTCACCCAGTCACAGCAGCGCCCTCGGTCAACACCTCGTGACAGCTAATGAATTCCGCAGTTGGTTCTACCTTTTCTAGAAAATCAGTGTGAACCCACCAGAGTCACGGCAATTAACAATGTTGATTCAAGGCTTTTAAACACAGATTGCAGTCAAAGATGCACAAAAATCACGGCAAAGCAGGAAGTCAGAACAACGCATGCATTAAAACATTCCTCGATGCTGCTGCTGCAGATGAAGATGCACAATAATAAACATACTATTCCACGCCAGATTTCAAAGTCTCCCAATTATTTTCCCAAAGCTCACGGCTTATATGTGTCCTGTGTTCAATCTACATGTCCGAACAATAGTTTTCTTCTTGCATTAATCAGGACAAAGACGCATGATAGCCTCTGTTAACAATGTTAATCTTTTTATTCCAAGACAAGATTTGGGACAACTCCACAACGATACGCTCAATTCGACTGCAGAATCTAAAGCAGCACATGCGCTTCCTAGTCTGTGCCAGAACAAAATAATGAAAGGATAGACAGGAAGACACAATTTCTTTACGATGCTGTGCTAACCAAAACTTAGGACACTCCCCCTAGCTTCTCAGAGTCAAGGATGTCAAAATGCTACTTTAACCCACGGGGTGCCAGCTAATTTTTTATATCACAATGCAACACTGCAGGCATTGAGAAAGAATTGCATGCTAATGGAAGGAGACATGTCAGCTTAATGATTTCACATATCAACCAAAGAAAAAATGGAATCAGATCATTCGTAAAATTTGACAATATATACTGACCATACCACCTAAGCTAATTACAATGGCACATGCCAAAGAAGTTCATTGTCTGTCCACAATAACTTGAATTTATAACTGAAATAGAATTGTCATCTGTGAGTAGCCCTGAGTAGAACGTGTGTTTTCAGAAGGTGGCTAGTCAATCAACTATACTCGTTTTGACAAGAATTTAAAAACCAAGAATGAAGCAAACCTCCAAGAGGAGCGATGCATATTGTTTTCATCACTATTGCTGTCCGCTTGGTCAACAGTTCCATTTCTCGAAAGCTGCTTGTGGACATATAGGACAAAAGCAGTGACCAAGTTGGTGGCCTTCTCTATACCCTCTTTTCCTTTTATTCACTCCTCTGGTTATTATTGGGGATCTTCCATAAGCCGAGACTTATAGCAGAAGGGCATCAATATTCCGTTTCCCCTCTGGTCCCTTCGTATACCATGAAGACACATAGTCCCCATACACAACTTCGCGATATCGAGGAGGGGAAGAGTCGCTCACCAGCTCGGAAACAGGGGATATCTTCCTTGCCTTTGAAGGATCGTGAAATGTTGCAATTGAAAGCCGTGCCCTGCTCGCATTTGTTATCGCCCGATGTTCTGCACTCCTATAGATTCCGTTGGTCATAATCTGAAACATAAGACAATCCAATCAGAACTCCAAGGAGTAACTCCAACTTATCATTTGCTAGAGTAAGAAATGAAGTGAAATTTTGGGTAATAAACTCAGGTATCAATAGTTGTCTTATTGGGTTGTGTTGTGGTGAGCTCATACACTGGGTACAACTCAGGTATCAATAATAAAGACATGTCAATCAAACACCAACTAATGACAAAGTACTGTACTGAAGGGATGCATGAAAGAGAAATTATCACAAAAAAGCAGCTTCATATATACATATACAAACCATAAAGTTGGGAGAAACTTGCATTGTCTGGCAGATTTTCTGTCCTCTCATGTCTTCATACAATGAGGACAGTATAAGTAATGTAGCTACTTCTTTGATATATCCAGTACACATTAAAAAAACTCCACAACTAGAGGCAAAAGATACAACCCCATCTTTTTTAGGAGATCAATGTCAAGAACAGTGTGTTCAAGTTTCAGACTCCCCAAACCAATCAGGTAACACAGTGTAACAAGGATTCAATCTTTTTCTTTGCTTTTTTGGGCAAGTGTAATTGGATGCAATCTTTAAAGGTACCAAAAGTTACCTAGACCAACTACCGAAAGTTACATAAACCACTAACTTCACTTGACAAAGAATTGAATCATCAAGCAAATGCTAAGGAATCAAGCATTCGCTGCAACTTTGGTTTAGCAGTTAGAAGGTTTTGGAGAAACAGAAAAAAGCACTTAAGAATTTATTTTCTTCTTATGCAGTTCAAAATGAATAAGAAGTTTCTGAATTTGCATCCTGAAATCAGTCAAGAAGTATTTAAATGCCTTTACTTGACAAAATTGATTTGCCCTGATCATGAAATTCCAACATCAATCCATTAATATGAACCAAAAGATACATGTAAGCACTAAGCAAGAAGATTATACTGATATTAGCATAGAAAAATAAAAAGCAGATAGAAGTATCAATTACAGGCAGAGCATTAATCTACATTTTTCATCATAAATAATTATGGTTCAAAGTCAATGGGAGACGTAATTTCAGTGTAATTGGAAGATAAGTTCAACAAACATTAGCTGATATGCTAAGTACAATGATCAAATAATCAGCAGCGCACTTGCTCATAGAAAAGAAAAGAAAAAAGGAAATGTGTTGAGGTGTAGAAGAGATGATTTACATAGGACATGAACCCATGAACTAGAGTGTGCGGTTTCATAATTCAGCACAAATATGAGGGTGCTCCCCATCTTCCCTCTGCAATTCTGGGAGAAAAGTGCCCCTCCTCTACTTCGTGAAGGGAGGGAGCTGCAGGCTCTTTGATAAAGTCAAAGCCCAAAAAACATTGACTAAAAACCTAGCGAAAAGGACCTGTTCCATATGTTGGAAGAACGAAAGCTCCTGAGTAACATACCACAGTTGGTGGCCGATGGCTTTTTGACAATGTTGAATACAAAAGGTAATCAATTTGCTACATTTCAAATTCACAGAGGAAACCAAACCGATGCCTTACAACTCACAGAAAAACATGAGCTCAATCACTTTTAGAGCAATCCAAAGATAGTGTTTGCTTGAACATGCACATCAGTTTTAATTGAGTTTACTCCTGGAAAATAATTTCTTCGCTGTTCATCTCGCCCCAAGGACTTTGGCACATTTCTTCACATAAGGAATCAAATTGAATAAACCTCAACTCCTCTTGTTAAAGGAGAATGGTGTGGCTTGAATTCAGAGTCCAGATTCGGGCGATGTGGCATGCTAGGATGAAGTAAAAGAATGACACGGATGGGTAGAGACTATCATTTGGTACAATGGTAACAAGCATCTACAGTGCCTATAACATATCACAACATAAGTCAATGAGCTTAAATGTCATCATGTGCTACTCTTGAATCAATGCTTTAGATTGTTTAAAACAGCATGGAGAATCAAGCAATGCAGTGACAACAAAAATTCAAGAGAAAAGGCAAAACCTCAGTTTGATCAGCCAAAAGGACGACAATGGCATTTGACAACGGCTCGACTGTGATCCATTCCCTGTCCTTCAAAACCTGAAGTCCCCCAACATCATCCTGGATCAAAAGGGTGATTGCGCCCATATCAGAATGCGCTTGCAGACCAAGAGTCACGTCTGGTTGCGGGCATGGAGGGTAATAGCTAATTGTAATGTTCTGGTAGAACTCCCCCACCCAACGCTCGATGCATGAAGTTGGCAATTCCAAACTCTCTGAAATTAGGCCCAGTAGCTGCTTCGCCAGCAATCCCGTTCGATCACTGTACTCAGCCATAACTTGTCTGCCCGAACAAATACCCAACAAAACAACCCATCATCTTCTAACACTCATTACACTACTCCACTAATAATCAGTCCTCAAATTACAACACCCAACGACAGACATTTCGCAAGATTTCCTTCTTAGACCGAACCCTTTACCAAGAATCGACAAAACCAGACTCATTCAAACCAATGGAATTCGAAAACGATATCAAGAACCTGTAATCAGGAGGCGAACTGGGCCAGCGAGAGGGCTCTCGACGAGAGAGAGGCAGAGTGTGGTGATCGAAGTAGTCCCTCCAGTCCAGCACCGAGTCGTCGTTCTCGAGCATCCGGCTTCCGTACCCCTCCGCCGCGGACGAGCTCGGGTCACAAGCGTACGCGAGTTTCTCGTCCATGGGGACATCCCCGAAGAAGGACGAACCCACGGCGCGGGCGCGGTCAAGGAGCCAGCTGGGGACTCCGTGGTTGGTGACGTGGAAGCCCCCCAATCCCTGCAAGCCCGCCCGATTTCGGCCCGGACGCGGTCCCGGTGGGTCGGATCGAGTCCGGACAGGTCGATCGCGGGAATGCTGGCGGTGGCCCGAGCGGGAGAGGGCGAGGAGCAAAAGGGTCGGGTTTGAGGGGGTTGGATGTATTGGGGAGGGACTTGGGGCGGGTTGGACTGGGCGATGGCTTGGACCCTCGCGGCGGTTGCTTTCTCTACTTCCGCCATCGATGCTATGGCTTGCTTGTGCTCTGAGACTCCGAGAGAGAGAGAGAGAGAGACCCAGAGACGGGCGAGAAGCCGTGCCACGTTTGTACTAGTTCTCTCCGACGCCTGCTAAAATGACGAAAAATCCAAAACTAATATAGATAAATTTGATAAATCTATTCTAAATTAATATACTTATGATAAATTTATTTTATATTAATCTTCGTTAAATTTTATTTTCAAATTCCTTATTTGGATGATAATGAAAATTGACCGATGTACCAATTTGAGATTTTATTCTCCGTTTATCACGGTTATTTTAATTTTGTAGTTTTTTTTGTGGAATTAATCCAATTTTACATATGATATATTTGTTACAAATGTATTAGTTTGAAATTTTTTGCAATAAAAAAATTATTTTTGGTTAAATTTATTACAAGTATATCAATTTAGAATTTTTTGTGATCATTTGGGATAAATTTGTCCAGTTTGAGTTTTTTGTGTTATTGACCCTTAATTTTTTAACCACAAAAAATCTCAAATTAACACATCTGTGACAAATTTATTCTCCTTTAACCATTTGTATGCTTTTATTGTCACGCCCCAATCCATGAGCGCACACACATCCCTCTACGGTTGATACAAATGCGACATTCCCAAGACGCGTTACCGACCTAATCTATTAAGCACATGCGGAAGCGAAACAATAAACCCCTGACAACAAATAGCACGGGATAGAAAAGCGGGGCAACATTTCACAAAAGCCAACTTTATATAAACAACAGGGTTTAAGTACAAAACAAGTCTGGTCAAAAGTCTTCAAAAGGTCGGCTTTAAAAAAGAAGCTGTCCTACGACATACTAGTCGAACACAAACGCCAATCCTTCAGACTCCACCTCCACAGACTCCGGGGCTTCAGTCCTCCACAACCACCAACTATGGACCTAAAAGTTAAGCCAACGACGGGGTGAGATAATGTCTCTGCAAGTTCACCCCCTAAACCCATATTAGGTAGGAAATACACTCAAGGGTGGCCTAGCCACACAATATAAATGACTTACATTGCCTCACCTCCTTCCTGCACGTTAATACAGTTCATATCACTCAATCATATGCAGTAATAAGAACTCAAACAACTCAAACACAAACACTTTCATCTCAAACAACCATAAGGATCCAGATTATAAGACCAAACCATTATGACACGTCACATACCATGTCACATAGTTTTGTCTCATAATCTAGCGCATCTAACTCAATCAATCATACGTTTCAATTGTTAATTTCGCCCTTTAGGGTATGGCCTACTTGAAGTTCGGTGGTCTACTAGCGTAGCCAGGCATCGTCTCTTCCCCATTGAGCATTGCTACATCTCTCAAAGACGGCTTTCCCGAAGAAGCATGGGTCTAGAATCTACTATGACCCGAACCTATTGTCTAAGTATCCCATATAGGGTAACGTCCATCCGACTCAATTCGGGGACAGGTTCTCTTAACCAACACATGATCATTCAATTTCGATCTAGGACACCGTGCATTGCACTCAAATGCCTCAATTAAATTAGTGATCCTAGCCTATTTTCTTCATATTAAAAACATCCGGAAAATAATCGTGTATAGGTACATGGTCAATTTGAACTATACATTTCCTTTTCAAACCCCACTATTTGATATAGTACTTAAAAATCCATTTTCGGTGTCAAAACCCAACACTCGGGATTTTCTGAAAAAATATCATATTTTCACAATCATCACTCAATTTGTAGAATACAACAATCAATTGCATAATCCGAACACACCAATGCAATCAGCACGAAATTCCGATCACCAGCTATCCCGGTCTAATTTCTGGAAAATAATAAATAATTAAATATATTTCGAAAATAAATAAATAAATAAATTATATTAATCTAATTAACAATTAACTAAACTAATCTAACCACCTAACCAATACTTAGCTTAATCTAAACACCCATTAAGCATAATTAACCTCATGAGCAAGGTTTAGTAAGTAAACTCACCGGTTTAGCGTTCCGGTGAGTCCACGGTGACGGCAACGCCAAGGTGAGCGACAAACCTCCAAGCAGCGACACCAACCACGGCCGGGAAGGGCTTGAAAACAGGCCACGAAGACCTCACGGCTTGCTAGAACTTCGGCTATTAACCTTGAGCTACAGGGACTGAACCGGCGGCTGAAACGGCGAGGAAGGGCTGATCGGAGCTCCGGCAAGCGGGTGGCCATCAATCGGCGGCACCTAGGGGTCAAGAGGAACTTGCTGGTGGTTGGGATGGGCGGAGCTAGGGTCGAAATGGGAGGAAAGTCATGAAAGTCGTGAAACAGTGTAGACGGGCGGAGCTCCAAGTAGTCCGGTGAGTGGCGACTTCCGGCCGACAGATAGGTCAGCCAGCAGCTCCTTTCGGCAAGTGGCAACCCCTTGTCCGTACAGACTGGGTCTCTTGGTCACGGTGGTGGGTGGCACGGGGGTTGATTCACATGAGAATGCAACTTTTAACTCAGATCTTTGAAGAAAGGTCAGTTGGAGTAGAAATAGAAAGAAAATAAAACGGAGGGGGAAAAGAGGTCGATAGTGGCTTTGCGGGCATGCGATGGTGGAGAAAGGTTAGCTGCTACTCGGTTTTCTCTGGCTTCTCAAACTCTCTCTACACCTCAACAATGGAGAAAGCCAAGCTTCAAGGAGGAAGAAGGGCTGCTGGTCAAGGAGGGGGCCACCAAAATATCCTAAGCTCTCAAGTGGCTGCCCCACCACCTTGGCTGGTATCCTCAGCCAAATTGCAGCCCCTTGGCTTCTCAAACAAGCCTCCCAAATAGTCCAAAAGGTTGAGGGTCATGGGGGCTACAAATTTTGACTCTTGGCCTTCAAATTGGACTACATCCTCTCCAATTAACCTCCAATTGGACCTAACTAGGAGTCCATAAATCCCACCAAGGTGTCCACACTCCAATTCATATTTTTCCTCATCCATTCGTCCAACTCAAATCCCAAAAACGTGACCAAAAACGGTCATCAGATTTTTCCAGTCCAAAATACCCTTACTTTGAAAATTCACCGAAAATCTCGGTTTGCAGAAAAATCTTATGAGGATGAGTTGACGTTCCTAAAATGACTTGTGACATAGCAGAATTTCTAATTTCTGAAATCGGGTTCAATTTCACGGTTAATTTCAATCTGACGCAATTTTAGCGCGTCCTAATCTACCGAGTAACTTTTAGGAATTTTTGGTGCATTTGACCTGTAGTTGATTATTTTCAAGCCACAATGTGCATCTTCGACTCATAGGTGACTCTCAATTGTCATATAAATTCCGATATTTCAAATACGGACACAGGGTACAGAAACGACAAAAAAATCTGTCTAGTGCCATTTGACGAGAATTTTGTGATTAGACACACTAATCACATACCTCTGTCGAATCGAACTATCTCTGGTCTTTGGTCGATTTTGACGGTGCCGTAATGATCCTTGTAGACTAACACGGTCGAGCAGTCGATTCCTAGTCGAATTCTCAAGTCTATTGCATTTAGATTCCTTAACAGCTTCACCTGATAAACTAGTTAACTCGTGAGTGACCAACTCAAAGAAAAAGCCATAGGCGCGTCGATAAAAAACCCATTTCATCTCATCGAAAACAGACTTGAAAATTAGGATGTCACATTTATTATTCACCACTCTTTAAAAAAAAAATTATTGTGTAAGTAATAAAGAAGAGTAGATTCTTTTGTTACTTAATCAATGCTAGAAATTTTATGGAAGAAGCTTTTCTATTATTACTTTTTTAAAGTCAAAAATTATTATTCCAATTTATTAGGGTGCATTCACAATATATTATAAGTAAAATAAACTTTCATTTCATAATTCGCTCTACATTGAGGTCAATTCCTTCTCTCACTAGGGGAAGATCTCATTATTTTGTGATTTTTGTTGATGATCATTCTCATTATAAATGACTCTATCTTATAAAAAATTAATTTGAACTTACTCATATATATCATGATTTTGTTACCATGATCAAAAAATAATTTTTTAGAGACATCAAATTTTTTCGTACTAAAAATGTAATAGAATATAGAGATACAAAATTTCTTAGAATTATTTTTTAAGATGGTACTATCATTCATCATTCTTATCTAGGAACTTCCCAATAAAATAGTCAAGGAGAGCATCAACTTAGACACATCTTAGATGTTCTATGCACTCGCTTAATCTCGGCCTCTTGTCCTAGTTATTGTATCAATCATATTCCGTCACTTATTGCAAGTAACATGTCTTCTTATGAGCACTCATGTGGCAATGTTCCTAATGACAATTTTTTTCGAGTCTTTAGCATTACTTATTTTGTCCAGCTCCTTCCAAATGAATCCAAGAATTTAGAACCTCATACTCATTTATGTTGGTTTCCTTGTATATGGCATTGAGTAGAAATGATACAGATATTGAGATCTTATCTCTAATCGTCTACTCACATCTTGTCATATTACCTCTTAGGAATATAAGATGTTCTCATATCTTCATCCTTTCAATGGATTTATTTCCTAAAGATGACACACTTGAATCTTCCTCTTCAAAGTTGTCTTCTCCTAATATAGAAGTAGGTACCTTGGTGATCCCACATTGGCAGCTCATAACATGTTTGTGCCACCTACAAATTCTTTGCCCTTAGTTATTTCCTCTTTTCTTGTTCAACGTTCCATTCATGTAAATCAACCTTCTATTAAATATTGTGATTTCCATTGTTATTATACTATTACATCTTTTCATGAGCCTTGCACGTATAAAAAAGCTCGTATCCTCTTTGGTAGCAAGCGATGGCAAATGAGCAATTATTAGACACATCTCATACATTGGATTTGGTTATTTGCCTCCTAAAATTTTGTTATAGGTTGTAAATGGGTGTACAAATGAAAACTAAAATAGATGGTACAATGAAATCTACAAAGCTTGACAAGTAGCAAAAGGATTTGCTGAAGTGTATGGTATTGACTATTATGAGACCTTTGTTCCAATTGCCTTCTTATTTATGTTCAAAATCTTCTAACAAGCTTCTTATGTATGGTATTCCAAGTTTAGTTCCACGATGAAACATCTTGGTTTTAAATTTAGTACATATGGCAATGGTCTCTTTATTCAACAAACATCTCATGGGCTTACTCTACTAGTATTTTGTAGACGACATGCTTATTATTGCCAATGATCATATCAACATTACAAATGTCAATAAGTATCGTAGTCACCCATTTGAAATGAAATATCTCAGTTACTAAATTGTTTCCTAGGCTTGGAGGTTGCTTTAGATTCCTCCAGCAATAATCTTTCTCAAGCGACAACATTAATTTTCTTTCTTGAGCAGATTCATTGATGACAAGATTGCATTAATTCCCATTAAGACTAATGGAAAATTTGATGACAAATAAGAAAATCCTCTTCCAAATCCTACACTTTATCGATGGTTGGTTGGCAATAAGCCATTTGATTCTCAATGGGTTTATGAAACATTCTATGGGAAAACGTGCTAAGCGGAATGGAGGAAAAATGAGATTGGTCATCAATTACCAGCTTCTCAATCAATACTCCAAGATGATAAGTTTCCTCTACCACACTAGAATTTCTTGTTTTCCAATCTCACCCAAGCCAAAGTCTACTCCAAATTTGATCTTAAAACATGATTTTGGCAATTGGGAATTTATCATAAAGATAGGCACAAAACTAAATTTTGTATCTCAAATCAGCATTTTCAATGGATAGTGCTACCTTTTGGACTCAAGACAACTCTTTCACTATTCAATAAGGCCATGTGCAGAATTTTTAAGCTAATTATGGCTAATGCTCAAATCTACGTTGATGATATCCTACTCTAACCAAGATGAGGATCTTCTTTAAATTACTAGCCTAGTTTGCCGAGCTAGCTAAAAAAGATGGCACCATGCTGTCCTAAAAGAAAATGAATAACCCTAAACGAGAAATCAAATTTATGGGACTGCACCTCAAGGATGGGATATATTGCTCTAGTCCTTATCTTCCAAAAGCATTGCAAAAGTTTCCTAATGAAATCTTTCACACAAGCAAGTCCAACATTTCCTTGGAATAGTTAATTATCTTAGGGACTTTGTCCAAATATCACAATATTAGTAAGTCCACTACAACAAATGCTCAAGAAAGATATTCCTCCATGGGGACCGTAACAAACTAAATTTGTTGTTCGTCTCAAAAAAATCTTGCAGCTTCCCTCCATTACAAATTCCTTCCACAATGAAGAGAATTTTAAAGACAAATGCTAGTGATGAATATGGGGCCATTGTTCTCTTTTAAGAAATTGATAAAAAAGCGTAGAATCTGTGGACATAAAGTGAAAGATTCATGCACAGGGAAATGTATTATCATTTTACATATGAAAATGAATATGTCCTCACCATTTCAGGTGCTAAAGTTTAGATAAAAGCAAGTGCCACACCCCCAATTTCTCAGATTTGTAGAATGGTTTTCAAAATATTCCTTCGAAACCATCGAAACCAAACATATTATAGGAAAAAAGAACATGCTTGCTGATTTTTAGTTACGACCAATAGAGTTTGCACCTAACGCATCCATAAGTATATATGTGGTAAGAAATCCAACAAGTAAATTCAAGACAAGGAAAATAAAGCTCAACTCGATTTCCCATTTTTAATCGCCAAAAATACTTACAAACATCCAAGCTAATTCCTTCTTCATAAATATCCAAAATCTTATGTGGACCTATCATTTCAAAATTTTCAAAAGATATGGAGGATTGTGTCTTTGACCAAGCAGATTACATCCTAAATATCTATTCATGCGTCCCTTGTCATTCCTACCAGATCAACAATTTTCTGAAGAACTCAAATGATTCTATTGGCATCTGTTCAACCTTCATGAAATGGTTACTGAGTTTCCAATAGCCAAAATGCCCCTTCTCATTGGCCAGATCATATAGGAGGATGAACGATTCAAACATTTTAGTGAAATGCTGAGTTGGTTTAAGCCATTAGGAGCATGGCAAGAATAACACTGAGCATGCAGACATGATCTAGAGCCACACATTGTCATTTTATTTTATCGGCCATTGGTATTTGTATGACCCAATAGAAATATTTGCAAAACACTAGCAAATGTTGGGGTTACTACATATAAACTTCAACTTATTCCAAATAAACTTGTCAAAACTATCCCTCCTTCAAATTTCAACATATCTGCGAGAGTATTAGGAACTACAGAGGATTTTATGCAAACACAATTGGGTAATTCCTCTAGAAATATGGCCGACAAAAGCTAATAATGTCTCTTGAGATCATTTAGATAACTACAACAAGACACAAGCTCTAATTAATGTCGATTTTGGGGGATGTTATGGGATTGATATGCAACCTGGTATGGACAATGTAGCCTCATCGCTACAAGATCCATGGCAAGATTCAGCATCATCACTAAATCCAGCTTTGCCGTCACAAAATCTTTGGGGAGGCCCATTATCCTATAACTAATGCTCCATCAATTCAACTTGTAAATTGGCCCCAACCAAGCATGGTTGACCATTTAGCCAGCCATACTGAGTTTCAATCAATCTCCTCCTAAACGACAAAAGCCATTAAAGATCCCCACAAAAGTTGCTTTAGAAATTCATGAAAAACTAAATGCAACTATGACATGCGAGAGTTGCTAGAAGGTGTCAACTAGGTGTAAAAGTTTGAATGATTGGTCACTTAAGGTCATTATAGCAACAAAGATGGCTGAGCTATTCTGACTAACACTATTCGGTAACTATAGCATGAACAAATCTGTCAAGCATAAGTGTTGTATTATCGTGTCACGGGTAAAAATAAAACCCACATGTTCTTTACCTATTGTCTCACGGGTGGTAAAACACTCACATGTTCTATGTTTGTTCCTTTTTTTTCCTAATACCTATAAAATGTGGAACTTGTAATATCGTGTGGACTTTATCATGAATCCTTGAAACACTTCCTCTCTTCCTTTTTGCTAGGTATAATTATCTAGAAACCACAAATATTTTGGTTAATCTTGGAAGTATGCTCTACACTTATTACAAGATGAATCTTGTGTATCAGAATTTTGCTATCTTAGAGTATTTTTATGACGTGAATCAAAATTCAAATTCCTTTTTGCTAGGTATAGTTTTCTAGAAATCACAAATGTTTTGGTTAATCTTGGAAGTATGCTCTACACTTATTACAAGGTGAATCTTGTGTATCAGAATTTTGCTATCTTAGACTATTTTTATGACGTGAATCAAAATTCAAATTCCTTTTTGCTAGGTATAGTTTTCTAGAAATCACAAATGTTTTGGTTAATCTTGGAAGTATGCTCTACACTTATTACAAGGTGAATCTTGTGTATCAGAATTTTGCTATCTTAGAGTATTTTTATGACGTGAATCAAAATTCAAATTCCTTTTTGCTAGGTATAGTTTTCTAGAAATCACAAATGTTTTGGTTAATCTTGGAAGTATACTCTACACTTGCCATAACTTGCCATAACGTGATTCATATATATCAGAATTCTGATACCTTAGAGTATTTTATGACGTGAACCAAAACTCGAAGAGAATTTGGTGGTTAATAGGTTGTCCTAGTTGGCATGACTTCGAAGAGAGAAGCGGAAGTCTCTTACAAGATGAGAGAGAATTCTGTTGGAGAGGGAGCCCATGAGGTTGTGAGCTGGAAGGAAGGACCTAAAGCCTTCTAGCGACTTCTACGAGCGTTCATGGGCTGTGATCTAGACCGAGCCAAGCTTTCGGCTTGTGGGCCAGACTTGCGAGTCGGGCCAAGCCGAAACTCATCGGTCTTGGACTCGCCTTGATATCTTTTTAAGCTCGAAAGATTAAACGGGCAAAGAAATTAAATTTAACATGTTCAATTTGGGTCAATGTGTCCAATTAAGTTCTATCCTTAAAAATCAAACTGGAACGTTGGCATTGAATGGCTACCGGGCTTCTGTCGGTCAAAATTTTGTTTGATGGGCTTGAGGTCTCGATATTATAAACCCCTAGTTCATGAATTAATTTTCTTTAAATCATCTATTTAAGAATCGTTGCTGAAATCTGGCTGTCAACGTCCTGCGGCACCCAAAGCTTGATGGTCATGGTCCTTCACCATCTCTCCTGACAAGGAGCTCAATGGGACTTTTCCCAGTCAATACCTTGGGCTTCTGAATATGAGTGATATTGATAAATTTCCTAAATGATAGCGCGACCGAGAAAATATATTATGATTGTGACGACGGAAAAGATAGTAATGGAGGAGAAAGAAAGCGTGACAGATAAGAGAAAAAAAAAACAAAAACAAAAGGAGTCATTTGAAAAATCTGAAAAGTGCGCCCACTTAAATAGGTGGCAATCAACTAGTGGATTGGGTTAATACCATAATAGCATGCGGCACTACTGGAGTTTGCAATATTTTCTCACTTAGTTAAGTATAGACCGGGGAAACTAGGAAAGTTTTCATCTCCCTTTTGTGAAAATCAGGGAACACTATGAGAACTAAATTGAAAGGTTTAGAGGTTTTGAAAATTGAGCAATTCTCTAGAGAAAAAGGAAAATCTCAAATAAGAATATGAAGTGCTATTTTTTTCTCAAAGATGACTTGGAAGTGAAATTTGTCTCAAATAATGATTCAAAGTAGTCATTTAATCTAAAAAAAAGGACCTGACTCATTAGCAAACGAACAAATGAATCTCTAATGCATATTCTAGTGGTTTGGTCAAGATATTTTCATCCAATTTTTTTTTTTCATTTTCCTTTTCCCCTATTCATCTTTCTCGTTCATCCCACCCATGGTTGTCCTTGTTCATCATCTCCTTCATCAAATGTCTATTACCCAAATTAAGAACACCGGAATTGGGGAAGGGTCGGCAAGGGCTCCATGACCTTGGCTGGCTGCTAGCAAGGGTTGGCAAGGCCACCCCCGCTAGATCTAGTGAGGGTCAGCCTCACCTAGGGCCAACAAGGGCTCAACCCCAATTGTCGGCAGCAGGAAAGGGCCGTCAAGCCCTATTTGGCTGCAGGCATGGGCTTGTAGGTAGACCCTCGCTAGATTTGGCGAGGGTGGCCTCACTGACCTTTACCAATGGCCAGTGAGGACTCAACGGCACTAGTCAACCTTTGGCGATGTCGAAGGTTGGTCCGAATGAGGATGGGGGATGATGCACCCCATCAAGTGAGACACGCCACCACTGTTGAAGTATCCTGGGAACAGCATTGATTTTGCGTATGGCCATTCAACTACTCTGTCGAGAATCACTTTAGAGCAGTGGACTTGGTCGCGGAGCTCTACGGTGAGGTGGGCATTGACATGCTTGATAATGGTGAGATTGCGAGGTTGTCTTCTTCGATCACTTTCTCAAGGTGAGTGATTTGAAGTGATGGTGAGCTCAATCGGAGCTTATGTTGGCCAGTGCTTAGGCTTTTTCGCTTGCTTGAGCTTTGATCTTCATGTTTGTTGCTAAATGTAAGAAGACATTGTTACACCCATGTCGTTGCCTACAAGCCATCGCCTGTAGCCAATAAAGGGTTGACGACTCACCAACCATGAGCGAGGCCACCTCGCCAAATCTAATGAGGGTTGTTGGCCTGCAAGCCCTTGCAGCGAGGGCTTGACGGCCCATGTCCACTATCAGTGATGGGTGTCGAGCCCTAGCCAACCCTTCCCCAATCCTGGTGTTCTTGATCTGGGCAATGCACATTGACAAAGAAAGATGTTGAAAAGGGACAATCATGGGTGGGATGAAGGAGAAGATGAACGGGGGAAAAGGAAAACGGAAAAAGAATACTCTTTGGACAAAAATACCTTGATTAGACCATTGAAATATACATCAAAGATGCATCAGTTCACCAGTCGGCGAGTCAGGTCTTTCTTTAAGATTAAATGACTACTTTGAGTTCTTATATAAGATAGACTTCACTTTAAGTCTTCTTTTGAAAAATAAGGACACTTTAGGTCCATATTTGAGATTTTTCCCAGAGAAAATGAAGAGATTGGTAAATCAAAAAGTTGTCCTCTTTTGATCAAAGGCGGGAGTAGCTAACTCATCCCCTGTGTACGAACTTTGTTTTTGTGTTATCTTGGGCGGATTAGTGAAGACAATCGTCTCTCTCTCTCTTGAAGTGAAATTTTCTTACTAGAATTTTTGTTCTATTTCAAATGTTTTATGAAAGCAGAAAAAAGGGTTTGGATAGGTGGAACCTAGGATATCCACTGCCGAATTTCAAGACTCCGATGAAACACTAATCACCAACTAGGCGAGCCCGTCATTGTAGTTTCGAAAGGTACAAGTGAGGAAGCGTAAGACTGGCTGCACATTTCAACCAAGCTCGTCTTTCACTGATTAACCAATTTTCCTAAGACTAAGAATACACTGTAGATTCGAATCTAAGATCTTCGACTTGCTAATCAAATGTTAATCAAATGTTGAACCACTCGACCAACCAGCAGACGTGCAAATATAGTTAAAGCAACATTTTCATCTCCTCTAGAATATAATAGTTTTACACGTGGGTCATTGTTGTCCTCAAAATAAACTCCTTCAATCTACCAGAAAGTAACAGGGACCATGTCTACCCATACTAGAACAGCTCATGCAGGATTCGATATGCCTCCAGCTTTGGCGAAAAAAACTGAGGCAGCATGTGAATGATGAGATACTCAGAAGTGTGAACCACTGGACTGGGCAAAAGTTACATTTTCTGATATTTTACAAAAGAAAATAATTTTTCACGTTCGATCATCTGAGTCCGTCGATGTTATACTATATAATGGAGACATTTGCACCATTATAGGCCAAATTCTCTAAAACAATATCAATATCAATATCAAATCGAGTCCCAATAGAAAAACCAAATACTCAAATTTGACCCGTCAACTTTGTACCTTGTACTGCCATCAAAGTCCAACGTGACAATTCCGCGTGTAGATTACATCCACCTCCACTTCATCTTTATTTTTTCTGTGCCTTTTCTTTCCATTTTTTTACTTTCAACTATCTTCTTTTATTCCTCTACTGTCTCCACCACGGAAATATTCTCGAAACCTCCATTGAAGCTCTGAAACCAAACTTTGTCTACCCTCCTTCATCTCAGAACTTAGAAGGCAGCAGAATCGGAATCTCAACTCCAAAACTCACCCTTTCCTCATCGGTTGGTGCTTTTGCACCATTAGTTGGGACCCGAGAGTTTTGCACCATTAAATGAGTAGAAGCAATAATAAAAAAGAATGGTGACATATTTTGAAATGTATATGTCGGTCATAGAGTTATGCTTCCTAAAGTGTCACAGGTCGATCTAGCACCCATTAGGGCCTTCCTAGAAGCACATACACATACCCAATCGTACAATCCCTTATATTTCACGATTCGTACCTGAAAATCACAATTCCAAAATGGCAAAATCATCCCATATTAACATTGTGGAATCTTTCAGCTAAAATGAATAGCTGCAAATATAAAGAATCTACCAAATTTATGGTTCTCTGCGTAGGATATATCTTCATGGTAAAACTCTTTTTTTGTCTGAATCATTGTAAGCAATTAGCAGCTAACATAAAATGCAATTTGCACGTTTTGTTTCCTATTGATCCTCGAGATCAGAAGCAAGAGAGACATGGCACAATCCAAGACAAGATAATAATTCTGATAATGGTGTATAATATAGTACAGGAAATGGTACATTAATCTATTGTTTCTTGCATCCAGGGGGCAATCAACCTTATATTATTTTCAACGTGAATGCTCGAGAAACCCAAGGCATGATTGTTATGTGCAATCTGAAGCTGCTATGGCGATTGCCATTACAATATGTTCTATAATATCTAGTTACCTAACCAAATCAGTGGACTACCAGATGCGAGGGAAGCTTTCCGCCCAGGAAATCATTAATCTCCTTAACAAGGATATTACTTTGGAAAAAGATGAGCCACACCTGAAAAAAGAAGACAGAAGAGGTTTTAGAAATTGTTTTGCACTTCGTAATAAACCAAGAAAACCATTGAGAGTCATGCATATGGCAATTCACTAGATGAATCGAAGTTTTATGTCTTTAGAAGAATCCATGCACCGCATTTCCTCAATTAATTGTTATAAGAAAGATCACCTACAGCTATACTAACCTATCTAGAAAGGATATATTCACAACAATGCCTGAAAGAGTGGTTTATCACAATGTTTCCTCTACTTTACTCAATCCTAGGAAATTCAGATGTTACTGGACTTCAATGGTAACCAAAAGCACAGACATGTACCAATACTTGTTTTCTTCGAACTCCGGAAACAAGACATTAAAAGATAAACCGGTGCTTTCATGCTCAAAAAAGAGTATGCACTCTTGTAGATCAATATATTTTGTTCTGGAAACTGATGCTGCTACTTATTACACCCATCCGTTGATGAGACCAACCAAAAAAACAGATATCCATACTTTTTCCCCTCATTTTGCTATTTTGACCATCCTTTGCAACGTGTTGTGGTCTCAATGGCATGCTGTCCTCTGTAATGTAGGAATTTGATCAATCTGATGACACCGGCTTGCTATATAGTGGGATTGAGTGAGGTAAGATATATAGTGAAGTGCAAATTATCCCAAAGTTTTTAAATAATATCCGGAGAGTTTTTGTGCTAGATATGCCTCGAAAGTCACCTTTTCTCAAGGTCTCTGACCTTTGATTGTCAGGGCATCGTAGGTACCTCTTTCCATTAAGTTCCAAAAAAAGACCTAATCAGATTACACTTGATCATTCTTAAAACTTTCAGGGTTGTAGGGAAGGGAAAGTCTCGCAGAAAAAGTTAACCTATGCATCTGTTTTTTTTTCCTAGGTCATGAATTTAGGTCATTAATGAATCATTTTATTAGCGAAAAGAAAAAAAAACACATAAAACGATTCTAATCATCCCAGATGATGAATCTGCTTTAGTTTTAAAAATTTACCTTTCCTTATAGTCCACTGAATATTGTTGGATTATGTCGAACAAGAACAAACAACAGTAGATGGCTTTAAATGGGGTTTCTAACTGTGCATGAGCATTTCTAGGGTTTTCTTCTCAGCTTATAACCAAGCAGCATCTAAAAAATTGAACAAATGGTGATCATCTTCGACTGAATTTCATCTCTCACCAAATGCTCGCTGATGCCTTGCTAATGGTGAATGTACCCAAACGCGAAGGAATGGAGGTCATCACTGTCCTGGAAACTCCACTGCCTGTTGCTTGTTTGTATATCCATTGAAGAGATCGAACCGCCAGAAGCCTCTTCTAAGCTCCCAAAGGAGATGTTCTCTTCTGGGACAAGTGAATTGTCATAATTGTTCCCTGCAGAGCTTGAATCCATCGACCCATTGTCATAGTAAGGCATTGTGTTCACATTGCTCATGCTCTCTAAACTGAACTGATGAGGCAAATTATTTGGATTTGCCATGTGCAACCAACTTTGCACGTCAAGGGCTTGGTTCGAGATGACCTTATTTCCAGAATATTTCTCGTTAAGGCTCCCTCTCGTGGAAGAGGGAGCACAAAGGCTTTGAGTAGCTTGCTCCTTCAGAGAAGCCAATTGTGCTTGCAAATTGAATACCTGCAAGGGTCGTGATCAAGAAAATCATGAGCCCACTAAAAATAGGGTTTTTGCTCATCAAATCAGAGTGTGGGTTGCAATTATATGCACATCATCACATTATATAAGCAACCTGTTGTTGGAGCGCAAAGATGTGCGAGACGCATCCATAAATGGGGTCTTGCAGCCGCGCCTGAGCCTCATACGAGATGGTCACGGCGGCCTCGCACCGATCACTCACTGGGAGGTTTGCCAGGAGCTTTGACACGTTGCTTGCGCCAAAGACCTTGTGAATGGCCGCGAAATGCGTCGCACCTTGCTCGTGGCAAAAATATGGAGCAAAGACGCAGCCTCTCACGCATTTCCTCCTCAAGAACTTGCAAGCGCCACAAGGAGAACCAGAACCAGTCATCGTTGATCCTTGCTTTTTTTTTTTTTTTTCTTTGAAGGGGTTTGCTTCTGTTGGGGGGGAGAAGGATTCACTGATTTTTTCTTCGCTTAGCTCTTTAGCTTTTGGGAAGGAGGCATTAATCGCCATAGTTTATAAACACTTGAGGAAGAGGCGGGGGTGTATATTTTAATGAATATTAAATACCGTTTTGTCGTCTTAATGGGCTGCAGATTTCATTTATTTAGCGCTTTATAGTTATTAAAAAATAGAAAATCCCTTTCATCCTCCTCCGTCCTAATTAAATTATACCATAAATCTGTTGCCATATGTTATTGCGTATAGGTGCAGCCTTAAACGACAAAAGAGCTGAACACAAACCAAACCCAATTGCCCATTTTGCTTGATGATTGGGTTCATCAACTATGGAGCTCCTTTTTTCATATGTTTCTTGGCCATTTGGGGTAAAGCTTCATTTTTCTGGTAGTTACCATAACATATTTTTGACCTAGGTTCCTTGAGATTCCATAAATACTGCCCATTGATATCACATGTGAAAATTGTAGTTGGAGGACAATTTTGGAACAATATATCTTTGGAACGAAATTCCCCTAACATTGATTTAATTTCTCGACCAAGTTTTGTCATTTGCACCATAAACGACAGGACAAATAGAAGGTTTTTTCTTCCTTGTTCATTTACTAATTAGAAGCATGTTGGTTCCAAGGTAAGTATTGAATCATGTTATCCACCATTCTCTATTTGAATGAATCCTTCAATTGATTTTCCGATTGGTAGGTTACAAACACGGACAGCACTGGATTTATATTTACTTAAATTTACGTTACACGACTTGTAATCTACCAACAAAACACATGATTGAAGGAAATTTCCACCCGACAGAGATGGAGGAAGATATAATCATTTCCAAAAGGGGAGACTTATAATGTATTGTCGAATACTCACTCTGCAACCTACTAAAAAGAACGCGAGCTTTTACAGGGTCGTAGGTTCTACTATATCTATCGCACGTCCCTAAAATAAATGGAGGACTAATGAAGTGGAATCTTCCTGAAAGCAAGATATCGGAGTTCACAAACCAATTTGTCCTTAATAGCATCCTCGCATTTCCTGGTCACGAATTTTGAGGCTCCTCGACATTTCCAGTATTTAATTCTTCTTCTTTTTTTTTTAGGAAATTTTCTTTTGATATTTCCCCAATGGCCGTCCTTGGACTTGGCCGGTTTCTAACGGCTCCAGTAGTCGTTTGACGAAATGAACATTTGCTTTTGTCATCGTTATTTCTTATTTCGAGTTCACAAACCACTGAGTGAATTTAGAAAACACAACGAAAGTCTTATACTCGTATAGATATCAAGTAAATTCTTCATATGATCCATAGAAAATACCCTGCTTTCGAATCATGAACGTAGGTGTCTATATAGGCTCCGTTTCTGACATTTTAAGGTTTTAGCAAAAATAGATGTGCGCTCAACTTGTAGCTAATACTAGAGTTATTTAGCGGTTCCGAGTTCAATTTCCCGTATCCCTTTTGCCCTGTTATAAGCTTTTTTAAGGTGTACCTTAGGAAGCCCTTCTCGTGTTCTAGTTCAGTGTCACTTCTTGGCAGTTAGCTTCCACTAAATCCATCTAAATTCCAGATGTGCACCCGACAATGGTCCCGCCAGAATGATGAACATCTTGAAGGGACATGATCCAATGAAGAATAATTCTGGACACAAAGCTAGGCATGGACGTGAAAATTCTTGGTTGGATGTATCTGGGTGAGTGTGGCATGGTTGATGGCATGTGATGGTAGGATTCTCTTGAGCAGCAGGTACACCTGTTTGTGCACTTTGATTGCGTGGGGCTGTTCCCATACGATGTGTATCGCTGATCTAACCTAGAAACCACTCGTGTGCACAAAAGTTAAACAAAGAATAAATCATATAGAGAAATGCAATTAAATCAGTGCCATTCAAATTTCATTCAATTATTATAGTAAACATTGATGAAAATCTGAACAATTTATAATGCAAATAGGTGCTGATGTGTATGTATCCATGGAAAATTATTTCAGGGGAAAGAGCCATATTTGTTTAATGGGTAAGTCACATAATCGCCAAATTGTAAGATGAGCAATGAATGTATTTATATTGGGATTTAGAACTTTCTGCTAGATGATTCCCATACAGCTTTCTAAATGAAAGCCAATCAAAATATTGGGTTATTTTCCATGCCACTGCGATGTTGGTACTATATGTTGGCTTTCCGTTCCACTGTTCTATTCAAATTAGAGTAATTTAAAGCGCAAAGTAGCAATATAATCGAGATAACAATGTAGAAAAAGAAGGAAATATAAACAACAGATGCATCTGAAGAATGGATGGCACAGAAGATAGTGACAAGGTAGAGAGAGAGAGAGAGAGAGAGAGAGAGAGAGAGAGAGAGAGTTTGTTTTCTTGTGCACTTCGAAATGTTTAGGGCTAGTAGGTCAAGGCTTGTCTAGCAATACGGTACTATTGGGATTAACTAATCACTATTATAATCCTTGATCACTTAATCACCTGGTTGTGTCACACATAGGCACCAACATGTAGACCTTCGCCCAATGTGCATTTGGCCCCACGTTCAAATCCAATAATAATGACACCCCAACTTAAACACACATCCTATCAAATCCTCCTTTTAACTCCTAAAATATAATTGATTGTTCAACCCCCAGAGGAAAACTAGTGAGGGCTAGCTAGCTCTTACAAGTAAGAGGGAACAAAAATGCTATGGCAGCTTTTGGTTTAATTGTGAGACATTAATGAGGAGATTAGGAGTTATGACCTGTGAAAAGCAGCTTTCTTGGTACTAATCTGACAGTTTATATGTATGAAATGGTGCTTGGAAGTCATCTAATCATGGAGATTCGAATAACTTTTGGCTAACAATCTTATTGACCTAATTTTTAGTTCATTATATTAGTATACTGGAACGATATTTGCTTAGTTGGGTGATTTGGAAGCCCATCTCAGTTGAAAGTAACGGAAGTATTAAAAAATAGACACACTAGAATCGGCTTGGTTAATTGGCAAAACAATTAGGATCTTGCACTTCAAAAAGCATGAAACCTCAAGTTTGATTTCTTAACGATGCATTCTCTTGGGTCATGTTATAGGGAAGTAACTATTACACCAAATAAGAAACTAAGAGGGGTGAATTGGATTTAAAAAAAAAAAAAATACAAACCGATTTTGCAGAATCAACACTAATAAAAGTTTTGATTCTATGAGCAAAGTAAATTAGCAATATAACTAACAAAAAGAAAAGAGTTTAGGTAAAGAAAATTTGTAAACAATATTTATAGACGTTTGTTTAAGTGTGCCTACTCCACTCTTCTAACTTCTTTTTTTTGGTCAGTTTTACTTTGCTCCTACTCCAACTTTCACTCTTAAACTTTTTCCATGCTTTCTTGCAGGACATGGAAATCGAAACCCATATATGAGATTAAATCATCCCTATCCTAACCCCTGATAATGTGGGGATATAAACGCTCACCTCCCCCTTCCCATGTGGGAGGGCGACTATTGGGGCAAATCCCAGTAATTCTCTCTTCCAACTTAAGTAGTTCAAATAAATAGAATTTGACTAGTTATGTGAAGAGTAATACCTTATTGCCTTGTTATAAGTGTAGAACCTACTGCTATGTAGAACTTAACTTTCTCCAACAACAATCCCCCTAGTGGATACTCCAATAATCATTATCACGCTTTATACACAAAATTGTTAATCCAATCTCTAAATAATTAAGTACGCCTCTAAGTGTTTATAATGAGTTCCTCGCACTTTATGTCTCTCACTTGGATAAATGGCTTCGCTCTAAATACAACTACTTCTCTCTTGTGTTTACAAATAGGTTTGTCACTTTTGCTAACTCTTAAAGAAAATGCTAAATTTATTTTTTTCCTTTGTCCATATTTAAGGAGTCTTACTTATTGAGATTTGTGGAAATCCTACCAAGTGAGGCTTTCCAATTCTAATTTTCCCAAGGAAACAGGCCAAAGAATTTTAGAGGTTTCTGTGAAAAAATTTCAGGTGGAGAAGGCACCTGTTAGTTTTGAAATATGACGGTGCGGTTACCTTCTAATTTCCATTCTTCTTCGAATTCCCATCTTAATTGAAACTTAGCTAACTAGTGCAAAAGTATGTCGTCGGTTGTTATGATTAACTGGATTTTTTTACAAAAATTACCATGCATTGCCTCTATATATTTCGACCCAAATGACCAGGAAATTATCATCAGAATGCTAGGTGCATCTTATTGATAAAATTTAGACCAATCAATCTTGTGGTATTGGTCTTTTTTTTTCTCCTTTTTTTTAATGATGGAATACTGGCTTTAGGTGATAAATCCTGTAGTCATTAAATATCGGGATCCTCTACATTTGGGGGATGAATTGACATTTTATATTAATTTCCTCCCAATTACAGATTAAAAACCAATATTTAGAATAAATCATGTCGCCAAATCACCTTGATGTTACTAAAACATCCTCATAATTAACAAAAAATCACATACCCTAATCCCTAATTCAAATTATATATCATGTCTCTCCCTTTTATATTGGGCAGCACCAATTCACCTACGGCAACCTCTTGCCCCAATTATCGCCTCTTATCCGACAGCCGTGACACCGCCACCATCCTCAACTCTCTGTTCACCCCTCTCTCTCTCTCTCTCTCTCTCTCTCTCTCTCTCTCTCTCTCTCTCTCTCATATTTATTTTGAGACAATGGAGATGGTGGCCTACAGTAAGTGGCTCGCATGGAGGATGCCTGTCTTAGGCAACCTCAAAACCATGGTTGATTGAGGGAGTGACGGAGGGAGATGTTGAAGTTGTTCCACATTAGTTATGCAAGAGGCTGATGGTCGATTTTTGAGCTAATTTTTTAAGTGAGGTCCAAAATCACCCAATAACAGAGAGCATGAATCATGGCAAGCAGGCATGCACCAATGGTGTTAGTGTTGACCAAGGTGTAAAGTTCCACGGTAGCATGGTACAGGTGCCAACGCTAATTGTGTGATGGAAGAATCAAAAGGCGAAGGAAGAGTAAAAACAGAAAGAAAGGAAAGTTAATACTGAAACGAAACAAAAAAATAAAATAAAATTGAAGTGACATGTCTCAACCGTTGATATTTAATGCGTTGACCTGTCCTCTATTGAAGTAGAGATGCAAACTTACCACCTTACTTAGAGAATCTCAATCTCCTCATGACTAAAATCATGGACTTTGATAAAACGTACATAAAAGAGTTTGGATGGGCGGATCAGCCAATAATACTATTTTCATCTCATGATGTAAAGCGTCAAACTTACGTCGTGTGTCTAATCTACATGCCCATACATCTGTTCTTTAACCATAAATTCAACCTCATAAGTTTGCAATCAACCAAATTTAGTATGGGATGCACCAAATGCATGTGATAGTTTGTCAGAACTATGCACTTACACGATATTATAAATAAAAGATTGAAATTTTGCCTAATGTATCTAGCCAATCTAGGGCTGGCAAAATGAAATGCGATCGGTGTGCATGATGTGAGAAAGAAGTTGAATTACGAAAAAAAAGACACATATAATAGAGAAATGATTGCGTGACATTGGATTACAAAAAATCAAATTATAAATAATTATAAATTATTGTAGAATCTATTTTTTTTTAAGAATTTGTGACTCACAATATACTGTTATTCTCACAGTATTCCAATGACTGTTATGCTAGCATAACCCTATATAATACATCTTGAAAAAAAAATTATAGTGATATAAACATGCACAACCCACCTTAGGATTGACCTAATGACAAGGTTTTTCAGGCTTTCGGACATAGGATCCAATAGTTGTGGGTTTGTTCCCCACCTTGGAGAACTCAGATTTAAGTGGGGATCATGATGATAGGTTATTGTGAATTCCCTTCCAAGTAACTGATTAATTACGATCGGGCCCCGGGTTATGGAACAAACAAATTAACATGCACAATTTCATCGTAAGACAATTATTGAACTTATAAAATCAAAACATGTATCGACACAGATTGGAAACGCGATCATAATACCCTAAAGCAAACTGTCGGGTCTTACCTAATTACCAATCAACAAGAATGGAAACGTATCTCAAAATGTCTCCGTGATGGCAATTGCCCAACTCATAAGAGGATGTCCATATGGCTTTTTAGTCATGTGTACGTGTTGGCCACTTGAGGCAGAAAAAAGGGGTAGGAGTGGTCTCGGAGACAAGAAGGCATGTTTATTACCTGGGGATTGTTAAAATAATCAAACCTTTAGACAATAATGTAGAAGGAGGGGTTCAACTAATCTAAAAAAGACAACACCATCAACGCAGCATGTGTGCGACTTTATATCTAGCTTCCAACATTGTCATTAAAGAATTTCACCAAAAGGTGAACACCTGAACCTTTTTGCCTTACTCAAAGTACTAGAAATTGAAAAAAAAAAAAAGTACTAGAAATTGTAATATATTTCCTTCTGCGAGGAAAATGTACGTACATGAACACTTCATCCTCCATTTTCAATAACATCTATTTTGTCACTTATGCTTAAGCCCCATGATGACTTTTTTAAATTAATCAATAAGTAACCCCGTTGCCCATGATTATGAATATCCATGTAGAGAAGGGTGAATTTGGCAATGCCTATCAATTAAAAAAATCAAAAGATAAAAAAAAAAAAAAAAAAAAAAGTACCTCATATCTCTATCTCTGGGAGAGAATTAGTGAGGAGTTATCGGTACTTATGTATAGGAAAATTTACCTTTGAGCCAAAGAAGTAGCTTACATATGGTTCTCAACTAGGTAGATAGTTTTTAGAGTTAAATTGAGTGAGTAATTTGTCGAACGCCCACAAATGAGGGAGAGAATTATAATGCAAATATGAAAGGGTGTGAAACAAAGATTTCACGTCGGATTGTACAAGTAAGAAGAAACAATTGATGAGTACATCTCACTTGTAACTTAATGGCTTTAATTTTTATTTTTATTTTTTGTGTGTGTGAAAGTGGGTCAAGCTAGATTTGTTGATGCTCAAATTTAAGCATCTTCTTGGATCTCCCCATCGTGAAGGTATTGAATTTTTAATGAACTTATTATTATCAAAGCCAAACATATGCATGACTTATGGCCCCGTGGATGTCCCCATTGTGAAGGTATTGGACTTTTAAAACACTTTTCAACATGGTATCAAAGCCAAACATTCACATGTTCATTGCACCATTTCAAATTGGTTTCCACATGAAAGTGTTGTTAAAGTATTGTGCCCCATCTTGATTAGTTAAGTTGAATAGACCTTGTTCCATATGGTATCCTTTCACCTAATTTTTACCGTACTTACTCTGTCTTCCCCCTTCAGATGAGCTATGTGCTTTATGAATTGAGTAGTATGAAATTTTACGGATGACATCTTTGTAAATGACAAGAGTAGAATGTTGGGATTCAATTGTGTTCAATTTAGAAGTGACAAGTTTTGATACGATTAAAACACAATTATAAATTACTTATTGTCAAACCTAGAAGAGACAGTAAATGATAGTCATCTAAAGGATTAAGTATGGTTTTAGTTCATATATGCACTCCATTTGATCCTCCAACTATTTTTTGTGCCATGAAACATCGTAACTTTCATGATTTTTGCAATCAAGTCCTTTTGTCATCTTCCATTTCTTAGAACTTTGAATGACCAATGAGGCAAATTTTGGACATGTGGTGCTCATGTGGTACTATATAGAGGAATGAAGAAATATTTTGGGGGGAGGGGGGTGAGATGCGGTTGTGGGGGCGGGTGATTGATGTTTTGAGTGATGTCAATGGAAGTATGTGTAAATCAGAGTGTACAAGATGGATAAATATAAATGTAGGATAGAATACGATCAGTACCAAAGCCTAAAGGACAGGCCACCAACCAGGAATCAAGATCAAGATTGACGAAATTTGCCACCAAGACTTAAAGATGGAACCGCCCACCAAAGACAAACTGTTATGACTAAATCTATTACCTATAGGGGGTGAATAGGTTATTGTATGAAAATAAAAGAATTTAATCAAATATTGTAGCAAGACAAGTTTTGATGAAGTGGTTAGACCTTACCAGTTTGCAATTCTATCTCAATAAATAAAAAAGAAGTAAATGATAGAGAATTGCACACAAAAGTTTATAATGGTTTAGTTTTTACAAGTCTAAGTCCACTCTCCCGCGCTACAGCCTATTGCCTAAAATCCGCTGATAAGAACCAATCAGAAGTTACAAGATTTGAATGGTTACACAATGATGCTCATAGAGACGAAAGTATAAGATCATAAAACACTCTTTAGACTTTGGAATTAAAAACTTCGATTATCGTGAATGTGAATTATTTATCATTCAACTTCGAAACCTCCTCTTATATTCCCATTAGTCCAAGTTGACCATTGAACATATCTCCATGAGGATTATTTAGCTAATCTACTCGTTGGCTTGAATCTTGTCTAGAAGATTTAATTGTTTCAAGATTGCCAAGATTGATGCTTCCCATTATTTATGCTGCCCATATAACAGTTTGGGTTTCCATAAGTCAAGTGCTTCAAGTTGAAAGTTATGTTTCACCTTAAATAAGTTGTCACAAGAAAGTTTAATCACCGATAGATATCAGGAAGACTTTCTTTTGGAACTCCTTATAAATATGGTATGGAATCCAACCAATCGCCACCAGTCGTTGCATGAGTATTTTGACTAATGCCTAGCCATTTGTCAGGATTTGTAAGGAAGGAAAATAAATCACGATTCTAATTCTGATTAACATTGTCTGACCATGTCCCATTAGACTTTTCACCCGAAAATGCTAACATCATAATCAAAGTCTCTAAGTTTTGTCAGTCATCAAAATTACTTAGGGAATGTTGTCTCAACAATCTGCCCCTCTTTTATGATGACAAAACCTTTTCAAGCAGAACTTCTTAAAGAGATAAAATAATTTGAGATTCAAATAACTTTCGATTAAAGCCAAATTTGAAAATGAAGTGTGATCAAACTATTCATTTGCCAATGATCTTTTCTTTGTTATTCCCTCCAAAGGAAACACTTCCGCCATTGAACTTTGTAAGTTCAACAAACTTGCTTGCATCACCGGTCATATGTCTTAAGCAACCACTATCAAGGTACCACTTGTTTATCTTTTTATTTGGTATCTACAAAAATTAAGGCAAGTGCAAGTCTTCTTTGGTACCAACATTTGTTTGGGTCCTCTTGGTTAGAAGGATCGGCTAGACTTAGAAAGTTTCTTCGAATTGGCTTCCAACCTTTGGTACAGTCATTTTCATAATGATCATGACAGCCATAGATTGAGCATTTAAGAAAATTTCGACCAACAGGTTTTACAAATTGTTTTCTAAAATGATTTTCATAGAAAACTCTAGGAGGCCTTTGCTTCTTCATTTGTTTGTGATTTTCCCATTTTCTAAAACCTTTTTGTTTTTGCATCCAAGTCCTGATTTATTGCAATACGAGATTTGGATAGACAAAATATGCTCCTAAGTTTTTGAGCTAATTGAAAACCTTGTTGCAACTTTTGAAATTTCCTTTTTCAAAGAATTGTTTTCTTTTAAAATGGAATCATGATCTTCTTTTGTTTGAAGAAGATCCTTTTTAAGATACTCAATTTTTCCTTTTTGGAAAGAATCTTGTTGTCACAATATTGAGTTTTCTTTCTTTAATTCTGAGTATTTTCTAAGCATAGCCTTATAATCAATGAGTAATTCTTCTATATAATTAGATAGTTCAATTGGAATATCAAAATTACTTATCTCAAATTCTTCTTTCGAATCAAATTTTGCCATAAGATAGATATTAGCATATTTTTCATCGCTTTCTTTATATTCAATGTCACTCCACGTTTCGGCCTTCAATGCTTTCTTTGGCTTTGTACTATCAAAGAAGAATGTCTATCTTCGTTTCCTTGACATGATCAATTCTTTTGTATGTCACCTACAATCTATCCCAATTTCTTTTGCTGATTCACAAGAGGAAATTTGATTATATTCAAATGGAGATAACACGCAATATAATAAATAGATAGCTTTAGCATCTAGTGCTTCTCTTTTGACAATGTGTGCACTAGATATGACTAAAGTTTCTAGTTTTTTGCCTTCTTCTTTGGTCGAGGGAGGTTTAGGTTTTACGCCCTTAGAACAATGTCCCACTCCAACGGATTCTTAGATCTGATGAATGCTTTCATCTTGTTTTCTAGATGTTATAATCTTTTTTGTAAAAGTGAGGCCTTATATCACTCTAACCTTCCATCAAACTTGGTGCAATATTACTAGCCATTGAAAGATCGTTAACTCAGAAGTAATAAATCACTTCGATTAAGAATAACCGAACTCTAATACCAATTGTTATGGCTAGATCTATCATCTAGAGGGGAGTGAATAGGTGATTGTGCGAAAATGAAAGAATTTAATCAAATATTGCAGCAAGACAAGTTCTGATGAAATGGTTAGATCTTACCATCGTGTAATTCTATCTCAATAAATAAATAAAAAGTAAAGGATAGAGAATTGCAAGCAAAAGTTTATAGTGGTTCGGCTTTTGCAAGTCTACGTCCACTCTCTTGCGCTACAACCTATTGGTTGGTGATCCACTAATAAGGATCGATTAGAGGTTACAAAATCTAAGCTCTGAACACTCAAGCTTGTGTCTATAACTCCTCACACACTCTCGACCTCTAAATGATTACACAATGATGCTCACCAAACGAAAGTATAAGATCACAAAACACTCTAATTAAAAGCTTCAATTCTTGTGATATGCAAATTCTCTATCCTTCAGCTTTGAAACCTCCTCTTATACCCATTCTAGTCCAAGCTGACCATTGGACATATCTCTAGGAGGATTATCTAGCCAATCAACCCATTGGCCTGAATCTCGTCGAGAAGATCTGATTACTTCAAGATCACCGAGGTTGATGTTTCCCATAATTTAGGCCACCCATACAATAGTTTGGGTTTCCATAAATCGAGTGTTTCAAGTTGGAAAGTATGTTTCACCTTGAATAAGTTGTTATAGGAAAGTTGAATCATTGATAGATATTAGAAGACATTCCTTTTGAAACTCCTTATAAATATGGTATGGAATCCAACTAATTGCCACTAGCCATTGCATGAGTATTTTGACTCATTCCTAGCCATTTATCAAGATTTGTATAGAAGGAAAATAAACCACAATTCTGATTCTGATTCTAATAAACATCGTCTGACCATGTCCCATAAGATTTTTCACTTGAAAATGTTAATATCATAATCAAAGTCTCTAAAGTTTGTCAGTCATCAAAATTACTTAGAGAATGTTTTCTCAATATAAACGACTTCAGGATAGAAGAAGCTCAACAATAAGGTCTAAAGGACGAGCCATCAACTAATGATAAAGGGCCTCTTGTCCACCCCCAAGGAATAATCCACTTTCTAGGGAACTAAGATAAGAGAAGCTCACCATCAAGGCTCGAAAAGGGAAATTCACTAGTCAATGATGAAGGGCTTCTCGGCTTACCATCAAGGAAATATACACCTTCCAAAAAAAAAAACTAGGGATAAATATTTGCTAACATAAAGGAAAATCTCATATAGTCATATACTCAAGTCATCGTCTTTACAACTTAGATTAACACTTCTATTTATAGAGACATTGCAAAACAAAAGAAAGGACTCTTGAAATTCCCATAAACAAAACAGACTCTGAGGAATTCACCTAATTGTAACTTTTAAAAGCAACACCACAATAAAAACTCCTAAAAAGCCATGAATTAAAAGGTTTAAATGCATGTGACTAATTATTAGATGCATTAAAACTTGATAAGACTCTCTAAATACATGCTCTAGTCTCATAAGTCGAATATACACCTTGGAAGTCGAACAAACGCAAAGGAAATTGACCAGAACAACCTCCTATTGTTATGTAATTGATTTGTAGACTCAAAATTGACAATATGTCTTGTAAATCAACAACTAGGTAGTTGATCAACAACCATAAAATTGATAACTTGTTCACTGAATCAACAACTCTCTTACAAAATTGACATCTTCAACTTGAACTCACTAAATCAAACTATAGCCAAAATTGCCTTTTGCTTCCAAACATAAGGAAGAGCTGGATTAATTGATGAGGTTTGAATTGGACTGATGAGTTGATAAATAAATAAAAACCGATAATTGTACATTATATTCCCTAGATTATTGAAGATTTGCCCTCAAATATGTCATTGCCTCATCTCCGGGATTGAAAGTAGCTAATTTACTACAATCATCCTTACCATATGAATTTGATTCCAACAAATTTCTCGGATGGCTCTCCAACAAATTAGATAATACATTTCCTTTAGCCCTATGAAATTCTTCAATGCTGAAACATATCTTCAAGCTTATTCACCAAATAATGCATTTCAAGGTGTAGGGAAGTCTCTTTCTCACTTATTTTCATTTCAACCACCAGCAAGGAAAAAACAATCTTTTGTTTGTGAATGGTTCTCTCAACCCGCAATTTACTCAAGAAAAGGTTTTTCCTACTCATGTTTCCCTCCCCAAGTTGATTTTTGTGGAACATGGTTGGATTTGAAGGGACAAGGGTGATATGTTTATGCTCTTTCCAGAATGATTAAGTGTTTTTTCCATCCATCATGGACATCTTTCCTATCAAATTGCAAGATCTTCCCAATATCAAGTTGCATGCATCCATGGGAATAATATCCACACAATTCAATGTCGGTAGTTTCACCCAATCAAAAACGAAATCAAAGCTTGCTTAATTACTTGGAGATCGCTCCCTTTGTTCAACTAGGTTGGAAGTGTTTGAAAGTGGGAAGATTCAACTCATTGATTAGAGTTGTCTACGCTATGTTGGTATAGCTTCTACCATAAAAAATCAAGTTACATACCTTCTTGTTAATGGTGAAACAGGTTTTGGCACAATATTCTTTCTTTGCTAGTTTGTTTTTGGAGTAATTGTAGAGTGCGAAGCTTTCTTGATAACGAGCAATTCTCCTTCAAGTAGTTACCTAATGATTTCATCTTGCTTCTCAGATTTGGACTCTATCTACTTGCATAGCTTCTTGAAACCCCAAGTCAATTTCTCGATTTCTTGGAGATTCATAACTCTTCGAGTGGGACACTCGGCTTTGAAGTGTCCATAAACATGACATTTGAAGTATTTTGAACACTACTACCATCAATCTTTTTGGGGAGTTCTTTAACAAGCACCATAGCTTTCTCTTTGTCTTTATCCTTCTTCGATGTATTCTCGACCTTACTAGAAGTATCCTTTACCGTGCTTCAATTGTTTCTCTACTTTCATGGCTAGCTTGCAAACACCTTTGAAAGATCAATATGCTTGAAGTTCAACCAAATCAGTAATTTCTCTATTCAAGCCACCAAGGAAATGAGCGATAGTTTGCTCCGACAGTTCTAGAATATATTGCACATCATAAGGAGTTGTTCAAACTCCCTAATGTATTCTTCAACGCTTATTCTGCCCTATTGGAAGGAATTCAATTTGAAGAACATTTTGCTTGTAGTTGTTGGGCAAGAACCTCTTCTTCATAAATTTTTTGAGCTTTTCCCAATGTTTGATTTAGCTTTTTCCATCACGAACTCTCTTGTGAGCCCCTACTTATAAATCACAACTATGTTTGAAAATCTTAATGAACATAGGAGGTACCTCTTGTAACAGACAAGAGGATCACTTGTGTACAAGGAGATGAACATATAGGAATTGTGATTTATGGTGCGCTTGTTTCATTGAAAGTTGCATGATAAAAGAAAATATTTTTCATGAAAATCAATTTCAAGAAAAATGGTTAGTTTTAATTTGTTTGGTAATTTAGCGAAAGCAATTTCCTCCTCGCTAGAAGGGGAAGTCATTTTCTCTTGATCTAACTTGTTGTTTTGAATACATGAAAAAAAAAATTATAAATCGAATAGTTTTCTTTTATCGAAATACTAGAGAGTTGAAAATAATTTACCAAAAAATATTATCCTTCAAACAGACTGATCCTCATAGTGTACTTGTTATAAATAATAAATGTAATGTAGTTTTGACGTGCGCTGTAACTTATGTACTTGATAATACATATTTTAAAACTAGGGTTGGAAGTGGGATGGTATTATTCCAAACCCATTCGGTCAAATTTCTACTATTCTCTAAACTCGTTCCAAGTCAAGTTACGGGTTTTGATATAATAACTAAGCCTGTCTCACTAAAAGACAGATACCACAACAGTACCTACAACTGGCCAAAATATTTTTTAAGGAAAATTTCATACACCAAACATATAATAAACAACCCTTAATTTAACACAACAAATTATTTTGGAAACATGCATGATAGATCAGAATATCTTGGGAGTCTCAAAATATGAGACAGAAAAATTCAGGATCCACGTCCATAGAAGTCTAAGATCTAATAAAGCAGGGTTGTGAAATGGTGGACGTTGTTGAAAAGTATAAGATTATATTTATTTATTTATTATTTTTTTTAGATTTTACAAAATTTTATAAGTAATTTAAAGTGTTTTAACGGAGTAAGGAAAGCTTATTAAATCCTGAAATCATTCCAAACATTAATAGAGCAAATAATCATCTATATTTACTCAACAACCAAAGGAAAATGATTTTTAATTAGATATGATAATATATTTGGTTCGGGGGTATAGAGTTTTCTAACCACAACATCCCAAATGCAGTGCTGTTTGCATCCCAAGCCCCGTAGTTGTTCAAAATTCTACAGGTTTTTACCAATTGACCTTAAATCCATCTTGCCTTCCCAAACCCACTACCTACATACATTCCATTAGGGTTTTAACAGATGGGGTACTCAATTATACCCGCCACGCTTTTATACCTATTTAGAACTATAACACCTTGAAATTGAGTGGAGTTGTTTCCCAAAGTTAATGGTAAGCTACGGCTTGCATGATCCATAACTGTGAGGCGTTTGTCACACTTTCTAAATATTTATGACGTCCTTTTTCCAAAGTTAAATCTACTGAAAAAGGTTATATCAAAATAGGAAGAAATGCAGACTAATAATTGTAATTTGATTTTTATAACCGAGGGAATCTTATAATAATGAATGGACGAGCATAAAATGAACACTTTTAATTTTTCTAGCTGAAAAAGGAATCCACCGTCAGAGCTCGGTCTCTCCATCTTTACCTCTTCCTATATTATAATTAACCATCTCTAATTATTTATTCTCTTTACTTGATTATTTCTTGCCTTTCTCCTAGGAGTTCTTCCCAACTTTTGCGTGATAGAACAGTAAAAAGAAATATTTTAAAGAAAAATCAGTTTTCAAGAAAGGTTAGACACATTGACCACCGTAGAAAGTATTTACTCAAATTTCAATTTGATTTGACTTTTAATATGATATATTTGCTACTTCCAATTCCAGTCGATGATTGATAGCTGGGAGCTGATGTGATGCTTGTACGACTTTGAATAAATAGTTCAATAGGCCTTGCGCAATGAAAGTGCATAATTAAGGACATGTGAGGTGATAATTTGATATTTAGAAAACTGTAATACTCAATTAAAAATGACTTTTGAGCTAGCAAAATCAGTCCAAAACTATTTAGGCTAATCTAATTAAATTTAAACTATATATAGGTGAGCTTGTGTGAATATTTTTATTAACTCCTCAAAAATGTTTTAACTCTTGGATCTAGGACTTTTTATTAAAGGATTTTTTTTTTTTTGTGAACTTTCCTATCGTTAAAACATCAAAGGTTGATTTTTTTTTTTTTAAATAAAAAAGGGTATATAGATACAAGGAAAATTTCAAATAAAAACTCAAAGTACTACCAATTTTTCAAATAAGTCCTAAAGTGAACATTGTCTCAACTAGGGATATAAAATGCTCTCATTTTTTCCAAATACAAGCCTACAGTTAACCTTGTTTTAATTAAGGTCCTGAAATGATATGTCAATTTTAAAGAAGGACATGATCTCACCGTTTGTCAAGGGCATTTTCATCCTTTAGATTTTCTTACTTTCTTTAATTTTTTTCTTTCATTATTCCTTTTCTTTTCTTTTCTTTCCAAAAAAGACTAAAAAAAAAAAAAAAACAGAAGCTAAAAAGACAAAAATATAGGTGAGAGGGGTTTTTTTTTTAATTTGTGTTTTCTCTTCTTTTTTTTTTTTTTTTTTGTCTTTTTTTCTTTTTTTAGTTTTTTTGGAAAGAAAAGAATAGAAAAAGGAAAAATGAAAGAAAATTAGAAAATGTAAATGACGGGAATGCCCTTCACCAACTAGTGAGATCAAGTCCTTTTTTTGAGACTAATACGATCACTTCAAAACCTTATTTGAAAAAATAAGAGTATTTCAAACATTTTTGAAATAATGTTCATTTCATGTCCTTATTTCAGAAATTGAGAGTATTTTGAATTCTTATATGGAATTTTCTTTATATACAATTTGAATAATCAATAATCACCTCCATCAATTGTTTAATCTTATGTAGGTGCCGTGTTTATAGGATCTCGAGGATTTTTCTAGCAATGCATATCAAATGTTTTTGTACATGAAGAATTTATTTTTGGTTCCAATAAGAAGAGAAATGAAGAGAGTTATGGGATATGCAAGAGGGTTGTGTCCTATAAAGTCAACAACTTATTTGGACGCTACCACAAGATATTACACTTGTTGCCAAATATGCATATTGAGGTATGGTTAATCTACACAACCTAAAATCTAAAATCTCAAGATTTGCAAACTCGTCACTATAGCTTGCTCATATGTTAATAAGTAGCGAGTCACCTAAATAAGACATGCCGCATTTAAATAGTGCAACACAAATAGTATAAAGATTTGCTCACGACATAGATCGGAACTTCTGACCGAGTCGAAGAAAAAGTGATTACCAGCTACCTTGGCGGTGAATTATCAAACAATTCGGTTGATGGCGTAATCATCTTTGTGGCTTGTTTTTTTTTTTTTTTTTCTTTAAATTATCGCAATCCAATCAACCCGCCGCACGTGCGGGTCCCAGCGCGAGCGAATGTGGAGTTATCACCGTAGCCTTGGAATCGTCGAAAACGATGAAATAGTAGTCGTCCATGAACATGTGAGAAAGGCCTATCCTTGTCAGCGCGAACTCGGAAATTCGCAACAAAACAGTAGTTGTCCCGACTAAACAATGTCATCCTTGCTTCTTCCTTAAGCCACTTATTCCTTTATGATTATTCCCTCGTAAATGTGGCATTAACAAAGATTTATCTCCCAATTTATCCTCAAGTTTACATTGACTCTAACATGATTTGTCCAGTCCTCGCATGCGGAGATTATTTCCCTTTCTTGTTGCCGCTTATTTTGTTGGGAAGTGTTGGCTCCAACTTTCTAGTAGGGCCTTCTTTGATCAATTTTCTGATTGATGATTTACATATGTATATTCTAGTCAAATTTATGCACAAGTGACGTCCATAACTTATAACCCGTTAATTAGAGACATGATGAAACCAAATTTCCTTCAATTTGGGGATCTAGTTTCAATTAACAAGACCAATCTTTGTGAGTTAATTGACCAATAATCAGTAGAACTGGAGAAAATAAGGATTTTTACTATCCAAAAGGCACTCATCTTGTTGTGGTACATCTCGCACAAAGTAACTTGCATGTATAGCTTTGAGGTGATTTGCATAATGTGATTGATTACACCTGCCACCTAACAAAACTCATAAACTTTTCTACGAAAAGAAATTTCAATTATTTAAAATAGAAACTAAATGAATAAAATCACCACAATTCGTCTCTTTCAGCTAATAATTGAGTCATCTAACCAAACAAAACTGCCCAAGACCAGCGGAAGAGTGAAAACAAAGCCTCAAATTGACAAGCCAAGATTACTAATCATAGGACCCAAACAAAAAATGACAGGTACCTTCACCCAGTTTACTAAAGCATGTGTCTTTTTCTAGGGTTTCCAAATGAGAGAGAGGAGTGCAAGCAAAAAACACAGAAATAAAGAAGAAAAATAAAAAAGATTATGAAATGAAGAGGAGTACGAGTTTGGTTGTGAGGACAAAAGATGGTGTTGGAGAATGATGCTGACTTGTGTGCCCTTATGACTGGTCAAGCCGACAACGGAGTTGCAGATGGGGCCATTGCACGTGTATGGATGATTGCCAAATATCTAGGGTTTAAATTTTCACCTTTTATTACATATAAATTCATATACTATAATTGTTTCTTCTCATTCTAGAAGAAACCAAAATTTTATATATCTTTGGCAATGGGTGGGATGTAGTGAGACCCAACTAGGATGATGATTGTGAGGAAAATAGAAGTATTTTACCAAGATTGTCTTCGTCATAGTGATCTAGAGTATGCATCAACCGATGTCTGTCGTGATCTCTAAAATAAACCTTGACTAAATGGGTTGAAAATTGAATAGGATCTCTAAAAAAAAGGTAGGAGAAAATTGTGTACCATAGAGAGAGATATGTTCATGCGATATATGTAACTTGATTATAGTTATAATATGTTTATTTCTATGTGTGTTTGAGCACAATGGCCATATCGCCATGATTAGAAGTTTCAAAAAAATTTATCTGGCTCTGCATGATGTATAGCACTCAACTGGATAGTAAATGTGGAACTATGTATGCCGTATCACATTTTCTCACAAAACGGGACTATCAAACTTAGTCTAAAAATTTTAACCGTTAGAGAATAATCGATTTTCATCTATTTTTGCCTATAGTCACAACGAACCAAATGGAGCTTTGAGAAGACAAAAGGGTTTTTCATTATAAGAAGCAAAACCCAGTGGCTAACAATTAAACATGCATCTCATCGTGTCCTTATCCATTCCACGCGTGTTACAGGTCTAAAAGGCCCCCCATTTATTCAAGTTCAACACATCTAGCAACTAAACTCTTAACGTTCAAAGCACCTATTTAATTCGATCGAGACATGCATACGTCAAAGACAATGTTGTTGCCTTACGACGAAGGGACAAAAGCATGAGTGCTTCGTTTTCAAGAGTTCACAACAAAGTAGCTTACAGATCATCTACTCTTGATGCTCTAAAATATACACCGGATATCATATTAATTGCTTATTCCGTGTAGGCAGAACAGGGGGCAATTATTCAAAGTCTAAACCACAATATAGGGGGGGATGGTATAGAATCTTCTTGCAAAGAGCAGGAACGACAATAGCCCAGTCACTTTCAAATAAGTTGTAAGCAAAAAAAAAACTATAGGGTTTACGGACTTGTCATCGTGTGGGTGCAACTAATGAGTATATAAAAAAGAAGGGTTCCTTTTGCTTATTCAAATGGCCAAGGATATGAGTGGCAAATTCTTTTTATCGCATGTGTGGAGGAAAAAGTTTAGCATATATGAAATGTTATCCCACACGACAAGTTGAGTAATATCATTAACCAACTAAGACGGTGTTGATTATTACATGAATGAAGTTAATTAAAAATGAGAATGATTAATTAGTATGGGGATGTCACGCATATTCATCGTGTCTATATCTTCTAAGCACGTAAAGACAACCTGGAAAAAGCCAACGAGGCGTATATTGACTGAGAGCTTTAGCGTGAATTGAAGGACCAAGGCTGTTCTCCTGAATCCGAATAACAATGAAAAAGTAGAGGCCCTACAAGTTTGTCCCAATGTGCATAATGGGGTCAAGTCTTTCGTTTAATTTGGGACAAAAGTGTCTCCTCATATTCCTCTTTGGTCTTGACTCTGTATGAGCTCCCACTAAGGCATTAGAATAGAATCCTGTCTTTAATGAGGACTGACTTTCTCTCTTTCCCACCTTCCCCTCAACTTCCTCCACTTATGTTGAAGGCTTTCCCTAAATTAGACCAATTTAAACGTCTGTTCATTAAGTGATGCGGCAGACTTTACAGACATGAATGTGGCTCATTTATTCAAATTCTCAATTACAATATGTCATTTTACTTTGTAAACCAATTTGATATCAGTTTGAATATGCCTAGCATTACTCTTCGTAAATTATTAAGGGGTATCCTTAACTTCTGGAATAGACGAGATAAACTAGAAGAAATGGCAATGAAAGGTTTTGATTGAGTCATCAATTACGATAGATGAGCTGACTTTAATTACATGATCCTTAATGCGTTTGGCTTGGCCATGCAATTTAGGAAGCGAAGCGCACAATGCCATCAAAAGCCAACTGTCGTGCACATTGTACATTGTGTAGGGAAAACACATAGGTTCATTATGTATAACATTCCTGCTTCCAAATGGTTGAGATGGGATTATCAACAAGTTTTGTCAAATCATATCTCTGATTGACAAATTACTAATATAGATATCACCAACCATTTATAGTAGTTACAGTTTACATGCAGATGTTCATAACTTATAACCCATCAATCATAGTCGAGGGGGGAGAGAGAGAGAGTAATGCGTAAAAATCAATATTTAATCTACACAAATGCTTTGGAAGAAGTCCCAAATTTATGAGATCTTCAACATGGAAACCTCTCCAACAAATTGAAAAAAATAGATCACGGGTTCAAATATGACCAGAGAAAATGGCTTTTATGAGGAAAAAAGACCAGAAAGAAGACACATCTATGTATGACTATGTTTTGTGGAGACCTTAGTTAACGTGGTGGAGACTCAATGAGTACTTCACACGTCTCACTCACTTTGACTGAGCAATAAATCGTGTGGGGTTAGAAATTTAATTATTTTTTAATCTGATTTCGGATTTGTTAGTTAGTATCTACAGGATTGGAAGTGGGCTTAGAGCCAAGACGGAGCCCAAAAGCCTGATCTAGTCGTGTTGCCTCTCCAACCTGGCCCGCGCAAGCAAAAACTGTTTTCGATTAAAAGTCCGAAAGGAAAAACTATGATTCCTGCAATAGTTATATCCTTCGAAATTAATAGACTTAATATTATCGATCCAATAGCCTATCCTCTTTATTAATAAATTAATTCATTAAGTAGTTTCTTGTAATTGAAGACTTTAACAATTGTAGTAATTGATTAATCAATAATATCTCGTTAACCTATCCCATAAGAGGAATAGACCCTAGATCGACTTTTAAGGAGGAGCCATCTTCGACAGAATTTAAACTTACTTCAATGTTCCTACCATGACATTTATACAATGGTGGTGGCAAATAAATGTTGGATTAGAAAAACAAAAGGTTCTCTTAACTGATACCCCAAAGAGCTCCTTGGGGTCACAAATGCACCGGATTTGACAGCAATGATAAAGCACGATCTACATATTCTTTTTGCCTAAATAATGTCGTGATGGTTTGGATCATTCTCTATGGACTCAAGTAACTTTTGATTCATTTACATAGGATGCTGATCATGCTATGTGCCCCTAGTTTTGTAGCCTATCTAACCTAGAATTGCAGATGCGCATCCCAATCCCAAAACTTCTGTTAAGGTGTGTAAATGGTGGGGGCAATTCTATGATTAGAGCTTCATCATTCCTTATCTACATTACGACTCATAATGGTTAATTTCCTCTTTACATTTTACTTTATCAAACAGCAGCACGTGCATAGCCATCGCACGACACAACAATTGATGCATGAGTGAGGCGATGTCAAATCAATCAACTCGAGCAGCCAATATGCAAAAGCGTGATACATCAATAAGTGATGATGGAGCTGGCCAAGTGGCTTTTTATCATACTCTGAGGGCGACCGGAATCGATTGGTTAGCCTTTTTCTAATAGGATCAGACGCTAACAAGAACACATGTCGCTGAAGTTATGGTTGAATTCTACTTTGATGAAGGCGGAGAAAATGGAAAAGTGGGCTTGGAAAAGGGCACTTGAATAAGATAATTGTAGTTGCCGATCATTACAAGATGAAAGCTTACCTTTCAAACTGGATAATGGATCTAAGGGACGTGAAGATCAAATGCCATAAGAGGACTTAGATTTGGTGTAGTTTAACTGTATCATAATTATGATGTGTTATGACTATTCTAGCGTGAACTGTTCGCAACTTACATAGTTGGTAATGTAAATAATAGAGTTGGAGCACCTTGAATCCATGTGAAGCAGTTTTAAAAGAGTTGCTATTGAGGCATGTATTAATCGAATATATAGTAAAAAGTACAACTATTTCCCGATTGAAGTTGTAAGAAAGCTATATCAAAAAGCATTGCATGCTTTTAGTTGCTTGGCTACATAAAAAAGAATCTACTAGCTACTATTTAGGCTTGTACTCACAAATTGATATCAAGAGTACGTTCTTGCAAGGGGTACTCGGAAGAGTTCATGAGATGATGTATAGGGTAAAGATTCGGATTCCTAATCGTGGTAATTAGTGTGAAATTTTTATACCATTGCCTACTATTCTAAAAACACTTAAACTAATAAATGAATACATGATTTATTATTGAAATATTCTAATGACTCCCCTCACGTATGTTAGAGGCTAGCAATATCATTGAGAGCTGCCGGGGGGGTGAATAGATGATTTTAACAAATCTTAACAAATTTAAAGTGGAATTGAAAAAAAGTCAAGATCCGAGTCAAAACCAGAGTGCAAGTTCAAAGTCTGAACAAAGATTAGAAGCAATTTACTAATGTGTAAAAGACTATTAAAAAACAATCAACAAGAATTCATATATAAGGGCATTTGCACACAAGACTTGTAGTGTTTTAGCTTATAGCAAGCATGTATCCACTCTCTCACACTAATAACCTACTGACTAGATTTTACTAGATGATCAACAAGATATTACAATTATGAGTGATAAGACTCACTATCTCACTCAATCACCCTTTCAGTGTTTCTCTAAGATCACAATTTGTAGCACAAGAGAGACAAGTATTGAAGTACTTTCATATTTTAGAATTTTTTATTCTAAACTTTGTTTGTTCTTTTCTCCTCAACACCTTGGTCTCCTTTTATACTCCTTCACTTCCAATATAGCCATTGGACAGTCTCCAAAGGATCATATTTCAATATACCCGTTAGATAGATCTATATGGACAAGATTGAGTAGCCATTGAGTGACAAATTTTGAACCTTCATTGATTCTAGTCGCACATACAAACAAAGGCTTGGTTTCCATAAGTAGAGATCTCCATTTTTGGAAGGTAACTTATATCAAGATTGATTACCAATCAATTAAGATGTTTTACATTACAAAGTTAGTTGTAAAACAATCTTTAAGATTAAGAGTCAATCAAGTCTTTCTATGTATTAAATCCAAGCCAGATCACTAGTTGTTGCGATGTATATGTTTATTTATGAGTCTTGATAAACTTCTCAATCAAACGAATTGTCTAAGTCTAAATGTTCTTTAAGTCTAAATAGACTTCGCATAGAGTCTAAATATGCTAAACATCTTCACAATATCCTCGTGCAAGTTTTTCTAATATCCACATGTTACTCTAATGATATCCATGAAGTAACATATAAAGACACGATGTTTCAGTCAAACTTAGACTTGAGTCAGAATAGGATCAAGATTACTCATAGACCTTTCTTCCAAGAACATTTTCCTAAATGAAAGATACTTCAAAACATTTATCAACTTCAAAATCTATTGGAAAGTTTTCTCAATAACGTTGTTGACTCCTAAATTTCGGCTATGTTTTAAATTAATTTGCATAAAAAAATCTAGGGATAAATTTGACCCTAACAAAAATAAATTTCGCATCAATTAGGCCTTAATTTCATTTTTTTTTTTTTGCATCCATTAATCTTTATTTTTTTCACTTTTTTCGGATAATAAATAATAAATAAATAAATAAAAACAGAACCAGTAGCCGCTAGGGAGGCCCAACCCCTTCCCTTTTTTCCCTTGCGCGGGCCCCCATGACTCGGCCCCCCTTTTTTTCCTTCTTGTCTTCTTCCTCCTCTTGTCTTCTTCCTCCGTTGGATATGCAGCACGCGCAAGGGAGTCTCGATGCGTGCAATGCCAGACGAAAGGGCAAACAACGATGTATGGTGCAGCAGGCGGAGAAGATGCGTCTTTAATGTGGTAGGCAGCCTAGCTAGAGCCACCTTGATAGGACGCCGGTTCAGCCGGCGGAGGCCACTCGGAGCGTGAAGGATCGGTGGTCCAAGCGCCTCCATTGACCGGCCTCCACACCTATAAATAGGACGTCGGAGGGCAAGGCAACAACACGGCTAAGAGAGATCTGAGGCAGCTAGCTCCGACCACTTCCCCTGAGAGACATCAGGGGAGGTCTGGGAGCTGGCTAGCCAAAGATCTAGGTTGGCCGGAGAGAGAGAAGTTGGGTTGAGTGAGGGGGAGAGCGAGGGTCGGCAGAGGCTAAATCTGACCGTGTTTGATTAGATTTAGGAGTCGAACATCACGCCGCCACTGCTCAGCCACTAATGTCGTCCCTGCCGCACTGAGCCATCACTACTACCAACACTCACCGCTTGTCTCGACGCCATCCTCGACGTAGCCGTAGCCATCCATCGCGACGCCATCCTCGACACAGCCATCCCTCTAGCCGTCCATCTTGACGCCATCCCCACCGTGCTCCCTTTCCCTCCGCGTCACGCCTTGGTAAGAGGGCTTTGTTTCTGCCCTACTTCAATGGCCCGTGCTGGAGCTCATGGCCATCGGGCTCGTGTGAGCTTCGGCACAGCCGTTCCTCTTGATTTAGAACCACGCTAGGTTCATAGCCGTCTATTGTTGTTGCCCGTCTTTGCTAGTGTCGCCCCCCTCGAAACCCTAGCCATCGTCGTCCCCTGCATTTCATTCCCAACTGGCCGAGCAACTCGCCACCTCTGCTATTATGCCGCGTACCCCGACCCCGATTCCGTTGAACAACCGGCTGCTACTGTCAACTGCGTCACCGCCATCATCAACGCTGAGCTGCTGCTCGGTGATGCCCCGGCTAAGCCCTTCCATTGGCGCCGCAAACCACTAGGAGCAGGGGCATAAAAGAGGCGGGTCTATGAATAGGGTGTTGGGTCGCAAATCAGGTCGAGTACGGGTCACATTCGGGTAGGGTTCGCTCATTCAAGCCGGGTCGAGTGTGCGGGTCTTAGCCAGGTAGGGCTCCTACTAATTTGGGCCAAAAGCACACGGGTTTTGCAAAATTCACGAGCTTGTCTTGTGGGCTGGGCGATTAAAAAAAAAAGGGAACGAGGCTCAGTCTGGGCCCATGTTTCAAGCCCATCCGAGCCAGCCGCTAACAACTCAGGTCATTTTTTAATAATATTATATTATTACAATAATAAATATTTTAATAAAAATAAATAATCAAAAATGAAGAAAATAATCTATTTTTTAGAAAATCAGGAAAACCCAAAAATAGTTCACGTTTTCCCCAAAAAAAAAAAAACGCAAAAAAAAAAAATGATTTATATTTTCGGAAAAAGATAAAAAAATCCAAAAATGTTTTTCATGTTAAAAAACTAGAAAAAGATCAAAAAATGTTTTTCTCCACAAACGCATGGAAAAATCCCTCAAAAATCCAAAAAGTCTTAGGATTTAAACAAGATTAGGTACCGAAAGGACATTAGTGATTAACTAGTGTAATTAAGTTTCCGATGCTAGTTTCTCTGGCAGTGCATGAGCAAATATTCCTCCCAATATTTCGTTTGGGTTTCTAATCGACCCACTCCAATTTGATTAGTAGCGACTCCTTTTTAAAATTAACTTATATGTTAAAATATCAAACTATTAAGTTGTAAATTGGTGGGCTTGGGAGAGTCCAGGCTAAGCTTAATAGATCTAGCCAAACCATTAGCCTCTGTAGGTGCCCCTAATCGAAGCGCCAAAAAAAAGAGGTCATGACAGTTTGGTGACTCCACTGGGGATGTTTTTTGACAACTTAGGCCGTTTTATCTTGTTTAAACGCTTTACTAACTTGGGTTTTTTTTTTAATTTTTGTTATTATTATTTTTTATGTAGGTTAGTAGCTTAGAAGATCTATTTTAATTTTGTTAAAATAAAATATTTTGTGATTATAAACTGTTATGCATGTTTTACTATTTTAGCACTGCACATGGCACACGCAACCTGACCACCAAACCTAGGCCGCCATAGGATATTTAAGATGGTGTTAAGAAAGAAACAACCGTAGACGTGAGACTGCAATGTAAAGGTTCCCTTTCTTTTCCTCGAATTTCTTTAGGTGGAGCCGAGATTAAGAGGGTATGATGCCAACGCGAGATTGTGATGGGCAGACACCCTCTTAATTTCTCTAAGCCTTCTCAGTTAGACATCGAGCCGCACATACCATGCGCATGTCTCTGTGCTTGTCATTTTCTTTAAAAGCAAAGTGATTCCTTTACTTTTTTTTTACTCAATCTTTTTATTGGCCTATGGCAACTTAGGTAGGTTTTTTTTCGAGTCCCAGTTTATATGCAATGGGAGGAGACGATATCAAGTTTATTCCCACCCCCAAAGTAGAGCTCTTTATATGGTGGGGTCAATTGGACCAATTTGCCCAGGAGCGCATGAAAGCCAAAGTTGGTTATCTCCTATCATTGTTCCAAATCTCTGTTCATCCTAAAGTCCTATAGGCAATAGCACATTTTTGGTGCCCTAGGACGTCCACTTTTATATTTGGTGGGTTTGAGCTAACCCCAACTCTAGAAGAATATAGCATCATCATCGGAATGCCTCGCGAGAATAGGCTTGTTAGGCCACCAACAGGCATTGACCCGTTGTGTGGGTTAGCGTGATTTTTAAGAACCAAAGTTCATGTTATGAGGCAAATTCTTGAAACCAACCATAATACCTGTCCACTAGCTTTTTGACTACTCATTTTGAAAATCAACCCATGACCCAAAGAAGTGAGATTTTCCTCCTAGCCTTTTCCGAGTTCATCATTTTCCCCCATAAAAAAGATACCATAAGTCCCTCAATGGCATGGGTAGTTGATCATGTCTCAAGGGGGCAAAATTATGTCAACATGATTTTAGCCGAAGCATTTTTGTCCCTTAATCATTTTAAAGAAAACATGGAAAAAATCATGCGGGCCTTCTCGGAAATTTTACAAGTCTGGTTCTTTTCTCACCTAAGCGAATTTCGATGCCTCATGCAATTATCGGAAATAAATGATTTCGAAAATCCTTTATAGGAATTTGTGGTTCTAAGACCATATATTCACAACTAAGGCTATTTTAATTGGATAAATTTCTTAAAGGACCCCGCGCCCGAGGCATTTCTATGGTGTGTTGGTTGGTTCCACGAAAAGAGAGCTCGCTTTGCTTACAAACGCTGCAATCCAATCCCGCTACTGGGCCTCACCGGTGCCACTCCCTATTACCCATATAGGGTGGCATGACAATACGGAGCCTTGCAGGAGATCCCGCCGCCTTTCAAGACAAAGATCCCTCCACTCTTTTTCAACCATCAAAGCTGTGACTTCGCATTCAAAATTTCCATTATCTAGGAAATATGGAACAAGTGCCATCGCAAAAGAATTGTGGTACCTAAAGGGCTTGGGGGATGGGAAAAAACCCATCATGCCTTTGAGTCCTACATCCTCAACCATCATATCTCGACAAGATTGCGGCCATCGGTCCCTCACCTAACCAGTGAGATCAGTCAACACGAGCAAGCAGAGCATATGCAAAGGGATTTGAGAATAAGCCGGGTACACGTCTCAGAGCCAGTCCAAGGAAGCAAACATCTTCGCAAGAACAAGGCTCTCGTCGCATATAAAATAGCAGTCATGTGCCCCCTAATGTTAATACTATGAAAGTTTTGTCTTAGTCCCATTGTTTAATACCTAATATTTCGTTCTATCATTTTAATTTCAAGTTTAGATGTCAGAATACGTTGTCTATAAAATCCTCTTTTGATAAATAAAAAAATAGTTGGGCCATTGCTATGGGTCAATCCTTATTCACTCTCGTGCTCATTCGTTGTTTTTGTGACGTTAAGTAATTATGGATCACCAACCACCAGTCGCCTGTAAATGGCCTCAGGCAATGGGACTCGATCAGAATGATGTACAAAATCGCCTCGCTAATATTGAAGACGGCGTAGGACAGATGTCCATTGTCCTTTGACAACTCTCGAGACAAATAGAGTCCACTCAAGCCAAGTCCAACTTCGTAGCTACTTTAAACATATTCATGACACCTGCGAATTTGCTAGTGGATAACCAACAAGATAAATAGCTTGTAAAGATCATGAAGAAGCTAAACTAGCTGCAAGGGCAAGATCCCATTGATTTGTCTAATTATGCCAATGTTAAGATCACACAAGAGCTCAAAGTACTTGAATGTGAAAGGTATGCTGATACCTTTCGCCTAGAGACCTATCTACAGGCCTACCTAGTCCGAAAGATAATTCAATCATACCAATCAAATCTGACTAACCCCGCCTTGCGGTGGTACATTGTAAAAAAGATTAGTCTCCTTAAGACTTGGGGGAATTAACTAATACTTTCCGCCAAGAATATAATGTTGACATCAACGCCAACATTGCCCCGCCTTATGAAGAGCTAATGGTCATGGAGTACGAAGAGCCGATAGTCGCAGAGACGAAGGGTAATATGTTTTTAAGAACACATGTCATGTCAGGGAAGAGCACGACCGCCTAATCTGACTTGCAGCCAACAGAACATGGATTGATTAGAGAAAATATCGATGCAGCCTTGTATGGTAAATGGATGAATGAACGGTGTCTTATTACTGAGAAGTTCCCCACTAGGAAAGGCATGGAGCCCACATATGAGGTCAATGCCATAAAACCTATTCAAGACCAGGGCACGGCAATGTAACTCTCCAAGCTTACCGCAAGAGTTAGGGTCCAAAGAATGCCGACCTCCATCAATCTAGGAAGCGAAACTCCATCATCTCCTAGTCCCCTTGACAAAGTCAAGCTGGCAAAATAAAGGGCTTTACTCAAAAGGTCAGGACCAGGAGTCAAGAAAAGGAAGCCTAAGCAATGTGAGCCAACGCCTGCCACTAAATGTAGGCCAAATCTTACGAACAATGAACCGCCACACCAAGACTTCAAGTAGCCCCTAGAGTACAATCTCGAGAGATACCAGTATTATACAAATGAAGTCAGCCATTCATCTTATGACTGCCTCCCACCCACACACAGGATCAAAGGCCTGTTAGAAGATGGAACTTTCGCCCGTCATGACTTATCTTCCAATGAGCTGTTAAATTTGTCACCGGACCATGAGGATTACATAAACACCTCATCTTCGTTTGGAGATTTCAACCCGGAAGAAAGAATGAAATGATCTCGGTAGAGTCCAGCTTTCCTGAAGCGGCATAATTCACCATCATAATGAATATGCAATGGGAAGACTAGTTGCCTAACCAAAACTCAGCGGGTCCATCTTGCCTCAATAAGATTATGACCCCTAGAGAAATGAGAATACCTAATTTCCGTAAGTATAACGGCACAACTTGTCCCATGACCCATTTACAATATTTCCATGTTGAAATGAGTTGGCACTGCAACATGACGTCATTCATAACTCAGGCCTCCCAAGAAAGTCTCACAGGGCCTGCATTACAATAGTTCGTCATGGTAAAGATCTACCTCATGATGGATTGGAACAAGTTGTCTTCCGCATTCTTGCATCAATACCAAAGCCATATTGGAGTTGAACTACCTTGCGAGAATTTGGTTCGCATAAGAAGAAGACCAATGGAAGATTTCTGAGCATATGTAGAAAGGTGGGAGGCTTTTATGATGCAAACTTACCATCAACTAACCGAAGAAGAAATGATGAAGATATTCATAAAAACTTTACCCCGCAAGCATCACTGCTAGTTGCATGGATTACACTTCGATAGCTTTAATGAAGTGGACCTCTCATGCGAATACTTTGAGTCTACTGGAGGCGAAGAACTCAAAGGCGCTTGATTTCAGGACCAACAATATCGAATTCATAGAAGTTTTCATGGGTTTTGGTTGTTTTTATAATCTCATATTTTATATCCTGTCTAGTGTGTTGCTGTTGCATTTTCCATTCCAGTATTCTGATGTATAATTCTAATATTTTGTTTCAAGAGCATGAAACAATATTCCAAACCAGCTCGATGATACTATCCAATCATGAAAAGAAAATATCGCCCAAGGTGAATATTGAGGGCTAGGCTTCCTCATTAACAAAAAATATTTTATTACCAAAAGCTTTTGTCAAAACAAGATGTTAAATTTAATCCTGTTTATTTTTCTAACCTTACTCGTTTTGTGTCTCAGAATATTATCCCCTTTGACTTAGCGTGACAGGGGACATTTGAAGCTGGCGCATCATGTGAACTCGCCGAATTCAAAGACATTCTTTCAAGAAAGCAAGGGCAAACAAAAAAGATCACCCCATTTTAGAAAAGGGTTGTCTTATTCCCTTAACGTAATTTTGGAAATGACGTCATCTCTCTTCTATTTACAGGAGATGAAAGATGGGACGTAATAGGCACAGGCATACGGTTGAACTTAAAGCATACGTGCCATGGTAGCACAAGGTAGGGTAACCTCCTCCATGCTACTCCTAGCCTTCCCATTTTGCGAGCCATCACCAAGAGCTCTATGCATTCCACCTTGCACTTGCACAAATACGTCTCAAGTCCGACGAATGTCTTCTTCGTACAATGTGCTCCAACAACTAGACGTTGCGATTTCATTGATGGGATTTCCAGCTTCGACAAACTAAGAAGCATAGAGAAGGAATTTCCTCTCTTCCTTTAAATTGGCTATTGTCAACAGGGAGAAATTCCAGACAGTCGAGGCAATTTCCAACCCCCTATTCCAGATGATGACTTTAGAACCTGGAAACCTCACTTCTTGTTCCAAACGCATACTCTCCCAAGAAATGATTGCCATCAGAAAACTGGAGACTTTAATTGTCCATCTTTAATTCCATGAAAGCTTGAGGTACATGACTTTGCCCAATGCTGCTAATGTTCATATGATCAAAGGCAAAAGAAAAATTCCACATAAGGAAGACGTTAAAGATGAATCAACAACCATCAAAGCGGAATTTTAGCAGTGTACCTAGTAAAAACAAAGCCGATACCCTCAAACAAAAAGTGAATTTTAGCCATTGGTACTCCCAAACAAAGCAGCTATTGTGGTTCAATTAATAGAACCTCCATGGGGAAAAATCCTAGCTGTAAGAAGAAAAACGATGACAATGCTAAGGCAATCACCCACTCTTACCCTTTTACACATGAGCCAAGCTTATGTTACATCCCTCTTGTAAGAGTCTTTTCAGACTATGGCACTTTAATTAACGTAAGATTTCATATGTTCATAAGCATCGCTCAAAGAAGTATGAGCAAGATTATTCTATCTCTTTTCACAGGGTTCTTGACTTGTAAACCCGGAGATGATCGTGCAGCATTTCTTTCATAAGCCTTGACCTCCCCCTTTAATAAGCCGTTGACCAAGCCTTCATCATAGTCTCGACAAAGGCCTCTCATATTGGTAAAGTCATACCGCTTGCGAGAATACTCGGACCCCTGCTGACATGATGACAGTGAGATAATGTGGTCCTTATAAATCATGCATCAATGGTCAGGATAAAATAACCATTTTCCATGAGAGTGAGCGGAAAGTCCTTTCAGACTAAAAGTTCCTCATCTAACATGTTCAAGACATCTACATTCTGAGTGAAGATGGTCTTTAAAAATTTTCCCTAGTAGAACTTAGATGATGCAAAACTGACAAAATTATCATATATAAATCCCATTTGAACTCATGAAATTACAGCATGTACAATCATGTGTGCATATTGTGCAAATAGCAACATACTTCTAAAGATTAGAGATATAATGAAGTAAGCATATCTCTACCCTTATTTCCAAAAATCTTGTCTTTGAGTACCGGCCACCGTTCGGATACTCTCTCTCATTGACACTCAACCTATTCGAGCTATCTTTAGAGTTCGGGTGCTTGCAACTATCCAAGTATCCCTTTTGTCTTTAGGTACCTACCATTGTCTAGGTACTCTCTCGACCTATTCAAATTATCTTCAGAGTTTGGATGCTTGCGACTGTCCAGGTATCCCTTTGTCTTTAGGTACCTACTACTATCCTAGTACTCTCTCTTATTGACACTAGACATGTTCGAGTTGTTTTCATAGTAAGGACGCTCGTGGCTACCCAAGTATTCCATTGTCTCTAGGTACCTACCATTGTCCGGGTACCCCTTTTTTTGACACTCGACCTGTTTAAGTTGCCTCCAGGACATGGATACTCGTGACTGCTCAAGTATCCCATTGTCTTCGAGTACCCCACACTGTCCAGGTACTCCCTTTCCATGACACTCGACCTGTCCGGGTTGTCATTAAATTATATCATTGAATATTAGTAGCCGTTCAAGTATTCCACTATTTTGTGTGCCTGCGGTTACCCAGGTATGTTCTCTTATCATCATGACGCTTGGACCTGCCTGAGTGGTCCTAGATCGTATCATTAAATACTTGTGTTCATCCAAATATTCCACTACTTTATATATCTGCGGCTATTAAGGTGTTCTAGCCCTTTTGAGTTCCTGTGACCACCCAGGTAAGTCTCGTGCTACATTCAAATTTATGTTACCAGGATATGGGAGACCTTCATTAATATTTGAGGCGTGTCATCGATATTCCAACTACCTAGAGTTGGGAGATCTTCATGAATATTCAAGGCGCACCCTCAATATTCCGATTACTAGGAGGTGAAAGATCTTCATGAATATCCTAGGCGCGTCCTTGATATTCCATTTACCATAAGGTGGGAGACCTTCATGAATAGCCGATGTGTGTCCCCGATATTCCAACTACTAGGAGGTGAGAGACCTTCACGAACATTTGAGGCATGTCCCCAATGTCCCACATACTAGGAGGTAAGAAACCTTCACGAATATTACAGGTATGTCCTCGATATTCCATTTACTAAGAAGTGGGAGACCTTCACGATATCCGAAGCACATCCTCAATATTCCATTTACCAAGAGGTGAGAGACCTTCATGAATATCACAGGTATGTCCTCGATATTCCATTTACCAGGAGGTGAGAGACCTTCACGAATATTCGAGACACGTCCTTGATATTCCATTTACTAGGAGATGAGAGACCTTCACGAATATCCGAGGCGCATCCTCAATATTCCATTTACTAAGAGATGAGAGACCTTTATGAATATCCGAGACGCATCCTCAATATTCCATATACCAAGAGGTGTCATGTCCTTGATATCTCATTTACCAGAAGGTGGGAGACCTTCACAAATGCTTAAGGAGATCGGAGACTTTCATAAAGACATCTCCTCGATATCACAACTTCTTTCCCCCCAAAGGTGAAAGACCTTCACGGATATCCTAGTACTTCTGCGATGCCTGTGAATGGCCAAGTATACCTCCAAGGTATCCCCTAGGGTTCGTACTTGTGATCATCCAAGTACTCTTTCAATGCCTGCAATAACTAGATACTCCTTCGACGCTTGCAAAGGTCCAGATATCCTCCAGGTTAGTACTTGTGAATGCCTAGGTACTCTTTCAATACCTTCGAATGTCCACGTATCCTCACAAACAGATGCCCTAAAAAAGGTCGGCGCATCCCCCAAGAAAGGTCGGGTAACCAATCGGTGTCCTTGACAAAGATCAGGCACCCAACAAACAGATGCCTTGAGAAAGGCCGGCACATCTCCCGAGAAAGGTCGAGTAACCAACCGATGTCCTTGACGAAGATCAGGCACCCAACAAACAGATGCTCCGAGAAAGGTCGGTGCATCCCCCGAGAAAGGTCAAGTAACCAATTAGTGTGCTTAACAAAGATCAGGCACCCACAAACAGATATCCTAAGAAAGGTCGGCGCATCCCCCGAGAAATGTTGGGTAACCAACCGGTGTCCTTAACAAACATTAGGCATCAAACAAACAGATTCCCTAAGAAAGGTCGGCGCATCCCCCAAGAAATGTCGAGTAACCTTCCGGTGTCCTTGATAAAGATCAAGTACCCAACAAATAGATGTCCCGAGAAAGGTCGGCACATCCCTCAAGAAAGGTTGGGTAAACAATTTATTGCTTTAACAGGCGACCGAAGAATGATTCGGAATTTGTGAAGGCAATTTCCCATCAAGGCGACCGAAGAAAGGTTCGAGTCCTAAACAAACCACTCATTGCTTTAACAAGTGACCGAATAATGGTTCGGGTCTTGGAAAAGCAATGTCCCATCAAGGCGACAAAAGAAAGGTTTGGCTTTTGGAAAAACAATTTCCTTACTTCATCATGTAAGATGGTATCCTAATACTTGCCAAAATCAGGGTTCCCACCCTATCTCACTCATTCCAGATAAGTAACTACGGGTATCTTCTTATCTATCTTAGTATGTATGATGTTATATTGCTCTTTTTCTTGCAAATGACACCTGGCCCCAAATAAGATATAATCTATTTCATATGCATGGACAAAATTTAGGTATCAGTTTGTCTTTGAATGCAACCTCTACGAGCTCACCTTCAAAGAGGGACAGCTGTTGACACCAAAATTTTGATTATGTTTTAAATTAATTTATCAATTTAACCCTAACAAAAACAATTTTCGCATCAATTAGGCCTTAATTTTTATTTTATTTTTGCATCCATTAATCTTTATTTTCTTTTTTTTTTTACTTTTTTCGGATAATAAATAATAAATAAATAAATAAATAATAGAAGTAGCAGCTTGTTGGGGCTGGGCCTTCGAGCCAACCCCTTCCCTTTTTTCCACTCGTGTGGGCCCTCACGGCCCGGCCTGTGCGACCTAGCCCCCCTTTTTTTCTTCTTGTCTTCTTCCTCTGTTGGAGATGTAGCATGCGTAGGGGAGTCCCGACGCGTGCGATGCCGGACGAAATGGCGGACAGCAACGTACAACGCAGTAGGTAAAGAAGATGCGTCTTTAATGTGGTAGGCGGCCTAGCTAGAGCCACCTCAATAGAATGCCAGTTCAGCTGACGGAGGCTGTTCAGAGCGCGAAGGACCAGCGGTTTAAGTGCCTCCATCGATTGGCCTCCAAGCCTATAAATAGAACGTTGGAGGGCAAGGCAACGGCATGGCCGAGAGAGATCCAAGGTAGCTAACTCCGACCACTTCCCCTAAGAGATATCAGCGGAAGTCCGAGAGTTAGCCAGCTAGAGATCTAGGTCGGCTAGAGAGAGAGGGTCGGGCTAAGTGAGGGGGAAATCGAGGATAGGCAGAGGCTAGATCTGACCATGTTTGATTAAATCTGGGAGTCAAACATCACATCACCATTGCTCAGCCACCGACACCGTCCTTATCGCATCAAGCCATTGCTGCAACCAACAGTCACCGCCCGTCTCGACGCCATCCTCGACGCAACCGTAACCGTCCATCTTGATGCCATCCCGACGCAACCATCCCTGCATTCATCCATCTCGACGCCATCCCCGTCGTGCTCCCTTTCCCTCCGCATTAAGTGCCGGTAAAAGGGCTCTATTTTCGCCCTACTTCAAACAGCCCGTGCTGGAGCTTGCGGCCGTCGAGTTTCTGTGAGCTACGGAACAGGCCATTCATCTTGATTCAGAACCATGCCAAGTTCGTCACCGTCTGTCCATTGCTACCCATCTCCGTTGGTGTCGCCCCCCTCGAAACCTTAGCCGCTGCCGTCCCCTGCATTTCATTCCCAATTGGCCAAGCAACTCGCCACCTATTGCTGCTGTGCCGCGTACCTCGACACTAATCCCGTTGAACAATTGGTTGTTGCCGTCCTCTATGTCAGTGCTATTGTCAATGCCGGGCTACCGCCCGATGATGCCCCCACAACCCCTCCATCGGCGCCGCAAACCACCGGGAGTAGGGGCACAAAAGAGGCAGGTCTGCGAATAGGGTGTTGGGTCACAAATCGAGTTGGATGCGGGTCGCATTCGGGTAGGGTTTCACTCATTCAAGCCAAGTCAAGTGTGCGGGTCTCAGCCGAGTAAGGCTCCTGCTAATTTGGGCCAAAAGCACATGGGTTTTGCAAAATTCGTGGGCTTATCTTTTGGGCTAGGCATTTTTTTAATTAAATAAAGGAATGAGGCCTGGTCTAGGCCTGTGTTTCAGGCCGATCCGAGCCGGCCGCTAGCGACCTGGGTCGGCCCCAACCCGGGAACTCAACCTGATTTATTATATTTTTATAACAATAAAAACATATTTTAATAAAAAATCAAAAATCAAAAAAAAATGAGGAAAATAATCTATTTTTTAGAAAAAAAAAAAACCCAAAAATAGTTCATGTTTTCCCAAAAAAAAAAAAGAACACGCAAAAAAAAATTATTTATATTTTTAGAAAAAGATCAAAAATCCAAAAAAATGTTTTTTCATGTTCAAAAATATAGAAAAAGATCAAAAAAAAAAATTCTCCACAAACGTGTGGAAAAATCCCTAAAAAATCCAAAAAGTCTTAGGGTTTAAATAAGATTAGGTACAAGAAAGGCATTTGTGATTAACTAGTGTAATCAAGTCTCCGATCCTAGTTTTTCTGGTTGCACGGGAGCGAATATTCCTCCCAATATTTTTCTTGGGTTTCTAATCGACTCACTCCAATTTGATTAGTGGCAACTCATTTTTTAATTAACTTATAGGTTAAAATATCAAACTATTAAGTCATGAATTGGTGAGCTTGGGAGAGTTCAGGCTAAGCCTAATAGATCTAGCCAAACCATTAGCCTCCGCAAGCGCCCCTAATCAAGACGCCGAAAAAAAAAGGTCGTGACAAACGTGTAGGCCGAACTTTGGCCTTAGCCTAAAGTGTGGAAAACTACATTGGGGAGACAAATAGAGGCCTGGAAAATTTGAACTTGGGACCTCTTAGTTTTGACACCATGTGAGATTTGTGTGATCATTATCAATCGTTCTAAAAGCTTAAGTTAATAGATGAATGTGTGGTTTATTATTTAAATATTCTAACAATTAGGACATGGAACATATTGATAATATGGGCCATGAAGTTCTACTTGTGGTGCTGTTTCAATCTCTATTCAAAATTTGCCCCCTAGGCTTAGCGACCTCAATTATGCAGGATATTGATTCTTAAATTTCTCACAATTGCACAATTATATTAATATAGAAATATGGTTGACATCGTGGCCATGACGGAAGGATGGAGGCGGTACGCTGCGGACAATAGTGAGCAAAGAGGGAGAGACCGAGAAATCAGAAGCCACAGCAATGGAGTGGAGGACAAGCGACGGGGCAGTCGTTGGTCAGATGAGAGGCAGGCAAAGGCCGGCAATGGTAGGTGGCGTGCGGGGGTTGAAAGAGGAGACGTGGGAGGAAACTAGGGTTCTTTTCTGTTGAGTATCTGATCGACACGTGGCATGAATCAAACGATCCTTTTAAGTGAAAACTGTACAAGAGGAATCTATATAAGTATAATACTCCTCACTCTCTAATTCCATCCAACGTTATACTCTTTCTCTTAATTGAAATCGATAGAATTAGGATACATCCCTCTCGAGCCAAATGATAACTTTATTCCATAAAAAAGATTCTAAGTCGATCAAGGATTAGGTGCATTAGTCATCTGTTCACAAATTTATTAGTTGGCACCCGTGAGCGCCCCTCACAACAATGTTCAAGTGTGCTTATTTTGGGTCCATAAAAGTTTTGGAATCGATAACATCTTAAAGTTCTCGAATCTTTTTCATTATTTAGTGGTCCTTAAATTTTATTTATATAATATAATCCTTGGATTTTTTTTTTTTTCAATTGACTCATTGTGGTCCTTTCATCAAATAAAGTATTATTTCGTGTATGTGGATTACCAACTCAGCATCGACCGAGAACTAAAATAATAATGTGGATCGGCACCTCGTTTTCAACGAATCATCTTTTTTGCCATATGTTTTTCCTCTTCAGTTTCTTTTCTTATCAGTTCTTTCTCCACTATGGACACCGCCGCTGCCGCCCCAATAAATGCATCACGGCGCCGCTTTCTCTTTAGTCACCCCATCGACGCACCCTATCCTAGCTTGGCTCCCTCTCTCTCTCCCCTCTATATCTTGATTCAAGTCTTGCGACCACAAGTTGAAGATTACAGTCCAACTCTGAGTAGCACGGATTTTTAATGAAAATCGATGAGATTTAATTGGAGGTGGTGTTAATGTTGGTGCTGGGGATAAAGTCTAGGGGTGGTAGTCAAGTTTGGTGATGGGCTTCATGCTGGTTGTGCTGCTTCGAGTTTGGCGGCAGCGGCGGTGGTGTGGTGCCAACGGAGGTGTTGCCCAAGTCTAGCAAAGTGTTTGTGGTGATGGTGGTGCTGTTCATATCGTGGTCGTGGCGATACAGTGATGTTGGTCGAGTCTGGAGGTGATGGCGATTTGAGTCTGTGGTGTGATAGTGCATTAATCGTCAAGTCCATGGCAATGGGCGGCAATTGGTTGGTGGCGTTGGTCTTTTTCTCATGAAGATTTTCTTTTTCTATGAAGGAAGAGTATTGGGAACGTGAAACGTAAAAGGAACCAAAAAAAAAAAGGAAGAGAGAAAAAGAAAAGCGATCTTTTATAAGGAAAACTCTTTTACAGTCGACAAAAGAAAAAGATTACGGTACCGCACTAGATAATTTTTGCACTATTAGTATCGAGTTACAATTATCAGAAATATTACCCAAATATATAATAGAAATCTAGAAAAGCTAAGTGAAAATTAGATGCATACCCTAAACAGTAAATTTCTCTATTAGACTCCACAGCTCCATTACTTCCTCACTTTCTGGCTGATCTTCAAAATGACAATAGTTTCTCATAGTCTTCACTCATCTTTTTACTCAAATTGTCCTAGCAAAACGACACCTCCTCATCATTAAGCAAAGAGGCCCAAGTGAAGCAATATAAAGCATCAATTTCTAGGTAATGACATGCTTGGTTAATACATAATGGATTTTCTATGCCAAGAATTTTCTTCAATGACAATGTCACATTAAGTATCAGCAAACAAATTTAATGATACTTCAATCAAATGTGCTTTCCTACCATGTACTTTGCAAGATAAATAATACTTTGATTTTGTGACATCCTAAAATTTGACCCTGTTTTGGATAAATAAAATGGTTGTTTCGTCGACGCGCTTATGGTTATTTTACTTGAAACCGATCACTCATGAGTTAACTAATCTATTAGATGAGACCATTAAAGGGATATAAACGCAACAAACTAGAGAATTCGATCAGAAATCGACTGCTCGACCATAATAATCGGCAAGGGTCAATATGACACTGTTATAAATCGATTAGCGAATGGATACAAGTCAACTTGACGGAAGTACATAGTCGAATTGCGGGTGGTTCCGCACGATTGCGATATTCGCGTTGAATGGTAATAACCCAATTTTCTATCGATATTATATTCGGGACATGTAATTGAATCCTTGCGATTATATGACAACCGAGGGTTGTCTACAATTCAAAGATGCACAAACATGGATTGAAAATTTTCGACCACGGGTCAAACGCGCTAAAACCCCTAAAAGCTACCCGATAGATTAGGTCGTACTAAAGTCGCGTCTGATCGATTTGAACCACAAAATTTAATTTGGTTTCGGGAATCGGACGTTTGAGCATGTCATGATTTGTTTATTGGACGTCGTCTCATCTTTTGGCGAGTTTTCGATAAGTCTGAAATTTTGCAGAAAAAACGGTTTTCGGACAAAAAGAAAAAAATAAAAGGGAATTCGGATGGGATGAGAAAATATAATTTTTTTACCCCAAAAAGCTCTAAATTGGGAAATTACAGTTTAAATTTTGATTGGTGGAGTGAGGATGAGCTTAGGACTTTTGAGGCATGAAGACTTTGTGACCATGTGATGATTGAATTAGATATTTCTCCTAAGTCTTGATTGGTTGTTCCATTTCCTGCCGCCAACTTCATTTTCTTTTCACCTAGTTTTAGTTCTTCTTTTCTTTTCATCTTTGCCGCACCACACACCACATCCTAGCAGCCATCCCGCCAGCAGCTTCCCATCTTCACGCCCCTCATCATCTCCACCCACCGCCTCATGCCAGCACTCCAACCCGCCAGCAAGACCACCGCCCACTTCCCCTCATGCTAGCACAGCCAACTTCAATCATCACCGCAACTTCACCCTTATACTACAGCACCACCGACGTCTAGCTCCTTCTCCCTTGTTGCTGCACCACCACCCCGTGTCCACTTCACGCCACTCCAGCAACCACCAGCAGCTCACCCGTCCAGCATCCCACCACCAGCAACCACCGAGACCAGCCCCAAGCAGTCGAGCTCTCCTCCTTTGGCCAAGAGCTTGTAGGGCCGACCCCGCCATCGTCAAGCCTCCATTCAAGGCGTGATTGTCTCGTGTTTTCATCACCATTGCGCCACCATTGCCGTGAGCCCGCCGTCATCGAAAACCGTGAGTTAACTTCCTAATTGTTGATTAGAACGTTAATTACGCTTAGGGGTGGTTAGATTAGTCTTGATGAGGATTAGTTTTAGTTAATCCTAGATTAGTGTTAATCAATCTTGGTTAGGTTAGTTAATCTTTGTTAGGCTAATTAATCTTAATTTAATTAATTAATCGTAATTAGCGTAATTACTGATGGATTAGGCGTTACGTAAAATTTTACGCTTGTTTTCTTGGATGGAATTATGCGTGATTTTGATGGCTTATATGTACTATGATATGCAATTGATTGCTTGATGGTAGTCATTGATTTTTAATACAAAACTTGATTTTATGAGCAATTAAATAGAAAAATGCGAGGTGTTGGGTTTTGACACCAACTTTTATGAACTATACACCATTGACCAAAAAAGAGAGAGAGAAAAAAAAAGAATGGGACAATGGAAAATGAAAAAAGAATTTTTTTGGACGAAAATACCCTTGATCAGGCCACCAGAATATACATCAGAGATACATCTATTCACCGGCCAACGAGTGAGGTCCTTCTTTGAGAGTTAATGATCATTATGGGTCCTTATTTAAGACAGACTCCACTTTATGTCATCTTTTGAGAAAATGAGTACACTTTGAGTCCTTATTTGGGATTTTCTCAAATATTATTGACGAAGCAAGCATGATATAATGGAAATGGAAGTACATGCTGAATTTTTTTGCCTTGAAAATCATGTTTGTGAAGACGTAGATTTAGTCTTCTTATTTGAACATGTCAAACTATCATGTCCAGTTTTCAAGTAAGTTCAACATGTCATTTTCATTCCTACCCTCGATATTATAGTTTCAATTGTCACCTTACCTTCCTCCATTGATCTTTTTTGTTTACATCTACTGAGCTTCACCTTTGCTAGAAGTGATTCAAGTGGCTCCCTATTAATTTTTTTCCAAAATTTCTCTCCTCGAATTGGCATCATCATGTTCTCATATGTAGCTAAAAAAATGGCATTCTTGTAATACTCATTTATGTAGTCATATGTATTCGCCTGCTTGTGATTTATAGTAGAAATGACATAGGGATAAAGGATGCTAGTAAGCTGCCATCTTTTATAAGAGCAGTCTCCCTTAAACACATCCATCACATACTTCTCATACTTATCCATCACCTCATATCCAGTGTGACCATTGCATATCACTGAGCAATATGTCACACCAATTCTATTTTTTTTCTAACTTTCTTATGATTATTGGATCACAATTCCTTCTAAACTTAGCACATGCATCTCTCTATATATGCATCATTGTCATTATAATTATCCACATTTCCTCCAACATACTATAAATGGACTTATACCTAGAGAATATAATTCATCTATTGAATGCCTTCCATAAGTTGTTGTCTTCGCATCAGTGGTGAAGAGAATGTTATAACGGTGTTTTGGCTCTATTCGTATCATGATATGTAGAAGGACACAATCAATGCTTAATAGTGTTTGTCATACTCCGCCATATTATTGCTCTTAGCACACTTCTAAAACAGTCTTTGCATATGTATTCCCTTATATTTCTTGCCCCAATTAGCATAGATATGCCTAACACACATTCTATGCTCAACAACTCAACCAACTCCTATAAGGGCTCTACAAAAGATTATTGCAATGTAAAACATATGCTACAAGTGTGACTATCTAAAGGGCATAATGTCATGCCTCGAACCCAAGTGCGCGCACATCCCTCACTGGTCGATTAAATTGCGACGTCCTAGGACGTATCGTCGACCCATTCTTTTTATCTTTTGATTAAACACATGCGGAAGCAAATTAAATAAACCATCGGCCAATAACCAAACAACTGGGATAGTAAAGCACAATAAAAGTTGTCGAAAATAACTTATTTATTTATCAACTATTATCCCTAGGAAGTTTAATAATTACAAGCCTTTCTATGGCCACTTCCTATCGACCCTCTCTAAAAACCTTCAGGGATCAGGGTTAACCTAAACTTCTCTAATGGCAAGGCCAGCCAAAAAGGTGTTGTATCTCGCGCCCACCACATCCACACTCAGTAGATCTCCACGCTACGGCCCTGAAAATGTTTAACCACGACGGGGTAAGATAAAATCTCAGCAAGTTAAACCCTAAACCCCAATTAGGACGTAAATTTCCCTCGAAGGTGGCCTAAGCACGCGCCACAAACAAACTCACCTTGCCTCGGCACACCCCTGCAAGTTAGCACATCACATATGCCATTATCAATACCATAAACATAATCATCAACCAGAACACAAATTTCTCACTCTCCAAACATTCACATGGGTCTCGATTATAAGGCAAAACCGTTATGACACGTCCCATACCGTGCCTAATAGTCTTACCCCATAATCAAGCGCAATACAACACAATCATCCACACGTGTTCCAATTATTACGACCCCTCGGCCACAGCCAACACAAAAGTCGGCGGTTATCCGGCGTAACCGGGCATCGTCCCGCCCCATCGGGCACGGCATCATCCCGCGTATGCATACGCCTCAAGATAGCATTCCAATAAGGAACTTCGTTCTGAAATCCATCCGCGAACAACATCCTGTTGACCTAGGAGCATCCAAACTTAATCGGGCATCGCCCCCAACTCTCATCGGGTGACGGGTTCCATTAGTGACCATACAAGCACATATTTAGCCAAGAACACCATACTTTGATTTCAAATGCTTTGTTTTCAAATAATGAGCTTGGCCAATTTTTCTTCCTATTAAAAATCCCGGTAAAATAATTGTGCGTGGTTACGTATTCAAAATCGAACCGTCAAACTTAGTACACTCCCATTTTAAAACTCCACGGTTTTATCTAGTACATAAAAGTTGGCATCAAAACCCGACACCTCGCATTTTTTTATTTAATTGCCCATAAAACCGAGTTTTATACAAATAATCGGTATCTACCATCAATCAATCCATCACATAGTATTGTACATACAAACCATCAAAATCACGCATAATTCCATCCAATCAAACGAGCGTAAAATTCTACGTAACGCCTAATCCGTCACTAATTAGGCTAATTGTGATTAATTAAGTAAATTATGATTAATTAAACAAAACCAACTTAATTAACCTCACCATGATTAATTAGCCTAACCATGATTACTTAACCTAACCAAGCTTAATTAACACTAATATAGGATTAACTAAAGCTAATCCTCATCAAGACTAATATAACCACCCCTAAGCGTAATTAATGGCCTAATCAACGATTAGGGAGTTAACTCACAGTTTTTGATGGCGGTGGGCTCGCAGCAACGGCGACGCGACTGCAATGAAAACATGAGACAACCACGGCTTGCACAGAGGCTCGATGGTGGTGGTTAAGTCCCCTCAAGCTCTCGGCCCAAAGAGGAGAGCTCGGCTTGGAGGTGCGGTGCTGAGGTGACGATGGAGCTGCTAGTGGGTGTGCCGCTGGTAGTGTGTGGTGCGGTGGGCGTGATGGTGGTGGAGTGATGCTGGACGGTGGGTTGGTGCGAGGTGGCTGCTTGCTGGATGCGGGCGTGAAGTGAATGCTGAATGTGGGTGGTTTGTTGGCGGTGAAGCTGTGGCTGGATGATGATGGATGGTGAAGTGAAGTAGACGGTGGATGGGGGATGATGGGTGATCGTGAAGATGGGATGAGGATGTAGCAACAAAGAAGATAATGCTGAAGGTGAAGATGGCACAGGATGGTTGGGGGCTGATGGTAAAGGAAGGAAAATAGGGTGAAGGGAGAAGTGAGCTGCTTCGGCAGAGATGGGGGGTTCATGCGTAAGTGAGAAAGAAGAATGGGAGAGAGAGAGAGAGGAGGAAAAGAAATAAACAAGGGCCAATTACAAGCTTATATAAATATCTATACCATCATCACATAACCTCCAAAGTCTCCATGCCTCAAAAGGCCTATGCTCATCCAATCACCATTTCCTCTAATTTCCCACAAATAGAGCCCTTTCTAGGTAGAAAAATCCTAATTTCTCATCCCATCCGCATTTGCTTTTACTTTTCTTTTTGTTCGACAACCGTGTTTCCGCAAATTTTCGAACTTGATGAAAATTCGCCGAAAGATGAGACGACATCTAATAAATAAATCGTGACACACTCAAACATCTGATTCTCGAAACGGAATTAAATTTCATAGTTAAAATCAACCGAACGCGACTTTAGTACAACCTAATCAACCGAGTAGCTTTTAGGGATTTTAGCGCGTTTGACCCATAGTCGATAATTTTCAATCAACGTTTGTGCATCTTCAAACTGTAGATAACCTTCGGTTGTCATAAAATTGCGAGGTTTCAATTACATGTCCCGAATATAGTATCGATAAAAAATCAGGTTAATTGCCGTTCGACGTGAATATCGCAGTCATGCGGAATCACCCGCAATTCAACTACGTACTTCCATCGAATCGACTTATATTTGTTCGCTAATTGATTTATAACAGTGTCATATTGACCCTTGCCGATTATTATGGTCAAGCGGTCGATTTCCGATCAAGTTCTCTAGTCAGTCACGTTTATATCCTTTATCGGCCTCACCTAATAGATTAGTTAACTCGTGAGTAATCAGTTTCGAGTAAAATAACCATAAACGCGTCGACGAAACAACCATTTCATATATTCGAATACATAGGTCAAATGTCAAGATGTCACACATAACAAATAAAAATCACATAAAAACTTAGTTTTTGTTTGTTACTAATTACAACCCAACCTCTTCTATATGAGGGCAAAATATTGAGATCATACATTAAATTTGTTAAGAACCATGTCTAGGTCTCGCTACTCTTAACTCTAATAATTGCCCAAGCAATTGAGAACATATGATCGTTTACTTCCGTTCTAACAGCACATAAGATTTGACCTTGACAAATTCCCTCCAAGAAGCAATCATTTAACCCCACAACTTTCCTACATCCATTACGGAACCGTTTCTTACAAGTAGTAAAATAAATGTATATTCTCTCAAATAATACCTTAGATTACATATCAAATTTCTCAACCTTCAATGTAATAGTACTCATAGGATTTATGTTCCTAAGCTCCTTTGCATAATTCCCTAGCTTTGCATATTCCTTCTTATAGTTTCCTATCAACACTTCATAAGTAAAAAACTTAACCTTAACACACTGAGTTATACTTACATCTAAGCCCAATTACTCCTCAATTAGTTCCTTGAAAGCAATAGTTTTAATAGTTAGGATTACTCTTATTGTAAGATGATAGTGATTTGTCAATTAAGAACTTGTCATCCTCCGATATTTGAAGCTAATGCTATAGGTATGCCCTAAATGGTAGGTCTTCACATGAAATGATCCCATACAAACATCAATAGATTAAAAAAATCTTCCAAAGACAAGTTTCGTTAACATATTTTGCTCTAACAAAACTTATTAACATATTTTACACTCATTCACTGAGTACTTTTTCAAAGCATCTTTAAATTGCCTAAGACTATCAAATGCCATGGACAATAAACACATGCTTACAATTAGGATCATGTATTGGAAACTTACTTCTCCTTTTACTAAATTCGTATTCTTCTCCCTTTACATTGACACCAAACTCTCATATGCATCTATTTTTATAGTATTCTATCTCATAACCAGCTTCAGCATCAACTACATTATCCACATCTGATGGTTGGGATGGAACCAATGCTGCGAATGGTTCCCCTATACTTAGATCATTGTGGCCTCCCACGGAACTCTTTTATATTCTTCCCTACTTCTAAAAGATCCTTATCATCAAGATCATCATCATCAATCGAGAATCTAACATCGTCGAGAAAATCCATATCATCGTTATCATCGTCATCCACAATATCACCCTCCATGCCAATATAATCACCTTCATCAACCAAGTCATTAGGATTTAAATGGACAAAGTACACTCCAAGTGCCAAAACTTGGCACGATAGGACACTTAAGTGCCAAAAGTTTGGAAAATGACACTTAAGTGCCAAAATCGGAACAAAATGGATCACTTAAGTGCCACTCCGGCCAAAATGCCGACGTGGCAATTTTCTAGGCGAAAGAAGTGCAAAACAACGCGATTTTGCATGCTGACATGGCTAGACAATACAAAAACGACATCGTTTTGATGTTGAAGTGTTAAAAAATTAATATATTAAATTTAAAACTAAATTTATTTAAAACATTTAAAAATAAAATAAAAATATTTAAAAAACTAAAAGTTTAAAAATATATATATTAAAAAAAATAAAAATTTAAAACATTTAAAAACTAAACTTATTTAAAAAATTTAAAAATAAAATAAAAATATCAAAAAAATGGGCGGGTGGGCTGAGGGTTGAGCCCTCGCCGCCATTAGAAGGGCTTGCCCCCCCCCTCCCTTTCTAAATTTTCTTTTAGCTTTAAAAAAATTATTTTTTTAATATTTTTATTTTATTTTCAAATGTTTTAAATTTTTTGGCTTTTTCAATATTTTTTAAAATTTTAGTTTTTTTAATATTTTTTATTTTATTTTTAAATATTTTAAATAAGTTTAGTTTTTTAAAAAAATAAAAAATTTTAGTTTTTTAAATATTTTTTAATATTTTTAAATTTATTTATTTATTTTTTAAATGTTTAGTTTTTTTATATTTTATTTTTAAATGTTTTAAATAAGTTTAGTTTTAAATTTAATTTAATTAATTTTTATATTAATTTTTTTACAACATCGGCACTAAAACGACATCATTTTTTTTATTGTTTAGCCACATCGCGTGCAAAATGGCGTCATTTTGCACTTTCTTCGCCAGAAAGTCGTCACGTCGACGTTTTGTCCGGATTTTGACCAGAGTAACACTTAAGTGATCCATTTTACTCTGATTTTGACACTTAAGTGTCACTTTCCAAACTTTTGGCACTTAAATGTCCTTCCGTCCAATTTTGACATTTGGGGTGTACTTTGTCCAGATTTAAACCATCCATATGCCCAACAACTATCTCATTAGCTAAATTAACATCATCACGAGCACCATCACAAGCCCGTGACCAATACTTTCACTCTGACCATCACCTTCACCCACACCCTGACTATGAAATTTTCTCCATATATCTTAATTAACCCATGATGCAAATAACTAAAAACTAGATTGATAACACTTCTTTCATTCCATATATATCTCAACTTTCTTCTAAAGACTTTTCAAGAAACTCAAAATAAAGTTTTTCAAATTTACTATTTAACCGATTCTCAATGTCTATAATGAAGCTATCTTAGCTCTTTGAACTAATATCAACTTTTACTAAATCAATCTTCCCTCTAATATATTCAAGCTGTGACAATAAAAATTTGCACCATGGAAAAGGCATTCATGCTGACTTATCGATTATCTCAACCCTATACAAAAAAAAAACACTATGTATGTAATAAGATTTTGGATGATGGATCTCCCATATAATGTACATGGAGAATTTATAGCTTCTTTCAAATGAAATGCACATATTTTTTCAATGATTTTTTGTGAAACTGATTGAATCGAATATAGTGCGTATAGATCATTAAGATATCAAAACAATAGAACTATAAGTCACATAAATCTAATTTGGACTTAACCTTCCAATCTTCAAACGGGATCAAATCTATGTCAACTCTTGAGGACTAGCTACATACCAGAAATATGGAGCTTTTGGTACCCTAAACTAGTACTAGTGCTTCTAGCTTAAACACTAGCATGGAAAAAATGTCATTTAACACTAGAGCCATCAAGATGGAAGATCCAAGAAGTACAATACTTGTCTTGCACGTTGAGTTTGCTTAAACAACCTTAGTTTGGCTCAAATGAAAAAAGATTAAGGAAGCCAAGTTTCATTGCTGTGATTAATTACTAGAGCTTTTTCAACACCTACTCAACAAACGGCGTCAATCTTGCACCACATACCAGATGATGTCAATAAAACAATTTGCAGCTCATAAAGAAGTAAAACGCCCAAAAGCTCAGAGAAAATCAAGACTCGGTCTATTATATAATACAACACGCAAAGAAACAAGGAAAACGGATTACATAAAATAAGACAAGGACAATACACTCAGCTTGGGACCAAGAAAATATACCTTTTTTACCGTTCTTCATTAAGTTTAGGACTACCACGTTGACTTGTCGTGTTCACTCAACACTTGCGAACAACACAAACAAACCAAGACCACAAGATTTGCTCATGTCTGCTGTAGATTGTGACGGACAAATCAGGTCACAATTGGGTTGCGGGCGAATCAAGTCTTCGCAATTTGGACAGGCGAGTCTAGAATTGCAACGAACGAAGGCGTCAGGCAAACCAAATGCTCGATTAACCAAGGCAAACAGACAAACGACTTCGCTTGACAAGAATGGCAAGATGAGATTGAATCTACAGAAAATTTGCGAAAATTTTGGGCTAAATGAAATTTGGGTTCGTCTGAATAGAAGACGATTTGGGAAAGAAACTTATGATTTTGTTTATGATATATCCAGCCAAGCGATGCCATTTGGGACTTCTTAAAGTCTGTTTTCTTTAAAAGCAAAACGACTCACCATGACGTGGTTTTGAGTCTCCGACGGCCATGTTACCACCGACAATGCCAGCTGGGGTGTTAACGGTTTGGTTTGGTTTGATTTTTCAAAAAAACTGAACCGAACCGAACCGTTAGAAAAATCTTCCGAACCGAACCGAATGATATCCGAAACCAAAATTTTGGTTCTGTTTTCGGTTTTTAGCTTTTGGTTTTGGATTTTTTTTTTTTTTTTTCGTTTTCTCTCTCTGCGCGCTTCTGCTCTTGCTCGATTCTTGTCGCCTAGTCATTCACAGTTTCTTCAAGACTCGTTAAAAATCGTCTCTTTTTCCGTTTCTTCACCCTCCCTCCCTCCCCCTCTCTCTCTTTCAGCTGGAGTCGTCTTCTCTAAGCAGTCTTTCGGTTTCTAGATCTGTTCACTCTCTCTCTCTCTCTCTCTCTCTCTCTCTCTCTCTCTCTCTCTCTCTCTGCGCGTTCTTGGTCACTTCGTCTTCCGTCTGTCGCGAGAGGATTGGAAAAAGGGCGGAACGGGAGTTGCAGGGAGGAGATGGTGTATACGCTCTCGGGGATACGAAGTGGGAACAAGTTGACTGGGGATGTGGATGTCTCGGGTTGCAACAAGTTGCAGTCCTTGGACATATCCCAGAAGTTCTGGGATGTGGATGTCACGGGCCCTGATTTCACATAAACATTTTCAGAGAAATTCATTCATAACAACCCTCGTCCATAGAGACACCAAATTTCAAGCACACACAACCACTTAGAATCCACCACAAAGACGGAGCACGAGGTGAAGTGTCGACTCCTTCTGGATGTTGTAGTCCACCAGGGTGTGGCTGCTAGTCTGGGGAAATGCCTTCCTTATCCTGAATCTTAGCCTTGATATTGTCGATCGTGTCTGAGCTCTCGACCTCCAGAGTGATGGTCTTGCTGGTGAGGATCTTGACAAAGATCTGCATTCCTCCCCTGAGCCTCAGCACGATGTGAAGGGTCGACTCCTTTTGGCATGTTGTAGTCGGCAAGGGTGCGGCCTTGCTCGAGTTGCTTTCCAGCGAAGATGAGATGCTGCTAGTCTGGTAGGATACTTTCCTTGTCCTGGATCTTGGCCTTGACGTTGTCAATGCTGTCTGAGCTCTCCACCTCGAGGGTGATCGTCTTGCCGGTCAAGGTCTTGACGGAGATCTGCATGCCTGTTCGAGCAGTGAAAGCTAAGAATCGGAGCTGGCCCGAAGCCCCGCGGGAGAGAGAGAGCCAGAGGAGACAGGAGTTGGGAGAGAATTTTGTTTTTATCGGTTCATGGTTCGGTTCGGTTCGGTTAACTGATAAAAACCGAACCAATAAAAAAATATTGGTTTTTAATGAGAACCAAACCAAAAAAATCGAATTTTTCGGTTCGGTTCGGTTCGGTTTTTGACACCCCTACCAGCTGGTGCTGACTAAGATTCCATGTAGAACTTGTCCGATTATGAATGGTCAAATGAACTGAATTAGCATTTTTGTAAAGGATCTAGTACTAAATTAGGGAAAAAAAAATTCATGACCATGCATTAGCATAATTTTAATAGGCTAAGAACCTTTTTGGTAATTTTCCCAATCTTCACCTTCCCCTCATCCATTTTCAGTGCAAACTTTTACGTGGAAAACCCATCATTGAAATGCTCATTCGTGAAGTTATCGGAACTCCTGTCATACTTCAATCAGACTCTCAAGCGAAGTCATTTGCCTTCTCAAGTACCAACTTTAGTTTTTGGAGATGCCACGTCAAATGATATATTATAAATTAATGCCATGTCGGCTTTTGCAGTGAGGCAAATCGTCGATGGCATTTAAGTAATTGATTTTTCAAATTTTTGACACTCGTGAGTGAAAAATATATATATATATATATATATACAAAAGTTATGGCACTCTTAATATACTTATTCCACTGACCAAAAAAAAAAAAATATACTTATAAATTATATATATATTTATATATATATGGGGTAAATTTCTCTATCAAACTCACAATTCCATCGGGAGGAGGGACCCATGGAAGACTCGTAAAAGTCATCATGTGCAAAATTAAGGGTGTTAGCTTCTAATGCCAATTAATGTGGTTGGTTTTTAAACCCCCGAAAAAAAAAACATCATTGAGGGTATTTATGAATGTTTAAGGTCTAAATTGAAAATAAATTCAAAAACGACATTAAACAGTAAAGAAAAGCTTAGGATCTACTGATGTCGTTAGTCCCAAGTTTTGAGTGAGGGATGCTTTTTTCCGTCATCGGCCTTTATTAGTAAACTTAGTTCATCTTTTTATCAGGCCACAACGGTGCCGCTCCCGAATTCATCACATGAACACGAGAGAGAGAACACTCTTGGCCATTGCCGACCTTTGCCAATTGCCGACAAGGGCTGCTAGTCTTAGCCACATCAAAGAACAACCCTCAAAGGGACTCAAGCCATCGAGATACAACCCTTTTTTTTATATGAAATAATTTTAGAAAAAGTACCAAAAAAGTCATAAACATATTATATCAGTACCAATTTAGTCATAAATCTTTCAATTGAACCAATCAAGTTCTAAACAATTTTACATTGATATTAATTAAGTCCATCCAGCCAAGTTAGGCTGGAAATTACTAACATGGATATCGACGGTCCTACATGGCAATATTGGCATTGACGTAAACAAATTTTATAATTTTTTAATATTTTTCAGATTTTTTCATTTTTTTTTTTTTTTTCTTTTCTCTTTACCCCTCGGCCAACAAGGTGGTCGGCCAACCATCGTCAACCAAAAGCTAGTCTAGGCAAGGGCCCCTGCCCTCTCGCTAGCCACAGGCAAGGGTGTTGGTCCTCGTCCAGATCTAGGTGAGGGCCAAAACCCTCGCTTGTTGGCTAGTGAGGGCCTTTATGCCCTTATCTAGACTAGGTGAGGGTGTTGCAACCCTCACTGGCCACGAGCGAGGGCCTTCGCGCCTTTGCTCATGGTGAGCAGGAGGGCGACAACACCTCGAGCAAGGGTGTGGGGGCCCTCGACTAGACAAGACTCTAGTCGGCGACATCACTGGCCAAGGGGTAAAGAGAAAAGAAAAAAGGAAAAATAATTAAAAAAATCTAAAAATTATTAAAAATGATAAAATTTGTCCACTTCAATATCGATAGTGCCACTAGGACCACCAATGCCCACATTAGCAATTTCCTACCTAAATAAGCTGGATGGACTAAATTGATATCAATAAGAAAAGATTTATGATTCAATTAATCTAATTTAAAGATATAGAACTCAATTGATATCAATTCAATAGGTTTATGACATTTTTTATACTTTTCCCAAATAATTTTGGTACATATAAAACTCATATGAGATATAGACAAAGGATATTTCCTTGTTGTAAATTTGCAAGACGGCCACAACCCTACCCCCTGCCCCTTCCCAACATATACTAAGAAAGCCTAATTATATTCAAAATCACACCTCTCTCCCAAGAAAAAAATTAGTGATCTCAACTAATATAGAAAGCAATGCATCATTAGCTTCAAACTCCAACATTTTCAAGACATTCCATCAAAATCCATATCAATTTAGTTAAGATTAATTGCAATTAGATATTGTATTCTATGGACAAAAATGCGTACATTCAAGAAATAATATTTGAAATCTCTCAAAGTCTAAATAGAGGGTGCTTTATTCATGTCCAATTGAAATTTCTGAATGCTTTGCTATCATTAATGATTGAAATCTTTCAATTTTGTTTCTCCAAATACATGCAAAGATTCTTTTTTTTTTCCCTGTTTTATCACACACACAAAATATGCTGTTTATTCCAGTTTAGCAGGGATTGAAATAGTAATAGCTAGAATAATTAATTTTTATGTCGATATTCATAGGATTGAGTTAAAGATTACAACAAAAGAAAATAATTTTATTTGAAAGATGCAAATTAAATGATTACCTCTGATTGCATTTGTCATATCTTAGCAAAGTAAGCATCTATATGGTATTTATGCCATTATATAAAGTAAAGAGGACCTCCAACTTCTAAGGGATCTCACTTTTTTTCCTTCTTCGCCAACTATGCCCTATTACTTGCTTTATAGGTATTGTATCCGTGGAAAAAATCGTGAATTAATGCTCTATTTCACAGTTTGAGACAGTCCAACTTTCGCAGACCCAAAAAAAAAAAATTCTATTTCATCTCTCAAAATTTTTAATATAGACGTGGGCATGTTTTCTAGATTAACTTTATACTCTCTTAGATATATTATACGCATTGTCAATTATCTTTCGGTCTCTTTGTTTTATTATTATTTTTCTGCAAGAAATTATGGCTTCAACGGACATGATATTTACGCCTTTGTATGTACGGCAACCAATGTTGATTACGTAAAATTTACAGTTTAAAGAAATACAGTATTCCAATATGTATGAAGTCAAATTAATTAAATTTCATGGTGAAAAAATTCCTGTCTAAAAATAAATTTAGAATTATATATAACTAAAAGTCAATAATTGTAGAAAATATATATTTCTCTCTTGTCCAATATTTGGGAAAATTGCCAAAAGAATTCTAAACCTATTACACTTTTGTCAATTCAGTCCTAAACCTTATAATAATATCAATTGAGTGCTATATATTATCACGTTTTGCCAATTGAGTCCATCCGGTTAATTTTAATTGAAAATTATTGACGTGGAAGCTAGCTATCTCACATGGCACAACTGACGCTTTTATGGACATTTTTAATAATTTTTTTGAATTTTTATAAAAAAAAATTCTTTCTTTCTTTCTTTCCTTTGTTTTTTTTTTTTTTTATTTCCTTCCCACCTCACTAACCTCTAGTGAGATCTTGCCTCACCTAACCACACCCTCTCTAGATTCAGCAAGGACCAGCCTCCTGCAGCCACCGGTAAGGCTAACCTCGCCTGCCCTAGCCTTTGGCTGATCACAAGCCATCATCAAGGCTTGTCGATTGGGTGAAGGAAGAAGGAAAAGCAAAAAAAAAAAGAGAAAACTCAAAAAAATTATTTAAAAATTCAAAAAAATATTAAATTATTAGTAAAAAAAATTAACGTCTACGTTGGTCATGCCATGTAAGACGGCCAGTATCCACATTAATAATTTCCTTCTAATTGATCGAATAAATTCAATTGACAAAATGTGAAAATGTTTAGAAATCAATTTGTACAGTTAATAGGTTAAGAAATTTGGTGGTAACTTTTCCTCCAATACTCATTTAGGTTCAGATAGAAAAGTCAAAGAACAAATTGTACAAAATTTAAATGGAACTTTTTATTTTTTAAAACCTATTAATAAATACCATTAGCTTTACCGTGTGTAAATTCCTTCAAAATTCTCATGACTCCTTTCATTAGGAATATGACACTAGACGTGATATAACTTCTGAACGATACTCATTTTAATATCAAAACTTTTTATCAATCACTCGATTGCTACATTTGTGGAAAATTGATCACTTAAGTGCTTTCGACATCATATTCTAGTGATTCGTCTTGCATGAATTTTTAAATAAAATTTTGAGTCCAACATGGTTTTTTAAGAGAAATTCAAGTCCAAAGTGGAAAATAAAGTAGATGACGGGGCAAATGAGACTATAATGTTTCATCTCCCTCGTTCCTTCTTCTTTCTCTCTATGTACGATTGCGAAGATCACGGTGAAGATGATGTCCGAACTAGCGAACACCTCAGTCCAGATCACAACCGGAAAATAAGGCTTTGATCACCAATTTCTTCGAGAATCTCATTGATCACTCCTATCCCCATGGCCAACAACTTATATACAGGAGATAATAGAAGAAACAAAATCTTAGGCTCAGTTCGTTTCACGAAAACTGCAGCATTTCTAGAAAATATTTTCTAGGGAGTCATTTTCCAGAAAAATAATTTTTCTGAAAAATGTAGTGTTTCTGGAAAATAAAGTTGAAAGCATTTTTCATTGTTCGATAAGGAAAATATTTTCCTCTACATATATATTTTTGAATTATTTTTTATTTTTTATTTTTTAAAATAGATTTTTTAATTATTTTTAAATATTCTTTTTCTTTTATTTTTTATTTTTATTTTTCTTTCTTTTTATCTTCTTCTTGTTCTTTGGCCATTCACTTATCAAAGGCCAGCTTCTACCGGGGGATTAGCAAGCGACTAGCCCAAGCTCACTTGTCAATCTGGCGAGCGCTAGGGTCTAAGCTTGAGGCTCACCTCAACCTCATTGGCCTTTGGCCTTGCCAAAGGCTCGCACTTGCCGCTGGTTCACTGATCTGGTGAGCAGCGAGTTTGAGCTTGCTAGAGGTCGGCGAGCGGTGAGCTCAAGCTTGCTAGAGGTCGGCGAGCCTTGAGCTCGTCACTCGCTAGAGATCGGCAAACCAGGGGCGAAGCCCAAGGCCGACAACGTCACCGGTGTGCCTTGAGCTCGCCTGTGGTCAGTTGTCGGCCGTAGCCATGCCAGCGACTAGCCAAAAAAGAAGGTGGAAAAAATAGGAAAAAGAAAAGAAAAGGAGAAAAAGAAAAAGAATTTAAAATTCAAATTATTAGAAAAGAAAACAAGAAAGAATGGGAGCTAATAGGTTATGAGAAATTTGAAAAGTGGAAAACATTTTCCTTCTTTTAGAAGACTTTGTTTCCTTGGTAGAAAATGATTTCTACAACTAGTTCGTTTTCTATGAAACGAATACTGAAAAATCCAGAAAATATTTTCTCGAAAATTATTTTTCGCTAAACGAACGGACCCTTAATATGTGAAATCGCCAGAAAATGGAAGAAACGATTTCATTTCAAAAAACTAATTGTTGCTTCTCTCCACTACTCTTGCTAGTGAAAATGACGGACGCTATCGACCACATGATCGAGGACATCTCGTCCCAGAATTTCGACGATGACTGAAAATTCCTTGACAATTTCCCCAATGATGTGTTGCACAGAGAAGTTGGAGGCAAGTTCATGGAAAAAATTGAGTAATCGAATTCAGGTTATTTTTATAATAATCTACAACTTGGTCTACGCCATTTGATTCGCTTTACACGATTGCAAGCCGTTTCCTCTCCATTGCAAAAGAATTTGCCCCAACACCTTGGTTGAAGAAACACAACGAAATTAGGGTTTCAAGGAGAATGAACTTAGCTCCAGTTCGCCCCAATTCATTAATTTGGGGCAACGACATCGTTTAATACTAATGTTGCTGACTTCACTTTATCTACTGGCCCTGCCTAATGATTTACCTTAAAATTTTGCCACATTGACTGCATAAATTGACCATGGCATTCAAGTGATGGTATTTTTATAAAAATGGCACTCAAGTAATTATTCGAAAACTTTTAACACTCCCTGGGCTATCACTTCTTGCCATTCAGTCGTGCGGGCTTCTATGTTGTTTCACTCCTACCTTTCCCTGATTCAAATGGATTCATCTTTTTCAGTTCATATTCTCATATACTTCGAAACCTAAGAATAGGTTATAAACTAATCGAAATGACATGGCATATAGCCTAATTGAACGTTTGCTTACCAACAAGGCATGTTCTAGAGGCGTACACGACAAAAGTATTTGCACAGAAGTACTCATGCTCAAGACTCAAATTATCCAGGTTGATATGTCTCGACATCAAGTGCGTTAATGTATTCTTCCACTGGAAATGTATGTGAAAACAAGAGATTTTGTGCGACCAAGGCTAGCTAGCAGTAACAATGTTGATAGTACAATAACATGGTCATAACAACAAATTAAAATAGAATAGATCTCACCAACAAAGAGACCAGATAGCAAAGAAAATTTATCGTGTCACCAATTTTCTCTTGTTGGATATGTGCATACATTCTCTATACTGTCTGCTGATGTTTACATAGACAGTCCGAAGCAGACAGAAAAAATTATAGAAGATCACGTCCAGAACCCAAATGTTAGCAGCGACAACATGATGTAAGTGAGACAGACTAGGTACAAGATGCTCACGCTGTGACCTAACATGAAAATATGTTCATTATCCATAAAATACACCAAGCATGCCACGCATTGACAATTTTCTAGAGGTGAGATACTCTGAAGAGTAATTCAAAGAAGAAATAACCATTCACCAGTCCACCAGTAAGCAAGAGGTCCACATCAAAGTTCACCGTCTTGCAAGAGCACCATGCTTATAACCTAGTCCGAGCACCATGCTTATGACCGATTTCAACCACGTCCATCCGCACTAGCACAAACCCACTGCTATGTTATGGGGCACGAGCACTTTTGTCCCAGTCAGGTGAGAAGAAGCGCATATGATCACAAATATAAGATCAACTCAATTCTGATATGGGATCTCCTTTCGTTTATGATATGAGACTCAAGGATTGGGTGATACATGCTAATAAGCCTCACAGAAGATGGAACTTTCCCAGCATGCATTATACTGTTCATAGATGCTGGGGGTAAACTCTACAGCAAATGCCTCTTTCTATTGGAACAAGATGTCGTCATTAGTTGATGCTGGCAAACTTTTGAGTACATCTCTTAATGCATAGTAATGGCTGTCACATTTGTGGTCCGAAATTAAATTGCTGGAAAGCACTATCCTCTGAAAATGATCACCAGGATGCCGTCTCCATAGAGTGAAGTACTCAATACCACTATTTAAGTTACAGTCTGTATTTCTCTTCAGGTAATACACAGTACCTGGCACAAATAACTCTTCAGGCATTGTTTGTTCCTTCTCCAAAACAGAATCGCCCTCTGCTGCGGGTTTGGACAAGGGAGGAACTCTAGGAACAATAGCTGCTTCCTGTTGGATGGATGAATCTGTTTTCAAATTTAAAATATGGTTAAATCCAAGAGAAAAGAGAAAGCTATTGATGCTGGAAGGAAAATTAGAAGGTCAAAATAATTCAATGATTAATGTTCCATTTGTAAACATGCATTAACATTACAAGACCTCAGAGGAACAACTAATTGGCCCAGTGATAGTCCAACACGAGGTCGCATACGCATCCATCTTGTTTGGGGGGTTGCATGAAGTTTGCCGGATGACGCCAACAGACATCTAGGTGAGATTTATAGCAGGGGATGCAAGTCACAGAAGACCAAGCTCATGTCCTCTTGTGGATGATTACACATAAAAGGATAGGGAATTAAGAGCCGTGACAATGGTTCTGTCAAATCGTTCAGCAATCACCAGAAGTGACAGAACCTATTGACTATCAAGTAAATATTGTGCACACATAATGCTGCATGAAGAGACTAAAGTAACGTTGGTAAGAGAAGCAAGGAGTTATGTGCCATTAAAAATGATAAGAATAATAGCATTTTTCCCCTTGAAAATCTAGACAAAGATTTAGAGATCAGGATCAGAGCTTAAACAAAGGAACCACATTCCCAGAAGAAAATTTTAGTCAATACTCTGTTGACAGAAAGGACACTTGGGAATACCCTTGGCCCACAACCTAGATACAAATCCTTTGATGGACCAGCAACAGAAGGCCACAACATATGTCCTCAGAAGGGAGTACTAAAAAAATAAAGTTGATCTTCAATTGCAGGTTCTGACTCAACAACAGACTCCCACTAGTGTAAGCCATCTATTGAGCAAGGGATAAGTACAAGGCACCTTTTGCTTAGGTAACAATACATACACTTGAAGGAAGAAGCAACATTAGCCCAGTTAATCACGCAACTTTCGCTAAATAATACAGCAACACTATTGAAGAAGGCCTCACCCAAATATTCTTTGTTGGTCCTGAACTTAGCATAATAAGCAAGTTTCCTTGCCACATCTTGGACTGAAGAGACAACCTGTTTTGCATTTGAAACCAGTTCAATGATACTTTTCCAGTCTTCCTTTTCAATTATACTAGTCCTGCAGAAGAAATCAAGTTCAAAGTTCAACAACATCAGAATATCACATAAAAACTTCTGCGATGTTCTGTAGGTTTTGTTTGCAACCAAAAAAAAAGGGTTCATTAAATAAGGATTCTATGGGATGGGATAACTGAACAGTGAAAAACTTGACATGGAAATTCATTTTCCTCATGAGGAGGAATGGCTATAATATATTTCCATTTGTTCTAGATTCAGTAGCAAACATCTTCTGCAAAATAAGAAAAAAGAAGGGTCATACAAATTAATTTAGCTGGTGGTGGTTCCTATAAAGAGGAAAAGAGAATAACAGATATCGAAGGCAAAATTGAATCACAAATCTTAAACCATATACAGAACACAATCGAGTACTTAAAATTTCAATTGATTCAAAAGTGCAATCAAGTCCTACAACTTTTAATTGATTCAATAACATCCTAAACCCTTTATCCAAAGATGCAATTAAGTCATTAAACTTATATTCAAAAGTGTAATTTAAAGATGTCACGCAAGCAATTTTTAAGTGGCACGTGGGCGATTTCAGGTAGCAGTCATTGAAAAGACTTTAATGCACTTTTTGAAAAAGATTTAGGACTTGATTGCATCACATATTCTCCCACAAATGGAAATAGGATGTATCTTCTGTAGTTATGTGTCCTTTGTACACACTTAAGACTGCAGAATTATTCCATTAACCCACAACAACTGGAAACAATTTGACCAACAAAATCACTACAGATACAACTAAGCAGTTATTTTTTGGAAAAACATGCACATCAATGACTTCAAAAGAGATTTAAAAAAAAACACAGAATGACAGAGCTGTCTTTTGGTGTTGAAATCAATACTATATTGCAACAACGCAAGAGGACAACATCATCATCTTAATAAAGGCTTCTATACTGACACAAAAGAAGCACTAGATGGCAACTTATGTAGTTCTCAATGAAGCCAGAAACATCTGTGGCATCCCAAGAAGCAGAGAGAAAATTCAGGGACATGTACAAGGACAGTGCCAAACGTTTTGCCCATTGGTCAATTGAATCTTTACCACTACATCCTGATCAAATGAGTCAAACATTTTCAATCTCAGCCAATTAAGTCCACTGATCAACTTTTATGCCTAAAAATGGTGTGGCTTGTTATAAGATGAGCCACGTGTGATTTTCCAACACCACATTCCATCAGTTGCAAGCTTAAGCCTTGATTGACCATAATTGACACCATTTTGGATTTATCGACCAAAGGGAAAAAGTTTAGGCATATAATTACACCTACGTTGAAAACTCACACAGGTCACTGCTAATAGTCAGTGCTAATAAATTACTTGGGCACTTTGGTGATTCTGCTGATTACTGAAGAATTTGCGCCATCACATGCCCTTATAGATATACACTCTGGTCTTTGCACAAAAGGACTCAAAACTAATTAATTTCCGAGTGATTACCAGAACTGCTATTATATCATAAGCAGAAGGGATAGAACCACAATATAATTTTGAGATGACAAATGGAAAGAGGACATTAGATACAGTCTTAAAAGAATATCAAGATAACTCCATTTGCCAGACAATACTATATTGCATCATTGCAAATCAAGATGATTCAGTACCAACTTACCAAATCCTGTCACATCCCTGGTCATTATATCATAACAATAAGAAAAGAAGAACAAGAGAATCCTCATTATCAAATCTCCAAATAACCATCAAATGAACCACTCGCAAATATGTTTGTCACAAACATGACTTCTTAGGTGCCAGTTAATCAGATGGAACAAACCTTTTCTTTCAATTGATATGAGGGACACGAGAGTAGATTTGTGGTTAGTTTATTTCTTTGGAGAGTGGAACCTTATTGCTAAGGATTTCTTGGAACCGTTCTATTGAAGTCAATGGACATTCAACATACAGAATTTTTTTCCTGAAAAGTGGAAGTTATTTGTTTCTTGCATAAATATGATAAAGAAAAGGTCATATTAGCTTTTGCAAGGCAACTCCACTCACCAGTCAGTCTGAAGAATCTCATTTCTCAGTCTTGTCAGTGAAGCGACACTTAATCTTGGTACTATATCATCCTGTATACAATCACAAGTAAGAACAGTAAGATAAGCTGCAGAGACAATCACCAAAATACTGCAGTAAATCAACACTTGCATCAACCAACTGCTGTGCTAGCCAGATAAGAAGATAACACGAAAAAAGAATGTATTTCTACCTGCATAACGACAGTTGTTACAAAATCAGAGCAGCTTTCAGCTAGCTCTCTGGAAACACAAGGCGGTGTTGCATATGCAACAGCAGAAACAAGTTCTGGGCTGAAACCCAACTCCTTTTCTGATTTCTTGCGCAGCATTATTGCAAGTAAAGAAGCTATAGCACCACCAAGAGAATGACCAACTAGTCTTAACTTAAAACCCTGACAATAAACATTTTTTAGCAAACTAGTCATAAAACCTCTGACATGGAAAATTATTCTAAAAGATATATATTTTTTTGGTTACAAAAAAACTTAATATTACCTGATGCTTTTCTAAGCACTGCTTGATGGTTCCAATCTCATGAGCAAGAAACCAGCGCGTGGCTTCGGCAGTACCAAAATGGGTTGAGTAGCCCTCAAATGTGACTTCTTTATGGCTTGAAGAGGCAACATCGGTGATCAAATCATACACAGAGTGTGTTCCGCGAATTCCAAATATTACGAGTTTCTTACGATAATCGATCCCTATGTAATAACCAGGCCTCAAAATGCTGGAGTTTTTCACATATTTTAGCACGTTGCTTTCTCGAAGCATGCTGTTTCTGGCAAGACCAGCGGCACTATCCTTATAACAACCTTTTGCCAATTCAGTGTGATACATGAGATCTTGGACCTGAAAAAGTGGATCCACAAAATGAAAGACAAAGTTCAGCGGACACAAAACTCATAACTCTTCATTTGCACTTTCAGTCAGTAGACGAAAGAAGCATGTATTTAATCAATAAGCAGACAAGTCAGGTTGATACTTACTATTGCATCAGAAGATATCAAAACGCCATTTATATCCTCTAAAGGATTTGCAGATGCTTGACGAAGATAAATAAAATACAAGCCCACAGTAAGATCACTTAGGCTCCAGTCTTGGACTCCCATTTTACTCCTTTGGAGGCTTGCAATGATCTCCGAAACAGACCTGGCAGTTGGTGGCGACCCGCTTCCGCTTTGACCTCCATTCCCTGGAAATTTAGTTACAAAGTCAATGACTTAAGATGGTAGATGCTGAATTGCATAGATATAGCCCTACCCAGAAACCTTCTGCTCTAAAATGAAAAGGTGACACAGAACATGCATCTTAATACTCTATTCCATCACCCCCTTTATTTACACAAGAATGAAATGTAATAAAGGAGTTTCTCCTTTCCTGTGACGGGAATAGATGAATTACACGTCATCCAAAGCTTGCTATCAAGTCTCCAACATGGCATTAAACTCTAACAAATGAACCAGCAATTGTAATTGCAATAAGAGAAGGCTGTCAAAATGTCAAAACTTCCTCACTAGTTATTATCACAAGGTTGACACATTCCATCCGTGGAGGATCACGGATTGCAATTAAAATACCTGTAGGTAAAGCCCACCCGCACATCTGCAGCGCCGGTTCCAAAGCCTTCGTGAGCCAAGCTAGCTCGATCTTCCACTTGCCATCACTCAAATCCTCATCGTCAGAGCTATGCCTGCTCGTCCCAGAACCACGAATCGTCTCCTTCCGCACTTCATGCCCCGGAGAAACTCCACCCCCATTTTTCTTCGCCTCCTCGGCGTCGAGCTCCACCGTCTTCGACACTCGCGATTGATGTCTACAAAGCACAGCAGACGCTAACCTTCTATGGGGCTCCTGTCTCTTCAACACATCATTGGCGAGACCTGTGCGGTGATTAGCCAGAATCACAAGAGCAGGAACCGATCACAGATGAATACAGTAACAGGAGCAGGAATTTCCGTCTAGAGAGAGAGAGAGAGAGAGGGAGCTCACGCATGTTCTGAAGAAAACGCCCCATGGATTGACGAACCATTTGCGGTCGAGAAAGAGAAAGAGAGAAGCCCTCCTTCAACGGCTATGGCGGTTTCGCCGCTCCGGCTCGATGTCGGCGGGATTAGGATAATCTCGGGAATTCAACGAGAACGATGAGGACATTTTCGCCTTTCCGCGCGGAATCGAGTGTTTTCGCTGTCGATGGGTTGGGCTCGAAGAAGCCCAGAGCGTCGTACCATTTCGAAACGACATCGTCGAAACGGAGACCCTATCACGAATTTCACTGCTTGAAGCGACGCCGTTGCGATCAGCAACAAGCTGAGCTCTATTTTTTTTTTTTTTGTGGACACAAACAATCTATGCTTTTCGTACCGTAAATTCGAGCAAAATAAAGATATAATTGATTCGTAAAAAATGAATGATTTAGAAAATATTTTTCAAAAAAATAATTAGTTATATATAACTTGAAATAATTAATCAACGAAAATTTTTTTATATCAACAACAATTTATGTCTAAATATTTTTTATGTACAATGAAAATATATTTTGTTCATACTTCATAAGCAAAACAAAAGATTATTTTTAGAAAAATATTTTCCAAACGTTGGTTTTCTATGAAACAAAATAATGATTAAAATATTTTTTATATTATACATTTTTACAAGTAATACAAAAGATTATTTTAAGGAAAAAATTTTCCAAAACGTGGGTTTTTACGAAACAAACAGACTCTAAAAATGCATTTATTATGCAAAAAATAATTATTTGGAAAAAAAAAAAATTCCTAAACATGGTCACTTGTATCATTTTTAAAAATAAATGCATGAAAAATATTTTTATTATCCACGAAATATTTGACTTGAATTGTTTTTGATAATTAAAATATTTTTATCAACTAATTACTTTAAATAATACAAACAATAATTTTTTTTCAAAAATATATTCAAAACATTCATTTTCAACAAAATAAATGGAACCTAAGAAAAATTATACAAATGATTCATAAACTTTAATCTAATATATAGCGTCATTCTTGAAGTTTTCATTTGCTTAAATATGGTCCACGAACTATTAATAAATGTTTAATATAGTCATTCCGCTTGCTCAAACAATAAATCAAATGTCATATGATAACATAAATTATTACACTCTAAATTATATTTTCAAAAATATGAGTATTAACTACAGGGTTCACATCATGGATCAAACTTTTTTATTTGAATAATGTGTAACTTTTTTTTGTATCATTCAAACTTTATAAATTGGAAGTCATATCAGTACATCCCATTACCTTTAATTTATTAGGAAAAGGATATTCCATGTGTTTTCAATATGTAGAGATTAGATTGAAGATTTAATAATAATGAATAAATTAAAAATACATAAACGATGTTGTACATTGGAGAAACGTCTATTGCTTGTGTTATCTTCCTAGCAAAATTTAGGGTTTTCCGCGAGGACAGCAACACAGACGACCCTCGTCGAAGCGGCGCCGTCACGTTCGGCCATAAACCATAAGCCTTTTCCCTCTATAAATAGGAGCGACCAATTAGGGTTTCTTCGCTCGCTCGTGCGCATCGCTTTTGCAGATTCAGCAGCCGGCCGAAGTCGCGAGGGTGGCCCTTCGCACCCTTCGACGAGCTCGTCGCGAAACGTCCATGGCTTTTCCCAAGTCATCTGTTCTTCAATTTCTTTTGTTCTTCACGTTTTCGTTCGATTCGTTCCCTTATTGATTTTGACTCTGCGTCGCTCGGATTCGGTGGAGAATGAGGTGATGATCTTGATGTTTCCCTATTGGTTTGACTCGCCGGAATGATGGCGTCTGACCTTTGTATTAGCTCTATCTGATCATTCTCCATCTTCGTCTCTGTTCCCTTTCGTTCTTTCTTTTTCGATTTCTTTTCCGTCTTTGATCTGGGAAAGAAATCGCAATTTAAATATTGGAGATTTGATTGTGTGGATCCTTATTTTTAAGCGCGCTTTCGTGGGGCGGTGGACGCGGCCGCCGCTAGCAGGCGGAACGGTGCCGGAGGCGGCGGCGGCCTTGGTCATGCAAGTTTTTTTATCTACTTTTTCTTTTGGGTATTGTGTGTGAATTTTTTTTCCGCTTAGCGGCGTTACAGTAACACCAGTTGCGCGACCGTGGTATCGTAAAGGTTTTATTTCCCTTTTTTTCCGACCAAAAAGAGAAAAAAGACTAATTTGTTTTAATTTTTTTTATTTGGAGATCTATTTCATATCGGGACTGGTATATGTACATTATTTCAACGCATTGTTGTTTATTTCTCTTTATTGAAAAATGAATTATTTTAGTTAATAAATGTTTTTATCATTATAGGCAAATTTTTTTGGCCGGAATATCATCTATAATAATTTATATCTGATCATTATCGCTGACAATTAAAATATTTTTCATATATTCATTTTTTTCACATCAAAATATCATTTTCGGGACATTTTAAAATATTTATCTTTCTGCAAAATAAGTATATCTTAAATATGAAACTGTTTTGACCGTAAAAAAGTCATAAAATTGTGGGAAATAATGATTGTTAAGCGCAAATTCTTTGGGATTCAGATAATTTAAATGTTTCGTTGCCATGTTTACTATTGGCTTTTTCAATTAACTGTTTTTTTAATTAGACTATTTTGTGTTTAACGAATACTTGACTATTAAGCTTTTCGAGATTGATCATTTATAAGTAGTATCTATTATCTAAAGTGTCTCATACAATATCTTTCATAGATGCATATTTCACAATTTGATATGACAAATAAAAAACTATGGAAATTGAAGGATGAGAAAAATATTATATTAAATGAAACAAATGAAAGGGAAAAAAAACCCAGCAATGGACGAAAAATATTGATAGTGAAAAGAAATTCGAACGATATAAAAGAGGAAATTGACATGCAATTGATCCAAAATTGCACTATAGAAAATGAAATTTGATGGTGGGTGGGTATGGCTGACCGATCAATCAACTAAAGCAATCCCACGTTAGCAACATTTAAGGTCGGCAATTCTTGGTGGTCAAAATCTTGTTATTAGGGGTGGGTGAGCACGGTTCCGATTTTACGAATGGAGGTTCTAGTTCTCAATTCCTCTTTTTTTAGAATCAGTGGTTCCAAGAATCGGGAATTGGAATGAAATTCCTAAATCTAAAATTGTTTATGCCTTTTGCTTTTCTTTTTGCCTTTTACCAATTTGTTTTGGTTCTTATGGGATTTCCATCGTCAAATTCACAAAATATGAAATATAACGCTAATGGACTCTATCCATTTGTTTAATTGAATCATGCACATTTGTGGGTCAATTTAGTGAGCTCTTTGCAAAGACAAATGAGAGATGAATTTGAGTTCAATTCCCATGATTTGTTATGTACTTTTGTGAGATACCCATCAATTTAAGATGTAAAATTTGTTTTGTTTTCCCATTGCATCATCATCCTTCCTTGAGCAATTATTTTTAAAATAAGATATTTGGATAGTCTATAAGGACCTAGATTCATCTTTGTTATCTTTTATTTGCTTTTTTCATGATTGTGGCTGCAACCTACTTATGGTTTCTCTTAAAAGAATGTGAGATGAATGAAATAACCATGGAGAACTCATAGATGAATGATCATCCAAATGCTAGACAAATTTGAAGTTGACAATCAATAGCGTTTTTGTATGTTTCTTTTAAGAAGTTCTTTTGCCACTCTTCCATCATTTTTAAGAAGCTAAACATGTCTAAGTTTGTTCATTATTGTCATGTTCATTTTCATTTTGTTTAATTAAAAATGAAAAAAAAAAAACTATTGGATCTTGGAATCGACATTAGAACTTGTGACAAAATAGGTTTCAGGTTTCAAATTTCGACAGGTATATTCCATGTGTCAAAAAAATGAGGAACTTGTTCTCAATGGTAGATTTTCAAGTTCCAAGTGGAATTTGTAAGGAATCTGAAACCGCTCACCCTTATTTATTATGCCTAACTCGAATACAAATTCATTTCTAGTCGTGACTCATTTATTAAACTCTATATACACAACATGACTTTGCCAAGATATGAACTATATGTACAAAATGTGTTTAAAGTATCGGGTTGTCTTGACATGAGTAACACATTCTCCGATATCACTAAATATGTCATAAACATGTTAAAAGGATCAATCTACAAGTGATATGTTTTTTCATTCGTGTATAAATGTACAAGTTAATCTACTTATGACATGAACTTGTTAAAACTTTATACGAAACACACTTAATTGCAGACTTATTAGATAATGATGGTTTTTATAGTAGATGGGCTTAAGGCCCGTCCCACGATGGGCCTAAAGGCCCGGCCTTTTAATTAGGCCCGTGGAAAGGAAAACATAAAAAGGGATGAGAGAGAGAATGAACGTAACGCACTTTCGCATTTAGTACGTTCTCCTTTCTCTCCTAAAAAGCTCTCTCTCTCCCAAGACGAAGAAGCGACTCCGTCTTCCCTTAAACGGCGAATCTTCGACATCGGATTGAACGGGACCAAAATTCTCTTCCTCTTTGCGGCATCGGTATCTAATGCTGGGCCAACAAGGTACGCTCAAATCCGTGGTGTGCTTTACGATCGGTGATACGTGACATTCCCGGGCTTATCTTCCGCATATGATTTAGGGGTTCGGTTTTAGGTGCCGAATCCGTTTCTGGGGATCTGACGATCCCAACATTGGTATCAAAGCCTTCATTCACGTTTTTCCCGACCAATTTGAAGTTTTTGATTGATTTTTCGCAAGAAACCATTCGGCCGTACGGATCGGGGCGAGAAATCCCGACACCCGAGCATGTTCGCCCATTTTTCCGATTTTTCGTAAGTCGAAATAAAAATATGAAGGCATAGGGAGGAAGACGATGTCGAGACGAGTCCGGCAGCATGTCGCACGTCGCCGGACGACGCCGCACGCGCCCCACGCGCGGCCGAAGGCTGCGCGTGGGCGCGCGCGCCCAAACGCGTTGGTTCGTCCGGCGCGTGCGGCACACGTGCCGGTGATGAACCGGCGCATGCGTGCCGTCGGGCTGTGGCCGGCACGCGCGCCGGCCCACGGATCGACGCGTGCGTGACGTCATCATGACGTCACCCAATCTGGCCACAACCGTTGGGGTGACGTCATCGATGACGTCGCGCATTGACGTCGTTTTGCCCCGGGACGGTCACCGGCCGGCGACCCGATCGGCGACCTGACCCAACCCGCCTGGCATGTGCGCGGCACGTGCGGGCTGACGTCTGCGTGACGTCAGCCCACGCACGCGCGCCGCACGTGCGGTCGGTCCGTCCGACCCGGGAGACCGGTCCGACCGAACGACCGGTCTAACCAGGCGACCGGCCCGACCGTCTGACCGGCCGGACCGTTGACCGCGACCGTTGACCGACCGTTGATCGTTGACTTGACCGTTGACCGTTGACCGACAACCGTTGACCCAAAAAAAAAAAAAAAAAAAAAAAAAAGAGGAAAAGGAAAAGAATGTGTTTCTTTTTCAATTATGTCTATGTGGATTATATGTAATCCATTTTTGTTCTGCATTTGTTGCGGGAACAATGCCTCCCAGTAAGCCACGCGCGCATCCATGCGCACAATGTCGATGAACAAAAGGAAAAGCTTACAAGGTTGATAACCGATTTTAATGGTTATCGATGGGAGAGTGACGACATAATTGATCATGTCATAGAGGTCAACAACAAAAATCAGGAAGTCATTTGGAACGGTTGTCCCATGCTAGATATTCAGATGATGCGATTCTTTATGAACACTCTTCCACTAGAATGGCAAGGAGTGTTGAATCGCCTACGGGAGGTCAAAGGATTTACTAGCTATAAGGAGCTAGTAATGGCATTAAATAGATGAATATCATCGGGTAGGAGCCACAAAGACTGCGACCCAAGGAATGACTTCGATTGGGCGGGGGTGAATGTGCGTAGGAGAAATCCTAAGGGATATCCGTCTGTTTTTTCGGTGGCTGTCAAGAATGCTAGAAAATTTTACAGAGAAAAAGAAAAGAAATTGGAACATGTAGCAGCTTTCCCTATTAGTTGTAATATGCATTGTTTTTAAATGTTATAGCTGTTTTTATTTAGTGTTCTTTATGAACATCTTATGTAATGTTAGCTACCTGATTGTTGTTGATATAACAACCTATTTGTTAGCAATATTGAGTGAAAGTATTATTATTATATTGTATGTCAATTATCTGCTGCTTTCTGTGATTGCTGGTTGCTGTGGGTAGTTAGCTGTGAGTAGTAATAGAAGTTTTTGTAGCTTCATAGAATTGATTTTGCATATGACAATCATATTAATGATAGTTTTAAGTTAGGATTTTTGGAGGATGATTGGAAACATAGTGACCTTTTGATTCTGAAACCTTACTTAAAATTATTAATTAATATGATGGGTTTGTGCAAAATGGGTGCATAAATGATAGGCATTAATAACTCGTGCATATATGTCGATGTGTTGATTAATGGCTTCACCACAAAGAGCATAGTTGCCGAGCTGAACAAGGTGAAAAGCTCAATGGTGACAACTATGAAATTTGGCAAATGAAAATTCAATGTGTGCTGGAAAAGCAAAAAGCACTAAAAGCTCTTGACCATGTTTTGGAAGATCTAGAGGATGCTGTGCGCCACCTTGAGCTAGCAGATCATCGCCTTAAGGCATTAGAGCAGGAAACAGATTTTTTCGGTGTTGCTTTAAGCTTAGAAGGGGCTTCATGCTCTAAGCGCAAGCGCATTGATTCGTTCAATATGTGGAAATGCAAGGGATCAAGTCCTCCTTGCAAGAAACCAAGAATTAACTAACAAAAGAGAGGAAAGCGTCCCCATGTGAAGAATATCTCAAGGGTGAAATGTTACAACTGTGACCAGAAGGGTCACTATGCCCGTGATTGTTGCGAGCCAAAGAAGGTACACACCCTTTGTACAATTGGGAACTTTGCATATGTGTCAAGTTCTGTATTCTTGACTGAATCTAATCCTCTGTGGACTATTGATTCAGGAGCGACAGACCATGTAGCGAAGGATAGAGAATCCTTCGTGGAATTCCGACGAATACCAACTAGAACTAAGTGAATCTATGTGGGAAACAACTCCAGAGTTGAAGTGAAAGGAATTGGCACATGCCAACTGAATATGCGTGGTGGACGCACCTTGTTCCTTCATGATGTGTTGTATGCTCCGGAGATTCGTCGGAATTTAGTGTCTGTTTTAGTGTTGGTTAAATTAGGTTTTAAGTTGAACTTCCATAATAGAGGTGTAGATTTGTATTTGGATACAAACTACTATGGTCATGGTTATTTTCTGGATGATTTCATTGTATTAGATATTGATTATGTTAATGCAAATATTTGTTATTCCCTTCTCACGTCTCCCAATACATATGATAATGATGTGAATGTATGGCATGCTAGACTTGGTCACATTGGCCAACATCGTATGAATAGACTAGCCAAAGAGGGCTTGTTGAGCAACATTGAAAAAGTTGATTTGCCCATATGTAAGCATTGCCTAGAAGGGAAAACGATAAGGAAACCATTCAGAAAAGGTAAAAGAGCTGAATTTCCTCTACATTTAATCCATTATGATGTCTGTGGTCCAATTAATGTGAGAGGAAGGCATGGGGCTGTTTATTTTATCACTTTTATAGATGATTATACTCGTTTCGGATATGTCTATTTGATTTCTCACAAATCTGAAGCAATAAGTTGTTTCAAAAGATTTATGAATTTGGTAGAGAATCAATTAGACAAGAAAATAAAAGCATTCAGATCCGATCGAGGTCAAGAATATTTATCTGATGAGTTCAGAAAATTATGTGATGAAAAAGGAATAGAAAGACAGTTATCTATTCCATATACTCCTCAACAAAATGGTGTTGTAGAGAGAAGAAACGAGAACCCTACTAGAAATGGTTAGGTCCATGATGGCGCATGCTAACTTACCTATCACCTTTTGGAGTGATGCGTTGTTAGCTCGCCGCCTATATACTTAACCGTGTGCCTTCCAAATCAGTTACTTCCACTCCATATGAGTTATGGACAGGTAGAAAACCGGACTTAAGTTTTCTTAAGCCATGGGGTTGTGCTGCCTATACGCTTGAGTCCTCTCACAAATTTGGGAAATTGGGTCCTAGAGGAAAAAAGAGTATTTTCATAAGATACTCGGAACACTCAAAAGGGTATGTGTTCATAGGTGAGCAGGAAAGTGGGAGTATAACTGAATTTGAATCACGGGATGTCACATTCTTAGATGATGAATTTCCTAAGAAGGGCGAAATAGGGGAAGACAACACCCTATTTGAAACCTCGGATCAAGATAATGATCTTAGTGGAGTTCGTCCAAGTGGGAGTAATATGAGAAGTGATGAATTGAATTCAACTCATTCTCAATTGCAACCACATGATGAGACGACATCATTATCTAATCCCAGTGGGAGCATAATGGGAAATGATGTGCAAAATGTACAAACTCCCATACGACGAACAAGTCGCCAAAGTATTCCCCGTCTACGTTTTGACATTGAAGGGGAAACTTTTATGGTTGCTCCACAAGATGAGGATGAGCCTAGAAATATTAATGAGGCTCTGAATTGCCCTAGTAAGGAAAAATAGATTCATGCAATGGAAGAGGAAATGGAGTCAATGAAATCAAACAAAGTCTGGGAATTGGTTGATCTTCCAAAAGGACGCAGAGCTATTGGGAACAAGTGGGTTCTCAAAATAAAGCGAAAGGCTGATGGCTCGATAGAAAGGCATAAGGCTCGCCTTGTGACGAAGGGGTATAATCAACAGGAAGGAATTGATTATGAAGATACGTTTTCTCCTATAGTGAGATTTACCTCGATTCGCATTATTCTGGTAATAGTATCTAGTATGGATCTTGAGTTACATCAAATGGATGTAAAGACTGCTTTCCTCAATGGAGAATTAGATGAAGAAATATACATGGAACAACCTACTGGTTTCATAGTGAAAGGCCAAGAAGAAAAGGTATGTCGACTTTTGAGATCGATATACGGCCTTAAACGATCATCGAGACAATGGTATATACGTTTTCATAATGCCATAATGGCATATGATTTTACAATGATTGATGAGGATCATTGCGTATATATCAAAAGATCCAAGGATCAATTTGTGATCATATCATTATATGTTGATGATATACTGATTGCCGGAAGCAATATGGAGTTTGTTCATACTGTCAAGAGTTGGTTATCTTCCAACTTTGAGATGAAGGATATGGGTGAGGCTGCATACATTCTTGGAGTTAAGATTTCAAGAGATCGTTCGAAAATATCGTTGTCTCTTTCACAAGAAACATATATAAATAAAGTTTTTGAACGATTTCGTATGCAAGATTGTAAACCCATAGATACTCCTATTGCAAAAGGTGAAGGATTGAGCCATAGACTGTGTCCGAGGACTCCACAAGAGAAGGAACAAATGAAACATGTTCCTTATGCTAGTGCAGTTGGGAGCTTAATGTACGCTATGATGTGTACAAGACACGACATATGTTTTGCAGTTGGAATGGTGAGTAGATACCAATCCAATCTAGGTCCAAAGACATTGAAAGCCGTGAAGAGAATACTGAGGTATCGAAGGGAACCGCTGATTTCAAGTTGAATTACCAAGGAAAGGATCTGCGACTTAAAGGCTACTCGGATGCTGATTGGGGAGGAGATTTAGATGAAAGGAAATCTACCTCTGGATTTGCTTTCTTACCGAACAATGGCGCCATATCATGGAGCAAGTAAGAAGCAAACGTGTATAGCCTTATCCACGATGGAAGCTGAGTTCGTGGCATTATCAGCAGCAGTACAAGAAGGAGTTTGGCTTAAGAGATTTTTTGATCATTTAGGTGTTATTGATAAAGCTGCACATCCGTTATTGGTTAACTGTGATAGCCAAGCAGCTATAGCATACACTAAAGATCCAAAATATCATGGCAAGACCAAACATATAGATACCAAGTATAACTTTGTAAAATATATGGTTGCACGAAAGGATGTGAACTTGCAGTACATATCTACGCATAGAATGGTAGCATATCCTATGACAAAGCCAATACCTAGAGACGTGTTTTGTGGTCATGTAAAATCTCTAGGATTGCGTAGAGTCTGATGTACTGGATTGTAATTTCCCTGAATTGTTCACATGTATGAACTAGTGTTGTTTCGTTATTAATGTCTATGAGTCTTTATTTGATCTTTATGCATCTTAATGCTTAGTGCATTATATTATGTTGAGAAAGTATGTTGGACAGATAAGAGATTAGCCCACTCACACGGGTAATCGCCTCTATTTACTATGTGATAGATAGAGATGAGACTGTTTTTAAGCTTATTATCTAGGTGATAATCGAGAGCTCAAGCTTAAAATACGTATGTCGCCTTAACTGAGTGTTAAGATGAGGACATAATGCTTACGATGTCCGAAAGTAAAATAACCCACACATTTTACTTTATCTCGTCTAAGATGCCGATGTGAGTTCGATGAATTTTGTGAATGAGTAAATACGTGAACTTAAGTTAGACATTGGGTATGTCTGAACTATCATCTGTACGGTATTGATTGTGTAGACATACGCTCCATGGGAAATGAGTTAATACCGTAATACGTATTTCATACTACGTATACATAAGACGACCTATAAGAGTGGCAAAAGTTATGATCTCAACTTTTATGACGTGTGAGACTCTTGAGGAATAGAGTTCCTCATTTTTTAGTGCCCTCATGACTCTTACTTTTTTTCAAGATTTCTATTTAGTGTTTGCTATCTTAGAATGTTGCCAATGGTCATGAGATGATTCGATCTAATGGAACATTTCTAGAAAAGCAAGTTGAACTAAAATTGAGAGTTTGAAGGAAAGAGGAAGATCGGATTTGTAGAATCACATTGTGGTTTTGTATTCACGGAGTCGACCAATTATGACTGTCTTTGGGATAATCATAATTGTGAACACAATAAATATATCATTGTTTAAATGAGATTAAGAGATATATAAATGTGATCGATTGATCTAGGGTACTGCATACTAAATTTACTCGGAATGTGACGCCCATTATGAGCTGTTATATATTCCTAACGGATGTAAAGAACGAGCTCTCAAAGTATGCTGGTCGCACGGATTATTCACCGGTATGAATGTTGAAAGAGGAAAAGAGGATTTTCAATTGATGAGCCTAAGTTGGGCCTATCCGCCCATGTTGTTTTTGGTCCACCATGTGCGAGTGGGAGATGATGGTTTTTATAGTAAATGGGCTTAAGGCCCGTCCCACGATGGGCCTAAAGGCCCGGCCCACGGGAATTAGGCCCGTGGAAAGGGGAAGCTATAAAAAGGGATGAGAGAGAGAATGAATGTACCTTTTCGCATTTAGTACGTTCTCCTTTCTCTCCTAAAAAGCTCTCTCTCTCTCCAAGACAAAGAAGCAACTCTGTCTTCCCTTAAACGGTGAATCTTCGACATCGGATCGAACAGGACCAAAATTCTCTTCCTCTTTGCGGCATCGGTGTCTAATTTGTGGCCAACAAGGTACGCTTGAATCCGTGGTGTGCTTTACGATCAGTGATATGTGACATTCCCGGGCTTATCTTCCGCATATGATTTAGGGGTTCGGTTTTAGGTGCCGAATCCGTTTCTGGGGATCCGACGATCCCAACAGATAATACCAGTTTCAACATACTGTCTTAGTGAACTTAGATACTTCTCCCATCAAGAAATCATAACCCCAACCCCCAAACCTAAATTCAGCCGCCACTTTAGCAGTCGTCATCCTAGTCGTTGTGTCACCCATCATAGCTCAAGTTCGTCGACTAGACCTTCAAAACCCCCCCTTTTCCACCTCTCACCGTCTCCACCCTTCATGGGGTTCCAGATTTGGAGGCGTCTCTCCATATCTACAAATGGCCTCCACTGAGCGAGGTGGAGCTTGGCGCAGCATTAAGGCTAGACAGAGAGAGAGAGAGAGAGAGAGAGAGAAAGAACAAAGTGAGAAAGGAGACTTGGAAGACAGAGAGAATTGGGCTCCATGATTGGAGAGGCGACACGAATGGCACGGGGCCCTAGATGACAGGGATGGTGGTCGGAGGTGGTGTAAAATGCCTAACGGTGGGGGCGGTGGTGGGTGAAAGAAAGTAAAATTGAGTGTTCATTTGAAAGAAAACTGTTTTTGATAAATTATTTTTTGATTTTTTGACGTTTTTGGTCAATTGAAAACTAGTTGATTTACCAAAAATATTTTGTATGGACTAAAAACGACAAATTTATGTCGTAGAAAAACAACTTTCATTTATGACATAAAGGAAATCATTTTGCCTAACTAACAAATAAATAAAAATTAATCATTTTTTGGAAAATAATTTTTATAAATAATTTTTATAGAAAATATTTCTTTTATCATGAAATTTTCAGTGAAATAATTTTCATAAATTTTTTTTTAATTTTATTTTGAAGTTTTAAATGAGGATTAGAGCCGTTAAATAAATGGGTGGGTTGGGTTGGGTCATTAATGGTTTGACCAAAATTGACCCATTAACCCATTTATGCATAATGTAAATTTTCTAACCCAAACCCGACCTAACCCATACCCGACCCAACCCGTACCCAACCCATATTAATAAAATATTTTCATATTTAACCAACTTTAGAAAAACTTATTCCTATATTTTTTTAAAGATTATATTACTAAAATACTTTCAAGCTTATTTCTTAATGGATAATTTTTAAAATTGTATTACTAAAATATTTTTATATAACACAAATTTAATGGACAATTTTTATAATTTTTAAAATAATTGTTTTAAAAAATCAAATTTTTAAATTAAATTTTTAATTATTTTTATTCTATTTTTTAAATATACTTTTCTTTTCTTTTTCTTTTTCTTTTTCTTCTCCTTCTTCTTCTTCTTTGGCCGGTTGCCGACCATGACAACAGCTGGCGATCGGCCATAGGTGAGCTTGAGCTCGCCCAACGCCGGCGAGGCCTCTGCCTCGCTAGATCTGGCGAGCTCGAGGCTCGCATGGCCGGTTGCCGGCCATCGCCATGCCGGCGACCGAAAGGAGGAAGGAGAAAGAAAAAAAAAAAAAGGAAAGAAAAAGAAAAGAGAAAATTAAAATAAAAAAATTATAATTTCGATTTTTACAAAAAAAAAAAAAATTATAAAGTTAAAGATGGAAGAGAGAGATTATAAGGTTTTTGTTGAAAATGAGTTCTCCACCCAACCCATTTAAAACCTACTTAAGACCCACCTATCTTGAACCTTTAATTGTGAAACCCATTTAACTACTTTTTGTTAAAAACAAGTGACTCATTTATGACCAATTTATGATTTAAATTGGTCATATATGGGTTTATGACCCATTTTAACACCTCTAGGGAGGATGCAAAGTGAGTGACATTTTGAGAAATAGGGGAGGCAAAGTGGTATCGAGGTCAAAAGTGAGGAGGACATTTTGGTTTTTTCCCAACTTTTTTGGCTGTTAAATAAACTTATCACATTGCAAATAGAAAAGGGGGCTGAGAGGGGAAGTGAAAAGAACGGAGGCCCGGAATTCAGTCAATTACGTTCACCGCAGCATGTATAAAAACGCCCTGAAAACTGAGGAAAATTACCAAACTACCTCAAGCACGTTGAAAACTCAATGGAATACCTCTTTGCTGGTTTTTTTTCCTATTTGCCTTTTGTTTCCATCTTCTTATTGCACTACACAACTTTTTAAGCGAGGGGACTCTTTGACACTCAAGTTGGATTGCGATTGTAAGAGGGAAAGTGACAAAGTTTTGGTTCCATGATGGAAAATTTTCACTTACTTAGCAAGAATGAATGAGAGGAAAATAACCAAAAAAGTCATAAATTTATTATACAAATGTCAATTCAGTTTTAAACCTTTCGATTTAATTAATTTGGTTATAAACTTTTTGACGATTTATCAATATAATCATTTTAGTCAAATTTGGTTGGCAATTGCTAATGTGGACGTTGATTGTTCTGTGGGGCTTTTCTATTTTTTAATTTTTTTTTTGAATCTTTTGTAATTTCTTTTTTTTTCCTAATTAAATATTGTTTTACTAGAATTTCTCTCATGACAAAATATCTTTAATTAAAAGCCAATTTTTATTAGAGGAAACGAGTCATACACCAACTTCGGACAAGAAATATCTAGGCAGATGAGAAAATCAACAACTTTACTTTGAACCAAACTATACAAATACAAACCGTGCCAAAATTTAATTGACAAGGCACAAAAAGTAGATTTATTACAAGCTATTGACACCTAAATTTTGATGATTTAGTTTATTGCATAGAAAATTAGGGGTTAATTTTATCCCTGAAAAAAAAAAAAACATATTGCATAGCATATTTAGATTGCATTTTTACATTTATTGGATTGGTGATAGATAGGTTCAAATTAGTTGGACTAAGCCCACGAAGCGAGCAAGTCGGCCAAAGTCCATATTTTTAATGATCGAAAATTATCTCGTGGGAAAATAGAAATTTTGAAATTTTTCTAGGATGTGTAAAAAAATATTACGATTAATTTTTTGCAAGATTTGAATTTAGAGGAAAATTTTATCGTAATCTTGAATCTTTATCAATATGTGATAAGTTGGTGAAGAAATATTGCGAGTGTAGATTTAAGAAGAAATTGAAATCCTAATTTGCTTTCCCTATAAAAGACATACGTGCATGAGAGAAGGGGCTTCTTTGGTTTTTTGAGGGTTTTCGAAATCAAAAAGGAAAAAAGTGAAAGGAGTTGCCGTCCGTGGGTCTTCGCTCGGTAAAGAAAAAAGGAAAAGTGAACACAAAAGGAAAAAATGCAAAAAAATAAGGTGAAAAGGTACGAACAGGGGGTTGAAGAGACAGTTACTGTTCATTGTATTCTTCCCCTCGCTGCTCACGCTCGCGCACCAGCGGCCGGAGTTCCACACCGCCTGCCGACCCGCGGCTTTCCGACCCGTTCCTGCTCCAGGTTCCCGTCGCACCAGCCTCGCTTGAAGCCATCACCGCCGCACCTCCGAACGCCGGCATCTTCCCCGACAGCTACCGTCGCGGTGATTTGCAGCGACCCACGCACCGACCCGCGAGCCCCTACTCTAAGTGCTGCTGCTCTGTGCCCCTAAAATCGCGACGCCGCCCTACAACACCACAGAACCCGAGCACCCAATGGCCTCGACTCCTCCGCACCCGACGATCGCGTCCTCAGACCGAGCACCACTGCGCCCTACCTCACCCGCGACTCGCGCCAGCCCGCGACTCGCCGTTGCTGCTTCGCCCTTGTCTGCCACCCCCGCGCCGGACACCGCTCACTGCCACTACGCCCAACGCCAGTGCCCAACGCTTGAAGCCCACCAGCGCCCACCAGCGCCCTGCTTCTCCGCGTTACTGCTCACCCGCGAGTACCGCTCCGTCGACATTGTTGCTGCCACTCCGACTGCCCTGCAGCCCCGCGACTTCGAACTCCCCTGTTTTGCTGCTGGTCCGCCCGAGTTTGCCTTCGTCGGATTCCCCTGTTTTGCTGCTGGTCCGACCGAGCTTGCCTTCGCTGGACCTCGCCGGAGCTCCGACCACCGGGATTTTCGACCGATGGTGACCCACTACCACAGCCACCGTCCTTAGCCGTGCCGCCTCGAATCTCCATCATCGATCCATTCTACCTTTCGAATTTCTGAAAAAAAATTTCAATTTAGGTAGATATTTATTTTATTTTTAGGTAGATTTATTTTATTAGGTAGATTTGTTTTATCTTATTTTGGTTTTGATATATTATCTCTTTGTTTGAAATATTTTCCAATGCATGATTGATGTAACATCCGACTTGCAATTGCGCGAATTTTTATTCTACCTATAAGGTTTTAGATGGAATAATTATTCACGCAGGAGTAAAATTGATATCTTGATCTTTAAGACAATTGATCGAGTTTATTAGCGAAACAATTAAGTTTGAATTTTAATTTGAGTGGTGGATAATATTTTCAATGATCATGGATGATTTAGTGTTTATCTTTTAATTGTTCCATTTATCCCGAAAATACAAAAAAAAAAAATTGCATTTGTATTCCATGTAGATTAGGATTGATTGCATGATAGGTTAGTTAGTCATTTTTTTTTAAATGCATGTTTAGATGATATCTTTTGATTAAATTGCATATCTAGGATAGGAAGTTTACCTATTTCGAATTTTTTAAATAAAAAAATGCATTCATTTAAGTTTTTAATTTAAATTACACGTTTAATTATTTGGCAATTTTAAATTTCAAATTTTATAAAAAACACAAAAAAAAGTCATCATGCATATGTCATGTAGAATTAGGGCATCTTTTGTATGTCATTACATATTAAAGTAAAATTGCATTTAGTTTAATTTTAGATTTTTTTTTCTTCTTTCTTAATTTATTATAAGTTTATGTATTTTCTTAGATAGATTGCATTTTAGGATTACTTGGGTTAAGATAATATTTTAGTTTAAATTAGGATTTGGCTTAACCTAATTCCTAATACAAATTGGATAGAATCTTAATCTAGTTAGATAATTTTCACAATTTTTCCAATTTCGAATTTCATGAAAAAGAAAAAAAAAAGAAAAAAAAAAAAAAAATGTCATGTGCATGTCATTACGATTAGATTCATGAAATGCATGCTATTTAGTGATTGTTGCTAGGTCCATTCAATTATAAATTGCATGTTATCAGAATTAGGTCATTTTGTTATATTGCATTGCATATTGCATGATTCTCATTAATTAAATAAAAATAAAAAAAAAAAATTGCTTGTTAATTAGAAATTATATCTAGGATTGTCGATCTGAATTTTGATCTAACATTGCAGATGCTTTCGTTGCTATAAGGTAAGTTTTGCATTTTTTTAATTGCTTTTTTAGGTGTTAAATTGGTGGATTACGCACAAAATAGATTTAAAATCAATCCAAATTGCCTGCAAAAAACCATTTTTGAAAATAAAAGAAATGGTATTGAAAGGGTATTAGAGAAATCTAGTGTAACAAAAGTCCCTATATCCAAAATTTCTGGTTCATAGAAGTAAAATTATTCTTTCATTATTTTACTTAAGTGTCTAATCGATCAACCGAAAATAGATTAGTGGCGACTTCTAATTGAAAATCAATTGCATGTTAATAATTTGAACCTAAAATTGTGAATTAGTATGAGCTTGGGGGAGCTCGAGCTAAGTTTAGGTTAATTAATTCATTAGCCAAACCTTAGGTGGTTCACTGAAAATTTGGTCGCGACACAAGCGAACCAAATGTAAACAAACTCTGTTGGATTGACGACATATCTTGAGTACACCAAGATAAACATACACACTAGAATTTAATCGATAACATGAATCTGAGAACTATAACAAATAAACATGTTGGAATTTAATCAATGGCACGAATAGGAAAACTATAGCTAATAAACATGTTGGAATTTAATCGACAACGTAAGACTGGAAAATAAAAGTATAGTGCAAAAAGGTGAAGATAATGAAAGATGTCCTTAATAGATGGACAATGGTATTTATAGTAGTTATACTTAGGGGTGTGCATGGTCCGGGTGGGCGGTTCCCGACCTAGAACCGGGAACCGCCCGCTAATAACCGATTCCGAAAAATTGGAATCGGGAATCTCCTACTAGTTGCATGGATCTCTACCGGGGAACCGCACCGCCGGTCCGGTCCGATTCCCGAGTGAATCCATAGAACCGGTCCAACCTCCACGCCTTCCCCTTTTCACCCTCCCTATATCTACTTATTCTGACTCTCCCGACCATGGTAGCTTTATTCCCCTCAAGTACTAGCGCTACGCAGTGGTGGTGGTCGCAACCCTCGCGCCGCTTCCGTCCCAACCACCACCACCATCTTCGCCACCGCCTCCGCCGTCTCCTGGAGTTGACTTTCTTGGCCATTTTATAGCAAAAATGCTATGAGCCAAACGCAATCGTGAAGCCCAGATTCGTTTCAGAGCTTGAGGAGCAAAAATGGAGTGGATGCTTTACAAAGCAGCAGCTGAAGGAGATGCGGCTTCTCTGCTCGATGAGACATTACACGTGGTAGCAATGCTTCGACATGAAAAATTCGTTCATGAGATTCCAAATCAGAAACCCGAGCTTGTAGGAGAGTTGGATTCTCGGAAACTTTCACCCCTACACCTCACAACAACAAAAGGTTAATTGTCAAACATAAATGCGGATATGTGCTACACTTGCGACAAATATGGAAGGAACCCTCTTTACACTGCGACACCGGTCTTGTCCAAGTGGGTGGGTGGTGGATTCGCCCATGGAACCGGGAACTAGACCGGTTCCCGGCAGATCCCGGTTCTTTTGCACACTCCTAGTCATACTATAACTGTTTTTGAGCAGTTTCCAGTGGTTATGTTCTTCTCATTCTTTTACTTTCGAAAGTTTCATACCCATATTCTCATGATGCCATGATCTAGTGTGTGTAGTTATTCCTTAGAAAATGCATATAAGTTGTTCCACGAGCTCGATTGTTTCACTTTCTAGTAACTTTGAACCGCTAACTGTATCTTGATGCTCTGTGTATTCAACCTTCTTTTAACACTTTGGTCACTCATCAATCCTTATTTTTCAACGCTCTCGTTGATTATCTTTTAACCAAACGTCGTCGTAAGTTGATAACCCATTGGTGACAATTGCTGACGTGTGCTAACACATTGATACTGATTCTAGTCATTAATTGGTCACGTGTTCCTTGATTTTTTTATTTTTTTAAATGTTTTGATCATGTGTTTACCCATGTCGGCTCCAGACCACTCTTGGTGTAAACGAATACTTATCGGGATCATGCATTGATTGTACTTGAATAAGTTGAAACTTGATTATATCTCTTGCAGGCCGAACATTGATAGACATGATTTTGTTACCAATTTGATTATATCTTTAAGAGAGATAGATTATATATGCATCTATATTGAGTGAGGTGAAGATTCCTTCCTTGCGATTTGATAGTGTATCTCAACTTTGAGTACTTGATTTAGTGGAATGGTCGAACATGTGTTGGATAAGGATTGATTGAACTTGATTTTGAGTGAAATTCATCGGATTAGAAGCCCTAGAGTACCAAGTGTTTGATAGAATTCTAGTTACGATTTTGTTGATTCGGAGTCTGGGGGGGATATGTTGCTGTAATTTGAAAGTTTCACCTCGTTAAAGGAATGATTAGGGAGAACCTTGAACTAGAGGACTTAAAAAGCTTTAATTAGATAGGTCCGTGGGCCTTATTTGGAGGTTCATTGACAAGTTTTAGAAAATTCAAAATTACAGGCCCTTATGATCAAAATTGAGAAAAGTGGTAAACCGATGAATTAAACTTGACTTCATGGGCTTTAATTTGAAGGTAATTGGAGGGGGGCTTGCATTCACCTGTTTTCGGCTAGGTCCGGTTCCAGAGTTAGACTGACCGATTGGGCTAATTTGATAATTTTGGGAATTTGTAGGCCGAATCTGAAAACGTGGTGAACTAATAAAATAAACTAGACTTTCCAAGCTTTCAAAGCATGGGTGGCCCCTTAAAATTGACTGTCAGTAGGTTGGGCTAAGATTCATAAAGATAATCGGCAGATTAGGTGAATAGAGGGGGTTATATTCATTTTGTGGAAAATATAGTATTTCTGGAAATTGTTTTCCAAGAAACCAATTTCTAGGAAAATAATAATAATTTCTAGTGTTTGGTTGAAATTTGAAAATGAATTAAAAAATATTTTACGCCACTTGGTAAGGAAAATATTTTCATGCATGCACTCATTTTCATTATTTTATTTTTTAAAATTGATTTTTCATTTTTTCATTTTTTTCCTTTCCTTTTCTTTTTCTTCTTCCTTCGCCTTTTCTTTTTCTATTTTTCTATTCTTCTTCTTCCTTGGCCTTGGTTGGTTGCTAATTATGGCGACAATGGGCAACTGGCCATTGGTGAGCTTCGGCCTAGTCATAGGCCGATGAGGCTTGAGCTTGCCATATTCAGCCGAGGTCAAGCCTCGTTAGATCGGCCAAGGCTTGAGCTCACTCAAGGTTGACCAGCTCGGGCCTCACCATAGGTCAGTACTCGCCGATGGCCAGTTGTTGGCTAGCCAAGGAAAAGGAAAGAAAAAAAGAAAAGAAAAAGAAATTAAAAAATTGATTTAAAAGAAAAAAAGAAAAAAAGAAAAGACACATAAAAATAAAAGGAAAATGTGTTTGGCAAAAAAAAAAATTAGGTGGAATAAGTTACGGAAAATGTTTTCCACTTTTCAAAAGTATATAACATTTTCCCCACTTTTGAAAGTGTTTTTTTTTTCCAACAATAGAAAACGTTTTCCTTAACTAGTTCATTTTCCATGACAGGAACACTAGAAAATCCAAAAAACGTTTTTTCAAGAAGCTGTCTTATGTGAAACGAATGAAAATGTTGAGAGAGCCGAATTTGCTTCTATCTTTTACATATGGCTTTTTTTTTTTTTTGGAAAGAAAATTGTATTATTGCCCAAAAGAAAATTGTACATAAACTTCGTAGCAAATGAAATTAAAGTAGAGTAGAGCCTTAAATATTACAAAATTAAGATAGTAGGATCAACAGAAAACAAGCAAGATTAAGCATATGCTTATTGCACAAGAACAAATTTGTCGAGCAAAATAATTGGCAGCTAGTCACTAGATCTTGTATTTTCCTTAGTAATAAGTACACATAGAAAATTCCTTCTCTAATAATTACAGCGTTGCCAATTGACCGTACATGCCTAGGTTTGACTTCTTTTACACCATCGCTGTACGAAAACAACTAAATAGGTTGAATAAACACATATATATCATTTGGTAAAGTAAATTTTTGTAATTTGGCGAGGCACTAGAGCTCCTACTATGAAATCCACGGTTCTGGCCCATGTATTAATCATGAGAAATGGCCATGGGATGGGTGTGCCAATAATGAGGATCAGCCATGGACTGAGGAACTGGCATATTATTGTAGTTGTAGTTATGTTGTTATAGATCATACCACATAGACATATACTCATGTGCATGACCTCGAGCTTTGTTTGTATTGGCGAAGAAAATAAAGATAAGAAACTGGTTTATGTGATGTATGATGTGTGGTCACATAAAGGAGAGACAAAAGCTGTCAACATTGGATTATGGTGACCTTTCCTTGTTAGTGAGAGTGAGGTGCTTGGTGGATTTTGGATGCCCAATGGATTCTAGATACCCAGCTAGATTGCTGGAAGAACCATATGAGACTGCTAAATTAATTAATCAATTTTCTTGTGCATGTTTCTATGTTCTATTTGTTGATTTTGGTTAGCTAGTGGTAGTTCATGCATCAACGTTAAGCTGAAACCACTCACATGCATATAGTCAGATTTTTGCGATGGTATTATTATTGATTTGGCATAGACGCATTAGTGTAGGTGATATTCGCATGCTAGGTTTGACAACAAGACATCCTCCTAACTGAGAATTAGTGATTTTACTTACTAGTCTTTGACTCACTTTGTTGTTTTTCAAGCTCGTGGGTATGGATGTCTCACTCCCTCTTCGTCATGGTTTGCCGATGTCATTGGACATGTCAGTTATCGATGGGGTTGATGTAGGAGCTATTGCCTTGCTAGAAGAGATAGGAATCCCTGGTCTACACGGATAGATGGATAATGTAAAAGGAAAGGGCCTGTAAAGAAGTGCTTGTAAATATATTGATGCAATATGGGAGTAATGTGTTTCGTGAAGTGTTTTCCTAGCTTCTTGTTTGTCGTGTTTGGGTGTTTGCTATTGTACATGCTTTCGGATGCTCATAAGAAAAGATAAAATCGAAAAGAAAAGGGTTGGCGACGCACCTGGGACATCCCAACAATACCCTCACCGGTCGCATCCCTGTAGCTGTTGTGTCGTGGATGTAACATCCAATTTTTGATATCAGAGTAGAGTTATTACTTGGAATGATAAGGTGCTTTGGGAGTTGTAAGATAGTTAGCTAGGAAAATACATTGTGTATGCGAATGTTTGTTTGATTGATTTCTTCCGTGATGAAAGTTCTTGGCCACTAATCTTTGATTGTGATGTAGAAAGGTTTCTATTTTTTAGAATTCCTATAGTAGTCAAGCCAGCCAATAGAACAACATGAGTACTTGGGACCAGTCAAGTTCGAAAGGAAAGTTGAATGAGGACCGCCGACTAGACAGAATTCTGCAAGCCCTCACACCCTTAGGAGCCTAATGGAGCAACAAGCATAGCAATAGGTAGCCTCTACTTTCAGAAATGCCTTTGTGATTGGAAACGAGAATTGTGATATCCTTAAAACTTGACCTGACTCAAGATATGAGGGAGAAGTACACTATCAGTGTCATAAGTTGTGTACGGCGCTCACTTTGGTGCCAAAAGTTTTCGTTGAATCACTTAATTGCCAAATTGGAGCAAAAACGATCACTTTGGTGCCACCGGCGAAAGATTCCAGCCACCGGCGAAAGATTTTGGCCAAAATGATTACGTGACTTTTAAAAAAAAAAAAAAAAATCGACAAAGCCTTAAACAACGTCATTTTCAGTCCTCCTTAAGAAAACGACGTCGTTTTGCCATCCTACATGGATGGCCTCACAAAAACGACGCCGTTTAACTCATTAGGGGATTGTTTATTTTATTTTATTTTATTTTGGGATTGAAATTAGGGTTTCGTCGCTTGGCCTCCGCCGTCGTTGGGCCGTCGTCGATCGCTCAGCCGCCATTGCTTGGCGTTGTTCAGACGCCCTCGATGGCACACGAGGGAGCACCAGCCTCGGTCGCCAGAGCCTAGGTACTGGAAGATGCAGGCCAAGCACTCGTCGAGGAGATCGGAGATGGAGAGGGAGACATCAATGGCGACACACTCGTCGGCGGCCTCCCCGAGCACCGGCTAGATCACGGCCTTCGACTTGGCCGCCGAGTGGCCGTCATCGGGGTTGGGGTCGGGGTTGGGGTTGGAGCCACGACCTCTGAGTGGCCATCATCGTGGTCGGGGTCGAGGTCGGGGTCGGGGTCGGAGCTGCGGCCGCTAAGTGGCCATCGTCGAGGTCGGGGTTGGAGCCGCGGCCGTCGAGCGCAGGGACCGTCGAGGATGGCGAATGACGTCATTTTAGTGTTAGGGTTTTGAATTGGGGGAGACACCAAACGGCGTCGTTTTGGTGTTAGGATGTTGACTGTACTCTCCGGCGAGCCACATCAGCTTCAAAAATTAATAAAAAAGTGCCACATCGGATTTCCAGCCAACCGGATCGGAGTTGGCACCAAAGTGAGCGTTTTTCAAACTTTTTGACACTTAAGTGATCCGACAGAAACTTTTGGCACCAAAGTGAGCGCCTTACACAACTTATGGCGCTGACCAATGCGCAGTTAGTACAATTAGACTTTAAATTGGTTCATGAACCATTCAAGATTGTTAAACCTATGGGTAAAGACAATTTAGGATTTCAATGCGCACGATTAGAGAACTCAACTATGGATTGACAATTCAATCCTAAAGATTGATGAGGGACAATTTTAAGCCATTTCAAATTGATCTGGGAGCAGTTATAGATTGATTCGACAATCATATATAATCGGATTATGGGTGATTCCGCACAGTTACTATATTGATTATGAATGATTCTAAACCAATTTCAAATGACTGTGTACTTCGGAACGAGCAATTGACTCCTCACAATTACATGACAATCAAGGATCATCCATGAATTAGAAAGGCTCAAATGTGGATTGATATTGAATCAATCACAGGTTGAACTCACGAAACTCCTAAAGATCGCCGGTTGGTTTTAATTATGCCAAAGCCACATTTGATCGATTTCAACCACAAATTCTAATTTGATTAAGGGTGTCAAACTTTAGATGATTAAGAAACAATCACTGGACATTATTTCATCAAATATCTTATTTATCGATAAACCCTGAATTTTTGGATAATTGAGATTAGGCCAGAAATTTGAGACCTAATGGGGCTCATGAATTTGGAGAAGCCCAATGGGCAACATTTCCTTTGAATTTCGGCCACAAGGGCCCAAATAAGTAGAAATTATAATTTTTCCCTTTAAGGCCCCTTTTAGATTATTTTGGGAAAATTACGCATAAAGGGCTTGTAGGAAGAAAGTTGGCAAAAGAAATGACTAACATTTTCGATGTGTAATAAACGAATTATCCAAGAATGTACATTAAATCTTAGCAAACGGCAAGTGATATGACTTCATTATGGTCCAATTACAATCATGAGAAAAGTATCCATGTTCCACAACATTAATGTCTATTGTCTTCTCGAAGTAGAAATGGAAGCTTTTTATTGAGAGCAATGGAAAACTTAGGGTTAGTAGAGGCTAGAAGAGCAAAAAGGGAGTTCTCAAACTTTCCTGCTTATTCTCGTTTTGGTACAAAGGGTCAGACTGAGAGTAAGAAGGAAGATAATGATGAGAGGGTATTCAAAAATTTTCAACCCAAAATGGGTGTTGTTGCAGAAATCGCTAGAACAAAAAGGAAGTTGTTTCGATCAAAGGATCATAAGAAAGTTTATGCACAGACGCTTGAACAGAGGGGTCATCAACCTTTGAATTATAGATTTTGATTTCTTGGATTCCATCAAGGTAAATTTGCGAGAAAAATTTGCCAAGCTTCAGATGGAGAGGTTCTGTGTGGAGTCATCTGTTGCTTGTCCTGAATTAATTGCTTACTTTTATTCCAATTTGTCTGTTTTAGATCTCATTCATGTTCAATTTGCTGTGAGTGATAAAGTGTTTAATGTTGATGTTAACTTGTTAGATGATATTCTGGGAGTAAAAAGAAGTGGATTCTTGCCCATAAATGCATCCAATAAAGAGGTCACCAAGTTTTTGGTGAAGGACGAGATTCCTAAGGGAAGCATTACTTACTCTAGGATGTCTACTTCTAATATTTTACTCCACAAGATCGTCATCAATAGCATCAGACCCAAGACTGCTTCCAAAACTAATGTTTCTAGATTCGAGGAAAAAATGATGTGGGCCATTTGCAATGGAGTTGCTTTCTCACATCCTCACAAAATCCTACTGCACATGTATAGAACTATCATGAAGGGAAAAGGACAACTTCCGTGTACAGTATTAGTAACCAGCTTTTCCAACACTTTCAGATTCAACTGGTAGCAAATTTTTGCTCAAGAACCACCCTTGGCTGTTAGGGCCGCCACGGCATCCCCTGGTCATCGCTAATATTTTTACACGGAAGTGTATCACTACTTCATCATAACTCAAAGTGACGCATACGAAAATATAGAACCGGGCACTTTTATTTATTTATATGTTTTAGATGACTTAGGTCGATACATGAAGGCCAAAAAATTCCTTTTTCTGGCTACACCAAAATTCTATCCTGACCTTCCTACAGTCTATTCACACAGCCATCTTCGTATCACATCCTAGTTGTCCAAAAATGCTACCTTCACTTCCCTGGGCCCTCCATCTACTCGACCTCGCTAGTACCATCATCGTCGTCATTTGGGAGTGGAAGCGGTCCCACTGTGCACCCGTTAACCCGGGAGTAGAGTGTAATGAACCCCATCAAGCACGGGGCCTGATTGAAGACCAACATCCACCGTCAGGATCACGTAATTTGGATGAACGTAACATTCGGGAAGTTGGGGTCCACATGCTCCACTTGGTCCCATGTGAGATCAATGGGGATGCCATAGAGCATAACGGAAGACGCAGGTTGGAGAGGCATGGTCAACATGTCTAAAAATGTAATAATCCCACAAGGGGTGAGTACAACCACTCAACAAATGAAAGCCTATTAGACTATATTACATAAGTCTACCACTACTCATCTGACGGAATCCTAAACATGCAATATGTGAAATCGAAATAGCTTAGGTTACCATAACTCTAAAGGAATTCCACACAAAATGACACACTGAGGAGTAAATAGACGTTTAGGGAATTCGATAATCATATCTACTTTGGTTCTAGCTGCCACCATCTTCTGAAGGGACCTGTGTTGCACCCCTCCAGGCATTTCGCATCCCACTTGGCATCACAAGGATCTCTAGGTTCTTATTTCATTCCCTAGGCATTCGGAGTGTGTCGCGTCACAACCCTCCAGGCATCTCGCACCCCACCTGGCATCGCGAGGACCTCCGGGGCTCAATCACATTCCTTAGGCATCTAGAGGGCACCATTTTCACGCCCCTCCAAGCATACCGACACCCAAGACATCATCGCAATGGTGGACCGACGGTATTGATATCAATTCAATCCATGGCGCAGCACTTAAGGATTTTATTGATGCCATCCAACACAACTAAACCAAACCACTTACTGATACATAAGACTAAGGCCATCATCCTAACCGAAACCGTGCTATTCTGAAATCGACTTAGTCCAATCGATTTGGCTAAGGAATTATAACGCCTGAACACTAGACGAACCACGTAGGATTGTCCTAACATCACAATACACGCCTAGTTGTTATGAAATTTTGCGTGGCCATAGATTACTAGAATGACTATGGCCTCGACGACCTCCGTTACCATATACACGCCACTCGCTTTAGGTTCGAACAAGGCCGTAACGAAACCGGACTGACTCGACCTATGAAGACTAGTACCACCTATTCGACGATCGATAAGGTCCACAACTTTACAACCCGAACCAATGCCAACCATGCCAACGATCGTCACCATGCACAACTATACGAGTCCATATCAATTCCAGCTCGACTCACCAAGAAACAGAACCAAATACAACGGTAGCTCAAAGCATCTAAGCCCATATTCTATCAATTCCTAAAATGGAAATTCGAGTAACGGCAGTACCACACAATATAGAGAAACGGGACCTCCACTTGCCTTGAATCCGTGAGGTGTGAGCGGGTGCCATGACTGGTGGTGAGGCAGCGAGACGAAGGTGTGGCTATGGCGAAGTGGTGAGGCGATGCGAGCTGAGCGACGGCGAAAGGGTGAGATCTCTTGGCCGGTAGCAGAAAGAAAGTGAGGCGGCGGTGTGACAAGGTGGTGCGGGTGGCCGGCGGTGAGTAGCAAGGAGGAACGGGCGAAACCGTGAAAGTCCTAGGCTGGAGGTCTTCTAAAAACGATGATGCAAATGGAGGAAGCTGTGGGGGTGTCGAGGGAAAAGAAAAACGGTCCTTCCTTCTGCCTTGGCTCCTCCGCCGGTTGACTGTGTTAGTCAACAATTCACAATTTCGGTGGCAGTTCATAAAGAGGACAGGTGGAACGGACGTGGCCATAGTCGGTGGCCCCTTCTTGCCACCTTGAGGAAACGGCAGCAACGTGGCTGCCACTCTTGAGTCAACAAATTTCCCTTGTTGACTTCCGAGGGGAATTAGGGAAGTCAATGTGATGAGGGTGGGGGTTCTCGGCCCTTCGCTTGCTGTGCGCGGATGCATGGGGATGGAGGAGACTTGCATGCGGAATAAACTTGACGACGTGCTGCTGGAGAGTGAACATTGGTCTCGTTTGTGGCATTTCATGAAGAAGAATTTAAATGCAATGATGGACTTGGTGATGGCCGAGCTGTCCTAGTACGGCAGAGATGTGACGATGAGGTGGTTTTGCAGGGACGTAATGAGACGGGACGGTTTGATATGGTGATGGTAGTAGCGAAAAGATGGCTGTGAATGGTTCCAATAACGTAGTCCAACAACAAGCTTGTCGATGCGGCACGGACCATTACATATTCGAGGTTCGATGAAGTCCAAATGTCATAGGGAGCACCAAATTTCACATGTTTAGATTGATGTTCTTTCATCTCTGGATACTCCACCAGTACATTTTGCAGAAGCTAATGCCCAAACTGAACCAAAATCAAACTATCCTCGGATGGTATAGCTCCTTTTGGAGATTAAGGCACATCAATATAAGATGGAGGTTCAAATCCAGAAGTTGCATGCTGCTCTTGGTACTACCTCAGAATCTCTCACTCAAAATGTACGGTCTCTTAATAATGATAAGGTTCAAAACATGAATCAGCAAGCATCTTAGAATTTAGCAATGGTTGAGACTGTCTTCCATCAATGCCTGACTAAGCTTAAGGAGATCGTACAGACTTTGGAGGATTTTCGACTTGTTCGTGTTCCTAGGCAACCTTGATCCCACAAACTTTGTTTCTTTTTTTACTTGTGCTTATTTGATTTTCTCTTTTTGCTGTTGATCAAAAGGGGGAGAGTTTTGTAGATTTGAAGCTTTGATTGGTGCATGGTTGAGTTTTTCTATGCTGGTGTGATAGGTGTTTTTGTGTTTCTGTTATGTAGACTATTGGTTGGTGTGTTTTTTGTGAGTGCAGGCTATGTGTATTTTGTATAGACTTATAAAGACTTTATTGTGCTTACTGTTTGTTATCTCTATGAAGTTGCTAAAGTGTTGTTTTGCAGGATAACTTTCATATTATGCTTAAATATGCATGAAAGTTTTCTCACCATAAAAAATGAGGAGATTATTGAGAAAACTCCAACTAGGTTTTGAAGTTGACAAAACTTTCTTGTTTTTATTCTTATTTTGAAGAATAGTAGACTTCTAAAATCATATCACAAATTCTTGTCAAAGTCTATTTGTTCCAGAATTCTTTCTTACTCTGATGCAATTCAGACTGAAACCAAGTCCAGAACAAAGATATAATCAAACTTAGATTTATTGATCTTGCGACAAAGATTCAATATGAACACAATAGGGATTTATTCTTTAATATCTAGCTTTTTGGTGAAGATTCTCACTCACCTTTTATATATACATTGATGAAATCAACCGCAAATTGCTGAAATCAATCTTGAAGACAAGTTCCTTTTTGGGAAGCATCTACATATGGAAACCTAGATTCTGATTGTATAGGTGACCAGAATTAACGGATTTTCATCTCAATCTTCAAACAACTACAAGATTTCCTTAATCGATTTTGTCCAACGAATTGATTGGAAGAAATTCCTCTCGAGAATGCCAACGGCTAGTAAGGTGTGGAGGAGTATTTAAGGAGGTCATTCAGTCTATTTGAGATAGGATGTGAAAATTGAAAATCCAAAGTATGAAGTCTTTTCAACCACTTGTTCTTCAATGACAGCTCTTACAAATTATATTCAAGAGAGAAAATTACAAGAAGAGTGACTTAGTGAGGGAGAAAGAAATCTTCCACTAAATATTTGCACTTGAAATATTGTATTTCTCTATTAATACTTTAGTGAATTTCAACCAAAAGACTGCTAGCGTGAGAGAGTAGATGTAGGCTTAATCTAAGCTGAACCACTATAAATCCCGTGTGCAATTTTCTCTTCCCTTAACTCTTTTTGGTATCATCTATTGCACCATTTTTAAGTATCACAAAAACTATTTCATCTGTTATCTGATTTCAATTTTCACCAAAAGTCTAATGGCATGTTTAATCAGATTTTGATCATTTTTCAGACTATGCTTGCAACTTATTTTATTTCACATTTATTTTGCAAAAGTTTGTTGACCTTCATTGGAGAAAAAATTGGATGACCTTGATACACCAAACCGTTTACAATTTTTGTAAAGCGATTGAACATATTTCCAATCGACTCACATGGCTTCATCTTGAAGGATTCTTATTGGCCAAGCAGGAAGTTTACTTTTGTCTCTTTTACACAATCAATCCCTTCACATGAAGTTTATCCCAAACTTCCTTAGCTGTTTCATATGAAGAAATTCTGTTATATTCAGCAGGAGACAAGGCATAATATAAACAATGAATGGCTTTTGCATCAAGAGCTTTTCTTTTGGATATCTTTGTCTGAGAGATAGGAGTAGGGGTTTGGTTTTTTTGTCTTTGCCATTCTTATTTGATGTAGACGCAGCTATGGGATTGATTCATTTTTCCACAACATCCCATTGCAAGGGATCTCTGGATCTTAGGAATACATTCATTTTGTTTTTCCAAACGTTGTATTCCTTTCCATCAAAATAACGTGGTCTAGTGTTGTTTTACCCTTCCATAAGTCCTGGTGCCAAGATATTAGCTATAAAAAATCTCTAGCTCAAAAGTAAAAATACTTTAAAAAAATGAGCACTTGGCTCTAATACCAATTGAAAGTGTTAGTACGAACACCTATAGGGGGTGAATAGGTGTTTAAAATAAGTCTATAAAAGACAAGGAGTATGTAATGGGTTGGGCAGAGTCCCTTGAAGTAAAGTGTGTGCTTTGTGTATTTCTCTCATGGCTTTTTAAACTCCTCTTTCTTTTCCAGCCTGGTAGGATCCTTTGAGAAATGCAGCTCGGATAGTTAGAAATGTTACCATCCTGGTTTAATTTGGGTGTCTTTAGGCTCTGAACTAAAGGTCCGAGTGGCTTCCTGCTAAAAGGCTATCCCTAAAGGGCTTGAATTGAGTTGTTTGCCCAATGTGGGAAGGCATACCTGCAGAAAAACGACTTTGTCCTCCCTGGTTCAAGTTTAGGTCCATTCAATGGTATTAGAGCCATGGTTTCGTTTGTAATATTATCCCTTCCATGTGATCAATAGGTGAATCCAGTGTTGAGAAGATCTCTCCACATTATGGCAGATCCATAAATACTTGAAGCACCTGTTTCTCTCACTCCATCTCCGTCTTCTTCAACGCTTTCAGATTTTCATGTTTCAAATGCTTCTAAGATAGATTATCTTTAGGAAGTCTCTGTTAGTGATGAAACCAAGATTTCTGAAACCCAGCTTCCCTTGATGAATCCTTATTCTGCTTTTGCTAAACCTACCTCATCATTTTCACCCATTCGCTCTATTTGCCAACTCATTCGCCAAACTCCAAAGTAAGTAAAAGAGTACGTCCAGTCATCAAAGTTCGACCGGCATCTCATACTTGCCACTGAAAAGGAGTATTTTGTTACTCTTCAAATCCCTCTAGAATTTCCTAGGTAGTGGATCCAACAAGGATATTCTCATGTTCACTATGGAGCTATTCGTCTTACTCTTACTTTTCATGGTTGCAAGGGCTTGCCAATAGTGGCAAGAATTGCTCTATTAGATACTAGATTCTTAGAATACGAGCATGCTTGCATTGGCACTGTCCAACCCACTTTAAATGTTGGAACAATCTTTGTTACTATATATCCAAACTTAACTATTACCCTTTCAGATCCACAGTTACCCTCCTTTCTGAAAGTCCAGATCTAGCTCACAGGAGCACCCCAAACTGCTGACTCTAATGCTGCCACACTGCACCACCAGATGGTTTACAGAGTGCAAAACCATGCCCTTGACTTAAATTTCCACAATGGAAATGAAGATGCTTTATTCATTTCCATGCAAAATGATCAAGCATCTTGCATTCATGTTCCCAAACAGATCCCGAAGGAAAAGTTGGCCAAGCTCCTTTTAGAGACTTGGATTACCAACTATGAAAAGTTGCATAAGAATAACAAGCCTTTCCAGTCATCAGATTTCGAGTTTGTCAGAAAAAATGATAGAACCGTGTCCATCAAATTTGGCAAGGAAAAGGAAGAGGGTCCTCCTTCCATATTCCAAACTCTCTTCATGATTGAACCATGTGTTCCTGAATCAATTTTTGAGCCAGATCCAAAAAAGCTTGTCAGACATTTCAACAGTGATGGACATCCTGTTCATTACTGCAAAGACAAGTATGGTCACTGTTTTTGGGATCCTTTTTGTCAATGCTCTTATTGCACAAATTCTCGAGACGAGGTAGATCCAAATACAATACCTCGGCGAAGGAATAAGAAGCCAAAAGATCCTATGTACCAGAGGTACCTGAACGAAGATTCCTCCGTTGATACTTTTGGTGAGTGTGATAAATTTCAGTTCATGGTTTCATATGCCCCAACTCCAACACCAGAGTTCCCTGCTCCTCATTCAGTTTCACCAATAGCACCTCCAACACCTCCTCGAAAAAAACCAGCTATTTCCCCGTTTTATAAGCCAATTGTGAAATGGACAAAGAAACACTCCTACCCACTTGAGGTTCAAGCAGAAACACCACCTAGCTCTTCCATCTTCATCTTCCAAGAAACAGACTTTCCTCATCTTGCTCGGGAAGGCTCTAAACTCTCGTTTCCCACTCCGGAAGAGTTTGTTGATCCACAAGGTAGATATAGTCATATAATCTTATGGGATCGATGAATACACCTTGACTCACGATCATATTGAATCGATTCATGATTGTCCACGATCGGTACAATAACCGTGTGGAATTAGTTGCAACTAGTATAATGACTGAGTGGAATTGATAGATAAACCATCCACTGACCGATCCATGATAGTGTGTGATTGTCTCACGACCGATCTTTATAGTTAAATAATTTTTCCATGGTTGAATATTGTATATGAGTATAACCAATCCTTTGGTCACCTAATCCCTAACGGGCTAATCGACTTACAACCAACCCTCAGGTTGGCTTATGGTCTAGTCCCGACATTGGCGTACCAATCCTTGGCCTACTAATTGGAAACAAAATAAGGGTTGAAATCAAGGATGTTACAATCTAAATACCGTAAATCTAAAGGATTGTTAGTGGATTCCAACTTGTTAGTGGCTGTTAGAGTTGGAAAAATGGAGTAGCTCAAGTAAAAAGTTGAACCACTAAATCTATGTCACAATATCTTCTATCCCTTTAACTCTTTTATTCATGTTTGATAAAGGCCACCCTATCTGCATAATTAGTTTCCTTCTACAAAAGCACCTTGTCACATCGCGGTCTAATTTTCCTTGAAAAATCAATTGACCCCCTCTTGATTGTTGTATTGGTCATTTCAATCTTCATGTATTATATACTAAGTAGTAAGATTAGGAGGCATAGTTGTATGTTTTTGTGGCCTTATTGGATAAGACTAATTTTGTTGGGCCTTACATGATTTCCAGATGATTAGTACTTGTTTATTAATTGCTGTCCTTTGTTTGTTGTTATTGGAAAATTTGTAGTTTTCCAATCATATGACTCATAATGGACGCAATGATTGATTGGACTAGAAGTATATGCCGGTTGATTGCGATAAACCTATCGATCATCATATGAAATTAAAGGAAAGTCTATATATTCTTATCATAAAACAGAAGTTCTTGAAGTCATTACCACAATGGGGTACTTTCTTGGAAAATAGCTTCTAGAAAACAATTTCCGAATTTCCGCAAAAACAAACAAAGATTATAGTTTAATTTTTTTTTAAAACACATTATTTATACGTTAAATGCTTTAGTAAAGTTATAAGTAAGTTAAAAGGGCATAATTAAAATCAACGGAGAAGTGACGCGTAGACATGATTTGCATTCGAAAAAGTGGTTAAAAGGATTTAAAAAAAATATTTTTTGACGCTAAAAACTGCCTCAAACGCCTTTTTTTGGGCGGGCGGCGGGGCCGGGGGGTCGTTGGGTCGTGGGGGCGGCGGGGGGCGCGGGGGTGCGGGCGGTGCACTTGTAATGGAATGTGAGGGGTTTTGAGCAGCAAGAGTTTTGGGTTAACATTGACTAAAAACCTCGTAAGTTTTTGGAAGGATCTTAGAATGTATAGTTAGGAAACTCAACACCCAAACCTGATATATATTAAATGAAATGCCTTTTTTTCATAAATAACCGAGCTAATTATTAAACAAATATAATAAAATCAATCTCACTAGGATACTGATAGGATTCAGATTTACGTGTCTGATAATTAGCTTGAAACTTAGAACTCAATAATCATTTGCCAAATTACCTTTATATTAAAAAACTTATATTTACTTATATAATTTTTGAAGCGCACGGTAATATTAATTAGGATTCAACTTTTTTCCACAACAAAAACTATTTCAAGCATGGTTTTCTCATTTTAGGATTGCTAGATTCTAAATTCTTATCATAATTGATCTAGAATACATTTCAATCTAATGTTGCAATCTGTAGATTTTCTAGATGAAGATCTGCTATGCACAAATTTGGATAAATGGTTATGTTTGTAAATTTGAAGTTGGCTCGTTATATATCCAATGTGAGAAATTTAGGGTGCCTTTTGTAACATTTCTATTCTCAATAATAATTTCTTTTTAGAAATGATTTTTTCTATTTTAATTCCCTGAATGAGTTTTAAGTAGAAGAATGCGTTTAATAATTGTATAGAATGCGTTTGGATGAGTTTTTGAGTAGAAGCTGCTGCCCAGCCGTCATCTTCTGAAGCTACATCCCTGACGAACATAGAGGGACCTCTCTCTCTCACAAGACTTCTTCATTGATTTTGCAGACAATGTAGTCGACATCCTCTTCGGAAAGTGGAGAGGTTTGTTTTGTGAACTCTGAAATTTGAAGCGTGAGCACCTCAGAAAAGTCTGCTCTTTTCCGGTCTGCTCACTTGCTTAGCTTCAAGGGCTTGCTGCAGATAATCAAGAGATTTGCAAGTCTCCGCGGCTCCTTCGCTGCTGATTTCAGTCTTTGGCTTATCTGAAACTGATTTTGCGATCAATTAGCATTTCTTTTGTAGTTCTTCCCTCCCGATTTAGAGCTAAATCTAGATTTTGGTGCTCTTCTATCCCAATTTCAATATAGATATGAGATTCACAAGGCATTTTCTATGTTGAAGACGCTAAATCTAGGTGAACCTCACTTTTTGGCAAAGCCGTACATACTAGTGAGGGAAATTGTGGCGTGTGCTCATCATTAATGATGATGTGAAACTTGATTATCGATCGTTGGTTGTGTTTTGATGCTATGACAGATCCATCTTGGTGGAATGAGTGAGTTTCTATAAGCTATACCAAATTGATTTATTTTTCAGATATACTTGCTAGTGGGATTTGCATTTTTATCTTGAAATTATGTACCTCTATTTGAAAATAATCCTTCCAACCAAGAGAAAAAAAATAAAGAATATTTGTAGTGGTGAAAATAAAGCCCGAAAGTCCAAAAATCCATCCTAAACAGAGCCGGTCCGAAATTTTTTTGCCTAAAGAGACCATGAGGGATTTTATAGCTTTACTATTTACATTTTGAGGTGGTCAGGCTTTCGAGCTTGGCAATATGTAGCCTGAAATGGCTCAGCCCTCCCAATTTTTTTTTTTTTTTTAGTATCAGTAAAATTTCATTAATATTTTTAGATGAAAAGAATGTAAATTTACAATTGCACATTTTATACTATTGATATAACGAAAAACTTGATAAATTTCAAAAAGAGAAGACACTTTACTAGTGAACAAATTCTTTTGCAAATTTTTTAAAAGTTTACTACATTTCAGGCCCTAAATAGCCAGCAATGAAAATGAATGGGCTAGATAGTTAATTGTTCATTTCGGATCAAGGCTTTTGTTCTGGCTCGGAAATTCCAAACCTTAAAGTTCAAGCCGGACCAAAAATTGGCCAGAAACCCAGCCCGGCCCGCCATTTACACCTCTGCTACTTATAGTGGTTAGGGGTGTAAAAAGAACCCGACCCGACCCAACCCGATCCGAACACGAAACAAGTTTAGTACATGTTTCGGCTCTTGATACTGTTCGGATAACAAATATAAAACAAGCGTAATACATGTTTCGAGTCGGGTTCAGGGTTGGAGCATTGTTCAACCCGGAACACGTTAACACCCCTGTTCCAAACGTGTTTTTGAAAACCCCTCCCCTTCCATCATTCTCTAATAAAATTTTATTAAAAAGAAAATTGTACTAATATACCCAAAATACTAAAAACACCTGAAATATGTAATAAATATATATTTATATATTGAATTTATATTATAAGATAAAATTAAATTTGAATATAAATAAAAATAAGATTAAATTAAATATTTTTATTTTTATTTTTTGTTATTCAATTTTTATATTAAATTCATATATTATTTATATTAAAATATAATTTTAATTTGTTAGTTTAAGAAATTTATTATTTGAGAAAAAAATTTCCTATTATGGATATTAAAAATTCTATCTGACTTTGCCCCATCTCCCCTATGAAATAATTTTATCCAGTTTATATCTTAATTATATTTGATTTTATCCTATCTCGAGTAAGCTCCAAATGCTGGATAAAATAAATTTTATCATATCCTGAATTTTATCTTGACTACCAAACACTGCTTTATAGTCATAGAAAAACATTTTCTTTTTCTCCTTATTGTCTAACAAAAATAACCCATCTCAACTTTTTTTTTTTTCAGTAAAAAGATAAACCAAATTTGATTTAAATTACCTGGATAAATTTTGTCAAATAGAAATAAGGGTTATTAACTAAGGCTCCGTTTGTTTCATGTAAAATTAATGATTTGAATAACATTTTTCTAGATATGATGTCTTGTATCATTTGCAATATTTAGTCAATGATGTTTTTCATTATTGACACTAATTGTAGACAGTGAATGTTTTTCTTCCCTTCATTTCTATAAATGATTATTTTACGAAAATATTTTCTAAATCATTTATTTTTGGTAAAATAAATGTTTATGGAGATCATCAAGGCTAGTGGTGATTTTGTGAGTATTTTTTAAGTTATAGATCTACACATTTGTGTTTTGACTTCAAGCTAAACAGAAATATGGGGACTTTTCTTCATGTCACCATTACATATGCTTGCCTCAGGTTTAACACTATACTTCATCTAAAAAGAATGAGAAGCTTCGTGACGAAGAATTGCAACCTCAAATTCTTGAGCTTTTAAAAGGATTTTAACCAACCCCAAAAAAAGAAGAAAAAAAAAGAAGGGAAACCTAGCAACTCGACCCGACCCGACCCAAAACACATTAGATGGTCTAATGTGTTTCGGGTTAGTTTGGGTCGGGTCACAGTGTGTGACCATTGTGTTTCGGGTCGGGTCGAGTAACAACAAAACCCGACCTGACCCGACCCATTGACACCCCTAATAGTGGTGGGCCAAAAGAGTCCTCTAGGGCCCACAATTCTTTATAATTCCATTTGGGCAAAATTTGTTACACTAGCCTTCTTTTATTTAATATTTTCGTTTTTCATTTCTCTATTAATGTTCACTAATGTCTTTTTACTCATTTACACTTTCTTCACCTTTATTTTCACACTCTTTTTGGACCAAAAAAAAAAAAAAAAAAAATAGCCGTTCATCTCATTTTCTTCAATTTCATTTTCCAAGCCTTTCTATATAATTATAGTTTCTTCACCTCACATTTCTTCAACTATATTCTCATTCTCTTCAATTCCTTCTACCTCCCAAAATTTTTCCAAATGTAGTGTTAGTAGATTTGATTTAGGTTTGGTTTCCCCCAATGGAATTACTTTTTGGACGAGGTAAGCAAAGACAGGTCTCCACTTCGCTAAAAGAAGAAGATTAGTGGCCAACTCGATGGGGGTGTGGGGGGTAGTGTCCTCATTTGGTGACCGTGTACTCTTTCTATCGTAGAATTCGAGTCATGTGTTTTGAAAACAGCCAAAAAAATTGCGCTCTCTCTTTCTCTCTTTCATCCAATCGAACTTGCAATTGCACAGTGAGCTCGGGCCAGCTCCCCATGTGTTTGCCACTGCTTCAAGCTAGCCGCTATGGCCAACCTTACAATCCGTCACACTATCGGTCCTTCAATTGATGGATGCCTTTTGTCGTCCCCCCTCTCTTGCTTGTCCCCTCTCTAGGCACATCTCTCTCTCCGACGTCAATGACAGCTCACCGTGGTGTCGAACCAACACCTGATCTAGTCGAGTCACGTTGCAAGTTCTAGCTTGATGCATCCCAAAATTGCTTGAGCCCGACGCTAGATTTGGTCAATCGTCGTTGTGGCTTTGACCTTGCCACCTTTTTTTTTTTTTGAGTCAGGCATTCGTGAGAGAGAGAGAGAGAGCAAACAAAGGTGGGGGCTAACTTGTAGAGGGCGTTGGTGGTGTCGTCGGGAAAGTGGCGGCATTTGTCTAGGACAAGAATGTTCACGTTAATCAGAAGTGTGGTGGGAAGAGAGAAAGAGAGAGAAATGATGTGCTAGAGGAGAAGGTATTTCATGTGAGTCTCATCATGTAGTAGTGACACATGGCACAACTAGCGAATGGAAAGTGAGTATTTTCAACATTTAAGCCCCAATTAAGGTAAATGCTTATCGCAGAAGCAATGTAGACTAACTTATTACGCCACATCAATTGAATGATCGGCACACAAAATACATTTTCACTTTTTTTTTTTGGTTGGGGGGATGGGATGGGAATGCAAACAAAGGTTGGGGCTAACACGTAGAGGGCATTGGTGGTGAAGGTTAGGAAAGGGGCGCCGTTTGACGAGGACGAGGATGGTGATGTTAATCGGAAGTGTGATGGGGAGAGCAATGAGAGATAAATAATGTGATAGAAGTGAAAGTATTTCATGTGACAGTTTTACCATATAGTAGTGATATGTGATGTGATAAGATAATGGAAAGTGAGTAATTTTAAAATTTGAGCGCCAATTAAGATAACATGGGCACAGTGGATTGACTGACTACATCACATTATTCGAATGACCGGCACACAAAATACTTTTTTGTAGTAGAGGGTAGTTTGATCTTTTTAGTTAAGAATTTGTCTAAAGATGAACATGATGCAAATGTCAAAAATACATTGTCGTGATAGAGGGTTAGTTTGATCTTTTTAATTAAGGATTTTTGTCTAAAGATGAACAGGATGCAAATGTCAAATACCGAGAAGTACAATTGACATAGATATAAAGTTGCGGAGGATTTTTGTAACTTTCTCTAACACGATTAATATACAGAAAAAGCGAAAAACCATCTTCGTGTTGTATCCGACTTCACTTTATATCCTCTACTTTTTAAGCTATGAATTTATGATTTTGTGCTGTCACTTTTGCAGCTCTTTTTATTACGCTTCAGATTTTAAATTTGTTATCAAATGAATGGGATGAGGAAACTTCGAGGAAAAAGTTTTAAGATATTATTAAGAAGAAGATGGACAAGAATCATTTGACTAATTCGGAGATTAGCATCAACTTGTCATTTTCTTCCAGCCATCAATGTTGAAAAGTAAATGGTTATCACGAGATGTAAATATATAATTATACTTCTTGTTTGTCATAATTGCAAGAAGTTTCCATGATCTTTCGAGTGTTGACTACATACTAGAAGAAACACGCGAAATGTCAGGAAACATTCAATCAACTCAGTGAGATTACAACTACCACTAATAATATAATGATGGTATTGCTTACCTACGTCCATGGGTAACTTGTCTTCCTATCTAATTCTATTTTTTAAATTGAAATAAGATTATAGTTATTGTGCTTTCGTGATCATTAATTAATTTAATAAATAGCTAATTTCTCTACCATTACCCACAAACGATTATTAAAAGACAATCATTGATTCTTAACCTTAGGGAGAATGTCACTATCCTAAAGTTCCATCCATGTTACCTAGCTTGAAGATACAACAAAGACCAAGACTTTCACCATAAGAAAAGATCGAGACAAATAATTAGTGACCACTGAGGTAGACTTATTAATTTTTCTTTTTATGGCCGAATAGTATTTATTAGTCGTGCTCTACCTAGATCATAGAAAGCAAAAGTTTGACAAAGTTTAATTATGTTCACCCGTCAAGAAAAAAGTACCATTTATGGTTCTTTAGAATTTCTTAACGAACAATGTTGTTGTCTCTAATAACTCTTTCAGCCATCTTTGTTCAAAAGTCAATGGTTGTCGAACAATAAAACAATTCCAAGATGCAAATATTTGATTTTTCTCTTTATTTATCCGTCGGACACAATCTAATGGCTATTTTGAGATCCCTATGCCATTTTTTTTCTCAAACGTTTATGATGATGCATCGTATCAAACAAAAAAGCCCACTTGAAATGAACTAGCAGTACGTGTTTTCAATCTTAAGTAAATACAATACTATTGCCGCAAAGACAAAAAAAAAAAAAATCACATATCAAGTATTCTAACAATGTACTAATAAATGGTCCCATATTTCTTCTGGAGTGCGGTCCACCATCGTAGAATGGTAGCCCTTATTTCCACGAAGAGGTCCCCGCGAAAATGAAACTACTATGAAACTTTCGCAAAACAACTTTTCAAAAGTTGTGGAAAAAGCCATGTGAGATCAATATCAACATAAAGTGCCAAAGTAAAAAAGAGACCATGTGGGAAACTCCTGAAATCTTTTGTAAGCGTCCACGACACTTCCTACTAGTGATATTGTTGACTAGGAGGAAAAAGCAAGGAGGAGACCCGAGGCTACTCTTTTCAATCTCTTATTCATTTTAAGTGCCACGTATTACTTCATAAAGTACAGTTATGATTCTAATGGAAAAGTACCAAAAAAAATCATAAACCTATTGTATAGGTACTAATTCAGTCTTAAACTTTTCAATTGGATCAATTTAGTTCTAAACATTTTAATATTGGTACAAATTCAGTTCATTTGGCCAATTTTGGCCGGTTGGAGCTAATGTGAACGTTGGCCGATGACCGGACGCTGACGTGGCAATTTTAAAGATTATTTTTTATTAATTTTTCGATTTTTTATTAATGTTTATTAATTTTTTTTTTCCTTTTATTTTCCGGTGGCCTGGCAAGGGCCACGGCCCTCGCTCGGCCTCTCCTAGGACGTCGGCAAGGCGACTTCGCTCGGATCTGGGCGAGGCCATGGCGACTATCGCCGGGCGAAGGCGAGGGCCAAGGGCCGCAACCCTCGCCGACAGCTAGCGAGAGCTTTGTGGCTCTCGCCTTCACCTTAGCGATGGCCGCCATGGCCTTGCCGGCCACCGGGTGAGGGTCATGAAGCCCATGCTCGGCCTCTCCGGGCCGTGGGGAAGGCGGCCTTGCTCGTGGGCTGGCGAGGCCATGGCGGCCATTGCCAAGGCAAAAGCGAGGGCCACGAAGCCCTCCCCCAGTGTTGGCGAGGGTTACGGCCCTCGGCCCTCGGTCCTCACCTCCGCCTTGGCAATGGCCGCCATGGCCTCACCGGCCGCGGGCAAGGCCCCCTTCGCCCGCAGTAAGGCTTGGGCGAGGCTAGCCTTGCCTAGATCCGGGCGAAGCCGCCTTGCCAGCAACCTAGGAGAGGCCGGGCGAGGGCTTTGTGGCCCTCGCCGGCCACCTCCGGAAAAGAAAAGAAAAGGAAAAAGAAAAAAAAAGAAAAATTAATAAAAATTAATAAAAAATCTTTGAAAAATCTTACAAATTGCCATGTCAATGTCCGGCCATCGGCCGATGTCCACGTCAAGCCGGATGGACTGAATTGGTACCAATATTAAAAGGTTTAAGACTAAATTGGTCCAATTGAAAAATTTATGACTGAATTGATACAAATGCAATGGATTTATGACTTTTTTTTTTTTGTACTTTTCCCTGATTCTAATACATATATAATAATATCAATTATAGTAATTCAATTGATTTCAAGTAAGATTAAGATTTTGATACATATATAGAAGTTTCAATTTTAGAAAATACATTAAGGCTATTCATGTTTTTTTTTTTTTTTCACTATTGGTATTCTTTAAATTATTTTCATTTTAATATTTATTTGATAAATTCGGTGTTCAAAGCGATGCGAAACAGCCAAGATATTCATCAACTCGATAAAAGACAAAAGTGCATCCAGTAAAAGAAATATATTCGAAGTCCAGTGCCCTATTGTATGTCTCGGGAGGTTATTATATTAAGAACCTGCGCTCATATCCAAGCACACCCAGAGCAAACTTTCCTGAGCGAGAGAAAGGATTCGATATCTGTGGAGTTTAAAGATCTGATGGAGGAAGGCACAAATTCACGGCCATCATTCGGACCTTCATATGAGGTTTTTCTAAGCTTTCGTGGAGCAGACACCCGTTATGGATTCACTGATTGTCTTTACCATGGCATGGTTGGGGCTGGAATCATTGTCTTTAGGGACGATAATCCCTCCATGTCGGTAAAAGGATTGGTGGTGAACTTTTACAAACAATTGAGAACTCCAAGATTTACATTCCCATATTCTCCACAAATTATGCCACAAGCAAGTGGTGCCTTCGGGAGCTTGCATATATGTTCGAGTGTGTGTCAAAATCAAATGGAAGCAAAGAGATTCTGCCGATTTTCTTGAACGTGGAACCTGCTGATGTCAAGCTCAAAACAAACTTATATAGAAAAGCTCTTGTGAAGCACAAGAAAAGGTTTTGCACTGAAGTGGAGTCATGGAAAAGGGCTCTAATTGAGGTGGATGAGATAAAGGGATGGAACCTGAAGAAAAATGACGGGTAAATGTTTTAACTTTCCAACTGTTATCCGTAGATTTCTTTTTCCTCCCTGTTCAGTTCAATTGCGGTATTGTTCGTAAAAAGAAAGTTCATTCATCCAGTCGGTTTTATATAAGTTTAAATAGCTGTCCTGGCCCCTGCTGCTACTGCTATCAGCCACCACAACAGCGAAGGGAAGTCCCGCGGGTGGTGGCAATAGTGGACGCTATTAGTGCCATCACGGTGATAGCTATGGCGGATGGCACTATTGCGGTGTTAGCGCACCCTACTCATCCTGATTCTCTCTCTCCTCTACTCTCAGTCTCCGACACAGTGACCATAAACAGTAACAGATCGATCGGCTCCGCCAAGCTGCTGTCCAGCCACGGCAGCAGCCCTTAGTCAGTCCCCACTACTTCTTCGTTGCCAGCCCGACACCAAGCAGCCAGAAGCCGCCGCTGATCCATCCGTCCCCCAACCCCCCTCTCTCTCTCACTCACTGTGGCAAGCTGGATCCAGGTTCCGGACGTGCCCATCTGGCGTTGCTAGCCTTGGGCAACACCCGGTGGTCACAAGCCAATTACCCGCGTGATGTGAAGGATTGAGGCAAGGCTGAGATGGTGGGTCAACGCGGAGCGATGGGCGACGGCACTGGAACGCGATGGTGGAGGCGTGGGGAGGTGAGGGAAGTGATGGTGACGGACGTTGGGGAGCAGAGAGAGATCGAGAAAGGGTTGTTTCGGGGTCTAGAAATTTTTTTTTTCCGTAATTTTCTCTTGTGAGGGCAATTCAGTCGCTAAGGGAGTAATTTGGCGCTGAACGCGGCTAAGCTACCGGTGAATTCTGGACCATAAGTGTTATTTTCCGGGAAATTTGCAGTCACCAAGTTCTTGGAAGTGCACCTTGACCATTGAGAAATAGATTTAACTATATATTCTATTGGAAGGCAGCGAACGATTGCCCAAAATTATTAAGAAACGAAGGTGAAAAAATTGAGGTTCAGATTGTATTTGTTCACAGAATAATTACTAGGATATGACAAAATAAGTTAGCAAGAAAAAAAAGTGGAGAATGGTTATAGATGAAAGGAGAAATAAAAAAATCAAAATATTACCTATTAATTGGAAAAAAAAAAAAAAGAATCTGGGGGAGGGAATTGTGGGTGATTGACCAAAACGAGCTCCGACCATCGCGGTGATTGGCCTGATGGCGATAGTTGTGTTTGTCATGACGGTCACCTTAGTATAGCTATTAGTTTGATCCCCATCTATATATGTATACAAGTTATATTATAACCACATATTTAAGTAATATGTGATTATATTAACTTATTTGCTCGTGCGTAAGTCCCTTCTTACACATACTTAACTTGGATCGGCTATTGAAACCATGTTAAAAAGTTCAGGCTAAAAGCTTAATTTGGTTGTTTGATTCTAAAATAGTTTTATATTATTAAATTGCCTATTGATTCTAAAACCATTTTAGATCATTAATGTGGCCATTGATTTTGAAACCGTTTCATCATTAATTTGGCAATTAAGTCTGAAACCGTTTCAAATATTTAATTTGGCTATTGATTCTTAATTCACTTCAGATCATTAATGCAACCGTCGATTCTAAACTCTTTTTTAGATCTTTAATATAGTTGTAAAGTCTAGAACTTTTAATATGGACGTAAAGTCTGAAATCATTTTAGATCCTTAATTTTTCCATTGGTTCTAAAACAATTTTAGAACTTCAATGTTTAGCTCGACTTAATCTTCTTACAGTAATTGCAAATGCATTTTTGATATTGCGTACGCATGTGGATTCGTATATGAACAAATTATGACCATCAAGTACATAGATGGTTCGACGAAGCGTCATGCGTACTTGTGAACCATAGCCATCCAACATTTAACATCATGCTTTAGGTTTAAGGATTTTACACAAGATCAAAGTTTAAACGATTAGTCATTGACCCTGCTTAAAGCTTCCATATTATTGATCAGTCTATGCATTTCATGTTTAGTGAACTTGTCTGATACAAGCACTCGTGTTCTAACTCGGGTATTACAATACCTTATGACTTACAACTCATCATCCCTTGAAGTATCCAATACCCAATGGTAAAGCTTGAAAACATACCTGTCTCAATAGGATCATTAATATCCTTTCAATGATCCATTCACCAAAAGTTGTTTAAAGACTCAATCTAACTATAAATTCATCACCCATATTCTTAACATCTCAAGAATAGGTTTAGTCACAATAAATTTTATGGACTCATTCATATAAAAAGGACAATGAATGAATATTACTTTGCCATTAAATAAAAAATGTAACTTAAATCTTTAGCATGTAACTATTACATGGTTGCTTTAGGACATAAAACTGACAATCTCCACTTGCACTAAAGCAAAACTATCTTGTGTCTCAAACCAATCTACTTAAGGTGTCTTTCAAAAGAAGACTGAAACAACGCTTTAGTGAAGGGACCTACTACATTTCCGCTGACGCTACTTTTTGCAAGGTGACATCATCTCTTCTAATGATCTCTCTAATGAGATAGAAGAACCTCTCAATGTGTTTGGATTTCTGGTGAGACCATGGTTCCTTAGCATGGGCTATTGCCCGATTATTGTCACAAAAACATGTTATAGGCTATTTAATGGATGGAACAAATCCAAATTCTGAAATGAACTTCTTCATCCAAGCCGTTTCCTTCACTATTACATACTTTGCCTCAGTGATGGAATCAGTAGTTATGGTCTGTTTGGAACTTTTCCAACTAGCTACACCATTATTGAGCATAAAGGCAAACCGAGAAGTAGACTCATAGTTATTAGGATTTGATTGAAAATCAGAATCAATATATACTTCAACTTTAAACTCTCATTCTCCACATATCAAGAATAGATCTTTAGTCCTTCTCAAGTACTTAAGGATAGTCTTAACTACTATCTAATGCTCTTCACTTGGATCAAATTGATATATGCTAGTAATTCCTATCACATGTGCGATATCAAGTCTTGTACTATTAGTAGTATACATTATACTACTAATAGTGGACGCATAAGGCACTTTTGCCATATGCTCTCTATCCTTGGGAAAATTTGGACACACATCCTTGGAAAGATGGATTCCAAGCCTAAAAGGCAATAATTCTTTTTTGGAATGTTGCATGTTGAAATGTGTCAACACTTTATCTATATACGTAGATTGTGAAAGGTCACTTATTCATCTCGATTTATCTCTATAGATCATGATATCTAGAATATAGGTTGCCTATCCTAAATCTTTCTTGGAGAACTTGTGTGACAACAATAGCTTGATCGATAATACCATAGGTATATCATTTTCAGTCAATAGTATGTCATCTACATACAAAATAAGAAATACAATTATGCTCCCACTAACCTTTTTATATAGAAAAGGTTCATCTGGATTTTTGATGAATACAAATGATTTAATCACCTCATCAAAACGGATGTTCCAACTTCTAGAGGCTTATTTGAGTCCAGATATGCCTTTCTTAAACTTGCACATCTTCTGATTACCAAAATCAAATTCAAAACCCCCATGGTGATTCCATATAAATGTCTTCTTCAAGGAACCCATTCAAGAAAGTTGTTTTGACATCTATTTAGAATATCTCATAATTTAGGTGCCCAGCTATACAACCAACATTATGCAAATAGATTTTAGTATGACTACTGATGAGAAGTCTCGTCATAATCAAATAATATCGTTTTGCTACCAGACATGCATTATAAATTCTGACTTGACCATCTTTATCTTCCTCTTAAAGACCCATTTACAACAACTAATTACTACGATAGCATCAGGCAAGTCAACGTCCAAACATCATTAGAATACATTAAATTCATTTCGAATTTCTTGGCCTTTAGCCATTTACCATAATCAATGTCAAACATCAATTAAGTATCTATAATGAATAGATCTATAATGAATAGATGGACGAGACATTCTCGAACTCCTTCTAAGAGGTTGTGTATTAGAAGTTCCAACTAAATCTGAGGTTTGCGTCTGAACTTGGTTGTTTTCTACTCCATTATTCTTTTCTTGTAAGTCTTTTTTCTGTCCAACTCCACTTTCTTGGATGAACTGATTCTCCATAAAAGAAGCATATCTATCATTCCCCCTTTACTCGGAGGTCAAGCTATGGGTTATTTTGTGACATCCTAAGCTTTGTCACCGTCCTGAATCCATTTATCTCTTAATATTACGCATGCAGAAAATGTGAACACACAATCCCCGACACAAAAAACATGGGAACATGAGATACAAACATCACTCACATACTTTATATATTACATACATGGTGATGATCACAAGCCTATTCCTCGACCTTGATGTTTTTCAAACTTCAAAGCTCTATATTTCATACATCAAAAGAAAGCTTGGGTTTCCCATCTTTGCTACGGTGGTTACTTAGCCAAAAATTGGAAACCCTTCTTCCACTACTTGGGCTGGTACACCTAAATTTAGTTCGAATCCTCGGACGGTTCATCCATATCATTAACATTCGGGTTCATGTCGTCGAGTCATCGGAGAGGTCCTATGCAAGTGCCCTCGACCTATACTAGGCTTCAAAGTGCATCTAGACCAACTCACCCAGGCCTTTTTCTATCCACACAATGGAAGATACTTTACATTAGTGATACCGGTTTCTATGTCTACTACGTTCGTCATAGTCACATATGTCTTTATAGGGCAACTAAAATGCATAGTAACCATAATTATAAGAACTTGTAAAAGAAATAGGGGTGAGTACTTGGAATACTCAGTAAGTATAGCCTCTAACCTTCGATTCGAACATCGGTTCTTCATCAGCACTAGTCAAACATCTCATGAAAACCATGTTGAAGGCAAATCAATTGCAAAGATGCAACCAAGCTTTAGTCACGTATAAATGGCAATTTTGCAATCATTCATGAACATGATGCATGCCTTGAGCTTATAAACTCCTAGCCTTTCTTTCTTGCTCATGCATGCCATGCTTATTAAGCTTTTCTCTTATGCTCAGGATTCGAACCCAAGTCTTCCCGGAGCTGTCTTGGGACTCGAACCCAATTCAATTTGAGCTTTTATTCGGGTTTCTAGGACTCAAACCTAGTTAATATGCTTGGGACTTGAACCCAAGTCTCTTGCCAGCCTTTGGGACTTGAACCTAGTTCTTGCTAGAAAATCAGGGACTCAAACCCCATTCTTATCTTTTCTTATCTTTGCTCAAGCACTAATCCCTTCTTGAGGGTGTATTCAAGTCTTATGCATGTGCCATAAACTATGCATTTTATGCTCAACATAATGCACGTGCCATGAAGTCGTGAATTTCTCATCAACAACATCATGAACAAGCCTAAGCTCAAAGCCCCACTCGAGTAACAAACATAAAGGAACCCCACACCAATCCAAGATGTGAACTCGGATCGCCTCACCGAATCACATCTTATGGTTATGGGCGAACCTTGACTTGTACCGATTGAAAGCTATGAACCGCGACTTCATTCTAGTTATACAAGAAATTCAAGTACATGGACAAAGTCATAGAATACATCAAACATCCAAGAATCAATCGACCTACCCTCGTCTTGTTCGAGAGAGGATTTCCTAGAGTCAAAGACTTCCTGAATGTTACTAAAAGAGGGGAGAAACTATACTTACCTGGATGAACCTTGAACTAGGACACGAGCTATAAAGGTTGGGGCTGTTTTGCTTTGAGGCCGAAAGAGAGAGGGACGGCGTGAGGAGGAGGAGACATGTAAAAGGAGGAGGAAGGAGGAAATGGAAGGCAAGGTGGGGAAATGAAGAGGGCTCTTCCTATTTATAGCCTTTGATGCCATCATTACCAAGCCACACGATCCAATCATAAGTTTTATGTGGCCTGCCTAAAATTCTTGGGTGGCAAGTCTACTTGCCCTATGATTGCACCTAAAAAGTGAGTTGGCATGGCTAAAAATTTTTGCTTGGCAATCTAATCCATAGGAGTATTTGACGATGGCCCACATTTTGATCTCCCATTAATCCACCTATACCCCACATTTAATGAACATATAATGGAGTTTGACAATAATGGTACCATAGTTGCCAACTCGGCAATCTAGAATCTTCGATCAATAATGAGGGGCCCGTGTATCACTCTCTGATTGGTCCACGTGTGTGCTACCATCTTCTAGAACTTCAAATATATTTTTTACCTCCATCATGATGTTTGAATTTTCGAAGGATACATCACCCCTTCATTTAATGAGGGGGTTCTAGAATTTTTTCACATTGTCATTTTCTTCCTAAATCAGGCAATCTAGAGAATTCTATTGTCCAAGTTGGTTCTGGGCCCGAAGAAGGGATCATTAGATACACCTTGAAAAATCAAAGCACGTGCACCCGAGGTTCGGCCATCACACCCCATGCTCGCTCGAACCGTTGCTTTAGATAGTTAGTCGGCCTAGAGGGTTGGTTGTCCTTTGGTTGGTTCAAGACCAATCCTAAGGCTACCCATGGCCTAACACTAAGCCAAGGCACTCAATACTGATCCACGATCGAACATCACCAATTTGATATTCCTTACCGATCACTAAGAATTAAAGAGGGAATGATGCGTTTTTGGTCGGAAGACGATCACATTTGATCAAGTCGGATTATTCGTGTATCGGTGCATAATCGGGTAGAATCACCCACGATCGGGCACTACGACCGGTTGGATCGACCCATGACCATCCGCCGAATTAAAATCATCCCATGACCAATTCTTGTGATCAAAAGATCATCTTATGAGCTGGTGATCCTATCCTATTGGTATGGTCGGTAGAATATTCATGACTAGAACCTCGACCATTTCATGACTAGTCGGTCAGTTGGACCATGATTGATCCTTGATTCCTTACTAATCGAACCAATCGATCCCATGGCCAATGGCCCATGGTCGATCCATTCAAAGCCTTCCATTTTTGTTATGCTTAATCTTGAGAAAATTTAACCTTCCACAAAAGGCCACTTCCATTTGAATGGGATGAACAAGTGATCCTGTTCTAGGGAATAATTTTAAGGCCAACAGTAGAACGTCACTATACATAAAGTGACGGAATAGTCTTCCTTATTGTTCTATATTACAATATTAATGTTATCCCTAACATGTGTGTTATGTTATGGCAGTGAAGGAGATCTAATACAATCTGTAATTCAAACTATTTTGGTTAAGCTAAATGTCAGATATAAAAATGTGACTGAATATTTAGTTGGAATTGATGATCGGGTAGAAGCTATAATCAAAATGTTGGATCTGGAATATGATGATGTGAGATTTCTCGGAATTCATGGAATGGGTGGTGTAGGCAAAACAACACTTGCAAAAGTTGTCTTCAACCAACTATCTTCTGGCTTTCAAGGATGTAGTTTTCTCGGTGACATTCGGGAATCATCACGACGGAATGGTCTGGTACATTTGCAAAAGCAACTATTGACAGAGTTTCTTGATTCTAGGTTTACTGACAATATTTGTGATACGGATGATGGTATCAACAAGATTAAGAGAATACTTTGCAATAAAAAAGTTCTTATTATCGTGGATGAGAAAGAGCAACTCAAAAGTCTAGCGGGTAAAGATAATTGGTTTGGTTATGGTAGTAGGATTATCATAACTACTCGGAACAAAAGTCTCATAATGATTGAGGGAGAAGAAACAGGTGCAGGCCCCACAAAAAAGTCAGCAAACGTTTCAACCTATGAAGTGCGGGAATTGGAATTTGATCATGCTCTTAAGCTTTTTAGTAGGCATGCTTTTAGAAGAGACTTTCCACTGGATCATTATGTCTCCCTTTCAGAAAAAGTTGTCTCCACTTTGGGAAAGCTTCCTTTAGGTCTTGAGGTTATAGGTTCATCCCTTAATGGTAAATCTAAAGCAATATGGGAAGACACATGGAAGAAGCTACAAAAAGCTCCTCCCATGGAAGTCCAAAGAGCATTGATGATAACTTATGAAAGGTTAGATGATGCACAAAAGCAAGTATTTCTGGATATAGCTTGTTTTTTTGTTAATGTGGAAAAAACATACCCTTTCTATATGTGGGATGATTGTGGATACTGCCCACATGATGCCATTGAAGTCCTTCTTCTTATGTCCTTGGTAAAAGTCAAAGATGACAATACATTTTGGATGCATGACCAAGTGCGGGACCTTGGAAGGGAAATCGTCCGTCAAGAGAATATCAAAGATTTCTGTGAGCGTAGTCGAGTGTGGAATCATGAGGAAACCTTAAGCATTTTGAAACAGAAAGAGGTATAATAAGGGAACAACAATTTACTTTATTGTGAATTAGTAGACTATTCTTGCAAAATGAAAAGTTAATCGCTATTATCGCTTGCAATTGTTTGCTTTTGACCTTCACATGTGGACTTCTTGTTGTTTCCTTTGTCAGGGAAATAAGAAAATAGAAGCATGGTCACTAGGATATCGTGGAGACATTGTAATGCATGATGAAGTTGCTAATTTACGAAACCTGAGGTTCTTTGAAGGGAATGGGGTTTTCCTTGTTGGAGATTTCAATAATCTTCTCTCCAATTTAAGATGGCTTTCTTGGCAATATTGCTCTTCCAAGTTTGAGGCAACAAACTTTCATCTGACTAATTTAGTCGTTCTTGACCTTTCATACAGCGATTTTACGGAGGAATGGATTGGCTGGAACCAAATCAAAGTATGATGCAAGTCCCTCTCCTTGTATATGTAAATTGTCTTTTTCGTCATTCTTTTTCATATAGGTTGTTTCTTAATATCTGTTTTATCAAATTGTTTGTAGGAGGCAAGTAAACTAAAAGTACTAGATCTTAGCAACTGTGCATACTTAAGGAGAACACCTGATTTATCTATGATGGTGTCCCTGGAGAGATTGATTCTGAAAGGCTGTCGAAACTTAGTTGAAATTGATCCATCCATTGGTAAATTAAAGCTCCTAATTACCTTGAACTTGAATCGATGCCAATCTCTTCAAGAGTTGCCTGAAGAAATAGGATGTCTACAAGCTTTGACGGAGATTGTCATGCCTCGTACGCTAGCTGAATTAAAACTTCCTAAGTCATTTGGTAATTTGAATTCATTGTTGACCTTTGATGCATCATATATGCAGATCAGTAAACTGCCATACTCAATGGGAGGGCTATTGAAACTTAGGCGGTTAAATTTATGCCAGTGTACAAAGATAAAGGAATTACCAAAGTCGGTTGGGAAATTACAATCATTAGTCGAATTGGATTTGTCATTGACAAGTATTGGTCACCTCCCTGATTCAATTGGCAATCTAAAGCAACTGAAAGTACTTAGAATTAGCAACATAAGTGGGATAACGAAATTACCAAATGCAATTGGACTAATGGAGAGGCTTGAAGAGTTAGACGCTAGAGGATGTTGCAACTTGACAGGCAAATTCCTGAAGAAATTGGGAGATTGTCTTGTTTGAGGATTTTGGACCTGTCAGACACATGTATATCCGCATTACCTACTACAGTGAATCACCTCTCTAATCTCCAAATACTTAATCTAGAATCATGTCCTGAGCTTAAGCAATTGCCAGAACTTCCCCCAAGCTTGACTTGTCTGAGATGGGCCACTGATACTGTCATTGATTCCTGCAAAGACAAGCCATATCACCAGGAGAGTGTCGCTGGTCTTCCCACAAGCACCGGTACCCGATCTCAGCTGGAAACACAAACATTGTCCTCCAAAAACATGCAATTCCTCCCCCAGCTCCTGTCTAGTTTCAGAGAGTTAGAAGTTCAACCTTTGGTGACCACCCAATCACCGGATTTTTCCGATTTGAATAACTTGTTTCGTAGTTCGATTATATTTGACGCTGAGTTGGGTGTTGTCCAAATGCAGCATTGCACGTTTAGAAAATTAGATGCACTATTTCAGTTGGAAATTGAAAGATTGAAATATTTAAAGATGCTTTGGTGCGAGTTCCTCCCGGAAGTACTTGATATATCACACATGAGGAATTTGCAAGAGGTACATCTTCTTGGCTGCAAGTTGCTCATTGAGATTCGCAGCCTTGAAGAATTGGGATCCATTTGCTTCCTATCAGTCGTGGATTGCAATTCCATGGAAAGGATGTCAGACCTATCGAAATTGAGAAAGCTAAAGAAGCTCAGAGTGGGCGAATGTTCCAAGCTAAGAAGTGTGGAAGGTCTAAATCACTTGGACTCTTTACAGAAGCTGTGGATTCACGATTGCAGGTCGTTGGAGCATTTGGCTGACACTTCAAATTTGGATTTAAAATGTTCCACTATTGAACGTTGTGAGCAATTGCCCCACCTTGACAGTTACTGTAGATGTCATAATGTCACGTATTCTAAGTTTGTTGTATCTGAACACTCTTGGATATTTTGAGCCCGTTATACGAAATCCCACCCAACGAAAAAGTCTGCCAAGTATTGTTCGGACACCCGGATGTTACTTTGTAAGGAAGTAAGAGTGGGACTTGATTGTTGGGCTTATTGTGGTCCTTTAGTTTTGTTTTGCTTTGTTTTGTGTTGTTTTTGAAGAAAGCTTTTTCCAATGATATGTATTGGTAACAAATACACCCAATCGAGATTGAAAGTTTATATGAAGAAAAGGGATATAAAGAGTAGCACATCGAAATGCCTGGCGCATGACTTCGACCAAGAATGACTTCGTCCTGCACTTATTCTTCCACGGAGCTCAAGCTCAGAAACAGTTGTAGATTGGTGCGATGTGGGCAATGGAGAAGGGAGTTAAGCACCATCTAGAAGTGTTGAAGAATGGACGAGAGATATGAGGAGCAGTGGAAGGAAGAGGAGCCAACAAAGAGAAACTAATTGTCTTATGCTGTGGATTAGGCTACAGAGACCGAGATTGAAGAAGAAGAAGAAGAAGGCATTGTCTGGTCAAAAAATGCCAAAACTTTGTCGACTTTTGAGCAAGTTGTACGCTTAGATTCTGTCAATGAAGGTTCTCACTTCCAATGTCTTTTAACTTTGGTTTTAGTGTCAAGTTTAAGTGTGTAGCTTTCACTGTATATTGTAAATAGCAATTTCGTGTTACGTTTAGTGTTTTCATTTAAGCGTCTATGGACACTCTACATTTCATGCAATTCCATTGAAGTTTGTAATTTACTTTCGTAGCATCTAACATTTCCTCGAACTTTACATTTCCTTGAATTTTATTCCTTACAGTTTATCATCTCTTTTCAAAGCCCGAGAAACTTGTCGCCTGAAAAAGCTAAAATCGAAATCAAGTTCAGCACTGATTTCGAGTCGAACAATTTCATTCTAAGTTAGAACCAAAGTGTTACATTTTTATCATCTAAAGTAAAATTTCCCGTCATTGAGGGAATTTTTCCTCCATTAAATGTAAAATGATTCTTTTAATAAGAAAAAGGAAGGGTAGGGGTCACCAGCGCTGGGACGTCCTCTAAACCTGATCATAAATGGAGCATACAAACTCTACGATGTATACGGATTAAATCATAACCACTTTGGACCACTAGCGTTTTGGAGGCTCTAGGTTAGTTAGTTTGTCATCTTAGCCCCACCAAGATGCTTGCAGGTTCATTCACGATCACTTTTTTGTTATCTAATAATGGAAGGGAATGAATGGGAAAGAAAGAGAAGGGAAATGATGAGATAAAAAAGAAAGAAGTGAAAACTCCAATCATGTTTTTGGATGCATGTGTCTTTTTTTTTTTTTTGGTCGAAAAACGAAACTGATATATTAAGCTGTAGAAATTACATTATGCATATAGTCAGCATATAAAAGATCCTACAAAAACAAAGGTGGGAAAAAGGCCCAGTTGGTAGAAAGCAGGTTGGCTCGATGGGCTTTCGCGGCCCGGTCCGCGACGACATTTGCCTCCCTTTTGCAATGGGAAACCCTAAGATTAGGGCATCGAAGGAGGAGATCTGCGGCTTCGTTGAAGAGGGAACAGAGCTCCCATGGCATCAAAGACGGATTTTGGATGGCATTTACCAACGTTAAGTAGCCCGATTCCAGGTCTATTCGATCCTTCTCCAGTCCTTTTTGTATCACGAATTGCAATGTTAGGTTTAAAGCGATCACCGTTGTTTGCAGGGCTGAAGACGTAGAGACAGATTTTGCAAATCCATCAATTAAGATGCCTGAAGAATTTCGACACACACAATTGCACTGTCCAGAGGTTGGTAAGCCGCGTCTATATTTATCTTGATTACTCCTTGATCCGGTGGAAGCCATCGGAGATCTGTTGCTGACTTTGGTGAATCCCTTTTCTTGCGAGTATCATTGAAAGATCGGTTGGATTTGGCAGATGCAAGGGCCATTTGCACCACAAGTTTGGCATTTGGTAGCTGCTGACGAAAGATGAAAGTGTTCCTAGCTTTCCATATGTGCCACAGGAGAGAGAGATTTATTCTAGATCCGGTAAGGCATTCGCTCTGTCCATTACAGCAATTAACCAACGTTCTATTTGTTGTACCCCCGTTAATGAATATGTGATGTTGATTGCTGAGTGATTCCACACCCCATTTGTCCATGGACATAACAAAAACAAATGTTCTATCATCTCTGGAGTTTGTTGATTGCATAAACAACAGAGTGGGTCTGACAATATATGCCTATTAAAGAGATTAGTTCTAGTTGCCAATGCATTGTTGCACACTGACAAGAGAAAGGATCATAATTTAGGCATTGAATTAATATTCCATATTGCTGCACTGGGATTAGATAATGATGTCGTCTCATCATGTGGTTGCAATTGAGAATGAGTCTAATTCAATTCATCACTTCTCATATTACTCCCATTTGGACGAACTCCACTAAGATCATTATCTTGATCCGAGGTTTCAAATAGGGTGTTGTTTTCCCCTATTTCGCCCTTCTTAGGAAATTCATCCTCTAAGAATGTGACATCTCGTGATTCAAATTCAGTTATACTCCCACTTTCCTGCTCACCTATGAACACATACCCTTTTGAGTGTTCAGAGTATCTTATGAAAATACTCTTTTTGCCTCTAGGACCCAATTTCCCAAACTTGTGAGAGGATTCAAGTGTATAGGCAGCACAACCCCATGGCTTAAGAAAACTTAAGTCTGGTTTTCTACTCCGTCCATAATTCATATGGAGTGGAAGCAATCGATTTGGAAGGCACACGGTTAAGTATATAGGCAGCAGATAACAACGCATCACTCCAAAAGGTGATAGGCAAGTTAGCATCCATAAGGTTCAAAGCCATTGAGGTATTTGCAAGTTATTAATGCCTGGGCGCGTGGAAGTAGATGCTTGGGTTTCGACTTAGGAAAAATCAAAAATATGCGAACAACTCTCGGGTGTCGGGATTCCTTGCCCCGATCCGTACGGCTGAAGTTCATTTGCGAAAATCAATCATAAAACATCATACAACATCATAAAATATCATATAAGTTAATGTGGCTTGTTTGTTGTGCTCTGAGAATATTATAGCAGCTCTTCACTGTAAAGCACCCGTTCCGTTTTCTCTGCCATATGACCCTATCTTTCGTGAATTGTGTTCGTAAAGGAATAGAGACTATTTCTTCCACCGTTTGTTCATCAAAACTTTGGCAAAGTAAGGAACCATTCCAAGTATTCTGTTCTGGAATTATAAAATCAGCAACTAGTTCAGGTTCATCTTGAGGGGCTGGCCCTCCAATAACTCCTTTCTGCAGCCATCTGTCCTTACATATGTTAATACTAGTACCATCACCCACAGACCATAGGATGTGATCACTGATAGAGTCCCGACCCAATAGCATACTCTGCCAACCCCAAGAGGGTCTTGTTCCTTTTGTTGCATGCCAGAAATCATGTGAATGGAAATATAAGCCTTTTAAAACTCTAATGTAAAGAGTAGATGGTTGTTGAATCATTCTCCAAGCCTGTTTTCCAAGTAAAGCCCTATTAAACGCATTGAGATCTCTAAAGCCCATTCCCCTAGCATCTTTTCTGCTCTTAAGATCTTCCCATTTTCGCCAATGTATGCCGACTTTACTGTGATTAGTTTGCCACCAGAACCTTGCTATCCATTGCTCTATTTGTTTACATATAGCAAGCAAGAGTTTAAATATAGACATCACATATTGAGGAATTGCTTGCACGACGTTTTTAATCAAAATTTCCTTTCCCCCCTTAGAAAGTAGCTTCTCTTTCCACCCCTCCAGCTTTAAATGAACACGTCCCAAGATCCATGCAAACATTTCCCGCTTAGATTTACCCGAGTCAGAAGGAATTCCAAGATACTTGCCAGTTTTCTGTAATACCGGTACTCAAAGTTCCCGGGCTAGGTTCTCTTGTAAGCTCAGAGGACAGTCTCGGCTAAAAATTAGGCCTGATTTATTTCTATTCACAGCTTGTCCTATAGCGAAGCAATATTCATTCAGAACCATTGATAAATTCTGACATTCAGTGAGCGTTGCATCTAAGAAAAAGATGGCGTCATTTGCGAAGAATAAGTGGGAAAGGGTGGGACACCATCGATTTAATTGTATACCTGAAAGATGGCCCATGTGTACTGCATTATTGATAAGACGGGTTAAAGCATTGGCCAGTAGGATGAACAGGTACGGGGATAAAGGGTCGCCTTGTCTCAGTCCTCTGGTTGGCTGAAAATAGGGTAATGCTTCTCCATTGAACTTAATACCAAAAGAAACTGTAGTCACACACTGTAAAATCCATGTAACCCATTGAGTATGAAACCCTATCTTTAGGAGATAGTCCCGTAGGAAGTCCCATTCCACCCTATCATAGGCCTTTTGCATATCTAATTTGAGCATAGCTTGAAAATGCTTCTTTCTTTTTCTAGTTCTGATTTGATGAAGAACTTCTTGTACTATAATGATGTTATCTTGGATTTGTCTGCCACCTACAAAAGTGCTTTGTTCTGGCGCGATCAATTCTGGGAGCCATGGCTTTAGACGGTTAGCAAGAATCTTAGATATGATTTTATAGATGAAGTTGCATAGGCTAATAAGGAGAAATTGGTCCAATCTTTCAAGGTGTGGGATTTTTGGGATCAAAGAGATACTGGTAACATGACCCTTGTTTGGAAGAATTGATGAATAGCATTATAGATATCGTCAAGTAAAATATCCTAATAGGTTTGATAAAACTGACCATTCAACCAGTTGGGGCCGGGTGCTTTTGTTGCCCCTAACTGGAAAGCTGCTGTTTTGATTTCCTCAGGAGTAACTTCTGTGAATAAACTTGCATTCATCTCTGCTGTCACGATCTGGTCGCATAGGCTAAGTGTTGGCCTATAATCTCTAGTTCCTGCAAATGTATATAAACTTCTGAAGAAAGTAGAAGTCATCTCTTTAATCGATTAGGGTCACGTACCTAATTCTATTCGGCATCATACAACATACTAATCCTGTTGTGTTGTCGTCGTTGAATGGTAGTGGCATGGAAAAACTTCGTATTTCTATCCCCCCATCGAAGCTAGTTAATTCTAGATCTCATTGCTTATAAATTTTCCTCCTGCTGCCATAACCTATGAATTTTCTCTTTCAGGTCATGCAAGACGACGTTATCAGAATAACTTGTAGGCTGATTCGTCAGGGTTTGAAGCTGATGTTTGAGAGTTTTAATCTGAAGTTTGGCATTGGGAAATTTGGAATGATTCCATTGACAAAGAGCATCGGATACGGCACGGAGCTTTTGGGGAAGAGTCACTACTCCAAGCCAATGAGAATTCCAAGAAGCTTCAATGGTTGATCGACACTCTACATCGTGGTAACCAGTAGGCTTCAAAATAGAAGGGACGGTGTCGTTTAGGTCGATGTGCTGCTACTGTATTCAAAAGGATTGGGCTATGGTTAGAGCCAAGAGCTGGAAGAGCAAACACTTTAGCAAGGGGAAAGGTAACTCTTCATTCCTTTGTACAAAGCATACGATCAATCCTTTCCTTCACACTGTCTTCCCCATTTCTATTGTTTGTCAAGGTGAAAGCACATCCTTTGTTGCCAAGGTCCATCAGGGAACAATCATTAAGGGCTTCACGGAAAGAAGTGATGCGATGAGACTCAGCTGGTCACTTCCCAACTTTCTCCCATGGGTACAAAACTTCGTTGAAGTCCCCTGGACAGAGCCAAGGTAAGTTTTGCTATGTAGCACATTGTCTTAATTCAGCCCAAAACTGCTGCCGAAGATGATAACTAGCGGGAGCATGTATGCAGGTGATACGCATTGTGATTCCTACTTCTAGATCGGTGCATATTAAGTCAAGCATTGCAGAAGAGTGATGAGCGACATTCAAGGTTACTCGATCCATCCAAAAAAGTGCCAAACCTCTTGCCAATCCAATTGGATTTTCTAGAAAAGCATCCGAAAACTTGATTTTCCGCTGTAAGTTAAGTAGCATTGTTTCCTGATTTTTGGTTTCCATTAAAAACAAAATGTCGGGCTTTTCCTGGGTCATTAAGACCTTTAGTGCTTGAACTGTCAGGGGATTGCCCAAACCCTGACAGTTCCAACAGAGTAACTTCATTGTTCACCTGGTGGCCTTTTAGGGCCAACCACCAGGGCCCAACATGCAGAAGCATTGACTTCATGGACTGGAGTCTCTTGTAACAGTGATTCATCAAGTCCTTGTTGAAGCTGAGAGCGAACATCAGAGGTAATAAGCCTTTTGGCTTTCTTGATGGGGCCTGATCTTGTATTTAGGCGTGGACTTTTAAGTTTCTTGGACTGACTTGTAGTAGCAACTCTGTCAGGAGTTGTGATGTGCTATTGAAGGGGAGAGAGCCTGTTCTGTGGGACATGGGGTGCCGTAGCTTCCTCAACCAGAGGCTACCATTGCAGTGGTTTGGCGACTATGATAGGTGGGTTAGTCATTGGAGTCTACATAGTCTATTTGCCTTTATCTTTCTTTTCTTGAGTTGCAGGTTTAGAAGCAGTAGGATCCTGTAAAGTGATCATAGCAGATGAGGATTGCGGTGTCTCTAGTATGATAGTAGCAGCATCATCCTGAGGGTTATCCAAAGCATAAAAGGTAGGCCAGAAGGGATTTGGTTTATTAACCTCCGCTCGTAGCCAAGAACCATATAATAGATGGTTTTTCTCATCCATTTTGCTTTCATCATATGGAAAATTTGGACAGTGCATAGCGTAGTGCCCAAGTATGCCACACGAATAACAATAATGAGACAGTCGTTCGTATCTGAAATCCAACCAAAAGTTTTTCCCCTCCACCTTGAGTAGGAAGCCCGGTTTGAGGGCCTCTTGCAAGTTAAGTTCCACACGTGCCCGACCTGATCGAAGCGTAGAGCCATCTTTATGTTCTACTTTAACCTCTATCGCCCTACCAATGTGTGATGCAACTTTTGTAATCATATTCTCTGTACAATGTTCTAGAGGTAATCCGAGAATGTGGACCCAAAACACATAGGTATGAAAGTCATAGCAATGCATAGGTGTATTCGGGATCCAAGGTTTCAAGATAACCAGATGATTAGAAAATAACCAAGGTCCCGTCTCAAGAACCCGCTGTTTAATTGCCTCTGTTTTAAACTTGACTATATATAAATCCAGCTTCTCCCTGGGAAATGTCTACTGTATTAGTTCGCCATATACGTCGCATGGTATTCTGAAATGCCTGAAGATTAACCGAAGGATTATTGAGTATCTTACCAACTAGGGTTAAGCGACATTCCTCTACTGTTTCAGATGGTGCAGCTTTGTCCCAGACTTCCACTTGCTGTTCCGACCATAGACACTCCAAGGGAGTGCATAGTGCACCTAGACGAGCCTCCTCTTCACCGGCTGGGCAATCCATTAACCCGCAAGCCCAACTCGACAGAGAAATCCAAGGACTGAGAAGTATTCAGTTTCACAAACCCAAAGAGACCTTTGACGAGGGTCAGAAAAGCATTGTTCGGGGACCTAGAAGAAAGTAAGTGAACAAGGAAGAGCTAGGGCATCCTGGGGAGCTGGAGAATTTGACACGCAGACACAGAAAGTAGCATATGGCCAGTAATCGAACACCTCTAGATGAGCGGATGAGACATCGAGAGGGGAAATGTAGAGTCCGATTATGATGCTTAAAGGTGTAATCAGATAGAGCTATAATGGAAATATTGACTGGGATGTGTGGGTAAGTAGCAAAATAAGATGAAATTCATGTGCAATAGAGAAATCTACGTTGGTCACAACTGGGATTGTGACTTTACAGTGAGAAATCTTGAAGAGGGACGCGATGAGTTGGAGAAGAAACTACCATGGAGGTAGAGAAGCTCGACATAACGAGAGAAAAACTCGGGATGGTTCTAGGGATCACGAGATGTTTTTGGATGCATGTTGAGTGTCAATGATGTGCAGGGAAGTTTCTTGAATAGAGTTAATTAACTTTTGTTTAATTAACATTTAAACAGAAACTAAGGGCAATCTTGCAAAAAACGAAAAAGACAAAAAAGGGGCAGCATCTTTCTATTTTTCTTATCTTTTGGCAGGAAATGAAAATATGTGACCACATGAGGGAAGTATGTCTCCTCCAATAATAATCACTCCCCCCTCCCCCCGCCGCCCCACTTCCTCCCAAATTTAGACGTCCAAACACGGGAAAAAAAAATTTCCTAGGTTATTCTTTTCTGCCCATTTCCTTTCTCTTCCCACAATCCAAACACAAATTCGACGCTTAATTGAATATATTAGTTTGTTGAAGACTGATAACCTTGTCGACACTTAATTCTTCACCGAAGTTCGACTAGATTTTAATCAAAAGCTAAAAGTCCGATACCTTTGCTAGGAAGATCATCAAGGAGTTCAAATCTGAATCCGTCAACATATTCGGTTGAAATTACATTCACTCAAAAATTTATGTTAATGAGTTATGAATAAACTAAAATATATTAGCTATTTCATACCATATTAATTGTTTGACATGAGAGTTTTCTTCTAACACAATTCATACATGCATCTCAATCGCTGTTGTAAGAGTTTTCCAAGGATGCTTAATTTGCCCAAAGTGGACGCCTGGATTGCTAGATTGCTAGATATGTGACATTCTGAAATTTGACCCATGATTTGGATATATGGAATGGGCATTTCGTCGACACACCGATGGTCATTTTACTTTGAGTGGGCCTCTCACGAGTTAACTAATCTATTAGGTAAAGCCGTTAAGGGATATAAATGCGGCAAACTAGAGAATTTGATTGGGAATCAATCGCTCGACCATAATAATCGGCAAGGGTCAATACGACACCGTTATAATCGATTAGTGATCGGATATAGGTCGATTCGATGGAAACACATAATTGAGTTGTGGGTGATTCCTCATGATTGCAAAATTCGGGTCAACCGGCACTAACCCGATTTTCTGTTGATTTTATACTTGAGACACGTAATTGAAACCTTGTGATTTTTACGACAACTGAGAGTCACCTACGAGTCAAAGATGCACAAACGTAGATCGAAAATTATTGACCATGGGTCAAACGTGCTAAAATCCTTAAAATCTACCCAATAGGTTAAGTTGTACTAAAATCGTGTTCGGTCGATTTTAACCACGAAATTGAATTTGGTTTCAGGAATCGAATGTTCGAGCGTGTCACGGTTAATTTATAGGATGTTGTCCCATCTTTTGGAGAAATTTGATCGAGTCCGGAATTTTTTCGGAAAATCAATTTCGGACAATTCGGAAAAGAAAAGGAAATTCGGATGGGAGGTGAAAGGGACTAATTTGGCTGCCCAAATGACTTATTTTGTGAAGAAATGGAAGGAAAATAAGAGGAAATTTGGATGGCTGAAGAAGGGCTTTGTTTCTACCTCCAAAATGGTCTAATTGGAGGAAATTGAGGCTAAATTCTCATTGGATATGCACTCGACTTATTTGGTTGAAGACTTTGGGGCACAAGTGATGATGGGTTGATATTTTGGCTAGGCATTTGATTGGTTAGAGCTTGGACTTTCATTTCCTCTCTCTCTCTCCCCCGCTCTCCCATGCATGAAATCTTTTCCCCCCTCTCTGCCGAAGTTGCCCACGTTCCCTTCCTCCTCTTCTCTTCTTCTATTCCTCACGCCACCTACAGTCGCAACCTCCATTTCCCTTTCCTTTTGCTAACACCATCATCATCCCACCTTCATCCTCCCTTCCACTCATGCCAGCCCACCACCTCAGCCTTAACCACCAGCCTTGTGGCACCCCCGATCTGCTAAGGTCGCCATAGGTGCCTATCGCTCTACCTATTGTATACCAGTCTAATATCTTTCAGTCGGGTTAAAAAGGAATCATAGTTCATAGGCATTTTTTTTTTGAAAAGGGTTTAGCGCAGCTCATAGCGGAATTATAAACGGGTCTCACCATCCCTTACTCCCATGACAAAGATACAATGCACACCAACTACACCAAAGGAAAAGATAAAGCCGAGTCACTTTTATTCACATTTTTACGATGGACATCTCGAGTCGGTACAACAAAAAGCCAAGATTTTTAGCTACACTTGGCTATGACTCAAAAGAGATCTCGACCCTACATCATACATGTATACCCCTCCACCTACAAGTGTTGGCTATCCCAAAAAGTGTCAGCTCCCACCAGTCAAACATGCCATCACACCCAACCCGGTGCATCGGGTGGCGGCGGCGGCAACATCCCCATCATCACCTCATCGCGACGGACATGAACAGACAGAAATTCCTGGATGACCAGGTCTCCAGCCAGGCTCACATCATACATGACCAGCACGCGAACTCGGATAAACACCAGACTAGGAATAGTGACACAAATGTGCTCCGCGCACTCGACCTCCACGTTAGACGGTAAGCCATAGAAGGTACCACGCGTGACCGGTGGTAAAGGCATCTTTTTTAGCATACCTCACCGTATAGCCATGCATATGTCACCATACAACGTACATATACCATCATGCACTTGTATAAATACCATTAAACAGCCATGCATATATCACAATGCAACGTACATATACCACCATGCAACGTACATATACCACCATGCACTTGTACATATATCATCAAACAACCATGCATGTATACACATCCATGCGCATGATTCAATTTCAAACTTCATCATTCAATTTGATCACGTCATTTTTCTTTCCCGAGACCAGTAATTGTATCCCTCATTTTATCGCTTGCACCCAACTTGGCATCGCGAGGAGCCTCCGGCACACACCTCCGGGCATTCGGGACACACCTTCGGGCATCTCGAAACTCTCGAGAACATTTGACACACACCTCCGAGCATCCCGACACTCCCGGGGCATCGTCGGCTCACACCTCCGACGGTATCCTCATCATCATACTTTATTTTCACATATGTGTCTCAATATCAACATGGCATATGATATGATGGTAACAAGGGTCTAATTCAGCTTTTGATATTATATGAAATGCTAAATGTCATCACATAAGCAGCAAGATCAATCACTCGAGACATTATATCTCATGGAGCAAATTCATTGATTTTTACTTTTGAAAATGCAGTAAATTCTTTTTAGATAAAACATAATGCACTCTTAAAAATTTAGTAATTGGCCCTAATAAATTCTAAGAATTATAGACGAGATCTAGAGGCAAATATCTCATGAAGAACAAACCGCACACCAAAAGAATCTCACACAAAACAATATGGTCCACACATCACAGCTTTCAAAATTCTAACATTTCAGTTTGCACAGCTTCAGAAACAATTTTGATTAAATACCCAAATGAACTCCAAAAATTCTGAAATTTTAATATGTTATAGGCAACACTTAGAGGTAAATATCTTGTGAAGAAAATAAAATGAACTCAAAATCGTTCTAGATAATTAGATATATCTTGTGAAGAAATAAAAAGCCAAATCGTTCTAGATAATTATATATAGGCGGTTAATACCTCCTGTTCTCGGTGTCGATATTCCTGGGTAGTTTCTCAAAACAATTTCGTTTCACCGACCTGAACATGTCCGTTTCTTCTAAATTTTTAGTGTGTTATTCCTCAGAATGTTATCTATAACTTTCCTTAAGGACAGAAGATCAGAATTTAAATATATGATTTTATAAAAATCACAGAATCGTACTAGGTTGAGGTAGCATTTTGCAGATCTAGTTTTCTTCAAAGATCAACGATTTCACCGATCTATACTTGTTCATTTCCTCTAAATTTTTGATATGTTATACCTCAAGATGTCTTCTATAATGTTCATTAAGGGATCAAAGTGATATTTCGACAAAAATGTTACTTTACAGTCCACAAAATCATCAAGAGTCGGCACAACAAATTCCAGAGCTAGTTTCTCAAAAGGAAGACAATTTCACCTACTTATACTTGTTCATTTCCTCTCAATTTTTAATATGTTATTCTTCATGAAGTCCTCTACCACTTTTGTTAAGGAGTCGAAGTGAGATTTCCACTAAAAAGTCGCATGCAACTCACAATCCCACGGAGGGACGGACTGACTTTTCTGGAAACAGCATGCACAACCAACAAATTTCTCCCCATTGCCTCGAAATCTCCTTACCTCCACCACATCTAACACTCACCATCCAACATACACACATCACAGCTAGCAAAAAGGTAGAAAAACGGACTCTACTTGCCTCCAAACCGAGCAAAGCACAGCAAACAAACGGTGGGCTCGACGGCGGGACTCGGCGGCTCGATGGCGGCGACAAACCTCCTCCTTCTTCCTTTCGCATGCACAAACTGCCCTCTTCCTTTCTCTCTTTCTCTCTTTCCCTCCTTTCTCACCACCTCTCTCTCTCTCTCTCTCTCAATTTCCTTTTTGCTTAATCCGCCCCCTTCCCTTCACTAATTTCTTTCCCCTCATGATTAGCCATCATTAGTCTTGCATGCATTGACACTTGGCTTTCTTCATGGGACAAATGGGGAGACATGCAAACCGGTTTCCCTCCCCCTTGGTCGATGGCAGCTCCTCCTTTGGGCTTTGTGGGCCAGGCCCAAATGGCCGAATGGTGGGGTTGTGGGCTGGGTTTTTGGGCCGGCTTGGCCTAAGAATTTCGGCTCACTCTCCTTTAAAAAAAAAATCTAGCCTAACACCCCCCCCATCAAGAATTAATAAATTTCAACTTATAAAACACAGGGCCAAGAATTGAATTTTTTTCCATCAAATAATTATCCATTAAAAGCTTGGCCTTAAACTCATTGCAGATGATGGATCCAATGGCTACTACATAATTCAACGTCACAACCATTCACTTTTCCATAGGTCGTAACGTCTCTAGATATGGCATGAAATTATTTTTGGGATGCCACAATTCTCCCTTCCTTAGAGAATTTTGTCCTCGAAATTAGACGTTACCTATGTCTCTTGAAACAGGTAGGGGTACTTTTCCTTCATATAATCTTCACTCTCCCATGTTGCTTCCTCTACACTATGATGTCGCCATAAAATTTTGACTAATGAGATTTTCTTGGTCCTAAGGACTCTTTCCTTTTAGTCCAGCACTTCCACAGGCTCTTCGATGTACTTCACTCTCTCATCCACTTTGATGGCTTCATGATCGAGTATGTGACTAGGATCTGGCTGATATTTCCTTAGCATCGACACATGAAACACATCATGTAAGTTTCCCATATTAGGAGGCAGCGCCAAACGATAAGCTGCGTCTCATATTCTTTCAAGTATCTCAAAAGGTCCAACAAATCTGGGACCTAACTTTCCTTTCATCCCAAACCGAAATATTCCTTTCATTGGAGACACTTTAAGAAATAAGTGATCTCCTACACTAAACTCCAAAGGCCTTCTACGCCTATCTGCGTAGTCTTTTTGTTTACTCTAGGCTGTTTTAACTCTTTTCTTGATAATCTCGACAGCTTCAGTAGTAACCTGTACCAATTCAGGTCCTGTCAATTTTTTTTCACCTACTTCATCCCAACAGACACGGGTCCTACATCTCCTTCCATATAACGCTTCATATGGAGCCATGCCTATACTTTTCTGAAAACTATTGTTATAGGCAAATTCTATCAGGTGCAATTTCTCATCCCAGTTTCCTTTAAAGTCAATAACACATGCTCTTAGCATATTCTCTAGAGTTTGGATCACTCTTTCTGATTGCCCGTCTGTTTAAGGATGGAAGGCAGTGCTAAATTGAAGCTTTGTCCCTAAGGCATTTTGGAGACTCCGCCAAAAATTTGAAGTAAACCTGGAGTCTCGATCAGAGCTGATTGTTACAGGTATACCATGTAGGCATATTACCTAGCTTACATATATAGGCAAGTTTATTCATTAAATAGTTTATATGGACTGCTAAGAAATGGACAGACTTAGTCAAACGATTCACTATCACCCAAATAGAATCGTGGCCATTTGATGTCCTTGGCAGTCCTTGCACAAAGTCCATCGTTACATGCTCCCATTTTCATTCTGGTATGTCTAACGGTCTCAAGAGTCCTGCAGGTTTGCGATGTTCCGCCTTCACTTGTTGGCATGTCAAACATTGAGAAACGTGCTTAGCCGTATCTGTTTTCATACCATTTCACCAAAATTGCTGACGCAAATTCCTGTACATTTTTGTACTACCCGGATGAATATTATAATTACTCCTATGTGCCTCCGATAGAATTTCCCTCTTCACTTCTTCATTGTCGAGAACACGGCGTCGTCCTTGGCATCTTACGACTCCATCTTCAGAAACTTGAAATTCTGGTCTTCTTCCTAAGGACACTGCATCTTTCACTTTCATAATTTCCGGGTCAGACTCTTGCGAAATCTTAACTTTCTGAATAATTTTAGGTTCAATCCTTAATGCACTAAGCATACCAGTAAGACGATCCACTTTTAGTTCAAATTCTGAGTCCGCCACAGACTTTAACAAGTTCCATTCCGCCATTCTTAAACTGGCTATCTCCATAGTTGACTTACGACTAAGAGCATCCGCTACCTTATTCGCCTGCCCTAGATGGTACCGTATCTCACAATCATAATCCTTCAACAATTCCATCCACCTCCTTTGTCTCATGTTCAAATATTTTAAGCTATTATGATTTGTATAAATCTCAAACTTTTCCCCATACAAATAGTGCCTCCATATCTTCAAAGCAAACACTATAGCTGCCAATTCTAAATCATGCATTGGGTAGTTCAGTTCATGAGGTTTCAATTGTCTAGATGTATAGGCTATGACCTTGCCATGTTGCATCAAAACACATCCCAATCCTTGGTGAGATGCATCACTATACACTGTAAAACCATCAGATCCAGATGGTATAGTCAGGATTGGAGTCGAGGTCAATTTTCTTTTGAGCTCCTGAAAACTCCTTTCGCATTCCCCACTCCACTCAACCTTCCCGTTCTTTCGAGTCAATTTTGTTAAGGGACCTGCCAGTCGTGAAAACCCTTCAATAAACCTTCTATAATAACTAGCCAGTCCTAAGAAACTCCGTATTTTAGTGGGTGTTGTTGGTCTCGGCCAATTTATTACCATCTCAACTTTCACCGGGTCCACTGCAATTCCTCCTCCTATTACCACGTGTCCCAAAAATATTATCCGGTCCAGCCAAAATTCACATTTGCTGAATTTGCCATACAATTTGTGATCTCTCAGAGTTTGCAAAACTATCCTCAAGTGTTGCTCATGCTCTTTAGGCCCTCTAAACTAAATCAGGATATCATCAATAAAAACAATCACAAACTAATCTAAATAAGGCTCAAATACCCTATTCATTAGATCCATGAATGCGGTTGGTGCATTCGTCAATCCAAAAGGCATAACTAGGAACTCGTAGTGTCCATAGCGAGTCCTAAATGTAGTCTTAGGAATATCTTTTTTTCTTAATCCTTAGTTGATGGTATCTCGATCTCAAGTCAATCTTAGAAAAGACCGAACTTCCTTGTAGTTGGTCGAATAGGTCACCAAAAATGTGAAATTCGGATCAAAGAGAGAAGGGCTGCATTTTGGCATCAATTTGAGCAAATTTGGATTTTTAAAGCAAGAAAGAATTAGGGGGGACCAAATGGGATATGCATAAAGGACTTTAGGGACCAAGCCTTCAATTCTTTGGATAAGCTTCTTGACTCTTTTCAATCTTCTTGAACAAGATTGCCAGCTGCTCATCTGTCGCCACTCTCTCTCCCGTGCGCACCCTCACATTCGATTTCCCCTCTGCAACTCCTTGTTCAATTTCCTTTCCTCTTGTTTTCACTTCTTTCATTTTCCCTTCATCGATTTCATTGAAGACGGTTGTTCCCCCTTGGATTCAACGCCACTGAAGCTGCTCATCTCCTCCACCGAAAGCTCTCCCCCACTCACACACGCCCACACCCCATTTGAATTCTCCTCTGCAGTTTTGTTGACCCAAGTATTCAACGCCTGCACCTCCACTCACGTGTGTCTCCCCCCACTGAAGTGAACAAAGCAGCAAGCTCCTCCACCTTAGTTGACTGAATCTCTCTTCCCCGTGTCTTCATTTAGCCCATAGTTGCCTGCAAGTCCACCGAAGCCCTTCTTTTCTTCCGAGTTTGTGCGTTGTCCAGCACCATCGATTGACAAAATCTACGGCCCAGCAACTCCACCGAAACTTTCTGCCTCGTGTCTTCATCTCCACTGCTGGGACTTCTGCGGTTAGTCTGCAGCAAACAAAGCCAACAGCAGCTCGCTCATGCACGAAGCTGCACGCGTGTCCTCAGCCCAAACCAAAGCTCCAGCCTAGCAAAGCTTCTCCATGTGTGGCCAACAACTGAACAAAGACAAGCCCAGTTTGGCAGGACCCATCTTCAACAACAATTCGGGCCTTTTGGTACAGCCCACTGATCAGCCTAGTTTCCTTTGTGCAACTTAATCGGCCCAAATCTCCACCAGCTCCTTGGGCCATCGAATCCACAAGAAGCCAGCCCAATCTCCTACAGTCTTCAAACCCAGCCCAGTCCACAACTTGAAACCCATTTGAGCCTAGCTTAGCTTTTGGGCCCAGCCCAAGAGTCCGCTGACACCGCCGAAAATTTAGGTTTCGGCCGTCGTCGCGTCACCATCGAGGTGATTCGGTCTCTGCTTTTACCAAGTGAGTTTTACTCACTAATGCTCTCTTAGTTTGCTAATTATACTTAGGGTTGGTTAAATTTAATTAAATGCAATTAGGTGGTTAGATTAGTTTAGATTAATTAAATTAGAGACTTATTGATGCATGTTAGGTGGTTAGAAATAGACATTAGCAAGTAGGCATGCCATATTATTTATTGAACGAGTCTCGGTAATTTTCCGGACTCGTCTAGGCTTCCAATAAGGCATTATGGGGCCTAAATTGGATTATTATTATTTATTTATTTATTTTTCGAAATTAATTATTTAATTAATTATTTTTTTCGGAAATTCAACCGGGATGGCTGGTGACCGGAATTTCGTGCTGATTGTCATGGTGCAGTCCGTTTATTTAATTGAGCTTTAATTTATATGGAATTGATTTAAATTGTGAATTTTAGGATAGGTTCCTAAATTTTTGTTTTTAATTATTTGATGGGGAAATGTTTGAGTATCGATTGTCAGTATCGACGGTGGAGTGGTGAATTAGTGTGGCATCTAAAAGGGCAAGTGGGCTCGGTGATCTGATGCGTCACTTTGGTGAACTAGTACATTAGAGAATGCACGTGAGCCCGGCATTGTAAAAAGGGCACGTGGGCTCGGTGAATTGATGCATCACTTTGGTAAACTAGTGCCTTAGTGCACGTGTGCTCAGAGACTGGTTATACATCGTGGGTAATATATGATTTAGATGACATGTAATCGACTGGTTTGATTTGTTATGAGTAGTTGGGTGCCTATTATGAATTGCACTGATTTGCAGCTGGAATATGAGACCAAGGTAAGTCCTCTGACCTGTGCATGTTTAGGCAGCCCATAGTATATTGGCTTACTAATCGGGTCTTAGGGGGTAGAACTCGCTGAGACGTGGTCTTATTGGTTATTGAATAACCATTTCAGGACCCTGAGGAGAAGCCGAGGAGGAGGAACCTGAGAAGGAGAACAATGATGTGAAACTTGAGGAAGAGAAAGATTTTTGAAGAAAATGATCTAGAGAGGGATCTTGGATATAACTCGGATGTGGATTGAGATCCCATCCCTTTTGTGAACCCTGTCTTAGTGTAGATAGGTGTGAGACTAGTATGCTATGAATAGTATTGTAATTATACTATGAGTTGTGCTGTTAATAAAAGTGTGGTTGTGAATTTCAATATGAAAAATATAGCCTGCTTTTCCATTCCATTGTTTTATTGTCTGGGGATTTATAACTGCTTCCACATGCGTAATAAAATGAAAGGGTTGGTGATACTTAGTCCTGGGATATCTCACTTTAAAATCAACCAAGTAGAAGGATGGGCGTGTCCTCGAGGATCGGGGCGTGACAATGCTCCTATGTGGAATGCCGTCTAGGCAGGAGTTCTAGACAATCTCGGGCGGGACGACACCCGGTTATGTTGGATGACCGCCGACACCTTATGGCTGGCCCTGCCGTTAGCGAAGTTTAGGGTGACCTTGATTACTGAGGTCTTTTGAGAGGGTCGATAAGAAGTGGCCGCTGAAGGGCTTGTAGTTATTAGACTTCTTAGGATCAACAGTTTGGTGAGGAAATTGTTGTGTTTGGGAAATTGTTCATTGTGTTTACTATCCTTATGTTTGATTGTTGGCCGGTTGTTTATTTAATTCGCTTTTGCATGCGTTTAATCAAAAGATCAAAAGAATGGGTTGGCGATGTGTTCTGGGACGTCGCATTTTTTTTAATTGACCGCCAAGGGATGTGCGTGGCATTACATGATATATTATCACAAAGGGGTGCGTTATTTGGATGTCCACTTGTTGGATTTGCCCCATATTGTTCCTGAAGGAAATGAGCTACAGCTTCTAATGGAAGTTGGCTTGAAGATAGAAAATTTGATTATTTGATCTAATATGATTTTGCTACGCGCTTCAAAATAGAGGTGGCAAGTTTTTGCTATATCGTTGTTTTCGTTTGAAATGTTAAAATGATCACGTATGATTGTAGTTTGTTGGATTTTGTTTGTTTGTTTTTTTTTTTTTTTTTTTTTTTGCCTTGAAGATGATCTTCACCTCTTTCTGTTAATGCAACGCATGTTGTTTTGAGGATCCTATATGCTTGTAATTAATGGATCATTTTGTATTTATTTTTGTTGGAAGTGCTGACAAGAAGCTCAATATCTTCACTAAGGGAGAGGGAACCCAAATTCGAGCTCAAAACAACTAATTGGACTCATATTCAGTCAAAATATTGACACTCTACCAATTCTCTAATGTGGGACTTCCTAACACAATCACATGTATATGTCAATAATCTCCCCCTTAGTTGTAAGCTCAATTGAGTTATGTTCCTTCTTAATTCAAGTATGCTTCTCCATTAACTTATCTTCTTAAACCATAGTCACTCTCTTCAAATTGAACCTCCTCCTAAATTCAGATATCCTTCCACATCCAACTTATCTCCTTCATCCATGGTTTCTTTCCCCAAACCGAACCATAAAAGCTAATATCTGGATCGCATTCCTACACCAAAATGCCAACTTGCCTAGAAATTGCATTGGTCACTAGATTCCTATGCACCACATATCGGAATAGATTGAGGGCCAACCAATCTACCATCGGCTTTGCTTAACCATAATGGCCACTTGCTTGGAAACTGGCTTGGTCATGATATTCCTTCCTGAAGATATTCAACAAATATACTTTCACTTAGGGAACTCACCAAGAGAGAGCTTGAATCTAAACCTGTCAAACATCCAGTTGACTTGTTTTAATTCAAAAGCTTAAGGTTATGAGTAATAAGCCAACTAAGATATATTGACTACTTCACACTAATTTAATTCCTCAATGGGGGATTTCCTAACACAATTCACATGTGTATCTTAACAATTTTCTTTTTGATTTTTTTCTTGCATTTGCTACCGACCTTGCAATTTTTTTCCAAGTAAAAAGTAAACAATCTTCTTTATTCTCTTCATGTGCTTAATCTTTGTTTTGTTTATTGCTTAACAAAACCTGTCATCGTCATTATTTGCCTCATTTCAAAGTCTTAAATTTTGCGGTACTAAGACGATGGATGTGAATAGATTTGTTCCTTTTTGTTCTTTTCGATTTTGGGCCACTAATATATCATGTTAGTCAATGGATGAAAGACGGATGAGTCAATGAGACAACGGTAGCCGATTTGTTCTTTTTCGATTTGTTCCATTTATCTTGACATTACTCGGGAATATACATACAACCTATTTGGTAGCCGATCAATTCTTAGCTATTTTTTTTCTTTCGTTCTCTGGATCTCATAAAAAAAAAATACAAGAAGAATAAAATTCCATTTGGTAATGTCAATTAATTTTTCTACTCCGGGAAACAGATTTATTCTTGTAAATAGATTTGGAATAGAATCAAGAAATAGCAAAAAAAATTATTTCTTTGTTCCTAGGAATAATTCTGGAATTAAGCCATTTTTTACTCTTTTCTTTTCTTCTTCTTCCTCCCCAAACTCGGTGATCGACCAGAGACAAAATATGGCGATGTCACTATGGCTGGGCAAGGTCGGCCTCATCTAGGCTACACAGAGCTCGACCTTGCCTCTAGTAAGGTTAAGCCTCGCCCACCCACCATGAGGTCAACCCTCGCCTTAGCGGCGAGGTTGCTAGCTAGAGGAGGAGGAAGAAGAGACGGAAAAAGGAAAAGAAAAAGAAAAAATTGATAAAATTAATTTAAAAATTAAAAGAAATTCTTATTCACAAAAAAATTTATAGGTCTAACTAAACGCATTCCTTTCTTTTTAAAATTCCATGAATAAAAATTTTATGCAGTTATCAAATACATTTGAATGCTAATGGCCACCTGTTAAGAAATAAATACATTCGAATACTAAGAAACTTGTTCGGGGAGCATAATGAAGGAAAACTATTTTTGAGTAGAAATTATTCTCAAGAATATAATGGTTACTAAAATACTCTTCTTTTTTTTTTTTGTTGAAACCAAGATACATTTGATTCTTGGGGTTTATAACCAATAAAAGCCAGCAAAATTAGAATTTTTAGATCAAGTTAATGGTCCATTCTTTCTAAAGCCAGGAAACGACAAGTTTGTTTCTTAGCTAAATGGCAAAATTCTTACTAGTTTTACATGTTACTCCTTTGAATTGAAGCCTATGGCAACTATGAATCTAATGTAGATCTCAATAAATTCGCAATTAGCATAAGCAACGCCAGCAAGTATCAATTTGACAAATTTTATTAGGTTGTCAATCTAGACTATGCCGATGTATAATTTAAGTAGCAAACAGCTTCCACGTATCAATTTCAATTCTTCTCAAACTCATGATGAGTGTTAGAATTACATATGTCACATTTTTGTATGTTCACATTCTCAGATCGAGACCTATATCAATCCAATTTTTTCAACAAGAAAACAGAAAAAACGAAGGCATAGCTAGTGCTTGTCGACGTAAGGGGAATCGGGATAGGTGGATTGTTCGATGGGCTTTGCGTGTGGGCTAGACGTGTGAAGGCCTGGTGGGCCTAATTTTGGGCCGAGTGTGGACTAGAGAGAGGACGGTGGACAATGAATAAGGCCCAATGGGCTGGATGTGAGCATAAGGCCCAATTGAGGTGGAAAAAATGCTGAAATTTTGATCAACGAATGTGTTGTATAAAACCAAATGATTTCGGATGTTTAATGGTAATTCCTTGTGATTTAATTGGTGATGTTGTGATGTATGGAATTAATGGTGGATGTAGGATTCTTGGACATTAGAAATTGTGACTTCAAGATGTGTGCAATTCCACTAAGTTTTTGGTCATGTCATTAGTGGAGAATCTTGCAATAAAGTTGCTTTATTGGTGCCTAGTATTTGAGGTGGCTGAATTCTTTAGGCTAGAAGAAGGATTAGTTTTGTTTTGTTTAGATTCATTTTTGTTTAAGGCATGTAAGCTAGGGAGAAAAGGACAAAGTCTAGGGATTTCTTGCAATAGGCCTTCATTTCGCATGCAAGTTTCAATTCTCCCCCTTCCCACCGGCCTAAATCCCCCAGCCAATCTCCTCCTTTGCAAGGCTGCAGCAAGGGAAAAATCCCAAGCAAAGCCATATTTCCCCCTATTTATTCCTTTAATTTCCCTTCTCTTTTGTTCTTGTTCTTCCTTCTTCCCCTCACTCTCTCTCTCTCTCTCTCTCTCTCTCTCTCTCTCTCTCTCTCTCTCTCTCTCTCTCTCATTTTCTTCTTGTTTCCTTGTTGTTCTTCGAAGGACTACCAACTAGAGGAGTAACCAGCCTTCAACAGAGCTTGAGAAAGTAGTTTTTGAGTCCTAAACTAGGTAAGGGAATAAGTTAGGTATTAAACTTCAACATCCTTTCTATGCTTGAGGGTGGATTAGTTCGATCTAGTGGATTTTTGGGTTATAGGAGCTAGATCCTTGGATGACATTAGCTTCCATGTATGTTGTGATGTGTGGGAAGTCTTGCATGTAAGTTTCTCGAAGGTTTTCACCGTCCAAGCTTGCATGAGAGGTGTTCATAGGAGTTGAGGTTGGATTGTCCTCAAGATCCATTTTATTGGACTCCTTATGTTTGATGTCTTCGTCGGTTAGAATGTACTAAAAATTTGAGGTTGCCTTCTTCTTGAAAAATGTTTTCAACATCTTCATCTATAACATATATTTTACTCAAGATTTTCTGGATTTAAAGGAACAAGTTTTCAGCTTCGTTACATGCAAGTCAATATCTTGTGTTATGGTGGAATCCGTCACCTTTTCGTATTCAACGAATTTTTATCAACTCTTGAGGTTCGATTATAAAAAAGATTTATTCTTGAAAATTTTGCAGCACATTTTGAAGTTTAAAATAGTCAAATGTCAAAGCAAATGGCTGAGTTTTGGATTTCGAACCAAGCTAGTTTTGAAAACATGATTTATGGACACAAGAATAGTTTTGGTGACCATTTGAGTGATTTACTAAAAGATGGGTTAAAATTTCTAATAAAAAATGATTTTTTTAAGTGTTATTTACAACATATTTAAATTTGAGAGTTTTCTAAACTCGTTTGGTGATGTTTCTAGATTTAATCCTAGAGCCGTCTGTGTAGACTCGGTTTTTGTAGTGAGGGCTAGTTGTGGTCTTGTTGATGTTGTTGATGTCTTGGTCTCTGGAAAATGCATATTTGGTGATTTTAGATGATTTTGGCAAGCTAAGAACCTATGCTTGACGACTATGCACGAGTGGTGCTCATCATGTGTGCGAAATGAAGTGGAATAGGCTTGGAGGTGGTGTGAATGGCAATTTTGGTTGGTGCATGCTGTTGCATTGCGATCTTGGCATATTGATCATGTTGTGTGGTGATATATGTGTGTGTTGGTGGTGTTAAAAGTGTGCCCTAATAGATGATTGCGATGTGGTGAAATGTGTGGATGAATCAAATTAAGAGATATTCCATCGGCCAACGTCCCAATGATGCTCTCGGGGAGTGGGGATGCCCCAAGTTGTATGGTTTGGGATGCCTTGGTTTATGTCACAAAGCCAGGGACACTTGGACATTAGGATGCCTCGGAGGGAGATGCCCCAGGGCCAACATCCCTAGGAAGTCTAGCCAATGACCTAGAAGTGAGTCTAATGGATCGGGCCAATGTCCTAGGTTCAATTCGTTTCGAGGGTGAATATGAAATGTTCACACTTTGACATTAATTAACAAGGCGTGTGAGTATGTGTGATGGTGTAGCCATGTGTCATGAGATGCATCAATGGGATAGTGTATGCCGTGTGATGCATGAACGAGTTCTTATGCGTGTTGCGGTACAGTCTTCATGCACTTTACTCACTTTAAGCTTGTTTAGTTCACATGATATCATTGGTACCATATGGTGCCCTATTTCATGTAATCCATGTTTATGATGGTTCACCATGTTTGTGATGTTCACTAATGAGCGAAGCCAGGATCTCGTTGTTTAATGCCATGCTTTATCCTTTATAAAGCATTGTTGCTCACCCCTTATTTTTCCTCTCAGATCATTAGCTATGAATGTGACGCCCCTGGCCACTTATGGCTTGTCTGTTCGGGTAGATGGAGGAACTTTGAGGATTGAGATTCTAGCCTTGTTTTGACTCGTTATGTTTGCACTATCTAAATAGATGATGGACACCTTAATCCTTTCCCTATGCAATTTGTGTTAGTGTATCGCAACTTGAATGGGAGGTTGTTTAGCCCCATTCATTTGTGATATTCTAGGCATGGAGTAGGAGGCGCGCGTGGTATGGAGGGATGTAATAGATGAGGAAAACTACCGAGTAGAGGAGTTAGGCACCTTTTTGGCGTCTCCTAGATGTTTTGTCACGTTCTGAACCTCGAGCGCGTGCCCTTCCCTCGGTGGTCGATAAAATTTGCGACGTCCCTTGACAACAACCAACACGGGATAGAAAAGCAAGAAACACATTCATTCACGACCAACATATTTTTATAAACACCCCAGTTTATATACAAGGCTAGACTAAAGACAAAAATCTACTCAAACAGAAAAGCCGACAAGCCTACTAGGCGGATGAATCCCCACTTGAAAACTCCAAGGTCTCCTGGGGACTTGGGTCCAGCACTGCACAACCAAGGTCAGCTGTACCCTCGCCATGAGCAACGTTTATCACCGAAGCTGGGACCTCACAATCCTACATGGGACCCCCTCTGTGTCCATTGAGCTTGCGACGATACCATGCTCTGAATCGATGGGGTTCCCTCTGAGGTAGGCCCGCATAGACCCAGACGGTGGTTGTCATGAGTTCATAGAACCAGACCCCATGGCCCTCAGGAATAGGAATATCGATAGCCTGCTTGATAACCCTCTTGGGCTGACCAAAACGTTCCGGAGGAACCACCATCTAAGGACTTGAAAAGATTAAGCCAATGACGGGGTGAGACAATGTCCCAGCAAGTCCACCCCCTAAACTTCAACTAGAAAGGAAATACGCCTAAAGGTAGTTTATGCACACAAGACAGATGACTTACCTTGCCTCAGTTCCTTCCTACACATCAGTACAATTCATATACTCAACCAATCGATTCAATCTCATCGATCATTCCATCTATTCAATCAATCAATTCAATTCAATACAATCGAATACAATCAATTCAATCAATTGATTACTGCTTACACAAGCTGAGGTATATTTATGCTCGCACAAACTAATATAGATGGTTGCTCACACAAGCTGATATATATTATAGCTCACCGAAGCTAATATATATTATAGCTCACCCAAGCTGATATAAAATATTGCTCTCACAAGCTAACAATTCAATGCTCTCATAAGCTGACATACAATAATGCTCACATAAGCTGACGATTGAATGCACTCATAAGCTGACGTACAATAATGCTCCCACAATTTGACGATTCAATTTGAACAAGAAAAACTGATATTCACACTTTTAAAATCCCACGATTCGATCTGGTCCCTAAAACCATTGTTGGTATCAAAACCCAACACCCTGGATTCAATTTCACAATTTTGGAATAAATACCAAAATTACAATTGCCACTCAATTTGTACAATTTATCATTCAATTGCATAAAATAAGCACACCATTGCAATCTGAATGAAATTTCGGTCACTGGCAAATAATAAATAATTAGATAAATATAATTAATTACCAAAAATACCAACTTAGGCCGGAAATGCTTAATTAACCACTTGAATGGGTCTGGAAAATTTCCAAACCTATCAAGATAAATAGCATGACTTATCTAGTCCGTAATTAATCGAATTTAACCACCTAACATCCACAAACGAATAATTAAAATCTCTAATCCGTTCTAACTAACCACTTAAACCTTAATTAGCCTAAATGAATCAACATCTAAGCATCATTAACTCCATAAGCAAAGTTCAGCAAGTAAACTTGCCATTTTTACGATCCGGTGGGTCCATGACGACGGCGATGTGGAGACGGGTGATAGACGACCTTGCGGATGCACCAAACAAGGCCCGAAAAGGCCCACGAAGGTCCACGGATAGGCTGGGCTTCTGATTTTGTTTGCTGACCGAAGAAGCTAAATCTAGCGAAGACAAGGGCTGAAACAACTCGAGATGGGAGGCGGAGGCTGCAGCGATTGACGGTGGAGGCAAATGGCGGCTGGATGACGGTCAGGGTACTTCAATGGCAACCAAGGGGACGGCTCGGGGGACGCAGCTAGGCGCAACAGGAGACGTTAGACCATGGGACAATCAGGAACAGGCAAACATGCGCGCGAGGGCTCGCGGGTGGCGCGATGGCCAAGCGATGGCTCCAACGGTTCAGGGGAGGGAGCTAGCAATTCTCTACAACTTCAAGCTCTTAAAACACTCTAAAATCGATAAAGTGGGGCTGAGCAAGAAGAAGAAGACTGCTGAAGATTGGGGGGGGGCATCTTGGCCACAAAGTCTTCTCTTCTATCCTCATTCACTCATTGCAAGGCCCCACTTGTCTTGGCTGTCATCCAAGCCAATTTGCTGCACAAAATTCTCCCTAGAAGCATACCCTTGGGTTACGAATTTTGACATAATTCCCCCAAATTGAATCAATTCCCCTCCAATTAGATCCAATTTGATGTCCATAAATCCCACAAAGGTGCCATCATCCCAAATAACATTTTTTCCTCACCAATTGAACCAACTTGAATCCCAAAAATGCGATAAAAAATGACCCTCTAATTTTTCCGGTCAAAAACGGCCCATTGATTTTTCTGGTCAAAAACGACCCACTGATTTTTCCAGTAAAAAACAGCCATACTTTGAAATTTCGCCAAAAATCTCGGTTTGCAGAAAAATATTCGGATGATGAGTCGATGTTCCTAAAATGAATCGTGATATGACAGAACTTTCAAATTTTGAAATCAGGTCTAAATTCACGGTTAATTTCAATCTTTCATGATTTTAGCATGACCTAACCCACCGAATAGCTTTCAAGAATTTTTTTGGGCAGTTGACTCATGGTCGATTATTTTCGAGCCACATTGTACTTATTCAACACATTGGTGGCTCTCAATTGTAATGAAAATCTCAAGGTTTCCAATCGGTCTAGCCTAAGGACTATTGCCCAGGTTCTGCCTAGAAAATATCAAGGCCCAGCAAAGTTAGCTAGGCCCGCCTAATTGGACTTATTTTCTCAGCCAAGCCCAGTAGTTTGGTGGACGGGCCTAGGTGAGCCTGCGGGTTGCCAAGTCCATAATGATGTCTAGTGCCACGTAGTCTGAGTTACTCATGTACTCGCATTGCTGAATTCAAAGATAGTGAAACGCTATTATATTCTTCTTTTCCATGTTCAAGTTACCATTGATCCTTTTCCTTTGGCCACTTTGTTCAACTGTTCAAGTATCTAAGCTAGTATTGTCAAATTTGAAGTATTTGGCTCAAGCGGCTCATAAGCTTGATGTTTATATGTTTTATGTGGTTTAAACCTAGAAGAAGCATATACGCGGATTTTTTCTTTGTAACAATAAAATGATACTCAAAGAAGTCAAAAGTCAACCTCAAGCTCCAATTCAACATCAAGTTTGGCTAGTATTGCTTTATGATAATTAAGTCTAACTACATATAAAATATTGTATCCCGTCAAGTTATGCTATCGAGTTTAGAATAATTGAGTCGGGTCGATTTAAATTATGAATTGTGTCGATATAAAAGTACGCTTATGATACTCCAATATTCTTGAGAAGCCTGTGTCTTTATGGCTCGACTACGACAAACTACGCTGACAAAATAATGCAGGAGTGATTCGCTTGACCTGCGAAGTGGACCTTATACCGATATGATTGTTAGTTGGTCTATCGTTTAACTCCAAAGCATCGACTGCATTTCTCAGGAAAGAATATGCTTCTCAGGCATGGTCACCTCACTGACGCCTGAGTCTCATTCTATAAATCATTCCCAGAACTCAGGATTGGCTACCAATAAGGAACTAACTTGTGCATCGATGGACAAGCTAATTTCGAGCAGATGCAACTTGCAACATGTGCCGGATTCTTATGTGCTGCCTCCAGGAAGCAGATCTGGGGAGGAAGAATTTGCGCTCTGCGAAGTCATTCCAGTAATTGACCTAGGACAAGACCGAGCAGAAAATGTCCAGCAAGTTCTGAAGGCGGGCCAAGAGTTTGGCTTCTTTCAGGTTTTGCAAAGCATTGCTTCTGCCCAACATATTTTTTATGGTATATAGGATCAAGGTTATCAACATGCATACATACCTGCATTTTCGCTTCCCTAGGAACGTTTCCAGTAGTGCAGTAGTATAAAATCAATCATCTTAGCTCGCCGGAAAGAATCTTCTTCTTGAAAAGAGTCAAACAGAGTAACAAGTGCTTTAAATGCGGCGCCAAAAATCAGGTTTTGGAAATAGATAGTCTAATGGCGCACCAGCACTAATGAATTTACTCTGAATGCGATTTGCAAATGCTAAAGAGAGATAAATGTGCCGTTTCGTGTCAACTGCAGTTGACAAATCATGGGGTTTCAAAGAAGCTAATGATTGATGTGTTGGAGGTGGCGGAGGAGTTCTTCGAGCTGCCGATTGAGGACAAGGCGAGCGTCTACTCTGAAGACCCAAAGTGGAGCTGCAGGTCGTACACGAGCATCGACTATGACAGAGAAGGTGCACTTCTGGAGAGACAGTCTGCGACACCCTTGTCATCCTGTGGACGAACACATTCAATGCTGGCCCGAGAAGCCTGCTCGTTATAGGTATCTTTTGCTTGAGTTTCCATGTATTATAGACGTACATGCGTTCCAGACCAGCTGAATAGTTGCGTTTATCGACAGCAGATCGGCCCAACAGACTCTTCTTGAGGCATTTACTATCCATGAATACCTCATTTTAGCACTTAGTATCTGCGGTCCATGCCTTTTTACTTGTTTCTTTCCCTTACTAGTCAACTCCGTCCTGTCAACATGTTGGTTCCAACCAATTTGACTGTATTGTGATTGATAAAACAAATCACAATTCCTAATAGGGGAATCAACTATGCACGAATTGCTATTTCAGCACGTATCAGTAAGGATTAGGCATCACAGACTTGTCGAATTGGACATGTTGAACTTCACTAGAGACCCGTACTAATTTTAAAAGCCCATGCAAGCAAAGGGGCTCTCGGGATCACCTTCCACTCACTTTTAATCTGCTTATGCATTGCAGAGAGCTCTTGGGAAAGTACTCAGTCGAAGTGAGAAAGTTGAGCATGTTGCTGCTGGAATTGATTGGGGAAGGTTTGGGACTAGAGTCGGGATTCTTCGAGCGGGGTGAGTTGAATCGAGTTCAGCTAATGGCTCTCAACTGCTATCCTCCTTGTCCCAATCCAAGTTTGACCCTCGGATTGCCACGGCACGGGGATGTAAATCTCATTACCGTCCTTCAAGGGCCAGTGCATGGGCTTCAAGTCCTCAATGACGGACAGTGGCTTGCCCTTCAGCCTCTTCCCAATGCCTTCGTGATCAACATAGGACTGGCTTTGCAGGTTCACCTCACGCCCCTCTTGACCTGATATAAATTCATACAATCACCCTTTTAAGACCCTCAAAAGATTCAAAATTTGTCTAAGGTTTGTCAGTTTCTGCAGATTATCAGCAATGGGAAGCTAATAAGTGCAGAGCACCGAGTGACGACGAACAGAACATCAGCACGGACAACAGTCACCACCTTCATTCATCCTTCCGGTCATTGCCCGGTTGAGCCCGCGAAAGTGATAATCAACAACCACAACCCACCGCTCTATAGATCCTTCTTGTACAAGGACTTTCTATCTACTTACATAGTAGACACATATGAAGAAAAACCGCCCCTGAAGCGTTATACCCTTTAGAAGGAAACATCTTACAGAAAAAATGTACGAATCGTGCTGAGAATTTGTACTACATTATGCTAGCAGTGTCGGATTATCCTTTGCTGTGACTGCGCTACGTGTGAAGAAGCTACTCAGCAAAGCAACGGACTATCCAACTGGGCAACCAATAAATTTCGTCCCATTGAGATACCAGGAAATTTTACCTTGTCGTATGGCCCATCGCGTTTTATACCACAATGAACCACAATCCCTTTTAACCTCTAAAGTGCGAGTGACTAGTAGATTGACTGGTGGAAATTCAAAAGAACTACACAAAACTGGTCAGATAAGTGACTCTAAGCCCTTTCTTCACCCATTATTTGCTCTCATTGATTTGTGGTGACTACCTTGTCTTCACCAATTTACACAGCCCAGCATACTGAGAACGAACAAGAGGATACTGCGCCACTTAAGCAGCTACGGTTGAAATGAAAAAAAAGAATGATAAATTTACCACAGGCAATTCAACATTTCAATGGTAAGACTAGGAGATATCAGATTAGGATAGCTCCTAGATATTAATACTTGCATCGATTGTGACCAATTCAGCATCTATAGAAACAAAGCAATCTTGTCTTTCACAGGTAAAAGCACAACAAAACTTTGGCTGCATATGCAGCTAAACACAATTCACCAAGGCACACCAACAAAACTGATTGTAATCAGCGAACGTCAACCAGCTCAACATCAAACACAAGCCATGAGTTCGGTGGTATCTTCCCACCAGCACCTTGAGCACCATAACTGCATTACAGAGTTGGACGAGGATCAACAAGATGATTATTAAGAGGAGGTGAAGATTGTGTAGCGGTCTACCTTATTTACATTGTATAGAAAAGTTACTTTAAGCATTGAGCACTTAAAGGTCAGATAAATACAGTATAGTAATTAGCATGCTTAGCATCCATTCTAGAGTTGCCAGAATTTACCACAAGCTAGGCTGAGAAAATGCAACAAATCAAGAACAGTGGGAAGAAAAGGAAAGAGAAAAGGAAATAATGCAACATATCCGTCATAGAAAACGTATCAAGTAAACAGAAGAAAAAATGCAATTTGCATACCCCATTGCAGGTGGAATAGTGAGCCTTCTTTTATCTCCAATGCGCATTCCTAAAAGTTGCACAAGGAAACAAATTACAAAAAGAAAAAGACAAATAAAGAAAATATGCTTAAAATTATTTTGAAAATGCAAGTCTCTCACTTACCATTAACCCCTACATCCCATCCCTTTATCACTTGTCCAATACCTGCACGGTCGACAGAATGCATTTAAAACAAATGATTGGCAAAGATTAAGTTCCAGATATCAAAAGTTCATGTACCGCGACTATTACCCAATCGGAATTTAAATGGTGCTCTTCCTACATTGGAATCAAATATCTTGCCATTCTTTTTCAGTTTGCCAATGTAGTGCACAGTAACCTGAAACCAAACAACACATACTCATTACTGAAACAAAACTAGACTTTGCACAAAATCAAGAGAAAAAAGCAAATCAAAATGAATATTTAGGTTGAATTGAACATTTGTAAGGAATATAAACCAGGTGAATTGACAGGGATTGCAGAGCATTACATAGTCGTTACCAAAATAAAACTAAAATCTCCAACAGATCAAGATAAAAAGCAAGTTTTAAAAAGGAGGTTAAAATTAATTTGAACAAATCAAGAGAAAAAAGCAAATCTAAATGAATATTTAGGTTGAATTGAACATTTGTAAGGAATATAAACCAGGTGAATCGACAGGGGTTGCAGAGCATTACATAGTCGTTACCAAAATAAAACTAAAATCTCCAACAGATCAAGATAAAAAGCAAGTTTTAAAAATAAGTTAAAATTAATTTGAACACTTCGTAAAAAGGCTTAACTAGGTGAATCAACAGGACTTGCAGCATTCAGAGTCCATTTAATGAAAAGAACATCAATGTTAATTCCTTCTTTGCATTGACAATAACAGGAAGTCCATTCATGAAACATCACTCCTCATTTTATTTTATCATTTTCAATATATGCTTTAAGGAGTGAAGAAGACATGGAAGAAAAGTAAAACAATAACCAAAACTACCAAAAGAGAACTTCGAAATATGCCAGCCAAGTTCTATTGCTTTTACCACAGAATCAAAGCCAGGAAGGAGAAAAGAATTAAAAGGACGAAAATAGTTAGCATCTTATCCAGTTCCAAGAAATTTCCTTGATAGAAGCGAAGAAGAAACCTGTTTTCCAGGAGCAGCTCTTCTGCCATCTGGTTTGCCCATTGCTAGCTCCTCAATGACTAAGCCATTCGGAAAAGTCCTGATTTGCGAGGGCTTAGCATCACCTTGTTGTTCTTTGGGCTCAACCTCGGATGCGATCCTATCTTTCACATCTGTCATGGGTTGATTCCCGTTTGCTGCTCCTGCAGGCTCCTGGGACTTCTTTTTCTTTTTCTTCTTTTTCTTCTCTGGTTGATTTTCACTGGGTATAATGTACATTTTAGACCAAGATTACACAGATAGATTAAATAATAGGTTCATTTTAATTTTTCTTTTCTTTTTTTCCAGTCAAGATAACAAATTCAGGTCTAACAAGGTCCCTAGCGTACCCAATTAACTACCCTTTTGAGAGCTATGGACACAAACAAAACACCAAATTATCACTGTAGTGTCAATTGAAACAACCCACCTTACAGGCACTATATTCTTCCTGTTCCCCAAACCTCGGCAAATAACCAAACGTTTGGAATCAAACTGCCAGATACTATAGCATTCATTACAAAAAAATTGATCTTGCAACTTTTTTTTTTCCTTTTATAATAATGACTCAATCTTTTAAATTTAAGCATATATTCACCCTATTAGCTATTGAACTTGGATCAATATGCTGAATGAAAAGGAACTAAGATTTTAAAAGAGAAGGTCCAGTCAAGATAACCCACTGGCTACTCAAAGGTTCATCATCAAGCTGGTTTCCCTCTGGCATAGCCTGATCCATATCCCCATTCTTCACCTCATGAGATTTGCTTCGGTTATTAGTTGATGAAGCAATGTTGCTGTCATCAGCATTGATATCAACTTTCCCTTCTTTATCCATTTCTTTCTGTTTTTTCTGTTTCTTTCTCTTCCTTTTCCTGCCAATGAAGTATACAAACTTAGATAATTTAAAAGAACGACAAGAAGTTAAATGTTAGCACAAGTCCCATCTAGTTCAGTCACCCCAGCTGATAAGATAATTATTGATTACACATGATGAACATATTCCAATCATGTCCAATAATGAACCTAAGAAAGGTAAAGTCCACATGTTCCACTAACAAGAATCGGGTTAGCACCATTGTTCCCAGTCAAAAAATGACCAAATTTTACCCATCTGGTTGACTATCTTGCTCAACACATTCTGCCTCTCTCTTTTGGTTGTCAACCTGAACATCATCAACTTTCTTTTCCGATTCCCCAGTTGTCTCCTTTTTTGGTTTTGTAACTGCTCCAGTCTTCAGGAAATCAGCATTGTCTCCATTTGAAATAGATAACGGAAAGCCATCTTCATCCTCACTTTCCACAGGCGCAATACTACTGGTATTCCTGACAACAATTTGACGTTGAGACTGAGAATCTTCTTTCGAATCACTTGGTCTATTCTTCTTTTGTTTCTTGGACAAAGGATTCCCATTGGCAGGTTTATCATCTTCTGTTATCTCCTCAATCACCACTGCAGGAATATTATCTTCACATATAAGTAGTAAAAGAAAATAATTTTAGAGCATCAGACTCTCAACCAGAGTTAACGACAGAAAGACACCATCCCATGAAACTATAAAGCAGACAACAAAGCACAGATGTGACAGGAGGAATCAATGAACAGAAGATTCCCTTCTATCACAAGACAATTGAATGTTTGGAAGGGCATAAAAAGGCCTTCTGCATCAATTGATACATCAACGCAACACTCAATATACATCTATAGCCATAGTACACAGCAAAGCGCAGGTATAAACCAGAACATTCATGCATGCGTACTGGGTTTCCAAATATAGAAAATAACTCAACTTACAAGCACATGCCAATGCACATTAACTTCCTCCAGATTTACCAGAAGCATGCAAAAGAAAAAAAAAAAAAAGGAGTAATAAAATGCATAGGTAGATGTAAAATCAAATTACAGAAAGTCACCTCCACTGTTGCGAACCCGAGGAGAAGAGGGCGCGAACATCTCATTGTCACTTGTATCAGTGTAGTCATCCTCATATTCATCCTCACTATCAAACTCCTCAGATGACTCCTCGGACCCTGTCTCCAGACCATCCTCTCCAAAACAATCACTTTAAATTTTAGTCAAGAAGAACTCAAACAGAGTTGCATCATCATGTACAGAATTATAAATTCACAAGTTCATGAGGCACTTGAAAGGATACAGTCCGCATTCATCTCCGACATCCTCATCATCCGCCAGCAGGTAACCAGAAAGATGGATGCTTTTTGGGCCCATCACAGAGAAGGACACTGAATCTTCATCGTCAAATTCAAGATCCAAGGAACATGACTCAATCTTATTAGGCAACAGGGTACATAAAAATATAGGAGGCTTATCTTCCCTGAAACATTGCAATATGCTCTTCTCAGCAGATGAGCCAAGTCCCAATGTTGCCTACAATTCAGACAAGAAGTACACATCCATTGAGAACAGTGATCAAAGTTCTTTGAAAAAACAAAGGTTATGCAAGGCAAAATCCAATTCTGCCTGAATTCATCGATAAAAATCTGTGTGGGTCTAAAAGGGCACATTATACTATAGTTTCCATTTCATTTTTAACAGTAAAGCCTCTCATTCCCTTTCAATTAACATCACTATGCTTGAATAAGCAAGAGAAAGAGCAATGACAAGAAGAAGAATAACCTGCGTTACGTGAAGCCTTCCCTGTAGATTATCCTCGTGAAAAGGGTTCACTTTCTTTCCTGGTTTCACTTCAATCCCTGCAGAGAAACGTGATACTGATGTAAGAAAAGTGCAACAGGGCGGCATGAAAGTGGGGGGCAAAATGTGTAAAATCCTACTAAGCTTTCTCCACCATGAAATGCATGAGAGAAATCATTAGTGACCCAGAAAATTATCAGTCTTGTTCATGATTCAAGACCAAATGGCGGTGACATTTAAGTCCTAATTCAACAATTCCAATTTCAAATCCATAGAACTCCTGCTCTCAAACGCAAACCAGCAAGTGAAAATCTCGAACAAAAAGGAACCCAAGAACGTCTTCTGGGTTAGTATCAAGAACTCCGTAGTCATCGAAATGAAAGAAGAGACGCTTACCCCAGAAACCCATTGATTCTCGAATGAAATTGGGTCGGCTCTCTCAGCGTCTGCAGGGTTTAATCCTCTTGCGGTTTTCAAAAACCCTACCGGTCCCTCTCTCGGCTATTTAAGCTTCCTCTCATGATCTGGAAGTTTCAGAGGTCCTAAACGGAATTCTGGCACAAAAATGATTTGTTTACCGAAAAATGATTCATTTGAAAAGTTTATGTAACTTGAAAATAACACTTGTATCGCTTATAAATATTTTTTATTAATTAATTAATTCACACGACATAAAATGAAGTTTTTTCAAATTTGAAATAGTTGTAAATAATGAAATGTTTGTTATACATAATATAAATATCATAAGAAAATACCTTTCAAAAATATTATTTATAGCGTTTATAAAAAATGACTGAACGGAAAGTATTTTTATAGTCAATGAAAATATTTAGACATAATTATTATTTATAGTAAAAATATCTTTTATCGATTAATTATTTTAAGTAATATAAATAATTATTCTTAAAAAATTATTTGTTAAGTAATTCATTATCTACGAAATAAATGAATATCATATTTTTACTTTCGACATAAGAGCTAATCTATTCGGTCTACACTTTAGGGAAAAAACGACTGTTTTCTCTCCAACAATTTGAAAATGAAGAGAAATATTTTATGCTTTGAATGATTATAAAAAGAGAATTTACTTGTCAATTTTTTTAAAATTTAAAAAAAAAATTCGGTATTTCATGTTAGGTGTTAAAGCCACGTCATTTTTTCTGTGCAGACAAGCCATTTGTGAGTTATCCAATTGTTGACTCGTGTTGTCAGTCAAACTGTGAAACAGACGGAGAACAATTACACGAAGCGCATAATGCCCCGTTTGGTTCGAGCACTTTTCAACGGGCTTCGGACTGAAAGCCCCTTGGCCAAATGCAAATGCGTTTGGTTCGGTTTTGGGTGACTTTGGCGAGATGCACCGCATCTCCAGTGGCTCTAAGGGCGCCTTAGCGCAAAGCAGTCCCGAGGTGCTTTGGCGAGTTGCATTTCGGGAATGCAAGTTCGAAATTACTTGTTCATCTTCTCCGGAGAGGCCGATCGGAGGCCGACAATCGCCGGCCAAGGGGTCGCACGCCGGCGACCGCCGCCGAGGGTCGGGCGATTCGGGCCATTAGTGGCCCGAATCGCGCGACCCAGCGGCCGCTGAGGTCGCGCGACCTCGGGCGGCCGTCGCCCTGGTTCGCGCGACCCGGGCGACGGCCGCCCGGGTCGCGCGAACCCGGCGACCGTCGCCCGGGTCGCGCGACCCCGGGCGACCGGCGACGGCCGCCCGAGGCCGCGCGAACCCGGGCGACCGTCGCCCGGGTCGCGCGACCCCGGCGACCGGCGACGGCCGCCCGAGGCCGCGCGAACCCCGGGCGACCGTCGCCCGGGTCGCGCGACCCCAGCGACCAGAGACGGCCGCCCGAGGCCGCGCGACCCCGGGCGACCGTCGCCCGGGTCGCGCGACCCCAGCGACCGGGCGACGGCCGCCCGAGGCCGCGCGACCCCGGGCGACGGCCGCCCGAGGTCGCGCGACCCAGCGGCCGTCGCCCGGGTCGCGCGACCTCAGCGGCCGTCGCCGGGGTCGCGCGGCCTCGGGCGGCCGTCGCCCGGGTTGCCCGACCCGGCGACGGTTGGGCGATCCGGCCATCCGGCCACCGGATCTGGCCCTCCGGCCGCCGGATCCGCGGTCCGCCACCGGATCCGGCCGAGACTTCAAAAAAAAATTACAAATATTTTTTGTTTTTTTAATTTAATAAAAGTCATTTACACATGCAAATTTCACCAAACGGTATTTTGGCCAAAGTTGTATCTCAATGCAAATTTTACCAAACGATATTTGCATTTCGGAAAACCCCTTCACCCAAAGGTATTTGCATTTCGCAAGTGCATTCCCCAAAAGCCGAACCAAACGGGCCCAATGTGGACGAACAATCGGCGTAGGATTGACAGAAATCAGGAAGGAGAAGAGTGAAAGGTAGTTCAAACTTCAGAAAAATTGTAAAATTATTAAGGATGAGCAAGTCTACCAAGCATGACGATTTGCCAACAGGCAGAACATTGATGAACACATTTAGTATGTATCAATCCCTTTATAACCATCTAAAAATGAAATTGCTTGAAATAAGAACCCCATTTAAGAATTTTTTGTCATGAAAATAAACGAAGTCTTAAAGCTATTAAGAAAAAAGAATATATTAAGACTTAGACATATTTAGATTTAAGAACATAAAATATGAGATTTTTATTAAAACCATAATTTATGACAAAAAATTCCTTGATTTCTAGTATATATTATGAAAACCATGGATGAGACAATAAAGTAATACGTTGTTTTTGGATTAACGCCATTAAATATTTTAAATTGGTTCACTTATGCCACATTCCTCTTAACATTTTTCGTGTCATAAAAAACTTGAAACTAATACATCCATGTTATATTTAACCCAAATTAACATTCGTGCTAAAAAGAAACTCAAACTGGTATTCTCGACGCACATTTATTTCAAAATAGTACACTAAAATCATTTTTATCCAAAACTTTGAGATTTATTATAACACAAAAATAAATCTAGGGTAAATGTATCACGAATATATCGATTTTGAGATTTTCAATGATACAAAGATTGTTTCGAGTAAATGTGGAACTAGTGTACCGGTTTGACATTTTGGAAGTATCAGCTTGAATTGTTTTCATTTTCTCAATAAAAGGGCCTAGAGTGGACCTTGTTCTGAATAAGAGTCAGAAGTAGATATTACTTTAAATAATGACTTGAAGTGATTATGTCATTTTCAAAAAAGGACTTGACTTTCCAATTAATTAGGGCATTTTCATCATTTACCTTTTTAAAGTTTTTTCTTTCGTTTTTTGGTTATCCCTTTTCTCTTCATCGATGGTTAGTAGCCGGCTATGCCTAAAAAGAGCTAGGCAAGGGTTGCTCTCACCTGATTTGGTGAGGGCCACCCTCGCTAGCCACAGGTGAGGCTAGCCCTCGCCTCGATCTTGTGAGAATCACGGCCCTCGCCAACGCTTGCTTGAAAGAAAAGAAAAAGAAAAGAGGAAAGATATAAAATGAAAAAATAAAATTGTCTTTTGATGAAATGCTATCGACCAACTAGAACATTTAGCTAGCCAACCAACTAAAAGTGTCCTTATTTGAAACTGTCATAATTACTTCATATCCTTATTTGAGATTGACATGGCCTCTTCAAGCCTTTATTCGACTTAAAGTTAATTTTAGGTCATTCTTTAAGAAACTGATAACATTTCAGGTATTTATTTGAATTTTTTTCACTTTACATTTATATGTAATGGAAGATCTTAATTTCATTTTTTATTATAATCTGGCCATATGATACAAAATTTACATGCATTATCAAACACCATATAATGGGCCGGATTCAGAATCACGTATAGGTAACATAACACAAAATCAATAATAAGATCCATGGTTTCAACTTTTGAATGTCCAAAAGAAATCCAGCTTCAACTAGTAGCCTAGAAACGGATCCAGCGTCCATCCCTGCCGAGCGTGGGCCATGGAAGTGTCGGATCACGTCTGAAACATATGAGCACCCACGATCAGGGCAACTCAGCCCCTGCTGCCAGAAATATCAAAGGACGACCCTTGAGCATCCCACAGAGAAACAATGTAAAAGACACTCACTTATTCTTGCTAAGTAAGGGAAAATTTTCATCCATTGAGCCAAAATTCAGTCGGTTTCTCACCTACAATCACATTATAATTCGAGTGTTATTAAGGTCCTAGAGAAGCTTCCCAAAACCACCACACTCAAGGGCTTTCTTGTCCGTGTATTGCAGGATCAGATTGAACAAGAAAATGGGTGCCCACTCTAGAAGTTCGGATCTCCTTTGCCGAAACTGAGGGGGGCCATTCTCTCCATTCGGGAAGATTTAGCAACATCAGTTTGGTGCCATATACGGGAAGCGGCGCAAAGCTGTGGTGCAAATAAGTAGAAGGTGTGGATACTGCTGATTGGGTGTCGTCTCACAGGAATGATGAAAGCCCCCATGGTCCAGATCAATGAGGCCCCTTTGGGACAAGAATCGCCTCTAATGAGAACTAGTAGGAGAAAGCTGCTCATAAGGATCCCCCTCCTCGGACAGCTTAGGTCATTACGGAAATGTGGCGGGGGAAGAATTTCAAAGGCGATCCAAGAGAGAACGAAAGTGAAATGGTGGATTCAGGAAACCTCATAGAGAAGAAAAAGGCATGGGACCCACCAGTTACAATGACCCAGCATGATTTAGAGAAGAAAGTCGTGTATACCTTGTGCCCGTTGGCTTTGGAACGTGATGATAAACTTGTAATTGGAAGGGGCTAGTGAATACACTTAGAAGGGGGTGAATAGGTGAAAGTAAGAATTTTCACAGAACTTAAAAAGATATTTTGGCTTTAGAAGATGTTGATCATAAGACAGATTTCAACTTTAAATAAATGAACAACTAGTAAGCATGTATAAGAAGTTCAGGAATAAGAGAAAATAAACACAGAGTTTATAGTGGTTCAGCTTAATCCAAGCATACGTCCACTCTCCCGCACTGACAGCCCACCGGCTGGATTTTACTATGAATCAAAAGAGTAGTTACTGTGACATCCCAAATTTCACCGGTATTCATTGATTGAATCGTTAGGAGTTGGTATTATTTTAAATCGGGCCAAGAGGTGAACCCGATGGACCGTGAGGATCTAATGGGCTTGAGGAGCAAGCGGGCCGTATGATTATTAGGCTTGAGAATTCGAGTGAGAAATGATGGGATTGGTTTGAGTGGGCCAAGGTTCGGGATTATTAGGTTCGTAAGTTTAGTTTAGTGGGCCGGGTTGTTATAGATTAAGCCCGTTGGGCCAGAGATGAATATTTAGGCCCGAGTGATTTTATTTTTTTATTAAGTTCATAGATTATAAATAAGATCATTTTATTAATGATTGTAATGCTAACATAAATTTCTGACTTTAGCATTTGTGATAGATTCTTTTTAGATTAACATTAACTAGTTGATAAGTTATGTATGCTGCGATTTTGTGTAATTGAAACCAAGTGGGAATGAGAGGAATTAATTAAAGAACATTAGCAACTGATGGTACAACTAATAACATGAATTAAAACCTAATTAAAATCAAATGACAAATGGCAAGGGATCTCTCAATTGGAGGCCACGACATCTCCCTTCCCCTCCGTTTTTCTCTCCACCACCCACGGATTCAATACCTTCACAACCAAAACAAGCAAAGAGGAATAATCATTAGCAAATCTCATCATTTGCCTAGCCTAGGGATTAGCCTTATAGATCTATTTCCCCATATAAATTTCAAAAATCTCTCTCTCTCTCTCTTCAAGAACCGAGAAAACCCATCCCCTTCGTGTCTTTCTCTTGGTCGAGTAGTGAGGAAACCAGAAGCAAAACCATCAAGCTTCTTCCTCTTGCATGTGAGACTTTGGTGCTGATCTTGAAGTGTTCTTGTGTTATATTGATAGCTGAACAAAGGTAAGGAAAGATATAACTCTAAGTTGAAATGTATCCACCATTTCATCAAGAAAGCTTGCGGATCTAACCGAGCTATGAAGGATATGACTTGTAGTTGTTGTTTTATGGTTAATCTGAGTTGAGTAAGTGTTGGATTAAGGATAAAAGTCATTGCATGTCATTTTTGAACCTTGTATATTTCGAAATTCAAGTATGAGTGTGCTGTCTTGTTAAGAGAAGTGATGAGAAGTGGTAGTTTTGTGTTGTTTTGAGCTTGATGAACACAAGAGTGAAGCTAGAAGTCATTGCACGTTGTTTTTAAGTTTTGCATGTCTCGAAAACTTGATGGAAGTCGGCTGTTTGATTAAGTGAAGTGATGAGATGGATTCCAAGTGGATAGATTTGGTATGAATTGTGGTGAGTGATCTAGTGAATGCAACAATACATCTAGCCGAGTTGTGGATTGATTATCTGTTAAGATAGACATGCCGAAGTTATTTTAAGTTGCTGTAATTAGGTATTAGAGTATTGTCGAAGGAGTTTGTGAAAAGTTAAATAGGTTAGTCGGATAAAAGTAAATGAAATCGTGCACATGTTCGGATCTAGGTAAAAACGGTTATGGAATCTTTTCGTTTGGGTTTATTTTTCTTACGTATGACTACTGGAAATAGGAGAGGAATTATTTTATATGATGGAACATCCATAATATCAAGTTATATAAGTAGCTATATCCATATGAATATAAAAATATAGTGATAAAAGGGAATTTAGTAAAAATCAGTGAACTATTTTCATGAGAAACGGTATGACCTTTACTGATTATACGAATTTTCTGTATTCACCTAGTTAGGATTGGACTTTGAGTTCTTAATAAAAATTGTAGAACATATCTTAAGGAATAACGTGTCAAAATTTGAGATTAAATGAATAAGAATTGATCAGTAAAACAATTTTCTTAGTGGATATAAAATCTGGACGTTGGTACAGGGTATTAGTAAAGATTAAAGCAATAGTTTCTCTCAACACAGTAAGATTCGAACTTAAGTTTCTTCACAGAAAATGTCGATCTATGACTCTAATATAACGTACTAAAATTTGGTAGTGTTTCGACAAGAATTAATATACTTTCTATGTCCAAAACAGAAACTGTGCATTTAACCAGTAAACTGCCCTAACCCGAGAACATATAATATGTATTGTATTCTATATATTTAAATTGCAGGATGTACATAGAGTCTAATCAGTTCATAATAGATATTAGTCATGTAAGAATAAGTCTCATACATCCTTTGAGATATAAGTGCATATAGTATCATGCGAGTGCAACGTGTGCAGTGCATAGTGCTTGATTATGGGATAAATATTTGTCCGGCATGGTATGGGACATGTCGTTATGGATTTTTCTTATAATTTGGACACGCACGTGTGCTAGGATCATGAGAATTAGATACATAGTTAGGTACTTTAGAGTCTTTTCTTTTGCATACGATAAATGCATTAATTAAAGGTGTGGTGGTGTGAAATGTGTGCTTAAGAGAGTGAATGAACCCATCGGTACAGAGATACCGGTGATGCCCCCCGGAAGTTTGGGATGCCCATGCTGAGTAGTCTTGGATGCCTCGGTAGAGAGATACTAGGATGCCTCGGAGTGAGATGCCCTTGTGTGTGATCAAGGATGCCTCAGCAGTGTGTGATACTCAGATGCCTCGAAGTCAGATGCCCCTTGCTGAGTGGTCTTGGGAGAACCTCGGTTGTGTGATACCGGGATGCCTCGGAGTGAGATGCCCACAATTAGAGATGTTGTGGAAGTCCGAATAACGTACTTTCCGGAAGTGACTCGATCAGGCCGGTAGAATTCCGGTTATAACTGATTCGAGGGTGGATCATATGCACACTAAATATAATTATATTTGGCGAGTGAGTTCATCTAATATAGTTGCATTGTATCTTGATGTGAAATTGAGTTTGTGACAGGTAAGCATAGAAATGGATGCAAATAAGATGATTATTTATGTGATGTGATAATATTCAATTGTCTATGCTTGCGACAACTCTATTTTTGTATCCTAAATTACTTGGATTTTGATTCCCTGGTAATATTGATGGTTGTGGATTATTTAAGTTAGAGTTTTATCATTCTTTACTGGGCATAGTTTTGCTCATACCTTACATTTTTCAGATTGATAGTATGGATGTGCCGCCATTAGCTCGTTATGGTGTGATATTGAACATTGAGGTTACTTTCACCGATGTGTATGATGCTGATGTGGAGTTGACCTTCTCCAAATATGAGGCTACAATGTGGATGGATGATGGTAGAGCTGAGATGACCCCTATGAAGTTTGTTGCCTGGTTTGTGAAGCATGATGGAGCGATGTTTGGCCCTATCCCTTTTAGCGGTGATGGAGCAAGAGCTGGGACGGATGGCGCCTAGACGCCTTTGATCACGAAGAAGCTATCTATCTTTTGTTTTCTTTTGCACGTGGGCTTATGTGGGAACTCATGGAGTAGACACCCTCACCCTCTTATCCCTGGCTTTTGTTGCGCCTTACTTTTGCTATAAATACATTGTATATATAGGCGATGAACATGGAAAGAGTCCAGGTTGAAAAATTTTGTAGGCCCTGATGATGGTAAAAGAAATGAAGCTTCTTGTGATCTTATCTATATGCATCAAAACATTGGCCTATATTAATTATTGGTAGAGTAATTGTAGGATAACCTCATAAGCACGAATTATATATTCTAAATAATCCATGTTATACATGCTAACCTTCATTGGTAAATACTATAGATACAAAAAGAAAGAGGTTACAAGTTTAGGAAGATAATAATAATGATAATAATTAAAACTTCCGTTTGCACTAGTGTGTGATGCCCTGGGACGTCACAGTTATAGTTTCGCGTCCTTGATTCCACAGTGTAGAGACTTTGCTACACTTCCTCAAGGTCTCACAAATATCTGAACTCTCTTTTGAGTACAAGTTTTCACTCAACAATTGAATCAACAAAGAACAAGGAGCTTCAGACTTTGGAATTTTTCTATCACGCACACACTCGAATAACTAGAGCTTCTTCCTTATATACTCTTCCATGCCTTTTTGTCCATTGGCACCTTTCAAAGGAGTTCTTCCAATCTACCCATTGGACATAATCAATTAGGGAGATCTCGAGTTACTTAAGGAATGTGATGATAGCCCACCAATCCTGCTCGCCCATACAATCAGGATCTAAGTTTCCATAAGTAGAACATTCCAAGTATACTTCGCCAATCAACAAATCCAATTTACTCGTATTGAATTCAAAACGAATAAAAGATTTTGAGATGCTATCTCCAGCCGTGAGAAACTTCTTTAATCGCTCGAATCAAATCCTTAAATAAATACTAAATTCTGGATAAGTCTTCTTCGTCGATCTAGAAACTGTCAATGAGGGCAGACTTTAAAACTTGAGTATGGCGGTCTTCAGATTTTGATAGAAGAGTCTGCAAGTCTTCAGACTAGACTGATGGAAACGTTTTGTCAACTTCAAAACAAATAAGGAAGTTTTCTCCAACAATCTCCCCATTTTTTATGGTAACAAAACTTTCCTGCAGATTTGGATATTTTTGACCTGCAAGACAATACTCAAGCAAACATGGATATCTCATAAAAGATAAATAAGTTAGGATAAAGATAGTATTGAATCTGCATCCATAGGAAATAAGCTGCAAAAAACAACTATCTCTGCCATGAGTACCAACAATGCTTAAGATACCGCAAGCATTTAAACGATCAAACCACAATCCAAAAAGAAACACAATATCCAAAAGTCACAACCTCACAACTAGACAAAAGTTAATCAAAGTCAAATCAAATCTGCACCAACTTCTCCCCCTTTTTGTCAGCATTAAAAAGGTAGAGATGAAAAAAAAGAAATAGATTAAGATTGTTTTGGAACGCGAACAAGCTAGAAATCTCACATCGACTTGATAGTCTCCTCTAGCTTTCTCATATCCTCCTTCAGTTGCACTATTTCCTCACCCTTGGCAATTGCTTGAACTTGAAGATTAAGGGCCTGAACTTGATTGAGCAAAGAAATTGAAGAGGCTTGATTAGCATTCTGCAAAGTCTAAAATTCGCATCCCAAGGCATAAATTTGACCTCACATCACCATAAGAATATCAAGGATTCTTCTAAAGTCTGCTATGTTGTCAGTTTGAGTGCTTGCTTCAGCATGATCAGATTGTGGAGTATTGGCAGATGATGGCACATTAGCATGAGCATCCAGATTCGGAGATGAAACCTCATGACCTTCTTCAGTAAAGTGAGAAGCATATACATATTCTAGATTGGCAGGAGAACGATTGACATCATCACTAGTAAAAGCAAGTGAAGGAGTACCTTTTTTCTCAGCAGCTCCTCTTGTTTCAGTGCCTTCAAGTGGAGAGAAGTACTCTTCATGTTCTATTTCTTCTTCAGTGACAGGATGACCTTTTTCTCCTTGTTGCTCTTCTTCTGCACTTCCTTTCTCCTCTGCTTTTTTCCTCATCGATTCCCTCTCTTCACTCCTCTTCTCTATCTCTTCTGGGTTCTCTCTAACCTGTGTCTCTGGAACAGAACGCTGTAAGTTCCTTAAGGCAAGAGCGGAAATGGTAACATCATCATCATCTTCTTCATCCTACAAGATGATCGCTCTTCTTCTTTTAGACAGAGATGTCATAGGCTCCTTGCCTTTCCGTTTTGCAGCTATAGAGTCTTGATGAGTTTTGACAGGAGTCTTCTTCTTGAATTTCTTTAGAGCCTTGTTTAGCTCCTTCAGACGCATCTTGGAAACCATCTTTAACCCTACCACCATTTGATCACATGTTCGAACACACAAAATTTTGGGAGGCTGAATGTTAAAGTGTCTGAATAGCTGAGTAACAAGTGCTGAATAAGGAAGTTGACCCTTGTCCTTCACCATTGATCTATACATGTGAAACATGATAGTGTGTGGCAGAGAGAACTTTTTACCAGCATTGATAGCATACATCAGCTTCGCTTCTGAATTGGAGACGTTAGTCTTTGATGTGGATTTGGGTCTAAGACAGTTGATCACAATCTTGTGAAGCAAGATATTCGAAGCATTCATCCTCGAATAAGAAATTCGACCTTCTGCCATTCCATCTCGAACAAGCTCCACTGTCGCACGACCAATAGACACGCTAATTGATTGAAATAACCCTCTCTCTACTCCAATCACATTAGCCAGAGTGTCCATGTCAACCACATAATCTTGGTCTCTAACACTAAAAGAAAATCTATTCGCATCCAAAAAACTTAGATTGGAATAGAAATAAGCATAAAGTTCTAGATGGGCTACAGTAGTCTCAAAGCAAAAACATTCAAGTTGAAGTAAAGTAAACTTCTCCCGCAACTTCACATTCAGAGAGTCAAGAAAATCGAAATCCACATTCCTTGGGTTCATCACCCCTCGCTTCAGCAACTTAGAGTAAGTTCGCTTGTGTTCCTTCGAACGAAACGGATTTACTTTTTGTTCCTTGAATGTTCGCAGCAATACCCATTCTAGGCTTAAAATGAGTAAACATCTTTTCATCATCATTTCCATCGGGTTGACTAACTCCTCCAAAACGTGGATCACTTGGGAAATTTGCAAAAGCCCTATTTGCAGAACCAACAGGTGCAATCCCTAAATGTTCTATTGTTTGCAAAAAGTGGGTTTCACTTCTGTACCCATTTTCTTTCAATAATTCATCAATAAAGGTCATTGGAGAGCCTCCATCTTTTAAGGCAGAATAAAGTTTAAAATTAAAAGCAGACTTTTGAGTTCTTATAGGTTCGGCATCCTCAATAATTTCTTCCTCCACTTGATGTTGCTGAACATTCTGTGGTCTAGCCTGAAGAGAATGACGCGGTTGATAATGTTGTGGACTTTGCTGTTGCCTTGGAGAAACTTCTTCCTCGGTAAGGTCAAAGTGTGTAGGACCCTCACGCATATATTGTGGTCCCTTGCTTACAATCCTTGAAGACTTTCTTTGGAAAGACATTCTCACAGTCTTTGGGAGTTTCCAAACTTGATTCGCGAGAAAGATGAAAACTATAAGGATTAAACTAGAGAGAAAAAGTAAGAAAGTGAAGAAAGTGAAGATTTGTGCTTCTAGGGTTTGTGAGTAAAAATGAAGAAGAAGAATAGTATATAAAGCAATCGAACCGGGGTATACGAATCGTCACAAATGGAAAATAAAAAATGCCTTTTAAAAAATAACTGCCTTTTTGAAAATAGATAACTGTCAAAAAGATAACTTCTTTTTCAAAAAGGAATGATTGCTGTAATTACAAAAACTTGGAAAGATAATATCAATCAATTGCAGATTAATAGACAAACGTACCTTTTCGAAGGATAAATTTCTAAAATTGAAATAACTTACAATCGTGATTCTTGATCGTCTGAGTCTAACATCTTTAGACTTTTATCCCCGAGTCTGAGCTTTTTCAAACTTTAAGATATTAAGCTTGGATCGAATAGACTCAAATTGATTTTTCTCCAGAGGTTTTGTAAAAATGTCCACCAGCTGATTCTTTGAGTCAATGAATTGAATCATAACTTCTCCCTTTTGAACATGGTCTCTTATAAAGTGATGTCGAATCTCTATATGCTTTGCTCTTGAATGAAGAATTTGGATTCTTGGTAAGATTAATCGCGCTTGTGTTGTTACATTTAATCTCAGTGCATGAGTCTTCGATTCCAAATTCTCTTAGCTGTTATTTTATCCATAAAATTTGAGAACAATAACTTCCAAGAGCCACATACTCTACTTCTGTTGTTGAGAGAGCAACCATACTTTGCTTCCTAGAAAACCAAGATACTGTCCTGTTTCCAAGCAATTGACAAATACCCGAGGTGCTCTTTCTATCAACTCTGCATCCTACTAGATTTGCATCTGAGTATCCAAGAAGAGTAAAGTCTCATTCTTTAGGATACCATAGACCTAATTTAGAGGTTGTTGCAATATATTTGATGATGCGTTTTGCGACACTTAGATGAGATTCTTTGGGATCTGATTGAAATCTAATTTCATCATTAATTGGTCTTGACATGTGAGAGAAGATTGGAGAGAGGGGGTAGAAAGTCAAGGATGAAAATCTAATTTCATCATTAATTGGTCCTAAAAGTCCACATGCTTATCTACTTGGTCCCTTAATACTTTCTTGCAATTTAATTTCCACAAATAGCCAAGTTGAAGCCAAAAGTTGCAACCCCCATACCAGCCCACGAATTTCCCTCACTTTGGACTCCAATTTCTTCTCAAATTTCCCTAATTTGATGTCCAATTTTGCTAAGGATGAGGCCCACACAATTTCCACAATTTTGCTTCACCAAATAGCTCATTAAGGAGGCCAAACATCCACTCAATTTGGCCCCTCCGAATTTCATTTCCTTTCCGAATCGTCCGAATTGTTTTTTTCGGAGGATGAGTCGACGTTCCTAAAATAAATTATAACATGATAGAACTTTCAATTTTTGAAATCAGATTCAAATTCATGGTTAATTTCAATCTAATGCGATTTTAGCGTGACCTAACCTATCAGGTATCTTTTAGGAATTTTTAGTGCAATTGACCTGTGGATGATTATTTTCGAGCCACATTGTACATTTTCGACACATTGACAACTTTCGGTTGTCGTAAAAATCTCGAGGTTTCAAATATGGGTACCGGGTACAGAAATGACAGAAGAATCAGTCTAGTGTTGTTCGACGAGCATTTTGCAATTAGGTGGAATTACCCACATACTAATTACATATTTCTATCGAATCGACCTATCTTCGGTCTCCAATCAATTTTGACGGTGTCGTAATGACCCTTGCAGATTAGCACAGTTGAGCAGTCGATTCCTGGTTGAATTCTAAGGTCTATTACGTTTAGATTCCTTAATGGCTTCACCTAATATACTTGTTATCCCTTGAGTGATCAACTCAAAGAAAAGAATTATAGACACATCGATGAAAAGCCCAACTTATTCAATTGAAAACAAAACTTGAAATTCAGGATGTTACAACTCTTCTCCTCTTATAAAAATTTCGTTCTCGAAATTTAAATCATTACAATATTTAAACGAAAATGTGGGGGTACTGTCGTCTCATCTAATCTTCACTTTCCCAAGTTGTTCCTTCAATACCGTGGTGTTGCTAGACCACTTTAACCAACGGGATTGTCTTGGTGCGTAGAATCTATTATTTCCAATCCACAATCTAAACCGGGCTTTCCACATACGACAGTCTGTCGTCCATGGCTAACTCTTCAAAATTTATCATGTGGGTTGGGTCAGGCTCATACGTCCTCAACATTGACATGTGAAAGACGTCATACACTTGCATCAACCTCGACGGCAATGCAAGACGATACACTAAAATGCCGATTCTTTCCAGAATCTAAAAGGGACCTATGTACCTCAGACTCAGCTTTCCCTTCTTGCCAAAGCGTGAAGTACCCCTCATCGGTGACACCTTCAGAAAGACATGATCACCCACTTAGAATTCCAATTGTCTTTGACGCTTATCAACGTAGCTTTTTTGGCGGCTCTAAGCAGTCTTTAATTTGTCTCTGATGATGGCAACTGCATCCGCTGATTGCTGAACTAACTCTGGTCCTGTGATCTTTCATTCTCCGACCTCATCCCAACACACTGGTGTTCTGCACGCTCTGTCATACAACGCTTTGAAAAGAGCCATTTGAATGCTTTGCTGGTAGTTATTGTTGTAGGCAAACTCAACAAGATGAAGTTGTTCTTCCCAACTTCCCTTGAAATCCAACATGCAAGCTCGTAGCATGTCTTTGAGGGTTTGAATCGTCCTCTCAGATTGGCCATCCGTCTGAGGATGATAGGCCATACTGTACTGTAGCTTCGTTCCTAAGGCAGCCTACAAACTCTTCCAAAAGGCAGCTGTGAATCTTGGGTCTCTGTCTGATGTAATCGTCACCAGCACTCCATGCATACGAACTATCTAATGCACGTACATGCCTGTCTAAATCGAGGTCCTTTTGTATGGCGATAAAGTGAGCCGATTTCGTCAATCTATCGACCACTACCCAAATGGAATCATTACCCCTTCTGACTCCTTGGTAAGCCTGTCAAAAAATCCATCGTGATGTGTTCCCATTTCCACTCAGGAATCTTGAGAGGTTGCAGAAGTCCTCCAGGCTTACAATGTTATACCTTCACTTGCTGACATGTCAGACACTTGGCGACATGCTCGGCGATGTTCGCCTTCATACTGGACCACCAATAATGTTGACGCAGATTCCGATATATCTTTGTACTACCAAGACGAATGCTGTAATTGCTATGATGAGCTTCTAATAAGATCTCTTCTTTAAGCTTAGCATTGTTAGGTACACCCAATCGTCCTTGAGACCTTAATGTTTCGTCTTCAAAAATTTGAAAGTCAGCTTTTCTCTTTTTGGTATCCTCTTGCAGGATTTTCTGAATATCCGAGTTTGTCGGTTGAAGCGTCTTAATTCCGGCCTGCACTTCCGGCTCAATTTTGAGGGTGGCCATAAGATTTGAAAGGTGGCCTACCTCAAACTTGAAAACTGAATCTCGAGCCCTTTTAAGTAAAATCCATTCCTTAAGTACCACTTTGCGCTATTGAAGATTTCTGACTTAGCGTGTTTGCGACCTTATTAGCCTTTCCAGGATGGTACAAAATATCACAATCATAGTTTTTCAGGAGTTCCATCCAGCGATGCTGTGTCATATTCAACTCCTTCTGAAAGAATAGATACTTGAGACTTTGATGGTCAGTAAAGATTTGTAATCTTTCTCTAAACAAGTAATGTCTCAAAATCTTTAGAGCGAATAATCGCTGCGAGTTCCAAGTCATGCGTCGGGTAATTCAATTCATGAGGTCTCAACTGACGAGACGCGTATGCAATGACCTTGCCATGTTGTATTAACACACAACCCAGTCCTCTAAACGATGTATCACTATAGATTTGTATCCTCCAGGACTAGATGGTATGATTAACACTAGTGCGGTAGTCAACTTCTGCTTAAACTCTTGGAAACTACACTCGCACTTATCTATCCATACAAATTTCACTTCCTTCTTCAGTAGTTGAGTCAACGACGGCGCTAAAGTTGAAAACCCTTTCACGAACCTTTTGTAATATCCGGCTAAACCCAAAAAACTTCTGATCTCTGTCACTGTTGCCGGTTTTGGCTAGTTGATAACTGCTTCAATCTTGGTCGAGTCCACAGAGATTCCTTCACCTAAATCATGTGACCTAGGAATGCCACATGAGAACCAAAACTCACACTTGCTAAACTTAGTGTAAAGCTCATGAATCTTCAAAGTTTGGAGTACCATCCTCAAATGCCTTTCGTGCTCCTCAGGACTTCTCGAGTACACTAGGATATCGTCGATGAACATGATCACAAACTGATCCAGGTACTCTTTGAACACTTGGTTTATTAAATCCATGAAAGCAACTGGGGCGTTCATTAAACCAAACGGCATTACATCGAACTCATACTGGCCATATCGAGTATGAAACGCTGACTTCGGTATGTCCTCCTTCCTGATCCTCATCTGATGATATCCCGTCCTTAAGTTGATTTTAGAGAATATCGACGCTCTTTGCATTGATCAAACAAGTCGTCAATCCTCAGCAGTGGATATTTGTTCTTGATTGTCACCTGATTGAGTTGACGATAATCGATGCATAGACGCACCATCCTTCTTCTTTACAAACAGAACTAGTGCTCCCTAAGGTGATGCGCTGGGACGTATAAATCCCTTATCCAATAATTCTGGCATCTACAGCTTCAGTTTTTTCAACTTCGACAACGCCATCCGGTAAGGAGCCTTAGAGATTGGCTCTGTCCTAGGTGCTAACTCAATCACAAACTCTATCTCCCTTTCTAGCGATAGACCTGGCAATTCTTTCGAAAACACGTCTGGAAATTATTGTACCACTGTGATGTCCTCAATCTTCAACTCCTCAACTCTTGTATCCACGACAGTCGCTAGGTAACCTTGGTAACCCCTATCTAACAAACGGGTTGCGTCAACCGATGAGATTAAAGGGATCAAGGGTCTTCCTCAACTTCTGATAAATTCGAAACTTTCATCCGTCTACAGGTCAAAACTGTATTACATCACAACAGCAAACTCCTTGAGCCAAACCTTTTTATACATGACGTCGAAGTTATACAATTTTATTACAATAAATTGAAATTCTCCAAACTTAACCAAAATTTCGCTGCGTTACTGTGATAAAATCACTCCAAAAATTCTTCCTCTGATTGGTGTAGGCTTCGGTTCATTCCTGTCCCTTTCGCCATCCTAGTGGCGTTCTATTTGCAGTAGTAGTGCTTGTGCTCTCTTAACCTTGCATGGACAGTCCCTCACTTGATGGCCATGCTGGCCACATTCAAAGCACACTCCCGTTATACTAGGACACTGGATTGATCCATGCTTTCTTCTACAAACTTGGCACATATCTAGTGAGTCCTCTGTCTCCTATCGGGTGACAGCACGCACCCTTTCTTGCACCGAGGACCTGTCCCAATTACCCCACTGGGTGTTCTGCGGCGCACTACCTTTGCTCTGTCTCATCAGTGGCAGTGGCGGCAGCTGTTGTGGTTCCATTTGCCTGAGTGGACAATCCTTGATCAGGTGGCCATACTGGCGACACTCGTAACAAGGCCTTGTCTTTCTAAAAGACGGGACGGATCCATGTCTTTTCATGCAGACATGACATACGCACATCTGGTTGGATGCTGGCTTCCCAATTATACTCTTTTGAGTGGGACGATGGAAGTGCTTTCCTTTTGTCATCAGTTTTTTTCGAATCGGTTTCTATCTTTGTTGGAACTAAATCTTGACCCAGATGCGGTAGCTTGCTCCCATAACACATCTCCATGCTAGACCTCAGCAGGTGTGGCAATAACAGCGGCTACAGCATTGGCGGCAGTAGTGGCAGCGGCAGCTTGATCTTGTGCTTGCTGACCCAAAATGCTTCCCAAAGTCTTTAACGCCTGAACTATCTCGTCGAACCTAGGATCGCTCGGTGCTACTACACTCTCAGTACCAACTTGCAGCGGTACTCTTACGCTCATGTTGGCCTAAGCCTACGCTCTATCTCGGGTACCGACCCTTGTCGACATCCTACCCCGAGTTATAGGTCCTACCGACCTTTTCCTAGGAGTTCTCCACTTGCTAATCACTCATACTACATGATATTTATTGAAACCTATTTTCCAATTCTAATACCATATTAGAATTTGAGTGACCCTACAAACAAGCTACCAAACAGCTATCACTCACATGCATCAGCATAAAATAGAGGTCATTCCTACTAACTATCCCCAGAACCCATCGCACTTTATCACTCCAACTATCGACCAGCTTTGATACTACTCTAGGCAGGGATGTCACGCCCCAAACCTCGAGTGCGTGCCTATCCCTCGGTGGTCGATAAAATTTGCAAAGTCCTAGGACGCGTCGCCGACCCATTCATTTTATTGCACATGCCGAAGCGAATAAATATCCCCTGACAATAAGTAGCTTGGGATAGAAAAGCAGGAAACAGATTCACCAACAAAACATGCTTTGATATACACAATGAGTCATATACAGAAGTCAACAACCAAAAGCCCACAAAAGACCGGCTCTAAAAAAAGATGTCCTATCTGACCTACACCTTAGATCCCCTCAACTTGACTCAAGGTCCTCCATCCTATGACCCTGAAAAGAATTGAGCCCACGACGGGGTGAGATATAAATCTCAGCGTGTTCACGCTCTAAACCCCGATTATGAGGGTAATACGCCTAGAGGCGTCCAAATCACATAATCACACAATCATAGAGACTTATCTTGTCTCAGATCCTCCCTGCATGTCAGCATAGTTCATATCATAGACAACCACAAAAACATAAGCAGCAAATAAGCTTATCAATTGGAACGCCACACTCAATTTCAACCAAGCACAAGGGTCCTAATTATAGGACCAAATCGTTATGATACGTCCTATACCATGCCACATAATTTTGTCCCATAATCCGGCGCGTTCAACTCAATTAATCATGTGTTCCTAGTTTTGATCTCGACTTATAGCACGGCCTACTCGCTGTTCAGCGGTCTTCTGGCATAGTCAGGCATCGTCTCACCCCATTGAACACGGCTACATCTTTCCTAGACGGCTTTCTCGAAGGAGCATAAGTCCAGAATCTACTGCGACCGGCTTCCATTGTCCAGGGGCGTCCCATGTAGGGGTAACGTCCAGCTTCACATCCCGGGACGGGTTCTTTCAACCAACACACGATCACTCAATTACGGCCAAAGATATCATGCATTACACTCAAATGTCTCAATTAAGATAATGCACTTAGCCCATTTTCTTCGTATTAAAAACACCTGGTGAAATTAGTCGTGTGTGGGTATACGGTCAAATCATTCCTTTTAAAATCCCACTATTTTATATAGTACTTAAAACCACTTTCGATGTTAAAACTCGACACCCGTGATTTTCTGAATAAATATCAAAATTCAAAAATTTTGGAATAATAACCAAAATTCCAATTAGCACTCAATTTGCACAAATTAACACCCAATTGCATAAACTGAACATATCATTGCAATCGGCACGAAATTCAAGTCAATGACTATCACGGTCTAATATCCGAAAAAATATTAAATAATTAAATGATTTCCAAAATTAATTAAATAAATCCATATTAATTCAATAAATGCAAACTTAGGCTAAAAATTGCTAATCTAACCACCTATTGGACTAATTAAATTATACTAACCATTCTAACTACAAGGCCACATACTAAATTAACTAATTACAATTTCTAACCACCTAATTCACTAATCTAACTAACCTAGATTAATTAAACAAGCTAATAACTACACTAATCTAATATTAATTTAATCTAAATACCCCTTAAACATCATTAGCACCATAATGAGAGTTTAGTGCATAAACTCACCGGTTTAGTGCAAAAACCAGTTCACGACGACGGCAGCTGAAACTCGGGTTTACGGCAGTGCCAACGGGAGTCGAGAGAGGGTTGAAAAGGCCTAGCAAGCCCACATCGAAGCTGTTGGGCTCAGTCCAAACTTGAGGAAGTTGCCGGTCGAGCCGAGTGGGCTGGCCCCAGCTCGGTTTGGGCTAGTCTTGGCGGGGATGCGATTGAGCTTACTTTGGTGGAGGTGGGCTGATGAACTGGTCCCGTTCTAGTCCTTTGATGAAGATCTGGGCGTGCAACTGGTGAACGTGCGTGGAGGTTGGCGTGTGGGGGAGTGAGGCCGCTCGGTGGAGATGGGATGCGTCGATGGATTGTTGGAGTCAACATTGGGGGAAGGGAGTTCCGCTAGGTTTAACCGATGGGGGGAGATGGGTTGACGTGCTTAGGCGGTGGAGATGGAATGGTGGGGTTGGCTTCGGACGAGTGGTAGAGGGATGGGAATTCGATGGAATGGGCTAGCGAGCATATGGCAATGGAGTGCAACAGCAAGAGTTAAATGAAAGAAGATGAGTAGGAGGGAGATGGTGTGGTAGAGCTTCAAGGCTGATGTAGAGAAGAAACAAAAGAAGAATGGAAAGGGGGGTGTTCGGTCGGTTGCAAAGAAGAGAAAGGAAAGAGTTCGCCCGAAGAAGGAGGGGCGGATGGTCTTGATGTTTGAGAGAAGATTGGTGAGGGGGTAGATAGTCAAGGATAAAAATTTTAATTTCATCATTAATTGGTCCTAAAAGTCCACATGATTATCTACTTGGTCCCTTAATACTTTCTTGCAATTTAATTGCCACAAATAGCCAAGATGAAGCCAAAAGTTGCAACCCCTATACCAGCCCACAAGTTTCCCTCACTTTAGACTTCAATTTCTTCTCAAATTTCTGCAATTTGATGTCCAATTTTGCTAAGGACGAAGCCCACACAATTTCTACAATTTCACTTCATCAAATAGCTCACTCAGGAGACCAAACAACCACTCAATTTGACCCTTCCGAATTTCATTTCTTTTTCGAATCATCTAAAATGATTTTCCATAAAAATCTTGGGCTTGCCAACAAATTTTCGGAGGATGAGTCGACATTCCTAAAATAAATCATGACATGACAAAACTTTCAATTTTTGAAATCAGGTTCAAATTTGTGGTTAATTTTAATCTGACGCGATTTTAGCGTGACCTAACCTACCGAGTAGTTTTTAGGAATTTTTAGTGCAATTGACCAGTGGTCGATTATTTTTGATCCACATTGTACATCTTCAACACATTAACAACTCTCAATTGTCGTGAAAATCTCGAGGTTTCAAATACGGGCACGAGGTACAGAAATGACAGAAGAATTGGTCTAGTGCCATTCAACGAGGATTTTGCAATTAGGTGGAATCACCCATTTACTAATCACATACCTCTATCGAATCGATCTATCTCTAGTCTCCAATCGATTTTGACGGTGCCATAATGACCCTTGTAGATTAGCACGGTCGAGTAGTCGATTCCTAGTCAAATTCTCAAGTCTATTGCGTTTAGATTCCTTAACGACTTCACCTGATAGACTAGTTATCCCTTGAGTGATCAACTCAAGGAAAAGAACTATAGGCGCATCGGTGAAAAGCCCAACTTATCAATCGAAAAAAAGAACCTGAAATTCAGGATGTCACACTTTCCTTTTTAACATGGCGTGCTTTTGTAGGCCAAGGTCTTTCATTTTTCTTATGACACGGTGTGCCTTCTGTAGCCTAGGGTCTTTCCTTTTTCTTATGACACGGTGTGCTTCTGTAGCCTTAGGTCTTTCTTTCTTCTTATGATAGGGCGTGCTTCTGTAGTCTAGGGTCTTTCCTTCTTCTCACGACACAGCGTGCTTTTGTAGCCCGGGATCTTTCCTTTTTCTTACGACATGGCATGCTTCTGTAGCTCGGGGTCCTTCATTTTTCCTATGACACAGAGTGCTTCTGTAGCCCGGGGTCTTTCATTTTTCCTATGACACGGTGTGCTTTTGTAACCCAAGGTCTTTCTTTCTTCTTATGACACGGCTTGCTTTTGTAGCTCGGGGCTTTTCTTCCTCTTATTGACATGACGCGCTTCCATAGCTTGACCTGGTGCGAGCCTATGCACCCAGGGTCTTTCTACCGCCATAATAATTTATGTGTCTTCTATCTTTGAATGCAACCTCTTCGAGGCTACATTTAAAGAAAGGCAGCTATTGACACCTATTTTTAAACAAACAAAAAAAAAAAAACAAACAAAAACAACAAAACAAGAAAAGCAGAAAAAAATGCTTAAGGGTCGGGTCGGGCTACATCCGGCGTTGGCCCGGCCCACCGCCTGCCTCTCTTTCCCCTGCACGGCCTAAGCCCTCTCCCTCGGCCCAAGCCGTTTCCCCTTCAACCTGGCCTGCACCAATCTTCTCCCTCCTCCAGCCATCTTTGCGCCCAAAAAACCTGTAGAAAGAAAAAGCATTAGCAACAGAAGATAGGGGAGAAGAGAACGAAGAGGGAAAACGGAAGGACCAGAGGGCGAACCGAAGGCAACTGGAGAGAGAATGAAGAGCGAGAGAGAGTGAAACGATAGGAAGAGAAGGCGGACAAGGCCGGAGGAGGAAGCTGAGGAGGAAGAGATTCATCAAGATGCCCTACCGTCGCCGACGAGCCGTTTGACCGACGTTGACCGCCGCCATTTCTCCCGAAACGCAGGTAGGCATTTCGTCGAGCACCTTGCGTGCGTTTTTTTATTTGATCCAGCCAGAGCTCATCCCAACCGGTTCGGGTGAGCTTCGGCCACCACCTGTCCTCCACTACTATCTTTGATTTTTTGGCATATCTCTTTAAGGTGCGTGACCGGTGCTCCGACCTTGGCGAGCCAAAACCCTTTGGGATCCGTAGCACTCGCCACCTGTTCGATGTAATACCCTACTCAAAGCAACCTTTTCCCCCCTTTACGCATGAAGCTTCGGCTAGGTCAGCTGGCCACAGGGGTGGCATCACTGATTGGCCGGAGCTCGACGCTTCGCCTGACTAGATCGGAGCTCCCGTGCCCTAGCTGGAGACCACTTGTGTTGTTTGCCTCTGCCCTCTTCTTTATCGCGGCCGGACAACTGCCGAATAGGGGTCGCGAGATGGCGGAGCCCTCGACCGGTGCCTTGCCTCTTCTGGCGAAGCCCCTAACCAATGCTGCCACCTTCCTCGGAGGACCCTCGGAGCTGCACGCTATCGCGGCTTCCTCTGGTCATGACCGAGCGGTCACAGACCAGAGGGCAGGCCGAGTTGGGCTAGATCTGTGATGTGGCCCACTCGGCCTTTCTTTGTTTTTTTTTTCCTTTTTCCTTTTCATGTGGGCTTGGAGGGGAGCCTTTTACAAGAGGATTGGGCCCCCCTGATTTGGGCCCATTTCAGGTTGAACGGAGGCCCGACCAAGGTTGGTCGGGCTTGGTCCCTTTTCGGGCAGGCCGACCGGCTCACCCCCAAACAGGTTGGACCCGAGCGAGTTTGGCCAACCTGCCCCAATCGGGTCAGACTAGACCCGACCTGGTTCGCCCAAAAAATATATATATTTAAAAAAAAATTTAAAAAATTTAAAAATATTTTGAAAATCTAAAAAATTCAAGGTTTGGTTGGGAATTGACATGTATTGCCTTCCTAGTGTAATTAGGTCTTTATTTGCCTATATATTGATTATATCGTATGTTTAATTTGTATATTTTATTATGTTTAATTGCACATGCTAAAGTTTACTGCAACTAGGATTTTGGTTGTAAATTGTTATTTTAATGATTGCATACCCGCATGATCATCTCACATGTTAATGGATAGATATAAAATCAATCCAAATTGCCTGAAAAAAAAAATTTTCTTTTAAAATGAACAAGATTAGGTACTGAAAAGGCACTAATTGGTTAATTAATGTAATCAAGTCCATGACCTTAGATTCTCTGGTTGTGTAGGAAGTGAGGTACACTCTCATACCTCACTTGGTTTCTAGTTGATCCCAACAGGCTAGTGGTGACTCCTTATTGCGAATTTCTTGAGAACACCCCGATGTCATGTGATGTATAAGCTTAGGAGAGCCTAAGCCTAATCTTGGACCATAAGCATGTCCTTTAGGCAATACCCCTAAACCTACTCCCTCCCCTCGAGGGGTAGGTCGTGACACTCATTAATAAGAATGAGATGCCCCCCACGCCAACGGGATGCCTCGTTAGAAGGACAAGATGTTGTGATAACTCTAGCCATCACCCTTCGATTAGGGGACGATGACCAATTAAGTTCGGTTACTTGGTGGATTCCAGAAGACTCGATGGATTTCGACTGTTAATAAATGAATCTCATGTGCATGAGTTCCTCACATTAGAAAATGGATTTTGGTTATGCTTGCATATGAGTGAGGCGTGAGTTCCTCGTATTATGGAATGGATTTTGCTTATGCTGGTATAATATTGAGTGAGGCGTGAGTTCCTCATGTTGTGGGTCAATATCGAGTTATGCTTGCATATTTTTGACTGAGGATTTCTCATGTTTCATCCGGATAAAGCTTTTATTTTGTTATTGATCTGCTATCGACTAATGTCTTGGATGAGTTATATGCTTGTTGATAGGCGAGACATCCTCCTACCCATAAATATTAATGGGTTTTACTTATTGAATTTCCCCAAAACTCACCCCTCATCCTTTCAGTCTTGTAGGCATGGAAGTCTCACGTCAATTTTGGGAGTTGCAATCTTACTAGAGAAGCTAAGGTTTACCCCGACCTTTTGAAGATGTGGTAGTTGTAAATATAACGGCCTATGATAGAAGGGCTTGTAAACGTAGCTAATGTAATTGTGTGTTTGTAAATGGTTATTTTCCTAGCTGCTTGTTTTTGTCTGAGTGTTCTATGTACGCTTCCGCATGTGCTCAATGAAAAGATAAAAAGAAATGGGATGGCGACGTGCCTGGGACGTCGCGAAAATAACCTTTGCTACTCGTGACCCTAGGAATGGGGTTGGGGTCGTGACAGATGGCATAGGACTAGCCATAATTTGATATCCAATAACAAATTCATAATCCATTCAGCCTCTTTCCAAGTTAAAACAACAAATTCCATCACTGAGTGAGTTATGTACATTTGTTTTTTGCTTGTCCCAAAAACAACACAATTAGGTAATGTGAAAATCCATCTTGTAGTGGATTATCTATCTCTCATACTTGTAACTCAACTAGTGTTGGTGTATTATTCCAATTCAATCGGATAATTATTATAGAATAATTTTAATTGTTTTTTATAGTTCTCTTAAGATAACCAAAAATCCGGTAATGGTCCTCTAATATTCTATACTTGGATTACTAGTATACTTACTCAACTTGCGCACAAAATAACCAATATCAGGTATAGTATAATGCATCGCATACATTAAAGACCTTATAACACTCGCATATTCAAGTTGTGCTACTACTCTACTAGTATTATAATTAAATTTTATGCTGAATCAAATGGAGTACTCATTACTTTGAAGTTAAGATGTTTGAATATATTTAACATCTTTTCCACGTCATCACTTTGGCTTAAAGAATAACCCACTATGTTTTTCAACTTTAATACCCAATAAAGTATCTACTTCATCCAAATCTTTCTTCTTGAAAATGAAAGCTAAATACTTCTTAGTCTCATAAACTTCAGTCATATTGGTTCCAACAAATTCCAGTCAAGGATAAGTTAACAAACAGGAATCCAACAAATCTTGATCAAATTAAGAGCCTCTTCCAAATGACCCGCATGACCACCGAGATCCACCATACAACCATAATCAACAACGAGATTCCCAAAACCCAATGATCTGTTAAGCGACACTAACGGAAACAACATCGATCACCTCCCAAAGAAGAATCACTCTTTCTAGCGGTGGCATGCAAGTATGGTATTTCCAATAGTATTCACATGCCATACCTCCAGCACATTCAACGACGGCGACTCATTGCATGAGACTACCCTTATGCAACAATTAGGGGACGATTCTATTACATGCAACCTTTCCCTTGCATTATTGCTAGAATGTTTCCACGACTCGACCCCATGGCCTTCTCGGTCACGAAATTAACCCAGAGAAACTCATTTCAATTAGCACGAGCATCCTTCCAGTAACTTGAGGGTCATCACAAAAAGCCAATCTAATGAAGGCTAATCCAATAGTTCTGACTTTATTGTGATGCCTTATGAACATACGAAAAGGTTATGTACAAATAATCTCCTCCTAATTAAAAATTTGCATTTTGCATAAGCAAGAATTAATCCAGCACCCACAGAAAAGTGAAGCAAAACTCTGGAAAAGAGTATCACTAACACAAACTCAAATAGAATCGAATTGATTCCAATGTAAAACATGCTATCTTGTCTCCGTTTCTCATTAAAACAGAGTGCGACAGAGTAGTAAGTATTACCTTGTTAATAGATTGGCAATTGGATCAACGATAAAAGCTTTGGTTATCGTTGATGACCGGAGTTACAGCCAACGAAAAGGTCTCGACAGAGATCCGGTCGCTTCAGGCTCTCAACCGTTAAGCGGAGCCGAACAGAGCACGCTTTGTGCTGTTTCGAAACTACAGCTGATGGCGACAAGCGATGATCATCGGCATCCGTGGAAGCCATCAAGGAACAGACCTAATTCTGCTTTGGCGTTTTCTCGACTTCTCCCTAGATGAACTTATCTCCTTTTTTCCCAAAAAAATTCTCTGTGTGAACTTTCAAGCCCACAATTTTCCCTTGTATTCTTCTGCCTATAATTCGTGAGGGAATGGATGGCATCGCAGCTTCCCATATGGGTTCCATTCAATCATCAAAGTCAACTGCCTAAGCCTTGATTCCACCAGCCTTTCCAAGAACGCAAGTCATCTGCGTCTTGTTGCCACCCAAAACTTCAGACAACGGGGTGTAGTCCGAAAATGCTCAACATTTGGAACAAGCTTTAGAATTTGATCTGCAATCCCACGTAGATGAGTTGGTTGCTTCACCCAATCCTTTACAATCTGCCCAATCCGATGAAGAACCATTTGTCTCTTCAAGACTTCCTCTAGCTTTGACTCTATTATTGCACAAATAAATCCTTAAAATTGTTAGCAAAATATGACTTCGAATCAATAGAACAATCAAGTTGGACTTTGAAGTATAATATCACTTTATTTAAGTATTTATTTGCTCTCACAATATTGCTAATAGTCACTGACAAATTTTCTCTAGGATACAACAAAATCTCAAATGAGAATACTTGATAGCAATTCTAGTATTTCTCCAGAAAGAAAACAAAAAATGGAAGAAGAAGATTCTTTAATTGAATAGGTACATCCATTAATTTATAGCAAACACAATAAGTTATATCCAAACAGACACCACCTTCCAAGGATTAAGAAGTTATGTCTGAATAGGTACGAATTCTAAAATGACCTTTGGAGAAAATAATAATATTCGAAATTAAATAAATAAATAATAATTGTAACTCGCTTTGAACAGTCGCATTGTTTCAATAGGACGCAATAGCAATTTTTTTATAAAAATAAACCCAAATTTTCTAATAAATAAATAAATATAAATAATTAATTATCATTAATTAGTACTAAATCTCATTCATATGCACACTCACATCTTTTTGATATGGGACAAAGCACGTTTTGGTTTATTTTACAAGCAAACTACCAACATGAAATGGTTAAATATAGGCCTTTTCCCCTATATCAGTGGACCTAAACTAGAGTAATTTGCATACGGTAGCTAAGTTTTGTAAAGGTTTCTCTCTCTCTCAGGGAATGACGCCACGGAGACTCACATGAAGCCATAGAGATTCACGTGGTGGTGGTGGTGGTGGTGAGCGGTGACCATTGCGTGACTAGTCGCCGGTTGTCGGTTGCCAAAGGCCGGTTACCTTGGACAGCGCAATAGCTTTGAACCCACACGTACTCATTGCGGTGACAACAACAAGCCGGATGATGACAAAGGCGACCGCGTCAAACGGCTGAGATGGACGGGACGGCAGAAGAGGGAGTGGGAGGCAACGTGGGAAGAAAAGTTGTAGGAAAACGAAGAAAGGGAAAGAAGGGGCGGTGGGGCAAATACGAAAATAGTTTAGTCATCTTATATGTCATTCTCTCGAAGGGGTAGACACTTCGAAAATGTAAATACAGTTTACCTAATTCTTTTCCGCAAATATGATTCGAAGAACAGACAATCTGCATTTCCAAGAAACAAAATTGCGATTTTGTTATCCACCCTTTTGGCATCGAAAAGGGCATCGAAAAGGGCCCTCTCCCAGCTAAGCTTGGATGGCGTCTAAACTCACGTCCCGCTAATTCCAAGACCATGATGATCGTGGGGAACGAGGCGTGTTCGTCCATCTTGACATAGAATCCTGCTGCGTACAATGTCAAAGAAGTACGCATTGCGAAGCTTTGATTGAAGCAAGGGGCCTAGAAAATGAGCAAACTTCAGTTCTTGGAAGTTGTAATCCCGTAATGATCCTTTTGACCGACCGATCTTCAATTGGCTCGGAGAATGGAACTATGGATCTCGTAAACTTCGAGAGCCCTTCACAACTTGGTACATATATATTTTTGGGTTGACTAAGATATCCACTTGATTAACCCATATGTTTCATTCAGGTCAGGTTTGGTTAACAGCAGTGCATCAATGAAGATAGAATGATAGGAATTATAGAGAAAAATTGTCCAAAAAGTCCTCAATTTATTACACTTCTACCAATTCATTTATGAACTTTTCAATTTTACCAATTAAGTCATTAACTTTTCATATTTTACCAATTAAGTTCATCTAACCAATTTTGACTAAAAATCACTGACGTGAATTCCAGCTGTCTTACATGGCACGGTCAATGCTAACATAGATAATTTTTTAATAGTATTTTAATATTTTTCGCTTTATTATTATTTTAAAATTTTTAATTATATTTTCTTTTTTTTTTGCTTATTTTTTTTCCCTTTTTTTTGTGCTAGTGAGGCCACGAAGGTCCTTCGCATGGCCATCATAGCCTCATTAGCCGCAGGCAAGGGCATGAACCTCGCTAGCCGTGGGCAAGGGCCTTGGTGCCCTCACCTATAGTCAACACGACCACAATAGCCTCGCTTAGGGCCTTCGTGGCAACCCTCGCCAACACAAAAAAGAATAGAAAAAAAGAAGTAAAGAAAGAAAGGGAAATCAAAAATAAAATAAAAATAAAAACTTCTAAAAATAGTAACATATTATTAATAATTATCCGCATTAATGCCGGTCATGCCATGTATGTCGGTCGTGCCATGTAGGACGACCAACATCCACGTCAATAATTCTCAGCTAAAATTGATCAAATGGACTTAATCAAAGTACAAAGATGTTTAGATTTAATTGGAAAAATTGAAAGGTTTATAATTAAAATAGTAAAAATACAATAGGTTTAGGACTTTTTGGACAATTTTCCCAACTTATAATGGTAATAACATGCTGTATAACTCTTGTGATGAGAATAATGTGATATGTCAATAGTTTAAAATTTGTGATTGAAATTTATCATAAATATAGGTAAAATAAAAAAGGTCATAACACTTGCCTACCCCATCAAGTTATCTCCCGATATAAGTTTCATTTATAGAACTTAATTCTTGAGGCAATTTAAAGTTTCCGTTTAAAGTCATTCACTCCCCCATGTTAATGAAAATCAAGTAAAAGAGTATTTTACCTTTCATTCCAAGTTTTGATCATCACTTCGCTTAATTCCAAGTGACCAAACGTTATCTAGAAAGAAATGAGGAAGGGAAAAATTACAAACTCAATCCTATACTAATTACATGAATTTCAGTGTAGTCCAAAACCTTTTAATTTCAGGTGATGAATCGTCACATCAAGGATTTCAACCAAACATTGACGGGATAGATTATATATGAATCACATGCAAAGTTTCAAGAAAATATTGCCAAAACTAAAAGGTTTAAGATTATATTGAATCCTATAATAAATTTAGGACTGAATAGATAACTTTCCCAGATTAGGAATTTATATTCATACTCTCTCCCTCCCCATTAGAATTTTTTTTATATTGTTTTGAAAATAACAAAATAACCAAATGATACTAATGTGTGTACTGATCGAGTAAGATCAAGTTATAGATACACATGCTAACATGTAGATATGTCTTAACATGGCAGTCAAAAACTAGGCGTGCTGCCTCTATAACAGTGAATGAAGTAGGACGTACAATGTCTCTAAAAGTTGAATGTACCTCAATAGAAGGTAAATAAGTCATAGAATGCGGAACTCATGATGACTTGGATGGATCTAGACAGAAGGTGAACAAACCGTAGAACAAGGAGCTTGAGAAGGCTTGAATGGACCTCAGCAGAATGAATAGTTGTATGAAACTAGAGCATCGATACGATTGAAAGGACCGGGTAGTAGAAGTAGAAGAGTTAATTTTAGGTTTAAACGTGGAGTATAAGTGAGAGTTGAACACCTCTATTTGGTTTGACTTCAAATTGGTGTCTTATGACTAGTTACGGGGCCTATGACTAGTAGAAATCAGACCGGAGAAGATAACAGTAGTTTTATCATGTTTGGGCAGGCAACGAAAATGATAGACTCTAAGCGAAAATAGAACTGACTATTTTGGGAAATTGCCCTTGTCAGAGCAGCAGAGAGACTTTTGCTTCTATAGCGGAACCAATGATTGTTGGTGGCCTTTGAATCTCAAACAGTCATTTGAGGTAAAACAGCTATAGATTCAATTTAGGGAAGGCATGAGTTGGGACAAAAAAAAAGTCTAATAATGCTCTAAGGCTGTGTTTCAAAATCAAATTGGTATAAGATGGGATATGGTAATATGGGATTAGAAATTCTCCTTACATATTCTCTGGATTGTGGAAAACTTCATGAAATGTTTGGTGTAATCTAGAATAGGATTGAAATTTTTAGAAAATCCTCCTAATATCCACTAAATTGACAGGATCAATCCAAATTGCCTTTGGGTTGTATAATAATCTACTTCATTCCCATCATCACCATCATCACTCCAGAAAATTTCTAAACGCTTTTTCTTAAAGCTCCATCCCCCTCTCTCCTCTATTTTCAATTTTGCGTCTACATATATTCTTCTTTCTCTGTCTTTGTCTCAACCTGTTTTTGAAATGAATGCGACTTTCACTCGTCTCAACTTGAGGATCAACCATAGGTGGATGACTTGACCTACAAGTTCCTGAAGAACCTTATGTTCCATGTCAAGATAATGCTGATCTCGTCACTCACCCACCTGGGTCTGATTAAAAAACAATAACAAGAAAAATGCACAGAGGTTTATGGTCATACTTCCCCCTTATAATCTTGGAAAATCCTCCTAATATCCTTCTAATAACCTATGATTGACTGATTGACAATGACGATCGATGGTAGTAAGAGGCATTGGCGATTACGTAGTGGTCAGAAGTGATGATGTACTTCTTGTTTTGTTATGTTACTTTTAAAAGTTTTTTATCCTATTTAGATTTATCCCACACCCTATCCTAGATTTCTTATTCCCCATTTCATCTAGATATATCCCGATTTATCCAGTCCGGAGGGTATCACCAAACACCAAATAGTATAAATTGTTATTTCATCTGAAATCAAATTCGGACTATCAAACGCAATCTAAGTGTTTATTTTTGTTCTGTCGTTATGTTTTTTGTCTAAATAGTTAGATGGACTTAGACCTACCCAATAATACATAGGCCTTTTACTTGAGAGTTTGCCAAATGTGCAGTTGTTCACAAGCTAAAACCTAACTCTTTAGCCTCACCCTCAACCCAATGTGCTCTGCCACCGCCAGCCCTTGCGATGCCTTTGCCCAACGCAAACACCACGACCCCACAACCATATCTTTGTCATCTTTGTCGTTGTCGCCTTCCCCATATTGGCACACCAGACGCTCTCTCTCTCTCTCTCTCTCTCTCTCTCTCTCTCTCTCTCTCTCTGTGATGAGAAAAAAACAACATCCACAAATTCACAGAGCTAGTGTCTTGATGCGATGAGTCCTTGATTCAGATGGAGGCAAAGATGCATTTGTTGCCTTCGCAGATGATGTCCATGGTAGAGAGAGAGAGAGATCAATGGAGACCGTTGGAGCTGGTGGTGTCATTCTCGGAGATCGATGGAGGTGGTGCTGAATATGGCTGAACGTAGAGAGATGTAGGATTGTGGGTTTTTCTTTAGATGTACACGGGGACAGTACATGCGTGGAGAGCTTACAAAAAGTTGGATAGACCTAAATCTAACCAGCTCTTTGCCTTCTTTTGTCTGTGGCTCTAGGTTATTCTCTTCATGCATGCGATATTGGTCTAGTCACAATATTTCCTCACATTTCAAACTACAAATATGAAGTAAAAAAGACCTCCTACTTTAAGGAGTCACGGTCCTTTTTTTCTCATCCATAATATATCATTTCGTTATATTCTAAATATTCTAATAATGGATAAATGTTTAAGTTAATATTCCATTTTATCTCCATGTACTTCAAGTTGTAAATTTTAACCTTCTCCTATCAGATATATAACCTCACGAAAAGAGGTTCAAATGTTGAAGTATCTGTTCTCTTTTCAAATTTATAAGTATGATTTCTTCGTATTATGTCCATAATCCATTTCTGTCAACTAATAAATCAAATACTTTTTAATAATGTGATTTTGCAAAATATTTTTAATGTCAACTTTGTCGCACGCTTAAATTTAAGTGCTTAATTATGGAAGAATGTCAAGCCCCGTTCATATAATAATAGCATTAGCAAGAGTTGAGTCTCAAAGTGGAGGACCATATTTCTGTACCATTATACTAAATCAAAAAGGGCCATGACTAATATTTTAATTAGTAAAATGAATTTAGAACCCCAATTACTCTTATACAGGAATAACAAAAACTAATTAATTCTGCTAGGTCTAGCTCATCTTATAAATTGAAAGTCGTCCCCACGACAAGGTGCTCAGTGGAATAAGGCAATGCATATATTATACATTCGTTTCATACTTTAATGAATTAGAGCGATTTCTTTTCCTCTGTTGATATTGTGTCTCAAACTTTGACAAAAAAAAAAATGTGAATGCAGTCAATTACAGGATTATTTGTCATCACATGAGACTTTGGAGTTTAGACTAGAAGGATTTTTTAAAGATAAAGTACGACAACAGGATGAGACAAACCTTCAGATAAATAAACCCACCTCCATATTCTTCAGGCTAGTGATGAGTGTAAATTAAAATGAACATAAATAATAGGGAAAAGATTGAACAGGTATGTATCTAGAAAATATCGATGTGTATCCATTACATTGTAGCTCATGTGTCTTTAATAGTGACATGGAAGGATATCTCCAACGAAAGATTCTTGAAATTGACATAAAGCGCAACATTAATCATATCGTGAAATTCATGGTGACATTTATTGTATTAAAATATACTTCTCTACTACGATCATATTGATCAAATTCATCCCATCGACATGAAGATTTCTCAATCTTGTCTCAAACAACCATATAATGAAAGAAAGTTTCTTAGAAAAAAGGGTCAAAATAGCAAACAATCGAATCGACTCGAACGACTCGGTACCTCATATCAAGCATTTGGCAACAACTTACATCCTTCTTCATTTGGAACCCTTCCCTTCAAACTCTCAGTAGAATCTCAACCCCGTCATCATTCGTCAATCAGTCTCTTCAAGCCCTCTCCTCGACGAGAATTTACCAAAGAGAGAGCGTCAACACCAACCTTGAGGCCACCTATTCCGGGGGTCCCATCGAGGCAACCACCTCTTCTTCTGCGGATTACTGCTCTCATTAGCATGACCATTCGATCCCAAGCGAATCTCGCCCTTCTGATCCATCCTCGGCCCGATCACAAGCTTCAACAAGAGTCCCTTGCCGGCCGCCCATCTGGGGCTGGGGTGACCAGGCAGGCACTCTGCGGCCGCCATTGATCCAATAGGCGGAGGGAGATTGTTGAAGGCATTGCCATCCTCGTCGTCACCCACGACCAGGAAGGTCTCCTCGCATGAGCGGATTGAGGTGAGTTTCAAGTACTTCTGCTCGAGGGACTCCTTGGGCACGTTCCTTGCCAACAGCGGAGATGCACCACCCCAGTTGTTGGTGCCGAGCGATGGGTGTCGTGGTGTTCTAAAGTCTCGCAATTCCAGTTGATGATGCCTCATCTCTCTCTCTCGAAGATGGTATTATGGAAATGGCAGAGTTGAATCTGTTTATATTAGTGCTTTGTGTGTGAGATTGAGGGGGTGATGGATCGAGAATATAATGATTGAAAAAGATTCATCGGGATTTGCTTCATATAGATTGAGACTTTCCGTTAAAATTAAATAATCATTTTGGTGGTTTCTTGGGAGTGTCATACGAGTTAAATAAACATATCATTAGAGGGGTGTACAATGTGACCGATGTGGACGTAATTAATGACGAGTTAAAAAGCACGACGCATCTACTTTCTCGGTTGACGCAGAAGGCGTCAACCATACAGACGGCGGCCTAGCAATCACCAAATGGAATTGCGAAGAAGTAGAAAAGCGTCTGGATTGACTTTTGAATTTAAATTTTGTTAACACCCAAAAATGGCTTAGCGGGCCATGGACAAGTAGTGAGGCTTATTATGCCCGAGATAGGTGAAGCAGGCCTGAAGGAGTCTGGACGAGACCCATCATTACAAGCACCAACGATTCGGTTCCAGCTATCGCTCAAGAGTAAACCTGTTAAACGGGTGGGTCGGGTATGTTGAGAAAACTCTTACCAATTTTTGAAGTTGACAAAACTTTCTTATTCTTGTTATTATTCTGAAGAATAGTAAACTTCTGACGTCATATCGCAGGCTCTTGTCAAAGTTTATTTATTCCAAAAGTCTTTCCCACTTTAACGTAATGCAAACTGAAATTAAGTCTAGAATAGAATTATTGATCTTACGACAAGTATTCAGTATGAACATAATAGAGATTTATTCTTTAATATCTAGCTTTTTGGCGAAGAATGTCACTTACCTTTTACAAATACATTGATGGAATTAATCACGAATTAATGAAATCAATCTTGAAAACAAGTTCCTTTTTGGGAAGTACCTACTACTTATGGAAACCTAGATTCTAACTGTATGGGCGATCAAAATCAACAGATTTTCATCTCAATTTTCAAACGGTTACAAGATTTCATTAATAGATTTTATCCAACGGATTGATTGGAATAAATTCCTTTGGAGAATGCCGACGGCTAGTAAGACGTGGAAGAGTATTTAAGGAGGTAATTCAGTCTATTTGAAGCGTGTGTGAAAATTGAAATTCCAAAGTCTGAAGCCTTTTCAACCACTTGTTCTTCAACGACAGCTCTTACAAATTGTACTCAAGAGAAAAAATCACAAGAAAAGTGACTTAGTGTGGGAAAAAGAGTGTTTGCACTCAAAATATTGTACTTATCTATTGATACTTTAGTGAATTTTAGCTAGAAGGCTATCGGCGTGAGAAAGTGGATGTAGGCTTGATCTAAGCCGAACCACCATAAATCTTGTGTGCAATTTTCTCTTTCCCTAACTTTTTTCAGCTCTATCCATTGCAATTTCTTTTTAGGTTTCTCAAAAATTTATTCCATCTCTTATCTGATTCTGAATTTTCTACAGAAGTCTGATTGGCGCTTTTAATCAAACTCTGACTCTTCTTCAGACTTCGCTCACAACTTATTTAATTTCACATTTATTTGTCAAGATTTATTTTAACACCTATTCACTCCCTCTCTAAGTGGTAGTACTAGCATTTTCAATTGGTATCAAAGCCTTGTGCTCTTCTATTGTAGGTTTATACCTTTGAGCTAAAGATCTTTTATGGCTAGTTGTTTAACATCGGGACTCATGGAGGGGCAGAGTAATACCAAGCCACCTTATTTTGATGGAAAAGAATATAGTGTGTGGAAGAATAAAACGAAGGCATTTCTAAGATTTAGAGATCCTTTGGAATGGGATGTTATAGAAAGATGAATCAACCCAAAGGCAGCTTTAGTTTCAAACAAAGGAAAAGAAGTCTTAGATAAAGATGCAGAGGAATCTAACCAAGAAGAAATTACCAAGAGATAGGCTCTTGATGCAAAAGCCATATATTCCTTATATTGTGTCTTGTCTCTTGTTGAATATAATAGAATTTCTTCATGTAAAATAACTAAAGAAGTCTGGGATAGACTTCATGTCACTTATGAAGGAATAGATTGTGTAAAGGAGAAAAAATAAAGATCTTACTTGGCCAATATGAATCCTTCAAAATGAAGCCTGGAGAGTTTTATTGGAGATATGTTCATTTGATTTACAGAAGTTGTAAATGGGTTGGCATATCAAGGTCAACCAATGTCTACTCCAATGAAGGTCAACAAACTTCTGCGAGGACTTTCAAAAGATTAGAACCATGTGAAAACATCAAATCGGGAGACACAAAGAATCATGCCTCTTTCTATTGATGAGCTGATAAGCACTCTTCAATCATATGAAATGGAACAGATCAGTGATGAAGAGGATTTAAAAGGTAAGAGTCAATTGCGCTTAAGTCTAATGTTGATTTTGATGATACAGACACAGACAATGATATGGTGACGAGGAGCTAGCTCTCATGATAAATAAATTCATGAAACTAAATAGGAAAGGAAGAAGATTCAACTGGAAAAGGCAAAACAAGCAAAATTCCTAGAAAAGATCAATGGAAGATATTGAAACTAGCAAGGATGTGATATGCTTTGAGTGTATGAAGAAGAGACACATCAAGTCTAACTATCCCTTGCTGAAAAAGAAAAAAAAGGAAAGTATGAATGTTGACACCTAATTTTGACCATGCTACTCACTTGTTCATCATATGAAAATTACATTGAGCATTTCATAGCATTGCATTTAAGGTTAAATTTATTTTTTGTGCAAAATAAAAATAGAGGATAATAAGTAACTTATAAAATAAAAACATTTGGAGGAAGATTTTGAAAATATTTTGGTTGTTGAACATATCTCCTCATTTCAAATTCGAAATTCAACGATGGAGATTTTGGAGCCGTTTCTTTGTTAAGTGGTTGAGTGAAAATCTCCACTTACAAAAACAAACTCGAGTTTTTCCTTTATAAATAGGAAAAAGTGAGGTTTCGAACGGAGGGGGGGGCGAATTCAAAAAAATTCAGAGCAAAAAAAATTCTGCCGTTTAGGGGGACTTCTCTTCGTCGAAGGAAAGAGTGAAAGAGAGAGGAAATGGGGGTTTTTCTTTTCGAAGAAGGGATGAAAGAGAAAGGCAAAAGTGAAAAGTGAGAGAGAGAAGGAGTTGACGTGAACAGGAAAAAGAGAGGAAAGTACGGTGGCAGAGAGAGAGGGGATGTGAGATTGACTGGAAGAGAGAGGTGAGAGTAGAAACAAAAAAAGAAAAAAAGAAGAAAAGGTAAAAAGATGGACCACTGTTCATCTTCCTCATGAGCTTCCATTTGGTGTCCCCGCCAAGACTACCGCCGCTCAACTCCTCGCGACGCCCACGCCTGCATCTCCGCCCAGCATTCGCTCGCCTGACACCAAGCACCGCACCACCTCGCCTGCGCCGATCACCCTTGCCGCTGCTCCAGATTTGCCCATTGCAACAACCTGCATCGCCGTGCCCATCACCGCTTGCCACCATCTGGGTGTCGCTCATCTGCGACCGCACCACGACGACCCGAGCAACCACCGCTCTCGCCACCGCATCGCACCACCGAGCCACTGCCGTTGCCACTCCTACACCCCACATCGCCGCCGTTCCACCGGAATCCGAAGTTCCACCCTGCTGGTGCCGATTCGCGAAGACGCCGTTTCTTCTGCCCTATTCGTGATCGGTCAATCACTGCCGGTCCGAAGTCCGCGCATCCGCCGTTGCTGTTGCTACCCCCGAGTGATGCCACTCCATTAGCTCCCCTCACTGACTCCACCTGTAGCTCGACGTTGCTGCCCCGACACTAGTGAATCCCAGCCTCCGTTTCCGAGTCAAACCACTTCGCCTTTCGCCGGAGCCCTGCATTGCCATTAGCTACAGCCGGAACACTTGCAGCAGGCCCTCGCCCGACGCCTTGCACGCCCGAGTGACGCCCCCTACTGCCGCGTTACTTTTCCTTGGGGCTGTTCTTTATTTTCTCTTTGTGCAGGTGCTTTTTAGCAACTCTTGACTAGGTAATTTCTTTAGGCTAAATTCAGATCAAATATTCTGTTCATAGTGTCTTATTTTAACTTGATTTGTTGTGATTGATTTTTATTATTATTATTATCTGATTAGAAAATTTGTCATATTAAGTCAAAATAATCAAAAATATTGAGCCGCGAGACGTCGGGTTAGATTTTTTATTATTTAGACTTTTTTTGACAAATTCATGAATTGCTTTGCATCATTGAAATAATATGTCATTGATTTATATTGATGAATTTTCAATAGGACATACTTTGGGGTGTTATTTGCACATCATATATCATATCATGTGTCATATCTTGAATTTAAGTACTTAAGTCCATATGCATTTCATATTTAAAGCTTTGCATTTTGATTTTTAGAATCATATAGGATTAGGTTAATTTTCCTTTAATAAACTAAAAAAGAACAAAAAAAAAAAAATGTCATTTAGGTCATATAGATTTCATAATATGCACACCACATGTTGCACTTTAGTTAATGAATCATAGTTTAATGTTTTTTTTTAGTATTCACATCATGTAGTATTTTTTTAAATATATATATATATATATATATCATTGTTTAAATTCAAAATGCCAAAAATTAACATTGCATCATTACTTTACTTTTTTTTTTTTAATAAAATTATTCAGTCTTTAAAAAAATAAAAATAAAAAGAGAAAACACAAAAGTCATTTACTTGGTTAATTAATAGGTTAGTTCATAATTAATTATCATCATTGTTTAGTGTAGGTTGCATACATTAAAAAAGAATCATTAAAAAAATCACAAAAAGAACATGCATTTAGAATTGTTATGTCATGCATCCTATGTCATGTAGTATATGCACATTTATGATTATATAAATAAGATTGCATACATATAGGTGATAGTTTAAGCTATTCCATATAAATTGCATCTCACATATCATTAAAGTAAAAGTCATGCATATCAAAAATAAATTAAGATTACATCTAATTAGATATCGTGCATTTAATTAGATATCATGTCATTTAGAAAATCATGTTTAGGGCATGCATTTTTATTAATAGTTTTTGTAAATGTTTTTTTTTTTTAGAGATTGAACCTTAATAAAGTTATAGTTTATAATTTCTCATGAATCTAGCATTTCAGTTTATTGAATGTTATTTCATTGATTGTGCACCCGCATGACCACCATTTGCATGTTAGTAACTTAGGCTAAAATTGATCAACACTGCCTGCAATAATATTTTTGAAATAAAAGGTACCGAAAGGGCGTTAGACTAATCTAGCGTAACCATGTCCCCGGACTTTGAATCTTTGGTTCGCAAAAATAAAGTATCTCCCATACTTTATTTGGGTTTCTAATCAACCTTAATTGGTTAGTGGCCGCTCCAACTTGAGTATAATTGCATGTTAAATGGGTTAATTTCTTAATCGCGATTGGTAGGACTTGGGAGAGTTCGTGCCAAGTCTTAGGACTTAGTAATCCATTAATCTAGTTTTAGGTGACCCACTCAAAAAATCAGGTCGCGACTAGCAAGGATGTGATATGCTTTGAGTGTATGAAGAAGAGACACATCAAGTCTAACTATCCCTTTTGAAAAAGAAAAAAAAGGAAAGTATGAAAAATACAAAAAAAAAAACTCTAAAAAAAAAAAAAGAAACCTGGGGTGACACAGAATGTAAGGAAAGTGAAAAGGAGCTTGCAAATATCTGTCTGATGGCTCACTCGGAATCAGACTCAAAATCAGAGTCAGACCGAGTCAGATACTGACACAGACTTAGAATCCGACAAGGAAATCGAGGTAAGTCATTTAGAAATCCCTATTAAGGTTTCTAAGTATATAGATGAACTTTGCTTGAACCTCAAATCTTTTCTTAAAAGGATCTCCGAATTAAAGAAGGAAAATTCAAAACTCAAATAATAGGATAATTCTTGGAGAGAAAAGTTTGAGAATCTGAAAAATGATTTTGATGGATTGAAAGAAAATACTGATTCCTTTTCGAAAGAAAATTAATGTTTGAAAAATGAGATTTTAGATAATTTTACAAAGTTCTCCAAAGGATCAAAAACTTTAGAAAAAATCATTTTAGCTCAAATACCTTATTATAACAAATCTAGTTTGGGTTTGAGCAAAGAAAGTTCTATTTTGATCAATTTTCCTAAAATCAACGAGAGACTTAGATAAAGACCTATAAATTTTCTTACAAAAATTATTTTCAAATTTTTTTTGTAAAATCTGTTGGTTGGAATGCTCTTAAATGCTCTAAGTGTAACAACTTAGAACATTTTGAAAATGAATATCATAAAGTTTGAAGACTTGTTAAGAAGGATTGGGGAAAAGCTGTCTTTAAGACTAACTTGCTACGACCCAAGAAAATTTGGGTATTAAAGAAAGTTTGAGATTTCTTTTTTATTGCAAGTTACTATTAAAAGAAATAGCAAATGGTACTTGGACAATGGCTGTTCTAGATATATAACTGGAGATTCAAGTAGTTTCGTAAAATTAGAAAAATAAAAATGAGGAAATGTTTCATTTTTTTTTTTTTTGTTCTGTCTTATGCTAATCCTACTCTAACACTCACTCTTAGACTTTTGCCCTGTTTTCTTGCAGGGTGTGGGAGTCGAAACCCACTCCTGAAATGAAATCGTCCCCACCCCCAATCCCTCCTGAGAATGTGGGGATTTGAACCCCCAACCCCCCCTTCCAAAATGAAAGGTGGCCACTAGGGCGAACCTCCAGTGGTTAGGAAATGTTTCATTTGGTGAGAACAACAAAGGAAAAATTATTGAGCATGGAATAGTGAGGATTAGAAGTTTAATCATCAACAATATTTCTTTGGTAAAAAGTTTAAATTACAATCTTCTGAGTATGAGCAGCTATGTGATGTAGGATTCAGAATCAATTTTCAAGAAGATGTTTAATTGAGACTTCTCTCAATCTATCACTGGGTGAAAACATGGTAATATTTATCTTCTGGACTAAGTCCAAAGAGCTCTCAATGTCTTATCTCAATTTAAGATGAAGGATATCTCTGCATCACAAGCTTGGACATGTGAGTATGAAACAGATTGCTAAACTATCGTCTAAAAAGCTAGTTCATGGTATTCCTAGAATGGTGTACTAGAAGTTTGAGTTGTGTACTCCATGTATATTGGGAAAACAGGTCAGAAGCTCATTTAAACCTATAAATCAAATTTCCATTAATTGTGTCTCGTAGCTTCTTCACATGGATCTTTTTTAACCAACTAGAACACAAAGCATTGGTGGTAAAAAAATATTGTTTGGTAGTTGTGGATGATTATTCAAGATTCACATGGGTCTTCTTCTTGGCAAATAAAAGAGAAACCTTCTCACATTTTTCAAAGTTTGTTAAGAAGGTTTAGAATGAGAAATGTTATACCATTTCAAGCATAAGGACTTATCATGGGGGAAAATTTGAAAATTAAGACTTTACAAATTTTTGTGATGAGAACGGTCTACAACATTTTTTCTCCTCTCTGTACACTCCAAAACAAAATGGAATTGTAGAAATGAAAAATAAATCTTTGTAGGAAATGGCCTGAAGTCTACTAATGAAAAGTAGAGTCTCTTCTTGTTTTTAGGCAAAAACAGTTTCTACTGCCTATTATATAATTAACAGAGTATTTTTAAAGCCCATCATAGAGAAAACTCCCTATGAAATTTACAAAGAAAAAAAGTCAAATATCTCTTATTTTCATTCGTTTGGTTGCAAGTGTTTTATTTTGAAGAATGAAAGTAATCGGCTTTGGAAATTTGAAGAAAGATCAAATAAAGGTATATTTCTTGGTTACTTTCCTTCAAGCGAAGCTTATAGAGTCTTCAACAAGAATACACAAATGATTAAAGAATCCATGAATGTCAGATTTTAAGAAAATGTTCGGAACCAACAAGATCATACTCAACTTGAAGAGTCTGAACTAGTTTCAGACTTAATAAAGTCCGATTCTCCTGAGGAACCTCAGTCTTCCGGTGATCAAAGTCAAGCAGAAGAAAAGTCAGAAGAATCAAAGAAGAGTGACGTTCAATAAACCCTTGCATAAAGTGACAAATCTAACAATAACTAGAAGTACAAATCAAGCCATCCTAAAGAGCTCATTATTGGCAATATAGAAGAAGGGATCCGTACCATATCCAAAGTAAAAGGAGACTCAAGTGCCGTAGCTCTCATTTATGAAATAGAACCAAAGGGAGTAGAAGAAGCTTTGTTTGATGAAAACTGGACAGAAGTAATGCAGGAAGAACTTAGACAATTCAGAATTAATGACGTCTGGGAGTTAGTTCCAAAACCAAAAGGAAAATCTGTGATTGGAACAAAGTGGGTGTTTAGAAACAAGATGGATGAAAATGGTAAAGTAACAAGGAACAAAGAAGGGCTTGTTACAAAAGTTTATACGCAAGAGAAATGAATATACTATAACGAGACATATGCACCTATAGCCAAGTTAGAAGTCATAAGATTATTGTTAGCATATGCATGTTTCCATAATTTCATATTATTCTAGATAGATGTCAAGAGTGTTTTCTTAAATGGGTTCATACAAGAAGAAGTCTATGCGAAACAACCACTAGGATTCGAAGACCCAAGAAAATCAGACTTTGTCTATAGATTGAAGAAGGCTTTATATGGTATGAAATAGGCACCTCAAGCTTGGTATGAGAGATTGAGTAAGTTTCTAGTAAGAATGGTTTCAAGAAAGGAATGGTGACACAACTTTGTTTATCAAAAAGGAAGAAAAATATTTTCTACTTGTTCAAATATATGTAAATGATATAATTTTTGGGTCTTCTAATGAAAGTCTATGCGAGAAATTTTCAAAGTCTATGTATGAAGAATTCAAAATAAGCATGATGGATGAGTTAACATTCTTTCTAGGTCTACAAGTCAGATGATTAGAGAAAGGAACTTTCATTTATTAAGAGAAATATGCCAGAGAGGTCACCAAGAAGTTTGGGATGGAAAACTACAAGAAGATTGAGACTCCCATGTCAAGTTCTTCAAAATTTGACAAGGATGAAGATGGAAAGAAAGTTGACCAAAAGACATACATGAGCATGATTGGTTCTTTTCTCTACCTTACTGCTTCACAACCTAATATTTTACTTAGTGTGTGTATGTGTGCTAGATTCCAAGTTGACCCTAGATAGTCTCATCTCAGTGCTGTCAAACGTAGTATCAAATATATTATGACAAATCCAAAGTTAGGTATGTGGTATCCAAAAGGAGGAGACTCTATACTTGGATACTCAGATGCTGATCTAGCTAGTTGTAAAGTTGACAGGAAAAAACTTCAGGAATGTGCCAACTTTTGGGACAAATGTTAGTGTCCTAGTTCTCAAAGAAGCAAAACACTGTGGCACTCTCAATGGTAGAAGCAGAATATGTTGCTCTTGGAAGTTCCTGCTCATAAATTCTTTGGATTAGGCGATAACTAAGGGACTTTGGAATAGAAGAACTTTGCACTGAAATCAGATGTGACAACATAAGTGTGATCAATCACACCAAAAATCTCATTCTTCATTCAAGGGCAAAGTATATTGAAATTTACCGTCATTTCATAAGAGACCATGTGTAAAATGGCGAAATCAATGTTCAATTCATTGATTCGAAAAATCAACTGACAGATATCTTCACCAAGCCATTGGAGAAAGGATTATTCGAGTTCATTTGTGGAAATTTGAATATTACCCTTGCATCTGGTTAAAGTTTAAGGACGAGCAAACTCATCAATTCAACCTATGGTAGAAACATCCTTCTGAAAGCTTTTCAAACTCAAGTACTTATATTTCAAATTTTGACGTGTAAGTTTCTTTCCTTCTTGAACAGGTATGATTATCTACAAATTATTACTTGCCTTTTATATTTTTGGAAATTATTATATCTTTGCTGATTTTTTGGAATTAATATTTCAAAAATTATTGACAATTACTTTTTAATTTTTTAAAAAACAAAAGCTTCTTTTTTGTGCTTGTTTGGTTGCCCTAGTTCATTTTCTTTAAATAAAATCTTCGACCATTTTTCCCGATGACCAAACTCTTTGCAAACCCTAATCTCTCTCTCAAACCCTCACTTCTCTTGATCTACTTTCACATTCTTTGCAAAATTTCTCACTTGATCACTCACGAATATGTCATCAAAATCCTCTAAGTCCATTTCGATGTCTTATCAGAGGAAATTCTCTTGCATTGCTAGTCACGGGCCTCGATTTGTCTCTGAAGGTCCAACGCATTTTAATCTCACCAGAGATGAATCGCCTTGAAGCACGAATCAACAATCAATGGAGGAAGAAGTTTCTCAAGAAGCGACACCTATTTCGATAAAAAAGCCTGAGGTACTTCTAAAGCATTATGAGTTTTTGAAAAAGGGATGAAGTCCCATGGATTTCATAAGTTCATTCTTGAAAGAAAATGGCTTTGCGAACGAAACCTTGTTCTTAAAGAGCCATGAAAAATTTAGGACTAGTAGAGCCTGGAAGAACAGAAAATGAATTTTCAAACTTTTATGATTATCCTCATTTTGGCACAGAGGGTCAAACTAAGAGCAAAAAAGAAAATGATGATGAGAGGGTGTTCAAAAATTTCCAACTCAAAATGGGTGTTGCTGTAGAAATTGCTAGAACAAAAGGGAAGTTGTTTTGGTCAAATGACTATAAGAAAGTCTACTCACATATGCTGAACAGAGGGGTCATTAATCGTCGAACTATAGATTTTGATTTCCTAGATTCCATCAATGTGAATTTGCGAGAAAAATTTGCCAAGCTTCAAATGGAGAAGTTCTGTGTGGAATCATTTAATGCTTATCCCGAATTAACTGCTTACTTCTATTCCAACCTGTCTGTTCTGAATCCCACTTATGTTCAATTTACTGTGAATGATAAACTGTTTAATGTTGATGTTAATTCATTGGCTAATATTCTAGGAGTAGAAAGGAGTGGATTCTTGCCGATCAATGTACCTAACGAAGAGGTCACCAAGTTTCTGGTTAAGGACGAGATTCCTAAGGGAAGTGTTGCTTACTCTAAGATGTTCGCTTCTAATATTTTACTCCACAAGATCGTCATCAATTGCATCAGACCCAAGGTTGCTTCTAAAACTAATGTTTCCAAATTCGAGGCAAAAATGATATGGGCCATTTGCAATGGTGTTGCTTTCTCACTCCATCACACAATCCTACTGCACATATACAGAATTGTCATGAAGGGAAAGGGACAACTTCCATATACAACATTGGTAACCAGACTTTTTCAACACTTTCAGATTCAACCATCATCCAATTTTTGCTCCAGAACCATTGTTCCCATGCAAATTAGACTTAAAATGATCTAAAAAATGAGATTAAAGGATCTCTCTGGAGCCCTAAAACTTTTGAAGAAAGAATTTGCTAACAAAGCTAAGTTAGGATCTCCAGCTGAAAAGAAGCAAAAAGGGAAGAGCGTTGTCTTGCAAACTCCAAAAAGAAAATGACATATTCTTCTTCTCCAAGATGAAGAAGAGGAAGATGATGAAGACGAGACCGTCTATGATATTATGGAAAATATTGCCATGTGTGATCCTCTTGGTGGTATAGCCGATTCTGAGGAAGAAGAAGATAATGAGAGCAAGAAAGAACCGGAAGAAGAAAGTGAAGGAGATGAAACTGGAGTGAAAGAGAGTGAGGGGGATGACTTAGATGATGAAGAGGGAGATGCCAATATGAACAAGAGATAGGAGCATCCTGAGAAGAAATGAGAAGATACCGGGGGAAGTTGATGTAGGAGATGTTGGAGAGAAGAGAACTTGTCACGCCCTGAACCCCAAGCACGCGCACATCCCTCGGTGGTCAACTGAAAATGCGACATCCTAGGATGCGTCGCCGAACCATTCTTTTTATCTTTCAATTCAACACATGCGAAAGTGAATTAAATAAACACCTAGCCAACAATCAAACCCAGGGATAGTAAAAACATGGCAAACATTGTTGAAAACAATATATTCATTTATCAACTGTTAACCCTAGGAAATTTAATACTTACAAGCCTTTTCACGGCCACTTCCTATTGACCCTCTCAAAAACCTTTAGGGACTAAGGTTAACCTAAACTTCACTAACGGCAGCGCCAGCCAAAAGGTGTCACATCTTGTGCCCACCACATCCACACTCAGCTGATCTCCATGCTACGGCCCTAATTAGGATGCAAATTTGCCTCGAAGGTGGTCCTAAATACACACCATACAAAACTCACCTCGCCTCGGCACGCCCTTGCAAATTAGTTCATCACATATGCATTTATAGATACAACAAGCATAATTAATAACTGGAACACATCATTTTCATCCTTCAAATATTCACATGGGTCCCGATTATAAGGTAAAACCATTATGACACGTCACATACCATGTCACATAATTTTTCCCCATAATCAGACACAACTATCACAACCATTTAGGCTTGTTTCGATTATTACGACCCATCGGCAACGGCCAACTCAACAGTCGGCGGTCATCCGGTGTAACCGGGCATCGTCCCGCCTCATCGGGCACAGCATTATCCCGCGTATTCATACGCATCAGGACAGCATTCCATAAAGAAGCATCGGTCCGACCTCAACCGTGACTTAGCATCCGTTGATGTGGGGCATCCAAACTTAATCAAGTATCGTCCCACATATTCATGCGCATTAGGAAGGGTTCATTATTGTCACACCCTGAATCTCAAGCGAGCACACATCCCTCGGTGGTCAATAAAATTGCGACGTTCCTAGGACTCGTCGCTAACCCAATCAATTCATGCACAAGAGGAAGTGAAACAAAACAATCCCTAGACAACACAAACATGAGATAGAAAAGTAGGACAACAAATTTTCACAAACACATTTTTATATAAACACACCAGGTTTATACACAAGAGTCTATAAACAAAAGAGACTACCGAGCTAACCTTATTCCGGACCCTATCTACTTGGGATCTGGATCTATCACGACATTGTCAGGTGGGTCAGTTACCCCCTTGCCCTCAACGGCAGGTACGTCAAAACCCTGAAGGGGACCTTCCCACACCTTATTAGGCCCATGACGAAACCACGCCTTGAATCGATGAGGTACCAACTGTGGTAGGCCCGCATCGACCAAGATAGTGGTCACAATAAGCTCATGGAGCTAAGGACTCTCGGGGATAGGAATGTCGGTACTCTGCTCACTATACCCCCGTGGCTGTCCAAAACGAACCGGATGGGCCTCATCTAAGGACATGCAAAAAGTTAAACCACGACGGGGTGAGACAATGTCTCAGCAAGTTCACGCCTTAAACCCTGATTACGAAGGTAATATGCCTAAAGGTAGTCTAACCACACATCATAGAAGACTCACCTCGCCTCAGCATCTCCCTGCATATCAGTATAGTTTATATAACAAATGCATATAGTAAATGCACTCATCAATTGGAATGTCTCACTTTCAAACCAATCAATCATAGAGGTCCCAATTATAAGGCCAAATCATTATGACATGTCTCATTCCGTGCCACACGATTTCGTCCCATAATCAGGTGCGGTTAAATCACTCAGTCATGCATTCCAATTGATTACGGCCCCACGGACACGGCCTACTCAATGTCCGGCGATCTTTCGGCATAGCCGGGCATCGTCTCATCCCTTGAGCATGGCAATGTTTACTTCTAAACGGCATTCCCGAAGGAGCATCGGTCCGGCCTCTACCACGATCGGACATCCATTGTCAGGGGCATTCCATATAGGAGCAACATCCACCCGACGCACATCGAGTGACGGGTTCTCATAACCATCACATGACCATCCAAACCTGGCCAAGGACATTGTGCTTTGCACTCAAATGCCTTAATTTAAATGATGAACTTAGCCTAATTTCTTCATATTAAAAAAACCTTGTAAAATAATCGTGTGTAGGTACACAGTTAGTTTGAGCCAAAAAAAGTAATATCCTTCCTTTTAAAAATCCCACTATTTGATATAGTACTTAAAAATATTTTTGTGACCAAAACCCGACACCCAGTATTTTCTAATTAAATACCAAATTTTCATAATTTAGAAATAATAACTGAAAATCAACAATCATCAATCAATTGCACAATCTAACAATCGATTGCACAAACTAATCACACCACGGCAATCAGCAAAAAATTCTGACAACCAGCTATTCCGGTATAATTTCTAGAAAATAATAAATAATTAAATAAATTACAAAATTAATTAAATAAATGCAAAATAATTCAATAAATCACTAATTAAACTTTAAACGCTAATCTAACCACCTAATTGGACTTGGAAAAATAATTCACTAAGCTAGATAAATCATACAATCTAATTAACCCTTAACTAAACTAATCTAACCACCTAATTAGCCTAATTAACCAACTAAACCACTAATTACACTAAACTAACCACCTAATCATCTCTTAGACTAAACTAACCCTACCCTAAGCATAATTAACTCCCTAAGTAGAGTTTAGAGAGTAAACTCACCGGATTTGTAGGCCGATGAGTTCACAGCGACGGCGACGCAAAAGCGAGCGAGACTCAAGCCTACGACGACACCCAACGAGGTCTGGAAGGGCCCGGAAAAGGCCTTGGAAGGCCCATAGCCCAACAACGGCTTTGGTTCTGCCTTGGGTTGAGAGGGCTAGACCGAAGGACGGAACGGTGGCTGAAACGGGCTGGGCTGGCGCGGGAGTGAGCATAGTGGAACCAGGCGGCGTTGGGGACAGGCATAGGCAGCTCGACGGCTTGGACGGCGACCAGGCGAGCTTGGGACAACAACTCAAGTAGTTGGAGTTGCAGAGTAGGCAGTGGACACGTGAGCAGGATGGTGCGACAACTCCGGCGGGCTCGGGCAGGCGTGCGAGCGGCTTACGATCTCGAGCGGTCGACGGTAAGGGCTGGCTGGTTTCTCTGGTTTGCTAGCTGGTTTCCTTCTTCAAAATCAGCAACAATTGAGGGAATTGAGGCAAGGAAGAAGAAGAAGAAGAGCTACAGCTGAAGGGGGGAACAAATACCTCAAAAGTCTTTACAAATATCCCGAAACACTCATCACTTGGCCCCCACTTGCTACAACCTCATCCACAGCCATTTTCCCTCGCCAATCTTCTCCAAGAAGCCATGATGATGCTAAAATGTTGCAGCCCCCCCCCTGGCTACGAATTTCCAAGTATTTCCCTTCAATTCCAATTCAATTCCCCTCCAAAAGACTTCAATTAAATGGCCGAAATGCCAAGGAGAAAGTCCACACTCAATTCTACAATTTCCCTCACCAATTGGTTCAACTTGAAGGCCAAAAGTGCACCCAATTTGGCCTATCCGATTTTCCCGGCCCAATTTCACCAAATCTTGATTTTTTGCCAAAAATTCGATTTTGCCGAAAATTCTTTGGAGGATGAGTTGACGTTCCTAAAATGAATCGTGACATGACAGAACTTTCAATTTCTAAAATCGGGTTCAATTTCGTGATTAATTTCAACCGGACGCGATTTTAGCGTGACCTAATCTACCGGATAGCTTTTACGAATTTTTAGCCCATTTGATCCGTGGTTGATTATTTTCGATCCACATTATGCATCTTTGACTCATAGGCGACTCTCGGTTGTCGTGAAAATCTCGAGGTTTCAAATACGGGCATAAGGTACGGAAACGACAGAAAAATCAGTTTAGTGCTGTTCGACGCGAATTTTGCAACTAGGTAGAATCACCCAAACTTTAATTACATGTCTCTATCGAACTGACCTATCTCCAATCTCTAGTCGATTTTAACGGTGCCGTTTTGACCATTGCAGTTTAGCACGGTCGAGCAATCGACTTCTGATCGAATTCTCAAGTTGATCGCGTTTAAATTCCTCAGCTCAGAGAAAAAAAACTATAGGCGCGTCGATGAAAGCCCATTTCATTCAATCGAAAACAAACTCAAAAATCAGGCTGTCACAATTACCTCGCAAATCATACACATCAGAGTATTTAAGTGATCACACGAGCACACCATCAATCAAGTCCATTGTTATCTTTCTCATTAGCCAAAAACACCAAAATCCTTGTTTAAATAATAAACCTTGTAACTCTTCTTCTTCTTTTTTTTTTTTTAATTCAAAACTTTCTGAAATAAATTCGTACGCAGTTACGTACTCAAAATCAATCCGTCAAACTTTGCACACTTTTACTATAAAACCTCCTTGTTTTATTGAGCACATAAAATTTGGTGTCCAAACCCGACACCTTATTTATTTCCTATTTTGTTTTCCAACCACCCTTTTTGGAACCAAACACAGGTAATCCTCCTTTTTTTTTTTCAAAAATTTTGGAAAGGAATTCGTAGGTGCTCTCGTACTCAAAATTAATCCGTCAAACTTTGCACGCACCTAGTTTTAAACCCCATCGTTTTGTTGAGCAAATAAGTTTTGGTGTCCAAACCCAACACCTCATTGTTTTTCTATTTAAAAGCTTATAATTCATCTTTTGCAATAACAATTGGAGTCAACATAGAGCAACCGATATCATAACATCACGCATAAGTTCTCAGCATGCCAAAATCCAACCACATCACCAAATATACATTTTCTAGCAAGCAAGACACCAAGAACTACTACAAAACCATAACTAGCCCTTACCGGCAAAACTAAGTCCACTCGCACATCTCCAAGTTTAATTCCAGAAACATAACCAAATGAGTTCAGAAAATTCTCAAATTTGAATATGTTATAAAGGACTTTTCATGAAAACACCTTAACCCAGATATTTCTACAATAAGAGCAGTAAATCGCTCAAATCATTACCAAAACTATGTCCAAGTCCAGAAATTATGTTTTCCAAAATCAATTTGGTTCGAGGTCTAAATCTCGTCCATTTTCTCTGAAATTTTACTATGTTAAACCTCAAGATGTGATGAAAAAATTTTGTGAATAAATTTTTTTCGAAAATCGAACCCTAAAAGTTGATAAAAATCCTTTAAACACCAAAAGGTCACTGGTTCCAGCACAAACCGATATTCCGCCCTACATGCAACGAAGTTGAAATCTTATTCCTTTAAATCCATAAAATCGTGAGTAAAATATATGTCATTAATGAAGATGTTTAGAACATTTTTCAAGGATAAAGAAACCTCAAAATCGTAGTACATTTTAACCCACGAAAATAGTAAAATAGCGAGTGTCCAATAAACAGATTTGAAGATTAAGCTAATCTATCTTAATACTAATCTAACCAAGCTAATTAAAATTAATCTAACCAAGCTAATTAACACTAATCTAACCCCCATAAGCACGATTAACAACCTAATTAAGGATTAAGGAGTTAACTCACCGGATTAAGACGGTGGTGGGCTCACGGTGACGGCAATGCGACGACGATGAGAGCCTAAGACTACCGCATCTCCAATGGAGGCTTGGCGGAGGCGGAGGCGGTGGCTGGCCTACAAGCTCACGGCTAAGGAGCTCAGTTTAGGGGTTGCTTGCTGGGTGCGGGGTGAACTAGTGGTGGTGCGGTGGAGCTAACGGCGGGGACAGGCGACAGCGGGATGTTGGGTGGTGTTCCAACTGATGTTGGTGGAGGTGGGCTGGAAGCATGAGGTTGTTGGTGGCTGGACGTGAGGGGCGACTGTAGGTGAAGGTGAAGCTGCTAGCTTGGAGTTACTGCTGGTGGCGTGAGGAGGGCTGTGTTAGGCGGTGAGGTCGTTGGGTGGTGAGATGAAGGCTGGTGTTGGTGGATGGGGGATGATGGTGATGGTGGTGGCTGATGGAGATTATATGCTGAAGAAGATGAAAGGAAGTTGGCATGGGGAGTAGAAATGAAGAAGAAGAAGCTGAGGAAGAGTGGAGTTGGTCTCTGCTGGTGGGGGGAAAAGAAACGCACGCATGAAAGGGAGAGAGGGAAGTGGGAGAGAGAGAGAGGGGAGAAAGAAAGTCAATGTAACAACCGATCACAACTTAGGACAAATATCTACTCACTCATTGCCTTTTTACCCCAAAGTCTTCATGCCTTCAATGTCAATGGCCCAACCAATGAGAAATTAGTCCTAATTTCTCACAAATACACCATTTTGGGAAGCCAAATAAACCAATTAACCTTCCATCTGAATTCCCCTTTTATTTTCCTTTTTGTCCGAAAATCGATTTTTCCGTAAAATTCCAAACTTGTCAAAATTTCTCCGAAAGATAAGACGACATTCTATAAATGAATTAGGATACGTTCGAACGTCCGATTCCTGAAACCGAATTCAATTTCGTGGTTAAAATCAACCGAATGCGACTTTAGTACGACCTAACCTATCGGGTAGCTTTTAGGAGTTTTAACGTGTTTGACTCGTGGTCGATAATTTTCGATCCACATTTGTGCATCTCCGAATCATAGACGACTCTCGATTGTCATAAAATTGCGAGGTTTCAATTACGTGTCCCGAGTATATTATCGATAGAAAATTGGGTTATCGCTGTTCGACGCGAATATTGAAATCGTGCAAAACCACCCGCAATTCGACTTTGTGATTCCATCGAATTGACTTATATCCGTTCGCTAATCGATTATAACGGTGTCGTATTGACCCTTGCCGATTATTATGATCAAGAAATCGATTTCTGATTGAATTTTCTATTCTGTCGCGTTTATGTCCCTTAACGGCCTCACCTAATAAATTAGTTAACTCGAAAGTGATTAGTTCCGAATAAATTAATCATAAGTGCGTCGACGAAACAACCATTTCATATATCCGAATCAGGGGCCAAATTTCGGGATTTCACAGAACTGGTAAACAAACTAGTACTAGAAGAGAAGGAGTGTAGGAAAGAGGAGTTCTTCCTTAGACTGTAGCCACTAAGACAGGGGGGAGTAGGTGAGAAAACTCCTCTTAATGACTAGACTGTCAAACCAACTACTAGTGATGGTATCAGTCGATCTCCTCTAGATGCTAAATATATTTATGCATCTCATTTCCTTGAATTTTCTCCCTAGAGTTAGGACAAAGAAGCTAATGTTCAAGGTGAGCAACACATTTCACATGTTCAAGTTGATGTTCCTTCACCTTTAGATACTTCACCAGTACAGTTTGCCGAAGCTAGTGCCCAAATTGAACCAGAATCAAACTATCCTCGGATAGTGGAGCTCATTTTAGGGATTAAGGCATAGCAATATGGGATGGAGGTTGAAATCCATAAGTTGCATGCTGCTCTCAATACTACTTCAGAATCTTTCACTGGAAAGGTACAGTCTCTTAATAATAAAGTTCAGACTATGAATCAGTAGGCATCTCAGAATTTAGCGAAGGTTAAGACTGTCTTCTATCAGTGCGTGACTAAGCTTGAGGAGACCGTGTAGACTTTGGAGGATTTCCAACTTATTTGTGTTCCTAGACAATCCTGATCCTTTTCAAAACAAATTCTTTTTCTTATCTTTTTGTGCTTGTTTGATTTTCTCTTTTTGCTGTTGGCAAAAAGGGAGAGGGTTTTGCAGATTTGAAGCTTTGAACTAGTGCATGATTGAGTTTTTCTATGCTGGTGTGGATTGTGTTTCTTTTATGCAGACTATTGATTGGTTGGTGTGTTTTGTGAGTGTAGACTATGTGTATTTTGTGCAACTTATGCATATTTTATTGTGCTTACTATATGTTATCTCTATCAATTATCATGTGCTGCTAAAGTGTTGTTTTGCAAGATAATTTTCATATTATGCTTAAATCTGCATGAAAGTTTTGTCACCATAAAAAAATGGGAGATTATTGAGAAAACTCCTACTAGGTTTTGAAGTTGACAAAACTTTCTTGTTCTTATTCTTATTTTGAATAATAGAAGACTTCTGAAGTCATATCGCAACTCTTGTCAAAGTCTATTAATTCCAGAAGTCTTTTCCATTCAAACGCAATCTAGATTGAAACCAAGTCCATAACAAAGATATAATTAGACTCAAATTTATTGATCTTACGACAAGGATTCAATATGAACATAATAGAGATTTATTCTTTAATATTTAGCTTTTTGTCGAAGAATCTCACTTACCTTTTATAAATACATTGATGAAATTAATCATGAATTGATAAAATCAATCTTGAAAACAAGTTCCTTTTTGGGAAGCATCTACTTATGGAAACTTAGATTATGATTGTATGGGCGATCAGAATAAATGGATTTTCATCTCAATCTTCAAACAGTTATAAGATTTCTTTAATCGATTCTATCCTATGAATTGATTGGAAGAAATTCCTCTGGAGAATGCTAATGGCTAGTAAGACATGGAGGAATATTTAAGGAGATCATTCAGTCTATTTGAAGTGTGTGTGAAAATTGAAATTCCAAAGTCTAAAGCCTTTCCGACCACTTGTTCTTCAACAACAGCTCTTACAAATTGTATTTAAGAGAGAAAATCACAAAAATAGTGACTTAGTGTGGGAAAAAGAAATATTCCACTAAGTGTTTGCACTCAAATTATTGTACTCATATGTTGATACTTTAGTGAATTTCAATCAGAATGCTATCAACATGAGAGAGTGGACGTAGGCTCTAAGTCGAACCACTATAAATCTTGTGTGTAATTTTCTCTTCTTCTTTTTTAACTCTTTTCAACTTTATTTGTTGCAATTTCTTTTTTAGGTTTCCTAAAAATCTATTCCATCTCTTATCTTATTATGAATTTTCTATAGAAATCTAGAGCCACTTTTAATCAGACTCTAACTCTTCTTTAGACTTTGCACACAACTTATTTTATTTCACATTTATTTGTCAATGTTTATTTTAACACCTATTTTGTGACATCTTAATTTTTCAGGTTCTAATTTCGATTAGATAAATTGGGGCTTTTATCGACGCGCCTATAGTGTTTTTCTTTGAGATGGCCACTCATGAGATAATTGGCCTATTATGTGAAGCCATTAAGGGATTTTAGTGTAATAGACTTGAGAATTCAATTAGAAATCAACTGCTCGACTGTGCTAGTCTGTAAGGGTCATTACAGTATTGTTAAAATCGATCGGAGACCGAAGATAGGTTGATTTCATTGAGATGTGTGATCAAAGTATGGATGATTCCACTCGATTGCAAGATTCTCGTCGATCGGCACTAAACCAATTTTCTATCGTTTTGGGTACCCTATGTCTGTATTTGAAACCTCGAGATTTTCACGACCACCAAGAGTCGCCAATGTGTCGATGAGGTACGTGTGGCTCAAAGAAAATCGACTATGGGTCAATTACACCAAAAATTCCTAAAAGCTACCCGGTAGGCTAGATTACGCTAAAATCGCGCCCGAGTGAAATTAACCATGAATTTGAATTCGATTTCAGAAATTGAAAATTCTGTCATGTCACGTATCATTTTCAAAACGTCGACTCACCTTTCGAGGAATTTGCGGAGATTCCGAAATTTTTACGGAAAATCGGTTCGGACAATTCGGAAAATGAACATAAATTCGGATTGGTCGAATTGAAGGGATTTTTGACTTGCAAACCGAGCTACTTGGTGAAAGGAAATTATAGAAATTATGTGGGCTTTTTCTACATCAAAATTGGACATCAAATTTGAGGAATTTGTCGAAGAATTGGAAGCTCAAAATGTGAAATTCGGAGCTAGGCTTGAGGGGGTGCAATTTTGGCAGCAATTTGGATAAATTGTGAAATTTATCTACAAGAAAGTACTTGGGGACAAGTGAGATAAGATTGAAGACCTTTTGGGGACAAACATTTAATTAGATGGATAGACTTGTTGACTTTTGCCCCCTTTCTCCCTCAATCTTCTCGCACACGCCCTCACCGATCCCTCCTCCCTTCACGCGTCGCCTTCCTCAATCCCTCCTTTGTTTTCTGTTCTCTTTCATTTCCTTTTGTTGATGCAACCAACCCCATTTCCTCTCTCTGCCACCTACTTCTCCACCAAGTGTTGTCCCCTCCTCGTGTCTTCAGTTCCTTCGGAGTCAACAACCAGCAGCAATTGCCCATCTTTGACCACCAAACAAGCCAGCTCCTCCTCTCTTTGGTCTTCCACCGAATCAAGTCCACGACAGTAAATCCCACTGAAGCTGCACCTTCCATTTTTGACATGCACACTTCAGCAGCCCAGGTTTTGCGTGCAGCCCGTTTTTAGCTGCCCCTCAGCCTATCATTTGAGCTCAACATAGTCCTGTTGACTTCAGCTACTGTCCACGAAGAAGCCAGCTCCTCCTCTCTTCAGTTCTACCAGCGGATGCCCCCTTCTCCATTGAGTTTTGTCTGCCACCGAATCAGCCGAGTCAAGCCAACGAAGCAACATCCACCGGATCAACTTCCCAGCTAATTTCTCTTGTTGATTACTACCTTGTTCGCGAGAAGCCACCCCCACTGAAACAGCCGCACAAAGCTTGGCCTTATCCAGCTTAACCGTGGGCTTCCTCGGACCATTTTTTTGGGCCCAATCCATGCCCTGTTGGTGCCGCCGCTTTGGGACTTATCGGCTGGCATCACGTCCCCATCTTTTTTATCTGAGTGGATCGCAAATCAAGTGAGTTTAACTCACTAATCCTCGCTTAGTAGGTTAATAACGCTTAAGGGTTGTTTAGTTTAGACTAAGCCGGATTAGGTGGATAGTTAGATTAGATTAGTAATTTAATTAATTGTTATCTCATGTTAGGTGGTTAGAGTAGTGTAATTAGATTCTAGACAAACTCTAGTATTTAACTAGAGTGGTTCAGAAATTTTCCGGATCCGTCTCGGCTTCCAATTAGGCTTTATATGCCTAAGTTATATTTATTGGCATTAATTTATTATTTTATGTAATTATTTAATTAATTATTTATTTTCCAGAAATTAGATCGGGATAGTCGGTGACCAGAATTTTATGTTGATTGCAGTGGTGTGATCTGTTTATTTATTTGGTTGTTATTTGGTGCAAATTGGATGTGATTGGTGATGGTGGGTATTTATCTCAGAATAAGTTTGGTAATTAATAGGAAAATTATCAAGCGTTGGTCTACAACGCCAAAAATCTATTTTGGGACTACTGGAAATGGTGGAATGTTCAAAAGTGAAAATGTTGTATTTTGGCTAAAGCTGATCGTGTACTCACATACGAATATTTTTATCGAGTATGATAAAAGTGGTAAATTGAATAAATGATCGGGATGGTATATTATATCAGCCTACGAGTGATATGTTAACTTAGATTGCGAGTAGTATACTGGTATAATATATTAATCTACGGGCTCTAACATGTCAGCTTAGATTACGAGTAGTATACCTTATTAGCTTAGTTTGAGAGCTATATTATTATCAGCTTAGAGTAAGCATTATTAGTATACTATATCAACTTACGGGCTTTGATATATCAGCTTAGTAAGGGAGCAATATACTATTTATTAGCTTAGTGCAAGCTATACTATCTATTTATCAGCTTAGAGGGAGCAATCCTAATTTGATTAGACGTATTAGATAGTATTGATTTGGCCGACCGAAGGGAGGTCGTGATGACATGTAATCAACTAAGTCGATTGATTAATAGTTCGATTTGATTGATTGATGTGATTTGTGTATCTATGAGATAGATTGACTTGCAAGAAGAGACTAAGGCCAAGGTAAGTCCTCCGACCTGTGTTTGTGCTTAGGCAGCCCTCATGGCGTATTTTCTTCCTAATCGGGTCTTAGGGAGTTGAACTTGCTGAGACATTGTCTCACTAGTTATTGTATAGCCATTTTCAGATCCTTAGATGATGTTGGTGGAGGACCGGAAGCCTCGGAGTTTGGGAAGGTGGTGACCGAAGAATTGGCGAACATGTCTGACTAGTGGGTCATAGGACAGTTCCCTTTTTGTTAGGCTGATATTTTTGTAAACAGCCCGGTGTTGTAAATAAACCTATTAGTTTTATAAAATGCTTGTTTTGGTTTGAAAATTTATGCTCTACTTTCCTATCCCATATTATGTGTTGTCTTGGGATTTTTATTTGCTTCCGCATGTGCATTTAAAATGAATGAATTGGCGATGCGTCCTAAGATGTCGCTATTTAATCGACCAGTGAGGGATGGGCGCACGCTCAAAGATCGGGGCGTGACATATTTACCCCCCCCCAAGTGGTAGTACTAGTATTTTCAGGGTCGAGTTTGGGTTGGGTTGGGTCACGGTCATAAATGGTCCTACCCAAATCAACCCACTTAACCCGTTTATGGCCCATTTATTGTAGTAAAAATTTTTTACCCATACCCGACCTCATCCATACCTAACCCATTTAACTAAACCTAAGAAATCTTATTTCTTATGATTTTTTTTAAAAATTATATTGCTAAAATACTTTTATGCAACACAAATTTAATGGACAATTTTAAAAAATATTTTTTTTAAAAAATCGAATTTTAATTATTTGTTATTTTGAAAAATTGAATTTTTAATTATTTTTATTTTTTAAGAATATAATTTTTAATTTTCTTTTTCTCTTTTGTTTTTCTTCTTCTTTTTAGCTGGTTGCCGGCCATGACAATGGTCGACAACCGGCCACAAAGAGCCTCGAGCTCGCCGAGCTCGCCTGACGCCGACAAGCTTGAGGCTCGCCAAATCGACAAGGCTCGAGCCTCGGCCAATGCCGGCGAGCTCGAGTCTCACCAATGTCGAGCAAGCTCAAGCCTCGTTGGATCCAGTGAGCTCGAGCTTGCCCTTCACTAGACGTCAGCCCCGGCCTCACCAGATTCGGTGAGCTTGAGCTCATGCCTTGCTAGATTCGGCAAGCTTGAGCTCGCCTGACGTCGGCGAGCTCGAGCCTTGCTTGGCCGATCGCCGGCTGTCGACATGTTGGCCACCAACTAAGGAAGGAGGAAGAAGGACAAAAAAAAAGGAAAGAAGAAAAAGGAAAAGAAAATGAAATATAAAAAATAATTATAATTTTGATTTTTATAAAAATATATTTTTGTAAAGAGGGAAAAGGAGATTGTAAGGCTTTGGTTTTTTTTTTTTTTTTTTTTTTATTGGTCCTATGCTATTCCGTAGATGGAATAGAAATCATTGTGAAACAGCCAAATATCTCGTCACATTAAAGCAATAAATTACCTTTAAACTTTTTAGTGATATACGAGATGAAATATATATAGTTCACGATACATACAGATATATATATCATTTTTCCTTAGAATTACGTCAAAAGATTTTGGGGCATTTTAATAGAATCGCGAGATATGTGATTATGGTCCTGTATCAGTTGCATTGTAACTAGAAAAGCTTACCCGGCATAATAGGCCTATTTTAGTTACAAGGTTTTATAGGAGAATCGTGTCTTGTAATCATAAATAAGAGATTACAAAAATGTTGTTTTTATATATGTGTATGAAATAATATAATCATATCTTGGGGATACAAATACTTTTTAATAGGTTACATTAAACAAAGACATAAAATAAGTCTATAGTTGAAGTATCTTGTTTTTTACGAACAAACAAATAAGTTCCATGAAAGAAAAAGATGATGACTATTTTGGAACCTTTTTCACAAGTCGGAACGAAATCAAAAAATGAAGTATAATTCGTACTTCATCAAATTTCATCGAGTTCTACCAAACTAAACTTTACAGTTGTGAGGAATTCTAAACTCAAATTTCTACCATCTAATTCGAGATTAATTGCTCATTACTTTTTGGGTAATTATCCTAACAATGGGACTCAAAATTTTTTCTTTCCATGAGTTTTCAAAATGAATACTCAATGAAAGGGGAGAACAAAATTGCAAGTGCCAAAATATTTGTATGGTGCTCACTTTAAGTGTTATTACTATTTTTCGCTCATTTAAGCGCCACGGTGGTGTAAAATCGATCATTTGAGTACCTTTTCCAATAAATCATCTTACATGGATTTTTTTATTCATTTCCCACTCGATGTGAATTTTTTAAATTTTTTTAATTTTTATTTCTTAAATATTTTTAATTATTTTTCCTTTTTCTTGGGCGAGAGCTTTGTAGTTAGCGAGGATCACTAGTGACCCTTGCCGGACCTAAACAAAAAACAAAAAAATTCAAAATTCAAAAAAAATATTTGAAAATTGTCCACATCAGTGCTAACAAAATCATGTAAGATGACTAATGTCCACATTGGATTTTCCAATTGAGCAAATTGTCGATGGTACTTAAGTGATCGATTCATCAAATTTGTGATACTTAAGTGAATGAAAAAATAATAATGACACTCAAGTGAGTACCGTACGAAAGTTATAACACTAGCGCTATTCTTACCCCTAATGAAAGAATGTGAGACAATCCTTGTGAGTTTGCCTTAGGCGTAAGTTAGGATTAAAAAACACTTAAACACATGAGTGATTGGAAAACTCATATTCTCCATGGATTTCTTAGTAGCTAGTTCCACCTTAGTGGCTAGTTCTCCTGGTGGAGTCAGTAGCAACATTTAGATCAAACTATGTAAATCTCTAGATTGTATTTTATTATCTAGATTTTTACCATCCAATTCAAGATCAATTACTTAGGCACTCGGATCAGTTTTCACTGCACTTCTATAGAAAAAAAAATCAGTGGATTCATCTTTTCCCAGTACAAAAATTGAAATTAGAGATTCTACTGTTAAATTATATCTCAAGTTTGAACTTATAACCAAAACCCAATTCGACACCTACCCATAAGACTTTAATTAGGAAACATTTTATTGGACTTTTGGTGGACCGAACATTTGAAGCAACAATATATTCTTGATGGAGTTGAATACCTAATTTGAGTAGGCTAAAAGGGGTTTATATTTTAGATACAAATATGTATAAGAGGTGGATTATGGTTACTAGAGTAAGGGATAATTGTCAAAAAAAAGTTGTATTGTATAAATGACAATTCAATTGTAAACCTTTCAATTTTATTAAATGAGTCATAACAATTTGATTATTTGTCAATATAATCCTTTTGGCTGACCAAAGATTGTTGATATGGATACTAGCCATATGTTGATCCCTGTCTGCTGCTATGTAAGGCAATCTCACATTGCTTGGGAGAAGCCCTCTAACCTGCTTGATAACCTCTACGGCTCCCCTCACCTCACAAAATGTCTTTTGAGACTAAGTCCCCCTAGATTGGCATCAGAGCCAAGTTAAGGTGAATTTGAGTGTATGTTGATCCTTGCCTGCTGCTATGCAAGGCAATCCCACATTGCTTGGAAAAAGCCCTTTGACTTGCTTGATAACCGCCTCGTCTTTTGAGGCAAAGTCCCCCGAGATAATGTTGATGTTTTAATAAGTTATTTAATTTTTAAAAAATTTTATGAACTTTTTATGAATTTTGATCTTTCTTTCTTTTATTTTCTTTTTCTTTTTCTTACCAAGTTCACAAGCCTTGGTAGCAGAAAGAAAGAAAGAAAGAAAGAAAGAAATCAAAAGAAGATAAAAAAAAAAATCACAATATTTTTATGCAAAAAATGTCTATGGGTTGTCCTACACCACATGTCAACAATTGTCGGCCAAAATTGGTTAAAAGGATTACATTTAAAATCATCAAAAGATTTATGACTAAATTTGCATTAATATAATATGTTTATAACTTTTTGGTAATTTTGCCAACAATGGGATCATTAAAATTTTCTTTCCGTGAGTTTTTAAAATGAATACTCAGTGAAAGATTGTGAGACAACCCTTGATAGTTTACCTTGAGTGTAATTTAGGTTAAAAAAACACTTAAACACTCAAGTGATTGTAAAACTTATATTCTCAATAGATTTCTAGGTGGCTGGATCTCCTTGTGGAGTATGTAGCATCATGTGGATCAAACCATGTAAATGTCTAGGTTGTGTTTGGTCATTTTGATTTCTAGTTAAGATGAAATTGGATATGATATAATATTAAATCTAGGGATATTGTTATATCATATTTACTGTTTTGTGAATTATAGTTTGGATATTTTATATTCTATCAAATCCATGTTTTGAACAATATATTGATATAAATGAACACGAAAATGAAAAACAGAGATCGTAAGAATTTATCATGATTCACAACTAAAGGGATTACAAATGAATAAATGGGGATCTTCATCAATCAATTTGTATTATTGGATGATTTGCATGTTAAACAGGTTTAACAATGATAAGAAATGTAAACAAGTTACACCAACATCGACAAGGTAGATCAACCAATAAACTCAAAATCTAGCAAAAGAGAGAATATATGATTATTCACCTTAATGATTCTTGAAAGTATAGCGGTTTTATTCTCTTGTTACTTTCATGAAACTTTAACATGAACTGCAGAGCTACATAAAAGATTCAACTCTTTTGCTGCTTTTGTGGACTTTTAACGTGAACTAGAAAGCTATGGGTAAAAGGAGCATGCACCCATTTGTTTATAAAATTTTATAAAACTCGACACCATTTTTCTTGTCTATATTATGCCTGAAATTTGATCGGCTACTAGTATATCTCGACATGACTTTTTGGCACCGTAGAATAGCAGCCTTAGTTTTATAATTCTAGTCCCAATCCAAAGATACGCCCAGATGAGAACACAAAGCAACCAAGTCGAACCTTTTCGTTTTGAAGATGCCTGCTTTCCTTTTCCGCAGAATGCAGCATGGTCCAGCTGAGCCCATTTGCACCTGCCTATCTAAGGCCCACCTTTACCATGGAGGTGGCCTCTCAATAAAAGCACTTTTGCACGATTATTTTTATTTAAAAAATCGAGATTATTCGATATAATCCGTAAAATAGCGAAATTGAGATTCACTTAAATGCATAGATTTAATATCGTTTGTCATACGTATGTTTAAATTAAGTAAGAAATATTACAAAGTATGAAGTTTTGAGTAAGAGCCATGGTCTATGCCAAGAATATATTCCGAATAATATACTATTAAGATATGAATATTAAAAATCTTTTTGTGTCATTTTACTATGATTGAACCTTAAAAAAAAAGTTTATATTATTTCTGTAATTATCAAGTATCACAAGCATCATGAATCACGGAATTTGCCAGGGAAAAATATGATAGCTGATGAATAGGAGTAGATTGTTATTGTATTAAACAAATCTTTGGTGAATAAATTGAATCTTTTGCAATTAGTAAAGTTATGAATAGATTGCTGACAAAAAAAAAAAGTTATGAATAGATTCACATCATACAAATACATTGTTCCGGTCATGAGTGGATACAAATCGTTAGTATCGCATGGAGAATCGACTGATTTTATTAAGTATTGGTAAGTTTTTGAATTAGCGCATAAAGTTTTTACTTAGCACGAGTAGAAGTTGAAGCATTAAGAGCTTGTTTTAGTAAAAGCGTCAAATGAGTGTTCTTGTCGATGATATAATAGGTGAAACTATTATTAATTTCTGGCCGATTCTATCTCATGGAAATTTTGACTCATTGAAAGCATGTCATAATTGTAGTTATAACTTAACATAATATAGAAAAAGTGATAAAAGGATATGTCACCAAGTTAAAATAATTTAAGGTCAGCACGTTGCCCCTTAAGTGAAGGCGCATTTATTTTGCAAAAAATAAATGATTTGAAAAATACTTTTTTAAAAAGTAGTTGCTTATATAATTTACAAAAGTGAATGAATGGAAAATATTTTCCTCGTTTATGAAAATATTTAAACATAAAAAAAAAATAAGGGGCAACGTGTAATCACGACAATGAAAAATGTTTTCATTATTGTACAATTAACTTGAGCGATACAAGCGATTATTTTTAAGAAAATGTTTTTCAAATTTCATTTTTCTTGTATGTTAATGTTATGTTGCTAGCCATTTTTTATAAAACATAATATGAATGTATATGTATTTTATAATATCGAAAAATATTCGACCAAAAAAATAATATAATGAAAAAATAATTTACCGCTCTCTCTCTCTCTCTCTCTCTCTCTCTCTCTCTCTCTCTAAGTTGAGTAGTGCGAGACGAAGTTGGAAACGGTAAGCAAACAGAGGAACAACAGCAAAGAGGCTCCTCATGGCCCCATCGTCACGTCTCCTCCTTCAATTAAAAGACAATCGCTTCTTAGAGAAGTAGAAAGGGGTAGGGGGAAGAGAGAGAGAGAGAGAGAAACAAACGGGAAGAGGAAACCCCAAACGTCGGAAAGATAAACAAGTGCGAAGAAAATAATAATATAAAAAAATAAATGGAAACCCCCCCTTTCTTTTGTTCCTCTGCTGCATCATCTCCATCCTTTTTCCAGTTTTAATTTATTCGTCCGGGAAAAAAATTCCGCTTCGTTCCACGCAACCAAACCTCTGGCCCCTTCTTCCTTCCCCTTCCACCTTCCCCTTCCGCCCGTCTCGTCTTCTTCCTCCTCCTCCTTCAATCAATCCGATTCAGTTTCTTGTTTCGACCCCTCGAATCCCGCGCCTCAGTCTTTCTCCCCTTTTGTCGGCGGTGATTTTTGATTGCTCTCGACTTGCCTTTTCGGTGGTGTTGTTCGGGGGCGTTCGGCTCTTAGGCATTCGGTAGAATTCCAGCTGGAACCGACTTCTGGGTTTGTCGACTGCGTTGGAAAGGCCTAGCCTTTGGTGGGTTCGCAGGTGATTCTTTTCCTCTGTTGCCTTTTCTTTTTCGGCTGCGCTTTCTGAAGCTATGGTCTGAATTATGGGAACCCTTTAGTTTATTTCTATCTTTCTTAGTTAAATTTGCGATCCTTATCAGTTGTTTTCAGTACCTGATGTTTAGTCATGTGCGGCGTGTGCTGTGTTTGACTCGGGTGTCAGCAGAGTTTACCTCTGTTGGTGAATGGTCTTGTGGATGTGGGTGTGCTTGGGACGGTTACATGGGATTTTGCTAAATTTGGCTGAGAATAAAGTTGTTTTTATGTGCTTGACTGATATACCAATGCGTATGGATGGATCTCGGGAGTGGTGTCTATGCCGATTAACTGGTCTGATTCTGGTCATTTGGATCCGTGTTTTTAATGGTTGGACAGGATCTGATAGTTTTTGAGGGTCCTGCTGTTGGAGGATATTGTGGTTTCTTGTTCCATCACTATTCCATGTTGGCCAAGGTTAGCTTCCTTTAGCTTTGTATCTCTTCCTTGTTGAGATGGGCAATCCTCTCCCCCCTTTTATTATCAAAGAAGTCACAATTTCTTTTTGCCCTACATTGTTTCATTGGCCTGGAAGTAGCTAATTCACTGTGCCTAAGTAAATTAATTGTGGCTCTGATCACTATTACTATAGTTACATATTTGTTTTTATGGCTTGGAGATGCCTTGGCATCATCTCTAATCCTCTGTTGTTTCTATTGCCTTTCGTAACATTTTGATTTAGGTGAGAGCTTTGGTATTGTTGCTGCAATGCCAAAATATCATAATGCTGTAAACTGTTAGGCACACACCAATGAAGGTATGTAGGTGAGCAATATTATGCCTCATCACAAAATTAAGGATACTAAATCTTCCTGAAGCTAGCCAAAAGGTTTAATCTTTGTTTAACTAACAAAATCATGATTTAGACATTAGCCAAAAGGACATCTTTTGGCAAAACGGAAATCTGAATTATTGATTGACTTTGATTAAGTGCCATGTCTCTGTATGGTTATAAGTTCTTACATCAGGAACAAAAGATATATCACTCTCTAACTTGATGGATTCCAGAGAAACAGAGGAAGAAAATCAAATGCCATTCTTGCCTTTTAGAAATTGAAGAAAATCTAACTCACTTTTATAAAACACAATTTAGTTGGAGCATTGATGGTGGACTACACATGGTAAATCAGGGACCATTCCATTCTAGCTGTGTTCAGCCATGTTCTGCATGTCAGGAAATCATGATACTGTGCAATTTAAATTACTGATGTATTCGCTTATCATTTGAGAAAAGTAGAAGTTCTTTTAGCTGTTCATTTTTCATCCCAGGTTATCCATCTCGAGTCATCTGTATAATTGCCCCCGTCTTTCTCTCTGTAATTTTAATTGTTTACCTTTCTCTCTTGTATGTTCTGTCATCCTTTCTCTCTTATACTTTCTGGCATCCTTTCTCTTTTAACTTTTGTCATCCTGCGCTGATTGTTTGGCCTCATGAAGGTTTTAGTGTAAGTGTTCTCAGTCTGTTTTAAGTTTGACTGACAATACAAGTTAATAAATAAACAACTGACATGTTTTTCTTTTTCTTTTTTACTTTTTGTCGTCTAGACCCTTATCTCAACCATCTGATTCATTTGGGGAATGGATTGGCTGTGTTTGCCTACCAGTAGTGCTTGTTAATAATGTTCGGTAGTCGAAAGGGTGGAAATGCTCTGGGCAGATTTAAATTGAAGTGGCAGCGTGAATCTTCTCTTACTACAGGCTTGCTTGGGGATGTGCCTCCTGAGATTGAATTGTCTGAATATGGAAGAGTGCCGAGCCCTGGCAGTGAGAGTCCATCAGCTCTTTTAAATGGAGAAAGTCTGAATTTGGAGCCAATTACTGATTTAGACCTGTTCTTTGAGAGACTTTACAGTTACTACTGTGAAAAAGGCCTCTGGTGCATCATCATAAAATGGATAGTCGAGCTCTTGAGCTTGGGGTTTACCATATGTTTCTCAGGATTTTTCCTATTATATGTCGATTGGAATGGACTTCGGAATGCCAAGTGTGGGATGGATGCTGTGGAATCTGGAATTAAGCAGTGTGATCTATCTAAGGAAGCTCTGCATGAACACCCGTTAACTCCATTAACAGTTTCTAAAGCCGTAATTGTTGGATATCTTGGAATATTTTCCATTTACTGGATTTTCTGCTTTTTACGGTTTTTTGCTCAACTTAAAGACATCCTTGCCATCCGCCATTTCTATTATGACAGGTAAGTTCAAATTTATCTACTCCTATTCTTTTTCGTTATGCATGGCATGGTGGTAGTACACAGTAAGCAAGGTGTGACTGTTTCCATTCTGCAGCCTTCATGTCACGGACAATGAACTTCAGACAATCCCTTGGGCAACTATTCTTGAGAAAGTTGTCCAGTTGCAGAATTCGCAACAACTGTGCATTGTTAAGTATCTTTCTGCTCATGATATAGTGATGCGACTAATGCGGAAGGAGAACTATTTGATTGGAATGCTCAATAAAGGGGTCCTTGCTTTCCCGATCTCTATTTGGGTCCCGGGTGCAGGTCCTGTTGTCAAAGTAGGCAGGGGCCTCATACAACATCGTCTTATCCTCACTAAGACCCTTGAATGGACCCTAAATTGGTGTATCCTCCAGAGCATGTTTGACAGGTATTGTGTTCACTCATGAAAATCTGATCAGATTCTGGTGACTTCTTCAATGTGGTTTAAGGGCCTGTTTGTTTATACATTTTAAATGCACCAAAATATAAAATATTATCCAAATTTCAAAAGTTATGAAAGGATTACATGTGAATTTATGTACCAACATTTGTATATTCTGAACGTTTTAGGATTTTCAGGCTATGAAAAAGTCAAATGCATCTGTCACAAGATTTAAGCTCCGTTCATTTTGCAGAAAATGTAGCCGATTTTGGAAAATGTCTTCTAGGAAATCATTTTCTAGGAAAATGTAATTATTCTCTGGTATTCGGCTATAACTTGAAAATGAAGTGGAAAATATTTTTCGTTGTTTGGTAAGAAAAATCTTTTCTATATGCAATTTTTTTTTTCAATAATTTTTTTGTTAATTTATTTTTAAAATTGAATTTTAATTATCTTTTTATTTTTCAAGAAAATCGATTTTTTAATTATTTATCATTTTTCTTCTTTCTTTTATCTTCTTCTTTGGCCAATTGGTGGCTATGGCAATGGCCGGTGATCGGCCAAAGGCGAGCTTGAGCTTGCCGCTCACTAGAGATTGGTGAGCACTAGGGTGAGCCTATGGCTCGCCAATTTGGCGAGCCCAAGGCCTGCGTTGGTGAGCCTCGAGCTCAAGGCTCGCCTGTGGCTGGTTGCTGGTTGTAGCCGTAGCCTGGGCAATTGGCCAAAGAAGAAGGTGGAAAAAATAAGAGGAAAAAGAAAAAAGAAAAAGAAAAGAAGAAATAATTGAAAAATTGAATTTTTTAAAAAAGAAAAAAAGAAAGAAGAGGGACTAGTAGGGTATGAGATAAGAGAGAGTATGTTCCCAACTTGAAAAGTAGAAGACATTTTCTCCTATTTGAAAAGATTTTTTTCACCTTTGTGGAAAATGTTTTTCACAACTAGTTCATTTTCCATGAAATGAACATTGGAAAATCCAGAAAATGTTATTCAGGAAGTTGTTTTTTGCGAAACGAACGGAGCTTTAGATTAAGTAAATTGTAAAAGTCTATCCAGACACACCCCAAAACTAGACTATCAATACTTTCAAAAACTTCTCTTGAGCCAAGTGTTCTTGGAGTTTTTGAAGTATGACACCATGCAGTTGAATGCTTAGTATATTTTTTTATTATGAGGTTGATGATTAGAAAGTGACAGTCTTGGTAGTGCTTGTCCTTGATTATTGCTCATTCTATCATTTGGCAATTTTCTTTGAAAATTGGATCACTGTTCTTTTTGTAGTTCAGCAATTGGATTTTAATGCTTTGCAGCTCGCTTATAATGCTCTATTTGTTGATTCATGTCTGCTGGTTCTAGCTTGGAATCAACCATTTAGCTATTTTTAAATGGTTGAAGCTGTAATCTGATCATCTTATTTTCACCATCTTACTATCTCTGGACAATGCGCAGTTTTCTTCTTCTGTTGCAAGATTTCTGTCTTCCACTTGTTATTCGCCAATGAGTTTTATATTTCCTTTTGTTGCTAGTTGCTATTAGTGCTTTAAGAGCAAGATAATCTACTTATATGGATATCTCGGGCTGGACTATTTTTGAGTTGGATAACAATGTTACTCTTCTTATGTCATTCATATGCAAAGAATGCTTTCTTGCATAGATCAAGGTGTTATGATTAAGTGGAATTCTTAAGCATGTAGTAGAGCTGTCTTTTTGTAGTTCTTTTTTGGGTATTACTGTACCCCTTTGTTCGCATCAGGTGGGGGATTCTGGTGCTACTTGTTTATTTCGTAATTGCATAGTTGGACAATGGAATAAATTGCTTTACTCAATGACATTGTGGAGCAATGTCAGCTGCCTGCTGCCAGACTTGTGATCTTCTGAGATGTATGTCTTTTTTATGCAGAAACTTTTGTGTTAAAAGGGACTTTGTCTCTACCCCTAAGACACTAAAGAGGAGGCTGATGCTAGTTGGGCTTGTGATGCTCCTGCTTTCTCCTTTCCTTGTCATATTCATGCTGGTCTACCTCTTTCTGAGGCACGCTGAGCAGTTCTACAATCATCCAAGCACGGCATCATCACGGAGATGGTCAAATTTGTCTAAATGGATTTTTAGGGAGTACAATGAGGTATTGCTAAGATACTTGCACTATACAATTTAATTCAGCAGGAGTTTTGTTGGAGGAGTAGTTTTGTATAGGCTTGGATCGGTTTTTTCTTCTCTTAGTCTTAATTCTGAGCAATGTAAGCGGAAAACTGTTTAGGAGAAGTTCTGAGCTAATACCTATGTAGGTAAAGACGGGTATTGGTACAATCTGATAATTAATGGCCTGGTTTTTCCCTTCTTATCCTTTTACATATTAAATAATAGAAGCTGACATTTTGTCCATGGCTGAGGTAATTATGCAGCCTCTCCATATTCTTATAGCCCTTCACAAATGGAGTCAGAATGACTAGGAATTTAGCTAAATCATGAGTTCCTAATGCAAATCTTTTTTATGCTAATTATCTTTGTAAAAGATCAAATGTTGTACATGAAGTCTGTCAGAATCATAATATTCAAATCCAAATTATGTTGGATAATTCGAGTTTCAGTTTGTTTCAGTTAGATAATCAGTGTGTATATAGAAATTTAGTATATAATAGTAGTGGCTAGGGGACTACATCCTTTCATTTGGGGGAAAAGGTTTTTCTTCTCTTGTTTGTTGAATTATCCTTTTTTTAGAGGTTTCAGAAGATCTAATAGAGAAATAAAATCGTGCAACACTTTAGTAAGATCCATATAGCTGAAATACCTTAGTGGGATAAGATTGGTTTATGGGTATGTTGGTTGTACTATTAGCCCCTTTTATGCTTTGTAATCACGTATTTACTTAAATGCGAAGGCTTCACAGTATTACTGTTTGTGTGTCAGGTTGACCATTTGTTCAAGCATCGGATAAATAGCAGCATAATACATGCTTCTGATTATCTAAGACAATTCCCTTCTCCTATAATTTCGATCATCGCGAAATTTATTTCCTTTGTGTTTGGTGGCTTTGCTGCTGTTCTCCTGATAATTGCATTTCTTGAAGAGTCTCTCCTGGAGGGCCATGTGAGACATCTTTCTCTGGTGCTACTTTGGTTTTTTTTTTTTCTTTTAAATATATTAATGTTATTTTTATAAGCTTATTTTTCATCTTCACATGTGCAGATATTTGGACGCAATTTATTCTGGTATGCTGCCGTTTTTGGCACAATTACTGCTATTAGCCGTGCCGCAATTGCAGAGGAGCTTCTAGTTCTTGACCCAGAGGGAACGATGTCTATGGTGGTCCAGCATACTCATTACATGCCGAAAAGATGGCGTGGAAAAGAAAATTCTGAGGCAGTTAGGTTAGAGTTTGCAACCCTTTTCCAGGTAATCCTTAAAATGTCATTGCATTTGCTCCTTTGGTTACATATTGACGGCATCTGAACAGTGCTATGAGGAAAGTGATAAATAATGAAGTGTTTTCTCTTATTGGATTATTTGGAGAATTTCCCCAATTAATGGCTTCTTCTTCTTTACAATTGTTGGGTCCCAAAATATCAGAAAGTTCCTTGTGTTCCTGATGAGGGCCTCATTTTTTGTGCAGTATACTGGAATGATGTTACTGGAAGAGATGGCTTCAATATTCCTAACTCCATATTTACTCATGTTCGTTGTCCCAAAGGTACTGGTTTCATTTTGGTTCCTCTCTCATGCTGTTGTATGATCTCACACTGGTAAACCTGGTTGAAATTTGGCAGCGCGTGGATGACATCTTGCAGTTCATTGCTGATTTCACAGTGCATGTTGAAGGTGTTGGTCATGTTTGCAGGTTACTATTCGCTTCTACTTTGATGAAGCAGTGCTTAGACAGTTTTGGTTTGTTTTTCATTAGAACTTTTACAGCAATAAATATGTTCCTAAGTTTGGCCGTTGACAATCTGCAAATTGGTTTGTCCTTTCACTTTTCGTGTGCTTCTGCTTTATGTCCTGGCAGTTTTAGCATGTTCGATTTTCAAAACCATGGAAATAGCAATTATGGCTCGCCAGACAACGTGCCCCGCACTAAGAGGAGCTCTCAGGGTAAAATGGAGAAATCATTTTTGAGGTACAATGCTGATTTTGTTGGTTGGGTCTGTTTTCACACCTATCTCGACATTTATTCTTTTCTGGATCGTTGGACCTTTTTGCTTAGTATTCGTTCTTAGCAATGAAAGTAGCTGTCCTTTCCTGACCTACCTTACTAAATACTCATTACGAATATAGGCTGTATAATGTTTTCTTTCGGGTGATTCATCTACAAGAAGGTAGAGCCTTTTATACATGGAATCAATGGAAGCATTCCACTATAGATGAAGTGGTAAAGATACACTTATCAATACGAATGTATCATTGAGGATGCTGGGTCAAAATGAGCTGATTTCCTAGTGAATTGCCTTAGAGATTGTAAGAATTGAGCGTTGAGATATAAAAATTTGCAGGAGATAGTCCTGAAGATGAAGTTGGATTGAAATTAAATAAAGAAAATGATGGGGCAGCATATCTTTGACGCTAGGGAAGGCAATAAGAAAGTTATAGAGGATATACTACTTTTGGTTATATGGGCTATCTGTAGTGGTGGCTTCCCAGTTCTTGGGTTTACTCTGTTACTTGTTTCAGCTTCCAGAGCAGCTATCCTTCGTGGGAGCCCGATACCAAGGGGAAGCAGTTCATTTCAAATCTCAGAACCTTCAGGGACCAGATGTTGCGAGGAGAAGAGCCCCAACATGCTAATTCACCTCGTGGGACATGGCGAGCGAACCCCAACATTGGAATACATGGAGGAGACAGGAACAGCTTTCTCTCCAGGGAAATGCCGTACACTGTGATGGGTTATGGCTTCAATTTGGGCTCTCACTGGTTGATTGATGAAGAGCAGAGGAACCATCCATACATTCTTGATTGCTATTACATCCTCCGTCGCCGCAGCACAAGCTTTGCTGGTTTTGGCGAAGATGTCCCCGCTGTCACTTCTGAGGTGCGCTTGCAGATGCCTGAAGATATCTGGGCCCCGTTTAGCTTTGGGCAACATGAGGATAGACAGGAACACAGCTGGGAGCATCATGATTATGGAGATCGATCAAATTCCCATCTTGGGGCGTCCACCTCCACTCCTCTATTTCGAGAAAGTGTGTTTAATCCTCATGACTCTGGGAACAGCTCGGGGCACAATGTTAGGAGTCACTGGTGGGCCAGAAGTGGGCCGCATGATACTCAGGTTCAGACTAGTTTTATTGATCCTCCCGATTTCCACCGGTATGCGCATGACAATCATCAGGATGGTTACTCGGACCGAAGTTTAGAAGAGGAAGGCTTGGACTGGAGGATACCTCAGAGGTTGGACCGCACGACTTATGGGGAGGACTTCGAGGATTCAGGGGATGTCAGTCTTCATTTTGATGACATTTATAGCAGACCTCCCGATACTCCACCAGGGAACTTAGAGCGGACGAGTTTTATGTGAAGCTTGTCCAAATCGTGTGGGTGTAGTTCTGCAACTGTGAATAGGCGTGGGTTTCCGTGATGTATTATGACATTCACTTCAACGGCAGGAGTCTCTTATTCTTTTACTGTACATAACATTCTGAATTGCCTCCACTTGATTTTAGGAGGAGGTGGATGACTGTCCGAGGAGAAGGGGAAGCCCATCGCAATGAACTGTATGAATACTCGAAAGCTACTCATGATTTTTTAGATTTGTTCATATGAATCTATGACCGTCCATGGCACTTGGAGCATCGTGGAAGTGCTGCCAAGATGCATCCTCTGCGATTGAACCTTAAAGACAGTCCAGCAGTTGATGTTGAGAGTGATTCTAAGCTTTATATAAGTCCAGTCATAATTATATGGGTTATTTGTGTCTTTAGCAAAACAGTATTAACCTGTTAGGTATTATTGATTGATTATTTCAGTGTGTCTAGTTAGTTCAGTTCCAGGCGAGCTAATCGTGTTCCTAATAGTGTCAGATTTAAGTTTCTCGCAGTATATTGGCATCAAGTCCGAGAACGTTTGCGTCACTAGGGTAGCTCATTAAGATAGATTCTGTGGGAGTAGATATCAGTCCATAATTTAATCTTGGACTGATACAATCTTCTCAATGAGTATTCCTATATGGCCAGTGAGAAGTTAGGAAAGCCTCAAATGCGAATCAGAAGTCACGGGTCTTACTTCCTCATGAACAATTCGAACTCGCACGTTGTACTTGTCTCTTATGGTTTCCAAATGGCCAGTATGGTATATGTCGTAGAAGTGTTCGCGATCATCCTCGGACAAGTTGGCCTCCAGTATCTCGCCTAGTGTGTATACGCGCAACATTGCAGGTTTGTCGCAGTTCCAGAGTCTCCAGAGTCTCCAGAGTCTTTCTTTAGTAGGGTGGACAGTCAAATGGAATGCTTTGTCATTTTTTGTAAGTCGGCTGCTTCGAAGCTTCTGCCTCTCGGGGAGCTCGTCGTCGAAGAGAGAACCCAGCGAGGTGCTCCCTTCAATCGGTCGTATCATTGTTGTACTTGTACAGCTTGATATTCTGGGAGGATGCACTCTAGTGGAAGTAAGACCCGTAAAGCCTAGCGAGGGCAGCCTTCCATGGCGAGGGTCACCTGCCCAGGCGAGTGCTGCCCTTGCCCAATCCGGTGAGGGCAGTCCTCAGAGGGAAAAAGAAAATGAGAGAAAAGGAAATAAGAAAAAAAAAAAAAAAAAGAAGGAAAAGCAAAAAATAAAGAAAACTAATTATAAATAATTATAATAATTATTTATTCCAGCGATGGCTGTGTCATGTATAATGACCGACATCCATGTTAGCAATTTCTAGTTAAATTAATAGGATGAACTCGATTGATAGAAAATGTAAATATTTAGGACTCAATTGGTAAATGTACCATAGGTTTGGAACTTTTTAGACAATTTTGGTAATCATGATCTTTGAGAATCCAAGAATCCATACTTTGAGAATCCATTGCTCCAAACAGCTTGCTGACCCGCTCGATTGAATTCCAGATTCCTCGCTGTGCGGATGAACTCAAACTGTTTCTTCTTTGAGTGTATGTCAGCTCACCGAAATAGAATTATGGAGAACGTGCCCAATCAGTGAGTAATATTAGCACATGATAGTCGATTCCCTGAACATCTGATGTTCTTCTTGTACATCTCTGCTTCCCACATTACGGCACATTTCAAAGATGGACCAATCTCACGTGGCATGGACGTCAAAAGTTGGGTCCATGGATTGGTGCCATCTCTCATCAACTTTCAAGTTGTTGAGTTATAGGATAGAAAACACGCCATAGGCTAACTCCTTCAACTTTTAGCAAAAATTGTAGGGTACTCAACCTATTTTCATATCACAACCCAAGATTTGGAGTTCGATTCTTGACACTTCCCTTTTACTCGTTTACATGAGTTTTTTCATTATATTTATGCATCAGATTTCAGCAAGTTCTTCGCACATGGATATGACATATTGGGTCATACTATTCAGGATTTTCTTGTCATACAAGCCTTCGTATGATAGGAAGTCTTAAGATATAAAATGCCCCATGCTCTTAATTATTGAGAGAGTGCAACGTCTTCCTCCAACCCTGATTCCTCCAACCACCACTAGATAGGCTGGTTACTTGTACAAACTATGAACATCTGAATTCAGAGGAATAAAATGCTCTATGAACATTCCTTACTCACTTATGCTTCCTTCAGACTACAGGTTTAGTTGCCATCGCTGACAGGAAGAAAAAAGAAAATGACCTCACTGATTACAATATTAATTAGAAGAAATGACCTTGCAACCGTCACAAATCAAATGTGGGTGGTACTGTTGATGAAGAATGTGGAAGAGCTGGAAATCCTTGCAAATGCTTATGTGCTAAACTAATGGGTTAGAATATCATTTGTAATAGGAAAAATTGTCTAATTAATTTTAAACATATTATACAAATGTCAATTTAGTTATAAATTATTAATTTTGCCAATTTAATCATAAATTTTTATGCGAAATTCCAGCCAAATCCATTTTTGAAAAAAATGTTAACATGGCGGAGTACCAAATAAGACAGCCAACGATGACTAGACTGTCACATTAATAATTTCCACTGAAAATTGACTTGAAGAACTATATTGAAATTTCGTGCAAAGTTTTAGGGAAAATTGGTAAATTCAAAAATTTAGAATTGAATTGTTATACTGTATACATACAATATGTTTGACTCATTGGGTAACTTTCCCAATTGTAATGTCAAAAGGCTTCAAATAGAAATTGACTCAACTATGTTGACATTTTAATTTTTGTCGGCAAATTGAAAATTGATTTTTGTAAAATAATGCAATAAAATAATAGGAGAGAAATAAAAAAAGATATGAAAATAAAAAGGAAAATGAAGAAAATAAAATCATAAAAAGAAAGAAGAAAGGGGAGAAAGCACTCCTATTCAGTCACCATAGAAAGGGCCCAGTCCGACCTATTAGGCTTAGTCTAATTTGAGCAGCCCATTCCCCATGCCAAAGCCATTCACAAAATTCAACTCATGAGTTTGACCCTTATGAAACAATTTCGTGGAGCCCGCGAGACACCTGACCTAGGACCCGTTGACCTGGTTCAAAAACTTGGAGCCCGGCTCCTTTTCTGTGGCTCCCTCTCTGTCGTTCTCTAAAGATGAACTCTCGCACGCAAGAGAAGCTCACTGAGGCTAAGGTCACTGCGGTTGGTAACGTCGGCAATAGAACGAGCAACAGAGTCCACACACGCTGAACAAGTGGGAAATTATCTCTGCAAAGCGATTCTCTTCTTTGATAATGCCCTGCATCTCTCTCCCATCTATATAACTAATTGAAAAATACGGATTAATGCAGGCAAAATTTTCATGTCTTCAATGTTAATCCTTTAAATATATTCAGATCATGATAGATTTCCCTTAGGTCCGAAGACTTCTGTCCAAAGATCATGTACCAACACTACAAAATAGGTTATTAGATTGTGTATAGTCATCTCTCTAGTGTACTTCTTTAAGGCCATTTAGGTGGAAGAACGAAGAAGTAGAAGAAAGAGAAAAGAAAAATGACAAGTCACACAACCAAAATATACTTTGTTTCTTGACCAACCCCCTAAGAAGAAGAAAATATATTTCAAAGTTTGTAACACTCCCAAAAACACAAAAAGAAGAAAAAATAAACATTGTGCCTAGGGTAAAAGAGATAAGATGGGCATCCATCTTGTCGTGGTCCGTATAATTTATAATCACATAATTATAGGGTTGGGGTTTTCTTTTGTATTTGCTTAGTCAAGAGTAGAGTTTAAAGTGATATTCTTATGGTCACTCCCTCGCCTCTCTTCTCTCTCCCGACCCATCATTTTCTAAAGCATTTTTACATATAAACATCTCTCTAAGTTAATCCTATGAGCCTATGAGGTCGTTTAGGTGAAGAACAAAGAAGCATAATAAGGAGAAAAGAAAAATGACAAATCTCACAAAAAAAAAAAATATTCTACTTAGGGCTTGTATAGTAACATTTCTATTTCTCCCAATTTATGTTTTTTTATTCCTCGGAACAAAAAAAGAACAGAAATCCGTTTAGTAAAACTTTTGTTCCCGAGAACAATTTCTCTATTTTTTTGTTCCCGAGAATAGATTTGGAACAAAAACATGGAACAAAAACAAGAAACAAAAAAACGTCACTTCTTGTTCTCGGAAACAATTTCTAGAAATAAGCCAATTTTTTCTTTTCTTTTTCATGCTTGTTGTGGCCTTGGGTGGCCGCTTGCCAATCGCTGGCAACCTCCGGCCGACCGCAGCCACCGTCAGCCGACCGCCGACCGGTCACTGACCGTCACCCCACTAGTGGCCATCGTCGACCGTCGCCCCATCAGCGACCATCGCCGCCACCGCCATTTGATTGTTGTCGCCACAGCCCACCAGCCACCCTCGACCTCCGATGACCGCCATCAACCATTGTTGCGGCCGTTGACCGTTGATCGCCGCCACAGGACCGCCAGCTGCCGTTGTTGCCGCCCCCTGACCGCCGCGCGCGCGCGTTGGCCGCCGCCGCACAATTGCTGCCTACAGCCCATTGGCCGTTGCCTCCCGCGGCTGTTGGTCTGCCTCCGACGGTGGCCGGTGGGCTATGGGGGGCGATCTTGTGGTGGTGGTTGACGGCGACGGTTGGCAGTCGGCAGTCCTATGGCAATGGCCAGTGGCGACTAGCGGTCGACAGTCAGTGAGCAAGAATAAAAAACAAATAAATACAAAAAATAAAAAATCGTACCAAACGCATTTCTATTCTTTTTTTATTTCAAGAATAGAAATTTTGTGTAGTTACTAAACACCTTATTTTACTCAAAAATTGTTCCCCGGAGTAGAAATCGAAAAGAACTATTTCTGAAAAGAAATTGTTCCCCAGCCAAGAAACGTTACCATGCGCACCCTTAGTGTCTTGACCAATCGCCTTAGGAAGAAGCAAACATTTTTAGTCCTGTAACAACCCAAAAAAACACACAAAGGAGAAAAGAAAACATTGAGTCTAAGGTAAGAGAGACAAAATAGGCATCTATTTTGTCATGGCATACATAATTTATAATCACATAGTTATAGGGTTGAGGTTTTTCTTGTATTTGTCTAGTCCAGAGTTTGCATATTATTATGATCACTCCCTCACCTCTCTTCTCTCTCCTTACCCTTCACTTTCCTAAAGCACTTTTGCATATAATCATCTCTTTGGTTTAATCCTTTAAGGCCGTTTAGGTAGAACAACAGAAAAGTAGAAGAAGGAGAAAAGAAAAATGACAGGTCTAACAGGCATTCAATATATTTTACTTAGTTTCTTGACCAATCCAAAAGAAAGAATAATTAACCCTGTAACACCTCCAAAAGACACAACAAGGAGCAAAAACAACATTGTGCCCAAGATAATAGAGACAAGAAGGGCATTTATCTTGTCATGGCATGCATAATTTACAATCACATAGTTTTTTTTTTTTTTGTCGTAGGGCCTTGAGTTTTTATTTTCCCCCTGATTTTTGAACTCCTCATTTTGTTGGAAGAGTGGCCATTTGTTTGATTTGTAGGGTTGAGTTTTTATTTTATTTTATTTTATATTTGTTTGATTAATAGCAGAGTTTGCAATGATATTATTTATAGTCGCTCCCTCGCCTCTCTTCTCTCTCCTATCCTTCACTTTCTTAAAGTATTTTTCCGTATAATCATCTCTCTAATATAATCATTTAAGGCCGTTTAAGTGGAAGAAAAAAAAAACATTGTGCCCAAGGTAAGAGAGACAAGACAGGCATACATCTTATCGTGGCCTACATAATTTATAATCATAAAGCAGAGTTTGCAATGATATTATTATAGTCGTTCGCTTGCCTCTCTTCTCTCTCTTGATCCTTCACTTTATTAAATCACTTTTGTGTATAATCATTTGAAGCTGTTTAAGTGGAAGAACGAAGAAACATAAGAAGGAAGAGAGAAAAATGACAAGTCTCATAAGCAAAATATTCTACTCAGTGTCTTGACCAATCCTTTTAGAAAGAAGAAAGCATTTTCAATCTCGTAACACCCCAAAAAACACAAAAAAGACAAAAGAAAATATTGTGTTCAAGGAAATAGAGACAAGACAGGTATCCATCCTGTCATGGCCTACATAGTTTATAATCACATAGTTGTATGATTAGTCTTTTTTGGTATTTGTGGTCAAGGGCAGAGTTTGTAGTGATATTATTATGGTTGCTTCCTCACCTCTCTTCTCTCTCTTGACTCTTCACTTTCCTAAAGTACTTTTGCATATAAGGTGGTAAAATAAACATCCATCTTGTTGTGGTCTGCATAATTAATAATCACATAATTGTAAGGTCGAGGTGTTTTTTGTATTTATTTGGTCATAGGAAGAGTTCATAGTGATATTATTATGGTTGCTCCATCACCTCTCTTCTCTCTCATGACCCTTCACTTTTGTAAAGCATTTTTGCATATAATCATCTCTCTAGTTTAATCTTCTAATATTGTTTAGTTGGAAGAACGAATAAGCAGATGAGAAGGAAAGGAAAATGACAAGTTTTGCAAACAAAATATTCTACTTAGTTTGTTGACCAACTGCCTTAAGAAGAAGAAAACATTTTTAGCCTTGTAATACTCCAAAAACACAAAAAGTAGAAAAGAAAACATTGTGCACAAGATAAGAGAGACAAGACGGGCATCAATCTTGTCGTAGTCTGCATATTTTATAATCACAAAATTGTAGGATTGAGGATTTTTTGTATTTATCTAGTCAAAAGTAGAGTTTGCAGTAATATTATTATGGTCGCTCTCTCCAAACCTTTCACTTTAGTAAAGTACAATCTCGTATAAACATCTTGCTAGTTTAATTTCTTTAAGGCTGTCTAGGTGGAAGAACGGAGTAGTAGAATAAGGAGAAAAGAAAAATGACAAGTCTTACAAGTAAAATATTCTACTTAAGAAGAGAAAATTTTTGGACTTATAACACCCCCAAAATCACAAAGAGGAGAAAAGAAAACATTGTGCTTAAGGTAAGAGGAACGAAACAGGCATCCATTGTGTCGCAGCCTTCATAATTTATAATCACATAATTGTAGGATTGAGGTTTTTTTGTATCTATCTGGTCAAGAGCAAAGTTTCTAGTGATATTATCATGGTCACTCTCTCACCTCTTGTCATGACCCCAACTCCATCTCCAGGGTCGTGATGAGCGACAGGGGCTATTTTCGCAACATCTTAGGCATGTCACTAACCCGTACTTTTTTCATTTATTATCTTTGAGTTATGCACATGGGAAGCGTTACCCCACTAGTAGTAGGAGATGTAAGAATTGATACATAAAATAGCTTTTTAGGGATTGTAATTGTATAAAACAGCAAATATTTTAGCCATTTGCATCAAGTTCTAGCTTCCTTCTTGTATACGTGCTCCTTTGGAAGCACACACTAGAATCAGAGGTAAAAATTTATTGGTAGCATACTCAATCAAATGGGGGATTTTCTTACCTACTACGGATCCCATATTACCCCCCATAAACTGAAAATCCATAACTCCAATTGCTATGGGAATATCATTTAGTCGACCTGTGCCTATTTGAATAACATCGATTAATCCTATCTTTCTTTGAGAAGAATCAATACGATCTCCGTAAATAAACCCACTAATTTTCGGGTAGGATGATGTCTCGCCTTTCAACAAGCACATAACTCATCCAAAATATTTATTGATGACAAATCAATAACAAAACAAACATTGTGTCTTGGTTAGAAACATGATAAATCCTTGACCAACAATATGCAAACATAAGCCAAGCTTCACTACATAACATGAGGAAGTCACATCTCACTCAATCATAAGCAAGCATAATCAAGACTCCTTCCATAATATGAGGAACTCATACACACGTAATTCATTTATTAATAGCCGAAATCTATCGACTCTTCTAGAATGACCAAGCATCCAAAATCCATCAAGCAACGTCGCTGAAATTTATTGGTTGACGGCTTAACCGAAATCTATTAGTTCCTCCAAAATCATCGATCAACATAGCCAAAAACCATCGGTTGATGGCTAGAACTTAATCCCTCTTGTGACAATACATCTAGCATCACAATCTGGTTATTATCTTCACCTTTAGTTTAAGGGCCTAAAGGTGTGCTATGTGTAAGTGTGTGAAATGACTTATTGGAATTGAGTCATTGAACATGTCGGGTGTGAATCAAGAATTGCGGCTTGACTTGACATGTTTGATGCACCGACAGAGTACCAAACTTGGTTTAGAAACGATACGCCTTAATATCGTACCAAAACCAAGGACCAATTCAACGTGATCCCACATATGTCCAAGATTGACGAAACCCCTTTTCGGAGCTTGGGGCATGAGCTAGAACATGTAATTATGAAATAGTTCGATATGGTTTGAAAAATAATTTTGCGAGGGAAGAATCGAGCTTTTACAAAAACATTTTCCAAATCAGTTTGAATCAAGCAAAACTGAAGCATATCAAGTAAGCGCACAAATTGGGCTTTTTTCAAAGTAACTCAAGCCCAAACACAAGCCAAAGCTCATCAAACAAGAATTGACCTCAAATAGGAAACAAGATCTAAAACAATCCAAGCAAACACAAGCCGAATCTCATGCAAGCAAGAACAAAGTCACAAGCAATTCAAACACAGACTTGCTACATGTTTGGACTAGTGTAACACAATGTCTTAACCAAATATTAGTAAGTTCACTTACAACTTTCTAGACCACCGGCCTCACAGCGGCTCACAAATGGTGACGGCGATTGGCGGCAAGATTGGCAACAAAGGATGCCTAAAGAGAGAGGGAGAGGGCCGCATTGGAGAGAGAGAGGGAGGGGGTGGTGTGGTCAGCTAAAGGGAGAAGAAGAGAGGATGAGGGGCTTTTGTGAACAAACCTTAGTGCAAGAATGAGCTCTATCCCTATTAATAGAACACCTACAATAATTGTCTTGCTAGAAGCCTTTAATGCCAAGAACTTAGGTGGCAAACCTAGAAAGCAAAGTGACAAGGTTATAGGATCTTTCAAAGGCTTCAAATCAAGTGGCAAGTTTCTAATTGGTCCATCTACCCTTGTAATGAAGGGGTCTTCCTCATCCTTCCCCATAATGGCATCCAAGGTCTCTTCATGGGCATCCATGGCTTGCTTCTAATTGTTCTAAGTTAAGAAGCATTTAAAAAGGGCTTTAAATGGAGGATGACTAAGCCTCCAAGTCTCAAACTAGGTAATGATTAGTCCTAAGCAAAATGGACATCTCAACTTGGCATTGAAGAACTAGAATCCAAATGCATCCTTATCTTGATTCAAGAAGACTTAAAATTGTTTGTCTCCACTTAAATGGGCATGTGACCCCTCTCTTCGGGCTCCAAGACTTCATTTTTCACACTTAGTTTAGGGTTATGATGATCCTAGGTCATTAGGGACACATATGCCTTAATAATCATTACCCTAATTTAATGCCTTGATTCTTGTTTTTCAAGAAGAGTGACTAGTCTAAACTTGGTCATCAAGTCTCCTAAGTAGGATTGTGACTCACCCATCATTAATGAGCAAAAATCCAAGTTTCATCATTATCTTCAAAGGCAATAGCAATTGGTGACATGTGTCTTACTTGTCAACATTGCATTTAATAACTACTTCCAAAAGCATTAAATGCACTATGGGAAAATATCTAAGTTTGAAGACATTCTCATTGGGTGGGAATTAATTGAGTCTAACCGCAATTGACTATCTTATTTGGTCCAAGGTTCGTGCCTAAACCATGATCAGATGAAGCTGGATGCAGCTAATCTAAATCGGCATAACTAAACTCGGTTTTCTCCTTTACCATGTAAAGGGGCTCTGGAATGGGTTCAAGGTCTTATCCTTGGATTAGTCGATCGGTCCTATGGCTGGTCTCGAGGCTAGTTTCTGGGCCTGTGCCACAATTTATGGTTAGTCCAAAACTAAACTATGTTGAGTTTATTCGATCCATGGTTAATTTCCAATTGTCATGTAGTCGTGTGGGATCGATTGATCTGTCTCGACATACGGTCGCATTGAATCTGTAACATCCTCAATTTCGAGACCTTTACACGGTAATGGAGGAGTCCGAACTCGATTTCACTTGTTATGCCCGGTTGCGTCCGGCTTCTTCCGATCATGGCTTAGGCATGAATTTTGAGTCAAATAAGAAAGCTAGTCGTTGTTAGACTCAATTAACTCCCTCATCTCTATCCTCTCCATCTCTCTCATTTCCACCATCCAAGACCCTCTTTCTCCCTCCATCATTGCTGCTGTTCGTACTCCAGAAAAAGTAAGAGAAGAAGTCGGAGCAGCCCCTCAAGCCGTTGCACACCTCCACCCGTGCCACCGCCGGTTTTTGCCCCAGCCGACCTTTCATCAAAGATTCGAGTTAAAAGTGGTATTCCCGGATGAATCAGAAAATGAGCCACCTATCGCAGTGAAAGGACATCCATACCATTCCAACAAGCCTAACATCACCCCGAACAAAGGTGCCGTTCGTCCCATACGGCCGCTAGAGTCCGCCGCTCGCCGGACCGTCTGAAAGCTGCCCGCCGGCACTATTTCACGTTTTCTTGTTGTTTCGCCCCATTTCAGCCCTTAATTTCCCCATTTCAGCCCTTCATTTCCCCATTCCATCCACCCACAAGATCCCCAAGACCCCTAGGAGCCACCGGTTGCCAACCACCCACTCGTCGAAGCTCCAATCGGCCCGTTTTCGCCGTAGAAGCTGCTGGTCTCCTCTCTACAGCCCGCAAGCCAAACCCGCGGTTCAGCCCATTAGGATTCGGCCCATCTTTAGCCCTAGTGAACTTCAGCCCACAAGACCAAGTGGCCTAGTAAGCTCAGCCCAAGTTGGTTTAATTTAGTTGAAGCACAAGTCCACAGGTGCGGCCCATTAATTAGTCTTTGGCCAAAACAAGTTCAACCCAAGTTCAGCCTGCAAAGAAAGCTCAATCACAGCCAAGCCTAAGCCCAAGAGCAAGCCCAGTCCAGTTTAAGGCCCGGTCCAAGCCCGCCGGTGTTGTCGAAAGCCCGATTTTGGTCGCCGTCGCGGTGTTTCGATTCCCGCTTTTAATCAAGTGAGTTTTACTCACTAATGCTTTCTTAATTTGCTAATGATGCCTAAGGGTTGGTTAGATTTAATTAAATATAATTAGGTGGTTAGATTAATTTAGATAAATTAAATTAAAGACTTAATGATGCATGTTAGGTGATTAGAAATAGACATTAGCAAATAAGCATGCCAAGTTATTTATTGAATGAGTTTTGGTAATTTTCTGCTTGTCTCAACTTCTAATTAGGCATTACGGGCCTAAATTGGATTTTTAATATTTATTTATTTATTATTCAAAATTAATTATTTAATTATTTATTTTTCCAGAAATTCAACTGGAATGGCCGGTGACCGGAATTTCATGCTGATTGTCGTGGCGCAGTTCGTTTATTTAATTGAGCTTTATTTTGTGCGGAAATGATTTATTTGTGAATGTAGGATTTATTCCCTAATTTAAATAATTTTGGAAAGTTAATTGAAAAATAACCGAGTGTCGGTTGACAGCACCAAAAATATTTTGGTGGACTGCATAAAATGGTGGGATTTGTGGAAAGGAAAACCTTGTATTTTGGCTAAGGCCGACCGTGTCCCCACACACGGCTATTTTATCAAGAATGATAAAAGAGTGAATTGATTGAATGGTCAGGATAGTATACTATTTCAACCTACGGGCAATATGTCAACTTAGCGAGAGCAGTATACTGGTGTACTATATTAGCTACGAGCGATATATCAGCTTAGCGTGAGTAGTACACTTTATCAGCTTAATGTGAGCATCATGGGTATATTATATCAGCCTATGGGCGATATGTCAGCTTAGCGAGAGCAGTATACCGGTATACTATATCAACATGCGGGCGATATGTCAGCTCAGCGAGAGCAGTATACCTTAATCTTATCAGCTTAGAGCAAACTATACTATCTATTTAACAGCTTAGAGTAAGTAGTCCTGATATAGTCGGACTTTATAGATAGTATTGATTGAATTGACCATGGGATAGTCCGATGACATGTAATCGACTAAGTCGATTGATCATTGCCTTGAACTGATGTCATGAATTGATTGAGTTGAAATGACCAAGAGTGGGTCCGGCTAACATGTAATCGACTCGGTTGATTTGATCGATGCTTTGATCTGTTGAGATTGTTGGGTGTCTATTGAACTGTATTGATTTGCAGGTTGGGACTAAGGCCAAGGTAAGTCCTCTAACTCGTGTTGTGCATAGGCAACCTTAAGGTGTATTGGTTTACTAATCGGGTCTTAGGGGGTAGAACTTGCTGAGACGTTGTCTCATTGGTTATTGAATAATCATTTCAATTTCCTAGATGTAGTAGACTTGGATTTTGAAGATCTCGAAAGTCTGGTGCAGTCTATTGAAGGCCCCAGTTGGAGTGTGGAGGATGATAAAGAGGAGGACGAGGATCTTTAATTTATGGAACCCCACCCCTACTTATAGACCTTGTTTTTAAACCAACTTGATGAATTACTAGTTCACCTTGTATATACATGCACTGGTTTGCAATGTATATAAGTGTTGATGTTTTTAAAGGTTTGAAATTTAGTCATACTGTTTTATCTCAATGTTTTATTGTCTAGGGATTTAATATATGCTTTCGCTTACGCATGAAAAAGATAGGGTCGGCGATACGTAGTCCCGGGATATCGCTTTTAAAATCGACCAAAGTAAGGGATGTATGCGTGCCTGAGGATCGAGGCGTGACATTCCATAACCTAGATATTCCTTAATCCTAGAAATTTTCAAACATTTTTAAAATCTTGATTTGACATTGTGAAAATCATGGTTTGAATTGTATTCAAAATGCCTGCGACGCTTGTGGGTGCATTTATGCGAACCCCAGGCTAGCCTTGGCAAATGAATGTCTTTCATAATCGAGACATCACTTTGTCTCAAAACTTTTCATGGATGATTTCGAAATATGTTTTTGAAATATCATATGCACCCTTCATACATATAATCATGCTATTCGTTAGAAATGTATGTGTTCATGATTGGCACATGACCTTAGTAAAAAGTGATCTGCCAATGGCTCACTTATCTGTTTGATTGGTAAAAAAAAAAAAAGTCCAAAAGATCTGCACGCATGTTTAAATTTTTCCTACATGTGACTTTTAGATGAATAGTAGAGTCGATGCATGATATTGAGAGAAAACCCCGGGATCACATAGATTGTTTGGTTATGAGACTTATAAGTATTATTGGCTATGCGAGAATACAATTGGTCAATAATGGCTATAAATTATAAAAATGGATTGGATAGGTGTTTTAGTAAGACCCTTGCATGAAAAACAAAGGCCGATCCCAATGCCCCAAAATCTTATTTTCGCATTGAACTTTCTTTAAATGATTGATCTTGACATGATGTTGTGTTTTTGATTTTTTTTATGTATATGCTTGTTTATTTCCTTTGTATGTACCTAGTTCTAGTTTTCTAGACTATATTTAGATTAGGACTCCAAAGATGGAGAAAGTGTAAAGACGGTGGAGGTTGATGTCCATTTCGACCGTTATCATGTACTATTCATTTCTCCGACATATGTCTCGAGTTCTCTTTGTTATATAAAGTCCGACGAGGTGCGGGTTTGCTCTCTTTCTATTATTTTTTTTTTTCAATTGCGTTTCTCTTTTATATTTTTTAGGATTGCATGGTAGATTTACTGCTTTCCTTGATTGTTTACTGACTGTTTCGTAATTTCAATTCCATTAATTGCTTTCTTTTCTTGTTTTCTAGAAATAGAATAGTATGAAAATGACCAACCATACATGATCGATTAGTTTAGAGCTAACGATCTTGAAAATGTAAGAAGAAATATATGGACAAATTAGGAAAACACAACATACATCTTAGGTACCGAAAGGGCACTAATAGAAATATTAGCATAACCCAAGTCCCCGAACCTAGATATTTGATTACGTAGGAATCAATGGAACACTCCTGACTCTTGATTGGGTTTTCTAGCTGACTCCCAGAACGAGGCTAGTGGCGACTCCCATATTAAATTTAGGTTGTCATAAACAACTAGATCGTATAAATAAACCCGTCGCGCGGGGTACAAGTTTCAATGAAACTTACCATGATTTAGCATACTCGATATGGGAGTACCCCAAAGGATGAAGTGATGACATCCTTATGGGTGAAGCGTATTGTCGAGAGGGCTACTATGGTAAAAATACCCTTAAATCCAATATTTACACCCGACCTCTTCTCCTAAGGTGTGTCGCCCGTATGAATATGGATCGTGACACTCCGCTATCATACGGGGTACGAGCTTGGGAGAGCTCATAATCTCGTGAAGGGAACTCACGAAAGGCTTGATCTGAAAGGCGAGATGATGACTTTTTTGGAACGCGAGCCATGAGGGAACTCTCATGATCAAGACCCCTAAATCCAACCTTTCTCCATTTTCTCTCCTCGTGATGGTGAGGGATCGAGGGCGGCAAGAACAGGTCACGACAACCCCCCCAAGGAAATCCCCTAGGGGGTCATGACAACTATGTAATATCCATTAGCATTATTCCTTATAATATCCTCACTTCTAATCATCTTATTTACTTATAATTGTGTTCATTTGATTTGGAAAGAAACTCACAAAGTTTTGGAGCAAAAGTTGAGGACCGTAGTTCATTCTAAAAGAAGACAAATCCGTTTCCAAAAGAGTTTGGCAACAATTGGGATCAAAGTTTATCTTTTGAGGTTTAGAGCTTCAAATCCGTGCTCATTTTGATTATCTAAAAAACCTCACATAATTTGGGGCACAAGTTGAGGGAAGAAAAGTAGGCAATTCTCACCTTTTGTGACCAATGCAGCCAATGCACTTTTGAGTCTTGGAAAAGAGATACTTTAGCTATCACTTTAGTTGGTAACGACAGTTACGTCGCTTGACTCAATCTCGGATTTTGGCCGACACAAGGAGAATTCAAAGTCAAGAGAAGGCACTTTACGATGTACGTATTTACAAGATCATCAAATGCATCTATTGCCTCCTGGTTTGTCCATGTTTTTGCACCAGATTCCTTCCCCCTTCCTAAAGCAGAAACGACAAAGATAGGAGAGGGAATATGAAATAGTACACTCGACATGCTAAAATAATTCTTGCTTCTTAACCCCCACTAGAAAAGATTGTGCTTCAATATTGTATGCCGGCCGCTGGCGTCGCCTCATTTATTTTTGAATTCTTTACCTCGGTCGTAAGAATGCTGACGGAAGCACCAATTTTGTGGCCTATTAGTGGGATGTGACAAAATATGTATACATCACGTGCTTTAAATGAGGTATAAATTAATGACTAGATAATGACCTTGAAAATCACTTTTTACCAAATTAATTTTAGCCTAAGACTGCCGACTAATCATCGCCATTTGCTGCCAAATAATCTCTCTCTAAAACCCAATCTTCTCTCAAGGATTTTACGACGGAGAAGTGATGGTAGTACTTGCATCACGATGGGATCGTTTCTAGGCCTTATGATGTTTAGTAGTAAAGGATGATGCAGAATCTCCACCAAACATGAATAAATGGACTTGGATGCTTGACTTTGAGAATAATTTATAGGTGAGCCAGAAATTCACCACTTAAATTGGTCACGGCACTTAAGAAGATTTTCTATTGAACTCCCATGTGATTAGCCAGAAAAAGAAGGGCCTCTTCTACAAATCCCCTTAATCTGTCCTCATCGAATATGAAGTGGGGGAATTTTTTGCCCTTCCCTAAAAGCTACCAATGTGCACCGATGTAAAATTATTGGGACTTGATCTACCGTTTAGGCTTTGAAAATTGCCCTTCACACTGGTATTTGTATCTCAGATCTATCTTGGCTATTATCTTGGCTATTGTCATTCATCAACTCCTTGAGATTATACTAGCTAAACCTTTGCTTGGTTCTTTCAACCAACTAACATATTAGACCTTTTGTCACCGCTTTGTGGAAAATCATTAGGTATGAATATGTTAGGTACTTGTAACTTGATTGGTAAAAAAAATCTCTCCCCGAAGGGTGTATGGGTTTTTTTTTTTTTTTTACCTCTCTACAAAAAAAAAAAATCACATAGAGAATCGGTGTGATTCTAGCTCTATTTGTTTTGCTTATGTCACACTAGCTTGACCAAAATGGAAATGATTCACTAATTGTTGGGGATTGCTTATACCATAAATCGGATTCGACACTAAATCGAACCCCTAAAAAAAAGCGGAAGACGAACCCAAGAACAAACAAACATGAATCACTGATCGTAGGCACACCACGGGTTCGAGCGTACCTTTCATCCATAGACTAAACACCGATGTTGCAATTCGAGAAGAAAACCGAACACTATTCTTTAAAGGAGAATTCTTCTCTTCGGGAGAAAGCGATAGGAGAAGACGTGAAGACAGAGAGCGTAATCTTAGAGAAAGCGTAATCTCAAAATACGTAATTTTCTATTGATTATTATTCCTCCAGATTTTCCCTTTATCTTTTATAATTTCCTCCATGGGCCCTCAACTCACAGGCCGGGCCCTGATGGGCCAACTCAGGCCCATCAAAAGGAATAAATCCATCATCTCCCACTCGCACATGGTGGGCCAAAACCAACATGGGCGGACAGGCCCTACTGAGGCCCATCAATTGAAAATCCATTAACTCCCACTTTACATGGTGAGCTGAACAGGATCTTCTTTTCCTCACTGCAACATTTATACTAGTGAATAGTCCGTGGTACCAGCATACTTGGAGAGCTTGTTGCCATATATCTGTTAGGAATATATAACAGCTCATAATGGGCATCACATTCCGAGTAAATTTAGTATGCAGTACCCTAGATCAATCGATCACATTTATATCTCTCTTGATCTCTTTTAAACAATGATATATATATATATATATATATATATATTGTATTCACAATTATGATTATCCCAAAAACAGTCATAATTAGTCGACCAGTGAATACAAAACTACAATGTGATTTTCCAAATTCGATCTTCCTCTTTCCTTCAAACTCTCTATTTCAGTTTGGCTTGCTTTTCTAGAAATGTCCCATTAGATCGAATCAACTCATGACCATTGGCAACATCCTAAGATAACAAACACTAAATAAAAATTTTGAGAATAAGTAAAAGTCATGAGGGCACTAAGAATGAGGAATTCTTTTCCTCAAGAGTGTCACACGGTATAAAAGTTGAGATCAAACTTTTGCCACTCTTATTGGTCGTATCATGCATACGTAGTATGAAATACGTATTACGGTATTTAACTCCTTTCCCATGGAGCGTATGTCTACATCTTTAATACCGTACAGATGATAGTTCAGACATACCTAATGTCTAACTTGAGTTCACATATCTACTCATACACAGAATTCATCAAAACTCACATATGGCATTATAGACAGATAAAGCAAAATATGTGGGTTATTTTACTTTTGGACATAGTAAATATCATGTTCTCATCTTAACACTTAATTAAGGCAACATATATATTTTAAGCTTGAGCTCTCGATTATCACATAGATAATAAGCTAAAAAAAAATCTCATCTCTATTTATCACATAGTAAATAGAGGCGATTACCCGTGTGAGTGGGCTAATCTCTTATCTGTCCGACATACTTTCTCAACTTAATATAATGTACTGAGCATTAAGATGCATAAATGTCAAACAAAGATTCATAGACATTAATGATGAAAAAACACAAATTCATTAAATGTGAACAACTCAGGGAAAATACAATATTCAGTACATCAGACTCTACGCAATCCTAGAGATTTTACATGACCACAAAACACATCTCTAGGTATTGGCTTTGTCATAGGATCTGCTACCATTCTATGCGTAGATATGTACTGTAAGTTCACATCCTTTCGTTCAACTATATCTTTTACAAAATTATACTTGGTATCTATATCTTTGGTCTTGCCATGATATTTTGGATCTTTGGTGTACGCTATAGCTGCTTGGTTATCACAGTTAACCAATAATGGATTTGCAGCTTTCTCAATAACACTTAAATGATCCAAAAATCTCTTAAGCCAAACTCCTTCTTGTACCGCTGCTAATAATGCCATGAACTCAGCTTCCATCGTGGACAAGGCTATACATGTTTGCTTCTTACTGCTCCATGATATGGCACCATTGTTCAGTAAGAAAGCAAATCCATAGGTAGATTTCCTTTCATCTAAATCTCCTCCCCAATCAACATCTGTATAGCCTTCAAGTTGCAGATCTTTTCCTTGGTAATTCAGCTTGTAATCAGCAGTTCCCTTCAGATATCTCAGTATTCTTTTAACGGCATTCCAATATGCTTGACCTGGATTGGATTGGTATCTACTTACCATTCCAACTGTAAAACATATGTCGGGTCTTGTACACATCATAACGTATATCAAGCTCCCAACAGCACTAGCATAAAAAAACATGTTTCATTTGTTCTTTTTCTTGTAGAGTCCTTGGACACAGTCTATGGCTCAATCCTTTACCTTTTGCAATAGGAGTATCAATGGGTTTACAATCTTGCATACGAAATCGTTCAAGAACCTTATTTATGTATATTTTTTACGAAAGAGATAATGATCTCTTCGAACGATCTCTTGAAATCTTAACTCTAAGGATGTATGCAGCCTCACCCATATCTTTCATCTCAAAGTTGGAAGATAACCAACTCTTAACAGTATTAACAAACTCCATATTGCTTCCAGCAATCAGTATATCATCAACATATAATGATATGATCACAAATTGATCTTTGGATCTTTTGATATATACACAATGATCCTCATCTATCATTGTAAAATCATATGCCATTATGGCATTATGAAAACATATATACCATTGTCTTGATGACTGCTTTAGGCCATATATCGATCTCAAAAGTCGACATACTTTTCCTTCTTGGCCTTCCATAATGAAACCAGTAGGTTGTTCCATATATATTTCTTCCTCTAATTCTCCATTGAAGAAAGCAGTCTTTACATCCATTTGATGTAACTCAAGATCCATACTAGTCACTATTGTCAGAATAATGCGAATCAAGGTAAATCTCACCATAGGAGAAAATGTTTCTTCATAATCAATTCCTTCCTATTGATTATACCCCTTCGCCACAAGGCGAGCCTTATGCCTTTCTATCGAGCCATCAGCTTTACGCTTTATTTTGAGAACCCACTTGTTCCCAATAGCTTTGCGTCCTTTTGGAAGGTTAACCAGTTTCCAAACTCAGTTTGACTTCATTGACTCCATCTCAACTTCCATTGCATGCATCCATTTTTCCTTACTAGAACAATTTAGAGCTTCATTAACATTTCTTGGCTCATCTTCATCTTGTGGAACAACCATAAAAGTTTCCCCTTCAATGTCAAAATGTCAGCGGGGAATACTTTTGCGACTTGAGCGCCACATGAGAGATTGTGCACTTTGTACATCATTCCCCATTATGCTCCCACTCGGATTAGATAATGACGATATCATCTCATCTTGTGGTTGTAATTGAGAGTGAGTTGAATCAAATTCATTACCTCTCATGTTACTCCCACTTGGACGAACTCTATTATGTTCATTATCTTGATCCAAGGTTTCAAATAGGGAATATTCTTCACCTATTTCGCCCTTCTTAGGAAATTTATTCTCTAAGAATGTGACGTCCCGTGATTCGAATTCAGTTATACCTCCACTTTCCTGTTCACTTATAAACACATATCCTTTTGAGTGTTCAAAGTATCTTATGAAAATACTCATCTTTCTTCTGGAACCCAATTTCCCAAACTTGTGAGAGAACTCATGAGTATAGGCAGCACAACCCCATGGCTTAAGAAAACTTAAGTCCGGTTTTCTACCTGTCCATAACTCATATGGAGTGGAAGTAACTAATTTGGAAGGCACTCGATTAAGTATATAGGTAGCAGTTAATAACGCATCACTTTAAAAGGTGATAGGTAAATTAGCATGCGCCATCATGGACTTAATCATTTCCAGTAGGGTTCTGTTCCTTCTCTCCGCAACACCATTTTGTTGAGCAGTATATGGAATAAACAACTGTCTTTCTATTCCTTTTTCATCACATAATTTTCTGAACTCATCAGATAAATATTCTCAACCTCGATCGGATCTTAATACTTTTATTTTCTTGTTTAATTGATTTTCTGCCAAGTTCATAAACTTTTTGAAATAACTCAATGCTTCAGATTTATGAGAAATCAAATAGACATATCCGAATCGAGTATAATCATCTATAAATGTGATGAAATAAACAGCCCCGTGACTTTCTCTCACATTCATCGGACCACAAACATCAGTATGAATTAAATGCAAAGGGAATTCTGCTCTTTTACCTTTTCCAAATGGTTCCTTGTCATTTTCTCTACCAAGCAATGCTCACATATGGGCAAATCTACTTTTTCAATATTGCCTAACAAGCCCTCTTTGGCTAGTCTATTCATACGTTGTTGGCCAATATAACCAAGTCTAGCATGCCACACATTCACATAATTATCATATGAATTGGGAAACGTGAAAAGGAAATAACAAACATTGGCATTACTATAATCAACATTTAATACAATAAAACCATCTAAAAAATAACCACAACCATAGTAATTTGTATCCAAATACAAATCCACACAATTATTATGGAAGTTCATATTAAAACCAAGCTTATCCAATACTAAAACAGATACTAAATTCCGATGAATCTCCGGAGCATACAACACATCATGTAGGAACAAAGTGCGTCCACCACGCATGTTCAATTGACAAATGCCAATTCCTTTTACTTATGCTCTGGAGTTATTTCCTACATAGATACACTTGGTTCCAGTTGGCATTCGTCGGAATTCCACGAAGGATTGTCTATCCTTCGCCACATGGTCTGTCGCTCATAAATCTACAGTCCACAAAGGATTAGACTCAGTCAAAAATACAGAACTTGACACATAAGCAAAGTGCTCAAAAGTACAAGGGGTGTATACCTTCTTTGGCTCACGACAATCGCAGGCATAGTGACCCTTTTGGTTACAATTGTAACACTTCACCCTTGTCAACTTCTTCACTCGAGGACGTTTTCCCCTTTCATGTTGGTCAAGCTTAGGTTTCTTCCCTGAAGGACCTGCTCCCTTGCCTTTCCTTTTATCAAACCAGTTAGGACATTTACGTTTGGAGCTCAAAGCTCCATGTGAGCTAGAACTAACATGATAAATTTCAGCTTCCGGCTTAGCCGCCAAGAGGCGGTCTTCTTCCAACTCAAGATGACGCATTGCATCCTCAAAGGTTTTGATATTTTCATTATGGGTCGGGTGCACCTTCATATGCTCCCAACTCTGAGGCAAGGAACGAATCACTGCTTGCACTTGCTACTCTTCAGTCAAGACATGGCCAACATCTTTCAACTCATTTATCATGTTTGACATCTTCCTAAGGTGTTGCTTCATGGTCTGACCATGAGGCTTCTTATAAGAGTCAAACCTAATAGTGAGTTGTCTCAGTTTAGTCACCGAAGTATGACCAAACCTTGCTGCCAACGCTTCCCACATTTCCTTGGCATTCTCAAAATGCCTAAACTCTCGCATGACGTCATTTTCCATGCTACTCAGCAACGTAATGCGAGCAAGGGAGTTCTTTCTTTTCCATGCAGCAAAAGCTTCCTTATCTCTCATATGCTGCGCCGTGTTTCCTTCTCCAAGTTCTACCATGGTCAGGTTAAGAGCTTCTAGTGCCTTTTGCTCTTCCAGCACATATTGGATTTTCATGTGCCAGATTTCATAGTTGTCGCTATTGAGCTTTTCACCTTTGTTCAGCTCGGCAACTATGCTTTTTGTGGCTGAAGCCATTAATCTGAACACATCATACATATATGCACGAATAATTAATGCCTATCATTTATGCATCCATTTTGCACAAACCCATCATATTAATGAACAATTTCAAGTAAGGTTTCAGAATCAAAAGGTCACTATGTTTCCAATCATCCTTCAAAAAATCCTAACTTAAAATTATCATTAATATAATTGTCCATGCAAAATAAATTCTATGAAGCTACAAAAAACTTCTATGAACTACCCATAACAGTTAACATTAACAGAAAGCAAATGATATTTGACATCCAACAATGATATAATAATAATATTTTCACATAATACAATTAACATATTAGTTGCTACACCAACAACAACCAGGTATAAAACATTACATTAGATGTCCACAAAGCACACTTAAATAAAGACCAGCCAAAAAACAACTAACACCACTTCAAAATGTGAACAAGGAAAGATCCTTTTTTCTTCAATTTCTTGATCTTTTCTTTTGTAACAATCAGGTAATAATCATCTATAAAAGACATCACAATACTCTTATATGAAGCGGCTTTTTTGACATCCCATATGAGATTCAACACTCATTTCCATTATTGTGGAAGAATGTTCATGAAAAATCGCACCATCTCAGACTGTGACATGGGACGACCATTCCATATGATTTTTTGTATCTTCCCGTTGACTTCAAGAATATGATCAATTAAGTCACCACTCTCCCATCGATAATCAGTCAGCTCAGCTATCAACTTAGAAAGCCTTTCCTTTTGTTTATCAGTAATTACGCGAATAGGCGTACGTAACTGAAGGGGAGGCATTGTTCCTGCAACAAATGCAGAACAAATAAGGGATTACATATAATCCACATAGACTTAATTGGGAAAAAAGAAACAAATTCCTTTTTCTTTTTCTTTTTTCTTTCAACGGTCAACGGTCAACGGTCGCGGTCAAAGTCAACGGTCGCGGTCAAGGTCGGACCGGTCCCGATCGGCCGGTTGTGCCGAGCCCGACGAACAAACCGGCACGTGCCACGCATGTGCCTGGCTAACGTCACGATGACGTCAACTGACACGTGCTAGGCACGCGCCAGGGCCAAAACGGTGCATCCGCGATGACCCCCGTGCGTTCCAGCTACGCGTGGCGACGCGTCCGGCGGCCTCCGGCGGCGATCCACGACTCATTTTTCTCGTATCGACGAGAGCTTCATCCCTGCACTATCAAAAACGAATTTCAACTTGCACAAAATCACGAAACAGGGCGAACAATACATGGGTGTCGGGTTTTTCCAACCTCGATCGACCAAAAGTGATTTTTCTCGAATTTTGACAAAAAATTAATCAAAGACAATAAAAAAGGGGTCGGGAAACATGAACAAGGGCTCTGATACCAATGTTGGGGATTGCTTATACCCTAAATCGGATTCAACACTAAATCGAACTCCTAAAAGAAAGCGGAAGACAAACCCAAGAACAAACAAACATGAATCACTAATAGTAGGCACACCACGGGTTCGAGCGTACCTTTTGTCCACAAACTAAACACTAATGTTGCAATTCGAGAAGAAAACCGAACAATGTTCTTCAAAGGAGAATTCTTCTCTTCGGGAGAAAGCGATAGGAGAAGACATGAAGACAGAGAGCGTAATCTCAGAGAAAGCGTAATCTCAAAATACGTAATTTTCTATTGATTATTATTCCTCAAGATTTTCCCTTTATCTTTTATAATTTCCTCCATGGGCCCTCAACTCACAGACCGGGCCCTAATGGGCCAACTCAGGCCCATCAAAAGGAATAAATCCATCACTAATAATGTGGCGGGGGTTTCCGAGAAATAAAGTCAACCTCTGGCTTTGCCAAAAGGAAAAAGAATTTCACACTCTTCTTTGGTGTAAGTGTTTATATGCCCTAAAACAATCATGTAATTGTTACATGTAGAGATTTAAGTTGCATTATTTATCTAATGACAAAGAAATATTCATTCATCGTCCCATTTATATAAATGAGCCCATAAGATCAATTAGTACTAAGCCTATTATTAAGGGGTTAAGAATATGTGTGCAATATGTAATATGTATTGAAATCCTCGGCCAGGGTTATAACAAAAATGAACAGTTCATGTCTCGTAGAAATACATGTAAGTAGATTTAGGCATATGATCGAATTGGTGGTTTGACAAACAAATTCGATGGCCTTTGTTTGATCGGGGCATAGTAAGATAGAATGATTGAATTACATAGTCACCAAAGCTAACGGGTTCATTATGTTCTTAAGATATTCACATTGTCTGAGTAGCCATAACATATTGCTAGATGTTACTCATGATTTGTAAGAACTGGAGATTGATCAAGATAATCAGTTTTCTTGGTTGTGCTAATGTGTTATTATAAATTTTATTACCAACCTAGTTATAAACCTAGGAATGTCACACACCATAATCAATTCAAAATGGCATTAGAACTCAAAATGGCATTAGAACATAAGAGAGAATAATACAAATGTGTTTGCAGTTAAGGCAATCAGATTAAGTCGGGCTGAAAATCTAAGTTCCGAAACAGTTTTGGGCTTTATGGTTGGGTCAAAGAGCTAAAGAGAGCTTCAAACTTTACAGCCCACTCAAAGATCTAAACCAGGTTCAAATTCAATGACCGAATTAATGATCTGAAGTGAGTTCAGAATCAATTGTTGCATTAATGATTTGAAGTGAGATTAGAACCGGTCACCATATTAATGATTTGAAGTAAGTTCAAAATCAATGGCTGCATTAATGATCTGAAGTGAATTCGGAATCAATAGCCAAATTAATGTTTTGAAATAGTTTTAGACTTAATGGCTAAATTAAAAATCTGAAACGGTTTCAGATTTAATAGTCATATTGATGATTTGAAATGGTTCAGACTTAACGTCTAAATTAAAGATTTGAAACAATTTTAGATTTAACAGCTATATTAATGATCTAAAATAGTTTCACAATCAATGAGCAATTTGGGACACGAACAATAACCATTTTGGTCAGAAATTAATTTCTAGAATAGAAATAGATTTTTTATATTTCTATTTCTAGATGAGTTTATGAGTAAAAATACATATTTGATAGCAATACAAAATTTTTGTTTTCAGAATATAAATTCGTCTAATAACGATACAAAATTTCTCACTCTCAGGCGATAACAGATTGTGGCAATGAGTGGCAAGCAGTGGTGGCAGACGACAACTAGCGATCAGCAACGGTGGTAAGGGCTAGTGGGTGAATGGTCGGCTAGTAGCAAAGGCGAACGATGAGAAAAGTTTTTATTTCTCATTTATGTTCCATAATTTAAGTAGAAAATTTTTACTTCTCATTTCTATTTCAAACTTATTTCTGGACTAAAAAATTGTTCCATAAATAGAAAAATGACATTGCGTTACCAAACGGATTTTTGTTCCAAACTTGTTTTTAGAACAAAAAATAGTTCTTGAACTAAAATAGAATGGTTATTATGCACGTCCTTAATGATTTGAAATGGTTTCAGATTCAAATGACCAAATTAATGGTCTGAGGCGGTTTCAAACTTAACGGTCAAATTAAAGTTTTGTAACGATTACTGTTGGGATCGGTCGGATCCCGAAAAAACCGGATTCGGCACCTAAACCGAACCCCTAAATCATATGCGGAAGATAAGCCCGGAATGTCACGTATCACCGATCAAAAGCACACCACGGATTCGAGCGTACCTTGTTGGCCACGATTAGACACCGACGCCGCAAAGAGGAAGAGGATTCAGTCCCGTTCGATCCGATGTCGAAAATTCGCCAAAAAGTGGAGATGGCGTCGCTTCTTGGCCTTGGAGAGAGAGAGAGATTTGGGAGATGAAAGGAGAACGTACGTCAATAATGCCAAGAGGTGTCATCTCCTTCTCTCTCATCCCTTTTATACCTTTCCCTTCCACGGGCCTTATTCCCATTGGCCGGACTTTTAGGCCCATCGCGGCCGGGCCAGCTTAGGCCCATTTATTAAATCCATCATCTCCCACTCGCACATGGTGGACCAAAACCAACATGGGCGGATAGGCCCAACCGAGGCCCATCAACTGAAAATTCCTCTTTTCCTCTTTCAACATTCATACCGGTGAATAATCCGTGCGACCAAAGATACTTTGAGAGCTCGTTGCTATACATCTGTTAGGAATATATAGCAGCTCATATTGGGCATCATTTTCCGAGTAAATTTAGTATGCAGTACCCTAGATCGATCGATCACATTTATATCTCTCTTAATCTCATTTAAACAATGATATATTTATTGTATTCACAATTATGATTATCCCAAAGACAGTCATAATTGGTCGACTCATGAATACAAAAACCACAATGTGATTCTACAAATCCGATCTTCCTCTTTCCTTCAAACTCTCAATTTCAGTTCAACTTGCTTTTCTAGAAATGTCCCATTAGATCGAATCAACTCATGACCATTGGCAACATTCTAAGATAGCAAACACTAAATAGAAATCTTGAGAATAAGTAAGAGTCATGAGGGCACTAAAATTGAGGAACTCTATTCCTCAAGAGTCTCACACGTCATAAAAGTTGAGATCAAACTTTTGTCACTCTTATAGGTCGTCTAATGCATACGTAGTATGAAATACGTATTACAGTATTAACTCCTTTCCCATGGAGCGTATGTCTTCACCATCAATACCGTACAGATGATAGTTCAGACATACCCAATGTCTAACTTGAGTTCATGTATTGACTCATTCATAAAAATTCATCAGAACTCGCATCTGGCATCTTAGACAGATAAAGTAAAATGTGTTGGTTATTTTACTTTCGGACATCGTGTGTACTATGTCCTCATCTTAACACTCGCTTAAGGCGACATACGTATTTTAAGCTTGAGTTCTCGATTATCACTTAGATAATAAGCTTAAAAACAGTCTCATCTCTATCTATCACATAGTAAATAGAGGCGATTACCCGTGTGAGTGGGCTAATCTCTTATCTGTCCGACATACTTTCTCAACATAATATAATGCACTAAGCATTAAGATGCATAAAGATCAAACAAAGATACATAGGCATTAATAATGAAACAACACTAGTTCATACATGTGAACAACTCGGGAAATTACAATCCAAGACATCAAACTCTATGCAATCCTAGAGATTTCACATGACCACAAAACACATCTCTAGGTATTGGCTTTGTCATAGGATCTGCTACCATTCTATGCGTAGATATGTACCGCAAGTTCACATCCTTTCGTGCAACCATATCTTTTACAAAGTTATATTTGGTATCTATATGTTTGGTCTTGCCATGATATTTTGGATCTTTAGTGTACGCTATAGCTGCTTGGCTATCACAGTTAACCAATAACGGATGTGCAGCTTTCTCAATAACACCTAAATGATCCAAAAATCTCTTAAGCCAAACTCCTTCTTGCACCGCTGCCGATAATGCCACGAACTCAGCTTCCATTGTGGATAAGGCTATACACGTTTGCTTCTTACCGCTCCATGATATGGCGCCATTGTTCAAGAAGAAAGCAAAACCAGAGGTAGATTTCCTTTCATCTAAATCTCCTCCCCAATCGGCATCGAATAGCCTTCAAGTCGCGAGATCCTTTCCTTGATAATTCAACTTGAAATCAGCAGTTCCCTTCAAATACCTCAGTATTCTCTTCACGGCTTTCCAATGTGCTGGACCTGGATTGGATTGGTATCTACTCACCATTCCAACTGCAAAACATATGTCGGGTCTTGTACACATCATAGCGTACATCAAGCTCCCAACTGCACTTGCATAAGGAACATGTTTCATCTGTTCCTTTTCTTGTGAAGTCCTCGGACACGCCTATGGCTCAATCCTTCACCTTTCGCAATAGGAGTGTCTATGGGTTTACTATCTTGCATACGAAATCGTTCAAGAACTTTATTTATATATGTTTCTTGCGAAAGAGACAACGATCTCTTCGAACGATCCCTTGAAATCTTAACTCCAAGAATGTATGTAGCCTCACCCATATCCTTCATTTCAAAGTTGGAAGACAACCAACTCTTGACAAGTATGAACAAACTCCATATTGCTTCCGGCAATCGGTATATCATCAACATATAATGATATGATCACAAATTGATCCTTGGATCTTTTGATATATACACAATGATCCTCATCAATCATTGTAAAATCATATGCCATTATGGCATTATGAAAACGTATATACCATTGTCTCGATGATCGCTTAAGGCCGTATATCGATCTCAAAAGTCGACATACCTTTTCTTCTTGACCTTTCACTATGAAACCAGTAGGTTGTTCCATGTATATTTCTTCCTCTAATTTTCCATTGAGAAAAGCAGTCTTTACATCCATCTGATGTAACTCAAGATCCATACTAGATACTATTGCCAGAATAATGCGAATCGAGGTAAATCTTACTACAGGAGAAAACGTATCTTCATAATCAATCCCTTCCTCGTTGATTATACCCCTTCGCTACAAGGCGAGCCTTATGCCTTTCTATCGAGCCATCAGCCTTTCGCTTTACTTTGAGAACCCATTTGTTCCCAATAGCTCGCGTCCTTTTGGAAGATCAACCGGTTCCCAGACTTGGTTTGATTTCATTGACTCCATTTCCTCTTCCATTGCATGAATCCATTTTTCCCTTCGGGGCAATTTAGAGCCTCATTAATATTTCTAGGCTCATCCTCATCTTGTGGAGCAACCATAAAAGTTTCCCTTCAATGTCAAAACGTCGACGGGGAATACTTTGGCGACTTGTTCGCCGTATGGGAGTTTGTGCTCTTTGCACATCATTCCCCATTATGCTCTCACTGGGATTAGATAATGATGTCGTCTCATCATGTGGTTGCAATTGAGAATGAGTCGAATTCAATTCATCACTTCTCATATTACTCCCACTTGGACGAACTCCACTAAGATCATTATCTTGATCCGAGGTTTCAAATAGGGTGTTGTCTTCCCTATTTCGCCCTTCTTAGGAAATTCATCCTCTAAGAATGTGACATCTCGTGATTCAAATTCAGTTATACTCCCACTTTCCTGCTCACCTATGAACACATACCCTTTTGAGTGTTCAGAGTATCTTATGAAAATACTCTTTTTGCCTCTCGGACCTAATTTCCCAAACTTGTGAGAGGATTCAAGTGTATGGGCAGCACAACCCCATGGCTTAAGAAAACTTAAGTCTGGTTTTCTACCTGTCCATAACTCATATGGAGTGGAAGCAACTGATTTGGAAGGCACACGGTTAAGTATATAGGCAGCAGATAACAACGCATCACTCCAAAAAGTGATAGGTAAGTTAGCATGTGCCATCATGGACCTAACCATTTCCGGTAGGGTTCTGTTTCTTCTCTCCGCAACACCATTTTGTTGAGGAGTATATGGAATAGATAACTGTCTTTCTATTCATTTTTCATCACACAATTTTCTGAACTCATCGATAAATATTCTCGACCTCGATCGGATCTCAATGCTTTTATTTTCTTGTCTAATTGATTCTCTACCAGGTTCATAAACCTTTTGAAACAACTTATTGCTTCAGATTTGTGAGAAATTAAATAGACATATCCGAATCGAGTATAATCATCTATAAAAGTGATGAAATAAACAGCCCCATGCCTTCCTCTCACATTCATTGGACCACGAGATATCGAAATGGATTAAATGCAGAGGAAATTCAGCTCTTTTACCTTTTCCAAATGGTTTCCTTGTCGTTTTCCTTCTAGACAATGCTTACGAGATAGGCAAATCGACTTTTTCAATTTTGCCCAACAAGCCCTCTTTGGCTAGTCTATTCATACGCTGCTGGCCAATGTGACCAAGTCTAGCATGCCATACATTCACATCCTTATCATATGTGTTAGGAGACGTGAGAAGGGAATAACAAACATTTGTATTAACATAATCAATATCTAATACAATGAAACCATCCAGAAAATATCCACAACCATAGTAATTTGTATTCAAAAACAAATCCACACCTCTATCATAGAAATTCAAATTAAAACCTAATTTAACCAATACTAAAAACAGAGACACTAAATTCCGACGAATCTCCGGAGTATACAATACATCATGAAGGAACAAAGTGCGTCCACCACGCATATTCAGTTGGCATGTGCCAATTCCTTTCACTTCAGCTCTGGAGTTGTTTCCCACATAGATCCACTTAGTTCCGCTTGGTATTCGTCGGAATTCCACGAAGGATCCTCTATCCTTCGTTACATGGTCTGTTGCTCCCGAATCCACAGTCCACAAAGGATTAGATTCAGTTAAGAATACGTAACTCGACACATAAGCTAAGTTCTGAAAAATACAAGGGGTGCTTACCTTCTTTGGCTCACGACGCGCGAGCATAGTGACCCTTCTTGCCACAGTTGTAGCATTTCACCCTTGTTAGCTTTTTCATGCGAGGACGCTTTCCTCTTTCATGTTGGTTAAACTTGGGTTTCTTCCCTGAAGGACCAGCTTCCTTGCCTTTCCCTTTATCAAACCAGTTAGGGCGCTTGCGCTTGGAGCCCGAAGCTCCATTTGAGCTAGAACTAGCATGATAGAGTTCGAAGCTTCTTAAAACTTAGCCGCCAATAGGCGGTCATCTTCCAGCTCAAGATGACGCAATGCATCCTCAAAGGTTTTGATATTCTCATTATGAGTCGTGCACCTTCATATGCTCCCAACTCGAGGCAAGGAACGAATCACTGCTTGCACTTGCTGCTCATCCGTCGGACATGGCCAGCATCTTTAAGCTCATTAATCATGTTTGACATCTTTCTAAGATGTTGCTTCATGGTCTGACCATGAGGCTTCTTATAAGAGTCAAACCTAATAGTGAGCTGCCTTAGTCTGGTCACCGAAGTATGACCAAATCTTGCCGCCAATGCTTCCCACATGTCTTTGGCATTTTCAAAACGCCTAAACTCTCGCATGACGTCATTTTCCATGCTGCTTCGCGAACGTGATGCGAGCAAGAGAGTTCTTTCTTTTCCATGCAGCAAATGCTTCTTTGTCTCTCTTATGCTGTGCAAAGTGGTTCCTTCTTCAGGGGTTCTACCATGGTCGATAAGAGTCTCAAGTGCTTCTTGCTCTTCCAAAGACATACTGGATTTTCATTTGCCGGATTTCATAGTTGTCACCATTGAGCTTTTCACCTTTGTTCAGCTCGGCAACTATGCTCTTTGTGGTGAAGCCATTGATCTCGAACACATCGCACATATATGCACGAGTTATTAATGCCTATTATTTATGCATCTATTTTGCACAAACCCATCATATTAATTAACAATTTTAAGTAAGGTTTTATCATCACTGACTTGTTATTCACCAACTCTGCTATTATCAATTCACGTGTAGATTATAACCAAAAGTAAATCATTGTTGGTGTCAACATATGTCCCATTTTAAAATAATGGAATGTTCATTGATCATTTAATTTTTTTAAATTAGATCATCAAGGGTTATCATATGTCCCCTTGTCATCTTCCCTGCCAAATTACCTCTTGATTTGTTTTCTTAAAAACAACATAATTAATTGTGCTCTTGCTGCATGAGTGGTATCACTTCAAATATTTTTTGTTTACCAAATCTTTTTCACTTAAGATAATTTAGCCTTCTGTTAATTCTATCAAGCTATTTTTTAAGAGTAAATTGAAGACTTCGTCCAACTTGTTAATGTCGTACTAGAAAAGTTGAATGTCTTTACCCCTAGCCTTTTTTTTTCTTTTCTTTTCTTTTTGGCAAGCTTTAAGGATCAACGAATGTAAGGCTTGTCAAACATCATATTTGCCACATTTATTTTAATGTTTTCATTTGGGTCAGATTTATACGCTAACTTTTAATTTTCCACTAAACCCATGTTTTGTGCAAAATTTTAGGTGACCCTTTATCTCTGTCTATAAGAAGTTGCTAATACTTAGACACTATTGTTGTCAATTGAAATAAATTAATAAAATCTTGGTCTTCAAACTTTTCTCTTAGATTGAATTTGAATCCATCAAAAGCCAAAATTATGCAATTTTTTTTCGAAAAGTGAAGTAAGGTGTTTATTCCTAGCATTGAGCAACAAATTGATCGGCCAATTCATCGTTGTGTTGATAGAGTCTAGTCAAATAAATAATCAATATTTCAGGTATTGTTCTATAAACTTGAGAATGGAATTGTCTTCTCTGCCCAATAACAGAACGAATTGGATGGTAAATTGGCTTACTAGGTAAAAACAGTTTTTGATAAAAACAAAGGAAATAACCTGAATATTAAAAACTCATTTATCGCTACTTGCCCACACTAAGATATAAATTGAATAATGTGTTCAATAGTCAACTGTTCATCTTCTCCAATAAAAAATGCAAAGTTAGGAATTTTGAAATTTCTTAGAAAAGGCTGATTTTTGACACATTTAGGATGTGATTTCCTATATATATAATAGTATAAAACACCCCTATCTAATCCTGATCGTTGTTAGACTTCTTCAATCAACTATACTTGTTTCTATTGTGGATTTGGTTGATTTTCCCCCTAGGCAATGATGTTAGTTTTGTTAGTCTATCTACTTAATCAAAGTATTAATCGAAATGTTAGGCCTAACAGGAATATTCAGATTAGATGAAACTCATGGAGCCATTAACCTAACATTTTTCAACATTTAGCAATTGATTGGCCTGTTGACCAGTATGATTTGTGAAGTTATTATTACCAATTTGGTTATTTTGACCAACATTAGCCTTAAAAAATGGAGAGGAATTAGAATCGTACCCTGTTACCATTGGATTTGTTTATAGTGGTTGGTTGAACAATCATATCCTCAATGTGGCGTTTTTCATAGTGAACGCTTATGTTATTTTGATGCTATTCGAAAAAGTCTTGTCATGGTTGACACCATGTTGAAATTTAGAGCAAAATCTCTTGACTGCTCTTTAGTGTGTTGTATCATAAGATCAACTTCCTCATGCCAATTATCTGCTATCACTCTCCCAATAGTTGAAGTATTAGATTCGCATAACCAGTTTGTGGTAATGGTTTATTGTTCCGCATCATGAGAATTTTATTGATTTTTGGTCCTTGCCATCATAATCTCCTTGAATGCATAAAATGTGTATCGCCAAGCATGCCCAAAAAGATATTTCACTGAAAAATGTGAAAAATATATATCTTTCAGAGTATTAACTTATTCGATGAGTAAATTGACATAGAATATGAAGGGTCCCTTATTGATTTTAGATAGGAAAGTAAATGACAAGAAATTGAAAGGTACAAACATTAGGGGCAATCATGTCTAGCCATGTAAATTGCGAGAAAAAAAAAAAGGACGAAAAATAATTTTGCGAGGATATTGAGTTCTTGGATTGATTGAGGGGCTTTTACAAAGAGAACGGTGTGGTTTTTTGTAACCCACGATTGACAGTTGCGAAAGGTTATTTAATTTTAAAAAGATAACTTTCTAATCCTATATTCATAATAAATAGCTTCCTAATCCTATGTGTGGTAACAAAAAGTCTCATTATCTATAATTTCTTAATATCTATTAACATTTATTTAAAAGAAGTCACATATTCGAAATTACTGCTACACGGCAGTTACATGGGCAGTTACATGTTAGTGTGGATGAGTTCATCCTTAAAGAAGGTAACCGATGTTTGCTATTCATAGCTTCCTTGGCTAGTTATCTATGCTTTTCGAGTTGTCGAGTTCTTTGCATTGATGACTTATGTTGTTCACCAAACTATGTTGTTATCGACTAAATCCTTACTTATCAATCATAACTAAAAGTTGGTCATTTTTTTTATGTCAACAGCTCCTGCATCACCTAAACAGTTAAACTATGTAGTTTTGATTCCTATTATGTTGATAACATCCATACTTTATACCCAAAAAAGTAGACTTCATCTCATACAAGAGAGAAATTTACATACTTTAGACTACATCTCACACGTGAGAAACTTACATATTTTGTGACTAATGTAGCAAACGTAATTTTCATTATTTGAAAAGAATTACGTTAGCTGTCATTGTATTTATTAATGACAGTCCAGCCTACTCCTTATTCCATGATCAACTATAATATGGTGAGTAAATTAACCACCATCACTGTTGCTTGATTTAGTCTCAGATTTTAGTCAAGACAAGAACAGTTCAAAGTCAAGAGAAGGCCCACCATCATATATATTAAAAAAATTATAAGAACATCAAATGCATCTATTGCGTATAAATTTGCCAAGTGGTTGCACCAAAGAGCTTACCCCTTCAAAAAACAGACACGACGAAGATAGGAGAGAGAATACAATAATATACACATTGAATCTAAAACAATTGGTGCTTCTTCGATCCGCAGTTTTAAGAAAAGGAAAAATCCCATTAAAAAAATCTTAATATTTTTCCACGAGACGCTAATACTCAATTTTTCTCACCTCATCAATTATATCCAAACTTGTGTCAGTAAACCAAAAGTACCATTCTTCGCAATTTCATTCATCATGAACAAAGCTGCAACGGATTCTTAACATTCATTAGTGAGATGAAAAAAATTGGCATATAGATGAATTACGAGAAAAAGTTTAGAATTTTTAGTAAGATAATCTATTAAGAAAAGTAACATCTCAAGATTGTTTTTTTTTGGGCCACTAACGTCACATAATCTATTTTCAATTGCTTACGTGTGTTTGAAAAAGTTGCTGCCGGATGCCCCAAATTTCTGGTCTAGGGAGTGGGGATGGGGTAAACTTATGTTTATACACCACGTGCTTTAAAACTGGTTATATTAATAACTTGATAATGACTTCGATAATAACTGTTTACCAATTAATCATGACCTAAGATGTCCAACTACCTTTCCTTCGATTCTCTGTCAACAATATTTAAAGATCACCATTTGTCGCCCAATAATTTCTCTATAAAACCCAATCATCACGCAAGAATCTACTTTGGAGAAGTGGTGCTGGGAATTTTGCATCACGATGACGATGGTTCCTAGGCTTATGACGCTTACTAGTCGAGGATGACGTAAAATCTCCACCAAATTATCGACAGGTGTATTAGTTATTGAAAAAGCCAAATGTATAAACCCCATTAGATTAAACTACTTTAGGATTATTTATAGGTGATGAATGGAACCCAGAATTTATTTTCAGTCGAAAATAAATATTTTATTTAATCTCAAAATGATTTACGAGATTTTCCAAACAAAGCAAATCCTAAACAGTAAAGTAGAACAATAAAGCACAAACACTCTCCCGTAAGAAAGGATCTCTCAACATCAAAACAAAAGGAATAGCGGCCAATCACCAAATCTCGCATCATCATCAATAATGAGCACACACCGTAATACCCTTCTTCAATAATTATAATTTGCTCGATGGTTGGAGCGCGCCTAAGTTTAGCGTCCTCAACATCATCGTCATACAAAGATACAAAACTTAAACTCCCAGATCTAAATTTAGATCGAGAGATGTTGGGCAAGCACAAAAACACCTATAAAGAACTCCTAGATCTCGAATTATAACGGAAAAGAATAATTTTCAGATTTAAATTTAAATCGAGAGGTGAGAGATTTCAATACTTGAAGAAGTCATATAACCGCTTTCAGGACGGTAGGAAGTCACCGAATTACTCCTCAATTCTGTCGGACTTCTTGGTCAAAACCAGAAATTCACCTAGATTGAATTTTCCCCGGATTGGACCCACGTGATTAGCCGTGACAAGAAAAGATCTCATACACAAATCCCCTTAATTCGTCTTCAATGAATATAATATCCAGGGAATTATTACACTACTGTGAAATCTACCTATGTGCACCAATGTCAAATTTTTGGAACTTAGATCCATAGTTTAGCCTTTTAAAACAAGCCTCGAAACTCAAACTCGTTAAATACCACATATTTCAAAGTATCAAGTATTACTCCAACTTAAATTTCAAAGAACATTAACTTCATTACATAAAATGTAGTAAAGTGCATCTCCATGTCGATCGGTAACATAATTTTAAGATATAATAACATCTAACATAAAGGACAACATATTGCTTCCTCCCATTCTTTCGCTCTTTTGAATGTGTAAATTTTGTAAAGAAAACAGAAAAATAAAAACATTAGAATACTTACGTATTTTTTCTTAATTATTATATGGAGCATCCGGTATCTTGTATGATTCTACAAAGGCCCTCTACAAGGTACATTATATTGGGTATAGGGTGGACCCTAAACTCTAAAACTTACTCGATAGTCATTCTTTGCCAAAATTTGAAAACTAGACCCTTACCACTGAATTTTTATGTATGCCCCCTTTGGAACCTATCCAATCATGCCCAATTCCACAAGTTCAACAAATTCTCTTGCACACTTTGTAACATGTTGGAAAATTATCTTTTACACCTATTTTATTACATTGAAGAAACTAGAAAGTAACGCCAACATTGATTTTTGCGACATTTGGCAAGTTTCTACCAATCGAACCGGTTAGGTCAACACTTATTTTTGGGAGAAAAAATAGGAAACCGAAATTTCATCATCGTCCCAACAATTTTACTATACTCTCGATTGTCTTCACGATCTTAATAGAGTCGATACGAAAATATTTTCATTTGCATGAAAAGAAAGGGAAATGCGTTTTCTTTTTAAGTGCTAAATCCAGGACGTCATCGAGTGAGATAATCCAATGTTGACCTCTGTTGAATTAACCGCTGCCCGGAGATCACGTCTTTAGGTGATCGGGGCAAGAAAATTGAAACCCTAATGGTGACGTAAACAACTATGACGCCCGCGAGACATTATAATCACATGCGTGATTGTCTCCATTTTCAAAACAAAAGTGCGAATCCTCCCAAGATCTTATGGCCTCTAAAGAGTCCAAACGCCTTCGACACCTGCGCGATGGAGACGACGTAAGACCAACGCCATCGCATGACGTCACTCGAAAACTTGCTATAATTAATATAACCCAAGTTCAATTCGGCAAAATTAGTACAAGACCTTCCCCTAAGATGCGCTGACGTAAGCTCGGATGACGTCACTCCTGCAGCAGACTTTCAAGAACGAATTTCGACGAATAATGAAGTTAACTAACTGTGTGGGCCTGAACCTGAGAGCCATCCAACCAGATCATCATCCTCCATGCATGCACTTCGGCTCTTTCGATTGCATCACCGTGAACAGTCTCTCGGCACGTTGAAAATTTTCCGAAAGTCACAAGAACTATTAACAACTCTTCGATCGCTTTTGTCAATGTCAAACTTCGGATCGGCCCAATGGATTCCAAGCTCTCCCCCAAGCTTGCTATAAAACTGGGGAGAGCGGTGGAGAGGTGGCTTGCTGAGTATGGACGAAGATCCCAAGGGCAAGGCTAAAGAGAAAATGGGAGGAGAAGGAGCGAGCGAGGTAAAGTACAGGGGCGTGAGGCGGAGGCCGTGGGGCAAGTATGCAGCGGAGATCCGCGACTCGACAAGGCAGGGGTCCCGCGTCTGGCTCGGCACTTTCAACACTGCAGAGGAGGCCGCGAGGGCGTACGACCGGGCCGCCTTCGCGATAAGGGGCCCGCTTGCAATCCTCAATTTCCCCAGCGAGTATCCCTCAGCCATTGGCGGGGGCGGTTCTTCGGTGGCGACGTCGCCAGCCACGTCATCGGGATCAGCACCATCCACTGGCCTTGGCCGTGGCGGGGGGGACAGGCCGGAGCAGGGGAGGGAAGTCTTCGAGATCGAGTGCCTTGGCGACGAGGTGTTGGAAGCTCTGCTTGATTTCTCCGACAAATCAAACGATAAGTGAACTTTGAGTAAATCGAATAAATTATGGAATGTGGAACTCGGATTACGCGGGGGCCCTGAAATTTAGTTGTAGAAGGCGATCTCAGTGAAATCGGAAGCAGGCTCTGTTTTTCCATTTTCTTAAGCAACTCTGATGCTCTGTTTTTCTTCCTTTCTTCTTCTTCCCTCCCCCTTTCTGCTGCGGTCAACGGTCCTTACACCGACTTGGCCTTTGACTTTCTGTACATGATGATTTGGCAAATCAGCGGTCGCACCAAAGAGAGGCTGCTGGTCGGTTTCTATATCTGATGACAAGGCTTCTGCATATATTTTAACTTTCCTAACTTTTGACTATCATGATTTGCCAATTCGGGAGTTGATTTTTTTGAATGAACGGGATTAAAGGTCAAATATTCTGACTCATCTCGACACATCACTAGTTAGGATTCAACATCAAATTATATCTCAAAAGGCGTTGTCGTAAGATCAAGCTTCTCCATTTATTGCCGCTCTCAATTTCGCGATTAATTAAGCAGATTGGGCTGGGACATTCTCAACCCTATTTGAATAGGAAGAACAAAGAAAAGACGGGTCGCGGTCAAGGCACACGAAATTGGAAAGGAGAAGGAGCGAAACCACTTAGTAAAGACACGTCAGGTCTACATCATGAACAATTTTTCAAAGTTCTCGGCCGCCTTTTTCATCATGTCCTATTCAAAAAAGGAAACCCCAATCATTCTGGAATGTACGAAAGTTTAGTTTCAGCTTCAAAGCACCTAAATCACTGAAAATTAAGAATATATCAATTGCACCTAAAAAAGAAAATATGCAAAAAGCTCAGCCGGGCGTTACATCAACCTGTCCTCAAATATAGAGAAGCTCTTCCAGAATAGATTACTTGCAAACGAATTCCGAAACTGTTTCTAGGAATTTAACATTAGAAACCTAAGATATATTGCAACAGTTCATTGAAATGAGATAACTTGAGCATCCCAGAAATCAGTGTTTGCACGAATACTACTGCTTAAATCGGGTGCAAGCACCCAGAGAAGTACTTCAGAAAGATAGAGGTATGATACGAGCCATCTGCTAGAACTAATTTGATCGAAGTCATCAAACAAACTCAATATTGCATTGTCATATCAAGCTCCTGTTGTGAAAATGCAGTCTTGAAGATTGCCAAATGTAATTTATTGAAGCAAGTGCCATCTCTTTTCTCAAGTGAAAGCTCTCATCGATCAAGACGATCGAAAACAAGAAACAAAAGAATTTCTTACCATGAAACTTGGGAAACCCTAAATAGACAACCTGCATTTACCCTACATGTCGCTGTGCGACTTCAGTAGTTCCTCCAATAACTTATCGTCCAGATACTCGAACTGGATCACATCTCGGGATGGCTTGGCAGGAGCTGACATAGTGGATGATGATGAACCCGCTGAAGAGAATGGCGACAACGGCAGTGACAGGGACGTGGAGAAAGAACTGTGGTGGCCGGAGACATCGTGTTCATTCTGAGCATAGTATTGTTGCTCGTTGGGGAAGTTGAGGATGGCCAAATGGCCTTGGAAGGCGAAGGCGGCCTCCTCTGCTGTCTCAAAGGTCCCGAGCCAGAGGCGGGTGCCAATCCTCAAAGGGTCCCGGATCTCGGCCGCAAACTTGCCCCAAGGGTGCCGCCGGATCCCTCGGTGCCGGGGTGGATCGCATTGTGACCTCCATCCCCTCTTGTTCCCGGTCTCTTCGTTGTTCTCATTGCTTTGGTTCCCTCTTGAAGAAGAACCTTCCATGGCAAGATGAGTTATACCAAACGAGGAAGCGAAAACTATGATGATCTATGCTTCTTTGGTAAACATGAAGAATATAGATTTCAAATTCGATATTTAGGGTTTGGTCAGATGAGATCGGAGGTGCGGAAAAGTTCGGGGAGGTCGTATCTGACGGTGGAGGGTCTTGTGTTTTTTTACGTCTCTCTTTGAGAAAAGTTCTAGAAAGAGAACGAATCCGAGCAACTTTGTGGCCCAGGATGCCTTTTGGAATTCGGATTCGACGAACACCAAGTGATGGTGGTGGCCTCATACATTCAAATTATATGTTATTGCTATGTCCCTCACCTGATTTTTTTTATTGTGGGCCAGGGTAGTGGAAAACTTTGATACGTCTGTATGAATATGCAATTCCATGACGCATGGGATGAGGTAATTGTAAATATTCATCTAACTATTGAATTAGGCATGCTTCATTAGCGCAAGTTGACCTTGACTTGTCATCCGCTCTAATCTTATTCTGTATTCCCTTATGTTTTGGGTACAAATCTTCCATCGTCCTCTTTTCCTGATGAAAAGAGAGATAAAAAGTGACATATCTTGTCCTCATCAATATTCAAAGAAATGTTAGATCTGCGAAAACGCTGCTCTAAAATAAAAATTATTGTCTAACTATAGCCCATGATACTTTAATTATTTGAATGCTTGATTCTAGATACTAGACGAGACTTAGATATCAGATTATTTATATCACTCAGTCCATAATATACTGAAAAACGTCTTTGATGATTCAAATCGTTTGATCTATAACGAGTTAGGGCTAGCAACAAATGTCTCATGTCTTAATATAGAGCTGACAAAATGAGTTCATTACCCATTTTTTTATTCAAATGCAACGGACGGGGTGAAATATAGGTTGTTTGAAAATTTAAATATGAGTTAAATTATGTTCACAATATTAAAGCTCAACTCAACGTGGGTCTAATACAAGCCCATTTTCACCCCCAAAGAAGTTATTACCTCAAGAAAAATAATCAAAAAAGTAGGATTTGTCGAAAAGGAGAGTAAAAAAGGGCGAACAGAACTGCCACCGAAGGTGCCCCTTTGTCATCGGCGACGTCGCACACATTGGCCGGTCTCGTGGCGGCATCACTAGCCAGAGCGATAGTCGTGAGAGCAAAAATAGCACTCTCTCTCTCTCTCTCTCTCTCTCTCTCTCTCTCTCTCTCTCTCTCTCTCTCTCTCTCTCTCCTGTCTCTCCAAATATGAAAAATATTAGTCCATAGTCCAAGTAATTTCATAAGGGCCTCAAGCTCACTTCTCTTTTTACACTGCAGTTGGCATGAAACAAAGAAAAGAAGAGGACTCCAACGACAAAAACAAGAAAATGAAAAATAAATAAATAAATAAAAGAACAAAAATAAGACAAGAGGGGATAGCATTGGACCTGACAAGGTCCTTAAAGGACTCAAGGGGAGGAAACAGGCCACTTCTCTTTTTACTCTGCAGTTGGCATGAAACAAAGAAAAGAAGGGGACTCTAGCGACGAAAACAAGAAAATGAAAAGAAGAAAGAAAAGAACAAAAAGAAGACAAGAGATGACAGCATGACCAAACGACTGTTTTGTTGCTTGCAAGTTCTGAACATTCTGGCGACCAAATTAACTCTGTTTCCCAGCATCTGGCGAGAATACTAAACTTTTATTCGTCTAATCAAACGAATTTTCGAAGTCTGTCATAAATTTGAAGCTATGTGAATTTTGAATCGCAAGGTTTAATTGAGGAGTTATTAAGCTATGAAATTTTATTGAATTGTGGAGCCATAAGATTTGACGAAAACTGATTTCGAATTAAGGTTTGATTGAAGCGATTTTCTAAAATTTCACACTCAAGGTCTGCGTAGTAAATAACTTTAAATAATTGCCTTGGGAAAATGTTTTGTTGTTGCGTAGAAGTCGTTTTGTCAACCATTAAGTTTTAGTTTAGTCAAATAGTAGTTAAAGGTAGCTTGGCACTTATTTTGGGGAGGAGAATATTAAAAGCGTCAAAAGTTGTGTATGACATTCACTCTAATACCAAAAGTTTTTGATAATCCACTTGAGTGCCAAAATGGAAAAAAAAAAAAAGATCACTTGAGTGCATCCAATGAGAAATTCCAACTAAATTGATTATATGGCCTTTATAATTAACTTGTTAGTATGACTTGGCAATTTTTTTAAAAAATATAGTCCATATGGACTATGAAAATGAAGTCGCACGGCCCATGTGGCTCCCTCACCCAAAACGACGTCGTAAAACATGCTTTCTAGCTTCCCAGCTCGCCAGACCTAGGGAGCGAAAGTCGGGGAGAGAGAGAGAGATGACAATGGCGACCACCACCACCTACAACGAAGCCTCTAGCAAGGGCCTGAAGATCGTGTGGAACTAGCCCTAATAAAGTTTTGAGACAGAGTACAAGAAGGCTTGGCTTGGCTACCCATACATTCGTCCCTCGAAGCAAGGCCTGGGATTGGCTTCCCTCCTCTACGTCACACGCCAAGACCAACTCCATGTTTGTTGTCCCCACTTGCTCTCCTGTCTCAATCCATTCAAATCCCTTTGTCCACTTCCTCTACTATTGATTTATCTCCTTGCCATGGAACAACATATGCCCACCAGGTTTTTGAAGAAATTACTCTAATGATGGAGCTGGTTTTTTTTTTTTTTTTTAATCTTCAGTGCTGCTTAGTGATCAGAGGAATGAAGCAATTCAATGTTCTGGAACAAAACGGGGATTTGAAGGAGGAAGAAGAAAAGAGCGAGAAGGAATGAGGGGAAGATGATTGTCGTAGAGCCTAATGGGAAGAAGTTTGAACGTCAACTGCCTACCTTCCCCTTCTCGATTTCGTAGAGATCACCTTTCGGCGATAGGCGCACCTTTGTCGCACCATGCTGATACACATTCTCTGCTAATTTCCCAAAGCCACTAGAGAAAAGTCCAAAATCTTTTACGAAACAACAATCGATTCACAGTCACAAACAAATATCAACATGCTCATTTCACACGAGATGCGGAGGGAGAAAGAGACAGAGGGAGGGTGAGAGAGAGATTGTGTCATCGGGTAAGGCACAAAAACAGCCAATTCAATGTCTCTCGTTTTGTCGAGTTCCTCTCTACCAGCCTTGGTAGTTTTTTTCTGCATCAACCCAGAACCCTCACTTCCTTCCCTTCCATCGCATGTTGTTCCGACCATGTTCCTCAATCTCCCCACCCCAAAGCCCGTCCGGCGACCCATCCTTTCTCTTCGACAGCAATTTGCCACAACCTTCTCGCATCTCGCAACGATCTCCGCACATCTGTTCCTCTTCCCCTGAGACGTCCCTTTCTCTTTTTAATTTGCCTTGCTTTCACACTGAGGTCGCATGCAATGGCTATCTTCAATCAATCTGCTCGCAAACCCCCTTTTCCTGTCCGCATCACTTGCACGTAGTTTGAATTGCAGTTTAGCTTTTGTCTCATTTGCCCCCTGTTGATGCATGCAATGGTTTTCATCAATCATCCCTCCCTCAACACCCTCTTTCTGTCCACTTCGCTTGAAGGTGGTTGAAATCCCGCTTATGCTTCTGTGCTCCTAGGTCCTTCTTACGTACCTCCCTTCTTACCAGCTTATCTATAAGTTATACCCTGCATCCCTGTAATGGATAACCCCAATCAGGATTCGCCCTCTTCAAATCCAGATTTCCCGAATTCAGACCCTCACGAAGAAGCTCGCTTGGCCGCCTTATGTAATCGGCTGGGTCGCCTTTGGTCCAACCAGAGTATAGCGGTGTGGGAGGAAGCACTGCCGCCTGAAAAACTGGAAGAATGTCGCCTTAGTCTTATTGGTAAGATCCTCTCAAATTCCTCCATAAATTTTACTGCATTTCAAAATACCATGAGGAGAGCTTGGAAAACCGACTTGGTAGATATCTCGCTACGTGAGGGTGGATTATATGTCTTCAGATTCCAATCGGAGTTGGATAAACAGCGAGTTCTTACCTCTGGTCCATGGCAATTTGCGAGCAATCTGCTCATATTGCGATCCTGGATACCCAACACGCCCCTTCATTGTTACGATTTCTCCACTTGTGAGTTTTGGGTTCAGGTTTTCGGCCTCCCTCTGGAATGCTGCACAGAGGACCTGATTAGTAAGGTAGTTTCCCACGTCGGACAAGTTCTAGAAGTAAAAATAGATGGGAAAGATGGTACAGCTTTTCGCACTGGCAGGGCCCGTGTGGCTATCTCTCTTCAGGAACCTCTTCGGACGGGCCAACTTCTGAAAATAGCAGGCAAAAACATCTGGTTAGATTTTAGATATGAACGCCTGCCACATTTCTGTTATTCATGTGGTAAGATAGGACATTATGCCATGGCCTGCAAAGAATTTGTCTATGACGAAGCAAAATTTGAAAACCGCGACAACCTATATTTTGGACAATGGCTAAGGGCGGAGGTTCGGCAATTTAGTCCCTTTTGGCTCGCCTTTTATTCCCCACCTCCGACTCAACAAGAGGTTGAGGAATCGGTCCCTGACACCCCGGAGATACCTTCAACTGAGCCCATACCACACCTCCCATCCCTAGATAGAGGTAAAGCACCTTTGCAGAATGCTGAAGTTACTGCCCACTTTATTACGGCCGAGCCCATCAGTTGGCGTCCTCAACTAGCAGTCGAGAGCTTTCAGCCAGCTCAGCATTGTCTTCCTCCTGCACCTGAGATAATTCCAAAGATTGGGGGGTCAGCTTGTTCAATCAAATCCAAAAAGGCCAGGACCAACAGGTTAAGCACAAAAGCTGGGCCAATCAAGAAGTTCAGAAGATCCAACCAGCTCAGCGAGGGGATAGATGAATCCCACCTTTTAGACACTCCCATTTTTGAGGCTGAAGATTCCGCTTCTTGGGCTTTGGTGGCTGGCCCTAATAAGCCACCCACAGACAAATGAGGCTCATCAGTTGGAACTGTCAGGGGTTGGGCAATCCCCTGACAGTTCAAGCCCTGAGGGCACTAGTAGCCCGAGAAAAGCCTGACATTATTTTCTTAATGGAAACAAAGAACCAAGCACCGGTTCTTCGTAGGTTACAAAAACGACTGAAGTATCCTCACAGTATTTTGGAAGACCCAACAGGACTGGCTGGAGGTCGTGCCATTTTCTGGCACTCGCAGATCAACTTGGTAGTGGACCAACAGAATTCTCATTTGATTGACTTAACTTGTGAAGATAGTGATAGTATCTCTCCTATGAGACTGACCTGTCTATATGCGCCTGCTGTGTTTTCTTCTAGACACCAACTTTGGGACAACTTGACCAGAATCAGCCACCACAACACTTTACCGTGGTTAGTTATTGGTGACTTCAATGAGATCTTGTACCCGTGGGAAAAGGAGAGTAAAATTCCAGCAAACACTCAACGTATGCATTCTTTTCGAGCACTTTTGAATGACTGCTTCCTCTTAGACTTAGAAAGCAAAGGCTGCTATTTTACATGGTGCAATAACAGAACAGGGGAGGACATGGTAAAAGAACGCCTGGATAGAGCCCTTTGTAATTTAGCATGGCGAATAACCTTTCCAGCAGCAGAGGTCTTCGCTCTTCCAGCTCTGGGTTCATACCATAGTCCGCTGCTGTTGCACACCTCTCCCACTAGCCCTAGGCGACGCAGGGTCTTTACTTTTGAATCCTTTTGGCTGCAAGACCCGGAGTGTCGCTTAGTAATTTCCGGCGCCTTACAATCCTCCCAAGCAACAGACTTCTCCTTACCTCAGAAGTTGACCTTCATTTCCAGTGCCCTGTCCAGTTGGAGCAAGTCTCGTTACTCAAATGGTCATCGTCAACTCCAAGCGCTGCAGCAGCAACTTCAACACCTGATCAACAATAAAAACAATCAGTCTACACGAGCAAGAATGGAAGACCTCAAAAAGGGGATTCAAAGCTTATGGCAAAGGGAAGAACAATATTGGGCAATGCGATCTCGAGTGAATTGGCTGAAGTGGGGAGACAAGAATTCTCGTTTCTTTCATGCCACAACTATCCAACGGCGCCAACGAAACAGAATTAGCCTCTTAAGAAATGAAGAAAATCAATGGATCCGTGCCCCAACCTCTTTGCAGGATATGACTCGGGACTTTTATCAACGTCTCTACTCCTCGGTGGGCCATCGAGATTATGGTCCCATTTTGGCTCAGTGTCCAGCGGTGGTGTCGGATGCAATGAACAACAATCTTATGGCTGAGGTGTCCCCTGAAGAAATCCACCATGCGGCCTTTCAGCTTGGAGCCTCCAAAGCACCTGGGCCAGATAGTTTAAACGGTCAGTTTTATCAAGCTCATTGGGACATTCTAAAAGATGACATTGTTAGTTCAGTTCAAAATTTCTTCATTACAGGCATCCTTGCTCCTGAGATTAACAAAACACTCATTACCCTTGTTCCGAAGACTCCTCATCCTGAAACACTGGATCACTATAGACCGATTAGTCTCTGCAACTTCATTTACAAAATCATCTCTAAGGTCTTAGCTAATCGTCTCAAACCATGGTTGCCGACACTTATCTCTACTGAGCAGAGTGCATTTGTTAGTGGGCGTCAGATTCAAGACAATATTCTAGTGGTGCAGGAAGTGCTACATCAAATCAGAATTCGGCGGTGGAAGCGAAAATATCACGCGGTTCTCAAGCTCGATATGCAGAAAGCTTATGATCGTGTTGAATGGAATTTTCTACGTGACTATCTACATCGACTGGGATTTCATACACTTTGGGTTCAAAGAGTAATGCAATGCGTAACCACCGCTTCTCTAAGCATCAAATTTAATGGCGAACCACTTCAGCCTTTTCTTATGACGAGAGGTCTTCGCCAAGGTGACCCGCTCTCCCCCTATTTATTCATACTGGTAGCCAATGTTCTTTCAACCCTCATGCATCAGGCGGTCGATATGGGTCACCTTGAAGGTATCAGACTTACTCCCCGGTGTCCTACGCTCTCACACCTATTCTTTGCAGATGACGCCATTTTCTTTCTCAAAGGTACCTTGAGTGAATGCCAGAATCTAGCTAATGTCCTAAATCAGTATTGCCTAGCCACAGGTCAAGTTATTAATCGAAACAAATCTGGAATAATTTTCAGTAATGCCTGTCCAGCTATTCTACAGGATCGTCTAGCTAGCGAACTACGTATTCCAGTGATGAATAAGACAGGGAAATATCTAGGCATGCCTACGGATTGGGGGAAATCAAAAAAGGAAATGTTTTCTTGGATTTTGGGGAAAGTAAACTCTAAACTGGAGGGGTGGAAAGAAAATTTATTCTCCAAAGGTGGCAAAGAAGTCTTGATTAAAGCAGTGGTTCAGGCGATTCCTCAGTACGCCATGTCTATCTTTAAAATCCCGCTTTCCATCTGTCAATCTATTGAGCGAAAGATAGCTACCTTTTGGTGGAACTCACAGGGTAACCGGGCTGGCATCCACTGGAAGAGGTGGGAAATTCTGAAGTATCGTAAGGATGAAGGAGGCCTAGGTTTTCGAGACCTTGTCGCTTTTAATAAAGCTCTATTAGCCAAACAAGCTTGGCGTTTATTCCAACAGCCAGGGTCTTTATGGAGTAGGCTCTTCAAAGGACTATATTTCCCTTTCAAGGATTTCTGGCATGCAGATAGAGGCGCCAGGCCTTCGTGGGGTTGGCAAAGTATCTTGTTCGGTCGGGAGTCTATCTCACACAAGTTACAATGGTCGGTAGGAAATGGGCAGCGTATTCGGGTCAGGGAAGACAGATGGCTACCTACCGGTATAATCGGGGGTCCTGCCCCTCGGAACGAGCCTCAACTGCTTGCTGACTTTATTGATCCAGCTCAACAACTTTGGAATCTGTCCTTACTTCGGGACAGTTTTGATGCCCAGATAATCAATGAGATCCTCAAAATTCAAGTCAGACCAATATATATGGAAGATCAGCTGATATGGACGGGCCGCGCAAATGGTCTATACACGGTTAAGAGCGGATATAATATGATCATGGCAGACGAGCGAAAACATGGGTCTAATCATGCGTCCTCTTCCTATCATACTCCACGACACCTATGGAATACACTCTGGAGAGTGCCGATTAATCCAAAATTACGCATCTTTCTCTGGTCTTTATGTCAGAATGCTATCGCAACAGCTGAGAATCTATACTGCAGACATGTAATCCCGGACCCTATTTGCAGCTTATGCAAGAACAGCCACAGTTATCCACTTCCGGAGTCCACGGAACACATTTTCTTCCACTGCCCATGGACGAAAGCTATTTGGTCTAATCCACAACTCCCATTCACTATGCAACAGACTCAGACTTATAGATTTGATGCATGGTTGCTAACTATCTCACAGGATAAAGAGCTCTTACCGCATCTTGCGCTGATCACCTCTGTTTTGTGGCATATATGGAAAGCCAGGAATGAATTTCTCTTCCGTCGCCGAACTCCCAACCCGTCCCAGGTCGTACTGGTCGCCATGACATCTGCCCGATCATACCAGAGCTGCCTCCTTACAACGCCCCATCCGCCACCAAAATCGCCTCTTTCAGACAGCGATCAATCAATCCATCCGAACCGAGCTGATCCAGGGACGACTACCTCCAGAGGACCTACTCGATCAGCTTCCAGATCCTCTCCGACTCGCCGTCCCCCCTTGCCATCTCCATCCCAGTGCTGGCGGCCCCCTGATCCGGGTGTACTTAAGGTCAATATCGATGGCTCCTTCCATCCGGGCTCTCAAGAAGGATCGGTTGCCTGTGTATGTCGTGACTCCTCCGGCCGGCTGATCGATGGCTTCTCCGCCGAACCCTCCGCTCGCCCCTCGCAAACGGAACCGCAAGCCCCGAACTCCACGCTCCTCTTTTCTACGGCGCACGAGCCGCACCCACGACCATCTTCTCTTGGAATCGGACTGCCTGGAGATGGTTCTCACGCTTCATCAACCTTCTCGCACACCTTGGGAAGCCAAAGCACTCTTTGCCGAAGCGGCTGCCCTACTATGCCTTTTTCCAAACCTTGTTCTTCGCTTCTGTCGTAGGGAAACGAACTTGGTTGCTGACTGGGCTGCAAAAGCCCACGGGCTAGGTCTCCTACCATCAAATTGGGCTGCGAACCCCCCTGCTTTCTTGTTTGATCTCCTATGTATTGATGCTTTACATGCTTGTAATTCTGCGATCAGTTAATGCAACTATCTCATCTTATGACCAAAAAAAAAAATGTCTGGCTTAGGGTTGGGATTATCTTTCAATTTGGAGATTAGGGGTTCTTATTTAGGGGAAAGCTACTAGACGAGGTCGTTTTATGCTTTAGATGTTGACTAGACCCTCGTCAGCTTAAGACATTAACAAAAAAAAATGCCACGTCGAATTTCCGACTAAACAAATAGGAGTGGCATTGAGAAGATTGTTTTTAAAAAAACTGGCACTAAAGTGAGCTATTGAAAACTTTTAGTACTAAAATGAGCGTCATACATAACGTTTGACACTTTTAGTGTTTTTCCTCCCTTGAGTTCTTTGACTTGAGTAACCTTTGCAAGTTGGTTTTCAACTTTTCGAGATGAGTGGTACTTATCTCTTCTTTAGCTTTGTAAAACTCATGTTTTGAAATGATAAAAAGATATATTATAAGTGAAAGAGGCATGGCATGGTTTGATATTCCTTTGAAAGAAAAAGTGGTGCTTATGGTATATTAAATGCATTAAACTGAATCGAGCATTTATCATCATTTTATCTTCTTCTTTTTTTCTTTTTTCTTTTTTTTGTCTAAATTGCTTTAGCTATTTGAAATGGCAAAATATCTTTTGACTATATCTTGAGTTGATTGCCCATAATTGGTTTGAAAAACCTTTAATGAAAGAATTAAGAAAAATTCCAAATTGTGAACATGTTTTATGAAAGGAACTCCATTTGATATATATTGAATTGTGAAAATTTATATATTTTGATTAGTGAACTTGAGTTTTGAGATGGATTCTACATTTGATTTGTGGGTCATTGGAGAATGATATAAGCGGAATATGCTCATGTTGCTAGAATTAGAACACATTGAGGAGGTAAGTATACTTATTGTTATTAGGTTGTTCTTTTAGGTCAAATTATCGACTAATATAGTTGGAGATCTAACCAAGAGGGGAAATTTAGTTGCATTTGTCATGTGCATTGAGTGCAACCATAATTAGATATCAAGTATTGGATTTGACGTTCGATTTGATAGAGATCGATCAATAGAATGACTATTGATGGTTGATTTGTTATTATTGATTTGATATCATTGAATGATCTGATATACAAAAAGTTTTTTTGAAAAGATATAACTCGATTTTGATATTTTAGGTACATCGTATATTGAATTTGGGATTGATGAGTTATGATATCGGTTTATAAAGATGCATAGTCAATGTTCGATTTACTTAGAAGAGATACACTATTCATTGGATTGTGATTGCTCATTTAGAGTGCATTTGGATAGGCATTTAGAAAGCCCCTTCAAGCCCCAAGACTCTTTCACCCCAAATTAGGGTGTTTGGCAACCATTTTTCAAGGGGCTTTCAAGTGAAAGTCGACCCTTGGGAATGTTGAAAGCTCAAGACAGGTGGAGACTAGCTTTGAGCTTTCAACATTTTCGGAATGCTGAGTGCTCCTTTAATGAAAATTAGTAAATTGTCTATTTTACCTTTATAACTTTATCGAAAAACCAATTTTACCCATTTGTAAAATTAAAACCCTCAATGGCGTTCTCTCTTCACCATTCCCCATCGCTCTGCACCCTTCCCGTCCCCACCCTTCCCCATCGCTCTCTCCCTCGTGACGACTGCGAGCTCGACTGCGCCCTTCCCCATCGCTCTCTCCCTCGTGAAGACTACGAGCTCGACTGCGCTCTTCAATGCTCGACTGCGCTCTTGGATTGGCATCTTTTGTGGCTTTGGTGAGCTCTTTTTCGCTCTTCTCCTTGTGCGGCAGGCTTTACTCTTTCTCTTCCTTGCTCTTCTTTTTTGGGTGTTGGGTCATATTGGCTCTTGAACGGTGGGTTTCGTGGGAAGGAGCTGAGGAGTCTCCTTGAGAGCTCGCTCGGCGTTTGAACTCTCTTCTCTCCAGTACAGTTACCCGTTTGATGTCTGAATGTTTCTCTGTTAGTCAATCGACTTCTCTGCACTAATCAAGAATTCTTTGGCTTTCTTATGCTTTTCTGTTTTGGGTTTCTCAACCCCTTCGGTCTTGTGATGTGTGAGGACAATGTGGGCTAATCAATTTCTCTGCACTAATCAAGAAAGCTTTCGTTTTCTCCTACTTTTCTGTTTTGGGTTCCCGAACCCCTTCAGTCTTGTGATATGAGGACGATAAAGTGGGCAATGTTCATTTTGTAACTAGTGCGATGGAGAATTGTTTGACCTTTTTGTCTTTTACATATGCTAAATGTGTGCGTCCCTATTTCTCTTAATTCTTATTATTCTAAAATTGCTAAATGCCTAATTTGTATAGTTAAAAAGATAAATTAAAAGGGTGAATTTGTGCATCCCTGTCTGAATTGTTGAGAAAAAAAAAAAGCAAATATAAATTAAATGGGTGAATATAGACCAAATTCATTTATCGAAATCCGACTCAACTAACCAATCTGCTACCTCTAATTATATTCGAGGATGACGCAAAGTCTTATCCTTGCTGGTCCATGCTGACATGGTCGTCCCTTTTAGCCATTTTGGGAGAGGACGTGAGAGCACACGAATGGCTGACTAATTGGAGTTCCTCAGTGGCCTCACGTGGGACCATATTGAACCACCTCTTTGTAATATACAATTATATCTTCCAATGTTGCGGCATCTTCGAAATCATATTACATTTTAACCGGTAAAGCCTTTGACGTTATCGCTCATCTCTCATGCCGTGGCACTCAAGACCGTGATGGAATCATTATCTCACTCTGGAGCTGAGCTGCTCCTCAGAAAACGATTTTCACTAGAAACGAAAGATGACCAAAGACTATCCACGGATGGCCTAACCAAAGTATACCTCCTATTATATCTTTTTAACCTTCCTAACTTTTGAGGTCAAGATATACGCTGTTAGTAGTCGATTTTTCGCATGAACGAGATAAAAGGTCACGGTCCAGCTCATTTCAACGCCAAACTACGTCTCAAAAGAGGCAACCCTCTCATCAATTTGCCCCCTGTTAATTACTCGATTTTATTGCAAAATAGTAGACTGTCCCGTCGTGACATGAAGAGATTAACTGAGGTGGTGGGCCCGGACATGCAACCTTGTTAAGATGGAAAGGAAAAGGAAAGACGGGTCACGGTCAAGGCAGACCAATTTGTAAAAAGAGAAGGAGCGAAACCGCTTCCTGGAGACTGAAGAAATCATCATGTCCTATTCAAAAAAAGGAACGCCAAAAATTCTGGAATATACTAGAGTTTCCCAAATCAACTGAAATTAAACAGAAATTGCAACTTAAAACGGCAAAATCCAAAGCTCAACCTGGTTTGACATCAACCCATCCTCAAATAAAGAGAAGCTCTTCCAAAATGGTTTAGTACGAACCGATTTCGGAAACTGTATCATGGTATTTAACATTAGAAACCTATGACATAAAGGAACAGTTTATTGAGATGAAATAACTTTAGCATCCCAGAAATCTTTGTCTGTATGAATACTACCGCTTAAATATGCACTCACCGACCCGGGTTTACCCTACATGTCGCTGTGTAACTTCAGTAGTTCCTCCAACAACTTATCGTCCAGATACTCGAGCTCGATCACATCTCCGGATGGCTCAGCGGGTGCTGACACAGCAGATGACGATGAACCTGCTGAAGAGAACGACAAAGACGACAGTGATTGGGGTGTGGAGAAAGAACTGGGGTGGCCGGAGACATTGTGATCATTCTGAGCATAGTTTTGTTGCTCGTTGGGGAAGTTGAGGATGGCCAAATGGCCCCGGAAGGCATAGGCAGCCCGGTCATAGGCACGGGCGGCCTCCTCCACCGTCTCAAAGGTCCCCAGCCAGAGGCGGGCACCATTCCTCGAGGGGTCCCGGATCTCAGCCGCGAACTTGCCCCAAGGCCTCCGCCGGATCCCTCGGTACTGGGGTGGATCGCATGGTGACCGCAATGCCCTCTTCTTCCCCGTCTCTTTGTTGTTCTCATTGTTCTGATTCCCTCTTGAAGAAGACCCTTCCATGGCCAACTGAGTTATATCAAATGAGGAAGTGAAGAATATGATGTTCTGCGTGTAAGCTTTTTGGGTGAACTTTATAAGGATTTCAAATTCAATGGCGACAAAGAAATTATGGAGGTTCTCCGGTATTTATAGGGTTCCGTGATGAGATCGGAGGCGTTGAAAAGTTCAGGGGAGGTCGTCTCTGACGGTGGGGGATTCGCGCTTTTTGTCTTTTCATAAGAAATTTCGGAGAGAGGCAAATCGAATTTGGGGAAGTTGAGACCCAGGATGCCCATTGGAATTCGGATTTGACGAACACCAGGTGATGGTCTTATTTTTAAATTGTATATAATTGCTAATGTCTCTGACATGTTTATGTGTTGTGGGCCCGGGTAGGGCAAATACGTGTGCATGAACGTGCATGACTTATGACTTACTGGATGAGGTAGCAATGTCGAAAGCAATTATTGTAGCATGGATCCGATTTTTTCTTTAATATTGGCCTTATTTTTAAATTGTATATAATTGCTATGTCTCTGACATGTTTATGTGATGTGGGCCCAGGTAGGGCAAATACGTGTGCATGAACGTGCATGACTTACTGGATGAGGTAGCAATGTCGAAAGCAATTATTGTAGCATGGATCCGATTTTTTCTTTAATATTGGCCTTATTTTTAAAATTGTATATAATTGCTATGTCTTTTAATATGTTTATGTGTTGTGGGCCCGGGTAGAGCAAATACGTGCGCATGAATGTGCATGACTGACTGGATGAGGTAGCAAAGTCGAAAGCAATAACTATAGCATGGATCTGATTTTTTTTCTTTAATATTTAGTTAGAGGGGTTATATTAAATATTAATCTACACTATTGCAATTGGCATACTTTCCACGGGAGACTCCTTAGTGCAATTGACCTTGCTTTGTCATCAATCATCCCCTTATATTGTGTCCCTTCAAAAGAGTCATCATTATATATTTTTATCGTATAGTGCAGATTATCTAAAATCTCTTTTAGCAACGATGTAATGAACATAATCAATCTTCAAATGAAATATTGATGTCCGTATAAATAGGTGATTATTTAATATGAAAACGAGTATGTGTCTCAATCATAGACTTGTTTATGTAAGAAATCAGCAATATTGCTGGCTTTTCGGAAAGTTTGTAGGTCTGTACATGTATCATGGACATTTTTGAAGTGAAACTTTGCGCTGGTGAATAAAAGAGATATTACAAGAGATTTACTATATAGTTTCTTGAGAAAAATTGTGCAAAAAAGCCTTAAATCAATTGTATAGCCTCTTTAAGTCCAGAACTTTTCCATTTAGCTAGTGTAATTTTAAACATTTTAACGAATTTGCAATTTAACCCATCCAATTAATTTATGCTTGAAATTGTTGACATGATGATTAGTTAGTGCCAGCCGTCCTACATGATGTAATTGACAATCTAATGTGTCAAACTCCAACAACAATGATGTCGTTTTGAACAATTTTATAATTTTTTTACTTTCTTTTTTTTATTATTTTCTTTGTTCTTTTCTTCACTATTCATTTTCTCGAAAATAACCGCTCACCGCCCCCACCATCATTGGAAGTCAGCAAAGGTCATTGAGGCCTTAGCAATAACCGACAGCCCTCAACCTACCACAAGCCCTTGGTGGAGAACTTCTTTGAGTGCTCGCGTTAGGAAAAAGTACCGAAAAAGTAAACATATTACTATTATATATATTTAGTTATAAATCTTTCGATTTTATCAATTTTATTTCTAAACACTTTCATATTTTGCCAATTAAATTCATCCAATCACTTTTGACTGGAAATCGCTAACATTGATGTCGACCTTCTTACATGGCATAGTCGGCACTAACATTGACAACTTTAATTTTTGAATTTTTATATTCTTTCCTTTTCTTTTATTTTGTTTATTTTTTTCCCTTGTATTTTAGCGCCGGTGAGGGTCACCCATGTTCTTGCTAAATCTAAGCAAGGGCCACCTCACTTAGAGTTGGCGGGGTGACAGCAACACCCGAGCGATCAAATTCAAAGCGAAATCTATAGAGGAGACGGAGTGAGTGAGCGAGAGAGCTGGGGGTAATCCTCAAGAGCTGGAAGAACACGAAAGGTAGCTCCATAGTGCTTGGAAGGGATTTGGGAAGGGGAAGGGGAGGGTTTTTCAGCAACTGATGGCGACGATCGACTGATTCAGCGACGGCTAGGGTTTTGGCGTTGAGACGAGGGGTGGCGACGGCGACGGTGAGGCGGAGGCACGTCAATCAGAGGGCGGCAGCGGAATCCACGAGAAGGCGCCATCGTCAGAGAAGAAGGCGGAGCCGACGAGGTATGTGTTTAACTGTTTAGGGTAAAGATGAGAACATGTTTGTGTTTGTTGGCTTGTTTGGAATTTAGAGTTAATGTGTTTCGGATCGAACAATGTTCCAACCCTGACCCAATCCAAAACATATTTCTTTGCTTGTTTTATATATGTTACTCAAACAGTATCAAGACCTAAAACATGTATTATACTTGTTTCGTGTTCGATTCGGGTTAGGTCGGATTTTTTTGACACCCTTAGATCAAATGTCTCCTTCACCTCACGTCACCGTCTCACCTCTCTCTTGCCTCTCTTCTATTTTCCTTTCTTCTTTTTTTCTTCCCTTTCATTCCGATGCAAAGATCGCCCCTTCCACCACCACCTCCCGTCTGTCATCTTTGTCCAACTTGTCATCATTTCAATCCTCTGTCATCAAGATTGAGCTTGGCCGGCGAACTTGGGCCTTGAATCCCCAAAAAAAAAAGGGCTCTCACACTCTCTCTCCACTCATGCTCTTAGCTCTTATTCCCTCCCAACTTCAAACCTGCCGCCGCCACCTCCGACACATTGCCTTCATCTCTGCCTCCATCTTCGCTTGCTCCTTCTTTGAGCTCTAGTGCTATTGCCTCCTGTCCAACTCTTCCCACCCCTCTGCGTCCATGCCCATGTCAACCAAGAGGTTGAGGCCTTACGCCGTGTCGATGAACCACACCTTTGCCTCGTTCATTGCCTAAGCCGACCCTAGTTGACCTCAAATCAACTCATATTCAAGGTTGAGCTAAGCTCTAGATCACAATCCAGGGCTTGCTCAACCTAAGATCTAGAATCTGAGGCCTAAGTTCACCGGGCGAGCTCAATCTTGATGACGAAGGATTGAAATGGCGAAAAGGTGGTGGATTGAGACGGCGGTGAGGGGGGTGTGTAAGAGTTTTCCTAATGTGGACTACATTAATTGATATTGTAATTTACCGTTTTATGGTTATTGTAAAACAGGGTTGGCCTAAAGTGAGATATAAGGTTTCTTCATTAATCTAATATGGGGCTGGCTAGTATGGGCCGAGTTGATCCTAGCCCATAATGAGGGAGCCAGGCTGGAAACTTTATAAATAGTGCTCAAGTCTCTCCTCTAACCCTAATTCTCACATGTATCCTCACCTAAGGAGCGTTTACCTAACGCTAAACGTGAGGGGGGCCACCTCATTAAGCCAGTGATACGGAGGGCAATAGAGGAGAAGGACTTGCGCATGGAACAATGTGTTTCCGCTTTCGCTTTAAAGAACAATGGATTCCAAAACAGGTGCGTTAATATTTTTACTCAATTATGTATGTCCTTGTTCTAGTTATGGAGATCTTAGGGTTGCGCAATTTGCGTCTTACATGTGGTATCAAAGCCTCCATAACCCTAGAACTCGAATGCATAGGATTTTGCCCTAATTTTTGATTTTCGAGATTTTTTGTTCAATAAAAATAAAATGAAATCACAAATTTGGACTAGGCTCGTCAAGACGAGTAGAACCATGGGCGGTGCATCGCCGAAGGAGGCCCCACGCGCGGCCACGCACCGCTTGGGAGTTGAAGACGCGCCTCACGCGCCTTCACGCGCCCCCACGCGCGAGCGTGGCTTGCGCGTGCGACGCACACGCCTTGCTAACATCACGATGATGTCAGCGACCAGACCCTACCCGGGACTGTTGACCGGTTGACCGACTCGACCCGACCCAGTCAACCGTTGACCGGACCAGTCAACCGTTGACCGGACCAGTCAACCGGTTGGACCGAGCGAATGGACCGGACGGTCGAACCGGGAACCAGTCAAACCACCACTAATCGGACCGGTTTTGACCGGCCCTCTTCGCCCGCGTGTGCACTCCACGCGTCGCGCACTCAAGCGGCGCGTGCGGGCGTGTGGAGCATCAGATTGGCACGTGGCTGGTGGCGTTGGACTCGTATGATTGTCCTCTATCTTGTGGTGTATTTAGTTTATATGTTTGATAATTTTATGGATGTAAAAATACATACAAAGCCCTAAATACGTGTATTTTTAGTGTATTTTTGCGTATTTTTCTTGTATTTTCTATAATTTTGGAAATACAAGTGTTGGGTTACAAATATGTTATCACATAAACATTATAATAGTGTGATTCATTAATAAAAATTAAATTTTATTGTGAACTGAAACTAGCTTAATGAGATACAACCATTACAGGATAGAGGTGATGAGAAACAGTAAAAGGTTATGAAACTTATGTTGCTCAAGTATACTCATCTACCTGCATCTTGATGCATTTTTGTTTCTTTATGATAACCTTGAATATGGACGTCTTAAGAACCTATAACTAAACTGATTATACTTCTCAAAACATCTGCTGAATATGAGTAATGCATGTTAGTTAAATTATAAGATTTACAATGATAATCTGTTACTTAAAAAAATTGGCTATTAAATTAGCTGTTGACCTTGGAGACATTGTTTATCTTATGAAACTTATAAGCAATAGTGGATTAGCTATCAGGCTTGTCGATCTAGGGTATCATGTATTGCTATTGATGTTAACTTATGATAGATCCTCTAGATCATCATTCTTTTTATGTTGATTCTGATAATCTGTAATCGGGGTACATAAGATATGATTTCTTCTCTGTTATGAGAATTTTCTTGTGTTTCTATGATCGGTGATCTCATTGAAGTCTGTCTTTCAAGTTCTTTATATATATACAGATGATTGTTTTTTATTAATGAATAAAGCAATGTAATTAGCATGATATGTGATTTTAGTGATTTACTGCCCCTATCACTAAAGTTAAAATCACACGTATATGGTGTATGTGAGAAGTAAGGTTTATATCCCTGGTATAAGAGAGTTTCAATTATTCAATTGAGTAGTGACCGCCAAAGTGGCACGCTTGATTGGATTTGAGAAATTTTGGTCTCATATATTGATTGGGATGTCTCCTAGTCTAATGTGTAGTCATACTCCCAAATGAGGTGATTGTGTATTAGTTCATGAAGGAATACATGATGGTATGGTGGAGGAATGACTGATCCTAGTGGTTCATATGCCCAAAGGTGATGAATTCACGAAGATTGGAATATATTCTCATAACCGCTATCATGTGGAGAGTGTACAATTGCATGTCATGTATTCTACACAAAGGTGATTATATGATTTTGCATGTAATTCTCTAGATGTGTACTTGTATGTCAAGTTACATAGTGCTCACATGATACTAATTATATACATTACTTGTTATTTTAGTCACATTTTCTGTAATTAATAACCTCAATATTATTTAGATTTTTATTAGTTCAAATTTTAAGTAGTGGACATATGATTTGCTGCTTGGGAAAATAGCAATAAAATTTGCTTACTGTCCATAAAGCGTTCCATTTATGAATACTTGAAAAGTGGCTTGTCTACTGACTGCACTGCTAAAAGATGATGGAAACCTTAGTGGCTTGAAATTATGTCTTGTCTAATACCGAAATTAGGATACATCTGCAAAAATTGTGTTTAAGTCCTAATGATATATACGTCTCTTATATGGTTGAAAATGTTATTTTCAAAAGTTTTCTATTTAAGGAATAATCTCACACATGTTTAAAGAAAGAGTAGAAAATGTGATAGTGTTGATATTCTATCTACTCTTAACGGTTATCTAAAGATTTCTATTGATTATTTTGGAAGTAAATTGACCGAGTTAAAGAATAAATCGATCAAATTAGTCTTAAAGGTTGTCAGGCTTAATAGTGACCGTGAGTATTTTGGCAAATATGACAATGCAAAATAGCTTAAATGGTCATTTGTCAAATACTTGATAAATTCTAGAGTGATAATTTAATTACTATGCTTGAAAATCCTAACAAAAGATTTGGCCGGAAGGTATAGTGCATCATAATGAACATGGTGATGAGTATGATGAGTAAGACTAATTTATTCAGTTTTCTGTGAGTTGATATTTTGAAAGCAACTCTTTTCACATACAAAAGATGTTTTCTTACCAAAGTTGTTTTATAAACTTCTTTTGAGTTATGGACTGGACATAAATTACTTAAATCATATTAAATTTAGAGGTGTCATGCAGAAGTGAGGTTATTTTGTATCTTACCTAGATTGTTCAAAGGGGTATTGATTTTTGACCCTAAAGAAGGTACAAGTTTTATGGAATCACATAATTGTAAAGTTTCTACAGTTTGATGTAATTGTAGAGGATAGCTGCTCTCACACTATTAAGGATAATAATATGATATAAAATCATTGTGTCTTTGTCTTTGCCTATACAGATAATTGTGGTATAGACAATTATGGAATCTCCTATACCATAGACTAAACTTGTTGAGGTTTAAGGTACTATTCTTGATATAATTTATGATGGAATTTTTTCAAACCTCTCAAGTATAGAATGAAGTGGTTGTAGCTTTACTCGGGAGATTTGTTAAGGAAAGACGATCAGTTATTCCATTTGACTATATAATCTATTTGTGAGAGCACGACTGCAATATCCACTACATGGTTGATTTAGCGACATAAATAAATATTGTTTTTTTTATCCTCAATCAAGTATGTGGTTAGATGCCATAAAAGGCAATATACAATCTATGAAACATCATAGTGTTTAAAAACTTACTGATTTGCCTAAAGTTCACAAGTTCATTAGTTGCAAATTGGCGTACAAAACTAAAAAGATTTCAAAGAAAGATTGTGGAATTTAAAACCAAATTGATAGTTAAAGTTTTCACTCTGAAAGAAGGGTGGATAGTTAGTGGAGAAATAATGTTTCTTTATAGTATTTTTTTTTTTTAAAGATTCTTTCAGAGTGAACGTGGTATTAATAGTTTATTTTTTATATGGAGTTATGTCAAAGAGATACAAAATATATATAAGTGCAAAGGAAGATTTTGCAGCACAAAATATGATTTATTCATAATTTTAAGCAAATTTCTAGATAATATTATTAAAGTTTCATAGTGTTGTTATTTTGTTTAATTGAAAACAAAGTAATTCAATATACTGCAAGGTCAGTGGGAGGAAATTTATTTTTTTCATACTCTATGTACATGATATTTTGCTTACAAGTAGTGACCTTGAGATATCTTTTATCCTTTGTATTGAGGTCCGTAAGGATTGTTTTTGCCATTCTTATATTAGATTTTCTCGGAGGACATTTGCTGATCATATTTTGGAATTATTCAATATAAATCATTGCAAGCTAGGAATTGCTCCTGTTGTTAAGGGTGATGGACTAAATATATCGCATTGTCCTTATTTAGATATTGAGAAAATCTAATTAAAGGGTATACCTTGTGTCAGTGTACTTAAAAATATAATATATGCTCAAATTTGCACTAGACTAAATATCGTTTTTGTGACGAGACTTCTAGACAGATATCAATCAAATTTAGGATTGCCAAGAAGGTTTTAAAGTACTTAAATAGGACAAGAGATTATATGTTGTTTTACAGACATGTTCAATTCTTGCAGCTAGTGGGGTATTCAGATATAAACTTTGCTGGCTATTAGGATGACGTGAGATCAATAACGGAATATATATATTTATGTTAGCAGAAATACAGTAAATAAAGTTCTATATAAGCATAGTTTGTAACATTCTTTTAGACTGTTACTTGGGCTATTAGGCTCCGGAACCTCATTAAGGAGTTGACTATTTTTAATTTTATGAATTGACCCATACGGTTGTTTTGAGACAATAAATTTGTAGTATTTATTAACAATAGAGGTCTCAAGGGGTCTAAATATATGGCGGTCAAATTTTTTTACCATAAAAAAAGGTATAGAAAGGTGACGTTATAATATAACATATTTCCACAGATAATATGGTTAATATGTTTGCAGATCCATTAACTAAAGGCCTACGCCTATGTGTATTTAAGCGACATGTCATTAGCATGGGCCTAGGAGCATCATGAGATGCTGTTGTTTAGTGGGAGCTATTTTGGCTTTACTCTGATAAAGGTTTCATCTATGTTCGTTACACTTTGTAACAGTTTAATATATATCAACTTTTGCATTCAATAAAATATTTTTGAATGTGATGTTATTATGTTAAATACATATTGATAAAGTTTTAAGGTATTATATAAATCTTGAGTGAAGGCTAGGGGTATCCGATTATTAGCCTTATGCATATACCTTGTTATACATAAAGAAGGTTAACCGTAAGGATAAGGCATATGTGGGTTCATTGGAACCATAAAAATATTCTCTAGTGACACAAGTTTTTGTTATGCTTAAGGTAAGAGAATGGTGACTGACAAATGGGATCTCTCTATGAGAGATGTTATCCATTTGACACACTACCATATTGAATCCATATCAATAAAGTTGAAAGCACTTGTTATGACATCCCTATTTTTCCAATTTTATTTTTAGTAAATTGAGACGGGCATTTCATCTGCATGCATATAGTTCATTTCCTTGAGTTGGCCACTCATGTGAAAACCAATCTATCAGGTGAAGCCTGTAAGAGATTCTAATGCATCGGACTCGAGAATTTGACTAGGAAACGACCTTTTCGGCCGAGCTAATCTTCAAGGGTCATTATGGCACAGTTAAAAATCGATTAGAAGCCGGAGATAGGTCGGCTCGACAGAGGCATGTGATCGAGTGTGGGTGATTCCACCCGATCACACTATTCTTGTCGGTCGGCACTGGACCTACTTTTCTGTCGATTGGGTCCCCTATGTCCGTATTTGAAACCTTGAGATTTTCACGATAACCGAGGGTCGCCAATGTGTCAAAGATGTACATTGTGGCTTGAGATTTATCAACCACAGGTCGAATACATAAAAATTTCTAAAAGCTAACCGGTAGGTTAGGGCGCGCTAATATCGTGCTAGAATGAAATTAACCGTGAAATTGTAACTGAATTAAGAAATTGGAAGTCCTAGGGTATCACATACCTTACGAGGATCATGTATTAATTGGGCTTAATTGGACAAGAATTGATTGGAATTGAGAAATTTAAGGTATGAGATTTTATGCCCCGGCGGAAAATGAAATTGAACCTATTGGACTAAGATTTTGGGAGGTTGAACTTAGTGGAAGATGACATCATCCCATGTCATGGTTGTTGGCCAAATTGAAGGAGAGAGTGACAAGTGGAGGGTGGGGATTAAGCCCACTTCATCTTCAACCTTTGGAAGGGAGAGAGAGAGAGAAGGAAGAGAGAAAAAGGAGGGGAGGGAGCTCGTGCGGACCAGCAGCTAGCCGACCGGAGCCCCTCGCCGTCCGCTCGTCGTCGTCGCCGGAGCAGGTCGCCGCCCGCCGTCGCCGGAGCTACCGCCGCCGTCGCTGCCGCCGTGCGCCCGCGCACGCTCGCGCGCAACTCGTCGCGCCCAGCCACCTCCCGCCGTTCCCCCCTCGTCCCAAGCTGCTGCCACCGTCGCCGGAGGCCCACCGAGCCACCGCCAGCCAGCCGCCAGCTCGCCGTCGCCCTCCTCCATCGTCCCGCGCCCAAACCGTCGCCGAACCTCCCCCATTCGTCCATGGACGGGGCTTGAACTTCCAGCTCAAATCTGGAAGTTCGGGGTCCTTTTTGGCCGACTTCCCGACCCCGGTTGCTCAGCCCGCCTTGAGGAAAGTTGATCCTCGCGTCAACCCCGTCGTTTTGGCGCGCTCAGCTCGCTAATCCGGTGAGTTTAGCTCACTAAATCTTGATTAGAGGGTTAATGATACCCTAAGTGTGCTTAGCCTAAGTTAATTAGGTTTAGGTGGTTAGTTTGGTTTATTTAAGTGTGATTTGGATTAAGAGATTTAATTAGTGTTAAGTGTGTTTAGTTTAAAGTTAAGTGGGTTTATTTAATATAAGCTTTGATGTGACTTAAATGATTTTATTTTTTATTTATTTTAATGTTTCGAAATTCTAGAAAAAGTTAATAATTTATTATTTTCCGAAATTCATTAAATTATTATTAAAAAAACTCGAAAAATTATTTTTGGCCCCAATTGCTTAGAATTTCGTGCCGATCATCGCTGTGCTCTTAGAATTTGAATTTGATGAATGAATGTGGCAAATTGAGTGTTGGTTATTATTATAAAAAAAAAAACTCGAAAAATTATTTTTGGCCCCAATTGCTTAGAATTTCGTGCCGATCGTCGCTGTGCTTTTAGAATTTGAATTTGATGAATGGATGTGATAAATTGAGTGTTGATTGTGATAAATGGGGTTTTTAGCCATAAAAACCCAAGTGTTGGATTTTGATGCAGAAATTTGATTGTTAAGGTTTACTATTGGAATTGAAGTATATGACTAAATCGTGGAATGTTCGAAAGTCAATAATGATTTGTCGTGTGCTAGTTGATAGACTCGGTCGCAGTAGTGGCTAGGCCAACTGAACCTGTTCTCTTTGTGAATTGCCGTCATTGAGTGACGTGGCTCGGGTCGCAATAAAGGCTAAGCCAACTGGACCCATGCTCCTTCGGGAATGCCGTCAACATAGTGACGAAGCTGTACTCCATGGGGGGAGGCGATGCCTGACATGAGTGTCAGTAGATAGCTGAATTGCGAGTAGGTTATGCCCTTGTGTGGCAGTGAATGATTGGAATGTGTGCTGAGTGCGATTATGATTTGTTTGGAAGTGATGCCGTTCCAATTATTTAAATCCTTATTAGTACCTGAGATTGTGTGATATAAATTGTGCTAACTTGCAGGAAAGGAATTAAGACGAGGTAAGTCTTCTGTGTGAGGTGGCTAGGCCACCCTGGGTGTATTTGCTTTCTAATAGGGGTTTAGGGGTTGAACTTACTAAGACGATGTCTCACCCCGTTGTAGGCCAAAATTTTTCAAGACCGTAGAATGGAGAAATCATCGCCTCTGGAGACTGTCCAGACTGAAGTGGGATCGAAGAGCGTGTCCGACTAATAGTCTTAGGACCGTTTATTCTTTTTGGTGGACTGATCCCTTTTTGTGAACTGGCCCCTTTTTGGTATATATGTAAACCTTGGGAGGTTATTTGTTTATGAAAGTATGTTTGGTTGTGATCGTAATTATTTCCTGCTTTCCTATCTCATGAGTTTTTGTCAGGGATTAGATAACACGTTCCACATGCGCATAATGAATTTATTGGGTCGGCGACACTACCTGGGAATATGGCATTTGTATGACCATGGTGGGATGTTCACGTGTCCCGGGGTTCGGGCGTGACACTTGTGACCATAGAAGACTCTGTGTGAATACATGCAGTTACCGCCATGATTCGATATTTAAGACTTTATGGGATAGGATTGACTATTAATAATTATCTCTAGACCAAGGCACACACATACAGTACGATTTCAATTAATATAGTCCAAGTGGGAAAATGTGAGAGTTTTCATAATGTGGACTACATTAATTGATATTATAATTTACCGTTTTATGGTTATTATAAAACGAGGTTGGTCTAAGGTGAGATAGAATATTTTTTAATTAGTCTAATATGGGGCTAGCTAGTATGGGCCGAGTTGAGCCTGACTCGTAATGAGGGGGCCTGGCTAGAAACTCTATGAATAGTGCTCAAGTCTCTCCTCTAACTCTAATTCTCACATGTATCCTCACCTAAGGAGCATTTACCTAACGCTAAACGTAAGGGGGGCCGCCTCATTGAGCCAATGATACAGAGGATAATAGAGGAGAAGGACTTGCGCGTGGAACATTGTATTTCCACTTCCGCTTTAAAGAACGATGGATTCCAAAACATGTGCGTTAATCTTTCTACTCAATTATGTATGTTCTTATTCTAGTTATGGAGATTTTGGGGTTGTGCAATTTGCGTCTTACAAGGTGGCGGTGAAAGGGGAGACATTCACGTCGAAGTGAAACAGAAGAAGAAAAAAAATGAAGGAAAAAAGAAGAGAGGGAAGAGAGAGGCGAGAGAGTGACGTGAGGTGAGGGAGGCTTATGGTGCAGTGGGCCCTAGACGACACGTGTTGCTTGGTGAATGGAAAGGTATTTTGACATGTCGAAATCTCACTCCTACTCAATATTTTCTTCTTGGACCTCCCCAAAAAAAAAAAAAAAAAAAAAGCATTGATCCCCTTCCAAACTTTTCTTGAATCCTTTGCAGGCCAAAAAAAAACCTAGTACGTAAATATGCTTGCACGTGCAGAAAAAAAGGTTAATTGAGGAGGAAAAAGTATGATTTATTTAGATTCTAAGCATTTGCTAGTCGAGTAGAATAAATAAATTGGATATTTTGTTGCGATTAATTTGGACTGTTAGGTTCTATATAGGTAAAATATACCGTTCAAAGAATTTAGTGGTGTCACACTTCAAGAAGTAATAAGGGTTCAAAATCAAATATGCTCAGAATTTATAGAGGTGCTAGGAAAGTATATTAAGTTTTTTTATGGACATGTTTTAAGATAGCTTAAGCTTTTCAGAAAAAAAAAACATATTTTTACAATGGAAAAACAAATTCATCAAAAATAAACAACGCACATTTGGCGCGAATGTAGGACATTAATAACATATTAATGATTTGAAAATTCCCTACCTTCATGATGGGAAACTAAAAATTGAAAGAGATAGGGAAAATCGCACCAGATCAACACATAACAATTCATAAAACATGAGTAAGTGATGTGAAAACATGTCAATCGACAGTAGGAGCAAGAAAAAGTGTTAGATGGATGCCAAATAGAATGTTTGTACTATTACAAACTATGTCCGTACATGAGTTCTATCAGATTTGACCGTTCTGATTTAATTTAGTGCACATAGTAGAGTTACTATATAAATTTTTCGGTTAAAAGAGAGTTAAAAAATGACGCTCATCCTTGGTAACCACAGGGCCCCCTCAACTTGGTCTTCTCTGACATGTACATTTTCCGATTAGGTCTGTCTAGGCAGGCTTCGGTTGCTAATTTATATTCCACTCCTAGCAACTAAGTGTCTTATTGAAGAGTGTGGTCACACTCTACCTTTGTTGTCCCAGTCCCCGAATCGATTTTCGTGTCTTGAGACTACCTCAGGCGTTTTTTCTACTACCTCGACATGGGAGGCTATTCGTGCGAAGTGTAATGTGGTTCCTTGGCATTCCTTTGTGTGGAGTAAATCTATTACCTCGAGGCACCAATTCCATTTGTGGCTCATCACGAGGAACCATCTTCCCACTCAGGTCTTTCTTCTTTCCTTTGGTAGGATTCTGATTGTGCTTGTGTTTTTTGTAACTCTAGACCGGATTCCATTAATCATCTCTTCTTTGGGTGCCGAATTACTGCCGGCTTGGCTTTGTTTTGGGCTCCTAAATGCAACCTTATATTGCATGGTACCAAACCATGGCAAGATACTATCTCTTGGGCCCTTAAAGCTCTCTCAGGCGATTGCTAGATTTTCCTTTGCTACGCTTTGCCATCTTATTTGGAAAACTAGGAATGGCATTCTCTTTCGGGGCAAGACTCTCGCTGTGCCTACCATGAAGAACCACCTACTTAAAGTTGTGAGGGACAAAGCCATCTCCTTTAGCCAGGTGATGGATACTCCGAGAAATAGAATAACTCAACGAATTTGGGGTATTGACCCGGCCATCTTTGCGGACTAAGTGCTTTGGCCTTTGCTGTTTCGTTGCCTACCAACATGTCAAGGTCTCATTGCCTTTTCTTTCGGAGGGTTGGTGTTGTTCTTGGCCGTTGGCTCCTTTTGGCTATTTTCACTTATCTGGTTGTTTTTTCTTGTAGCTTTTCTTTCTGTTTGGCCTTTTCGTGGATGCCGTTTGGCTTCCTGTTGCTACCTTGGTAGCTTTTGGCTTCCTTTTCTGGCATCCTTCCACTCGACCTGGCTTGTTGCCTCGTTGAGTGTAAGTTTTTTATGCCAATTTCCGAGTTGTATAGTTTGGCTTAAATCAATATATTCTTACCTTACCAAAAAAAAAAAAAAAAAATGACGCTCAATCACGTGAATATTCTAAATAAGGTTGTGATTTTCAAGAATAATGTTCTAATATTAAATTCTATTATAAGCTTAGTTCATGATAGTAAATGATTTAAATGCTTGACTTCGATAGATGCTAGATGAGAGTTGCACATATCCAACTATTTAGATCGTGCGGTCCACGATATATTGATAATTTGACATCTCTGATGATGCTAATCACTCAATCAAGGGTGAATAGAGGCTATGCAACATTTTATGTACTTCAAGGCCCCCTGTCTTCCTTCTTTGTTTGTTTTCCCTTTTCTTTTTGGGGAATCATCATCCAATTATGAACTTTTGCAAAATATTTAATCTCCCTCATTTCTGGCTTCCCTTTATTTCAATTTTTTTTCTTTTGGTCGGTCCCTTTATTTCAATTACATCTCGAACTTTTGGAAATTGTTCATGACCCTTTCCCATTAGGTAGAAAAGATTAATTAAGCAAGTGGGCCCGGATATGCAACCTTTTTTAAATGGAAAGAAAAAGGAAAGACGGGTCACATTCAACGCAGACAAATTTGGAAAGGAGAAGGAGCGAAACCGCTTACTGGAGACTGGAGAATTCAGGTCAACATGAAGAACAATTTCTCAAACTTCTCGGTCGCCATTTTCATCGTGTTCCTATTCAGAAAAAAGGAACCCTAATAATTTTTTAATATACTAAAGTTTTGTTGCAGCTTCAAAGCACCCAAACCACTAAAGAAGAATCAAAAGGATATAACTACCTACTCATTATTCGGAGGTAAACTTCCGATTCAGGGAAATTCTATCTCTTTTAGCGAAAGTGTGGTTGACCAGGACCAGATGACCTGGGCCTGAAGATTGCATCTTAAAACTGCAAATTCCTCACTCGGCCTGGTTTTAACTTTTATGTAAAATTGTTATCAAGTATAAAGGCCCCGTTTGGTTCAGCATTCCCAAGGGGCTTTCAGCCCTGAAAGTCCATTGGGAAAAAGCTTAGGTGTTTGGTTCAGCATTTGGAGGTGTCATTAGCCAAATGCTGGCCTACCTACTTTGAGCTTTCAACATTTCGGAAATGCAAATCTATCTCTACTATTCATCCATTGACTTTAAAAAAAAATAAAAAAAATTGATCATCTTCCCCACACCCCAACCGCCATTGATCGGTGACGAAGTTTCATCGGATTTTATTTTTATTTTTTAAAAAATAACAAAAACCCTTTGCAAATATTGGGTTCACCTTCTTTTTTTTTTCTTTTTGTCATTTTTATCTTTTGACAATCAATAGCCCAACTTTTTATCAATACACTAGAATGATCATTAATTGATGAAGATGATTAATACTACAATAATTAAAAACAAATTATACAAAGTTGAAAACAAACCTAAAAGAACCATAAGCCAAAAGTTGAGCTTTGCATCTAATTTATAATCAAATTCTTTTAATATAATTTTTAAATAAATTTACTAATATATATCTTTTACATTACTCTCAACATGAAAATGTAAAATGTTATATAGTCAACATGAAAATGTAAAATGTTATATAGTCATTGTTTATTTTTTGCAATTTTAAAAATACTAAAACTAAAAAACTTAATTTGGTCACACTAAAGAGCTTTTCAAATATATGTTTACCAAACAGTCTTGCATTTCCCTAAAGCACTTTTTAGTTATAGTTTATCAAACAATCTAGTATTTCGGAAAACCCATTTACCTCAAAGGTATTTGCATTCTCCCAATGGCATTTCCCCAAAACCGAACTAAACGGACCCAGAGAAGGCCTCTCAAAATAGATTATTGCGAATCAAATTTGGAAATTGTATCTTGGTATTTAACTTTAGAAACCTAAGATATGTTTCAAGAATTTATTGAAATGAAACTAATTCAGCATCTCAGAAATGCGTGTTTGGATACATACTACTGCTTAAATTGAGTGCAAGTACAACATAGAAGTATTTTAGAAGATATAGGCATATACGTGCCATTTATTCCACTAATGATGATTGAAGTTATCAAACAATATTAACTTGTCATATTAAGCCCCTGCTGTGAAAATGCAATCTTGAAGATTGCCAAATGTAATTTATTCGAGCAAATACATAGACCCTGCAAAGGAAACACGACTGCAATCTCTTTCCCCAACTGAGAATTCTCAACTACTAAAGACATCTTGATCGAAACAAGAAACAACAAATTTCTTACCATGAAATTTCAAAAACCCTAAATATGCACTCGACAACCTGCATTTTCCCCCTACATGTCGCCGTGTGACATCAGTAGTTCCTCCAACAACTTATCGTCCAGATACTCAAACTCGATAACCTCTCTGGGTGGCTCTGCGGGAGCTAACACGGTGGACGATGGCAAACCAGCTGAAGAGTGTGACGACGACAGTGACGGGGGTGCTGAGAGCGAACTGTGGTGGCTGGAGACATAATGGTCATTCTTAGCGTAGTATTGTTGCTCGTTGGGGAAATTGAGGATGGCTAAATGGCCTCGGAAGGCAAAGGCAGCCCGATCGTAGGCGCGGGCAGCCTCCTCCGCCGTTGCAAAGGTCCCAAGCCAGAGGCGGGCACTGTTCCTTGTGGGGTCCCGGATCTCGGCTGCAAACTTGCCCCATGGGCGCCGCCGGATTCCTCGGTACTGGGGTAGATCGCATCGTGACCGCGGCGCCCTCTTCTTCCCCGTCTCTTCGTTGTTCTCAATGTTCCAATTCCTTCTTGAAGAAGACCCTTCCATGGCCAACTGAGTTATATCAAATGAGGAAGTGAAGAGTATGATGACCTGCGGGTAATCTTTTTTGGTAAACTTTAAGAATGTGGATTTCAAATTTGACGACAAAGATGGAGGTTGCCGGGTATAAATAGGGTTTGTTCAGATGAGATCCGAAGCGTTGAAAAGTTCAGGGAGGTCGTATCTGACGGTGGGGATTTTTTTTTTTTTTTGGGGGCGGGTGGGTGGGGTGGAGTAGGGTTCGTGTTTTTGTCTTTTTGTAAGAAAGTTCCGAGAGAGACAAAACGAATTGGAGCAACTTGAGGCCCAGGATGCCGATTGGAATTAGGATTCGACGAAACCTGGTGATAGCTTTATTTTCAAATTATATATAATTGCTTTGTCTCACACATGTTTATGTATTGTGGGCCAGGGTAAGGCAAAGGTCAGTTACGTGTGCATGAATGTGCATGATTCACTGGGTGAGGTAAATATTAATCTACACTTTTGATTTAGGCATACTTCATGGTAATAACCACCTCTCTATGTAAAATATGTGGATAACTCACCAATGGGAAATCAAGCACAACGTGAGCTCTTGGATTTTTGTGCAATAATAATTGCTCAAGTAAAAAGATCAATGTTGTATGTGCTAAGATTTTGTTCCTTTGTTTTGTGTTTTAACTAAAACTTGACAATATCACTGCGGATATTCAAATGGATGACATGCTCCCAATTCAATGTAATATTGTTAATTCACTTTGATAAAAACCGTAGTAACTACTAATGAATAACATGTCTAGTTTAATTTGAGAACTAGATTGAATTGGCCTAAATCGACTAGTTAAAGGTCAATTCTAAGGAAAATCCGTTCAATTCTTAGTTTTGTGAACTTAGAACAAGTTGATTGGTATAGAACAAGTATCAAGATTGGAATTGGTTTTGAAGTCTTTTCCAAAATATATATATATATATATATATATTGCAACTGGAGTTTGAATGCTGATCTTCCAACATGATGAAACCATAACATATGCTTAACCAATAAATGCTTTTGTAATAAAACGGTAAAACTTTTATATTTTACATTAAGAATTTCATTTTTTATCCAAAAGTTAAAAGGGGCTAATTCACAAGTAGATTAAGAAATTACAGCATAACCCACCAATTAAAAAAAGAAGAACCGCTGGTTTGATTCCCAATTTCAATCTTTTGAAATCGGGGATTATAAAATCAGTTCCTGGGTCTAGATCAGGTAACAAATCACTAGAGCATCGAACATCCCTGGTAATGAGTCCTTTATCATGCCTCATTCATTACGTGTGATGATGACTCTCTGACGATCAGACTCGAAACATATAAGCACGAGGATGACACAAGTTCCTGTCCATGCTGACGTGGTCGTCCTTGTCCAGCCATTGCGTGCGGGGGCCTACAAGCCCACCAATTGCTGACTCACTGGATTTTCTCTGTGGGCCCCAACGGGACCATTTTGAGCAACCTTTTTCTAATATACACGTTTCAATGTTGTCATACCGTAGAAATCATTTGAAAAATTATACTGGCTCATCACTCATGACGTGGCACTCCGGAACGTGACGGAATCATTGTGTCACTCTTCTATTGCATTGAACGATATTCACTAAAAACGAAAGTTGACCAAAGACTATATGCACAGATTTCAGAGACTTATATTCTTTAATCTAAAGTGGCAATAATATGGGCTCATATCCTTTCTACGCGAGGGCTAAGCCGAAGTGCATCTCAGATTATATTTTGCTCCGTGTAATCTCCGCAACTTTGAGAAAAGAATTCATTCTGGAAATATTATGGTAATTTTCTTTTATATATTGAGCATTTGGAATGTCCTTTACTCTTAAATTATCGTCATTTATCATATGAAATTTGACATTTTTTATATTAAAGCTCCGATGAAATCTAAATATTGGATGAGGCATATGGAAGATTGTACTAATTTTCATGGATGTAAATCATTGTTTGACATTCATTAAATAAGGCTTCACGGTAGCCAAACGTGGTGATTTGACAGGTTGGATCGATTTTGATTCAGATTGTTGGGATTTTGAATCTTATATGGATGTGGGCCGTTTTAATTTGAAAAATTTCAACTACGGGCTTGGTTTGATTTGGGTCAATGCGAACTCAAGTCACTTTCAAAATGTTTGTTGTTTTTCTGATGCAACAGATTTTATTTGGTCATTGCCGGCTTCAAATTGTGTTGGATTTCAAACAGTTTGGATAAGGATCAATTTTGATCAGTGACTTTGAGTCAATTATCATATATATTCTAGTTTAAGCTAATCGGTCATTCTTTCAAATTAATTTTTGCATACTATACCTCCTTTGAATGTTGAAGTTAGCTCTCAACGATTGCAGTCATACATCTTACTTTTCAATACCTTAATTAGGATAGTAAATTAGATGTAAGAATTTGAAGTTATATGAAACATGTCCATCAAGGATATTATCCTAGGGTGTACTTGTTTCATGGAAAAGAAGACTTGTCAAATGGATGGGCTAGGTTGGGTTTGGATTGGGCCATCAATGGTCCAACTAGAGTTGCCTATTAATCCGTGTTATCCATTTATGATTAATTTATTCATAATGCAAATATCTCAACTCATACCCAACCTGTATTAGGATTCATTTTTAGCATTTTTCTCTTTATATTATTGCATTTTAAGAATGAAGGGCTCCATGGACTAACTCATTGAGTTAGTGAGGAGTTTCGAATCAAGTTATGGACAGGGACATGAATGTGATGGTGAAAGTTCGGGCCGAGCTATCCATAAATCATGAAACAGATTCGAGATTTGGTTTTGAGTTAAATTAAACAAGATCTTAACATATTAGTTGATGACCATTTAATAATACATAATTTGATGTGATATTTTCAATTTTAATTAACGATTATGCAGTTCTAATACCCATACAAAAATGCACAAATATAAAGTAACGAAGTCAATGATCATAATAATAAATTCGTAAAAAGTAAAGGAAGCCCATTGCTACTGGGATCTAACTTTACTCTAATGTGCCTCCTCTCACTTCTCTCCTTGGTATTCCTCTCCCAGTCTTATCCTACCTTTTTCTTCTACTCATTCCTCCTCTCCCTCTTCGCTTTCTCTCCCTCTCTCTCTCTCTCTGTGTGGCGACGATGGCAACACGGGTCTCTCCACAGTCCACACTCGTCTCCCGCTCTCCATCCTCTTACACGACGCCCCTCTCCTCCATTACCCCACTCAAAACCCAGCCATCCACCTTCCAATTACCCTTCAGGCCCTCCCGAATCACTCACCTGACGCACCGCCCCACCACCACCATCCACCCTGTTGCCGCTGTCGAGGCCCCCGAGAAGATCGGGAAGCTCGGCGACGAGATCTCCGGCCTCACCCTCATGGAGGCCCTCGCCCTTGTGGACTACTTGCAGGACATGTTGGGCGTATCCACAGCCGAGTTCAGCCCAACGACAGTGGCCATGGCGCCGGGAGCAGGGGGAGACGCAGGGGGTTTGTCGAAGGACGAGGCAGAGGACGCAAAGAAGCCGCTCGAGGTGACTGATACTGAGACGATAGAAAGTGATCACTATAGGGTTAAATTAAATTGGGTAAACCATGCGTTTATTTCGCAAACAATAAAAGATTGGAAAATATTTTTCAAAATCAATTATTTGTATAATTTACAAAAATGAATAAATGAACAAATAATATTTTCATCATCCATGAAATTATTTAAATATTAAATATTATCGATAATGAAAACATATTTCATTAACTAATTATTTCAAACGATAAAATTAATTATCTTTGAATTTTTTTTCTAATTATTTAGTTTTTGTGAAACAAATGGATCCTAAGTAGGTTGAAATGAGTTTATAATCCACTTTTTTTGTCTTTTTTTTCATAGACCCATTATATTGGCCTGTAAATTTTTTATAATCCATTCAAGTATTTTTGGGTTATTAATGGTGTGTTTGGTAACGATTATGTATAAGGGAATAATTTTTTTATAATAAATGATTTTTTTATTCTATTCTCGAAAACAATTTATGAGTTTGAATGCGTTTGTTAACTTCCCAAAATTTCTATTCTCGGTATAGAAATACATTTGGTAGGATTCTTAGATTTTTTTTTTTATTTCTACCAATTTTTTAATTTTTAATTTTTTCTTTTTCTCTTTGGCGAGCTCGCCAAAGGCCAGCTTGGCCACAACGAGCCTTAGCCTCACCTAGGCGGCACGAGGTTGGCCTTGCCCTGGCCTGGCGAGGCCTAGCCTCACGCTGACTGGGGAGGCCGAGCCTCGCCATGGCCGCGTGAGGCTCGGCCTCACCTTGGCTGAGCTCCCCCAACCACCGACGTGGTCGAGCCTCGTCGTGGCTCGGCGTCTCTGGGGGTTGGCAACACTCCGGCAAGGTCACCGGCCCTTGTACGGCTAGTCATCGGCGCTAGCCATGGCCAAGGTCGACGACTGGTCAAAAGAAGAAGAAGAAGAAGAAGAAGAAGAAGAAGAAGAAGAAGAAAAGAGAAGAAGAGAGAAGAGAGAAAAAAAAAAAAGATTCTAAAAAATTATTCTCAAGAATAAGAAGTTACTTTTTTCAATTTCTTATTTCGTTCCAAATCAATTCCCCTAACAAAAAAATAGATTTTTTGTTATTGGGAACAAAAGTTTTATCAAGCAAGTTTCTATTTTTTTTTTCATTCTTCAAAACAAAAGAACAGAAATAGCTGTCTGGAAAACGAAAACAACTTTTACCAAACAGGCCATAAATGTAATAGGTTTACGAAAAAGTAACAATTTGAAAAATATTTTCCTAAAACTGATCGTTAGAAAAGGTACTCAACATAATTTTTTTTTTAATTATCAACACTAACCTATGCCTCAACATTTTCATTGATGTTAAAAAAAAAATTAACAACTAATTTTTTCAAAAATATAATTAATCAATTCTAGGAAAAGTAATTTTAAAATTGTTATTTTTTTTAAACAAACGTACAATGAATTTACAGACAATTTCGTGTTCGAGTCTTCACGAACTTCAATTTCACTTTGCATGGGTTTTATGCCTAGTCGGATTCTGGTTCCCTTAGGATTTGATCTCGAGAATAGTCAAGTTTAGATGCTTTTATTTAAATAAATTGATTCTTTTCGGGTTATTCGTTTATTAAACAAGTTGGTATAAATTATTGACTTTTCTTAGTCAATTCGAGTTGGATTTAGATGGGTTGGGAGGGTATTTCGGATTGGTTGGGCAAAATTTAAAACCCTCGTCACTTTTGCACGAAACATTCTCCTTTTTTTCTTTTTCTTCAAAACCTACAAAAATCTGCATGACCTTTGAGTTCTCATTCGATGTTGCATCTATACTCGTAAGCATCTTTATGGATGATGAAAATATCATTCATTCATTAATTTTTATAAGTAATACAAATAATTTGAAGAAATATTTTTCAATCATTTATTTTTTAAAACCAACGGAACCTTTTTGTAAATTTTTCACTCGTAACCCACCAATGGGAGCTCGTTATTTGTAATCAAGTACAAATATGAGCTCTTGTGCTGGAATGGGGAATTATTGTGCAATAAAAATTGCTAAAGTAAAAAGAACAAAGTTGCATGTGTTAAGATTTTGTTTTTATATTTTTACTAAATATTGAAAAAAAAAAAAAACTTTGGAAATTCAGACAGATAGGACCCACTCAAAAGTCAATGTAATATTGTCAATTCACTTGATAGACAAAAGTGTAGTGAGTTCTTTTCTATCCTGTCCAATATGCTCATGCGGTCGTCCTTGTCCAGCCATTTTGTGCGAGGACCTCGACTTTCACATTCCTGCTGTTTATACCATGAAATTTGATTTGTACTATTAAAAATCTACCATCAACTCTTATAAACTGGAGATTCGGTTAATTTATACGGGGCAAATAATTCCTTGTGTAAATATTATGGAAATTAACTTTTGATTATTGAAGACCTCGACTTTCAAATTTGTTGTTCATCCCATGAAATTTGACTTGTATTATTAAAAACCTCCGATTAACTCTTTATATTAGAGATTCGGCTAATTTGTACTGACACAAAACAATTTCTTTACCTATATTGGATAAGGCTTCATGGTAGCTTGAGGTGATGATTTGGCCGGTCCAATCAATTTAAATTCAGTTTATTTCGGTTTCATATCCCATTCGGATATAAGTTATTTCGATGAGAAAATTTTTAAAGTATAGACTAGGTCAACCCAGTTTATTGCGAATTCAGCTCATTCCATGCTCTCTCTCTCTCTCCCCCTCTCCCCCTCCCTCTCTTATAGTTTAAGTGTCGTGACATGAAGAGATTAATTAAAGCAGACGGGCTCGGTGAAGGAGAAGGAGAAGGAGAAGGAGCGAAACCGCTTACTAAAACCGGTTAATTCAGGTCAAATGAAGATCGGTAATTTTTCAACATTCTCGGTCACTATTTTCATCATGTCCTATTCAAGAAAAGGAACCTCAATGATTTTGGAAAGTACTGAAGTTTTGGTTCAGCTTCAAAGCACCCAAATCACTACCCAAAAAAAAAAAAATATATATATATATATATACACCTTAAAACTGCAATGTCCTAGCTCAGCCTGGTTTTACATCAACCTGTCCTCAAATACAGAGAAGCTCTTCCAGCATAGATTACTACCAAACGATTTCGGAAACTGTATCTTGGTAATTAACATTAGAAACCGTAGACATATTGCAAAGTTTTTGAAATGAAACAACTTTAGCATCCCAGAAATCTGTGTTTGGATGAATACAACTGCTTAAATTGAGTGCAAGTACCCAGAGAAGTACTTTAGAAAGATATAGGAATGATAGGAGCCATTTACTTCCACTAACAACATTGCCCAGTCATATTGAGCCCCTGCTGTGAAAATGCAGTCTTGAAGATTGCCGAAAGAATTCTTTTCAAGCAAAATATGTATAAACCCTGCGAAGGAAACGCTACGCGATCTCTTTTCTCAAGTGAATACTCTCGCTGACGAAGACGACTGAAACAAGAAACAATAATAATTCTTACCATGAAATTTTGGAAACCCTAAGGCTGCGTTCGTTTCACGGAAAATGAGCCATCTCCGGAAAATATTTTTCCGGAAGTCATTTTTCAGGAAAATGGCTATATTTTCCGGTGTTCGGCTAAAACTTAAATTTTGAATGGAAAACATTTTCCACCGTTCGTTAACTAATTTCTTTCGTTTTCTTTTTATTTTTTCCTTTTCTTTTCCTTCCCCTTCCTCCTTCCTCCTCCTTCTTCCTCCTCCTTCCTCCTTCCTCCGCCGCCGCACGCCTGACGATGGCGAGCCGACCAAGATCCGGTCGCCAGATCCGGCCGACCAAGATCCGGTCGCCAGATCCGGCGAGCGGGCGGGGCTCGGGCCTCGCCCGAGCTCGCGAGGTGCGGCGAGCCGCGAGCTCGCCGGATCGCGGCGGAGCTCGGGCTCCGATCGCCCGAGCTCCGCCGCCGATCCGGCGAGCTCGCGGCTCGCTGACTCTGGCGAGCTCGGGCGAGGCCCGAGCCCCACCCAGCTCGCTGGATCTGGCGAGGCCAGAGCTCCGCCCCAAGCCGGCGAGGCTCTGCCTCGCCCGATCTGGCGAGGCTTACTCGTCCACCGGAAGCCTCGCACCGCACAACGAGCGGCCTGGACGGCGGGCTCCCCGCGAGCCTCCCGGCGCCGCCGCGGTGCTCCCTCTTGAGCCGGATCCTCCTGAGCGGCTTCGAGCCGCCGGGGAAGCGGAGCGCGGCGACGGCGGCGGCGCCCCGGCCGGAGCAGGCGGGCAGGAGCGGCCGGGGAGGGCGGAGGCTGAACCCGGAGAAGGACGTCGTCGAAGCCGGCTTCGTAGCAGGGAGAGCAAGAGAGAGAGAGAGACCGAGAACCGGAGGAAGAGAGCTCGTGCGAGAGGCGAGAGGCTTGAAAATGTTTTCCTCTTTTGAAAAAGAGGAAAACATTTTCCAAGCTGCAAAGAAGGAATTTTCCGGTCAACGGAAAATGTTTTCCGTTGACCGTCATTTTCCGCTCACCCGAACACCGGAAAATCCGGAAAATATTTTCCTGGAAGTTATTTTCCGCGAAACGAACGGAGCCTAAATATGCACTCGCCAACCCGTATTTACCCTATATGCTGCTGTGCGACATCAGTAGTTCCTCCAACAACTTATCGCCCAGATATTCGAACTCGATCACATCTCTGGACGGCTCAGTAGGAGCTAACTCCGTGGATGATGATGAACATGCTGAGAATGATGATGACGACAGCGATGGGGACGCCGAGAAATAGCTGCGGTGGCCAGAGACATTGCAGTCATTTCGAGCGTAGTATTGTTGCTCGTTGGGGAAGTTGAGAATGGCCAAATGGCCTCGGAAGGCGAAGGCAGCCCGGTCGTAGGCGCAGGCGGCCTCCTCCGCTGTCTCAAAGGTCCCGAGCCAGAGGCGGGCACCGTTCCTCGAGGGATCCTTGATCTCAGCTGCGAACTTGCCCCAAGGGCGCCGCCGGATCCCCCGGTACCAGTTTTGATCACATTGCAACCGTGATTTCCTCTTCTTCACCATCTCTTCGTTGTTCTCATTGTTCCGATTCCCTCTCGAAGAAGATCCTTTCATGGCAAAGTGAGTTAAATCTCAAATGAGGAAGTGAAGAATAAGATAATTTGCGTGGCAGCTTTTTCGGTAAGCTAGAAGAAGAAAGAGTTCAAATTTGGTGGCGACAAAAAAATTACGGACGCTGGCGGGTATTTATAGGGTCTAATTTGATAAGATCGGAGGCGTTGAAAAGTTGGTAGGGGAGGTCGTATCTGACGGTGGGGGTTTCCTTTTTTTATGCCCTCTTGTGAGAAGGTTCGGAGAGAGACAGAAAAAGGATTAGAGCAACTTGACGTCCCGGATGCTTTTTGGAATTCTGATTGGACGATGGCTTTATTTTCAAATTATATATAATTGCTACGTCTCGGACATATTTATGTATTGTGGGCCAGGGTGGGGGCAAAACTCAAATACGTATGCATGACTGCATGACTCGCATGATGAGGTAGTTAAGGGTGCGTTTGGCAACTTGCCAAATAATAATAATTTCTATTCTTTTGTACTCAGGAATAAATTCGAAGTATAAATTCATTTGGTAAAAATTTTATTTCGGGGAACAAATTTCTATTTTTTTGTTCTTAAAAGTAGATTTGGAACATAATCGAAAAGTAAAAAAAAAGTTAATTTTTTGTTATTGGAAACAATTTTAGAATCAAACCAACCCATTTTTTTTCGCTTTTTTCTTCTTCCCTCTCTTCTCTTCTTCAACCGTTGCCACCCATGGCCGCTGGTTGCCGATGACCAGTCTAGCGAGCTTGCCGAAGGCTTGCCCAACCACCGATGAGGCTCAACCTTGCCAGATTTGGCGCGGCCAAGCTTCGCCGGTGGCTAGGTGAGCCTTGCCCGGGTCTCCCCTAAGCCTCGCCTGACTAGGCTAGGCTCGGTCGAGCTCGCCTCGTCGGCGGTTGGGCGAGCTCGGCCTTGCCAAATTTGAGCATGGTCGCTAGCTCAGCCAAGGCTCGGCCAATGAGGCGTGGCCTCAACGAGGGCCGATGACCCTCCGAAGAGGTCATGGGCCTCCGTTTGGCTAGTCACCGGTCATCCCAAGGCCGGCAACTGGCAACCCTTGAAGAAGAAGAGGAGGAAGGAAAGAAATAAAGAAATAAAGAAAAAAGTAATAAAATTATTTATAAATTAAAAGAAAATGATTTGAAGTAGAATTTTAGAGGATGATGCCAAACACAATTCTAATCCGAAAATTGAATTTTTGGACAATTACCAAACGGTTTAAAATGCTTAGAAATTGTTCTCGGGAACAAAATAAAAAAGAATCATTTATGAAAAGAAATTAGAGAGGTGATGGTAATATGCATCTTAAGTTAGAAGCAAATGATAGCATGGACCTCAATTTTTGTTTTCTTTTAGTTAGAGAGGTGATGGTAATATGCATCTACACTATTGGATTAGGCATACTTCTTACATACATTTGGTGGACTATATACGTACGAGGCTCGTTAGCACAATTGGCCTTAATTTGTCATCTGTCATCTCTTATAATGTGTCCTTTACACGGGGTGCGAATCATTTATCATCCTTTTTTATTGTGCCTCAATTTGTGTAGGATACTGAGGATGTCAAAATTGGAAATCCAACTTAATTGTGATTTTCAAAATAGCCACCGTTACATGTTTTTATTGTATATCACGAATTATATATAATCTATTTTAACGGGTATGTGGTGGGTAGAATCAGTCCTTGCACAATAGTGTCAATATCCAAAGTAATGTCATGACTTGCAAGAATAGTGTTGTACGGTTAAATTCTTGTCGAAGCTCAATCCATAATATTTAATGATTTGAGTGCTTAATTCCCATGGATACCAAATAAGGCTCACATATCTGATTATATAGATCACTGGCACAAAAAAGGGGGTCTAAAGTGATTGTAATCTTAAATAAGAATTTGAAGTGATTAATTTAGTCTCAAATAAGAATTCAAAATTCAAATCTGACATTTTCATCTAAGAATATTTTTTCTTAATTTTTCTTTTTCTTTCTTCTTTTTCTTCCTCACGCCTCCTTTGTTCTTCATCACCTCCACCTTCGACACCATCATCAGGCCCTCTCTCTTGCAATGCCATCTCATCGTATGATTAGGACCGGCTTTTCTTCAGTGCAAGCCATTACAACACAAGCTAATTTGTTGAAGATTTTAATTTTTGCTCCTCAAAATGGTTCCTAGACAATTCTACGGAGCCAAAACAAGCGACATGCTTGCAAAACTAGGTTCTCTTTATCCTGACATCAATTGCAAGTTTTGGTCTGATTTGAGCGTCTTCCTTCGAGGCATACCACGTGCCTCAAAGATGTTCGCTAAAACGCCACAATGGGTCTATTTTTTTTTTTTTTTAAGAATGGATAATTACGAAGGTCTTCCCTTCTAATGCGACGATATGATTTGTCTAGGGTTTTAATGATGCATTTGCTAACATTTCTATTTTCAAGAATAATTTCTGTTCAAAAATAACTTTTTCCATTTATATTTCCTAGACAAGTTTCCGAGTAGAAAAACACATTTAGTATGACTCTAAATTTATATCCTACAAATAGAAAAAGAACAAAAAAGTGTTGACCCTCAAAATTATTTGTGACGTGAATTTTTTTAGTTTTAAATAATTTTTTTAGGATTTTTCTTTAAAAACAAAAATCTTTTTCTCATCCATTCTTCTTCCTCCTCTAGTTAGTCGCAGGGCCTTGGCAATGGCTAGTGACCGGCTTGACCTTGCCCAAGCTCGACCTCGCTAGATTTGGGCAAGGTCAAGCCTTACCCCTTGATCTTGCCCAACCACGGCAAGGCTCGACCTCGCTAGATTTGGGCGAGGTCAAGCCTCGCCAGATTTAGCGAGGTCGAGCCTTGCTAGCCCAAGTCTTTGGCCGGTCGCTAGCTATCGCCGAGGCCTGGCAACTGGTTACAGGAGAAAGAAGAAGGAAGGAAAAAATAGAAAAGAAAAAAAAAATTACCTTGTTTTATAAATTGTTCTCGAGAACAAACTTTTTTTTTTACTTTTTATTTTTTTTCCCAATCTATTACAACGCCACTTTTCTATTATTGAGACTAGAAAAATTAACTGACATTATCAAATGGATTTATGTTCCAAGAACAAAATAACAGCAAGATAGAAAAATTGGAGCATTACCAAACATGCCCTAATATGTCAAATCACCTTATGCTAAGATGACTCCTCTTAAGCCTCTTGCTAATATTACCCATTGTTAATGTTACATTAGTATAATTACAAGTCCTTTTCTATGTGCATTTCCTTATTTATATTAATCTTCTATCAGTTGTAGACTAGGGGATTTCTATCTCCTCTAGCGTGGCCTCAGGTTTAAAGGGGTGAGACTTCCATACCTAGAAATCTGAGAAAAACAATGAGGTGAGTCAAAGACTTAGTAAGTAAAATCACTAATCTCCAAATAGGAGGATGTCTCATCATTGAATCCACCTATGAATCTCAACCTCATTAAGGTGTTGATGGTAGATCAATAGCAAATCCATTGCATTACCTTGAGTATGTGCATGTGAACAACTCAACTTATTTGTGATGCAAGCCCTACCAGAATCATCAAATTGAAACATAGAAACATGCACACGGAATTTCATTTCTTAACTTAATCAAAATCCATTGGTTCTTCCGGAATCCACTAGGCATCCGAAATCCATCGAGCATTCGGAATCCACCGTGCGTCTAAGATCCATTGGGCATCCCATTCTCATGAATGAGGCAATGTAAAACACATCATTTGGGATAAAGGTGTGCTCTTGGACCATCCCTCATCCCAACCCAATATTGTCCTTTTCGAGGCGTGCTCCTTGACCATCCCCCTCAATGATTTGTCCTTGGCATAGCCAAGACGCGTTGACAGAATTTATCTTTCCTTTATAGATGACACATCACGCATCACACAATTCGGTTCATTATTTTTTTATCTTAGCCAATGCAAACAAGGTCCGAAGGCATACTCATGCAAATATGTGTACCATGACCTAAGACATCATAACTACTAAAGGCGCGAATGACAACCATTGTAGCTAGAAATTGATTTCTAGAAAAAAAAAAAAATACAATTTATTTCTATTATTAGATGAGTTTTTGAGCAAAAATACGCGTTTGATAATGATACAAAATTTCTATTCCCAAACTAGAAATTCATTTGATAACAATACAAAATTTCTCTCTCTTGGGCGAAGGACAGGGCCTGATGACCAGCGATCGATGATCGGCAAGTGGTGGCAACCGACAACTGACGGCAGTGACCAACAAGTAGCGACGGTGAACAGTCGGTGGACAACGACCAACTAGGCCGGCGATGGCAACCAATGGAGGATGCAATCAGCAGCAACGGATGGCAGGCAATAGCGGCAGGTGGGCGGCCCCAGCTAGTAGTAAGGACGAGTAATGAGAAGAGTTTTTATTTCTCATTTTTGTTCCAAAAAGAGAAAAGTAAAAAAATTTTACTTCTCATTTCTATTCAAAACTTATTTTTGGACTAAAAATTTGTTTTAGAAATAGAAAAATGAAATTGCGTTGCTAAATGAATTTCTATTTCATAAACAAGTATAAAATAGAAAAATAGTTCTAGAACAGAAATAGAATAATTATCATTCATGCCCTAATATACCGAGCATGGCATGGAACTCGTGGCTCGAATATACATGCCTGAACGCTGATCCAAAGCCGAGAGAGACTTAAATCGACACGCCTCAATGCCAATTCAAAGCCAAGTAAGGCTCACACTGTTACATCTCAATGCTGATCTCATAACTGAGTGAGACTCGTTTGTGACTGGGGGTGTGATTGTACTTATGAATACAAGATATTAGCAAACCATACAAAATCAATCATCATCATGCACATGACTACACATGAGTGAGCACACAACTAAATCCAACAACGTAACACATTGCCTTGGTCAAGGGTTAGGAATTCTACTTACAAATTGCTCAAGCGGTGGCCACAGTTAAGCGATAGCTAAACGGCACGAACAAGTGACAAGGACGAAAGTGGCCGAGGGCCGAGGGAGAGAAAGAGTAATCGAGAGAGTGAGGGCATGCAAGCGAGGGGAGGAATGGGAGAAATGAGCCAAGACTTGGGGAAATGAATGAGTAGTGCCTCTATTTATAAACCAACCCTCCATGATGGCCTTTCCAAATGGTCCAATGGCTTGTCTTTAGGTGGCAAGACTATTCAAAGAGAGGTAGCGCACTACCTAGATTAAGTGGCGCCTATAATTTTAAAGGAATGATTGTAGCCTTATTTGTGTCTTTCTCATTGGTCCACCTAGTCATGAGTCACCACTTTAAAGAAGACCTTCTTTGGAGGAGGTGGCATGCCTATTATGGTGAAGTGGCACCTAAGGCCTTGAAAAAGTACTTGCCATCTTCTCATTGGTCCACTTGTATAATGAACCATCTTGCAATTAATGGTTCGGGTAAATTTGCCCTTCAAGGTTCACTTTAGGGTAATAATAACCCTACCTTGGACACATAAGCCCATAAGTCACTCCCTTCATTAATGGCTTGTAATGATGACTATAACACCTAAGCTTATGAGTAATCTTCCTCATTAATGACTTGTAATGATATCCATCACACTGAAGCTTATGAGTCATCTCCTTCGTTAATTAACTAACTTCAAAAGGACATAAATACAATCATAAGCTAAGTTCTTATTTTGCCACTTGGACACATGAGTCATCTTCCTCACTAAAATGTAAGCTTCCAAAGAACATAATGGCAATCATGAAAAATAAGCCAAGGTAAACGCCATCATTATATGGTGAGAGTTTTTCTCATTCATCCACAATCGACTATCCTATTTGGACCAAGGTTTATGGACAATTCACAATCGAACGAGGTTAGATATAGCTGAGCTTGATCAACATAACTAGGTCAGTGGTCTATTCTGACCAGCATATGGCCAGGATCAGCTAGGCCTATGGCCAGTTCTTGGTCCAACGAACCGGGCCTAGGACTGGTCTGTAGCCGGTCCACGATCCCCGCAACATTCCATGGTTGGTTCGAGACCTATCCATGTTTTTATATGGTCGATCCATGGTCGGTCCTCGATTGTCATGTGATCGTGTGGGGTCGATTGATCCAACCCAATACACAGTAGCACGAAATCGGTCAACACTCATTCACGACCGACACAATGACCATGCGGAGTCATCCACGATCGGTACATGACTACGTGGAATCGACCATAACTGTCCATTGATCGATCCATGATAGTACATGACCGTCCCATGACCGATCCTAATGGTCGAACAACCTATCCATGGTTATATATTATGATCAACTTGTGTGATTGATGGACTGATTCACTGTCGATCCCATGGCCAACCCATGGTCAATCTTTCGATTGAACATAGCTGATTCTTAGTCACCTTCCAAATCGGGCCGATTGATCCATGACCAATCCTTGGATCGATTTATGGCCGATCCCCATTATTGGTGTACCAATTCCTAGACCACCTTTCATGACCGAGACAGTGGTTCGAACCATGGATGTCACATGACTCTTTAGCTCCTAATTACCAATTGGTTAATCTTCATCAGCAACATGTTTCTGCTTTTTGCCAAGACTCCAACTTCTTGTCAAACTCTCAAGCAATGCAACTTATCCCTTTAGCAACATCTGTTCTCTCGGCTACTTATTCCATGCCTTCTTTTTGGTCAGAAATTCCATGCCTGTTGTCAACCTAGAAACTGCAATCTTATTGCCTAGTTTTGGTACTGCTTGCCAACAACAGGAGCAATATTAACTAAGCATTGCTAGATCATCTTGTTTGATTGACTTAAGCCTCCAATCAATTAACACTTGCTTGATGATCAACAATTTTATGCAAAAGAACAATTTCGTTGTAGCAGACGACTATTTAAACCTCAGCAACAAGTTTGCCTCTCAAGTTTGCCCCACTTGGGCAAATTTGATCTTTCAAAGCTCATCCTTCTCCTTTGCAATGCGAGTGGCTCCTCGTAGTAATCCCCAGTTTGGAGACACCCACTTGCACTTTTGCCATTCTCATCGACGTGACTCTTCTCCTCAATGGATAACCCATCCTCAGTTTGATTGTCAATCAACTTCACATTATTACCTACCAATCACATGGCCAAAGAAGCCCCAGGCACATCATAAAAAATCTACCACCATTAACCAATTACAGATCACAGGATCTCCTCCCAGTTCCACATTCTCCAACCTCAGTTCTCAAATCTTGTAACTCCCTGAGATTGACCTTATCCTTATCCACACCTTCCTCTCCAATTGCACATTGCTATTATTGGCAAGTCCAGTTCGAGCCCTCAATCTCATCGACCACCACTCTTGACAGTAATTCCAACATTTTCGTCATTAGATGGAGGCCAATCTGAGCCCTACATCAAGTAGGGGCAAGCTGAGATTTGATGCATCCTAAGGAACTTATGATTTTGTTGTCGGAGAGGGCGACCAACATCAAATAACTTCAAGTTAGTTTCTTGTCACCTTGATTGATGAGAGCCTACATGACGAAGCGAAGCTCACGAGCTCGCTATGGGGAGGCTAATGATGGGGTCGAAGGTGATTTGGAGAAAAGATGAAGGCATGAGGAAGATGAAGAAAAAAAAAACAAAAAGAAAGTGAAAATAAAGAAATAAAAAAAAAATGTTCTTGGATGAAAATGCCCTTGTTTATGAATAAGATTTGAAGTTTATATCAAAATTTGATACATTTTCCACTTTAGATATTTTTTTTGAAAAAACGATTTCCCTTTGAACTCTTATTTGAAATTTTTCTCCAAAAAGATGGATAGATTAATTTTATAAATGGGATAGGAACATGGCCAATCACAATATAAAAAAAAATATATTATATATTTGGTGGACTCTACGTGGATTCGAATGTTCCTTTTTATGACATTAATACGAACTTTTTAGACTAAAGTCCGCCCAACAGTATCCGTGAGGAGTTACATGTATTTGTGGGCCAATATATTGTGCAAACAAACCCAACAACTCAGCAACGAATGGTGTTTCTTTCTCTCGGTTCTCTCCATTCTGATTGGAGCTTCCGTGAGCGCTGACGTCACCCACAGCAAATGCGCCCCCATATTGGAGTTGAAGGGACGACCTCCTCTTCTCGGGCCTCCGAAGGAAAAGCATTGATCTCGTGTCATATTGGCACTTGATGTTGCCCGCGGCGGCTAACCAAAGTTCCCCATTCATTTGAATATATCAAATTAATAACTCATCTATTTCATTTCATAAAATAATTTGCGATGTTTATGTTGCGACGAGATATTCCAAGCAGAATATGAAACGCCATGCGATCTCTTTCCTCAAGCGAAAACTCTCACCGAAGAAGTCGATCGAAACAAGAAACAGAAAGATTTATCACCTAAAATTTTTGGAAACCCTAAAGATGGACTCGCCTACGCGCATATACCCTACATGTCGCTGTGCGACATCAGTAGTTCCTCCAACAACTTATGGTCCAGATACTCGAACTCGATCATGTCTCTGGAAGGCTCGGCAGAGCTGACACAGCGGATGATGACGAACCTGCTGATGAGAATGACAATGATGACAGCGAATGGGATGCCAAGAAAGAACTGTGGTGGCTGGAGACATTGTAATCATTCTGAGTGTAATATTGTTGCTCGTTGGGGAAGTTGAGGATGGCCAAATGGCCTCGAAAGGCAAAGGCAGCCCGGTCGTTGGCACGGCTCCTCCGCAGTCTCCTCAAGGGGTCCCGGATCTCAGCCGCAAACTTGCCCCAAGGGCGCTGCTAGATCGCACAGTACCGGTTTTGATCACATCGCGACCGTGATCCCCTCTTCTTCCCCATCTCATCGTTGTTCTCACTGTTCTGGGGAGAATTACCAAAAAAGTCCTAAACCTATTACAATTGTATCAATTCAGTCCTAAACTTTTTTTTTTGCCAATTTAGTCATAAACCTTTTATAATTGTGCCAATTCAGTCCATCCGACCAAAATTGGCTGGCCGGTGACTAGCCGACGCTGACGTGGATGCTAGCCGTCCGGCGAACACCGACGTGGCATTTTTTAATAATTTTTTATAATTTTTTTCGAATTTTTAATATTTTTTTGAAATTTTGAATTATGTTTTTTTTTCTTTTTTTTTTTTCCATCATCTTCTTCGCTTCCTAGCCGCTGGCACCGGTCGAAGGCGAGGGCCGGCGAGGTCAGCCTCGCCGGCCAATGGCGAGGCTCGCCCTCGTCAGTTGGAGGTGAGGGTCGGCGAGGGCAAGGCCTCGCCGGATGAGAAAGAGAGAGAGAGAGAGAGACCACCCGTAGATCCTTCGGTTGAGGAGGTCGCCTCGCCAGCCACTCGCCTCGCCACCACCCGTAGATCCTTCGGTTGAGGAGGTTGCCTTGCCAGCCACTGGCGAGGGTCTCGCCTTCGCTAGGTGAGGAGAGAGAGAGAGAGAGAGAGAGAGAGAGAGAACAAGCCCTTACCCTCGCCAGCCCTCACCTCCACCGACGGGGGCGAGCCTCGCCATTGGCCGGCAAGGCTGACCTCGCCGTCCCTCGCCTCCGGCCGGCTAGGAGGTGAAAAAGATGGAAAAAAAAAAAAGAATTCTAAAATTCTAAAAAATATTAAAAATTCGAAAAAAATAATAAAAAATTATTAAAAAATGCCACGTCAACATTCGCCGGACGGTCGGCATCCACATTAGTGTCGGCCGGTCAATTTTGGTCAGATGGACTGAATTGGCACAATTGTAAAATGTTTAGGACTAAATTGGCCCAAAAAAAAAAGTTTATGACTGAATTGGCACAATTGCAATAGGTTTAAGACTTTTTTGATAATTCCCCCCACTATTCTGATTACCTCTTGAAGAAGATCCTTCCATGGAAAAGTGAGTTAATAAAAAATGAGGAAGTGAAGAGTGAGATAATTTGCGCGTGTACTTTTTCTTTAAGAAGATGGATTTCAAAGGAGAAATGATTGCGCGACGGTTTTTATTGTACTTGAGAATAATAGTTTATTCTGAATTATAAAAAATCAAATCACAAATAATTATAAATTGTTGTGGGATTCACTTTTTCAAAAATTTATGGCTCGCAATAAACATAAAATCTCAAAAACTATTATACTAATATAGTCAATTTTAAATTTGGTGGCAACAAACAAATGATGGAGGGTTGGTAGGTTATAGGGTTTGGTCAGGCAAGATCGGACACATTGAAAAGTTTGGGGTCGGGCGGGGGAAGTTCCTATCTCACGGTGGGGGATTCGTGTTTTTTTGTGTCCTTTTGTGAGGAAGTTCGGAGAGAGACAAAAAGGATTTGAGCAACATGACGCCCAGTTTGCCTTGTGGAATTCTGATTGGACGATGGTTTTATTTTTCAACTTATTTATTATGTCACTCACATCTTTATGTACAGTGGGCCAGGTTGAGGGCAAAACTCAGATACGTGTGCATGAATGTGCATGACTTGCACGGTGAGGTAGCAAAATTAGTAGCAAATTAGAGCATGGACCTGATGGTAAATATGCATCTACACCATTGAATCAGGCATACTTCATACTTGGCCCTTTGATTTATCATCCGTTGTCCTCTTATATTGTATCTCTTACTTAAGGGATGCAAATAATGTGTCATCCCATGATATTATGTTAAAATACTGAATATGTCCACATGTTATCCAAACTTAATTGTGATTTTCAGAACAGTCACTTAAGTTCTTATCTAAACTTATTCCACAATACTTAATGATTTGAATGCTTTAATCTTAGGGATACTAGATAAGACTCATACATCTTACTATCCAGATCCTAAGAAACTGACATCTTTAGATTCAAATTTCTGACAAAAAAAGGAAAAAAGGATCCAAATTATTTTATCCATAGCAAATTTAGGCAAGGTGGCAATTTATGTACTTCAAGGCTTTCTATCTCCCTTCTTTGTTTGTTCTCCCTTTTTCTTTTAGGGTAATGAGATAAATTAGTTGCAAACTTTTGCACAATCCTTTAGTTCAATTAGATATAGAACATTTTAAAATTATTCGTGGTGGGTCCCCATCATGTTGAACTAGATGTCATGTGACTTTTACTATTGTAGAATGCCAACTAAATTGTTATCGAACCAATACGATAAATTTGAAATGCCAAAGCTACATTGAATAAAAAATGACCTTAAATGCTCCTTTGTTCCCTCTAAATTATGAGTGATGTTAAGTAATACATCCCAACATTTTAGATTGAAAATTGAATCTTTATGATAGCATTATCAAATATATTCAGGCTAGTCTCCCAACCCCGCATTTCTTTCCCAGCAAAATAAAAAGGTGGATGGTGCAAACAGCAGAGAAATTAGAAAATCAATCCTTAGAAATATTGCATGGGCCTACTAATCTTCATTAATCACAAATTAACTCAACATCTCTCTCTCTCTCTCTCTCTCTCTCTCTCTCTCTCTTCCATTCTATTTAGCCAAGTAACCGTCACCATCGTTATCCTTTGACCATTAGACATTGATCTCGATGTGTAATGAGAATTTTGAAAATAGATTTTTTTTTTTTTTGAGTATGTAATAGCTACCTCTCTATGTAAATGTTTCATGTATAACTCACCAATGGAAAATCAAGGACACGTGTGAGCTCGTGTGGGAGTAAGGAAATCAATCACAAATGTGTCTCACTTTCTAGATGTCCTGACGTCTCTATGGCGGTCGAGAACGTAAGCGCGAGGATGACGCAAGTCTTATCCATGCTGACGTGATCGTCTTTGTCCAGCAATTTTGGGAGAGGAGGACGTGAACGCTCAGGAATGGCTGACCATTTGGATTTTCCCTGTGGGGTGGGACCATCTTGAACAACCCTTTTTCTAATATAGAAGTACATGTTCCAATATTGTGGGATCATAGAAATGATATTACATTTTAACTAGTAAAGCCCTTTGACATAATCTCTGGTCACCCATGACGGGGCACTCCAAAACAAGATGGAATCATTATCTCAGTCTTTCACTATGTTGAATCAGAGAAAATTATCTAAAAAATCATAAATTTATTATATTTTTGTTAATTCAATCCCGAATCTTTAAATTTTATCAATAGAGTCCTAAAATTTTTCATATTTTGCCCATTAAATCTATTCGGTCAATTTTGATTGAAATTTACTAATATAAACATTATCTATCCTAATAATATTATTTTTTTCTTCTTTTTTTTCCTTTCTTCTTCCGTTTGCCGTTGGTTGGCCACCGGCTATGGCTGGGAAGGCTAGCCTCACCCCACATAGGAGAGAGCAACTTGGCAATGGATGGACACCAACAAAAGGAAAAAGAAAGGAAAAAAGTTAGAAAATAAAGCCAACCGTTGTATAAAAAGTATTATATATTTTGTGTGTGTGTGTGTGTTTTTTTTTTTTTTTTTTTTTTGCGGAATCTAATGTTTTGTAACATGAAATTAATAAAATTTTGGGTTAAAAATCAAATAGATACACATGTGATAAATTTACTAAAAACTAACTTTTGGACTATAAAAAATTTTCAAATTAGTATGCCTGTGAATAATTTACTCTTTATTAGTTTCTATTAAATTTTACAATTAGAATTGCTAAGTTTGATGGCACGTCGTAGTTTATATGTATATTAGTTTTGAGTTTTACCTTTCATTTATTACAGATGAATCAATATGTGATTTTTAATTGTATTAGTTTAATATTGCAAAAATTAACATCGGGTAAATATGTCACGGATATATCAATTCAATTTTTTTTTTTAACGATTTTCGTGTATTGACTCTAAAAAAATTTTAGACTTTTTTTTTTTTTTTTTTGTCGTCCTCTCTATTCCTATTCTACACTCAAAATCTACCCAAAGATTTCTGTGACGTTGTGCAAGCATTTGTGGGCCAACAATAAGTGCAAACAAACTCAACGACTACCACCCGAATGATCTCTCTCTGTCTCTGTCCCCGGAATTCTGATCGACGCTTCCGTGCACGTTGACGTCGCCCAGGCAAAATGCGCAGCCCAGATTGGATTTGAAATGACGACCTTTCCTTCTTGGTCCTCCGAAGAAAAAGCATGGATCTCGTGTTATAGAGGCAACTGACGTTGCATGCGGCGGCTAACCAAAGTTCCCCATTCATTTGAAGTTATCAAATTACTGACTCATCCATTTAATTTTTATAATTAAATTTGCAATGTTTATATTAGGACGAGATATTCCAAATTGACGGCTACGTCCAATCGTCATGAATCAAGTAAAAATTCTTTCTGTACGTAATGACACGCCGGACTCATTTCTATTAACAATAATGAGGAAGAATTCTTGCCTAGATTAGTAGTGCACATGGATTTTACAGGATTAGTGCCTTCATAGGCTTGATTTATGACATATGTATAAAGTGGTGATTATTTAGGCTCTATATGTTTTACGAAAATGGATAATTTGAATAATATTATCTTTAAAATGATTGATTATATCAATTAAAATAATGAATTAGTGAAATATATAACAATTTATATCTAAATATTTTCGTGGACAATGAAAATATTTTTCGTTATATTCATTTTTGTAAGTAATATAAACAATCATTTTAGAATGAAATCAAACACTTACTCCACAATTCAAGAAATATTAATAATAGGTGATGTGAAATGTTACTTTTACAATATGTATTATGAATTATAGATTGTTATATGCCTATTAAGTCTTTATTAAGTACGAGTTACCTCCCCCCCCATCCTTTCTCTCTGTCTGTGTTACGAGGATTTTCAAAAGAGGATCTTCTTAAGTATGTAAAAGCACAAGTGAGGGCTCTTGTTCACCTCTTTTTTTTTTTCTTTTTCCATCGCACATGTTCTCACTTACACTTTTATATATATATATATATATATATATGCACTTAAAGTCTTAAAACTTATCAAGAAAATGCAATTGAGCCCTAATAATTTTAGAAAATGTAATCAATCTCTAAAATTTGTCACAAGAGCACAAAGCACAATCAAGTTCTAAAATATTTAAGAAGTGTAATCAAGTTCTAAAACTTTTCAAAATGTACAATTTCAAAATGTACAATCAACCAAAAGACTTGATTGGATCGATTTTGTAAATTTTAGAATTTGATTGCACTTTTTTATTAGTTTTAATGCTCAATTATACTTTCATGACAAATTTTAGGATTTAATTGCATTTTTTCAAAATTTTATGATTTAATTGCACTTTCATGATAAGTTTTAAGACTCTCAATGCACTTATCACTTTTTTTTTTTCTTTTTTTTTTTTTCTTCTTCTTTCACCCTTCCTCCTCTACACCTGTAGAGACTGCAGTTGCAAAGATTCACCATCTAAACCCATCGCCCATTGTCAAAAATTCATCACTCCGTCACTATGACCTTCCGACAACACTCGTTTTCTTCAATCACCAACATTAATAGAGCCCTAGTGTCAGAAAAAAAGAGGGCACCGCCTCTCTCTCTCTGGAGTTCTCCGGATTTCTCTCCCTCTCTACCGCACCAGATTTTTCTCCCTCTCTCCAGACTTTTCTCTCCCCCTCTCTCCAGATTTTTCTCGGCCATTTTGTTCATGGACTCCACCGACTTTAGCTCCTATAAATAGGGGTTGTTGTCTCTTGAAGTGTAAGAGTGAGGGGTGTTGTGTGCGTGAGTGAAGTGTGTACGTGAGTGTGAGTGGAGTGGGTGGAGTAGGTGATGTGAGTTGTAGAGTGGTAGACTAATAGGGGTCTTGTGTAGAAAAGTGTGTAGTGGTGAGGCGTGTGAGATGTGTGTGAGAGTGGTGTGTGTGTAAAGAGTTTGTAATATTGTTTATATAAAATAAAGCAATTGTTTTACTTGTACATCCACTTGCTTCTCAACACCTAGCTCATCTCTCCCTAATCACCATTGATGGAATCCCAATAGTTCTCTTTGTTCGGACCGTAATCAGGGTCTCGCGTATGAAAATTGTGATCTCTAAGCACGAATCGAGGTTGTGCAGCCAAGATTAAAGATCAAACTCAACTTGATTGGCGTCGCAAGTACGAGAAAAATAGAGATAGAGGATGGGGCTGGTGGCGGCTGACATTAGTGAGGGGGTGGCCGATACGGTCAAGTTTGGTGGTGGCGGCATTTAAGTCCATGGATTGCGGCGGATGGAGGCAGCAGTGGGTTGTGGTGTGGATAGCTTGATGGTCAAAAGAGAGAGAGAAGTCCAACGACAACGAGGACTACATGTGATACCCACGTAATGCCAGCGTGTCTCACAAAATGACGTCATTGTTTACGTAACTAATGTCGTTGTTGACATCCAAAATTACTCCTGAGATCACGGGATGGCCACAAGAGAATATTGGATGAAACGCCGTTTTGGTTGAATGAAATGCCCCAATTTGGTTCACAAAATTAAAGGAAAACAGCTTTCCTGAAGGCTACTTAAGCTAAGTCCCCATGGAAATCTAGAAGCCAACTCCAGAGTCGACATCTAGGTAATTGATGGCCACATGTTAGGCTATGAGGATAGTGTACCAGATTTAAAGATAATATGGGATTAGCACTAGAACTCAAGTGAGAATAACTACAGTGAGAAATGCGCATGAAAATGGGGATCGATTATTTGTTTGATGAGCAAGTTGCATGAGTATCGTCGATGGGTTAAGAAGCGATTGTTAAAGGATAAGGTCGTCCAAAAGGAATGAAAAACGTGAAGATTGTAAAGAGTAGTGACCAAGGAAAAGTAACAGACTAAGAAACATTAGTCCACCCTATAAATACTACAACTTCTCCAAAGAGAAGGCCCTCCCCCAAACAACATATCAATTGCCTTTACTTTATCTTTATTTTATCACACCTTAGTCGTAGTTTTCAAGATTCCTGTTGTTGATTAAATTCTAGTGTGTATCTATATGGTCTAGCATTGTCAATTAGATTCCGATGTTTCACAAGCTCAGCGTTATTGATTCAATTCTGGCATTGTTTACCTATCCGGGAGTATTGCCATTAATTAAATTCTAGATTTACACCTAAAACAAGTTGTGTCCTAGATTGAATTTTGGTATAGTTTGGCTTCAAAGTTTAGGCTATCCAGTTACTAGTGTCTAGATCACATCATTGATTGAATTTTGGTGTGATTTGTACTTAGTAGTGTTAGTCTTTGAGTCATTTAGGCATCGATTGTCAATGGTTGTATATACAAGTTGAAAATAAAACTCCTAGTGCATTTGACATTCTCTGCCCTAGCTCAACACAAAACCTAGGTCTCCTATAATAAAACCAAAATGCAACGTTTGGTGAAAGATTTTTTACGAGAATCAAAATCGATGAAACATCTTTTTGGCATGCCCAGTGGGACACTTGTGTTAAGTTGAGAAAGTGCTATGCCACGTACTCGAAGTCGAATCAACTTGAATAACGCCACTGATGAGCAAGTGCTAATGGTTAAGAACAATGCATAGGCCGAGTCCACATCAGCCCAACTCCCTCGAAATGAGGTCATGAACCAGGTCCAAGAGGAAGGAGCTAATGTTTCAAGGCATCGTGCAGAAGAAAGAAGGCAGGTGGACCTTGCACCGGTCATGCTTGCTACTATGAGGCAAACAATGGAAGAAACTCAAAATGAGTTTGCTGATTACATGGTTAGACGTATGACTGATGTAGTTAGACCATTGATTATCAACATGTATCATGAGTGTGCCCAAGGACAGAATGGTGTTCCGACAAACCCAGTTCAGCCTCAAATAGGACAAGTCCTTTCGACCGGGTATGTTCTTGTATCTTCAGCTTCACAAATAACATTAAGCAATACAGGACAAACCTCGTCGACTAGACCCTCTTTTAGAATCCTACAAAGGGGAGAAGTTCTTGCAACCGTGCAAGCGGATGGGTCCACCAATGAGCATGTCATTACAAATGCTGATTGCTGTCTTGTAGTGTTTATTTTGCTAGCAACTCAACAAAGTACATTACTAGAGAATGCCTCGGGAATGGGTTTGACTCACCCAAACCCCATTTTGATGCCTCAGGCGAATGTGTTCCTTGTCACAGTAGAGGTTTTTGGAGTTGTAATGACTCCAGCTAGGGGTAGGACTAATTGCAGCAAGTAAATGTTCAGCCCCATTTTCCCCAAGTCGGAATACCAAACGTGCACCCTCAAGTACCTCACTTAAGGCCTCTTAATGCTTAGCAACAAGTTCCTAATATCTAGCCCCAAATACTTTCGAACTTTCAGCCACAAATATTGCAGCAACCTCTCTCTCTCGCTCAAGCAAATATCCCCAATCCACAAATAGATACGGTACCTGTAATACAGCAACATCCACAATTCTATGGGCTTCAGCAGCAATACCATCAAGTACCTCAGCAAAATGCAAATTTAGCATTGCCCCAATTACGCCGTGCAAGAAGTTCCAAGGTTTCCTTCTATGGTTCCCATTCAAAATCAGACAATAATCGAGCCATTGTTAAGAGGTTTCGAAAATGGTGTTGCATGTCTAGCCAATATTTACAAAAAAAAAAACCATATCTAGATTGGATGATATTATACCCTATCCAAAAGGTTTCAAAATGCCTAAGTTCGCTCTATTTATTGGTGAAGATGATTAGTTGACTCTTGAGCATGTTGATCGTTTCTTGGTACAATGCAGAGATGTAACCCATGCAGACCATTGGAAGCTAAGATTATTCCATTTATCATTGCCAAAAACTGCTTTCACTTGATGCACTGCATTGCCACCGAACTCAATTAATTCATGGGAACAAATGGAAAGATTGTTCCACATCCACTTTCAAAGGGCTGTCCCAGTTTTGTCAGTAGATCAGTACATTTCTAGGTTTAAGAGAGCCAGAAATAAGTGTTTGGTCTCTTTGCTTGAGAAGACCTTTGTAGATCTTGTGTTCAATGGATTGAAATTTGAGATTCGAGAGAGAATGGTTGGACAACCCTATTCCGATTTATTTCATTTGTCTACCATAACCACCAAGCATGAGAACTTGCTCAAGGAAAAGGATAAAAGGCATGGTAGATGTACAGACGTTAATTGGGCTGACGCTATAGAAACAGACGAAGAGTTAGAGCAGGTTAATATAGTGGAAGTGGCTATAACTAAAATGATTATGGATAAACCCTATGTTTGTCAGGCATTAAAGCTAGCCAGGGTAAATGAGAGATCCAATCTCATGCCCAAAGTTAAGGAGCCTGTTTATTACTCCTTCGATGCCAATAAGACTGAAGAGATATTCAATCTATTGTTGGCTGACGGTTAGATAAGGTTCACTAAATGGCAAAGTATACTAGCGTGGCAGGAAAGAGATATTGCAAATAGCATCATTCATGGAGTTATAATACCAACGATTGCATGGTTTTTAAAAGGAACATTCAAGACGCTAGGGGAAGATAAAATTTGCAGATGATAAGAACAAAGCTCCTACGGAAGTTTATGTGGACCCATTCCCTATTATAACTGGAATGATATCATCTAGAATAAGACTTATACCCAAGAGTCATCGCCAACTCAGATTTTATGTAAGATGTAAGCAGGTGATTGGGCAGCAGAGGTATAGTACCAGGAACCAACATTATCATCCTAGCCAAAGGGTCGCTGGCAAGGAATACAATTCAGGATTGACGAACTCACTTCAAAGAAAGCCAAATTTTGATAGGTTATCCCATCCTAGTAAGCATTATCTTTCTCAAAGGAAAACAAATGAGCTATCTGATTATGAGTCTAGTATCAACTAAGGCCCTCAATTGTGTCCAAAATGCAAGAAATTGGTCAACTAACAGAACTATTATTCAAGGGAGCACCACAATCAATATGGCGTCATGGTCAACAATAAGGTGAATATTCTCAGTAGTTCTAACAAAAAATAGTCCATTGTATATGAGACAAGGTCTTCTAGAAAATTCCGTACGCATCGAGTGGGTAAAATGTCATTTAAACAAAGATATGAGGAAGGGGACCTAACTATTGGGACTCTAGGACAATATAGTGAAAAATATGACGGTTATGTTAGTTTTAATCCACCTCCTATTTACCCTTAAGTTGTTAGTCCATCTGGATGGGGAGTTTATCAACGATGAAGATCCACAGCAGATGGCTAATTCCCACCGTTGATGCGCATTAAAGATACCCATGATCCACCTACTGATAAATGGTACAAAATTGAGAGAGCTCAGCCCCAAAAAGACAACTTGACACGTACCTAGAAAAGGAGAATGCAAAGAAAGAAGAAGATGTAATTCCTCCAAAAGCAGCTTGACCAGGTTCGCATCACTCAAGTTAAACACACTATTATGCCAATTCATAATCCAAAAAGGGTCAAAGCAAAGAATCTGGTTTGGAGAAGAAAGTCAAAGAATGACAACATTGCTGCTAGTCAAGTCGGAAGGTTGGCCACAAAAGCAGTTGTTCAGTCACCAGAGCGAAAGGGGAGTCCCATATCAAGGTCACTATCACCATTAAGTTCGTGTATGGTGCAGGCAAAACTTCCTAATGAATACAGCATGTTCCCATCTGCTACAAAATTGTGCGAAGAAATCCTTGCGGACGGAAAGTAGGGCACGAAATTCTGTTTTGATGCTGAAGAGGTAATGAAATTTGAGAAACCTCCAACACAAAGTTCAAACCACTTGAGAGCATTAAATATTAATGCAAGAATTAATGGTCGGCCCACATCCTGAGTGTTAGTTGATGGAGGATCCACTTTGAACTTCATCCCTTACTGCTTCTACTAGAAAATTAGAAGAAGAGACAATGAGACAATCCCATCGAATATTCAACTGTCAGACTTTATGGGGGATATCTCACATGTTAAAGGAATATTCGTAGTTGATTTGATTATGGGGTCCAAAACCTCCGAGACTTCTTTTTGTGTGTCGACGCTAATGGGTTGTATAAATTATTGTTAGGGAGAGATTGGATTCATGGTAACCAGTATGTACCCTATACTCTTCAGTAAATGTTGGTATTTTAGAATGGTGATAAGGTAGAATATATTAGATCTAATACGAAACCATGAATAGCTTGGTCACATGCGACGATGGAATGCTAGGGGGGCATCTGAAGATAATATTTTGCGTAAGCAAACCCCCACTAGTAGATCCCAACAGCATTGAGTTTGCCATTTTGATAAAAGGATAATTGAGTGAGTCTCAAAGAATCAATTGACGAAACACTTTGATAAGGTTATTTATGGAGAACCCTATGTTTGCAAAAGACCTCATTAAGAGGTCACCTATTCGAGTGGGTAGTCATGCCTTTTGGATTAAAGAATGCAGGTGTGATGCACCAAAGGGCAATGAACTTCATTTTCCATGACATGATAGGTGACTTCATGGAGGTTTATATAGATGATGTCATCATCAAGTCAAACTGGGTAAGTCATTTACACTATTTAGAACAAGCATTCATTAGGATGAAAAAGTATAAATTGAAAATGAATCCCGTGAAGTGTGCTTTTGGTGTTAAGGCTGGAAATTTTCTAGGATTCCTGGTTAATCAAAGAGGGATAGAAATAGATAAAAATAAAGCTAAGGTAATTCTAGAATTAACACCGCCAACTTCTAAAAAGCAGCTTCAAATGGTATTGGGGAAGGTAAAATTTTTACGTATATTTATTCTAATTTGTCAGGAAAGGGCAAAGCAGTTTCCCCATTATTGAAGCTCAAAAATCAAGAGGAGTTTGTGTGAGAAGACAAGCATCAACAAGCATTCGACTAGATAAAAACATACCTCTGCAATCCTCTAGTTTTGATACCACCCAAGGCGAGTAGGCCGTTGAACCTATATTTGTCGGCCATCGATACAACAATCGGATGCATGCTAGCACAAAAGAATCTAGTATCTGTATCGGCTCTTCTATGTATCTCACTTTTTCATCTACTTCGATAATCTCATGATCAAGTACATGAGCAGGATCGGGTTGATACTTTCTTAACATCGACACATGGAAAACATCATGCAGATTTGACAACTTATGAGGCAATGCCAATCGATAGGCTACATCCCCTATCCTTTCAAGGATCTTGAAAGGTCCAACGAATCTTGGACTCAATTTGCCTTTCTTTCCAAATTGTGATATACCCTTCATCGGGGATACCTTTAGAAATACGTGATCTTCCACGTTAAATTCTAATGGCCTTCTACATTTATCTACGTAACTTTTCTGTCGACTCCTGGTTGTCTTGAGTCTATTCCTGATGATTTCTACCGCATCTATAGTAGCTTATACCAACTCAAGTCCTGTTAGCTTTCTCTCACCCACTTCATTCCAGTAGACAGGCGTCCTACATCTTCTCCCATATAGTGCCTCATAGGGAGCCATATCGATATTTTGCTGGAAACTATTATTATATGCGAACTCCACCAAGTGTAACTTCTCATCCCAACTTCCTTTAAAATCAATCACGCAAGCTCTCAACATGTCTTCTAGTACCTAGATTACTCTTTTTGCCTGTCCATCCGTCTGCGGATGAAATGCAGTACTAAGCTAAAGCTTGGTCCCTAAGGCGGTTTGGAGACTTCACCAAAAATTCGAGGTAAACCTCGAGTCTCGATCTGACGTGATGGTTACAGGAACACTATGTAAGCATACTACTTGGCCTACATATATTTCGGCATATTTATTCATCGGATAATCCATACGTACTGCTAGGAAATGGGCAGATTCAGTCAAGCGATTTACTATTACCTAGATAGAGTCGTGACCACTTGACGTCCTTGGTAATCCTTGCATGAAATCCATCATTACGTGCTCCCATTTCCACTCCGGTATATCCAATGGTCTTAGCAATCATGCAGGCTTGCAATGTTCCGCCTTCACCTGTTGGCATGTCAAGCACTGAGAAACGTGCTTAGCAATATCGACCTTCATACCATTCCACCAGTACTATTGACGTAGGTTTCAATACATTTTTATATTTTTAGGGTGGATACTATAATTATTCCTATGTGCTTCCGACAGAATTTCCCTTCTTATTTCTTCATTATTGGGAACACATAATCGTCCCTGGTATCTCATCGTTCCATCCTCAGAAACTTGGAACCTGGTCTTTTTTGTAAAGATACTTTGTCTCGAAACCTTACGATTTCCGAGTCAAACTATTGTGGTGTTCTAATTTTTTGAATAATTTCTAGTTCAATCCTCAGTGCGATTAATACACCGGTGAGATGGTTTAGTTCCAACTTAAACTTCGAATTTGTTATCCTCTCTAACAATTTCCATTATATCGCTCTTATACTTGCCACATCCATGGCTGACTTACGATTGAGAGCATCCGCTACCTTATTCACCTTTCCTGGATGATATAGTATTTCACCGTCGTAATCCTTTAGCAGTTCTATCCACCTCCTCTGTCTCATATTTAATTCATTTTGAGAGAATAAGTACTTCAACTCTTATGATCTGTATAAGTTTCAAATTTCTCTCCATACAGATAATGTCTCAATATATTCAATGCGAAGATTATTGCCGCCAATTCCAGGTCATGAGTTGGGTAATTTAATTCACATGATTTCAATTGTCTCGATGCATAGGCTATGACCTTACCGTACTACATCAGGACACATGTCAATCCTTTATGGGAAGCATCACTATATACTGTGAATCCACTAGATCCAGACGAAATAATTAGTATCGGAGCCGTGGTCAATCTTCTTTTGAGTTCCTGGAAACTCCTTTCACGTTCATCACTCCATTCAAACTTCACATTTTTCTGAGTCAATTGTGTCAACCGGCCTGCAAGTCGCGAGAATCCTTCTATAAATCTCCTATAGTAACCTGCAAGTCTTAAGAAACTCCGTATTTCAGTTGGCGTTATCGGTCTCAACCAATTTACTACAATCTCGACCTTTGTTGGGTCCACCGAGATTCCTTCTCTTGATACCACATGCCCTGGAAATATTATCCGATCCAACCAAAATTCACACTCGCTGAATTTAGCATACAATTCATGGTCTCTAAGGGTTTGCAATATTATTCTCAGATATTTCTTCTGGTCCTTTGGAGTATATCAGAATATCATCAATGAAGACAATTACAAATTGATCCAAATAGGGTTTGAATACCCTATTCATTAGATCCATGAATGCAGCAGGAGCATTTGTCAATCCAAATGGCATAACTAGGAACTCGTAATGTCCATAGCAAGTCCTAAAGGCAGTCTTAGGGATGTCTTCCTTCTTAATTCTTAACTGATGATATCCTAACCTTAGGTCTATTTTGGAAAAGACTAAACTCCCTTGCAACTAGTCAAATAGATCATCGATTCTAGGTAACGGGTACTTATTCTTGATGGTTACCTGATTCAATTGCCTATAGTCGATGCACAGATGCATCAACTCATCTTTTTTCTTTACAAACAGAAGTGGCGCACCCCATGGGGACGCACTTGGCCTAATAAATCTCCTATCAAATAATTCTTGCAATTGTACTTTCAACTCTTTCAATTCTGCCAAAGCCATTCTATACAGGGCTTTTGATATTGGTTCTGTTCCAAGCATCAATTCGATTTCGAACTTGATTTCCCGGTATGGTGGTAGTCCGGGTAGTTCTTTAGGAAATACATCCGGAAATTCATGAACCACTCGAATTTTGTCGAGTTTGGCTTCTTCTTAGAATCCCAAGGTAATTCTCAAGTTGGATAAGGTCTCTTACTCTGTCGAGCATCACTTAGTGTCATTTGCCACCCTAATTTTATTTGCTCCCTTATCACTTCTTGCTCCACAAGTTGGGCCCATTCATAAATTTCATCATAATCCCTTATATTTAGAGGCACTAGTTGCCTCCTGATGTCAGCTCTCATGCCCTTCAGAAATCTCTTAGCTTTCTCCTCTCGATCTTCTACCAATTTAGAAGCATACTTAGACAGTTTAGAAAATTTTGCCTCATTAGAGAAATGCTTTCTATTGAAAGCTCTAACAAACTCATCCCAGTTTACGGCAATACCGGGTGAAAAAATTGTGTCTCTAGAACCCTTCCACCAATATTTGGCATTACCCTCTAATTGGTACTCCACCAAGGTTATCTTCTCAGTGTCGTTGCAATTCAATAGCCGGAAGATCCTTTCTATCACATCGATCCATTGTTCCGCCTCTTCAGGACTTCCCATTCCGGTAAATTTGGGTGGCTTCAACTTCAAGAATTGTTCCACCAACCTCTGAGTACGACGTTCTGCTCCTAGTTGTTGTTGGGCTAGCCTTTCCATCAAATTCCCTATGTTGGCCAACGCTTGCAAAATATCTTCCATTCGGGGTTCTGCTCTCAAAGCAGTGGCTTCAGTCCTTGATGGGGGAGAACTCCCTATGTGTACCATGCTTTCCTACAGGTTATTAAGCATTCACCTTAGGAACAATTAGTGACCCTGTGTCATTAATCGACTAAGAAAGAAAAAATAACGTTTACACATTACTGAGATCCTATAAGTGACATACAAATGTTACTGACATGCATGGGTAACTCACAATCGTTACCAGCACTTTACAAGTGAAAACCAATCACCCATTATTCACAATCAATCAACTACATGTACTTAGTGCCTTATAGCGTGTGACCATCATAATCCCCCTTTCTCCATTAGCGCACCTTATCACTCCAGACAAACCAAAGCTCTTATACCACTCCAATTGTCGCGCCTGCGATGACCGATGACGACCCTCAACCCTTAGGGTCTACCACACCCTTTCCTAGTCCTTGCGCTTTTTTTTTTCATTGCAGAAGCGAGTATCTAACTCCATTCGTAATTTAAAATGATGCACATGATATATAAACTAAAAATTTTTGTTTATTTATATTTTAAGACGACTCCAGTCGATACATATAGGCCAAAAGTTCCTAGTTTTGGCTAAACCAAAATGTGTCCGACTATCCTGCAGTCTATCTATATTGTCGTCTTGGTATCATGTCCTGGTGTCCAAAAATGCTGCCATCCTCCCGGGTCCTCCACCTACTCGACCCCGCTCGAGCTGCCATCATCATCATCCAAAAGTGGTAGTGGCCCCACCATATGCCCGTTGACCCAGGCATACAGGACAATGAACCCCATAAACACGAGGCCCATGGTGAGACTAGCGTCCACTGTGAGGATCACCGTGATCCGGATGAATGTGATGTCCGAAAAATCAGGATCTGCATGCTCCACCTGATCCCACTTGAGGTCAATGGGAATACCGTAGAACATGTTGGAAGACGCGGGCTGTAGCGGCATGGTCATGTCTCTGTAATATGATAATCTCACAAGGGGTGAGTACAACTACTCATCATATGGAAGCCTGTCAGACCACATTACACAAGTCTACCGCTACTCAACTGATGACGTTCTAAACATGCAATATAGGAAGAACGATAAAACTTGTGTAATCATGATTTTAAAAGGGATAATGCAACATAACATGCCGGAACCTGAATCAACACTTAGAATGACTTCGATCAATTTGACTTTAATTCTAACTACCGCCATCTTCTAGAGGGACTTGTGTTTGCATCCCTCCAAGCATCTCGCATCTTACCTGGCATCACGAGGACCTCCGGTTTCATATTTCAGTCCTCGGGCATCTGGAGCATGTTACATTACACCTCCAGACATCTCGTACCCCGCCTAGCATCACGAGGTCCTCCAGGGCTCATCACTGTCCCCAGGCATCCGGAATGTGTTACGCCACACTTCTAGGCATCCTGACACCCGAGGTACCTCCGAGGCTCATCACGGTCCCTAGGCATCCAGAGGCATCATTTTCACGACCCTCCAGGCATCCCGACACCCGAGTCATCGTTGCCACAAAGGACCGACGGCATCAACAACACATTCCAACCATGGCGCAACACCTATCGGTTCATTAAAATCATCATATCTGTTTAACCCGAACTACTATGGACACCTAAACCTAACCTGACCATTTAATTTGAAGATTGTATTATCTATGTTCGACTCGAATCCGGTAACTCGCCAACGACTTCTAGCATCCGAACCCTAAGCCAAAAGACGTTGAATCCTACTTGAACTCACCTAGGATTACCCTGAACACTCCGTACCACCTAGGCGTTACACACTCCAAGCTAGACCAAAGCCGAACTAGGACAGAATTGCCTACCACAATTTAACTCACAAAATTCCACACCCTCTAAACAATGGCAGCTCGGTCCACCACTACCACGCAATCCGAACTCGTGCCGACCGTGTCGACGGTCGTCACGCACACAATCGGGCAGTTTCAATCATGGAATTAGCTCAACTCGATAAGGGCAGGTCCGATTATTCTCGTACCGTCCAGACATTGAAATTTTCAAGCTCGAGCAGCAACCACTCAGACCGGAATGCCTAACGTAAGCCGACTAACGCTAATTTCGCAACATCCATCCGACGGTCAACGCCATTCCTTACCAACATGCAAGCGGTACTGGCCACCCTACAACCGACGATCCACGCACACCCGTCATCTAATCCAACCCCGATCGATACGTAAACAAACTTGATTCCGAACAACCTACCATATTCGCTGAGGGACGGCGAGCTGCGGTTTCTTGGTCGGCAGCGGCTGAGGCGAGGTGGCGTGGGAGCTGGCGGCGTATAGTGATTGGCGGTTGGTGGCAAGGCACGAGCAGAGTGGTGAGGATTTTCTGGGGTATTCTGCTGCAAATGCCGTTGGAATGAGGGGAATGCAGGCACCGAGAAAGAGAGAGCAGAAGAAATAATTTTTCTTCAGCTTCGTGGACTCTGCCCGTTGACAATGCGAGTCAACAATTTCAGGGATGTTTATGGCCGCTTGAAGAGGGGACGGGTGGAAGGACGTGGCCGCCGGTGGCACTTCTCCTTTGCCACTTGGATGTCTCTCCAAGGAGAAATGTGGAAGGGCTGGGCTGGGGGTTTATGTTGGAGTTTTTGTTTGTTAAAACAAAAATGAGTGCTTTTTACCTTGTCCCACATGGGACAGGTGGGAAGAAGTAAACCCGTTTAAAAGTGTGGGATTTACTTTGTATATTTAAAGTAATGATTAGGTGGGGCTAGACCCCACCATACTCGCGTGCGGATGTGCGATTATTAGGCGCACTTAGCGCGTCCGCGGTTTAATTAGCAATAACCTCTCTATTATTTATTTTATTTTATTTTTGATTTGAGAATTTTCGGAAATAGAAAAAGTGTAATCATTTTTCATCTTTTCGAGTCTTCTTTCTGAAAAAACGACAGCCATTCTTTCAATTGTTTCCTAAAGAGATCCTGGAGAAATACTAAAATTGCTATCTAGTATTCTCAAATTGAGATTTTGTTGTATCCTGGAGGATATTTTGCCGGTGACTATTAGCAACTTTGTAGAGCAAATAAATCCTTAAAGAAAGTGATATCACGCCTCAAAGTCCAACTCAAGTACTCAAAAAATCCATCTTCATTGTTCTACGCCATATTTTCCCAACAGTTTAGTCAGCATTTACACTTATGTTGACTGGCTGAGGGGGGAAAGAGAAACGTGGCTGTTGGTGTAGTCCACGGCCTTCGCTCGCTGGCCACCGGAGAGGAAGGAATGTAACAAAAAAAAGTTGAGGTGGACGTGAGGCGACTCGGGGTTAACGTTTTCCTTCGTAGTTGACCACATTGGATGTGTGCATGGATACTTCGAACGCTTGCATGGAAAACAACTTGGCGACGCACCGATGAGAGTGGATGTTGGTCTCGCTTGCCGCATCGCGCGAGAAAATTTTAGACGAGGTATTATCTCGAGAATGTGATGATACGTGACGTCTCGGTACGGTGAGAGTAGTAACGAAACAGGGGCCGTAAGTGGTGCCAACGACATAGTTCAACGACAAACTCGTCGACCCGTCACAGACCATTACGTATTCAAGGTCCGGCAAAATCCGGATATCACATTACCCCTATTCCTACAGAATCCAGGGTGTGACATTAGGTATGTGGTCCTCTGATAGGGTTCAAGTATGCTTTTTCTTGTGATGGTTTCGTGGCATATTCTCATCCCCAGCTTGTATTGGTAAAGTCATTGTTTTAAGTTAAGGTCTGGCTAATAATGGTGGCTGAAAGTTGGTGTCGGTGTTTGGAAGCGGTTGCCGGAAGGGAAGGTTGGGAGTTGATATCACGTTCTTGTGAGTCGTGGCCGGTGGTCCAGTGGTAGTGTCCAGCGAATTGCAATGGTGATAGTATTCGCTGATGCTAAGGTTGGGCGTTTAAAAATGTCTGGCGATGAAATATGTTGTTCTTGGTTTAAGATGAGATGATGTGGGCGTCATCGTTAATTTTTTTTTATTCTGAAATCGATATGGGATGCTGAAGTTTCTGGGTTGATGAACGGAGGCGTTATGGCCGAGAACTGCTAACGTTGGTGATGGCCACGTGGAGTGGATGATAAGGGCGTTATTTGTCTCTTTAGTTTAGTATGGGCTCAGATAGGCTTTCGGCTAAATTTGGGTTTACAGTTACGGCTAAATTAGACCTTGATGGGTTTGGGTTTTATTTGGGCTTTAGAGGATTTGGACATGTTAGATCAAGCTTATTTTGGGGACGAGATTTGTTTTAGGCCACATTGGGCTTGTTCCGTTAAGTCAGATTGGACGTTTGCTTTGAACAGGCTAGAAATCAGAGCCCAATTGTGTGCAGGGCCCTGACCCATAAGGCCTATGTGTCACCCATTTTCGAAATTAAAAATAATTAAAAAAATAGAAAATAACTTAGAAATAGTTCCTTACCTAGTTGTGTGGGTTTAGCATTAGATGAAGCTTAGTTTCTTTTTTATTAGTACATATATTAGTTTAGATATTTTAGTGTGTACCTTTAATATGAGTTTAGTCTTCATAGATTAATCTCTTTAGGTAAGAAATTGCACTTGATTTGAACTTAGCACATGAGGGTTGCTATCCCAGGACATAAAACAAAGCCATGTATATTTTTTGCCTGACGAGTATTGGGTTTTATTTCTCGCACTTCAAGCATTTTCAATACTTAAATGTTTACCTCTTGCACTTTCAATACATTGGTAGATATTTTCCTTTAGGATTTCCTTTTATATGATTTTCCAGGTATCTGAGCATAAGGTGACGATGCCATGGTGGCTGTGGATTCTTTATTTTGTCTAGTCGCATGGAGCGCTTTGGTCGTGGCTCTCGCCACTATCGACGGAAATGTCAATTTGAACTTTTTCACCGAGTGAAGCTTCGTGGGAGGATCCTAGGATCGAGTGGTTAGGAATTTATTAAAATATGGACGGGTCTTTCCTAGCTTTCACATCATTAGAATCAGCACATACGTTTACATGAGAAACAAATATATTCCAAATTGTCATAATCACTGAAAAATTCCAGTCTTTATTGAAGTGCACCAGCTTTATGGGTTTGATTGTTCTTGACTGATCTGTCGAGAATCAAAACGCGAAGAACGCTCCTTGTTTTCTTTGCGTTTTGTTTAGGGAGTGCCGAGTCTACGAACGTGGAACTGTTTTGACTATCCATGTTGACTAAGATTAAGAAATAATTTGGATTTTGTATGGATTGTTACCATTTCAATTAAGGCATTGCAAGGTCGGATTCCTTAAGGCAGTTTTTTGGCATTAGTCATAGATTAGTTTTTGGACATGTTAGGTAAGTCTTTGGACATGTGCACACTGTGTCCCTTGGGTTAACGTAGATATGTCTAATCATTCCTATCTCTGTTGCAACTGCAATACATATGAACCGTAGCATAAGTTCTAGATGAAGCAAAAAATAAATCTAACATACACTCGAAAAGGAAATAGATTGTGAATTGTGATCATTAGTTTAGTACCAGTTCTCTGTTTGTGACAATACAAATGTCGCTTCTCTCGTTGACCTTATAGGGCTTGCTTTGGAATAAGCAAGACATCGGTTGCATTAGTTAAAGCTGTAGGAGACTAGGTCTACTTTGAGCCCCCACAAATAGAAATCAACCATAGTTTTTATCTAAGTTCATTCAAATTTAATCATTTGTAAATTACACTAGCATTCTTATCTAAATCAAATGTTATAAGAACATAGCTAATTCCGAATATTTCGTATCAAAGTGTGGGACAATGCTAAGATAGGGTCGCTAGCAAAGGTTGTGCCCCTCACCCTTTCGTTAATAAAAACGAAAAGCAAATACTCTGTGGATTGGATGGCACTGAACTAGCTGACTTTTCCCTCGGTCTCGTGCTCCCACAAGGCAGACTATTTGTCTTGCCATGAACAAAGGGAAGGAAAAAGAGGAGAGTGCAATGTCTCCTTGGACATCAAGGAACGGAATCAAATCCTTCATTTCGTTCATTAAATTTTAAGAAATTAGTGAGCAAAATAAAATCGATACCAATCATTCTAGACTTGATTTTGGTCCAACAACCAGCCGCCATGCTTGCATTTCACTCACGTGCTCAACTGCTATGTGGCCCTCAAGAGGTGGGCATCCAAATATAAAATTCTCTAGTGACTATTTTGATTGTCCAATCCAATGTATTATAAACCCTCTCCCCACATCTACAATAATGTAGTTTAGAATATTTTTATCTCCAACATCCCACCATATTTGACTCTTCCCATATGCAATTAATCTCCCATCAAATCAAATTTCCGCTCTCGTGTATATAAGTCATCTTCTCTGACACTAATCCACTGAATCTATCGCCAACAATCTTCCCACGTTGTTCCCTTTCACCTTTAAAAATGGAATCTCATTTCTCCCACGACCGGAAACCAAAACTCCCATCACCACCAAATTCCTTCATCGCCCCCCAGTCTTTTTCTTGGGAAGAGCTTCTCTTTAGCCACAACTCACTCCCGTTCAACCTTAACGACTCTCAAGATAGACTTCTATTGGAAGTCATAACACAAGGAACCGTGAAAGAATCGTGCGAATTCGAGTCCGCATCCTCGACTGGAGTCGGTGAGGAGGAGGTCACTTCAAGCCTTGCGATGGAGAAGCTCAAGTCGAAGAGGAAGACCTACCGAGGTGTGAGAAGGCGGCCATGGGGGAAATATGCTGCTGAGATCCGAGACTCGACACGGAATGGGAACCGGGTCTGGCTCGGGACATTCGACACAGCGGAGGCTGCTGCTCTGGCCTACGACCAAGCCGCATTCGCGCTGCGGGGGTCCTTGGCCGTGCTTAATTTCCCGCTAGAAAAGGTTAGGGAGTCGCTTAAGGGAATGGAGTATACTTGTGTGGGTGGCTGCTCTCCTGTGGAGGCACTAAAGAGGAGGCATTCTATGAGGAAGAGGCTGTTGGTCAAAAAAGATCAAGAGAAAGATGAGGAAACGAGGAAGCAGAATTTGGTGGTGCTAGAGGATCTAGGGCCTGAATATCTGGAGCAGCTATTAAGTTCTTCCAAAAGCAGTGACACTATTTGATGAATAGAGGAAATGCTTTGTCACCAATTGTTGAGAAAAGTGGAGGAAGTTCTTAAACTACGTGTATGAATCATAGTTAGGTTCGTGACCATTCAAATGTTGAAATCAAGTCAAATCTTTTGATGAAAATGCAATAGTTAGTTGTTCTAACGGTCAACTTGTTCTAGTTGTTCCTATGGTCAGCTTGACCTGCAGTATCACCCATGTGGCAATTATAGAACATGCCTCATTTTCGGCTATCATGTAACCGATTTATGGTGCATCAATTAAAATGTTTAGAATTCTATCTCATCACTTAACAAACATTGGAATTTCTGGAAGAGTTCTTCCCACAGATTCTAATTGTTTATTTACCCATTTTGACAAACGAGCTACAACACAAACAAGGCACTTGGAAGATAAACAATATCCACTTAGTCTTCATGGGAAGTTCAAGCTCCAGGCGTTTGCTGAGTTTTAAATTTCCAGTCAAATAAAAGTCAACATTTGACCGTGTGCTCTCGGCTTATACTATTCTTAATCAGTGTGGGTTCACTATATAACATGTACTTTTTTCTCTTGTTTGTGCATATCCTCGGAATAGTTGATGGTATCTTAGAAAAGTCCTATATAGGACGAAGTTGCCTCCGCAAGAAATTGCGTAGAAATTCTGGACTGATATATAGGACTAATAATTTGGGAGACAATTCATCTATACAATAAGGGGGCTCACATGAGTTTAACCATTATCGTATATGAATAGGTTGACCCATTTATATATGATTAGCAGATGTATTTTGCGAGTTGAATATTTCACTATGTTTAGTCATATTTATTAAATAGGCTAACATAATGCCCATGTTGTAAACATATCTTGGTACTTATATATATATATATATATATATATATATATATATATATATATATATATCTATCTAGACACATTCTTTATGTCACGCCCCGAACCCCGAGACACGTGAACATCCCACCATGGTCATACAAATGCGACATTCCCAGGTGGTGTCGCCGACCCAATTAATTCATTATGCGCATGCGGAACGTGTTAATTAACCCCGACAAAACTCACGAGATAGGAAAGCAGGAAATAATTACAATCATAAACAAACATACTTCCATAAAATTATAACCTCCCAAGGTTTACATATATACCAAAAAGGGGCAAGTTCACAAAAAGGATCAGTCCACCAAAAAGAATAAACGGCCCTAGGTCTACTAGTCGGGCACGCTCCACGATCCCACTTCAGTCTGGACAGTCTCCAGAGGCGGTGATTCCTCCATCTACGGTCCTGAAAAATTTTGGCCCACAACGGGGTGAGACATCGTCTCAGCAAGTTCGACCCCCTAAACCCCTATTAGAAAGCGAATACACCTAGGGTGACCTAGCCCCCTCACACAGACGACTTATCTCGTCTTAATTCCTCCTTGCAGGTTAGCACAATATATATATATATATCACGCAAACTCAGGTAATAATAAGAGTTTAAATAATTGGAATGACATCACTTTCATGTAAAATCACAATCGTACTCAACTCGCATTCCAATTATTCACCGCCACACAAGGGCATAGCCTACTCGCCATTCAGCTATCTACTGACACTTATGTCAGGCATCGCCTCCCCCCATGGAGCACGGCTTCGTCACTACGTCGATGGCATTCCCGAAGGAGCATCGGTCCAGTCGGCCCAGCCTCTACTACGACCGGCATCCATTACACAAGCATCCCATATAGGAGTACGTCTAGCTCAACAGCTTAGGACGGTTCCTCATTAACCAACACATGACAATCATTACTGACTTCCGGACATTCCACAATTCAATCACATACTTCAATTTCAATAATAAACTATAACAATCAAATTTCTGCATCAAAAATCCAACACTTGGGTTTTTAGGACTAAAAACCCTATTTATCACAATCAACACTCAATTTGTCACATCCATTCGTCAAATTCAAATTCTAAATGCACAAAGATCGATCAGACAAAATTCTAAGAATTAAAGGCCAAAAATAATTTTTCGAGTTTTTTTTTTTTTTAATAAATAATAGTAATAATAGCCGACATTTAATTTTGCCACTTCCATTCATCAAATTCAAATTCTAAGAGCACAGCGACGATCGGCCCGAAATTCTAAGCAATTTGAGTCAAAAATAATTTTTCGAGTTTTTTTTTTAATTTTTATAAAATAATATTTTAATGATTTTCGGAATATAATATATTATTCTATTTTCCAGAATTTCGAAACAATAAAATAAATCAAAAATAAAACCATTTAAGTCACATCAAGGCTTATAATAAATAAACCTAATTAACCTTAAACTAAACACACTTAAAAATAATTAAACATCTTAATCCAAATCACATTTAAATAAACTAAACTAACCCCTAAACACAATTAACTTAGGCTAAGCACACTTAGGGTATTATTAACCCTCTAATCAAGGTTTAGTGAGTTAAACTCACCGGATTAGCGAGCCGAGCACGCCAAAACGACCGGGCCGACGCGAGGATCGACTTTCCTCAAGGCGGACCGAGTAACAAAAATGGCCGGAAGGTGGCCAAAGAGGGCCTTGAAGTTTCAGATCTTTGCTGGAATTCAAGCTCCGTTCATGGCCGAACGGAGGGGGAGGAAGGAGGTGGCTCGGCGCGGGACGGCGGGGGAGCGGCGGCGGCGGGCTGGCGGCGACGGGCGGCGGCGAAGGGGCGGCAAAGGGGGCTGAGCGGCACGGGCAGCACTCGGACGGCGGGTGCGGGCACGGGCGCGAGCACGGGCGGCGGCGGCGGTCCGGCGGCGACGACGGCGATGGTCCGGCGGTGGCTGCTCCCCCTCCCCCTTCCAAGCTCCTCTTGGCTGCTGGTTTTTGAAGAAAGTTGCAGAACAAGCATGGAGGAAGAAGCTACGGGGGAGAAGAAGAAGAAGAAGAAGAAGAAGAAGAAGAAGAAGAAAGAGGGAGGAGAGAGAAGGGGGTTTCTTTTCTTTTCTTATTGTATTTTCTTTAATCCACAAAATGACCTCACCATGACATCATCATGATGTCATGCCCCACTAACTCTCCACAACTTTAGTCCAATGAACGTCAAATTTCATTTTTCCGCCCTAAAATCTCGTACTTGAATTTCTCAAATCCAATCAATTCTCGTCCAATCGAGCCCAATTAAAATCCATAAAATTAATACATGATCCTCATAAGGTATGTGACACCCCGAGACTTCCAATTTCTTAATTCAGTCAAAATTTCACGGTTAATTTCATTCTAGCACGATATTAGCGCATCCTGACTTACCGGTTAGCTTTTAGAAATTTTTATGCACTCGACCTGTGGTTGATAAATCTCAAGCCACAATGTACATCTTTGACACATTGGCGACCCTCGATTTTCGTGAAAATCTCAAGGTTTCAAATACGAACACAGAAACCCAATCGACAGAAAAGTCGGTCCAATGTCGACTAATAAGGAAAGTGTGACCTAGTGGAATCACCCACACCCGATCACATGCCACTGTCGAGCCGACCTATCCCCGGTTTCTAATCGATTTTTAACTGTGCCATAATGACCCTCGCAGATTAGCCCGGTCGAAAGATCGTTTCCTGGTCAAATTCTCGAGTCTGATGTATTAGAATCTCTTACCGGCTTCACCTAATAGACTGGTTTTCACATGAGTGGCTAACTCAAGGAAATGAACTATATGCGTGCAGATGAAATGCCCGTCTCAATTTACTAAAAATAAAATTGAAAAATTCGGGATGTCACACTTTACTAGTTCAAAACATGTCAAACGTATTGTGTCGTTTATACTCACATTGTTTGATAATGGGGTTTACATGCTTTTTATGTATATTGGTATCCCTCCACCAATAAGTTCAAGCTTTTAGATTAGACTTTCTAATATGATATTAGAGCCAGAATTTGCTCCTTTCAAGTGTGGGTTCACCCAAGTTAATCAAATTTTACGTGCTACTCGTGTTACGTATAGTTTCCTTTCATCTATCAATTTAAACTTTTTATAGCCAATTCAATAATAAACTTTTTAATTTGATGAATTTAATTCAAAACAGTTTGACGGTTTGCCAATATAATCATTCTACCTAATATTGGTTAGAAATTACTAACGTGGCAGCTAACCATTCTACATGGCACAACCAATAATGTTGATAATTTTTACAATACTTAGCTATCTTTATAGAATGTTTGTTAAAAGTTGAATTCATCCTTTATTTTTTCCTTCTTAATTTTTCAGATGTTTTTTTTTTCTTTTCATTTTATTCATTGGTTATCTTCTCGTAAGGGTTGCAAGGGTTGTGGACCTTCATATTGGTCAACAACCCTCAAATAGCCATTGGATTGAGGGCCTGCAAGCCCTCACCAACCGCGACTGAGGGTTAAATAAAATAAAGAAAAATTAAAAATTAAAAGAAACTATGAAAATCGTCAACATTAGTGTTAACCGTGTTACATTAGACTTGGAGATGTTAACACTGATCAATTTTTTCCAAAATGATAAAAATAATAAATTGTCAAAAACTTTATGAGTAAATTGGATAAATTGAAAATTTTAAGTTTAATTTAGTTGTCAAATGATAGGTTTAGGACTTTTTATACACAATGTACTATGAAATAAACTCATGACTTGTCAACCCTATTTTGACTCGTCCCCCAAGATGACTCGCATCCGGACGCTATTGTCTAAACTCCAAAGATTTGATTAGTTCCGCCCACAGTTATTCCCAAGTGTAATCCTCCTCATCCATTTACATTCTTTGTGGATCTAAATGGGTTTACATGTTACATTTTCCTTGATATTAATGATTGCAATCGCTTTGGGGATAATGACAAATTTACTCTAATAAAACTAGATGCTTGGATCGTCAAAGTTCATATATGTAACGACCTTCTACACAACTAGATTTCTAATCCTCACTAGCCCCACGATACTTATTATGTATTGAAACCCTTTTACCTTGTTATCATGTTTTTCTTTAAAGAAATGAAATACATATTATTTGATCCAAAAAAAAAGGGAAATAGATGCTTTTCTGAAAATAAATAAATAAATCGGTGTTGATGGCAATTTCAGCCGCCATGAAGATAGAGATGGATAGTGGGATGAAGAGATTGGTGGTGGTGGTGGTGGTGCTTGTGGAGATGAAGGATCACATGAGAGACTCGGAGAATTGAAAGAATAAAGGTTTTGTGGGCAAGGGTGTTGGAAAGAAAATTGTAAATTCGCCAAAAAGAAGAAGAAGCTACATCATCGATTCAAATTGGTGTCTAACTTAAAGTGCTGAAGGTCCGTTGTGGTTACCAAAATTAGGTCAAATTGAGGGGAAAACTTTCTTTTATTACAGTGAAAACTATTTTTTATGATTTTTTACTATAAGAAAATCTATCAAGGGAAAAATATTTAAAAACTATTATAAGGCTGGTAATATTTTTCAAATCGTTGACATGACAATCTGGTTAGGTCAGTACTAATCTTCTTACGTAATATGACAAGTAACTGATATTAAAAAAATGAATGGAAAATGCATGAATTTATAATTTTTTTTAAGTTCTCCATTTTTTTTTCTTTTCTTTTCTTTTCTTTTCCAATCCACAAATAATTTTCTTTCTTAGGTCTTCATCTCCTTCCACTTCATCCTCGGCGTGCAGTTTCTCGCCCGTGACCGTCCAGGGCGTGCAACCCCCCAAGAAGTGTACTTCGAAACTTTATCATGACGAGTTGAAGCTCTCTTTCCATTAGTTTAATCCCCAAAATCCCACCAAAAAAAGGGGGAAAGAAAACATTGTCGATTGAAGAACAAACAACCGAAGCAATCCTTCCTCCTGCAGATGCAAATATGCAGTCCACCATAAGAAGAGAAACAACCCACAATTCAAAAGTTGTTTCTCTGTTCCTTTCCCTTTTTCCTAAAGGATAAATAGAAGCAAACTAAATACAGAGGGGTTTCGTGTACAAAACCTCTTGCTTGGCCATGGTGAAATTCCCACTCCAATCCACCTCTTCACGTAATCCCCCTTCAAAATATCCTTCTCCGCAACCCCCTTTCATGTTTGCGGTTCTGATCTGATTGGTTTGTCTCCTCGTGTCGTTTGCTCACCAAGTTCGTTTTTCTTCAGGGGCGGTCTGATTTTTCGTGATCGGTTCATGCTGCGCTGATGTTTATTGGATCTCTTGTTGCAGATGGCGGAGGAGAGGAGGAGCCGATCTTGCAACTTCAGCGCGTCGCGAACCCAGATCTGGGTTTGAGGTTGAAGATGAACAGTAAAAGGAAAAGAAAGAAAGGAAAACGATAAAGAGGAAAAAAATCATAAACCTTCTTTTGAAAAAAGCTCAAACGACGCTGTTTTGAGTAAAGGTGGTCCATGTCATACTGCCAATCTAGGCTATCCTAACGATAACTGGATTAACACATTAATAATTTCCAATTAATTTAGGCTAGATGGACTACGATGGAAACTCATAAAAAAAAATTAAGATTATTTATACCAAATTGGAGAATTTGTGATTGAATTTGTAACTATGCAACAGATTTACAACTTTTGGATAATTTTTACCGCCTACCAAAATATGCAAATTCAAGACCTATGGAAATAACTGCCCAACCTCACAAATCAACTAAACATAAGTCAAAACCATAGTCACATAATATCATACACTTGACCTACACTCGTGTTCGTAAACATAAGTTGTGGAATTAAACCTTTGTCATACACTTAATTTATACACACGTTGGAGACTTCATATGGCCGGGTCCGTTAATATCATGAAAATGAACAATTAGAAAAATATTTCTTAAAAATGATTATATCGCTTGTAAAAATTAATTAATAAAAAATATTTTCATCATCGATAACAATTTATGTATAGATGGTTTCATTAATGATTAAAGTATATTTTTTTCATTCATTTTAATTTTCATTGATTTTTTGTGAAATGAATGCATCTAGTCATCCAATTGACTTTCATGCCATGATTTTTTTTTTCCTGGATAATCGAAGAGGAAAATAACAGAAGACGAGCATTACGAACGAATGGATCAGAATGGTATGATTAATACTTTAGAATGGAGAACCTATGCCCATCAAATTCTGGACAATTGCTACATTTGGTTGTGTTTTGTACCTTTCCCTTCCTTGCAAGAAACAAGAGCCTACACAACTTGGGCTACTCGTAAAACCCCTTCATATGAAACAAGTCCGAGACGATCAAAATTCACATGAGTCAGCTCTATCTCAGCTAATAAATGATATGGGTCCTATTTGAATCTTGCACGCTAACGGTTGGAATTAGTTATATATATATCCACTTATAATTAGTGATAATAAACAGAGAGAGATTTCTTGCATGCAGTTTTCTGCATTCAGATTATGTTATTGATACCATACTAAGGGACTCACCAAATTTGTGCATCAACAGTTGCAAAAGTAAATTGTGCATAAATTCTTAATTTCTATGTATAACTTATAAAGTATAGAATTTGTGGAAAAAAAATATCTTCCCTAATTCCATTTACCACATCTTATCCTTTCAAGGGAACAAATACAACAGATTATAAAATAGAAAATTATCGGTATGGAGAAAACTTATTCACTGAATTGGTACTTTTCATATCTAAGTCTACAATCTCGAAGTTGGTACGGAACTCCAATGCTCTAGTCGCATTCATGCATGGCATGGTATAAAATGGCTCTCATGCGAAAACGGCAATCGTCAACCGTCAAAATCCCGTTACAAGCTGCATGGCCATGACAAGGTGCACCATCATCTACGGATTGAGTGTAATAATCATAATCCTTATCCGCTGTATTGTCGTATAAGTCCCTGACAACTTTGCCAACATTATAACCATAAGGACTAAATTCTTTATACTTTTCTCCGTTGCATTTTCTTTCGAGCAGAGTCGTGTCCGGATCACATTTCACGTTACCGCAACCACAAAACATTACGATTGCAATAAACACAATGAACACAACTCTTTGACATCATGTGCTTCGATGGATCATTTTGAATGAATAATGTCAATTACTTATCGATACTTTGTGGTATGTCGATAACTATCAATGGGAGGCCATTTTAGACATTTTGCATGACTAATTGATGAAGTTTAAAGAGGATTACTTTCTAGTCAAGGGAGAAGCATGAATTTTGGAAGGCTAAAGGTTCAAGAATACAAGTTTCCATGCTAATAAATGCATTTCCTAAGTTCCTAGGTGTCTTTATGTAGTTTTCAAGAGTCAAAGATCTAAATTCCTAGGTCATTAAAGTCTGTTTTTAACTTTTCCTAAGTCTAAAATCCTCCAATAAACAGGGAAAAATTATCCAATGTAAGGACATACGAATTTGATAAATGAAAATTGTGAGAATTCCTCTGCTTGAGTGAATTTCTTCAGAGAGTGGACAACTCCTTTTGGTCTCTTTATCCTTGGAGCGTAGATCACTCCTTGGTGGTGAGCCAAGAAGCCCTTTATCATTAGCCGGTGGAATCTTTAGGTCTTGGTGATGAGCTTCTCTTATCCCGAAGTCCTTTATCCTTGGCTGGTAGAAGCTTTAGGCCTTGGTGGTGAGCTTTGTAGATCTTGATCCTCTTCTTCGATTGGTGGCGTGGCCTTTATACCTTGGGAGGAGATCGTTCTATCTTTTCTTATTCCCCTTCGTTTCTTCCTCGTATACACTACTCCATACACTTAACCAGAAAGATCCCAAAAGAAAAAAAATTCCGTTATGGAATCACTTGCCCCATCACGCATCAACGACCTCACATAATAGATTAATTAACTCATGAGGGACCAACTCCGAGTAAAATGACCATAAGTGCGTCGACAAAACGACCATTTATATATTCGACTCAGAGGCCAAATTTCGGGATGTCACACCAACCAAGTCTACATTAGGGCTAGCACTATCACTTAAAGAGGGTAGATAGGTGATTATGAACAATTAAAGCAGAATTTAAAATAAGCAAGTTCAATATTGCAAAAAAAAAAAACAAAGTTTGATGAGAACTTTTGCAATGATCAAACTTTATTGTGTGCAATAAACAGAAGAAATGAGAGATTAAAGGATAGAGAAATTGCACACAATAATTATAGCGGTTCAGCCAATGACAAGCTTATATCCATTCTCCCGCGCTAACAGTCTATCGATTAAACTCCACTAAATGAATCAATTATAGATTACAATAACTAAGTACTCTCAACTCGAGCAAGTGTGATACAAACTTTTGATCTCACACTTCAACAACAACCTCTAAGTGATTACAAATTAAGCTCACAAAGACGAGTATGTAAAGACAAATCTCTCTTTGAACTTTGGACTTTGTAGACTTCTAATCTCTTATTCCCTTCCACATCACGATCTTTTTTTATATGCCTCATTGTCCAAAATGACCATTGGACATAAATTATGAGGATCTTTTAATCTTGTCCACCCATTGGACCTGAATGATTCATGAGATCCAATTGCTTCCCTTGATTCTACTATCCCTACAACATAGATAAGGTTTCCATAAGTTGATTACTCTGTTTGGGAAGTGCGTCTCGTCTCACACATGGCTTACCAATCTCCACAAGGAAAGATTAGGTGGATATTTATCACTCCTAGACAATCAAAATATATCAAAAGAAATTTAGGCTAATTTCCTAGCCGTCGCGCTTCACATCATCTAAACTAATTGCGAAGATCTGAGATCTTCTCATAACGTCAATGATGTGTATTGACTTGATACTCCTCATACAAATTATACTATTGTCCTTGAGTATCATGACATAACACAATCTTCATCGTAGACAACCAAAACGTCTTGATAAGTCTCTAAGTCTAATGATATATATCAAAGTTTTCATCTGGAAAAACTTACTATCATAATCATTAAACATTTATGGAAAGGTTTTGTCGATCTTCAAAGTATAATTGGAAGTTTTTTTCAACAATCTAAACATGTAGTTTGTCATTTGTAGGTTAAATTATGTAGAATCAAGATGACAGAGCACAACAATAACAGAGTATTATGAATGGTAAAAGACGTGGTGAGAATTGATATTATGTGCAACCTATTGCATTATAGACATGATCGTGAGAATGGATTTCATGTATGACCTGTTGTGTCATAGTAAGATCATGACACCATCTCATCTTTAAAATATGAGAATAGGTTTAATCTGATTCGTACGGACACAAAACCTCTAACCTGACAATTTCGACACACAAACATGCGAATTTGTGATGATGTGCTCATGAAGAAGGAAATCGTAATCCAAATTATATATATTCTCAAGTCTTTTAAGATTTGCTTTACTCTGAAACTACGAGCATGTATTCTCGACCTTTATCTAGTTTAATGGAAATCTTTCTCTCCTGAAAAATTAATGGAAACAAAAACAGCTGTCCCAATCAGAAAAGAGATGTTCCATTCCAAACACAGACGACATATGCTTTGCAGTAGTCCCCTTATTGTTAATTCCTTCAAGACCCTCAAATCTGTTCTTCACAACAGATTGAGTAGCTGAAATGATGCTAACAAATGGATGAAGACCTTCGAGAATGAAAACGTCTCTGGCTCTCCATACATAATACAAGCAAGCACTCCATCCAAGCATAATAAAATGTTTCTGCAAGGGAACCACAGTGAGCAAGCAACCAAGGAGCAGTTAGCAAACATGGGGGACATGCATCAGTTCTTCACAACTGGATTTCTCGGTACTACCAGAGAAGCTAATTCTACCTTCCGCTAAATCTTCAGGAGATTTCTCGCACTGCCAACAGTTGTTGAATGATATACTGCGAGCAAGATGGAAATAACAGAACGCCAAAATAGGATTCTATTAACCTTAACTTAGAGGTAGATGCTCATGATTGCATTACCAGAATGATAAGTAAAACCGAATTATTTCAAAAAGGCATTCATCAAGTATGCATAGAATTGATTAAAAATAGTAATGATACAAGCAGGAAACATAAAATACGTAATTCAGAAAGACAGCAAGTTCATCGGCCAGACTCATCAAGCAGCACATTATCCAATTCGCACCATGGAGCCTTGTAGAGCATGTGACCTCAAACTAATGGTCAATAACACAGAGTTCTAAATATGATGCATGCACATCTGTTGGTCGCAGCTCCAAAAATAACACTAAGTCACGACCTTTAGCATGGCAGTGACCTTGCAATCACACGCCATAAGGTGCTTCGGTTCGAAATTGGCAACCAAAAACAGAGAAAAAGATCAAAGAAAAGGCATAAAATTCTCCGGTCATTGATTTTAAATTTGATTTGGTGTAAAGTTTAACCTTAAGCAGAAGTAGTCATTATCATTCCCAAGATTTTTCATTGGATTAAATCAATAATCAGTGCGGTATCTACAATATGTATAAGAGAAAAAAAATGAGATTAAAAAATGAGATTATCTCATCTCTCACAAGTCTATATACAGAGCCATCACCATGTTTCAAAACTTTGTTTGCATAACGAGACAAATATTGAAGCGGCATAAATAATACCGCAAAAACCAGGCATGATATGATAAAGAAACCGGCAACCATATTCAACATTTCAATTCAATAGCTGCACGTCCACTTACCTGGCGGCACTGCTGAAGTACCAAGGACCTGGTGCAGTTCCTGTGCTATTTGAAGCTGTGACTCAGTATTGACAAGATCTTGAATTTCATTTGCATGTAAGGCAGAAGTTATTTAATATGCCACTGAAAGCATAAAAAAACCTGAGATATCCAAAGGATACTCCGCTGATGGTAAATTTCAGCCTCCCTTTCCATTTAATAGCCATTTTTCATCGCAGCTTCCCTGTCCTGGGGCTTAATCTCTACCGAAAATTGTACAAAATTCTCCAAGATCTTGAATTTCATTTCCCCAATATAAAATAACCCATCTTTGTTCCCTGAATCCTGGGGGTAAAATCACGGCATCTACCACCAACTTTGCAGCGTCAGCAGATTTTAAATAATTTCCAGGTCTTACGGCACATTCTACCGTGCTCCTGAAAATGTCAATACAGTAACACCTAATATCCATTTTTCTTTCTTTGCCACCAAGAGAAAAACTCTCCCTCTCTCTCTCTCTCCAGATCATTCTCTTCATCAAAATCTGCATTTCCTCAATGCTGGCTTAGCTTTCGCACCAATCCCCAGGTTCGTCCTCAATCTTCATCATGTGACTTCTACGTTACACTCCTAACTCTGGTCTACAGATGGGGTTTTCCTTTTGGGTGGTTTTTGGTGTTGGTGCTTCAATAGAGAAAATATCCAGTGAGCTGAAGCAGGCGGAGTCGAAGAAGGAGAACCCTCTTCGAGGCATATGGCATTCGGAGGTCTCTTTCAACAAGGGTGAGAGGTCACTTGTGAAGTGGCATTGCAGGAGCGCAGCAGAGGGTTGAGGAGTGCAAGGAGGAGGTTCAGAGGAAGACGAATAACCTGAGGTTGGTGGAGAGGCAGCTTAAGAAATGCACGGATGAACATAGGAAGTAGGAGAGTCAATTGGTTCTGATGCGCAATGCACTCAACGTGTGTGTCTCACTGATGAGGGACAAGAAGAAGGATGCCAAATTCTTTATGCAGCCAACTGGGGAATGTCACGGGATTATGATTCAAAGGAGGTGGAGGACGCCAAGGAGAAGAAAGTCGAGTTGGTGCAGAGTTTGCTCGAGGAAAATGTTCGGGAACTTTATTTGAAAGTGGAGAAGTTGGGTTTGGCAGAGCGTTCTCTTGATGAGTGCTCCAGGGCGGTTGAATTTGATGAGGGATGAATTGAGTATGGTGCTAGAGTCTTGACAGATTCAAGACTCTTGACGAGAGTGGAAGAGGTTGAGCGTTTGGGAGCCCACAATCGAATAGTAGGATGAGGAGTTCATGACCGGAAAATCGCAGTCCCTCAAAGAGAAGATAAAAGATATCAAGTTGAGCTCAAAGTGAAGGAGGAAGAACTCTGGAGAATCCGTAAATCCATTGACAAGAGATCCAAGGAGCTTGAATCTAAAGAGAGTCAACTCGATTCCATCAATATACCGATCAAGGAGCTCAAATCCAAGACAAAGGAGTTTGGGAAAATCAGCAGGTTGATTAATGAGCGACTGGCGACACTTATTTTGAAAGATAGGGAATTGAGATCTATTAAAATATCTATTGGAAAACTTTCAAAAAAGCTTAAATCCAAGAATGGTAAACTAGAAAATCGAGTCAAAGAAGGAAAATCTTGCTTAAAGCAAAACCAGAAGAGGTTGCCATTTCTCGACTTGAAAAGTAAGGAATTCAATGTTGTCCAAGCGTCTATCGAAGACCGCAATTTTGAACTCACAAAGACAGAGAGAGAGCTAGAGTCCATCCAAATTAATATTACAAACGTGCATAGCAACTCTGATTGAAAGAGAGAGTTGAGGTTTCAATTATATTTAGTAACCCGTATCTATTCCTTGAATCCTGGCGTAAAATCCTCCATGACATTTAACACCGACTTTGTAGTGCGGCACATGTTTAAATAATTTTTAGCACCTTATGGCACTCTCTATTGGGCTCCTCAAAATATCGATAAAGGAATATCCGCAGATTCTTTTCATCAAAAGCAATTGCGGGTTGAGAATTGTAACATGAAACTACAGGTCCATTAATGAGTATTTATGAGCCATTACACCATTATGGACCCTGGTCCTCTCTCTCAATTCCATTTCCCTAAAGCAATTCTCGAGTGACTTTTCAGTCGAATCAAGCCGCTGCCGCCCCAATTCTTGCTCCATACGTTGCACATTACATTCTTTTTTCATTTCAAGCATCAGGAGCCCAATAGAGTGCCATAAAATGGTGAAAATTATTTAAACACCTACTAACACCGTAAAGTCTGTTAGATTGTACCGCAGAATTCAGGAAATAGAGACGGGTTATTAATTTGAATGAACTCTAGCTGTCTTCTTTTTTTATCTGAGTTCAAGATTGCAGTCTTCAATAAATGCTTAGACAACATTGAATTCCCTACTTTTCAAAGTCAAGATGACAACTTATTCCAGTTTTGCCTAGAATGAAACAAGATTTTCCTTCTTTGGCTTAGTTTCCTCATTGTAGGAAAATGGATTTGAAAAACGAATGAATACTCAAACGATCGAATATCGAAAAAAATCACGGAAACGTGCTCGGGAAACATGTAACACCGATCGAAAGATATATTACAGAGACAGACATACTTTGTTTGCCATGGATTAAGTATTCATTGCAGTCTCAAATGAATTAATTGAAATCTTGGAGCTTCGTTCTTTAAGATGGAGTAAACTATTTCTAAGGAAAGGAAAATAACGTACTTTTTCAAAAAAAAAATGTCAATATTATTCATTTTTACTTATATATTGCAATTATCTTCACTTAAAAAATAATCACTTCATTCCTCTTATGGGCCATTCTCTTATGAATTGGGTTTGGCCCAACATGGACGAACAGGCTTAACTTGACCCATCAAATAAATAAATAAATAAAAATCATCACTCATTGCATTGCTTCGTGTACTTTATCATAATTTCTAGTTTACCTTCTTTGGACTAAGTTCTGATAGATATTTCAATAGATCCCAATTCCCTATTTTTCAGAATAAGCATCGTCAACTGCTCATAGATCAACCTGTTGACTTCCTCAAACTTCTTTCCTTAGATTTGAGCTCCTTGATCGATAGATTGATGGAATTGAGTTGACTTTTTTTTTTTTTTATTCAAGCCTTTTAGACCACTTGCCAATGGATTTACAGATTTCCTAGAGTTCCTCTTTCGCTTTTATTTTATATCGGAGAGATTGTGATTCTTTCGCCATGGTCTCCTCATCCACTGTACGATTGTACACTCCAGAATGCTCAACTTCTCTCACTCTTGTAGAGTGTCTCGTACTATCATCAAGTAAACTCTGACACCATATTTATTTCCTCCCTTATCAATTCAACCACCCTAGAGCACTCATCAAGAGAATGCTTCACCAAACCCAACTTCTCCACTTTCGAATCAAGTTCCCGAGCATTTTCCTCGAGCAAACTCGCCACACGATTTTCTTCTCTTTCGAGTCCAACTCCAGTCTCAGTACCTCCACCTCCTCCCCCTTCAAATCATAGTCCATGCGACATTAAAATTTTTTAAAAATGCAATCAAATCCAAAATTTGTCAAACTAGTACCATCAAGTCATTTTGTTGATTGCAGTCGTTGAAAATTTTAAGACTTTACTGCACTTTCATGACAAGTTTTAGAACTCAATCAGATTTTCAAGAACAAAAAAAAAAAAATTAAAATGGAAAAATTGTCTTTGTCAACTCGGCCATATCACTAGAATTGTCGATATCTATATTAGTGATTTTTAATCAAAATTGATTGAAATGACTTAATTTGCAAGTTATTAAAAAATTTTGAACTACACAAGTAAATTTTCAAAACATTTAGGATTAAATTGACACAATTAAAATATTTAGAATTGAATTGGCCTCCTTATGATAGATTTAACACTTCTAGAAAAATTTTCCCCAATTTTGTGTACCGTAACTATAAAAGGTTATTAAATCCAAGAAATACAAACTTTTTTAGGGTAATGGTACCTTGTTCTCGTAAGTGAAACTACAAAGTAAAATTACGCTTAGGCTTCGTTCGTTTCGTGAAAAATAATTTTCGGGAAAATGTTTTCCGAATTTTCCGGTGTTCGTTTCACGAAAAATAAATTCCTTAAGGAAAATGTTTTCCATAAAAGGAAAAATGTCTTCTAAATTAGGGGAAAATATTTTCCACTTTTGAAAAGTGGAAACATTTTCCTCACTTGATCTCTTTTATCTCACACATCTACAAATCCTTACTTCTTCCTCCAATTTCTTCTTCTTCTTTTCTTTTTTACTCGAAATATTTTTAAATTTTCTTTTTCTTTTTTAATTCAAACTATTTTTAATTTCCTTTTTCTTTTCTTTTTTTTTTTTCTTTTCTTTCTTTCTCATCTTCTTCTTTCTTGGCTAGTCGTAGGTTGTCGCTAGGCAAACCTTAAGCTCGTCGATCTCAATCTCGTGCTCGTCGATCTAGTGAGCCTTGAGCTCGACACTCACACTCGCCAATTTGGGGAGCGGCGAGCCTTGTGTTCATCGGTGAGCTCAAGGCTTGCCGATGATCGGTTGCGGGCCATCGCCGTGGCTGGTGACCGGCCAAGAAAGAATGAGATGGAAAACAAAGAAAAATGAAAGAAAAATGAAAGTGAAAAAAAATTAAAATAGATTTTAAAAATTTTAAATAATTAAAAATCAATTTTTAAAAAATATGAAAAATCCATTTTAAAAAATAAAATAAATGAAAAAGAGTATATCAAGGAAAAGATTTTCCTTACCGAACAACGAAAAATATTTTCCACTTCATTTTCAAGTTTCATCCGAACATCGGAAAATAATTACATTTTCCTGAAAAATGATTTCTTGGAAAATATTTTCCAGAATCGTCACATTTTCCGCGAAACGAATGAAGTTTTAAATTTCCCACAAACAACGTTGTTAACGTTCGTAATTTCCCCTTCATAACAAATCAATGTCCGCAGAAATTCAACGCACTTAGGAGGAGTCTAACGCACGGTAGTATGATCACTAAAAAAATATTGAAAATCTATGTTTCCCTTCGCGCCCATCCAATCGAGCCATTCTTCAACATAATGATTGAAGGCTCCGTTAGACAAAGAAATGAAATCTCATGCAAGACCATCCAATTTGAAACTGCTAATTCATTCCAAATCGTGTTTTCAGTTTCGCACTGATAAATCTTGACACGCATGTGTTCTTATTTCTCTTTGTGAAGATGTCCAACGAGCATTTTGGTCCAAGTATAGCCATCCACAATTTGAGAGAGCAATCAACTCACCTTATTGAACCACCGACTCCCGAAAATAAATCAATTCGCGCCTTACAGAATCAATTGTCCTGAAATGGGTAAAACTCGTAACTAAGTCTACAGTCCACAAGCTGGTACTGAGCCCCGTACCTCCATGGGCACTCTTTCTTCACGTGGTTAATCACCGCTATCAAGCAATTGACGCATTCGGACTTTGTAAGTGCCCCGTTGCACGCCCCATGCCCGTAGAAGAAATTGGTGTTTTGATTGTCTGCTGGGATCTGGCTGTAGTAACTGAAACCCAAACTCCGCGTATTATCGTTCACGTCTTGAAAGACTTCTTCCACGGTGGTCTCGTAGCCTTGGTGAGTGAATGACGCGTCATTGCAAAGCCCGGACACCAATATAAGATTTGCTTCGCCTCGGATATTATTGCACATATAGAGTAGCTCGTGCTAGTTTCTTTCCAGAGAGGTTCCTTAAATCAAGGCTGGTCTTATAACTCTTTACCTACTGGCATATGGTTGGTGTATGGTCTTATTCTGGATATAGTAACAAGATGGGTGATGTTTTTTAATCGATCAAAATAGGAAATTGATCTGTTTCTCAGTCGAAACAATCACCCATACACACTACATAGTTTTTGTCAACAGCTCCGCATACCTTACTCATACGACCATCCATTCGGTGCAGATACTCATTTTGTCTTGTTGCAGACAAGCTTCATTGTATTGAATCTCCAAGAAAATGATAATATCTTCATTTCGTCTCATTGTGCCCTTCCTATTACCGAGAATTATACAAAGGCTTAGTTTTAATCGAAACACAGTTATCCAATCTGCAAAATTGATATGATACGATAGACTTTGAAATTTAAACAAGTCAGCTATATTTAAATACACAAGTAAAATCTATCTCACATCGAGGAATTTGGCAGGCGAAGAAAAGACGGAGAAAGGAGACAATATACCAAAAAGTGGGGGTGTCAAAATGGGTAATGGTTACTAACAAAAAAAAAATGGGTCATGAATCCATTTTTGGACTCATATTTTATTTATATGGGTTGTATATGGTTCAGAAATTTTTAAAAATCCAACTAAAAATGAGTCAAAAAAGTGAGTATGATTTAAATGGGTCAGAATTTATGACCCATTTAAAGTATCAAGTGGGTTAGAACCTTGAAACCTATTTCTAAATTTCTAACCCAAGCCCCACACAATCTTTCCCTCTTTGACTTTATAAAAATGTTTTTTTTTTTTATTTTATAAAAATCGAAAGTATAATTATTTTTCATTTTTCAATTTTCTTTTCTTTTCTTTTTTCTTTCTTTTTCCTCCTTCCTTAGCCGGTGGCCGGCACGGTGACAACTAGCAACAAGCCAGGCCAGGCTCGAGCTCGTTGGCACACGAGCTCGTGGTCACCAAAGACTAGCGAGGCTTGAGCCTCGCCAGATCTGGCGAGACTTGAGCTCATCGACATCAAGCGGGGCCTCGACCTCGCCAAATCGATGAGACTCGAGCTCACCCGTGGCCGATCGCGGTTGTCGCCGTGGCCAACAGCCGACCAAAGAAGAAGAAAAAGAAAAGAGAAAAAGAAAAAATAATAATTAAAAATTATATTTTAAAAATAATTATAAAAAATTTCCATTAAATTTGCATTGTATAAGAGTGTTTTAGCAATATTTTTTTTAATAAAAAATCATAAAAATGAGCTTTCTTAGGTTTAGTTGAAGATCTTTCATATTACAATTTTCAGTTACTCAATAATATGTTCACTTCAAACAAGAAAAGCATGTGCATTGTCTAATTCTTTACAAATATTTCAATTTATAGGTTTTTTAAAAATTTTTTATTTATTTATTTAATATTTTTAATTTAATTTGAAGTTTTAATCCAATTTAACATATAGTAGATGTGGGTTTTCTTAGAATATTAATAGGTTTTAGCAATATGGATCGGGTCGAGTCGGGTATGAGTCACTAAATTTACACTACATGAATATGGGTCAAAATGGATTAAATGAGTCAAATATGAGTCGACCCATTTTTGACCCGACCCAAACCTAACCCGACCCCACCCATTTGACAGATTTACCAAAAAGTTAGATCTATGTGTCTCCAACCTGAAGCATGGTTGTGGAACTAAAAGCATCAGCGTCCGTCATCATCAATCTACTTAAAAAAAAAAAAAAATGTTACAATAGAAATGTTAGCGCTCCCGCATGGACAGGAATTGAAAATGTTCTCAATCTCATTGACTAACCAAATGCGTTTTGTACATATGTACAAAAGAATATACAAGACTGTTGGCCAAACTTTTTTCATGTAAAGGAACTGCAATGACTCAATCTCAAACTTTAAACCCCGACCCATTTTTCATAACGAAACATCAAACACACTACAGACAGCAACCCAAGAGTCGCTTCAAAAGAGAATTACATGCCCCACAATGAAAAAGATCTACAAGCACATTAACTTATATACAGATTGGCAGAAAACATATACCAAAACCTCCTGAATGATTTCTTGAAAGAGAGCGAACAACATGGAAATAATATCAAAAGCCGAACATTTCCTCATCTCAAGACTTCCCCTTGACCATGGCCCCTTCTCGCTGGTTCCGGAAGTGACCAAGTAGCTGCTGTGCCTGCAAAGGCAAAAAGTTAAACAACAATTGGTCTAGCTGTTCTTTCTTATTATCATTACAACAATTCTCCTAGTGCCATTGTCACAGAATATTGAATTAGTGATTTTTTTTTTTTTTTTTTTTTTTTTTTGGCTAGAAACATCATCATATTCGTTAAAAATTGCTTTATGTGATCCATTAAGCCACAGAGTCCAGGCTGTCCAGCTTTCTTGTGCTGAGACTTCAAACAATATACCCAAACAGAGACATTATCTAGACAAGGCAAGCAGCATCCCATACTATATTGCCCCCTTCCGGCAGTGCCAGTTTAAGTGCAATTTCTTTTCACAATGTTCCATTCCGCAGGACATACATCACTTGATCATCTACTATTCAGACAATCTTGTTAGGAGTGGGAAACCAAGTTCGCAACCTCCCAGTGAATGAGATACAGCATCTAACATGATCAAGACAGTTTCACCTCCAGTGAAAAGTAAATTTACTCTCCATAATAAACAAAAGTCTGAAACTTAATAATAAGAGAATCTCAGAGCCTATTGGATAACCTAATTAAGTGCTGAAAATTAAAAATTCAGCACTTACTGAGATGAAATTTGTTTGACAACTTTAATTAACATCGACTTATAAGGTTCAATTTTAAGTAAAAAATTCACTTAATCTGGAAAGAACGACAGGGTTACTTTATTCATACAACAGAAAAACTAATCACTTGTATGCCAGGTGTGGTACAAAATCAATTATCGCTCCCTCCCAGCACACAAATCCAGATGCACAATGCATGTACTCTCACTCCAGGGTACATGCATTGTACTCCTGAGCATCGTTTTCTCTACAGGGCTCAGAAAAGATCAACTACAATGCCTTGATACTCATTTATTGACAAATATGAGAACGCCAATCGCACAGAAAACAACTAAAAAGATGATGGACTAGGAAACAGAAGTCAAAGCAATATCAACTATATGACTAAGGAATGACATATCAGCACTAGTCACTTCATATCAAGGATAAACCTAGTCGTGTGCAGGTTCAGAGGCTACCAACTATACAAGGACTCATCCAGTACATAGTTTGTCTTGCAGTTCATCAATGACATGCGAATGCCCAAGTTGCTAAGATACTTGTAGAGATACCCAGGTATGCTGCAACTAGGAACTCAAGTAATATCTATTCCATAAAGCATACCTTTTCCTTTGCTCTTGCAGTGCCAGATTGAGACAAAGCAACCAATGGGGGGACAGCTCCTTCTTGGAGAACTAGGGTGCAAAACTTGGGACTACTGAGGCATAGTTGCAGCAGTACTGAGGCTGCATTTTCCTTTCCCCTATGAGATCCAGACTCGATGACCTCAACTAGCAAAGGAATTCCTCCTTCCCTCACAATCGCCAAGCGTCCTTCTCCAGTCGTTGACAGGTTCGCTAGAAGAGCCACAGCCTTGTCCACCATTCCAGTATCTGGGTCCATCAATTCAATGAGATACTTCACTGCACCTGCTTGAACTATTCGAGCCTTATTTTCGTGAAAGATAGACAAATTGAACAGTGCAGTAGCTGCATCTTTCTTCCCTCTAGGAGTCCCTGAACCAAGAAGATCCACCAATGCTTTAACTGCACCAGAGCGGCCAATTTTCACCTTGTATTCTTCTAGAAGAGAGATACTGAACAGTGTCGCTGCAGCATTCTCTCGGGCTCCTTCATTTCCAGATTTCAGAACATGGATAAGTGGTTCAATTGCTCCAGCTTCTGCAATCATGGCCTTATTCTCCTCATTTATTGAGAGATTCAGAATCGCTGTTACAGCATGTTCTTGTGTGTATCTCACTCGTGAGTAGAGTAATGAAAGTAATGGTGTGATAGCTCCAGACTGTCCTATGATGAGGCGATTTTCCATATTATGCTTTGCTAAAAATCGTAATTCTGCAGCAGCTTTAGTGTGTACCTCATTTGATTGGTTCTTTAAATTCTCTATCAATATCTTGACATGAGAATATGCAGTTAAATGATCATAGGCAGAATTAGGACACTGAGAAGACTCTGTTCCAGTTTGGCTGCAGTTACCAGTCCCTCCCACCACCATTCTTGTATTAAGGCCAGATGACTCTGTTCCAGTTTGGTTGCAGTTACCAGTCCCTCCCACCACCATTCTTGTATTGGAGCCAGACAACTGGTTTCTCAAAACATGTGGTGACAAATCGGAATCCTTATTTACACCAACATGTCGTGAGGAAATTTTCTCTGATGAAAGACTCAAATTTTTAAGCTCCAATCTCGTTGAAACTTCGAATGAAGTTTGAGGAATATAATCAACACTAGATATGGCACTAGAAGTCGACTCGCTCCTACTGTGAGTATGTACTTTTTCAGCAGATTGTATATCAACCCTTTCAATCTCTCTGCAGAGCCCTCCATTGGATTCTTCACCACTTGATCTACAAGAAATGTCACTCTTCTGCTTCTCAAATCTGTTACCAATGTCACTAGAAGACCTTGAAGTGGAACTGCTACTCTGAAGAAAGCGACTGAAACTATCTGTGCGGACTAAATTTTGAGGGGAGCCATGGTCAGACAAGTCGAGAACTGGAACAGTACCATGACTCTCAAGGCTATTGAACAGCCTGATGTTATTATGTTTGCACCAACCTTCAACCATAGCTTTGACAGTGTAATTAGGAATAAGGTTAGTATGTGTAAGCAGCTGACGAGTCTTTGGGCACACAGTCAAGCCATGGTCAAGCCACTTCTGTATAGAAGCCCTTTCATAAGTTTGACCAGAAGCCACAATCACAGGATCCATCATTAGCTCTAAGGATAAAGGACAACGGAAATAAGGTGGGATCAGCATGCCATCATCTGCTTCCAAGAAGTCTGTTTCAATCATAAAGTCACGTATATATGACGTAAGTCGAATTACTTGGTTAATTTCATCAAATTCTCCTCTCAGTTCATTGACATCAGCCCTCATTCTCTCCTTTTCAACAGCGAGGCTTTCTTTGAACAATTCCTGTTTTGATCTCAGATTGAGCAACTCAATAATTTTGGAAACGGTATCAGCACAAGGAAGGATACCATCTCTTTGATTTATAAGCACCTCTTCTATGAATTCTGCTACTCCTTCCTGCTTCAGACGTTGAAGTTCCTGCAAAGAGTACTGAAGCTATTTCTGTGAGACTAGTTTGCAACTGCAAGAGTCATGTATTAAAGGATCATAACTCTGATTATACCTGAATGCGACTAAAGCTTGATGCAGCCTGGCCTGATTGTGATAATCTACATAATATTTGGCATATCTCAAGTGAAGAGGTTTGAATTTTCATCAAAGATGTTTTGCTCTGCAGGACCTGAAAGTTTTTAGTAGTTGATTAGTGAACATAGCAAATTGAGAGGTCTAAATGTCCATACTTTTCAGTTGGGTTAACAGAAACTCAAATTGCATATTTAACTCTTTCAGAAATGCTCAAGAGTTGGAACAGGCAATTTCCACTAACTTCTACCATATGCTTTACGAAGTTAAACTGAAACAGTCCTATTATGATGAGCTTGAAGACTATAAATGATAGAAAATTGAGTTAAGATGGATCCTAGAAAAGCGATCTGGGCAACGAATACATCCATCCCTTCTAACATGTCTATTGCATGGGAAGCTTGAAGAGTCAACTTGCTTGCTTAGCTCGAAAAAGATAGCTATTCAAAGCATCCACAGGATACGGGAGTTGCATGAGCGGATCACAGATAGAGAGTCAGGGATTGGGAGAATTCAACTTTATGCAAGTTTTGTGGCTAAAGAGATAGGAAGTCCAAACAAATTGTGGTGCCATGCGAATAATCTCTTCGAACTGACCCTCCTATTTTCTACAAAGCTCAAAAGAAAAACAGCTTCTAAATGAAGGGGCCATTACAAAAAACTAATGAAGATAAATAAAAATGGAGTGACCTCTGTAACCAGAGCAGCATTTTCGGGAAATTGTAGTTGACATGTCATCTAGCAATCACTTTTCTAAAGATAGATTGGCAGTCCTCGGTATCCATGGGTAAATCTAGTCAATTCCCTATTCGGAAGAAAAACATGGTCCTCTATTGCCACAAGGCACAAACAAAAGCAGCAAAAAAACCAAGAGGAGAAACCAGAGCCCCAAAGGCATTGCAAGCAAACAAAAGCATGAATAGCTAGTGTTGTAAAAACATGTCCATATAAATCCTCAACGAAGCTGAATTTACTCTCGCAAGATTCATATGCAAATTTTCTGTTGAGAGAACAACTGGCTGTGTATAAGCAAGAAGACAAAATTAAACCATCCGACCAATCAATAAGTGTCTAAAGTTGAAACCTTGTCTTTGGTGCAACCTAGACCAGTTCAATTTGAGCATAAGGTGTCCAAGATTAAACTCCCCAATTGGGTCAAGAGGTACATTTGAGAAATTCATATGGTTCATGCTTACATTAATTTTTCAAATGTCAAAAGAGTAATATTTAAACATAGTTAGAAGGAAAGACCAGAATGGTGGTCAGCATGATAATCCAGAATGCGTCAACCCAAATGCAACAAAATAAGTAAATCCAGAACAGTGACAAGCATGATTTTCCAGAGTTTCTATGGAATGACACTAATTGATTTACTCATTTATACATAAGGTTATACATGAAGGCCAAAATAAGTAACTTGTATATCTCTTGTATAGTTTGAACTGAACATTTACTGAAAAAACTATGTCATCTATGTAAGAATTTGCCAAAGATAAAAACAAAGATCACTTACACTGCAAATCTTGCTCATCCTCGGTGACCAATTTTCCAAAAATTCCCTTGACATATTAACAGCCATGTCCAGCTCTTCAAACTCTTTATATAGGATTTCATCCAAGACTGGCGTTGTGTGTTCAACCACGTCATCAAGCAGAGGTTTTAGCAACTTTAATACCTCAGTTGTTTTTCCATAAATCTGTTGAAGATGCTGGGACTTTCTTGTCTGACACATAACCAGATGAATAAACCGAGAAATGCTGTTAATAAGACAGCTTACAGATGTGTCCATTTGCCCTGCCAAAGCAAAACATGGAGAGAATATCATAATATATTACTTCATATTCTATTGATTCGGTGCACCCATATAGAGCTTGGTATTGTGTATAATAATTGCCTAACAAGGAAACCACTTGTGGAGGAGTTAACCCTGCTATAATTGTACATACTGAGAAGTAACAATAAAATCAGAGAAATTGTACAAGGCAGCAATGATCCTAGAAAAAGTTAGTGCAAAATGGTCCAACAAACCTTAGGCATCATACTTTCCAACATATCTACCACCTAGATTCTAGAGCAGATAAGCCATGCAAATCTGAAAGATCTGAAGTAGGAAAGTCTTATGTTAAACCATCATCATAGCACCTTTCTGTCATTAATTCAACAAAAAAAAAATCATCGGATTTTGGTAGGAAAAGAATGAATGCTCTGTTATTCCAGGTCACCAAGTTGCTGATCGGTTTTGAAAATCCCAAGCAAATCCTCGGGTAAGTGGCATGCACATCTGTTCTTTCTTCAACAACCCAAATAAAAGTACTAGTTAACCTATCTGAAGTTTTAATTGCAAAGTCATAAGTTGCCAAAAGACAGTAGTTATCTGAAGACATCAAGAAGCACTCAGTTCAAGAATTGAGGAGTTAAAGATACATAGTAGCAGAAAAGTACACTTGGCAATTACATACGAAAAGTAAATTGCTCCATCAAGGTGATGGTGCAAATGTCACAACACGAGATATCAAACATGTTGTGTTATAAGGCTGTGAATAGCAGACTAAGTCAGGGCAACTTTTCTACTTCCCCTTATCGTATGGACATAACTTAGATTTATTGAAGCCGTGTTGTACATCTACACATCTTTGAGATGATCGCAAGGCTTAGCAACTTGACTTCAGATAATTGAGAAAGATATGTCATATAAAATAGGTACTTCAAAAGCTTTTATATTCTTTTATACAGAAACTTGCATGAAGTCCAAAATACTTTTTTTTTTGGCTTCTTAAGCATAAGTTTAGCCCGTGGATCATCATTTCACACATGAGCAAACTGGATTTGATGAAGGATTGGCTGGTGCTAGTTGTCTTGCTTACATGCTACAAGAAGAAGACGCAAAGTTGGACTAGTCTTTCAAGATGATATGGCCATGTAAGAAAATTGTTAGCGGTAGAGCATCCAACAAAATCATCCAATAAAATGCATGTTGCGGTCAGATCTTCTTCCCTTGTTAAATGGGTGGGTTTTTCTAAGTTGAAGTAAATTTTGAATGATATAACACTAGCACATAAACTTTTACAATCAAGTTCAAGTGTCTAGAGAGAGAGACTTGCGGTATCAAAAAAATTCTGAAGTTCTTGCATTAACCAAATAGTGAGGTGCACGCTATTTATATCCACGAGGATAGCCACAACACACCTTCAGAACTTTGTGAAGGGCAGATTTATCCTTGAGGACAGTGTCTGCAAGCCTCATACATTCTTGACATTTTCTATATGCAATTCTCGAAATATTCACAAGATACTACGACAGTGACTCAGCCAATTAGTGAACATATGCTAGAATAACCTGCAAGAAAGGAATGGTCTTATCCCCTTAAATCCATATGAAGTTTGAACAAAGATCCATCACTATGATGTCAACCCACTGTTGAACCATCTGTCCAATTTCAGGAACTGAACCCAAGAGGCATTACTATGGCTAGTGCAGAAGCAGTTTCAGTTCAATCTGTTGCTAACTTAACATCTATCCGTGATCCAACACATGATGACTTCCTCGGGGGTTCGGTGAGGGCACAGAAATGACCATATAGAACAGTCAGTTAGTAATTTAAGAGAAAAAATAAAATGACAAAGTATCCATCCAAAATCTTCCGGCACATACTGTCTGAGGTTCGGACACAGGACATGCAGGCATTGCAAAAAACTACAAGGCATTTATTCCCCCTTCACTTCCTCCGAATCCAGACCACTCACAAGCCATGCAAAATTGAAGTATACACTGCAATACCATACACCGCATTAGCTTTTTATCTGAACAATACGAGAGAATTTCTTTCTCTTTCCCAATTTCCTCGCAAGCCAAAAGAGACTGCACTAGAACATGGAGCTTTGCATAATGACGATAACATTACACTCTGTGCAAACACTGAAGCTGACCATCAAACTTCCCTCTATTTAATTTCCCCACAATTACCCTACACTTCGAGAAAGCTCACTCCTTCAAGCACATTCCCCAACTTCTTCCAAGAAGGCAAGAAGATTTCCAATTCACATCTAATAACTGGAAAGAGGAGACTCTTGGTCGACTTGGGAGATTGAGAAAGGATGGGCAAATGCAGTCATCGTTAATTATTACATTAGCAAAACAAGAAACCGAGAGGACGGAACCCACCTGCGTCCATGAGATGCTCAGAGCATACCCAGATCTCGATGAGCCGCAAGCAAGCGACTTTCGATGTCCGAAGCCTGAATCGAGCTAAATTAGCATCGATCTCTATCAACAATCGGTACAAACCCTCGAACGGCCCCCTGCTTCTCTATGGCAAAGCTGTAACATGGAGTTACAGAACATGAAGTGGGGAATAGAAACAAATTGGAAAAGAAGGAAGGGGGCTGGCGTGGGGCCCGATTTATGGTTGCAGATTTGTTGGGTTTTTGTGGGCTTAACGAATTCAAAAAAGGAAAATTAGCAATAATCAAATCAGCAGCAGAATCAATGATAGTGATGCAAATTTGCGAGGGGTAGATATAATAATGTTTGGGGGAATGCTTAGACCAGAGAGAGAGAAGAGGACAAGGCATCGAGTGATATTCTCTCTAATGCAAGGCAAGGGAAAGAGCGCGGAGCACTCACACAGCTGGTTGTCAGCTAAAATAAGTACAAAATTTTCAATCAAGGGGCATCTCTAACGTCATTAAATTTGTTGTCTTTCTATTTAGAAAGTTACTGAATTTATTGAAAGATTTATCATTGTATGTGAAAATTCCAAATAACCTATAGATATAACAGATTTGTTGGGGAAGTTACCCAATCAATTCTAAACATATTATACGAATATCAACTCCTTCACAAATTTTCTAATTTTGCCAAATAAAATATAAATCTTTGCTTAAAATTTCAATATAATTATTTCGGCCAATTTTTATTAAAAATCGCTAACATAATTGTATGTCACTTAAGATGGCCAATTATGACCAGAAAACTAATCATATGACTACATTAGAATTTCACATTAAAATTTAGGACTATATTGGTAAAATTGAAAAGTTTATAACTAAATTGTCATTCGTAAATATATGACCCATTGAGCAATTTTTCTCATTTTATGTGCTACTTATCTCTATTAAATGTTATAAAGAATGATGAAAGTTACTCACATTTTACAAGATAATCACTAATTACATTTAATGTTACTATTAAAAAAAAGATCTTCAAATTATAATTTTGAGTACACTCTTTATATTAAGTGTTACTAGCCATTAATCAATCACAAATCGTCTAAAGGAATTATCAAGAATCATTCCCTGAGTTGGGCAGTAGTTTCAAAAGGGCGATGATAGGAGAATTATCTAGAATCGTCGTATACTATGATTTTCTCCACCTCAACTGAGGGTGAAAGTATCAATCAAATTTTGTATCCAGCCACTATTTGGAGTGGTTTTTATTTTTTCTAATTTTTCACTTCTTCTAAATCTTACTGCGTACACAGTTTGAACTTCATTTTAACGTGTATCCTCCTTCATGATGTTGAATGAAATTATCCATGAAAGCATGAGCCCGGTGAAATGTAAATCATCACTCCCTCAAACTCAATAAATATCAACATGATTTCAAGGCCAACTAGACTTGGTAAAATTTTCATTATTGATTCAGTGTAACCAATCTTCTTTCTAAGATAATTGCTACTAATAAAAAATAATTTAATAATGTTAAACTATAGAGCTATAGAGAATATTTGTAATCTAGGATTGTCTACTTTAATGTTCTTTTTATGGTTTTCTTTTTATTCTTCTCGTGAAGTGGTTATATCATATTGTCACGACCCAAAGGTATGGACGATCCAAGAGGGTTCTAAACGACGGCCATGATCCATTCTTTAGAACGGGCGACCCTCAACCGTTATCCCTGAGTCCTAGAATTTTCTTGAGTATTCTAAAATACTCTTTGGGGAGGGCGATACGGTAAATGTACAGTTATATAATAAATGTGAGTAGATGGCAGGTGAGGAGATGCGATCTCCACCGTTAGATCGAGGAGAGATCTACGAATACGATTTGTCCTATACTTGTATATAAAGGGGTCTCCTCCTCCTCATTGTATTAACTCATTCACAAGTGAAATACAAGTTCAGAGCTTCTCTCTCTAAAAGAACTTGTGAGTCAAGTATAGAAAGGCTACTTGGGAGAAATCCTAAGGCCTCACGGGTTACGAAACGCTAGATCAATCGACCTGTGATAAGTGGTATCAAAGCAAGTTTGCTCCAAGCATGATGGCTGATCCACGATTTGATGAGGCACTCGTCATGGGTGGCGACGTGATGATCGTGGAAGGAACACCAAGAAAGGCGCTACCAAGGGGAAAAAGAATCGTGGTGGTTCGAGTTCAAGGGACCTAATGGGGGATCTTGAGCATCAGATGACGAAGCTAGAGTTGTTCGTCACCGAAATCCAAGGATCGGTCGATGACTTGACCCAGACCATGGATGGAGTGGACGCGGGGAAGGAAGAGCTTATGGCTGAGGTGCAAGAGCTTAAGGCTAACATGAGAGAACTCCGACATGAGTTGATGGGGACCTTAAGGGAAGAACTCACACAACGAGATGAGTCATTGGAGAACATGATCA